>OX030937.1:8750000-10000000 GCA_943735885.1 Stelis phaeoptera
TTTCCGCTACTGCGTCGTAAGAAGCTTTTCATCTATTATTTTGTTCCTTTGTTTTTCTGTTTTGTCGCCTGTTGTATCTCATTGAGTGTTTTCGAACGTGTCAACCGAGGCATTTAACAAGGTTCAAAAGATAGGGAAGCTCGTATACCAAGTTGACAAGTGTAATCTACGATACAGGATGTTCTCTCAACATCGAAGTCTATGCAACGCGTGTTTACTTTCGGATAGAAACGTTCCTGACAACCAAATTATCTCTCAAATGATTTATTATTTTGACTATTGTAAATTGTTAATGCTTGATCTTCAGCTTAGTAATTATTCCGTTCCTGACGAATCTTATCCCTTGTCAAACGTTTCGTGTAGATTCTAAATAAAAGATTGCAAAATATTCGTCGCAGTTCTAAGAATTATACAATTTTTCATCATTTAGCTAGGAAACTAGGTAATATTTTCATTCAATATTATGTTATTAGTTTAAAGAAACACTAATTAATGAATTATCTTGTAATAAAACTACCCCAGATCCTCTGTTCTTTACGTAATCAAAATTGATGGAATAAAATATGTCAGATATTGAAACTACACGAACGAAGGGGTTGATTAACGAACCTTTGCGCATAACAAACTTTTTCCACGGATTTGTTTATTGTTTCAACTTCGAATAATTCACGAATAAAGCTTTTTTTTTTTATCTTATCCAGTGACATAAGCGAAAACCTTATCTGTTTATTAGCATGAATCACTGTGCCGTTCGTTGATACTTTACTTATTAATAAACAATACCAATTAAGAAAGAATTAGACGGTGGCGTTCATGACCACCAATTTGTCAAATTGCACATTTACATTATTTGTATAAATTACAGTAAAGTTTGATGGATAAATCGTACTGTTTCAAAGTTCGACTAAATAATTGAACCACCTGTGTGACGTTTATTTGGTTCGTTCAAACGATGCAAAATCAAATTTAGTAAAACAAATAAACAGCTCGTATCTCGTGAACGGGAAAAAATTATTTTACTGCATAAGTAAACAAGCTGCACGCGTGATAACGTAATTGTGATTGATTACGATAGCAAAAATTCCATGGAACATTTCCGAATACACAGTCGAGATCGTTTGCGTTTCGTTAAATAGTCTTATCTGCAAGTGTTGATTCTTTATTTCCGTCGTTTGATCCTCGAAAATCCCGGCGTTGTTGATAATATCAATTGCGATTATCCTTTGATGACTTGGGAATTATCAAACGGCTACAGGTTCATTCGCAAACGGCGTTCCCTCGTCTGGTCGTTCCCTCATTTGGGAAATCGTGACGTCACATTACTTCCAATTCACGTGACACGACTAGAGTGCCAGAGTGACGTCACATTACCCTCAATCTAATGACTCGTGTCACGTGACACGATTCGAGTATGAAAGTGACGTCACATTGCTTTCCATCTCACTGTAGGGAGTCGACACGTGACTCGTGTCACCCTTCTGTTAGAAAAAAAATTAGATTTCATATTGTTTCGAATCGTTTTGGCTTAAAACTTTACCAGTTTAAAATATACAAGTTTTTTTTTCCTTTTTTTGACAGTTTTAGTGAAATCAAATTTTATAAATTTTTAATTTTTAAAATGAAAAGGGTTAAAGTAAAAACAAAGTAGCTTGAATAGTGGACTTGTTCCAGTTTCATAATAAATAGCTTGTTTATTCCTTCACTTTCATTTGTCTATAGTACGAGTCATGATGTCACTAGTTTATTAACTGTACTATTTTTCCCCCGTTATTATCCTAGTTTTTTTTTCTTCTTTAATTTCCTTGATCTAACAGAGCACGTTCTACGAGGCCACGTGCTTACCGCGTGTTCTCGCGTTACGTGCATCGTGTAATATATTATCTCGATTGTCATAGTTGTTACTTCCTCGATTTGCACAGACGAGGCACAATAAAAGTCGTGGAAAAACACGAACTTCGTCACCGTTGGCATTGATTGCTATTCGAAAAATCGAGTCCCGGTTTTTTGTTATTTTATTATACAGTAACTGTATAGATTGTTTCCTTTCGGCGAACGCGTTGATCGTCGCAGTGAAAATGGACATATGTAATCAGACATGTTGTTAGAGACTCGGATGGTTATTTTTCCTATTCAAACTTGCAGTTTTTTTTATCTTTGTATCAGTACCTATGATAGTAATATTATGCAAATTTGGTTTCTTCGTTCTTTATTTAATTATCGAATTATATTACGTGTTAGTACGCGCATCTCCAACGGTAACCTTTGACGCAGAAGGCAGACTTTAATTTTGAATTGTGATAGATATAATTTAGTTTTTAATTTAAATTCAATTTAATTGACACCGTTAGTTTAACACCTTGACTGCCATGCTTAAGGCGTTGAAAACTTGGTCGGGCGAAGCATTTATTTTGATCAAATTTTACCTATTTTTCGAGTACCTAATTTCTAATTAAGTAATTAAAAAGATATTAATAATGCAAGCGACAAATTTCGATGAAAATTCAGGCGTCACCCGAATATGGGTGACGCGGCAGTCAACGTGTTAAATATTAGTACCTGAAATATTATTCTACACGATACGAATTAATTTTCAAAATTGACCTTTCAGTTTACTAATTTGTATCATTAATCATAATAGTAATTTATGTTATTAATATAATAGTAATGCTATTCGCAAATTTCCTGGGATCGAAAAACATTAACAATCGACTATCGACAGACATGTGTTCCCTGTTTTCTTTCTTTTTTTTTTTTTAATAACAACGTGTTTCTGTTTTGCAATCTTTCCGCGCGAGACTTCTGTATTTGCATTTACTTTCTTCCGATAACACTTATGTGGTTTTCTCTTCTTTTCCCAGTGCCGGAGGTCTTGTTACAGCTGTAGCACCGGTGGTTATAAGCGGAAATGGAGTTTGGGTCGGATGGCCTGGAATGCATATGGAAAATCCAAATGAACCGATGCCCGAGTCCGATCCTAACGATCGTACACCCACGGCTGGTCTCCTATCTCGTAAGGTAAGAATTTATTCTATTTGTATTCATCGAAGTCAACATTTCAATTGAAGTTATGATCGAATCGTCTTCAGATTGTTTGCAAACTTTAGAATCATTAAAATTTCCAAATCTTCAGATCAGACATTTAATTTTGACACCCGATTATTCTGTCGAATTATCACCGGACACAGATACCGTGTGAAATATTCTGAAAGTTTGAATCGAAGTTTTAATTTTAAAATAAGTGAAGTGATCAATGATTCGTTTATTTTGTACGGTATCTTCTTTTATGTGGAATCTGAACGTTATCCCATAATTATGCCGAACGAAAATAATTCGAATATAAATCCATCGTTGCAGTTACGAAGAAAGATAAACTTCGTTAAAACGTTTAACCCTTACCATCGCAATTGTTTTATCTTCAACCAAACAGAAGATACGTCTTATTTTTAATCGTCTGACTCATCCCGTCCAGTTTTAATAATACCGTTAATTTCGTATTATTTTACAAGTTGAAACGCTTTGTAATCAGGGAATTGATGCTGGTTAATAGGACACGTTTATTTTCGTACTACGGTACACGAACACCGTAGGAAATGCTCCGAAAATAATTCCGACTATTCGCCCACACGATGCTGGTTTACTTCCATTGACAATTGCGATGGTATTTTTAATATAACATGGATCTTAACCTACGGCGTTTCTAATATCGAATTCCAGCTTCCGTGAAATTATTTTCCTCGATGACCTACTTTTTACCGTCACCCTGATCGATCTCATCAATTTTCTTGGAAAATCATTTCCCTTACCAATTCAGTTTTCACAGAAATGGTAGAGGTTGCAATCTTGGAAGTCGTGAAGATTTATTGTGTTTGAAAAAATGAAATTAACCATACTATTTAGCTAGAATTACTCGCAATAATTTATATAATAAATCAAAAGATTAATGAACGAATGATTTAATTCTGTTTATATCATCTTATTTAACATACGTGTTTAATAAGAAATTAATATTGTCTGTCGTTCGAATTTGAAACACGATTTGTTGAACGTTCAGTTCTGTTGGTTAAGTAGAACACGCGATTGATAACATCTCTTTGCTCGTTATTCTCCAAAGTACATGTAATCTTCATTTCAAAGCGTATATTTACATGCTGTTTGACCTACGGTGACTATAAAAGGTCATCTCTTAGTCAAATATTTAAAAAGTGCACGTTAAACGTAAACGTGTCGTCCGTTTATTCGCGTTCTAATCGTTCTTTTTTTTTTTTCTCAAGTTTCTTTGTTCGCACGTGCGTCAAACTTTGTATGATTAAATGATCAGTGACAAAATAAAGGAGAATGAGACTTCAAGTCGCATTGATATTGAATAGATAATGCAAGGTATTAGTCAGCAAATTTAACACGTCGACTGCCACAGTGAAAACGGTCGTGAGTAGTCAGACACGCTGAAATCCTAATTATTAACAATACAATCAACTAATTTTCAAATTTAACTTTTCAATTCGATAGCTAGCATTATTAGCTTAATGTTAACGCTATCCGTGGTTTATTTTATCATTTCTGTTGGTAATTATTTGATTGTAAAAAATTTCGGGTGCCGGTCACCGGTGACTCCCGTGGCAGCCAACGTGTTGAATTTGCAAATTAATCGATGGTGTCCGTAATAATCAATATTTGAACGTGTCTTGCTACATACGGTCTGTTTCTACTGTGCCAGCCAGCGGGGAACTGCCACAGTGAAAGTGGACAACTGTGGTCAGACTTTTGAGTTAATCGTTAAAGATTTTGATCAAACTTGTAATGAATATAATTAACCCCTTGACTGCCACGCTAAAGGCGCTGAAAACTTCGTTAGACGAAGCATTTATTTCTCCAAAATTTTACCTATTATTTTTACAATTTTTCGTAATTTCTATCATTCAGAATTTAAACTACCTAATTGAAAGGACATTAATAATGCAAGCGACAAATTTCTATGGAAATTCAAGTGTCACTCGAATATGGGTAAAGACATTTATTAGAATATCAAAGGGTTACGGTTAGAGTTAGGCTAAATTAAAGATAACATTAAAGATTCTTATCAAAGTAGCAAAAGAAGAGACTTGAATTTTAGCTATTTATAAAGTGAACCCATTACAAAGGAAGCAGAACCATAACACAGTGTTTGCACAGAGTATTATTTATTTAGAGTAAAATCAGTAATAATTCCCTTCTTCGAAGTGTGTATTATAAATTTCTATTATTCACACTTATAACTATACTTATACTTTTCGATAAAAGTACACCCACACCTCGCTTTAGGGCCTAGATATGTACGTTCCGGAAAAGTTGGCCGTAAAGCGTATTTTGATACCAACCCATACAAATTCTATGGGATCTGTTCCAATTTTATTTATAAAATAACATAGTTTTTAGTGTTCATAAATTATATAATTGTGGGCCGTAAATCGAAAAAGTGCCATAATTATTAAAAAAAAGGTAGTTATAGCGAAATGCCTTGTAAAGAGAAAATTTTGGTTAGACGCATGTATGCGTCGATCATGCGCGAAGGATTAAGATTATTCTCTTAAACGTTTCGAAACGTTTTCACGAAAATCAGCTTACGTCCATCTTTACTAATCTTTACTATTGAAACAGCCGGTGTACTCGATAAACCGTGATTCAGAACCATTTCCACGGTTGTGTCGTATGAACACGCGACGAGAATCTTCGTCGTTTAACACCCACGCAATGTACCGAAGCACACTACTCCGATATCGTGGATACACGTTGACCTTCGCATTGATAATATATTTGTAACTTGTTCGCCGTGTATGAGTCATTTTATCCCGTCGTTTCTGCCTCGTAATGTTTCATTAAGCTCGAATTACCGAAAAATATTCCATCGACTTGCGCTGACGTTTAGAATGTGATTTTTAAAATCGAAATTAACATTAAACCTACCACGAGCGGTCAAATATCCGTTTTTAACGCGTCGAATGGCACAGTGAAAATGAACGTATGTAGTCAGACACGGTAAAAACTTAATTATTAAGGATGCGGTTAATTAATTTTCTAATTTAACCTTTCAGTTTGATAGTTAGTATTATTAGCTTAATATTAACGCCACTCGCGGTTTATTTTATCGTTTCTTTTGTTAATTATTTCATTGTGAAAACTTTGGGTGCCGGTCACCGGTGACCGCGTTTAGAATTTCCTGCATACGACGGTTTGTATCGCTATTTAACTTCACGACTTTTCTTGTATAAACATCGAAGTAAACATTATTTATTTTTAAATATAAAAAGAATATTTTGTTCGTTACTTGATTGTTCATAACGTTCACTCTATATTAAGAATTATCTGTTCACGGTAGGAATAGGTATACACGAAATGTTGGTAAGAATAGCGTTAAATGACGATAATTTGGCTAAAATTGAATCATGCGGCCTATTTTTGTACGAGAAATTTGCATATATCGGTGAAATGGTGCGTTGGTATAATATAAAATAATAAAATAGTAAAGTAGAAAAGTAGCATAATAGTGTAATATAAAATAGAAAAATAGTATAATGATACAATATAAAATACTATAAAATTTGATAAATTAAATTAAAGAAGAGATAGCCTAAAACTTCAACGATTATATTTTCTGAATAATTAGTAAAACTCCTATTTTCACAGTGTCAATCGGATAATTAATAATAACTTTAATAACTCAACGACTGTACAGTATGTTAAGGTTATTTAACCAGCAAGTGTCGCGACAGGAAAACATCGAAGCATACAACACTTGTGTATATTGATTACTTATATTTAACTGTCATTATCATTGTCGGTTCTGTTTATCGTACCATAATCTAAGAATTCGTTTCATTGTTACGAACCGCGTGAGTCAACTTCGTTGAAATTCAAATGTTTCTATAAATATACACGTTCAAGTTCCAAATTGAATCAAGATTTCTTTATTATATAACAGTTATACGTGAAATCGTTTTAAAACGGTACAAAGCCTCGTGAGAAGTTTTTAATTTGTCCCCAGATCGATTTTATATAATAGAATGGACGTTGATTAAAGAAGGAGGAAGCATCGATAAGGAACAGATATCAGATGCCGCGATTGTAGTAGCCAGCTGCAATATTTCTTTACGACGCGACGTTCACCTTTGAACTTCGACCCGTACAAATCGTTTTTACGTCCCGATTTGACCGGGGCTCTAATCGACGTGATGGCCACGAGTATCGAGTTAATCGACAACCAGACAACGAATTTGATTCTTCGCGAAACGTATCAATCGTTCTTGTTAATCGATTTGAATCGATCACAGGATATTTAACGCGTCCGGTGAAACGGTAGAATTAGCCGTATCCGGACACGGAATGTGATAAAAAGATATTGAAATTGAATTTTTTAATAAAATTCCTCGATTTGTTATTTGAAATTAAGTGACCGGCACTGGAAATTTTGTACAGTCAAATAATTAGCAAAAGAAGCTTTCATATTCTGCAAATTAAAAATTTTGAAGAATTTCAAAAACCTAGATTTTGAGAATTTAATAAGTTGTGCCTGTTATAAAAACCACTGGTGACCGGAAATACAATATTTAAAAAATGGAAAAAGAATATGAAGCTACCCTTTTAAAAATTTCTATCTGATTTCAAATACCAGAGATCAAACGTCTTTGATCCAGAGATCAAACGTCTGGTTTTCGTTATTTTTCAGAGTTCGAGAAACTCGGTTTCGCGTTTATAAAAGAACATGCTATTACGGCTCGAAGTGTTCTAGGAAAATGATATTGGAAGGAAAAGGAACTGGCAAAAGAAGAAGATCGTGTTAGTGGGGAGACGGTGTTTACGTATTAATGATAACGATGTTGCGGTGGTTTCTCCGAAACATTGATACAGTATCTTGTTTTCGTCCCAAATAACTTTTAGAATCAAAATTTCTCAAATAGAATGCTTTTCCCCTCGGCAATCCTTAATTTCTTTTATCAGATACATAATTACTTAATTACAGATCCTCAAATTTTTCAATTTCGAAACTATCAGAGTTCTTCACTTCCGAATTTTCAGATTTTCCGATTTCCAAACTTCTTTCACACGTCGACTGCCACAGTGAAAACAGGCGTGTGTAGTCAGACACGTTGAAATCCTAATTATTAAGAATACAATCAACTAATTTTCAAATCTAAACTTTCAAATTCGATAGCTAGCATTATTAGCTTAATGTTAACACTATCCATGGTTTATTTCATAATTTCTTTTGCTAATTATTCGATCGCCAACGTATTAAATATTATTATCCGCTTAAAAACTGATTGCATCCAACTTTAATCGACCCAGCCACCGTCGTTCCAAAGGCTAATCCTCGTCAGCTAGATTTTCTGTCGTTTATCCTATCGTCTCTCGTTGGAAACGTTTTCCCCACGACGATTCGAAGAAACCTTGTCTTCCAATCTGCCTGGACGGACCTTGAGTTGTGTTTTAATCGAACATCCGTGTGACCTTATTCGGATATCGCGGGGTAAAAAAAATGTCCGTGAAGCTCCTTAAATGGTTTTAGCCGTCGATCAGCTATCGTACGGATGGATTTGATGCAAGGATCTGACGTTGTCGATAATCGTGTCGAGAGGTCGGAACAGTTGGGTTATCAGTGGCGTGATGACGCTGTTAACGTTATCGTTCTCGTAGGACTCTTTGGCTAGCCTCGATAATGGATCCTTTGATTAATACGAGGTCTTCTTACGTCGAATTTCGCGACATGCACGCCCACGCGGAACACCAGATGCGAATCACGTGTTGTTGATACAACGGAACGATTTCGAGAAATTTCCTGGGAACGATGATGATAAGCCATCAGTCAGCTTGGCGGGATTCATGACGACGAGAAACAACATCATTGATTTAATATGACCCAGATGCTTCAGCGACGTTTATCGGGATATTTCGTTCAATCATGGGGACAGGGTGGTTACCAATGCAAACATTATTTCTAATAATTAATACTGTTTTTATTATGCCGATAAAGGTGGCAAATTGAATGGTGTAATTTGAAAATTTTACATTACCGTTATACTACTTGTATTGCTAGTAGGATTATTAACACGTTGGCTGCCACGGGGGTCACCGGTGACCGGCACCCGAAATTTTTTACAATCAAATAATTACCAACAGAAATGATGAAATAAACCACGGATAGCGTTAACATTAAGCTAATAATGCTAGCTATCGAATTGAAAAGTTAAATTTGAAAATTAGTTGATTGTATTGTTAATAATTAAATAATAAATTGGCAGTCAACGTGTTAAACCATTATTAAAAATTAGAACTTTTACTAAATAAAGTTCTAATTTTGTAACGTTCATCGACCTAAAGTGTGAACATTTCACGATAACGTTAATAAAAATAACCGTACGAAGGTTAACAATAAAAGGTTCATTGACGTTTGTAAACTAAAAGCGACAGATACAGCATCAATTATTATCGTTTGGATAGGCATACGCGACAATCATTACCGATGCTAATACGAAAAACCTCGAGCATGTGTGCAATTATCTATTCTTTTTTCATTCTTTCTTTCTTTTACGCTCCACTGACCATTAGCGTGCATTAAAGAAAAACAAAGGAGTGGCGTGATATGAGCGCATTATGATGAGTACTTTCGAACTCGATCAACCAGGGACGAACCTATCGTCTTCAATTATGTAATTCCCCTCCCCCTATCGCAATATCGTGAAACGTCAGAGTTTCACACGATATCCTGTGTTGGAATAAAAAGGAGAATCGCAAAATTCGCAAAAATATATAAATAAAAAATCGAAAATATTCTTCGATTTTTACACCTTTCAAAACACAATTCCCTCTTTTGATATTGGAACATATGACGAATATTTTTTTAGAAACTAGAACTAGTTTACTAGATGACAAAAAAAAAAATGTTGAAAAAGTCCCAGTCGGTTGAAATTATGAAGGATACAGTGAGGATCATATTTCTCAACTTTTTTATCCGAGCCAACAATGACAATTTAAAACATACTTTTCGTAGATTTCAGTAAGTTAGAAACTACAAGCAATTGAAATTTACGAGAATCGCAGTTTTTCACCTAAGTCCAATATCAAAAGAGGGAATGTGTTTTAAAAGGCGTCCGAATACTTTTCCGAGCCACTGTAATTTTGTCAAAATCATGTCTCCCCATTAATAGTTCTAAATCGATGAAAAATATTCGTAATCACACGTAACTATAATTACAACCCGCAAAATCCTATTTGTTCGATTGAATAGTTTGAAATTATAGTTCGTTTTCAGTCGGGTATCGAGCGATTGAACCGACGTAGCAACACAACGAGCGAATCTTGTAAATAAAATCGTTCCTCGTCTCTAGATATGTAGAAGCTAGATCACGCGGCAATCGTTTCGTTTAACAACATGTTTTGAATAAAAGAAGGGGGAACGGGGGACGGGTAAAGAGAAGGAAAGGGGGGATGGGTGTACGCATTCCACGTCTTTTGCCTTATCCCTCTCTTTCTGTATCTTTCAATTGTAACGAGAACTCCTCTCGTCGTCTCCGTGATAAGGGATAATTAAAATGTTTTCGATCGTTCCGTTTTGTTTTTTTTTTGTTATATTTCTTTTTTTCTGTTTTCTTTTTTTTTTTTTAATACCGACTCTTGAATTGTTTACGAGCGTAGGCGAAACGTATCGTCTTCTTCAAACGGTTTGACCCGTGCCACGTTGCGAAACAATCGTAACGATATGATCGTCTCGTCTATCGAGACTTTATTAGCGGGAAAACGAGAATCATCGTAGTCGAGTTACAAGATCGAAGAAAGTTGTTTAATTAATTTGGAAATAACGAGATTTGTATTGACGATGGATTAGTAGCTAAATTAAATTTAAGTTTTTATCTTATTTCTCCGATAATTAGTTTAAATATTATTCGCCGATGGATGAAACCTTGCTATTTCAAAATTTGTATACCGTAAATTTGATCGAAATATCGGTCCGAGGGTTAATAATTATTATGGTAATTATGCAAAGTACAAGTGGAAAAATCTTTTAAAGGATTCTTTTTATATAAATTGTCAAGATCCACTAGTTCTGTTAAAAATGGAATTTTATTCCACGTTTATTCCACATATGATGCATAAGTCGTAGTTGTTCAATTTAAACGAACCGGAGAGCACACGATCGATCCATCGAAATCAATGCTGTGCTAACAATGCCGTAACAAATACAAAACGTGTCGTCCTAAAACACTGATACACGGTTCCGTGTAAAAGGAAAAATAATTACCTGTACGAACTCGTTTGTTGTTAGGCTATTGTCCTTACGCGTTGGTTTCGCGTTTTTATTACGCTTTGGAACATTTTACCCGTAAACTTTTGACGCGTATCAATTTGTTCCCGTTGCAAATACTCGCGACTGTCTACCAACTTTCATTAATATTTTTGGAAAGTAATTTTCCAAATTTATATCGCTGAGAATTCGACAAATGTACAGAATGTTGTTCGTTGAATTTTAAATAAGTAATCTGCTAAGAAGGATAATTTAAAGCTCGTGAATTTAGTTGCAAACCGAATTAATAATCTATTAATCTACAGTCTACAGTATTTTTATTTGAAGAAATATCTTTGTTTGCTAGAAACAATTCAAAAGACGTCAATTTTTGTTGCAAACTGAATAAATCCTTGTATCAATTTGTACGATCCATCAGTCGGCTATATTTAACCGTTTAATTCGAAGAATTACCTCTGTACAGAATTATCGTCAGTCCTATAATGAACATTCAAACGCTCGTTAATCGTGTTTGTAAACGATCGTGAAAGGCAAACGGTCTTTTTAAAAACTGACCGTTCCCGACCTTACGTATAAATAAAACGACTTTTAACGCGACGGTAATCGCAGAAACATTGCAAAATCGCTTGTTTCTATTGGCGTCTCTTAATTAAGATACATCTGATCCTCCCTCTGATTGTTGTGTCTGTCCGAAGAGACATTAATAATTATCGCATTTGCGATTGGTTGGCCGTTTGTGTCAATCAACGATCGAGGAGGACGTGCGTTTTCACTCGTTCGTTAATAAAGCAGATCTGTTTATTAACATATATATGAAATCGTGGGATAACGAACTTCTAACCTTTTTCTTTTTTCCTTTTGTAAGTTTCATTCGGGTTATAGCGAGTTGATACTTCACGTTATTTAAATATTGCTGTATTAGGATATTAGAATCTGTATTAGATTATTAAATGCTCTAATATTGAAATAATAATGTTTAGTATTAGAATACTTCAGGGTTATAATATTTTAGTAATTCTGTATTCTAGTAATTCTGTATTCTAGTATTTTAGTATTTTGGTATTTTAATAGTTTAGTATTACGGTATTTCAGTATTTCAGTATCTTAGTATTTCGGTATTTCAGTATTTTAGTATTCCAGTATTTCAGTATTTTAGTATTTCAGTATTTTAATATTTTAGTATTCTAGTGTTGCAGTATTTTAGTATTTTAGTATTCTAGTATTCGAGTATTCTAGTATTCTAGTGTTTCAGTATTTTAGTATTTTAGTATTCTAGTATTCTGGTATCCTAATACTTTAGTATTCTAGTATTTTATTATTTTACTATTCTAATATTCTAATATTTATTATTAAATTATTAAATACTCTAACACGACTACCATTAATTACTGCGCTCCAATGAGAATATTGCTAATTAGCTAAACAGAATAGATCAGATATCTAAAGTTCAAATTAATTTTATACTTAATTTTAATCTATTTAAATATCATTTTCCAGTGTATGTTCCATCACTCGAAGGTCAAACTGTTGTATTTTTATTAAGGAACATTATCGTGTGCTAATTACCTTCGGAATTATTTATTCAAACAACGAATTAATATAGCATAATATTGATAATATTGATGTAAGCCAGCTTTAGCAGCGGGTGAGATTTGACGTTTTCAACACAACTAATCATATTATTCTCTTCTACTTGATTCACGGGTCGTGTACAGGTCAAGTACTCATCAACAGATGCTCTATTAATTTTTTCGATTGAATTTTCTTTATTCACTTCCGATTTGCTATCAACGGTTAACCTTCCGTCGACCTTGTATTTTTTAAAAAGAATCATTCTCTTTGTTATTACTTTGATATACAATCCTAGTTTTAAACGCAATTTAGAACGGTCTATTATTTTATTGGGATCGATCCATGGACCGTGAGAAGTGATTGCTATTTATTTTTGTTACACTCGAACAACTCGCAGCTATTTATAACAATCGACGCGTATCTGTGACTTAAGGTGTATTAAAAATAGAGGAAGTGCACTCCGAGCCATGAAACACATTGAATGATAACGAAACTATAAATACACATTTCTGTTGTATTAAATAAAATCCAGCAAAAGGGAACGGGGATAGGCTGTTTCATTAAAGGAGCATCTCGAGGGAGAAATAGGTAGCACGAGGCAGTCTTGCCTTTCCATTATAAACAATCCTTAGTCTATTCTTTATAAAGACTTGGAAGAAAATGATAGCAATTATGTGATTTAAGAAATCAGAGGAAAATTGAACTTCGTCCTGAATTTTACCTCTTTTATAACATAAAAAGGGGTTGAAAGAGGTCGTGGCGGACTTAACAGTTGTATGGTACTCATTAATAGATGAATAAATACAAATTTAATATAATTAAATAATTAATAACCGTGAAGAGAACTTTGTACTTATAATATCGAATACTACTGCTATTTATACAAATATACGTGGAAAATTGAAAGTTTTAATTTGGAAATTAACTATTACTAGGGCTGTGCGGGTAACCGAGATTTCGGGTTCGGGTCGGGTCGGTAAAATTCGGGCGGGCTCTCGGGCCCTTACTTACGAGTACTCGCCCGAGCCCGCCCGAATTTTACCGACCGAGTGTTTCGGGTACACAAGCAACCCGAGTACTCGTAAGTTACGAGTACCCGCCCGAGCCCGCCCGAATTTTACCGACCCAACCCGACACATTCGGGTACCCGCACACTCCTAACATAAGTATTACTAATGATACTGAATACTATTTCAATATCAAGCTTTAATTTAAAAACTTGAGTGTTCTCTTAGCTGGTAGAATCGTGGGTGTAAATTAAAGGGAACGCAATGTCTGTTATCCAGGTTGTAGCGGTGCACGTCGACCCGACCATCTTCGACTCGTACTACAACGGATGTTGCAATGGAACATTTTGGCCATTGTTCCATTCTATGCCCGATCGAGCGACTTTTATTGCCGACCACTGGCGTGCTTATTCCGCGGTTAATGAGGAATTCGCTGCCAAGACGGTGAGTACTTCATCGTCTAATCATATAGAACGTCTTTTAATCGCAATGAAAGATGCTTACGTTCGAATATGAAATTTTATTATTTTCAAAAGCAAAACTGTTATGTATGTATTTATGTTATTCAGGTTGGAGCTTTGGAACAAATTCACAAGGAACAAGAGAATCAATTGAATGGCACGCCGTTGGTTTGGGTACACGATTATCATTTAATGTTAGCCGCGAATTGGATCCGACAGGCGGCGGAGGAAAAACAGCTTAAATTAAAATTGGGTTTCTTCCTTCATATCCCTTTCCCACCATGGGACATATTCAGACTGTTCCCATGGGCCGATGAGATTCTTCAGGGAATGCTCGGTAATCGATGTTTCCATCAATTTTTTTACGGTTCTTTCTTCGAATTTATCCTACAAATCTAACCAGAGTATGCTCATATTAGGTTGCGACATGGTCGGTTTTCACATCCAGGATTATTGTCTGAACTTCGTCGACTGTTGTCAAAGAAGCCTTGGCTGCAGGGTCGACCGGAAGAATCTGTTAGTGGAACACGGTGGAAGGACCGTGCGCGTGAGACCCCTTCCAATTGGTATTCCGTTCGACAGATTCGTCTCGCTGGCCGAGACTGCCAACAAGGTCATGTCGACTAATCAGAAAATCGTATTGGGCGTTGATCGTCTCGATTATACGAAGGGCCTTGTTCACAGACTGAAGGCTTTCGAGATGTTGTTGGAGAAACATCCACAGCATCGTGAACAGGTAATTGAAATAAAAGAAACAGTCCTAGTGTCATATCTACCACGTTTATACCATATTTATTGGATTTTCTACGACTTTGGCACTGGCATCCAAAGCGTTAAGAAACCAGGTTCTAATTATAGAAAATTGTGTTTCGATTCAGGTCACCATGCTTCAAATCGCGGTACCGTCACGAACCGACGTGCGCGAGTACCAGGATCTGAAACTGGAGATGGATCAATTGATCGGTCGCATAAACGGTCGATTTACGACACCCAATTGGTCTCCGATTCGTTACATTTACGGTTGCGTGAGCCAGGACGAGTTGGCCGCATTCTATAGGGACGCCGCCGTCGCTCTTGTTACGCCTCTCAGGGATGGAATGAATCTGGTAGCTAAAGAGTTCGTCGCATGTCAGATAAACACACCTCCGGGTGTGTTGATCGTCTCACCGTTCGCTGGAGCCGGGGAGATGATGCACGAGGCGTTGATCTGCAATCCCTACGAGATAGATGAAGCTGCCGAAGTTATTCATCGGTAATTCATCTACAGTCTTCTCTGATAGACGTCGTCTATTTGACCGGTGGAAACGTCATGGTAAATCGATCTTGTATACGTGAAAATACGTTTCAGAGCGCTCACTATGCCGGAGGATGAACGCACGTTGCGAATGAATCATCTGAGACGCCGCGAAAGGATCTACGATGTCAACTATTGGATGAAATCCTTCCTGCAGGTAATGGGATCGCTCGAAGAACACGATTCTGTAGGTGCGACGACGATGCAACCGGTAACCATGGACGATTTTGACGATTATTTGAGCAAGTAGGTATCAGCAGTGTTCGTTGATGTGCATGGACTGGGCCCGACCAGAGCATGCGCTTACAAACGAAGCACGATGTGCGATGTTTGAATAACATTATACGAAAAATTATCCTCTGTGGATCACGAATTAATCGCACCTTCTTACGAATACCAATTACTGGGGTAGGGTGACCCGGCCCAGTGAATGAACACTTAAGCTTACATGTCTGTAAAACTCAGTCTAGTCTGTAGAACTATTTTCTTATTATGGTCAAACATTTTGGAACATTGTGCTATGAATACTTCATAATTATAACCTTTGTTAAAAATCTGGCATAGGATTTAGTGAAAAATGTGCAAAATAACCAATGAATGAACATAAATACTGTCAAACACTGTTTTTTTGCTAAAAGATCTTTAAGCAGTATGATGATACAAATAAACTTATGATAGGACCATCAAACCACCGCAAAATACAAATTGTTCAAAGTAACAATACTTACCTTGAACACCTGGCACGTCGTTTGTACAACTGCTAAATAAAATGAATTTAGTGCCGAATATATTATAGATAAAAAGAAAATCGCTTTATATATTTCAACATGAAAAAGGAATGAATTATGTTCATTCATTGTACAGGTCACCCTATGCTCGTAAAAACACACCAAGTATGACATCCTAATTCGAACGGAATGCTATCACTTTCTGTACGATCAAACATCTTCAAATAGATCTTCAATCGGGCATGAGTTTGGGTACGTCGCAGCGTTGGGAATACCAAGCACTTCCTGGATCTTTTCTCGAAAAAAATACACATATCCTCGCTACAGAGTTCTGACGGACGAAAATAACTTACAGAATACCGTGAATTAACATATTGTCGTGTCCTTAAAGGTCCATCCTGTGTCACGATAGAATCCAATGTGTATTTAATACGTAACATTGCCGAGTATTAGAAGTAATAGAGATGTACACTGTCGGGCACGATAGGCTTCCTTAGAGAAATTGTCGCTGCCAGGGAAAGGTACCTCCGTCACTCGTTATAATACTAGAAGAGTAACACACGTTATGTATCGGTTAAATGTGGCAAGCATTCGGTTTAGTAATTATTTTGCAGCAATTAATGAGTTTAACAAGTTAAGCGTCAGTCACCGGTGGCTGACACCCGAAGTTTGTTACACTCAAATAATTGATAAAAAGAATTATGAAATAAACCGTTGACAGCGTAAATATTAAGCTAATAAAGGTGGCTATCGAATCGAAAGGTTAAATTTGAAACTTTTCAAAAAGTCCGTTTTCACTGTGCCACTCAACGTGTTAATAACTTTTGCGTATAAATCGAATGATGGGGCACCCTTTCCCTCTATAACCATTTTCCTTAGGGAAGTCTAGCGTAACCGACAGCGTTGCCGCATCACGCGTTCAACGACGTCCCTTTTGTCTTCGGCTAAAGAATGCTTTTGGAAGACGGCGGGCCCGCGCGTGCGAATGCGACCCGACTCACGATGAAAGCCGGGTAACGTTCCAGTCATAACACATGTCCCCTAGGTACATCGGCGACAATCACAAGCTAGCTCTGCTGCTGGATTACGATGGCACTCTGGCGCCCATCGCAACGCATCCAGACCTCGCTATTCTACCTCTGGAAACGAAGAACGTACTGCAGAGGTTATCCAACATGTCGGACGTGTACATAGCAATCATATCTGGTCGAAACGTGAATAACGTCAAGTCTATGGTCGGTATCGAGGGTATCACGTACGCTGGTAACCACGGATTGGAGATCCTCCATCCGGACGGTAGCAAATTCGTTCATCCGATGCCAGCCGAGCTGGAAGGAAAGGTGGCGAATTTGATGCAAGCGCTGCAAGATCAGGTAACTATTTTTCGATATTGAAACTTTGTCCTCGATTCGTTATGATACTTTTATTAAGAGTTTGCTTTGCAACGTAGCTTTGCAGAGATGGCGCCTGGGTAGAGAACAAGGGAGCGCTGTTGACGTTCCATTATCGTGAAACACCGGTGGACCGTCGTACCGAGATGGTTGAACAAGCGAAGAAAATCATCGAGGACGCGGGTTTCAAGCCCTGTTCGGCGCATTGTGCCATCGAGGCGAAGCCACCTGTTGAATGGAACAAGGGTCGTGCTTCCATTTATATTTTGCGCACAGCATTCGGCTTGGACTGGAGCGAACGCATCAGGATCATCTATGCCGGTGACGATGTCACGGATGAAGATGCGATGAAGGTAAGAATTCTTTGATGGATGATCTTCTGAATATTTTAACCCTTGACTACCATTTTTTTACTTTTTTGTTAACACTTAACGGACGAGTTGTTTTTTCTCTGTTTTCTCTCGGTTTCCGGGCATTTTTTAAGAGAATTAAATAAACATGTATGTATGGTTTTAAAGCGTTGCGATCAAATTTTACAAAGTTGTTTATTTATATGTCTAGTATTTCTTACGAGTGTGAATCCTTGTGACGTGGAAATATCACTTTGTTCATCCTACATCGGATAACTTATCTGCATTTTCCTCACAGATTTCCGCATCGTCCACAGAAAATTCTTTCATCCTTGCCATTTTCACCGTTACAAAATTACTAAAAAATACTACCTAAAAAGCAAAACTGCGCAGTAGATTCAACAGACACATAGTACTACAACTAATGAAAAAGCTAACGCAGGGTAATAAAAATTCAAACAAAAACGTAAATTCTCCGTTTCCCGTCCTAGGAATTCAGAATGGAAACCGTCCGTTAAGGGTTAGGTTAGGTTTAATAATTTGTTCACAACTGTGCGTTTTCCACAGGCGTTGAAAGGTATGGCAGCTACCTTCCGCGTGGCGTCCTCGCACATAATCCGTACATCGGCGGAGCGTCGTTTACCAAGCACCGATTCCGTGTTGACGATGCTTAAGTGGGTGGAGAGGCATCTGAGCAAACGCAAACCTCGCAACAGCAACGATATCTCATCGAGATTCCGTCGTAACAGCGCGGGCATCACCATGGAAATGTCGTACATGCCGTCGAACGCAACTCTCCAGTCTTAGGTAACTTTGTGACCGTTCTTCGTTACCGTATAATCGACTGTGTCTCTCGCAAGCAAGAAATATTATTCGTATGTCAGACTTCTTCATGATGTACTCGTAGAGTAAGGTATAAGAAGAAACAAAACCGGGAATCTCGTGATGGATAAACGGTGAAACAAATAAAAAATGAAAGGTTAAAGCGTCGACACCAAAAATAGTTCTTTCTTCGGTGAACTATTTATTGCGACATTCTTTAATTTTAAGAATGTATGTCGTCGATCTCTGATCAAGAAACGAGCCAAACGGAAGAACTGATCTTTTTTTTTTTTCTTCGTACGAAACTATAAAAATTCATTCTTTTATCGTCTAGTGCAAGGAGTTCGATAGCTTTAGCCCCGTACACTAATGAATTTGCGACGGAAGCACACTCAAAGAAAGAGAAGAATACAAAAGATGAATGTTTACACGCGCGATCGCTAAATCTCCGTTACAAGTAAATGTGTGAACATATATAGGTTTTCCTTTCTTCTTTTTTTTTTTTTTTTTTTTTTATTTCATATACAACGTAATGTTTGTTGCGCTTTTGATAAGATGCGTTTTATCGGAAGCCGTACTGGGTACTTACAAGGGGAGCTACCCAAGTGTTACGCTCATTTATTTATTATACTTGGACATCTTATAGAGTTCGTTCAGCTGAGTATTCCGATATCCCCTTTTGAGCGTAGATCATTAATAATTTAAGATATATTAACGATTTAAGTTGGTTAGAATTCAACACGTTGGCTGCCGCGGTGGTCACTGGTGACCGGCACCTGAAATTTTTTACAATCACATAATTACTAAAAGAAGCGACGAAATAACCTGCGGTTAACGTTAATATTAAGCTGATAATGCTAGCTATCGAACTGAAAGGTTAAATTTAAAAATTAATTGATTGTATTCTTAATAATTCGAGTTTCAGCGTGTCTGACTACATACGTCCATTTTCACTGCGGCAGTCAACGGGTTAAATTCTGTATTATAACACACTGCAACATAGAAATGGTTAGTCCCGTGGTTAAACGCTTACCTAGAAATCCGAAGGAACACGGAGCAAATCCTTTGTGTACTTGCCCCCCTTTTTTATATCCACTTATTGAAGCTATACTATAGTTTTTGCATTTTTTAATAAATTGTATAATTTTTAAATTGATTCGATGTACATATATTACATCCTTACACACGTAAACGAATAGGCCGTGTATTACAATTTAAACATGTTTAAAAAAAATTATTATAGCTTCAATAAGTGGATATAAAAAAGGGAGACAGTACACAAAGGATTTGATCCGTGTTCTTTTAGATTCCTAGGCAAGTGTTTAACCACGGGACTAACCATTCATAGGTGTCTACGCGTTATAATATAGAATTTAAAGTCTAACTAACTTTAACACGTTCAGTCCTGGGGTAACACGATCCAGCTCAGTCGAGATAAAGCAAAAGCCATAAATTATAAATTAAGGAGGCGACGCTCTTTTGATGTCTCGAGCGTTCAGAAGCGAATACTTCGCGTTTTGAGGTTCTTTTGCGCTTGAGTGATTTGACGACCTCCTTTGAATCTCGTCCGGAGTAAATTTACTCCATCCCGGACTGAAAGTGTTAAATTATCAACCGTCTACGCCCAAAAGGGGGTATCGGAATAATCAGCTGGACGAACTCTGTAATAGGTGAGCGTAATACTTGGGTAGATTCCCTCGTTAGTTATATATAATTTTTAGGTTCGTATCGCTCAAATGTTGTTTCATGTAATACACGTTGCAAGGATTTATCGAAACAGTTTGTTTTTTGTTAAGCTACTGTTTGGTATTGAATTTTCAGATGAACTGTAGACTCAACGTGATTCCAAATTTTCAAATTGAGGGGCCGGATGCAATAAGGGGATACGCGCGAATTTTGGAGAATAACTATTGTCCGCGAGGCTAATTTTGAACATTGTTCGAATTTGGATTTTGACGACTGTTACTTGTAGAGAATTTCATAATACACGTTTTTTGTTCATAAGTCAAATTTGTAGCTATTTTCGTTTTTGAATTATTAACGAAAATGATCGTTTTTAAGTAAAATAGATTTCAATGTACTTTTACGTTCAACTCGTAATATCTCGGCCGAATATGAATATTTATCTTTGAAACTTACACAAAATAATCTTTAACATATTTCTCGAGGTATAACAGCTATACAAAGTTTCTAAAATATTTGAGAACCAAATGCTAAATTTTTCAATACATTATCGCCGAATTTGTTGGTTTATTCATTCGATCGCAAAAGTTGTGCTACGAAATTTCGAATCATAAATTTGGACCTATACTATAATCTTGTGTATTAGTTAAGGAAGTTTTGTGGAAAATGCTAGATCTTTAGATATTGAGGTTGCAAAGATATGGCGATTTATAATCGATGCGTTTACGTATCGCTCAAGGAGTCCGAGCCATTCGTCATTATACGAGACGGAGGCCGCAACAATGTATTAAAATTAACGATATTTCTTTAGAGAAATACATTTTTATTGTGTTTTAGTGACATTCAAGAATTAGAATATCATTGAAAATCAATAAAAATTTATTGTTCATACTTACTGTGTTATTTGTCAATGCATTAAGATATGCTAGTACGAACAATAAATTTTTATTGATTTTCAATGATATTCTAATTCTTGAATGTCACTAAAACACAATAAAAATGTATTTCTCTAAAGAAATATCGTTAATTTTAATACATTGATGCGGCCTCCGTCTCGTATAATGACGAATGGCTCGGACTCCTTGAGCGATACGTAAACGCATCGATTATAAATCGCCATATCTTTGCAACCTCAATATCTAAAGATCTAGCATTTTCCACAAAACTTCCTTAACTAATACACAAGATTATAGTATAGGTCCAAATTTATGATTCGAAATTTCGTAGCACAACTTTTGCGATCGAATGAATAAACCAACAAATTCGGCGATAATGTATTGAAAAATTTAGCATTTGGTTCTCAAATATTTTAGAAACTTTGTATAGCTGTTATACCTCGAGAAATATGTTAAAGATTATTTTGTGTAAGTTTCAAAGATAAATATTCATATTCGGCCGAGATATTACGAGTTGAACGTAAAAGTACATTGAAATCTATTTTACTTAAAAACGATCATTTTCGTTAATAATTCAAAAACGAAAATAGCTACAAATTTGACTTATGAACAAAAAACGTGTATTATGAAATTCTCTACAAGTATCAGTCGTCAAAATCCAAATTCGAACAATGTTCAAAATTAGCCTCGCGGACAATAGTTATTCTCCAAAATTCGCGCGTATCCCCTTATTGCATCCGGCCCCTCAATTGTATCCAGAAGATATTTTCCCGATCAAAGACGTTTATTTTTATTCGCCGCTTTACCGCAATTGAATTTCATCAGTAGTGAAATCGTTCTTCTACGAAAGTCATATTTCTGTTCGTACGCATTCGAATCATGTAATCATATACCTGTAATAATGGAATATCGTTTGAAAAAGTTTGCTACGATATAACATGTATTTTTATATGTAGATCCTATTATGAATTTCTCTTCTTAATTCACACGAAGAGAAACGAAACGAAACAAAATGATTCTAATTACTTGCAGACCTGTTTCTGTCTTCAATGCCTGTTTCTACGACTGTACTTCTAAGAAAGAAAACAAAAATAACAGGTCAAAGTAATTGGATGTGTCCTGTGTGTCCTTTGCTCTCAGACTTAGCTATTTGAGTAATTTCTGGATAAAAATTGTAAATGATACGGAGCTGTTTAAAAATAATTAATAACTTTTTCATTTTAATAATCGTTCGTTTATTTGCAATTTTTATTGAAAGATTTTTCATTCTCTCTATTATTAATTATTTCGAACGGTGTTCAACTGTTATTTTTCATTTTCTTGTTGATGTTAAAAAACGTACTTTCTTCATTTTTTTTATCTGTGATAAGAATCATAGCTTCAGATTTTCTTCTCGTTCTGTCGATTCCTCTTCTGTCGCTATCCCTTCTTCTTCCCTTTCGTGTTGTTTCTTTTCGAACAATTTTAAATTATACACCGCAGAATTTTGTCCACGAAAAAAAGGAATTTCAATCTTGTATTCTCGTCTTGGTACTTATTAGTCAATTACGATTGTTACTAGTCAATAACAAAAGCAAAAAGATTGTAAAACGCTTGGAAAACAAGAAGAAAATAAAGGAGGATGATCGGCGAATGTATGTTAGAACGTTTCGAAGTTGAAGTGAAAGATAAGTAAACGATATATCCAAATGTCATATCTCTTTTGAAAGTATGTAAAAAACGTATGTGTATACACAAGTATATACGTATAGAAACGAAAAACCATGCACGTGTATAATATACGTACACACAGAGTCCTATAATGTGCCCTTAAAACGAGATCCCACGAAGCAAAAGAAAAAACAGAAAAAAGAAAAAAAAAATGGAATTAATCTACGTTTTGTACGAGTACTTAGTTTTTACCTCGATATTATACATTATATAAATAAAATACGTATATGTACATGCATATGTGTTGTATACAGATGTGTCCACACATTCACAAAGAAAGGTACATTCTTTTCGATCCAGTTCGACGTAGGATGCTTCGATTGGTTGTAAATGAGAAAAACGAAAGAAGAGATTGCGAAAACAGCGAAAATGGACGTTGCAGAAATAAACCGTGTACAATTATATACCGTTTCCTTCGTTTTTATTTTACTTATCAATGGTTTCCAATTTCCCATCCTCGGATACCTTTTAGGAAACGAAGGTAAATATTAAACCAAGACGTTCTGTGATTAAAGCGCTTGTTATATAATATGAAACGAGAACAATTATTAATTGAACAAAGTATGACATCGAGTAGACTTACCAGACGACGGTACATTTATAAAAAAGAAGGAAGTATTTATATTCTGTGCTTTATCGATCCAGACCACATTCTGTCACCTTTTTTTACGTTATCAATCAAGCTAAACAATTATTTCACCTCTGTAGTGTTTATAAAGACCTTTTTATGGTAAGAAAAAGGAATTTAATAGGCTAAAAGTCTTTCCACAGAATGCCGCTTTTCCTTTCCTTCCGGGAAAACTAAAAACTATGGAAAAAAGGAGCGCTACTTCTGCTTGGCGGCTTTTTCCGTCTTCCGGTGGAAATTACTATGTAATCGGTTGCTAACATACCAACGTCGGTGTCGGTAATCAGAGCTGTCGGTAACATACCGATGTTGGTATTTACCTACTATCCGCTAGATGGCGCGATCAGCATTATTTGCGGTGTATGCAAAGTGTATTACCTAAAATAAGAAATTATACTAAATTTAAATCTAATTAATTACTGATCTTTTGCCATATTTTATAATTACTATTTTTTAATATCCTTCCAATGGAATTCGATCAGTTGTCAATAAAAATACACGAATAGACTGTAAAATTAATAAGTACGCTACGCTGGGTTTAACCCTTTGCACTCGCGTGGTGCCTCTAAAGCGCCATATTTAATTTATCGGAGTATTCTATAATGTTAAATTTAAGTTTCACCCGTATCAAAATATAGAAAAGTAATGAAGCGAATAAAAATCAACAGATCCACAAATATTTCTAACACTTTTCCTCCGACATAGTACATTTGATTTCTGATTACGTCCAAAAATGCTTCGAGTGCAACGGGTTAAAATATCGTATCAGAAAACGCGCCGAGTACAACATAATTCAATGGATACCAGTCATTCATTCGAACGAAGACAATTAAAGCAATGCTTGATCAATAAACCAGATACCGAGAATCAAAGAAACCGATAAAAGATTACTTACCACCACACGTATGTATATAAATCAAAACTATACATAGAAAAAAGAACTCGAAAAGAAAAGCTTTGAATTTATAACAGAAACTTACGAAAGAAGAAACGATCTATAAAACACAGATGAAAAAAGAAAATACCTCAAAGTTTCATATACACACAGACATCCAAACGAATTAACCGACGAATAATGATCGCAGGATCGATTTCAATCAGACATCAACCGAGAAAAATCATACAACGCAAAGTCACGTTACCAGTAACCCCCGAGTGACCACTTCCGGCAAGGGTGGTCCAACAATGGCACGCTTTGAAACGTACCCGGCCTACGAACCGATATTCTATTCGAAATATCCAAATATTTTCATTCGAATTCCGCACGCCAAACACGGGGAATGGTTCGTGCGATTTTCACGGTCGTTCGAGAAAATCTCTCCTTCTTTCTTTTTTTCTTCTTTCATCCCTTCGACGAGGCATTTATTAGCGAGAGTGGTCGATGTGCATGCCTGGAGGAGCCGGTCAATGCCGACGGTGGCGTATAAAGAGGTGGGATTACACGGTGTCCATTTCAGGGTGCACAAGGAGCTGGTGTTTGCGGTAAGTCGTCCGCCATAGAGAAACCTGGCCCCGGTCTATCTATCTCTCTTTCTCGTTTGTACACCACGATCCTTGGGGGCATTATCTTCGCTGTTTTGCCGATTCAATTGTGTGTGCGAAGAAAGGCGGCGTTTAACAAGAGTTTAATAAAAGGCAAACAGCGGGGTCGTCGGTTTCTTCCTTGTCCGTGTTGCTTTTATCCTTCTTTCCTCGTACTTTTTCCATCTTTCTCTGTTTCGCCCTGTTGATCTATATATCTTGCGCGTTCTTCGTTCCTCCGCTTTGGAAGGGATTATACAGACGAGGGAAATACACGAGGTTTCAGATGTTGAAACTGGGAAGAAAGGAGGAGACGGGGGATGAAGATGAAGAAGATGAAAGAAAAGAAAAAAAAAAGAAAAAGAGGATCGCAGCTGCCACGCACGGGTGGATACTATCGAAAACCGATTCGTTCTTTGCTCGTTGCTCTATCTTTCCTTTTGGATATACTTTGGATAGAGGTATTTTGTGAGGCGCGCGCGCGCGCGGTAGAGCTTGATTTTTAGTCCTTTCTTAACGCGTGCCCTCGTGTATGTATCAGGGATCGACGGGGGAGTGAGGGGGATGTGTGGATGTTCAGATTTTTAATTTGTGATTTTCGAAGTTTCTTGGTTTTTATATTGATGTGTGTTGTTCAGTTTCAAAAAGTTGTAAGGTACCAAGTTTGTGCAAATATAATATTTAGAAATTTCTTAATATTTGTATTTCAGAATTTTTTAATTTTCGAATTTCCAAGCTCTCAAGTTCCCAAGGCTCCTAAGTTCTCAAGTTTCTAAATTTTCAAATTTCCAAACTTCTAAGTTTCCTAATCTTCAAACTCCCCAAGTTTCCAAATTTCCAAACTCCCAAGTTCTCAAATTTCCAAACCCCTAAGTTCTCAAATTACTAAATTTCCAAGTTTCCAAATTCCTAAGTTTTGAAATTTCCAAACCCCTAAGTTCTCAAATGACTAAATTTCCAAATTTCCAAATTCCTAATTTTTCAAATTTCCAAACTCCTAAGTTCTCAAATTACTAAACTTCGAAGTTTCCAAATTTCCAAACTCCCAAGTTCTCAAATTTCCAAACTCCTAATTTCTCAAATTCCTAAATTTCCAAACACCTAAGTTTCCTAATCTTCGAACTCCCAAGTTCTCAAATTCCTAAATTCTCAAATCCCCAAACTCCTCATTTCCCAAATTTCCTATGTCGCTTACAAAAAATGTCGCAATATTATATTTCTAGAAACTTAGAAACTCAGAAACTGTTAAAAATATCACATCTATAACCCATACACCCACGATCTACCTTTCGAAAGCTGCACCCTCTCTTCATACCAAAACAATTAAAAACAAGACACCAAGAAACAGACAAAACCAACGTATTATATAACACGTCAAACAGTAAATGTATCTTCAATCGAATCCGTATTTTTTCTGTCATTTTTTTACACGATCACGTTATTACGCGTAGCTGCGTAAACATTTACGTGGTCGAACAGAACGGAACGTAAGGGGTGGTCCAAAGTAAGTCAGTAACTCGATGGAAATCCGCCGGGGGCTAACCGGATCGATCAGGTACTGATGTAATTATCCAAACGCTGAATTTTTTATCGTTCGCTGAAACAATAACGTATTTTCAGACCAAACAACATCCCGATACCGTGATACCGAAAGCAACCGAGGGCCTGGATCTCGTCCGTTTCTCCTGTTCTTGTTTACGCAACGTGTAATAGAATAATCTGCGTATAACGTGGAGGTACATACACCGCGGGGCAAGGTACGATCGCATCTTTGTTATTTTTTTCGTTGAGAATCCAACTTGTTATCAACTTGTTATCCGTGACAATTTTACCGTACGAAATGTTAAAAACACCTGAAAAGTACGAGTGTTTATCGAACAAGCAGATTTCAAAATTGAAGAAACAAAACCCGACGTTTCAACAGTCACAGAGAAAGGGAGTAAAAATACCATAACCAGCAAAACAAATTTGAATATCGTTAGAATAATTTCAAAAATACAAAACATGCCACTGAAAGTTTCGAATCGATCAAAATCAATAAATACTTGATAGATTCGAGGTAAAAACGTGATTAAGTGTATTGGAAAGGCGAAGAAAAAAAGAAAACTCTTAGACGAGTAAAAGTAGACATCGAAAACGGAGCGTTATAAAGTTTTCGGCAACGGGGCCTTGGGGGCTGCAAAAAAAGAAAATAAGGGTAATCCAACACTAC
Source organism: Stelis phaeoptera (assembly GCA_943735885.1). Lineage (NCBI taxonomy): Eukaryota > Metazoa > Arthropoda > Insecta > Hymenoptera > Megachilidae > Stelis > Stelis phaeoptera. The sequence goes on from OX030937.1 coordinate 8,777,548, forward strand.
ATGGAAACCACATTGCGTTTTGCCAAGCACAAGTCGTAGAATCAACAAATCCGTCGGGATTAGATAACATCCCCCGGGATTGCTGGCCCTTCGTTTATCCTCCACCGAATCCTGAAGAGGGCCCGTCTTGTTGTCCCATCGGGTTATTGGTATCACTTAACGAAATCCGCGCCGAAATAGCTTTAAAAGCCCTGCCAAGAACCCCGTCATACATTCAAATCGATTTCCTTTCTTTCTTTAAAGAAGCTTCCTTTTCTTTTCGTATCATACACTTTAACCGTGGATTTTTATGATATTATTAGCAATAATTCGTATCTTGAAACTTTCAATTAGTAATACACCTATCCCCTGATTTACACGAAAGATATAAGTTTCTGAGGAATAATAAAATAAATCGGGGGATAAGGTTGCGTAGCCGTTGGTGGAACTTTAATAGATTATATAATTGAAATGGAACAACTTTTAAAATCTTTGAAAAAACTTTTAGAATTCTTTGGCTGAAGGTACGATTTTTATATTGAATAACATTTAAACGTCGCATCGCTTTATATAGTTCCAATTCTTCTTTTTAAATTTCTTAGCAACTGAATCAATAAAATTACTTGACGTTTCAGTTTGAATTTGGCGCTTAAAGTTTAACAAATCTAATGCACAACATTTAGGCGTTCATTAATTATATTATTATAGTACTTACATCTATCCTCCGATTTTCACTGAGGATAGGTTTCTTAGAAAACCGTGTAAATCGAAATCCTAGATTTTTATACGTGAAACCGTGTGAATCGAAAACGAACTAAAATGTGCACAATTCAGTCATTTATTTCGACGTAAAATAAAGCTAAATATATCTTAAAAAGAAATTCAAAATTAATCAAAAACCCTGAACTTTACACACGTTAGAAAAACGGTCGCTTCAGAATAAATTGAATTAAAAAATGACTAGAAATATAAGCGCCAATGTTACCAAACGAACGGAATTAAAAAATGACTGCAGAAATTGTTTGTTTCTTTTTTTTTTTTTTAATCCAATATTTTCAAAACTATGTAAATCGGGGGATAGGTGTATTGTATTAATTCGCCATTTTACACGTTAGTAAAATTTAATATTACGTTGTTATCAAATCTAGCCTATTTTTCCGAAGCTTCCGGAAACCGAATGCGATATTTTAGAACCGGAAGATTTACAAATGCTTATTAATTGATTTATTGCTATTCCTTTCGTTAATTTTCACATTTGAAAATACTCTGGTAAATTAAATATATCCTCTCAGAGGCGCCATTCGAGTGCAAAGGGTTAAAGTTATTCAAACAGCTGATATTAGGGAACCTATGAAATTAGAATTTGGAACATCTAAATACCTTAATCCGTTGAAAATTCATCGACGAAGGGAAACAGGAGTAAAATAAGTGAAACATTTAAACGATCCCCTGTTAGTTTGTTTTTTTTTGCACACTGAAAAGAAATTGTGATCAATATTGGAAGTAGCCTGTATATTCGACAAGATCGAAGTTGATTTTTCCGCCAATATAAGGCCATCAGAGAGGCTTTTTTTTTTTTCATTAATTTTCTTTCCCATACCTACAGGACCCCTTTTGACCCGTTCGTTATATTTTGTCTTTGTTTTCCCTTCATCTGTATTTTTCTTTTTTTCTTGTTGTTGTTGTTTTCGTTATTTTTCATTTCGTTCGGTCGAAGCTACTAAAAAGGAATAGGCGAAAACTGTTAATTGGTTCGGTGGTGAAAATACGGCGACGTGGCCCCTGGCCCCTGTATCGACAAATTCTAAAACGAACACAGAGAGACGCGTGTGTGTATACATGCGTGTGCGATCACGCCACGAGCGTCAAGGCGTGTATCGTTTCAGCATGTCCGTCCAATTATGGAAAATTAATTGGCGATCAGTGACTCGGGGCGATGGAAACATAGTTCCGCGTCGAATAAACTTCCTTTGTATTCCGATCAGCCTTTGACAGCGGTGTAATAATTAAAGTAATTAACGTACGAGCCAATAAATTCGTCGATCGTCCCGTTTCGCCGCGAGCGAACAATTATAGTTTTTTCAAATGTCCAAGTTCCTAAGTTCCCAAATTGCTAAATTTCCAAATTTCCAAACTCGTAAGTTTTCAAATTTCCAAACTCCTAAGTACTCAAATTCCTAAATTTCCAAATTTCCAAACTCGTAAGTTTTCAAATTTCTAAACTCCTAAGTTCTCAAATTTGGAAATTTTCAAATTTCCGAACTCCTATATTCTTAAATTGCTAAATTTCCAAATTTCCAAACTCCTAAATTTTCAAATTTCCAAACTCCTAAGTTTTAAAATTGCTAAATTTCCAAATTTTCAAACTTCTAAGTTTCCAAGGTTCAAACTCCTAAGTTCTCAAATTACTAAACTTCCAAATTTCCAAATTCCTAAGTTTTGAAATGTCCAAACTCCAAAGTTCTCAAATCCCTAAATTTCCAAATTTCCAAACTCCTAAGTTCTTAAATTATTGCTAAATTTCCAAATTTTCAAACTCCTAAGTTTCCAAGGTTCCAAACTCCTAAATTCTCAAATTCCTCATTATCCAAATTTCCAAACTCCAAGTTCTCAAATTTCTAAATAATTTCCAAATTTCCAAACTCCTCGGTTCCCAAATTTCCAAACTCCTCGGTTACCAAATTTCCTATATAAATTGGCGTCGTTGCAACAAGGTTGAAAAAAATCTTTCCCCTCTATCCGATAAATAATTACACAGTCCCGAAAATGCGTCCTTCCGGTAAGAAGAAGGGGACGAATCGAGCATGAAGGGATAAATTTCGTATTTATATGATTGACAATATAATTACTTAAACATAACCATAATTTTTATCCTAAATGAAATTTAAAGAAAAATATGTTCTGATTGTTTCGATCTTACGAATATATTTCTTTGGCATAAACGAAAAGAAAAAAAAAAGGATATCCCCCTTTCGCCCCTGAGGAAAGCAAACATTTATTTCCTGTAACGAACCCAGAGCTAATCCACGCGGAACTCCGACACGATGTTGCGGACTTCCTTTTATAGATTATGATTTTTTTCTTTTTTTTTTTTTATTTCTTCTTTGTATTCGGCATCTTTGATTACAATGCCGCGAATGAGATAGGTCGTATACGATTTTTAAGGGAGAAACAATATTTGTGCGGTGCGTTAAGAGATGTATAAGATCTATAGAACCGTCGAAAAGGAACGTGCGATTACGGCATCCAAAGGATATTTGCGGTAGCTCGCTAATAATCACACTTTAAGAATTTTTATTAATCCCCTTTTATTCTGGCTTTGTTCGTTGTTTTTCAAAACTTTTCAGTCAGAATAATTTATTCATGTCTGGGTGGAGAATTTTTAATATTGATCTAAGTCGAAGTGTAATAATTGATTTGAATTAACACGTTGATAAATTTTATAGAAAATATATAAAGTGTCAATCTTCGTAATTTTTATATTCAGTTATTTTTGTTGTTGCTGTTAATTAACCTGTCAATTCTCAGTAATAACAAAACATGTTATTTTCAAGACATTCAATCATTTCACTATCAAAAACGTTTCAAAACGTACCTCGTCTTGAATCAAACTACGTCATCGATTGAACGAATCAGAACGAACGTTTCTTGTCCGTAACAAGTATCCGGAATTGTTAAACAAAACACAAACGAAGTAATTTATTCATCAAAATTTATTTTCTTGCCTTCAAAGTAGGCCCCATCGAGTGCAACACGCTTACGCCAGCACTTGACCCAAACCTTCATACATTTTTCATAGCCTTCAGTTCCTTCAGCGAATTTTCTCTTTTTTTTTGTCTTCCCGGAAGTGGTAATTTTAATTTCGGAAACAGGAAAAAGTCAGACGGAGTCGTGTCAGGTGAGTTCGGTGCTTGGTCGATGACATTTGTAGAGTGTTTCTACAAAAACTCTAGGTGCAGTTTTAGACAGTTATTCTCGCGCAAACGCCTAATCACGCCTAGTTAATAAAAATTTCTTTCATTTTCCATCGTAACGATCGCAGAGCGCTCAAAAGTATGGTTACAAAAACACACTGCGTGACAGACCGCGCTCAAATTCTACTTATTGTTACTAAGTCAATACAGTGTTAACAACTAAGAGAGAAAAAAAAATGTAGCAATATCTTTCAGAATGTATTGTACAACGAATCTCGAAGTCCATCAACAATCCACGTTGCTGGATAATCGTAATCTGTCCGGTTAAGGCTTATGGCTTCGAATTTCCACAAAACGTTCGTTACAAGACATTCTGAAGTAGGAGGGAAAAAAAAGAAGAAAAAGAAAAAAATACATAAGAAAGAAGTGGACAGGTTCCGAGTTGCAAGGATAATTCGCAGGCTCAATTTCCGTTGGCTTTTGCTCTCGTCGCTTTTTCTCTCTCGTCGATTATTTCCCCACCAAAGAGGCAAGAAGGCGTCCAGTCAAGTGTAAAGTAAAGTAACGAGTACGCGAAACGTTCGTTCCGAGACGATCAGGTACATGGAACTTTAGCACCCCTGCCTGGCAAGGCCTTCGAGGGAGAACGGCCAGGATTCCCATCCACTTAGCACGCCGCTTAGACGTGAAAACATCTGTATTGTCGCCGCATTAGCGCCACAGGATTTCGTCCGACGATCATTATACCGTGGAAATTGTAATCTTTCGACCGTCTCCCGTGGCGGGAACTTTTTAAAACGAACGAAAACGCCGACGACGCAGGGAAACGGATCGTTGTGAACAGAAAACGGGCAGCGACAGGGTTTGGTTTTCAATGCCATTAGACGGGGATACAATTAAAATATTAAAAATTGAGTAAGCTCATCTTATAAACGCGAAACTTCTATGTAATTTACATAGATCTTCTAATTTGTATTTTCTAAGCGAAATGAGCAAAGGGTTAAATCGTTACCTCTATCCATGGTACGTCGTCGTTCGAACTAGTTTTCACATCTCGTCCCGAAAATATTCATCCCAGTCATTCCGACGCGTCTAAACGACGTCGATCGAGACTGGCAACAAAAGTCACATTCTAAATCGTTCCGTCAGATTACCATACGAATACCCGTGTACGAGGAACAGTCAAATCCAAAGAATCACCGATGTCCGTATCTGTTCGGTTATTTCGGTGCTAATGAAATTCACAACCACTTCGAACAAAGGATGAACATCTTCTTCCCTGCGTGGCATCACGAACAACGATGTTTCACAGACTTTGCAGGCATCACGATTTCTCGTGATCCGAACGACACCCTAAACCGGTGGGCACCGTACGTGGATCCATGGGATTCGGTTCTACGGATCGGGCCACGATTAACGTACGGATTAGGATTAAAGGTTGGCAGAGATTTTCGTTGCGGACTACGGGATCGAAGCGTGCACCGATGGAGCCTTACCTACGTGGAAAAAAAAAAAGAAAAAGGGGGGCAAAGCGATCAGCAATTGTCCAGGGTACGTGCGCGACCCCATCGAGCAAACCTTTTTCACGCTCGGTTCTCCACGTATCGCATCACGATCCTCCCCACTAGCACTACCCCCGACAACAATGACGACGACAGTCAATGCACATTACAACGGTTTTATGTTATTAATACGGACGCATTTGGGGCGGGATTTGAATAATTGAACAGATCCGCCGGATCAACGATAGAGAGGGGATGGAACCACCTTGAATCGTTGTTGGTCAGCCATCTTGTATCTTGATAAGATTCTGTGATTCTGGCTGTGTGATTTAGTCTGCCACGTTGATCGTATTATTAGGAATTCTTTTGTTTATGTAAATGATAATATCCCTCCCCTGTTTCGAATAAATAACAATTTTAGTTACTTTGCTCCTTGAATGGAAAAAGTTTGATAATATAATTAAGACTCAATTAGTATCCGACATGGCTGTACTATCTAGCGTTAGAATTGTTGAAATGTAAAAGAAACTATCGATGTCGAAGATGCGATTGTTTTGTGTGTTTTACGTTCCCCGAAAAGTGTTTTTTGCAGCTGACGGCAAATTATAAAACGTTTTTGATTCGAATAAGAAAAAATCCTTTTCTCTTTGCTTCGAGTGCGAATAGAATGAAGTTTACAAGGGTTTTGTATCAGTGGAGCAAAGTATTCTGATCCCCGGGGAACTTTTCTCCACTCTATAACAGAAACATGTAAAATCGTGTTTTTCCGAACTTGAATCAATAAAGAATATAACAAAAATCAGCTCGTTCTAGGCAAATCGAGCCCCCAAAACTGAAATTAAAAAATAAAAACTCAAAAAAGGGGATCAAGTAACCCCTTGTGACGGTATTTCGTATAAAAGAGATATATATTCTGAAAGAAATAAATCAATAAGAAAAATCATAATAATTTTTTTGTTTTGTTCGATAACCCTGGTACACTGTCAAACAAACATATATCATATTTTTCAATCGACCGTTTTTCATTCTCTGTATTTGCACGGCTGTACGGTCGTGAAATGAAACATTCCAGTATCGAATCCAATACTCTGGAATCTGGAATATCCATCCGGTAATCCTGCACCGTTCAAATTCCAAATATCCCAAAATCGATATTTTAATACGCAGGGATGATCAACGGGGTGATTAGTGTATTCACGATTAGTCGAGTTACGTTCGATCGTTCTGCGTGCAACGTGCGCCGAAACAAAAACAAAATTGAAGTACATTGTACACCGAGTACGTAGCCCAGTAGCATCGAATTTCCATTTGATAATTCGTCAGAATCGTGTGATTCGTACGTCGTAATCATAATATCCCTCGATCTGAACGATAGGTGTCAGGAGGAAAAAGAATAGTTACTTCGATTGCGAATCGCCAGATAATCTGGCTATACTAATAATTATTACGAAAACCTTTCAAATTAATTAACAAACATAAAATTCATATTATACTTGACAAAGTATTCAATTTTATTATTTTTAATAATACTTCGCGATGTTTCATTGTTTCTGTTAATAATACGGGTGATGGATTCCTAAGGAAATTGAACACTTGCTAAATGAACATGTTGTGGAAAATTTGCGAACGATAATATTTCAAGATTAACATTAGAAATATACAAAGTCACGTGTTAGCATAAATCGGAGGTGGGGAACCCTTTTGTATCATTTAGAGGTCGCTATAAATTTTTATACTTCACTGTTGGTACTTTTATTTATTTAAGCATATGTATATATAAATATTCATCCAGATTTTTAAATTTTAATAAACAACTACATATTCAAATACCACTTCAAATTAAAATGATATAGTAGAAGTATTTTTAAATAAATTGATTTCATTTTAAAGAAATGCAATAAAAAAAAAATAGTAACATTAAGTCGTGATCTATATAACTAAATATTAATTAATACAAGAGCTAGTTTTTCACGAACGCCGCACGTTCCCCACCTCTGGCATAAATTGATGCCTCCTTAAAACACCGAAAAGGTAAAAAAAACCCTTATCAAAAGATGAAAATCAATTTCGCATTCGGATGCATACAAGCGGCGAAGCGGTGCGAAGGATCTCCGCAAGTGCAAAATCGTCGAATTCGAGGAAGATGAATAAATCTGTTGAAAAATTCCAAAAACTGCCCAGATTAAAACGTTCGACGAGAGGGAAAAACACGAGCATATTTTCAGAAACAATATCGATCATGCCCGTCCGAAGGCAAACGCATCCAGAAGCATTGAATTAATTCCTGAATACGATTCGCAAAGCAAACTCGAAAAGCTCCTGTAATACGCGAGACACGTCGTGATTATCCGTTGTAAATACGCGTCCACCATCCACCGTCGAAGCCTCGAGTACGTTGATATTGGTTGAAAAGAGCATTTCTGTCCACCCCCTATCCCTCTCGCCACCTAATTTTTTTTTTCCACCCACGAGCCCCATCGTTGTCGTCAGGAGAGATTGCACCTCCGCCTACAATCGTACCGGAAACCATCGTCGAAGTACGCTGTTTCCGTCTCGCTCTCGTCCCTCCCCTGTACCATCGTCGACAGGGGATGTCGAGCGAGCCAAGGGTGGTGGTAAAAGTGGATGGAGCCAGGGTGTACAAGCCACGCCTCGTTCCACCGTCGACAAAACTTTGCCGGAATATATTCGAGGGTGTCTCTGTCCCTGTGTCACTAACACGGGGGTGGGCTAACCCGTGGCTAGACGCTGACGAATCTAAGCGCACCCCCCCACCCTCCCCTATCCGTCAGAGGTCAATTTCGTGCACCCAAGTTCGACCAGTCGTCGGATATCCTTTATCAACGGTGTCACTGTACATCTGGACCTCTCCACGAGCGTCCTCGTGACTCCATATCCGGTCAGTTCGAACGTTCGACGATTTTCAGCATGCGTTCGTAGCAAGATCAGTGGCTCGGTTGTTTGTGATGAAAGAGAAACAGATCCTGGAAGATCTCGTGACATCGAGGACTTGAGTATTTTGTGCCGCAAGTTTGCTGTTCAGGGTGTTCATGACATGTGATCGTTCGTATCGATAGGAAAAGACGGATTCTGTCTATCTCGGTCAAAGAATTCTGGCGCTATTTCGACACACGTATCCTGGCTGCTTTCGAAACGATGCCCGTTTTCACCAGTTCGCGTTGAGAAATCGTTAAGAACTTGCGGATAGACAGGTGGACAGGGTTCTGTTCGACACGATATCAGCTCTCGTAACATGGTAGAGAGCATCTACGCGAGTGATTCGCCCAGATCGCGTTCTCCGATGACGGAGCCGTCGAGCCCTCTACAAGACGGTCCCGGGATATCCGGTTACAATCATCGTTACCTGTACAATTATTCGCCGGAGAGTTTGCAACAGAAATTGAAGAGCAACGACGAGCAGAATAATGGGAGACGGCACAATATCGATACCAGGGAGAAAACGTTCTCCAGGAGTCCGGTGAGCGGCGAAGAAACAAGATTCCGAACTCGCGATGCTTCGAGGCCGAGTTCTTCGGCCACTATGTCGTCACCGACGTCTGCCTTCACAATCGAGAATATTTTGGCACCCAGACCTGTTGGTAATATCACACCGACCAGCACCAGCGGTCTTGGTTCTATCGTTCAAAACCCGGAAACCGTGGGTTCGCCTTCGAGGACCACCGCGATGCATCCTCTTCAGCAACAAATTCATCATCTGGCGTTCACGTCTGCCGATCTGTTTGGTAAGTTGCTCTGACGGATCTCCGTTGGCAAACCATAAGAGTGAATTATGTACACTGGTGGAATTAATTCTGGATAACTTTTAAATTTTGCATTTGTTCGAATTATTTAATATTCTAATCATTGTTTTATAATTTTAGGGCGTTGTTTGTAGAAAACGAAATCAGTAAAAAGATCATTTACAGGCATACTTTTAATGTACAATATAAATTGCAGTTTCAATATATCGAAGGAGGTACAAAACAATTAATTAACCCTTTGCACTCGAAGCATAGATGTAATCTAATTTTCCAGGTATGCTTCCAGAAACCAAACGCACTATGTTGGAAGAAAATTGTCAGAAATATTTGAGAATCTGTCGATTTTCAGATACTTTAATTTTCTCCGATAAATTAAATATGGTTAAGAGTTAATTAATTCGCATCGTGCGACGTTTCGTGTTGCCAGGCGTAAAACACAAAAATAACAACACAGTTTAGATTTTTTTTTAAATTGAAATTTTAAACATTATAGATTACAATAAAAATATTCTGCACAAATATGAAGTAAAGAATATTTGTATTCAAAGTGCCCAGAATTAATTCCACCAGTGTACATTATTGCAACGTTCTAGGTCTCTAAAAAGGATTCCACGTTGTTCAATTGTTGCGACAAATATTTGAAACATTTTCAATATCAATTTTCTTTGTATCGACCCAAATTGCCTACTAATTGTAAAATTAAATAAATAATTTTGACGATTGAAATACTGTAGGGTGAAATTTTGTGCCAATTCTTTCTTCCAGAAAAGATGTTATATTCAACTCAATAGTGCATTCAATCAATTTGTTATTACGATTCCAAGGGGTTAATAAAACAACTGCTGCGTTAACGAACAACTTTGTGTATCAGAATATCTGTAATAAATCTTTCGAAACAAAATTTAAGTACAGGTCGCGAACATACTTAACAATTTTCCAATATCTAACGAAATAATCGAAAGTTTATAAAACTAAAATGCAACAGGGTCTAAAATTAATATTAATATGTTAACAGAACGTTTAACCTCTAATATATTTCGACTTGCATGCCTGGCGAGCACCGACACGAGGGAAAAAAAAGAACCACTCGAACACCACCCCAGCCCCAAGGGATGTTTTGGTTTAAAATCTCGAAGAAAGCAGCTTAGAGGCGACGTCGCCGCATAAAAATGTGCGAAGGGCGAATTTATGCTTTCAAGCAGACTCGTTTTTCTCGTTGCATATTCCCTTTTTTTTTTTTTATCATTCACACCCCCCTCTTCTCGCTTTTTTCATCTTCCGGCAGGGATTGCAAGGAGCTAAATCGTTCGCGCGTGATCGAAACGGATTGCGGATTTCAGCTTCGCGCATCCCCAATCTGCGCCTGGTTCCTGCGGGCGAAAATACTTAAAGCCCCCGGGGGGGCATAAAGGAAATTTCGTTGCAGAAACGCGTCGGGCCACCGAGGATTTACGCCTTCTTTCATTTTTCCGCTACGAGACTTTTGACCCGCGCCAAATTGTCCCCCAAGGTGTTCACGAATTAACACGGGGAGGGATAAATTTTCATCAGGATTTGAATTATAATATTTCTGAATTTCGCAGACTTGTTTCCCTATTTTTTTATGGTGTTCAGGTAATTTTTTTACTAACTTCGCAATTGAATTTGAGTGGTTTTGAATTTTGTGGAGCTCTTATCTATTTCAAAATTATCCAATCTTTCTTTGTTGTACCGAAATTCACATAAAGGTCGCGAATTTTATACAAGATGGAACATCGTGTTCGTTTCGTGGGTCAAGATCAACCCTGTTTCGAGGGTGAAATCGCCACGAATAATCAACCGTTCGCGTTAAATATTGACACGATTTATTTGAGCCTCGCTGAGGAATCTGTACCAAAGAACAAACGATAGATGGTCTGGAGAAATACCAACCCTTTCGCTACCGAAAGCTTATAATATACGTCATTGAAGAATAAAATACAAAGAATACAATAAATACATTAAAAATACAATTTACTTGGTTTTCCAAGTTTTATTTTAAACGTAAAATAGACACTCAGTACGTTCATTATAAATTCATACCATATCTTAGGTATCTACGACTAGGGTTAATTTCTATTTAAAAAACATACACTCCCTCTGTTCGAAAATCTTAAATTATCCAGAGTTTCGAAAGCAACTGGCAATACTCATTATATTGATATTATTTACATTGATAGGTAAATAACTTAACATATTTGACAGGCGTTTAGTTCTTTTTAAGAAAAATGAAAACTTTAACCCACATAACATGAATTTACAAATAAGAGATGCCAAGTCGAAGCAATTGACTAATGAACAACACGTCATGGTATCTAAATACGTCTGGTATTACAGTATACGAGGAACAAAGAAAAATTGAAACACGTTCAACAAGGCTAAATCTTACTTTAACTAAGTTTGTGTGATAATAAAATGAATCTAACATCCTTTTTTATATTTAATTTTAGTTTCGTTCGATTTGTTTCGCAAATGTATACCGTATTATCGAACAGAGGGAGTATGTACCATATTGCCAGTGAAATCAGGAGGGTTAACGATTCTTTCTTTTGTTTCAGCGGCGGCATATCCCAGCCTGTATTCCGGTGGTTACGTGGCAGCGATGGCAGCCGCCGGCGTTTCTCTTCATGGACAGCCGGCCTTCTATCACGCTGCTCATCCCTATCAAATTAATCCGAACGCCACGGCTGTCGGCCCTATGGCGAAACGGAAACGTCGTCACAGGACGATATTCACCGAGGAACAATTGGAACAGTTGGAAGCCACCTTTGACAAGACCCATTATCCTGATGTGATCCTGAGGGAACAGCTTGCGCTTCAGGTCGATCTCAAGGAGGAACGAATCGAGGTGAGTTTGATCTTTGAACTTCGATCCGAATTAACACGTTCAGTCCCGGGGTAACACGTGATAAGAAAAAGTCATGAATCATTAAATTAGGAGGGGGCCGCTCTTTGCGTTTCGAGGCTGCCAGGCATCGAATTACATGTCCTTTCGCGACTGATTATGAGTGCCCTCCCTTTGAATCTTGTCTGAAGTAAATTTACTCGGTCCGGGACGGAAAGTGTTAAGGGACACCTGTCCAGTTGAAATTAAAAAGAATGCAAGCAACTATCGAGAGAATAGATTCGAGAGAATCGGTACAACGTCTCGGTACACCCTTTGGAAAAATACAGAGAATTTTATCGGGATACTATGAAATACATTTTTCTAAAGGAAATAAGACTGACGACGGATTTCAAATCAAGTTTGAACTTCGCACGATCGAAGTTGTAACATAAGAATTTTGAAAATATAATTTTGTGTTCTGCGATACAGTTGAAGAATTGCCAAAGTCGAAAAATTAAAAATTGGAGATAATGAATGAAATCAAATTAAATATTTATTCAACTTTGCAGTGGTAATCTATGGAACAAGATGTCTCATTTTCTGAATTATCGATTTTCTTTGTTCACGGTGAACTTCAAATAACGTCGTGAGAATGTTACGAAGTTTCTCAAAGGTTCTACAAGCCCCTCGGTAGCTACCTAAACTGACAAATTACTCTCTTGAACCTACCGGGAGAATATTAGGTTTTCGTTTGACAAACATTGACCATTCGGATTGTCCAAACTCTCGTCCCTGGTACGCATAATTTCGACCGATGACAAAATGCTTTCACTTTTCGGCCAGGAATTTTCGACAGGTTTGCTTTGTCCTCGTCATTCATCGACGATCGGCATCATTCTTTAACGTGGCCATTTAAAATTATTCGAGGCCAGTGTTTATCGGTTCGAGTCAACAATTTGGGTGCTGGATTAATCCATTCAATACCGTAGAGTTTAACGGAGAACATATTTATAATTTGATCAATTATATTTGTGAAAATCTTGAGGTTACTTATGTAAGGTTTCATTCTTAATTAATCTTATGTATTATTTCTCCAATATTTGGTTATTTCTATTATATAACATGGCTGACGAATTCCTAAGAAAACTAAAACAAATTGAACGATTTCTGTACAAAATTTAATAAATCGAAGGATTTTTGATTCGTAAAGTTATATCGAAGCAAATATAGTGAAACTATAGCTCAATATCGCAACTATCTCGCAAAGTATGATAATTAATCGTATTAGCCATACGAGAAGCTATGTCAAAGGGGTAGAAAATTCGATAAACCGAAACGTTCGAAACCTTTGGGGCTCGAATTGAAACTAAAGAAAACGATTGTCTAAAGGAAATTGAAAATCACGAAATAACGTCTGCCCTAATGACCTTTTTAGTCTACAACACGTGTGTACACGATGGTATTTGACGTTGTAAAGATTTACATTGGGCTTGGGCATTAATTTCGCAACAGCTCTCCTTATAATTAATCCCGCCGGTTCGGTGCTCGGCGATCATTAACTGAACAAACATTTCTACGCTAATAAAACATCGATGGCGACTCTCTCGATGCGGATTTCCAGGATTGTAAATTGTTGGCCGGGTGTTGCTGGAACCAGCATTTCGAGGGATTTAGGATCGTGTCATTGAAACTGGATCGAAGAAAGAACCCTTTTTTCTTCCCCTTTCAAGGCACTGTGGTCCTATTCGAAAGGCATCGAGGTACGATCGATGCTCAGTTTCAGTTTTTGGAAAGAAATAAGAAGGGTTCCTTGTGTTCGAATATACTTGAGGATTTGAATTAACCCTTTGGTCGAATCTAGCCTGTTTTGACAGCGAAATTTCGAAAATCACTAGTTTTATTTGAGTTTATTCCTATCCAAAATTTTCTGTATCCTAATATACTTTTAGTAAATTATATCCCCTCATACCGGGGGGGAGTGCAAACGGTTAAAACAGAAGTTGAATTTTATAGAAATATTTGTACTGGGCGCTTCAAACGATGGATAATAGAAATAAGGAAATATTGTAAAAATATTAACCCTTTCCCCTCGAGTGGCGACATATGTGACTTACCAGAATATTTTAAAATATGAAATTTAAATTGAATTAATACATTAGAATATAGAAAATTAGCGAAAAAAAAACTTAATGGATTCTCGAGTACTTTTGTATTCTGGAAGATTCTTCGAGTGCAAAGGGTTAAATGAAATTGGTTAAAAATGAAAAACCAAATAATTTCATATACGAGATAAAGTTCCGAGAAATATAGTACGTCGAAGGTTGCTATACTTGCTTATAACACGACGTTGTAATATTTTTACATTTAAGAGGGGTCGTAATCGTCCAGAACGATATTGATTGTTCGAAACAAGCGAAACTACGAGGCAAACAACGATAAGAATCCGTTGATTACGTTAATCGCGAACCGGCGATAAGTGGGACGAACGGAATCAAAGAATTTCTTTATTTCGCGGCCGGCAATTTGTTCGAACAATCGTACAATCCCAAAGTCATTCACACTTTATCGCCGTGGCCCAACAGACCACCCGTATCGCGTCGGCTTTCAACCAAAGAAAATCCCTCTGCTCGAGAGTCTTTAAAGACTTTGAAACAACATATACCTGCAGCGCACCTGCCACGTCGGGCAAGAGTTTTCGGTGTTTGCACAGAATTAGTTAGAAAGGCGACTTTTGAAACGAGAAAAAGGAAGAAAAACGAGAAACAGCTCGAGAGGGCCTTAAAGCACTCCATCCTGTGTTTGGAAAGAAGCACGACTGTTTACCCGTGCGACGGTCGTTTCCTATCTTCGCGATTGCATCAACAGAATACAGAAACACGAACCGTTAAGAATCCAGCTATAAAAGCACGAAAACTTTAAGGCAGAGTGTACGTTTTCCATGGAACCGACAGATTTTCTTGATTAACACGCTGCGTGGCACGGTGAAAACGGACGCACGTAGTTAGACACGATAAAATCCTAATTATTAACACGTTGAGTGGCACAGTGAAAACGGACGTGTGTAGTCAGACACGTTGAAATCCTAATTATTAAGAATATAATCAATTAATTTTCAAATTTAACTTTTCAAATCGATAGCTAGCATTATTAGCTTAATGATAACGTTATCCGTGGTTTGTTTCGTCATTTCTTTTGTTAATTATTTGATTGTAAAAAATTTCGGGTGCAGGTCACCGGTGACCCCCGTGGCAGCCAACGTGTTAAGGATACTGTCGATTAATGTAGGGAGAATTTATGGAGATTCTATAGGGAAATTTTGGGAGAGCTCACGGAGATTCGAGGGAAATTTTAGGAAAAATTGTGTAGATTCTACAGAAATTATAAAGGATTCCTTGGGAGAATCTAGGGATATTCGAGGAAATCCTCGGGGAAATCTGAGAAAAACCTAAGGAAACTCTAGGGATATGCTAGAGGATTGTAGGGAAATTTGTGGAAGAACCTAAGAAATTCAGTGAAAACGGACGCATGTAGTCAGACACGATAAAATCCTAATTATTAAGGATACAGTCGATTAATTTTCAAATTTAACCTTTCAATTCGGGAGCCAGTATTATTAGCTTAATATTAACGCTATCCGGGGTTTATTTCATTTTTTTTTTTGTCAATTATTTGATTGTAACAAAACTCGATAATAGAATGTTTCTTAATGGAAAACTATTAAAGATTTAAGTCATTTTTCTATTTCTCACGGTCGTAATCTTATTTTACATTATATTTTAAGTGTTCGTAAAGAAACGATTGAATTTTAAACAACTATAATTTCGTCGTGTCATTTTACCCACATGGCTAATAATATTAGTAAAATTACTGAATTAAAGAAATTATGCTTAAAATCGCCTAAAGACTGGAGTAGAATTTTATAAAACAAAAAAATAAATTTTCTTGATTAACAAGGAACATCAATGAATGAAATTAAGTAATTGGAGAGTTAAGAATCAGATCAGCGTCGATATACGAAACGATGAGGCATGAATCGGTAACAAAAGTGATATCGATTGTCGGTCGTCGTATTAAATCGATTCAGACAAGCGTGAAGAGCAAATGCTGATTTCAAATGTGGGATGAAGCCTTTTGATCTTCCCTAGCTCCCCGGCTCTTGTTAGAAGCCCGTTTTCGATTCGATACACCAACGAGCAGGTAAACGGGGTTATCAATTAAATCGTCCTCTCCCGTCCTCGTATAAATTAAGGATTGCTTAATAATTTTACGATTCAATAACGAAGAATCCTGTACTCTCGAACGAACGATGCGCATGAATCGGAATAATCACCGTCTTGCTATGATTTAATTCAGTGACGATGAATCCATGATCCATTAAAAACATTCTAAAATAAAATAAGTATGCAGTTAATAGTAACTTAATATTTGGTAGAAATTAATGATTAGATATAATAAATATTTAATAGTAATTAATCCTTAATTACCATGGTTTAGGATTAGGAAGCATGCAGGAAATATGTTTATATTTCTTTGTTCGATCGAATATTATTACATATAATTTATATTATACTGGTTGGATTATTATATTACTTGTAGTAATTTTTTAGTAATCCCCCAGGGGTTATTTGATTTTGACAGTAATTTCTTAGCAACCCTCTAGGGATTATTTGGTCTTTGTAATAATTTCCCAGCAACTCCCTAGGGATTATTTCGTCTGTACAGTAATTTCTTAGCTACCCTCTAGGGATTGTTTGGTCTCTGTAGTAATTTCCTAATAACTCCCTAGGGGTTATTTCGTTTATACAGAAATTTCTTATCAACCCTCTGGGGATTATTTGGTCTTATAGTAAAAATTTCCCAGCAACTCCCTAGGGATTATTTCGTCTGTACAGTAATTTCTTAGCTATCCTCTAGGGATTGTTTGGTCTTTGTAATAATTTCCTAGTAACTCCCTAGGGATTATTTCATCTGTACATACAGTAATTTCTTAACTACCCTCTAGGGATTGTTTGGTCTCTGTAGTAATTTCCTAGTAACTCCCTAGGAGTTATTTCGTTCATAAAGTAATTTCTTAGCAACCCTCTGGGTAATATTTGGTCTTTGTAATAATTTCCTAGTAACTCCCTAGGAGTTATTTCGTTCATAAAGTAATTTCTTAGCTACCCTCAAATGATTGTTTGGTCTTTGTAATAATTTCCTAGTAACTTCCTAGTAAGCTTGGTCGTTACATAATTTTTCAAATCTCATCTGTTCAATACCTCCATTGCCCAAGGGCGTCAAATTGAAAAATTTTAATTCCTATGAATTATCGTCCTTGGAATTGGCCAACGTTCAATATACCCTTACTTTTCAATCGAAAACAAAATGAAAGATGGAACATATATCAAGATACACAACATTTCCTTATAAACCTTAATCAAAGTCAACGCTAACACTTCGACAAAAGCATCTTGATAAACTTCACGACCCAAAAGAAAGAAATCTGCACCAACTTGCATCGAACAGTTTGCTAATTCTAGAATAACTTGTGCAACCCCGAGAACGCAAGAGGGTTTCCTCAACAAACATTTCCTGTTCCAGGTGTGGTTCAAGAACCGACGTGCCAAGTGGCGTAAACAGAAACGGGAAGAACAGGAACGTATGCGAAAACTTCAGTTGGAGCAACGTCAACGTAACGACGACAACGTGTCCACGGCCACGGTCAAAGTGGCCGACCATTTAACCCTTGCCAGACAGCAACAACAACAACAGCAGCAGCAACAACAGCACGAACATGACACTGACAGTTCGGATCTCGAAGTGGCGTAGTCGAAATATTAGTTTTAGGATCTTTCTCTCTTTTCGAACAAGAAGATCCTGGACGAACAGGTTTTCTACCCTCTCCCCTTAACCCCTTCTATCGCGTAGGGGACGTGTAAATAATTGAATTAGGGTTGTAAATATGTTTGTACATACAGCTTACGCATGATGTGTATAATAGGTAGTGAAATAAATTATTGAATTCAAGATACGAGAAGTGATCTGTTCTTTTTTCTTTTGGTTCAAGGCCAAAATTGAGGGAGTTTAAGCAATAAGAAGGCAGCTATGGTTCCTCAAAATAAGCCAAATTTCATAAATATTCTATTAAAAAAGCTACCTCTTTATTGCTACAAATTGTCATCCTAAAAAAACAAAGACATTACTTTAACAGAAGTATCGGTATACAGTGTCAAAGAAAAGGGTTAAATATCCCACGATAGTTTCCGTGGGTTTATAGTTGAAACTTAGTTGTACGTGCCTTGGCGATTATATTATTAGCATTGTGCGAACAGGGGGATGAAAGGCCGTCGGTTGACCGAGGGTGACGGCGACCCATGGACACCGTAAGTTCGCCGGGAGTAAAGTTCCGGCCAAGTTCCGGTAAGTACATAAATCCCGGTGGGGCGACCAAGAACTAAGACATTCACCGAGGTACAACTTTAATAGGTTCCTCGCCGTTTCCGTGCTGAGACCTAAAGACGATCGACTTAAACCCGGCTTCTTTTATTTTTTCAACATCGATCGAATCCTTTTCCCTCTCAATTATTTCAAAGTCAACCACCTAACGTCGTTCGTATTTTCGAATAGTAAATCGTATGCATGAAATATTAAAACCAGTCGAAAAAGCGTCAACCAGGCAATTTTATATACATAACCGAAGATTTATACATTTGAAATCACGAAGAGAAAAGAAACATCACGCGTTGCCACCCTTGCAACACATTTTATCAATGGTTCTGGCAGTCACCGCTCGTTTGTGCTTCCACTTTCTCATCTGTCTCTTCTTCTCTTCGTCGTACGGACACTCCACCTTGGTTATCCTTCTGCCCCTATCTTTGTCCGCTCTTCCGGCAGAAGGAACGTTCGGACCCACGTCGATGACCTTCAGTATCTCGATAGGATTCAAGGCGAACTGGCTGCACTCCGGCGAACCGATGCTCAACACCAAGACCAGGATGAACTTATAAAAATACGTGGATCTTAACAAATAACAAGCACCCTCTCCGTATTGAAACAACGGCGGCCCGAAAGAGTTCACGTCGCACATGTAATAAGCGCCGCAGAACTTGAAGATGCCCAGACAGGAACTCTCGCAAGTGAGAATACCGAAGTGATACCTGAGGAACATCTGTTGCAACGATTGCCAGAGATATTTACACGACTTCGAGTAGAGTCGGCCGCAAATGGCGGGCAGTACCTTCGCCTCGAACATGGTCTCGCCGATTTTGAAATGGCTCATCAGGTACCTGTTCCAACAGTTCACGTGACTGTACTCGTTCTTCGTCGATTTGAACTCTGCCTCGAGTTTGCTGTGGGTGTAATATCGATCGCCACACATGACGATCACGTCGAGGGTCTTCGAGGTCCAATATTCCGGCGCCATGATCCTGGTCATTCCTGCGCACACCACGTAACAGGCGTACGTCTGCATACCACGGTTCTCCTTCTCGAACATGCTGTCCGTTATGTGAATCTCTCCCCAAAGAGAGAAGAGCTTGTTGGATTCTTCGACGACGTACTGATGCCAACGCATCTTACCAGCTACATCCTTGCTACCCTTCTTTCTCTGTGGAACGGCCGTGCACTTGGACCAGTTGATTTTGTACAGTTTCAACCATGTCGGCTTCTCGATCGCCTCTTTCAAGTCTCCCTCTTCCTGCTCGATGGTGCACGGATCTCTGACGTCCAGTGGATCGAACGGACAGTCGTCGATCGTCTTCTTCTTCACTAGGTGTTGGGCCGGCTTTGGTGCGCCTTTTTGTAACAGCTTCAGATTGTGTATCTGGCAACAACGATGATGTACGTGGTAGATTTGAACCGTATAAAATTCCTCCTTCACCGATTCTTCTTTCGACACCTCCTCCGTTTTCGAAGAAGTTTCCTCCGTCTTTCGTTGTTGTTCTTCCGGGGTAGTTTCCGCTTGCTTTTCCGGGGTAGTTTCCGGTCGCTCTTCCGCGTTTGTCGTTTCCGACTTTGACGCTTCGATTTCTGCGTCTTCTTTCTCCAATTTCGGAACCGTGTAAACGTAGGCTCTTAATAGAAGGATCATCAGGTGTCTGCGAAGCGACTGTCGCGTGCAGAATTTCAATATGCACGCGTACCCTTCGTCGTCCCAGTAACCGAACTGGTCGCACCGGTACGGATTGTACAGGTACCAGAAGAGATTGTCGTTCCAGAATGCCAATGAAAATCGAGCGGTGCGAAATATACAATTACGATAACGTACTTTAAGCTTGTCGAACCATTCCTCGATCCTTTTGATACCTTTGTGAACGGGTGCCTTTTGCTCGTCGGTGATCTTCTCGGAACCGAGTTCCAGTTGAACGTTCATCAGCTCCTTCCGTTCCAACAATATCTTCCTCTTCAGGTTCCTCTCCTCGTAATCCCACGGGACGTCATTCTGGACAGGAACGTCGTTCAATTCTTGAATCAGCTCCACTTCGATGCTGTATTTGTAATTGTACACCACGATGTCGTCCAATCTTTGTTTCTCTTTGACGTTGATCATGCCGATGTGGGTGTACAACATCCACGCGTGATCGTATATGTAGTCGATGTTCGCGCTCCAAGCGTATTTGTATCTTGTAACGAAGCGAATGGTGTAATAAATGTAATTTGATGGATCGGTGGTGATTTTGGATTTTATGACTTTTTTATTATTCAAAATAGAACTGTTGGCAGGTAGAATATTTTAAAATGTGAAATTTCAGCTGAATTTACATTTCTTCTAAAACAGTGCTTTCGGATTTTGAAAGAAGCAAAAATGCTTCGAGTGCAAAGGGTTAATATAAAAATGAACGCATGCTGAAGTTTGGGAAAATAAAATTTCTATAACCCCCCTAGCCCAGCAGTATTTAATTTCTTCCAACGAAAGAATAAATACAGGGTGTCCCGTAACTAGTGTAACATCGGGAAATGGGGGGTAGCTGAGACGTTTCTGAACAATGATTTTCCTTTGCTTAAACTTTCCTACGGGGCTTCGTTTTTGAATTATTAACGAAAAACACTGACCAATCAGAGCCTGCGTAGAGCCCACGCTCAGCCGTGATTCCTTCTAGTCCGACGTCCCGGCTCGAAGTTCTGATCGCACACTCTACTCGCGCTGTGATTGGTCAGTGTATTTTCTTAATAATTCAAAAACAAAGCCCCATAGGACAATTTTGCAGAGGAAATTCTTGTTCAGAATCGTCTCAGCTACCCCCCATTTCCCGATGTTACACTAGTTACGAGCCACCCTGTAGAAGGTCTCAGAAATCTAAATACAACGAAAAAAAAATCAGCAAATTTTTATAAAAGATATACCTCAACTGTGTTTTCGCCAGAAGTGCAACAACGGCTTGATAAAAGCAAAATTTCCAAGTCTTTTGACGCTCCCTCAAGATACCCAGTTCCGGCAAATGCATTCCTTTCAGACCATGAAGACACACATCGGCATAGATCCTGTCACCCCTTAGTTTCGACGGTAACTCGAAGACGATGTAATCGCCGTCTACTAAACCAGGTTGTTCACCAGCAGCTCGATCAACCAACAACTCTTTGGACGGTAAAGGACACGGTTGTGGAATCCTTGCATGACCCAATTCCTTGCGATCGGAGAAATCTTTGGTTGGATCATCGAATACGTCCTGAATATCGTTATGATCGCAAGGGAACAAATCTTTTCTTGTCCTTCTTTTCTGTCTTCGTCGTTCTAAAATCTCCTTTGCTAAATCCCGAGTGGTACACGGCCACACACCTGGCCATTTGTCGCTGGTGGTCTTTGATACTCCATCTTGTGTAGTTTCTACGTTGGTTTCCGACTTTGATTCGTGTACCTGAGTGTAATTATCAATTTTTAGGTGAGGATGATATTTTTTAATTCGAACAATTCTACCCTCCTTAAATTTTTGGAATTACGGTGTCTTAAAAATTTCTGAAAATTTAATTTACAACAAACCGTGAAGACACATGATATTTCTATAAATAAAAGTATTTCTAGCAAGAGCAAAATGTTTGAAGCTCCAGAAAAAATATATCGAACTGCTTTAATTAAAGAGAGGGCAGAATGTGGTGAACAAAGGATCACATTAGCCAACCGGCAAGTTTGCCCGCATGTTTCGCCAAATTCGAATCATCTTCTTACGATCCAATTTATTAGGCAACGCCAGTTGATCTCGTAGCTGAAAAGCATTCAGTGGCATGCATTTATGGTGCTCGGACAAATCCTCTTCCGATTGGACACGAGGAAATTTTCGAAGCAACGCCGGTTTTCGACGCTTGAAAATATCGTCCTTTTCTAGTTGTTTCTGATCCTCCATAAATCTACAGAGATCGCGTAACGTTCACGAAACAACCACGATTTTCGATCGTTATTCAGACATTTCTTACGCGTTCATATAAATACGCCAGAGAGACTGGTCGTCGCATTTCCATTTTTCCCGCATCAAGCAACGTTCCATCCATGATTTCTTCGTCTTTTCTTTCGGTTCTTCTTCATCTTCGTTTCCGGTATCAGCCGCATCTGTCGTAGTATTTTCCGTATAATCGGTTGTACCTTCTTCGTCGGTTTGTCTTGTCTCGCTCATTTTGAACAAATCACACTTCTAATTAATTTAGATTGATTCAACGTACCAAAATTAGATCATTTTTAACGATAATAATTTTAATAAAATTGTATAATTATCATATCATGTTTCGTCGTATGGTGCACAATTTTCAATTTTCTGTTTTCGATATAACCTAACGAGTAATCAGTTGCGTTGGACGGGTGACATTTCTGTTACGAAAAATAGACGATAAAAATTGAAAAATAATTACGTTCGATGTATCGAATAGTTATATAGAGGGTTGTAATAAAAAATTGTTGTTATCGAACATTCTGAGCCCTCGGGGTATGTTTAATAACGAAGAAATTGTACCGTGCGTGAATTTTCAGTTCAAAATTGCGTACAGGATGAATCGTTTAACTTGGCCACCTTAATTGTTTCCAATATTTGTCAAATTTTTAACAGAAATTGTCAACCACCGATAAAAGTAGCTGGTCGCCATAGTGTCGATACAAATGAGGTGAACAAGTTAAATAAATCATCCTGTATACTCGTCGAGATATACGAATAGTCGTTTTCGTTTGGCGAGCCGCGAAGCTGAACAAATGCAACATCTTCAAAAGGGCTGACGAAAGATTTAAAGCGTTCTGTTCGGTGATTTTGTAATTATTTTCCTCTCCGAAGTAGACGAAACCATAAAACCGTCAAGCAATCTCAGCGCGGGAAGCCGGATCGCGGACACAAAATTTTCAAAGTGTTTATAAAATTACGCCGATACACGATGGAAATAACGTGAAACCTTACTTTACGGGTAATATTCTGATCGTTATTGGATTTGGGAGCCCCGACGGTGCATCCACGTTCAACAATTTTTGTTACAATTTCTTTCCTCGATTCTTTCATAATTTTGATAAAATTTTGCAAGATTTGCAAAATTTGAAACATTTGCCTTTGCAAGATTTGCAAAATTTGAAACATTTGCCTTTGCAAGATTTGCAAAATTTTAAAGATTTGTAAAATTTGCAAAATTTGCAAAATTTCGCAAATTTATGTAAGAACTTTTGTATTTCGGCGTTCGATTGCATTGCGTCAGGACAGGGATGGACCAGACCCACCCTAACCACCGTCTAGAATAGTCACGCAACTGGCTAAAACCTGTGAAACGAAGATACCTTTTGTTTGTTTTTTTTTTCAAACTCTGAGTGCAGGTATTCTTGAAACGAAAATGGAACGAAGATCGTTTGCTCTATTTTTCAAGTAAAACGAGAAGAGAAGCTCGGAACGGTGTCCGTCGATGTATCTCGTGGGAATCTGAACAGCAGTCGAAGTCAAAGTGAATTTGAAGCTGAAATCGGTCTGATCCCCGCAAGGTTTCACGGTGGAACGAAGTTTCTCCGGCAAATCAAAGATCGAGACAAGTTTGACGGGTAAAATTTTAATGAACCGTCAAGGGTGGTCCTATCGAGAAAAGACGGATCGATTGGTCGCTCCGATACGGTTAAATCACGAAAGTTCGTTAAAAATTAATTATTACGAGAAAGGATAAAGAAGATAAAACCTGGAACAGTAATTTCGATGTTTGAATCACTTTACTTTTATATCAGTGATCGGCAACCGTTTTTGGCTGCGGGTGAAAATCGACTAAAATATGATTATTAAGAAGACGGTTCGGGTCAATGGGTATTTTCATTTTGAAACAGTGCGTTAATGACTAATAAGATACGTTTGAGTAATATTTGGAAATTACTAGGAGATTATTGAAAATAGGTGTATTTGATATCAGGGATTATTGAAACTAGCAGTATTTACGCTAGTGGATATTTAAAAAATAGGGACTATTTTCACTAGGGATTATTGACACTATGGATAACTACACTAGGGAATATTGCCACTAAGGATAATTACAACCAGGATATATAGACGCTAGGGATTATTTACACCAGGGTAAACTGCACTAGGGAGTATTGAAACTTCGGTTTGGACGTATATATGCGTCGATCGCCCGGAAATAATTATAAATATTCCTTTGCTCAACGTACGAAGGTTTTGCGATGAAAAATTGTTGGTCCAAGTACTTAGGTAGTCCATAAAATTCAACAACACAACTCTAGAAGCGTTGACGAAGATGAAAGAAGAGGGAAGAAGCGGATTGTCCGCGTATAATATCCGCAACGTGTACGGGAAAGGGGTGAGCGGTGGGAGAATGCAGAATAAACAGTGCATTATATGCAATAACGCACAAAACGCCCCTACGGCTGTACAACCATCATCTTCGAAAGTTCCCGTACGTACGGGAACGTGCACACGACCAATCCAATTAATTTTATTTTAATTACCGCATCGTCGAGCACACGCCGATTGTTATTGTTTCGACCGACGCGTCGCGTCGCTTCGTTATTTCCCATTGGCAATTTTCGTCTGTTCGCATCGGATCGGAAGCGAATTCCCTTCCTTTTTTTTTTTTTTTTCAAAAGCGATGCTCGGATTCGTGAACGAAAATCGACCACCTTTTACTTATCGCACGCATGAAAAGCCTTATCGAGCCAATAAAAAAATGAGCACGTGACAATATTTATTTTAGCAGAAATCTTTTCAATCGCAAACCCCTTTCGCGATGTGCAAATAACTTGCGAAGGTTAGTCGAGGAATTCTAGATTTTTCTTGACTTTACTTTTAGTTTTCGTATGATTGAGAAAGTATGTCAGACATGACGAACGGGAAAGTTGATTATACTTGAAGGATTTAACAAGCGATCTGTATGATTTATGCATCCACTGGTGATAGAAATATTTGCAAATAATTGATAGTGTAGTAATCGAGCGTTGTAATTGTTATGAATTATTCATTGAAATTCAACAAATTGTCGATCATTTGCACATTTCTTTTTTTTATAAAGTGCAACCAATTTTGGAAGCAAAATACACGAAGAAAGTGATGAATGTTAATTGATTGATGATGGAAATGTGACAAATAACGCGGCTCAACGATACAGTTCAATATTCGATAGAAATTAAACAATCATCGTACTAGCTGCATACTGTTATAATTTATCATTATTATTATTTCATTACATGGACACAATAGTAATGAACTCTCTTTGTTGCCTAAAACAATAATTATATTCCATTGGAAATAATGAACGAAGCATACTTTAGATTTATGTAACCTTAAAAACGAAGGAGACTGTATCAATCGTTTACCAAATTTTTTAAAAATTTATTACGTTACATGGGATGGAATCGAAGTTTCCATATTTATAATTATTCTTGGAAATTAAAAATGGAATAATTGATTAACTGTCCAAGGATTAATAAAAGAATTGAAAGAAAAAATTGCAGCCACTTAAAAATTTTTACTATGCTTTACAATAGACATTAAGTCTGTTATAGTCAACCTGTAAAAAGAAGCTTTTCAATTTTTCAATAAAAAAGTTATTTTTAACCACATGAAGCTTTTTTTATCTGACAAAACTGTGTTATAAAACTATAGCTGATGTGAGCCACCAGTGGTACACGCCGCCAGATAAACCATTCACGTATGAGCCACCGGTGGTAAAGAAAGATATTAATCCTTACGCCATAACTTTTAACATTAAGGTTATAACAGTAATGGTATCTGCTTTTCATTTAACATTCGCTAAAAATTCCCACAAGTCTGCAGATATTCACAGAATTTCACGGATACAATTACACGGATACGATCCTCCCCGAACGTGATTTCGATCAAGCGAAATCAGTTTCATACTTGTAATTATCGTTCCGCGGTTCTTTTTATTTATGAATTTTAATTAATCCCATTGCAGCGTTTCTTCTCTGTTATCGACGATAAACGTGCGAATTTTGCAATACGTTAATTCCATGCCGACCCTTGTATCATTACGTGGGGTAACTTAGATCCCCCATACCGCGATAAGTAATTATTCTAAGGGTAACCAGGGAAAGCATAATCTAATATCGTAACTAGCAACAAAATTTCTACTGGACGTATGAAGCATCAGGTCATAGAGTTCCTTTTCGTTGTAGCATTTGAAAAGAGTCGGAGGGCTAAATGGTGGAGGGGGAGGGGGGAGGCTCGAAATGTCCCCAGGAGAGATTTATAGGCGCCAAGAGTTGTACAAGACATTGGTACAAACTTGAAAGTATGGTAACCCCCCGTACTTGTCCCCGAGGCCAGTCCTTTTAATTACCCGACGTTAAATTCTTTATCTGGCTGAAACAATGTGGCGGGCTCGTGTTTTCAGACCAAACAAACCCCATGTTGATACGCGGTAATAGAATAATCTGGCAGCTGATTCCAGGGATATAGCCCGCGGGGATAGAAACCCACACGATTTCTGCACCCGGTCTCTGCGACTACATCCCAGAACGAAAATCAACCCCTTACCCCTTCGCCACGTGCACCCTCGTAACCTTGTACAAGAGACCAAACCCCCCACTCCTCTTCCACGTGTTTACACACTCTGTGGCTATGGTTGTGGACAAATGGTTTCCGGTGTGACGGAGAACGAGCCATGCTTCGCGTGACAATAAATCATATCTGAATCGCGAAACCGACGAGGCTTCCGGGATCTTTCCTTTAATCCGTTAATTGTTGGTCTGAATTTAAGAATACCAATTTCTAACGAATGTCGATATAATATTTTCGTGTATCTTTGTTTCATTCTATAAACGGTTCGTTATTAAAATAATTTGTGTGGTTTGAAGATTAATTACTCCTGTCTTTCGTTAGAATTTTAATTTTCAACGAGTAGTAGCTGAATAGTAATCGAACAGTAATAACTTCGATGATATTGTAATATAATAATGAAATAAGACACAAAATCTCTTAGGATTACATTTTTCAATAACGCTTGCTTTACGTATATATAGACTGTCACTTTTGTTACGACGATTTTTTACGACTTTTTTTTTGTTACGACTTTTGTTACGATTTTGTTGCCAAATCAAAAGAAAAAGAAACTAAACTCTAACAACACAGCACAAACATGTATTTCTCAGACATACCCTAAAATGAAAAACGTATCCAAGTATACACACATGCACGAACGATTCGTCGATCGTTTGTTACGTGATCGATGTGCGGTGTCACAGGTACCAATAAAGGTTGCACGAGTATAAAAATGCATATATTCCCTGAATGTACCACCACATTCCACTCGCCACAATAGTGGAACGATTGAAACACGACATTCCAGTCAACGACTGTTTTATTGGCACCGATAGACTTCGATATAAGCAAAACGCGACCGTCGAACAACCCCTAGGCGCCTTTTGTTTCTGCCACCATTTTTCTTCTTTTTGTTTTTCGAAAGGGGTGGAAAAGATTGATTTTATCCGTCTCTCTCTTTCTCTACGATATCGACGGCATCAGACGCGTATATTTTTCGTCGGAAACTCGAATACGAACGTTTGTCCTTATTTTTTGATACACGGTAACGAGACTTCAAAGATCGGATGTTCCCTTTATGGTAGCTTCGTCTTTCCCGGTCCTTTGTCCGGACGAATCAGATAGTAAAAGAAAAAGAACGCTCCTCTTGCAAAAGGGACGGGGAATACGACGAGATCCGTATTTGCAAAAAAAAAAAGGGAGTCTTTTTCTCAAAGTTCGTTTTTTGCGGAACGTTACCTGCTTCCTCGTACGTAACGAGATGACGGAGAAGGAAGTGGCGCGTGAAGAAGAGCGATGAACGTTGTTTCT
Source organism: Stelis phaeoptera (assembly GCA_943735885.1). Taxonomy (NCBI): domain Eukaryota; kingdom Metazoa; phylum Arthropoda; class Insecta; order Hymenoptera; family Megachilidae; genus Stelis; species Stelis phaeoptera. Next base: position 8,805,790 of record OX030937.1, read on the forward strand.
TGCTGCTTGCTAGCTACGGTTTTTCGTTGTTTTATTCGCTTGTTACTCGCTACCTTAACGAGCAGTCCTCCTTTCTTCTTTGTCAGGATCATTTTTTTTTTTTTGCGCACCCTCTTTTCTTTTCCTTTTTTATGTCTCATCTCCTCCGGTGGCAACCGAGGATAGAAGAGCGTGAAAACGAGCAAATAAACCGGTTTCATACAGAGAGTCATAAACTCTCGTTGCGCAGCTTTATGTAAACCATCGTTATCCCGATCGTCGTCCCTCGAGCATTTTCTCCTCGGCTCTTTAAATTATCTCGGCGATGCTCGTTTCATTTATCCCAGAACACGTTGCAACGAGATAATTATATTGAGTTGGCCAATAAGTAATGTTGTTTTTAAAACGAAAGACTGTCTGTAAAATGTATACAAGGTGTCCGTAACTAGTGTAAGAGTTAGAAATGGCTGAGTCGATTTTGAACAATAATTTCCTTTGCAAAAATGTCGGATGGGGCTTCGTTTTTGAATTATTAACGAAAAACACTGACCAATCAGAGCGTACGTACTGGGCACGCTGTGCCGTGATTCGTTCGCTCTACACGCGCTCTGATTGGTCAGTGTTTTTCGTTAATAATTCAAAAACGAAGCCCCGTCCGGCATTTTTGCATAAGAAATTGTTGTTCAGAATCGTCTCAGCTGCCTCCCATATTTATAGTATCAAACTAAAAATTCTAAGTCCTAAAACCTTCTCTTAAAGAAACGACGTATATGAAACTTAAATTAGCACGATCACTTTTCTTTTTACTAAATATGTTATAAAATGGAATAAGGGCTTGGAAGCCACCCTCCGTTGGATACAAGAATCCAACTATAACGGTGAATCAATGTTTTATCGTTTCATTTTTCGTTCTATAGAATGTCATTAAAATTCTTGTCACGGAGGACATTTGAAACCTTGGTAAAAAATGGAATACTTAAATAGACGGGCACGTTGGAAGATGTTTATGCCAAAGCAGGATGAGGAGTGTCTGCTAATGGGTACATTACCGGTTCCCTACGAAGAAGACGGTATCGCCCAAGATATTTACTTAACATTGCAATGTACATAACTCAATCTTACAATTAGCTTGAAAATGATGAATAAATCAATAGTGGCCAATAAATCCCTTATAATTGAAACCAGAACGATTTCAAAATATTAATTAATGTACTTCGTTATGAACAATCGAAATTGAAATTGAAATAGATGCTTTTTGATATTTTATAAAAATGAATTGTTAAATGTCTTGCCTAGGGCACCGAAGTGAAAAAGTCAAAATTATTACCTCGTGTAATAATATTTTGAATTTCCATTTGTTCCTCGTTAAATTGTTTAATGAAATTCATTTTACTGATGTCGGTCGTCGATGATTTCCATCGAGTCATTTATTTGGGAAACTCGGGACTCGAAGTTAAATTTAATTACGAATCTTTAAGAGATAGAAATCAACATTTTGTAGCACGATGTATACTTAAAAAAAAAAAAATTCGAATACTTGAATATAAAACGCTCACTCTAAATTGAATTTTTTATTCTCTATTATAGCACACTTGACTTTCATTATTTCAAAAAATTCTTAAAAATCTACTAATTGTAAGTTTCATATTTCTAATTGATGATCCCCCCTTAACCCTCTCGAGACTGTTGGGACACATATATCCCAGTCAAGTTTAATCGTAGATGTTATCAATCTACTAAAATTTCTTGCAGATTGCTTCATTGTGAATGGTCCTCTATTGTTACTAATGAGACATACATATACATATGTCCCAGGCTGTAACTTTGCACTGATGTAAAAGAAATCATTTGTTCTTTTCTTTTACCCTATTATAATGAATAAATTCATCACCTGAAGTATTAGAAATATAACCTGCCTGTTTTATTTTCCTTAAAAAAAAAAATCCGTCTCGAAAGGGTTAAGTTACTTAACCAGTTGATTATATCAATGTTCTTCGAAAATATGCATTCGTATGGGCATCGAGGAATCCCTGAAAAGGATTAACACACCGATTGCGAACACGGTGTATCACGGAACAGTCAACGGCACCCGATTGCGTGACAGGAGTCAAAGCATTCGAAAGCAATGAGTCCTTCATTCGGGACAAGAGGAGGCAGTTAATAGCTGGAGGACAATAGAGAGTTGGGGTTGGCTGTTTCAAGGATCCTGGGAGTAAGTACCGGGAAGGGGGAGAGGGATAGGTTTGGTCGCAGGCGTGACTGTGTGAGACCCTTGCTGAGATAATTGAGCCGTCAGCTGCATGAGCCCCGAGCGCCATGATAGCGCCACCACAGCCACCCTCGCCAATGTGTTTTCTGCTCGAAGCTGTGGTGGAACACTTAGCAGGAGGAGCACGCGACGAGAGTCCCCGGCTCGAATTACCCCAAAAACGATCCCTTAACCGACGCTTCCACACCCCTAACCGTCCTATCGGCTCGTTAGAATAATTGAAACGTACGATCTTTTTATCGCGACTATCTCTTATTTATAGCGTATGATAAAATTTAGTAAGTGTAAGAAAGTAAAGAAAATTATATTTTGTAAGGTACCAGGTGGAAATTTAAAAATTAGAAATCTGATACTTGGAAATTTGGAAATTTGAAATTTAACGATTTGAGATTTGAATGTTCGAAATTTGGAACTTTGGAAACTTAAAATTTAGAAATCTAATATTTGGAAATTTGGAAATTTGAGATTTGGAAAGTTGGAAATTTAAAATTTAGAAATTTGAGATTTGAAAGCTCGAAATTTAAAATTTAGATATTTGAGATTTGAAAGTTGGAAATTTTAAATTTAGAAATTTCGGATTTGGAAATTTATAATTTAGAAATTTCAGATTGGAAAGTTAGAAATTAAAAATTTACAGATTTGGAAATTTGGAAATATATAATTTAGTAATTTGAGATTTGGAAGTTGGAAATTTGAAATTTAGAAATTTGAGATTTTAAAGTTCGAAATTTGGTAATTTGGAAATTTATAATTCAAAAATTTGAGATTTGGAATGTTGGAAATTTAAAATTTAGAAATCTCAGATTTGAAAGTTCGAAATTCGGAAAATTGAGATTTGAAACTTTAGAAACTTAAAATTTAGAAATATCCAAACGAAAAGTCCACTGTCAATCCCCAGGGACTGACGCCGGCTGAACGGGAAGTTCACTGTCAGTCCCCAGTGACCGACGTCGCGCACAACGTGTTAAGTAATCCTCTATTAATCTGTCTGATTACAGTATGCTGATTTCACGTTCAAAGAGATAATGGTATAAAGACGTTAATAGACGATGACAAAGGTGAAAGCGATTTACAAACGCGGATGTTACAACTAGCAAAGTATATAAAGTAAGTAGAATTATGAAGGCTGCACGAGGCTTTGTTGCGAAAAGAACGAAGAGAGCGTATCTAGGCTCGTTGTAATCCGTCTAACTCGATGTAGGATTCAGTAATGCGAGCCGACGCGTGAAATCCCGACGGGTTTTCTCGTGATGAGAATTCAACCCTGCTACCCCTCCTAGGGTATTCAACGACAGCTTCAATACGGTCGGAGTACTAGGAAAATCTGCATGAATTTTCAATCATCCTTTCCAAATACCTCATAAGTATCTATCTTTACGAATTCAATCTATATTCTTCTTCTTTTCTTAACTTTATGAAAAGGAATCAAAGCTACGATATTTCAAATATTTATTACAAAAACGTAAATGGACGTAAAGGATTAGCTCGAAAATAAATCATTAAATCTAATACTTATTAAATTACAAAAATTGTTAATCGACGACACGTCAAGTATTCAAATGCGTAATGAGAAATTTCGATATGATTAATTGAGAAATGTTCCAATTAATATTTCTATCGCATTTTACACCCTTTGCTTTTTAAATTTATTACAACCATTAATCGCGTATTATTTTACCAAAATTAAAAGGCTAGAAACGTACGATACCGACAATTAAACCCTTCAACTAAGGACAACTAACAGCAAACAGGACCGTTCTTATCGGAAACAGGTTCACGTTAAACACAGCCCAGGAAAAAATCACAACCGAAGGAAATAAAATGATTTAACAACCCTTCTTATAATCTACCGCCCTTTATGGCTTACGTGCGTTGCGAGATAACAAGAAATTTGGTAACTAAGAAACTCGAGAGTTCCATTCTTGTTTCACCTGAAGATTTTGGAGACAAATATTACACAGCGTGAAATATCAATTTTCAACTTACGTGGCAATTCAAAAATCAATATTACCAACTAGCCATTAACGGAAAAATTCATTTTTACCAGCAAATTTCCGACGTATCATTCTTTTTTTTCCCCTCCCCAGTCAAAAAGACGAACATCGCTGAAAGCGCACTACGCGTTATTGCAGACTTTACTAAACATCCGTCAAAAGAGTGGGAAGGGGAACGAGAGGCAGTAATGCGGACCGATTATCCGTCCCTAGACACAGATACCTCCCTCTTCTTTTCGTCACTCCTCTCTCGTTGCCGTAATTTCCCCTCGAGGAACCCGCCAACGATCCCCACCAAAAAGTCCACCGAGGGGATGGAGGGAGGTCGCCGAGAGGACCTCCAGGTAAGTCGAACATTCCAGAGGGATGGAAAAGTGGTGGGGATCCGGTGAAGTCTCGACATCCGATGGGGATGATGGTTTCCATCCGGGGGCCACACCCACCACCCCTAGAGACAGCCAATCACATTCACGGGCCGAAGGGTTGCCAGCGATCCTGAAAGCTGTCATCGTGTGCCAAGCTTTGCCGGCATCGCGACGATATAAATCTCGAATTTAAAGTCTTAAAACGTTGCTGTTCCCTCGCGACGACGCTCCACCTTTTCGACGCCGAAACGATCCTTCCGGCTTCACGCCGCGAAAAGATTGTACTCTTTCTTATAATTTTCGAGGAATCTCGGCGGAAATATGCACGGCTGCGTCGATCGTTTAAGAATTCCTCGGGATGATTTTCTGACGCGTGAGTATCGAGGCTTGAATACTCTATTTGTTACATTTTCGGATGAAAACGTTCAGAGTTTTCTTAAATTCACCGCCCGTAAATCATATTCCGTGGATAATACGTGAAGTACGAAGCTGAAAATTTAAATTTGAAAGCTAACTATTTCTGACAACGCCACAAACGTAACTAGGTCGATCCCAGAGCGAATCAAAGTGGATTCAACCGCCACCACGTCCTCGAATAAACACTACCCCATCATACAAGAAATCATACAAAATTTTGATCGTGATTCAAAATTATCAAATATTACAATTTTGATTACAAATTATCAAATACATAGAAAAACTATGAAAGTTACAAATTTAATTACCAGTCTAATAAAATATTAGTACTGTCCATGGTCCGTCGTCCGAAGGATCAGAAAATTAATCGCCGAAGACATCCTTCATCAATCGGGACGTGTGAAATCAACGAAAAACAATAAATCAAAGAATTCGAGCGTGTTTCTGTCGCAACAACGGATAATCAGCCGACGTAATCATGACGACACCGTTTGAAACCATTGTTAGTCGATTATCACACTCGTAAGGATTCCCATTCGACGGTTCGGGCAAGGATTCCCGATGTTGGTCCTCGAAAACGCACAGATGCACAAGGGTAAACTCTCTGCCGGTTGTGTTCGTTAATCAAGTCGCTAACCCAAAATGGCTTCCTGCCTAGTAACACCCTCGGATCGTCTCTTTCCTCTGTCACCTTGTAAATGCGGCTCTATCAATGCGGAATCGTACGCATCGTCGGGCCTGGCTCTCTTTGATTTTCACGATTACATTCTGAGCTGACAGGTGCGCTCAACGTTGGTCCACGAACACGTGTGCACGTACACGTGAACCTGCACACACTGCCTTCCGCTCGTTTCATTCGTCTCTATTTTTATTATACGATTGCGCCTACGGGCTTTTGTTCCATGTTATCGATTCGTTCGTGTATCGCGGGGGGGGAGGAAAAAAAAAGGTGTCTCTTACTTTGCTGGATGATCAAAAGGGATCAAAGATTCTAATTTGCATCGATCGCGTTACTTTCGATTGAAATGTTTCATTCTGATTACCGTGTTGGTTATTTACTAATCGGTAATTCGATAGAATGTTATATCGGTCATTTTATTATACAGTGTGTACCTACAAAAGTTACAGGGCTTAAGAAATTGCATGAAATCTGACTTTTTTTCATTCCACTACTTTCATTATGAAAATTATGAAAAATATTGAATATCTCAGGAACGGTGGGTTTTAGGACAGATGTACCTTAGTGCTTTTATACTCAGAATCTGCTAATTTATCGAAACGGAGCATAACAAATTAGGCATTCCATTTGAAAAAACAAAAGTAACCGCTATATCTTTTCTACGCTTCCGGTTACGAAAACATTATTTATATTATATTATGCAGTTTCTTAAACCTTATAACTTTTGTAAGCAACATTTTCTCGTATTGTTTGAAATAACCAAGATATTTAGGTGGACAGTGTTTGCGGGACACACTGTATAAACAGAGATGTAATTTCTGCCAAATTTACAACCATCAAAGTGTTAATCCGGAAGTATAAATATTCAGGATGTATAATCGTTCAACTCGAATCTCTGCATTTCATATTTTTCTAACAAAATTAACGGTACAAAACGAGACACGATTCCTGGTCAACGTTCTAGTCTTCATTACTGTGAATTTTGATGATCATTCGATATCGGTATCGTAACCACAGCCTCGAAATTAAAACCGTCATTCAATCAATAATATCGAGTGAAACCAGACACTAATATTCTGAATCATCGTCATTAACGAAACCACGTACCACGGTCAACTAAATTCGCGACTTTTCCATACTATTCGAGTCAAAATTATTGAAACGTCAGAAATATTAGAAACTGTTATTTGTCGAATTTTAATCAATAATTTCTGTAACTAATTTATTACACTTGTCAACCAAAATAATTCCCCAATGTTTACAGATTATTAATTTACATTAGGCCTACGGAAATCTAATATGTATGTAAAAATATGGCAGGGATTTATAACGAGCCCAGGACAGATATCATCGGACAATCCCCGGCAATACGCGAGCATTAGGGGTAGAATGCGCACGATAGGAGCATCGATTCCGGGGATGGCGATAATAAAAGGGGTTGGCGTGCAACCGCAAGCGAGACCAGATAATTGCGCTGTCAGAGACACTGCCAGCCGGTTGCGCATTGATATCACCTACAATTCTCCAAACTATTATTTTCGCTTGTTGCCTCGGTTAATATATTATGCGACGTCCCCGATAAATCACGTTCAATTTTGATCGTTTCTGTCGGGTTGTGACCGATCATCGCACATCCTTTATTTCGTTCGCCAACTCTGACGCATAATAAATAACCGATTAATCGTTACCGGAACAGATAAGTAATCACGATTGGATTCGGTAATCGTGCAATGAATGATTGATTTCATTTTCACACTAACAAGTAAACCTACGGAAGTGTCACTCTCCGATTTTTCTGAAACTCGGATATGTTATAATACATGAAAAACTAAGGGACACGTATTTTTTTTTTTAGCGACGAAGAAACATATTTAGGAAAGGAAGTAAAATGGAAAAATTGCGATATCTTTGAGACCAGGCTTAGGTATTGGCTAGGTAGAAATTGGCTTAGGTATGTTGGAAGGGGAGTGAAAATCAGGGAGTGAACTACCTCTAAAGTGACCAATTTCTTGCTCCCTAAATATGTTTCCCCGCCACTAAAAAAAAAATACGTGTCCCTTAGTTTTTCACGTATTATAACATATCCAAGTTTCAGAAAAATCGGAGAGTAACACTTCCGTAGTGCCGGTTAATAAACGGCATTGTATTAGAGCAGAGAATCGAGCAACAAGAGTTGCAGTTTGCAATTCTTTACTGCTTAGACACGAAACAGAGCCTTTCTTTCTTTCTTTGATACATCCACCCTACTCTCTCGATACAGCCTCCTCTGATTATCATTTTACTTAGATCCCTACAACAATTCTTAGATGGTAAAAAATATTTCAATTACGAACACAGATTACAAAAGGCATATAAAAATATTTTAATGAAAAACCGAAAGATTCGTATCGCGGTTGGTTTCTAGATGGCAGAGAGTCGTTGAAAACGACGGTGATTACCTCGGCGACTAGATTTTTACAAAAAATGTAAATAAACTTTTCTTTGATAAAGCGACATTACTTTCCCGGTACCCCTAATATATACCAATTCGCCGTGTCTCCTAGTATTTTTTCGTTCCGTCCGATGTAAGGTTTGCTCCGGCCAGTATTTGTCACAGAAATAATTAATTAACAGCGGAAAGTTCCCTTGCTCTTTCTCCGTTTCCCTCGCTTTTTCTAACCGTTGCGTTGGTCCTCTTTTCGTCCGTGCCGACCGGCTCATAACCGCTCTCTCGCCGGGCTGTTGAACCCCTCTTTTGCTCGTACAACCCTTATTATCGTGTCGCAGCTCGGTTAACGCGAGCGGGTTAATGAAAAGCCCGAGCAAATATAGAATTTCTCGTAAAAACTACAAATTACTGGTGTGTCAGGTGCATAGCCGCGTGCAACACACCTCGTCCAACCCCCCCTGACCCTTCCTCTCGTCCGTGAAATTATATAACGGTATAATACGCGGGAACGGAAAATAATGAAAGACAATATAAAACGAAACGTTTCCGGCCGTGCTTCGAAGATCGTGGCGCGATTTTATATGACGAAGAATTCCGTGAATCGCCGCCAGAGATGAAAACGCGTTCGAAACATGTCCGACCGTTTGAAACACGACCAAAAACGAACGGTCGTTCAAGTTTTTAATTTCGCAAGAATCGTGGCTACCTCCACGGTCGATGTTTTCTGAAAACAATTTTTCTCGTTAAACCGTACAGGCAACGTTCTCCAGGAATGAACATTCACGGGTGAATTCTACCGTGTACCAGTTAAAAAATAGAATATTTCCAAGAACTGTGGTATTTTTCAGAAACAATTCTGATCGCTTACCGCGTTAAACGTTTCGTCGGCAATTAAAAAGAGTTAATCATCGAGAATCACAGGTAATTTAGGTCTGGCAGGGGAATGGAATGATCCACCACTTGCTTTATTTTTGTAAGGGGATGGCAGGAGGTTCCAGGACGGGCTCTCCCTAACACTGAAGGCAAATGGTGGGAGATATCATCCTCTACGGTTACACTTAAGGGAAGGTTCCGGTTTAGAAGTTTGAAAAAATTGACCTTTTTTTGCATTCTTCGCTTCTTTGGGGTTTAAAGAATATATAATTAAAGGGAAATTTTGAAATTTATAAAATTACTGAGGTTATAGGCTTTCGATTGTCACTAATTTTTGAAACACTATTTTTCGAACTGCTGGAATTTTGTTTTTAATTACAGAACACTGTTTTTCGCAGGTAACGAACCTCTAACATCTTCAGTATTTTTAAATACTGAAAGGAATTGAAGAAAAGTTAATGCTTAACTTCAGAGTGCCAGCAAAAAGGCAATATAATCATCTTTTTACTTTTTTTCGGTTAATTACCTTGGAAATTTCTACTCTTTTTTGTTTAAGATGTATATTCAAAGTGCTAGACGCCCCATCGTCCGAGGAGAATTTCTCGTACTTACAGTATTTGAATAACACGAAAAATGATATACTTGTTATATACCCAAAGAGTATTCATAACAAATTCCGAAAACCGTGGTTTGTTATCTTGTTTATTTCCCCGTAAAAGAAATTCCTAAAAATGACCACCATTTTCATCCTACTGGCCTCCCATTAATCAAGAGAAACATATGTATTATATAATACTTGAATCTATTAATCACTTCCTCTTTATCGAATTTCCAAGCGTAAAACTTTCATATATATTCAAAAGTTATTCCAAACCATGATATATCAAAGATACTAACAATACCCCAATTACTAATACAATAACACGAGAAATCAAATTTAAACGATCGTTAAATTCAAGAAAAATATCAAAGTAGAACCTGATTTCTAATGACCTAGTAATTAAGAAGAAACTTTCTACGAGCCAAAGGGTGCAAATTCAACGTGCATGCACGAATTCACACGAAACAAAGGGACACGCGAATTATCCGGAATTATATTATTACACTCGTGGCCGTGTTTGTCAGTTTAAAACCGGGGCCCATTAGCAGGTATTATTTTAGCCGTGATCCAATGTTGGAGAGAACAATGGCGTTGACGCGGGGCTGAACGTCCCACGATATTAAATGAGGCGAAGTGATACATTTCAAGGGGATAGACGAGCAAATAGGGATGATGCGCTGATGGCACGAGAGACGGACAATAAGGGGGGGACAGGAAGCGAAGGACGAAGAAAGGGGAAGGACAGAGAGAAACTCTGGCCAAAAGCACAAGGGTTGAGAAGAGGAAAGGGACCAGCCGCGTATTACGTTACGCCCCTGGCCTGTGTAAATACCGCAGCGCTGTAATCTAGAGTTAATGGTGCTCTCATGATACGAATGTCTATTAAAGCCCTCGGAACTTATCGACAGCGACCACGGGGATGCACTTTGTGGAATGAACTTGATCACGCTCACCTGGGCTCGTGTCGACGCTAGTTTAATCCAAAACGAATGAACGTCCATACCGAAAACTCATGTACCATTTTGCAGTCTATCATCTTCGTCTTCGTGGTTGGACGTTTGAACCATGAACGGCTTGCGAAATCCCTGGAAATGTTCAAAATGTTGTTTTAAGAAAGTTCGTGATAAACAAACCGTTTCTTCAGCAACAAGATACTCGATTTACCTAAATTGGTTGGCTCTCTTCGTGGTCCGTCGTCGGAGAAGCATGGAGCGTAGAAGAATTGGCAGCTGTGCGGTTCACAAGGACGATTGGATACAGGAAGAAATATTGTAGAGACAGGATATCTCGACTAGATCCTCCGACACCTATTGGTATCTTGTCCGAGTGGCGCTCGTTTCTCGAGTTACAAAACTTCGCTAGCCAACGGGCCTGCCTAAAACAATATTGTCAGGGGGTTGGCGGTGGGGTCCAACTAGGGTCCCCCCCCGACCCCTACACATTAGATATTTATTTAAGACCGTCCGACACGGTTGCTTTGCTCTTGTTCGGCGTGGAATTCACGGTCGTTTCGTGTACGTGCAAATACATACACGGGATCATTGTGTGGCTCACTGACGAAGGTACCAAGTAGACGGGGCTAAGTACCCCCGAAAACCCGAAATGTTGACCTAGTTAATAGCCTCGTGTTTGATTTGACTACTGTTGTCCGGATAAGCTGGCCCAGTAATGCGACCCCTCCCTCCCCCACACCCTCGTGCTTTTATTATTGTCGCTACTGAAACTCAATACTTTTGAAATTATCTTCAATTAGGGATACTGACACTCCTCGTTTCCTGGGGCTTCTTTTTTCTGCCTTTCTTCGCTGTTAATTAACACGTTTAATACCGTAGGAAGTAACAATTATCGACAGCATTAATTACATGTAATTATAGAAATACTTGGGAGGTAAAGTTCTGAAGTTCCAAGTCCAAAATTCTTCGATTCTAAATCTCCACGTTTTCGAAAGTCGTGAAAATAACAGAAATTATAGTCTTTTCACTCACGGCAATGAACGTGTTAACGTAGCATTATTTCGGTAGGTGCGTCAGACACGGATGAATATTGAAACTGGAAAGGAAAATTGAAGTGTTATCTCAATTATAGTTGGAATTATACTTAACAGTCAATTGCACTGACGAGCCAGAGACAAGGGGTTAATCAAGCATAGAAAGTGTTTCTAACGGAATTACAATGTATTACAAATTATAATCAGTGGCATGAATTTTTTCAAGCAATATGTTAAGTTTCATTTGGTACGAAGGAGTCTCACTTACACAGGGAATTAATACAATATTCGTCGAAGCGTGCAGAATTTAACTCTGGAATCTTAATGAGGATTCCACGGAGTTGCGACGAAGTTTAGCGGAGGAAGTTTGTAACTCATTTTCCGATTCAGCAAAGTATCCGATGCAAATAGGAGAGTAAAACTTTCAGAATATTCACGAGAACAAAGCAAGAATAAACTGACCAAAAAGTTACACGAATGTTAATTTATATCACAGTTAATATGAAAATCGGGCGAATCAATTTTCTTCGTTAATGGAATTTTTTTCTTTTTTAATGAGTTGCTCCACTTTCATAATAAGCGGCTTCGGAGGTATAATGAAATTTTGTAGAAATATTTACCGACCGATCAAACGTTTGCAATTCGTTTCGTGGTACAGAGTCGGTAAAAATTGAAGAGAACCGTTGATCCCCGGGGGGCAGGAAAGCTAGAATCCAAAACTCGGAAGCCAACGAAAGCCATTGATCCTAATGCACAAGGAAGCGATCACTCGCTCCGGCGATCAATGAAGAAGAAGAAGAAAAAAAAAAGGACTTTTCGCAAGCCGACTTACACGTCTCAGTGACGATGTAACGACTTCACAATTCGAGCCGAGGTCTGTTAATTCTTCACCCGATCGATCGTGCCGGGATTCATGCTGTTTACCGAAACGCCGAAACACCCGCAAAACTTCCTTTTGAATGCTGCGTTTTCAGCTGTGCCTCCTTTCCAGAGAAAATGCACCGCACCATAACCGAGCTTATATGAATCTCTTTGCTCATAAATCCTCAACTTTTCCTCAAATTTTAATGCACATTTAATGCTATTCGTCGAATTCAATCCCTGGAAATCATTATTTAATAAGTATTATTACATCAATTATGATAATGGTTTGATAATTTACATTTCTTATTCACTTCGATTCTTCAACATAATTGTTTGCTTATTTTATCCTTTATTCGTTGTTTAACGCGATGAACATTTTGCGTATAGATATTTTAATTTGCATGAAGTTTTGTATAATACCCCAAATACCATCTGTGCAAACGATTAAACAGCCTATAGAGCGGCTAACGTGGAGTGTACAAACATTTCGACGTTCTTTTATGCAACATGAAAAGGTGTTTCTTACGGTGCTTGCCACTGAAAGGAACGAAACCGGGGGCACTTTGTAGTTGCCCCTCGAGTGAACTCAACGCGAGTATATACCCGTAAATATTTCCTAACGTTATTAACTGATACGATAATTTATATTTATTCTACGTTTAATGTTCTATTGCAAAAACATTTTAATAGATTAAATTTATGGATACGACAAGAGTATGTATCTACCATTTGTCTTCGTTCGGTTTTTCTTTTTCTCCGGCCCCAAATGGCGCGATTCCTATTCAGATATTCGAACAGGCGGGGTTTTAATAAAAATATTTGCTAAGAAAACAGTCCGCCCGAGGTAGCTGCGGGAAGCAAGACGAGTTATTCTTATATCCTTCGCCCGCGATTTCCATAAATGCAGTAATTCGAAATAAGACGGCCGTCGGGGTTTCGAACTTTTAACGATTTGCGTATTTATCATACCTTCATAAATACAGTAAGTACGAAATAACGAAAGAACGTTTTCCTAAAAGAAACATACGGAAGAGTATATATTTATTTTATGTTAACCCTTTACAAATACCTTATTCTTAACATAAAAATTATAAGCGTAAATATTATCGGCTTCTTTATTGTATTTTAATTTCTTTCTTTCCTTGATATTTATAGCGATGCAGGAATTAAACGTACACATCTCCCATATTTGTAACAACACATTCTTCCCCTTCGCAAGTGCTCATCTTTTTCAAATACTTTCTGAATCTATATCTGTGATGACGTTTCATGCTATATCCAATATTTTTCATTTGATAATTATCCGTGGTTATGTTATACGCTTCGATGTAATGCTAGTTCAATAATGACAGATGTTAGTACAAATTAATAATATATATCGCACTTTATTTTATTGTTAATACTACCTTATCGTCTTCGAAAACACAGAAAATATTATCAAAGTTTGGAGACACGCGTCTTATGCAACTGAACGTATTATTCACAGCATCTTGGCATTTACACGCCATCTCCTTGTAACATAACTGTAAACAATACATATTTTAGAAAAACGATATTCATTTTAATTCATTTTATGTAAAACTTACTGAAAGATTTGGATCACTATCGCTTGGACAACCCGAGGGACCATCTTCAGATTTTTCTCCCCTATATTCTACCAAAAGCGTTCTATCTTCTGGCAATGCTTTTTTTAACAATGAGGTTCCGTCAGATGGTCGTTGAATACCAGCTATTTGTAAAATTGTAGCAAACAAATCGACGGTGCTAACGGGAGCAGAAATCTTGGATGGTACAATTCCAGGACCTTGTATTAATAATGGAACCCTTATATCGGTCTCATACGGTTGACGTTTATCTATAGGCATACTGAACTGACCTACGGAATGCGATAAGTACAATTTGTAATACATTTATCTATATTGGGTTGGCAAATAAGTTCGTTCAGTTTTTGCTTCGGCACAGTTTCATTCTGATTTGCGTTCGTTTTTCGTAGCACAACCCAAGTTGGTATAAAGATGGCAAGAGTTTATCGATAAAAAAATGGCTATTATATAATTGAATAAAATCTATTCGCCAACCTAATAGATCATATTATTGACTCTACAAAAATATATTACCAATATGATATCCATTATCAGATGTAAATATCATGTAAGTATTGTTTAAAAGATTTTCCGATCTTAGGGCCTGATATATATTTGTTACAAGCTCGTCAACTGCTAACAATGTTTCCCATCTTCTTCTATATATTTCGTCCAACTTTGGTAGCAAATCATCAGGAAGCGGAGATGGTCCTCGTTGTACCAACCAATGTTTTTCCTATTTTATATACCAGAGTGTTACAATCGAATAAAACAGTATTTGATTTTACAGCATTTAACCTACTGTTTGTGTTAATGTATTAAAATTGGGAGTTCTTTTAGCTTTAACACCTTTAAATTTATCACTGTGCCTGACTGCTGGGGTAAAAGGTGCATGCGGTGCGGGTGGTGCTAAAACCATAAGAAATGGTTGATCGTGTGAATTACGAGATTTAATAAATTCCATTGCCAAATCATTCTGAAAGAAAACATTATTGTACAAATGTTGTGATATGAAAAGAAGAAACACTCTCTATAATTTTACGCTTACAATTACATCCGTGAGATAATCAGTTGATTCATGACCAAACTTCTTTTCGGTTCCATTTATGGATAAAGAATAATTATAGTACTTTGAGTTACCAACAAGACCAGCCCACCAATCCCATCCTACCGGTACATGAGCAGTTCCACCCACCGCTTTGTGTCCATACTTTTCAACAAAATTATATTTCTTCGACTTAGACAGAATAATTTATATCGCTTGATTTAACATTGCACGGATATTCACCTGATTTAAATACTTTCCGGCATAAAAAGTTGTGTACATCATCTCCCTTTTTAAATGCGCCGCAAACGTGTTTGGTTCTTGGGATTTTTGCCAATTAATGCTATTGCAACCTCCGACAATAGAATTGTTCAATACCAAATGATTGTGCTGATACTTTCCAGTTAAAATTGAAGCCCTGTTTGGGCAACAAACAGGCGTAGCAACAAACTAGATGTTAAAGGGAATATCTTTGATTAAATTCAATTATACGCAATAGATTTAGCTAAAATGCGACGCTTGAAAACTTACACAATTTGTAAACGTTGCACCTTGCTTCCCGATC
Organism: Stelis phaeoptera; assembly: GCA_943735885.1. Taxonomy (NCBI): domain Eukaryota; kingdom Metazoa; phylum Arthropoda; class Insecta; order Hymenoptera; family Megachilidae; genus Stelis; species Stelis phaeoptera. The sequence continues at coordinate 8,821,439 of OX030937.1, forward strand.
AAATTCAATGTATTTGTCATTGGTGTCTGAAAATCAGAAATTTATAAATTGCATGTATCAATCGCTTTACGAACTGTTCATTTTATTTTCCATACTCACCATTCCGTCAAGAAATATATCCAAATCATCGGTAACAACCAATACTATATTTTCAGCACTGTACGACAGTGATATGCAACTTATGTGCATATAAAATAATAAAGTAATCATTTTAGGAAATCTGATGTTCATCTCCAAAGGTTTCATAAAATTCGTTTGAATGAGTTTCGAACGCACAATATTTGATACCTGAAAACTGACTCGTAGTATCTTCTATCAGTAGCAGAGTTACAGTTCGTATAACTAATAATATTATTCGAATCTTATTCATATACGTTTTTTAATTTTATATCAATGTACGCGCTTCAAAAATGATACCACTGGTGTAATCTGGCGGATGATGAAGACACTAACGACAGAGGAAATTGTCTTTCCTCGTAAAATAAACAACTCTTGTAGTTTAAAAGTAAACGCAGAATATATTATAATTGTATATTAATTTAATGAATTGTATCACAGCTCGCTAAAAGTGTTATTTAAGTCAGGTATCTGCTAGATAAGCCTTACTAGCACAGCTAGTTTAAAAAGCCCGCCGTAATTCTAAAGCGGTATTGCGCACTTCCGGCGATGCGGTACGAATATAATACCGACGGACGCAGTATGAGTAATATATTTTCTAAGCGCAAAATGACTACAATGAGCTAAAGTAAACAATATTCTATCTCTTCTTCTTCTTTGAATCTTCTGACCCATATACAGGTCAATGCACTCTGCTTGCACATCTTCCAATTCATGAAGTTTCCGGAATAAGAAGTCATTACTTTTGATAATGATTTTTACTGCGAGGTAAAACTTAAAATAAAATATATCTATATACACTTACCGCCAATTATAAAATAAATGTAAATGAAAAGCAAGAGGACCGATTTGCTGCAGCAGAGGACTGCATCAGAACTAATCAAATGGGAACGAAAAGCTAAAATAAAGAACACGATTTGTTTAAACACCGTATTTATCGTTATTGATACGTAAGATTGGAGAGTGTGTTTGCATCTCTCAGATATCTTCATGGATCGAAGATTACTGCTCCGGATTGCAATTCGAGGCATAATATCGATATAAAACGTCTTATTAATTTTAACAAGAGCTAATTACACATTACAGAGAGCTAGCATCTCTTTATCCTAGAATCATGCATCTTAGAATATTGAAGAATCCAACTTGCAGACGCTTTCCGTGTTGGAAACATACAAGACCTGTAAAATTTGAATTTGATAAAACTCCTACGTAATAATTCTTTATCTTTTTGGAGTCGATATTGAAGGAAACTGTTAACAGTTGTTGCGGTATATCCTATACCACATTTTCCTATAATCTCAACTGAAAGAGTAGCTTCAGTACTACCAACTATCCTTCAGTATCTGTCAGATTTCATGCTATGTTATATTATTCCAATAAACAATATGCAACGTGTTTTTCATAGTCATGTACAACAATAGATATTATTAAATAAATATCATAAGTGTACAATTAGTATTTAACTCGAAAGATTGTAACATTTTGAATAAATTGACCATATGCTGTACACAAGTTCACGACATCAGTTTCCAGACTGCATTTACTTCTCGCTCACATGTGTCGGTTGTGTGCTGAACATATTTTCATCTATTTATTCTGAATATTTATTAACTTATTAATCAAAATGATCATTTCAACGAACGAGGGTAATCCAAACACGTTAAAATTAATAATCGCAGCTAAAATAGCTCAACAGTCTGTTACCGTTAAAACGGTACAGCCCAAAGGTAAAATATCTTCAGTTTCTAACCAATGTGATGAAATATCATAAGGCAGTTTCATTCTGATTATTCTCACAGTTTTCATATACACGAAATATACAGAATTTGATATTATTTGTATATTAACGTTTAGTCCTTATTATCCGTGTTACTCTTGAAATAAGATCGATGAAACATTGTAATTCTGATTAATATAAAATACATTTTCTTATACTACGCGCAGCAAGCTTTTTGGGTCGTTTACCTGCTATTGAACTATCATCTGGATCGGTGTTATTTAGCACTAGCGCTGCGATACAGCTTTTAGTACCTCCATCCAAGGAGTCTAAAGTTTTTAATAATAAATGGTTGGAATGGGATATTTCTAAGTTACAGGTAAACAAATATAAATCGTACAGGTTTTTGTATATTTAAATTAATCAAAATTTATGAATTTTATATAGCCAGGTATAGTGCTTTACGGTAATACAGGAACTTATAAAACTGCACACAAATCATGCTTATGGTCTTTGTTAAGGGAACTCGACGGAGAATTAAAAGAGAAAAAGTACTTAATTAAGGTAATTTTCAATAAAAACACAAAGACAATAACGTAACATTAAGATAGCACTAAAATTCTTTATGAATATTTTAGGATCAGAATGATTTGTCGGTGGTAGATGCATGCATTTGGGTAACTGTATGGTCTACCGTATTAGTTACAGAAATTGGGAAGGAATTATGTAAAGAATATTTATTTCTTAAAGAGTGGTTAGCAAATATTGAATTACTGCCAGTTATTCAGGTAGGACTGTAGTCGATACTAATATCGATATTTCAATTAATATATTTTATATATTTAGGATTCCATTAAAGAATACAAATTTGAAAGGGGTTCAAAAGCGATTCAGAGTATTCAAGCCGCATCTTGGTTTCCTGTTATTAGTTCTTTGAATTCACAACCTAATAAATCGCTATCGAGCGATGTAAGTTTATTCCGTCGTAACTTTTAACATATTATATAATGCGATGATATAAAAATTTAAAATTAATAATTTCAGGTTAGTCCAACTAAAGAAATAGAAGCAGTTAGTCAAGAAGAAATGCTAAATATTAAAAGTAATTGGTCTTCTAAGTCATATCCAAATATGAAGAACTTTCCCTATCCTGTGTAAGCTTAAATGTACATAAATGTTTTTATTCAAAAAAAGAAGTAGTAAATGTATAATTAATATAAATGTACACGTGGTACTTTCAGACTTCCAAGGAAGGGCGAAAGAAATATTTTAATAACATCCGCATTACCTTATGTTAACAATGTTCCTCATTTAGGAAATATTATTGGTTGTGTACTTTCTGCTGACATCTTTGCCAGGTTTGTGTCCTAATATAAATTTCCATTGTACGAACACGAACATATTTTAATCTATGTTTTATTTACAGATATTGTAGGCAAAGAAATTATAATACACTTTTTATTAGGTATGCAACTATTTTATATGTTTTACGTGAAATTTTTTAATGTCATCTATCACAATAAACGGAGAATTAATATTTCAGTGGAACTGATGAATATGGTACTGCTACAGAAGCTAAAGCATTGGAGGAAAAGACAACGCCTCAAGCTATTTGCGACAAGTTTTTTGATATACACAATGACATCTATCGATGGTTTAGCATAGGGTTCGACTATTTCGGTCGCACTACTACACCTGAACAAACAGAGTAAGAAGGATCTCGTACTAGCTGCATTTTGGAATGTAATTCCTTGATGTTTTATTGTTTTACAGTTATAAGCCAAACTAGTTTTTGCTACTACAAGTAGATTCCGCTTATTTGGGCCACCGTTTAATCGGTACATCGTTCCGATTTTTTTCAATTTCGTCCAAGGTTAATCGTGTACGTATGCTTGATTCGAAAGACATGGTGGTAATCGTTTGAATCGAAAATCTCTACCGATTCCATCACCGATGGATATTTATTGATCCATCGATTAATATTTAAATAAATACTTCGTTCTGTATGCTAATTTAAGCTGTAGTTTGTTTGTTTTCTATCGTTTCAATTGCACACATATATTTTCTATCGCTAACTATTATATTTATGTGGCACTTTGCTTTATTGGGACAGAGAACTACACGAGAACCGACGTGTCCCGAATAAACGGAATCCGCAGTATTTTAGTCGAACCAAATAAGATCGTTTATATAAATAATATTACTTTCCAGAATCGTGCAATCATTTTTCTTAAGAATAAAATCGCAAGGATACATATTAAGCGAAACGGTAGATCAATTACTGTGCGAGTCGTGCGATAGGTTTCTAGCGGATAGATTCGTAGAAGGAACATGTCCACGGTGTAAATATGAGGATGCCCGTGGTGATCAATGCGACGGATGCGGTCATTTAGTGAATGCGACAGATTTAATATCTCCGCGGTGTAAAGTATGTAGCAATAAACCTATTATAAAGAAATCGGAACAATTCTTCCTAGACTTACCTAAGGTAAATATATTTTATATATAAGATTATCGTGTTAAATTTATTTATCGAACTCGAATAAAAGGATATCTGTATTGCTTGTTACAGTTAGAGGATAAATTAAAAGAATGGTCTCCCACTGTGGAGAAAGGGTGGTCCACTGTTGCCAGAGTTGTAGCAAAACCGTGGTTACGCGATGGGCTTAAGCCACGGTGTATAACGAGGGATTTGAAATGGGGAATACCCGTCCCGGTAAAAGGTTTCGAGAATAAAGTGTTCTACGTTTGGTTTGACGCGCCCTTTGGTTATATCAGTATTACAAAGAGATATACCAAAAAGTATGAACAATGGTGGAAACCTGAGGACGTGGACGTCGATTTGTATCAGTTTATGGCGAAAGACAATGTTCCATTCCACGCGATAATGTTCCCTGCTTGTTTATTAGCGGCTAATCAAGGATACACGTTGATAAAGCATTTAATGGCTACCGGTATGAATTCGAACGTGTGAACAGTGTTTAATATGCACATTCGTTTGATATACGTGGTTAATTGTTAATAATTCATTCGTTCAGAATACTTGAATTACGAGGATACAAAGTTTTCGAAATCGAGAGGTATCGGAGTGTTTGGAACAGATGCTAGGGATACCGGTATACCTGCTGACGTTTGGCGATTTTATCTTGCATACGTTAGACCAGAAACTCAAGATTCGAATTTCAATTGGATAGATTTAGCGACCAAAAATAATAACGAATTATTAAATAATTTTGGAAACTTTGTTAATAGGTGCGTGATTTACTGATTGAATTCGTACGAATAATATCAATAATTTCTGTTTTATTATTATTATTAGTATTATTATCGTAAACTTGCAGAGCCTTGGTATTTGCTGAGAAATTCTTTGAGTCTAAAATACCACCAATGGAACTACAGGAGGAAGATTTAACGTTATTGGTATTGGCTCAACGCGAATTGTCTTCTTACATACACGACTTGGAACAAGCTAAATTGCGCGATGGTTTGAAACATGTTTTAGCGATTTCAAAACATGGAAACCAGTACATGCAGTTCCAAGAACCATGGGTGAAAATCAAAGGAACCGACGCTGATAAGTGAGTATAAGTTTCGTTCATATTACACGGTTAATGTTGCAAGTCATATTCTTGTAATTTTTGAAGGATTTAATCTTGCACATCTTTCGCATGTTCTGCTTACATTTTGTTTAATTATCGTCATAGTTTCGTTAAATGACCATAGGTATTAATATCGATAAATAATTTTGTTATATTAGAGATTAGAATATCTTTATTTCCTAGGTTCCGTTCAGTTCAGTGAGGAATGCTGTAAGATAAGTCCTGTAAACTGACCGTGACTGTTAATCAACTTTCATGTATTAAGTTATATGTTGCAGGTCTGTGTTACAGTACTTACGACTAACGTTCGTCCAATAGAAACACCGATATGATACTATTAAAGACTGCCAGCCTTACAGGAGTTCCTGCCCGAAAAATTCACGGTTTTCTATCACTTTCAAGAATATATTGCGGTCAAAATAAGAAACACTCGCAGAAGATGGGACTGGTCCTATCGCCTAAACGGTCACTGGGGCAAGGAAAATTTTTCTGTTTCACTTTATCATTCTGTTGCATACGGCTTCGTTCGTGTTCCTTGTTAGCGACTAACGAACGCTAGAGAATATCGTATCTCGCTTTGTATCAATTTGTCACGGATAATTCCCTTTGTCCCGATAGTGGAGTACCAGTCATTTTGAAATACATTTAATCGACGGAGCCCCAGGCTCACCAGGCCCATTTCTTAGCACGCTAAAATACACAGGGACTGGCAGTCTTTAATATTAGCTCGTCGGTGATAGAAATAAAATGGCCGTTGTCGTTTTCAATTTAGACACGACGTTAACGCTTTGCTTCTGTTTATTGTTTGTAGAAAGAGAGCCGGAACGATCATCGGTATTTCCTGTAATTTAGCCTGTCTTTTGTCAGCCCTTCTGGCTCCGTTTATGCCTAACGCTTCTCGCGAATTGAGAACGCAACTAGGATTGGATCCTAGTAATTACGGTTACATACCTGACATCATTACGAACATACTTCCAACGGGGCATAAAATTGGTAAACCGTCTCCTCTGTTTAAAAAGCTAGAGGATAAGGATGTAGAAACTTTGAGAAAGAAATATTCCGGGAAGCAAGATACTAAAAATGATACGCCAAAAGATATCGATAATAACGTGAAAAGTTTAGAAGCCGCAGTTGCAGAACAGGTTAGTGAATCGTTTTTTGTAACAACCTGAGGTGTACGGGTCCTTGAATTCACGAGATTCCTGAGCTTCGGATAGGTTCGGGATCTCGCCCGAGTTTTCCCGATCAGAACCCGCACATCTCGGATAACAACGCCAGATATTAGTAATCGTTACACTACATTATATATTCTGTACATTCAGGGCAACAAAGTCAGGGAGTTGAAAGCTAAACACGACAAAAGCATTTGGCAACCAGAAGTGCAAATACTCTTGAATTTAAAGAAAAAACTTTCTACTCTCATAAGCGGAGAAACTAAACCCACCGAATCACCACAACCGAAGAATCAAAAATCTGAAGTAGTCTTTGTACCTGAACAAAATGGCGATGCTGCAATGGATGTATCTAGTTTGGAATCAGCTATTGCTAAACAGGTTCGACAAGATAACATTTCAACGATATCGCGTGTTTGTTGTTAACGTTGTTTTTATTCGATCTATTGTTCTCTGTTAAGGCTGATCTCGTACGTGAATTGAAAGCTAAAGAACAGAAATCGGTATGGCAACCTGAAGTGGAAAAATTATTAAAACTTAAAAAACAGTTAGCCGATCTCACTGGGACAGCTCCAGCTCCGACCGATAAAAAGTCGAAGAAAAAGAAATAAATTAATCGCCAACTTAGATGTACGCATTTCTTCATCGTCGAGGAGTTGGAAAATTTTATACAAATAAAGGCACGTTTCCGATTTTTGATTTTAACGTATGCACTTCGAAAGTACATCGGTGCGATATGGTATTTTCTTAACTAATGTAATCGATATAATAAAATTAATTTATATATTATATACACTTACCATTTTCATGATTCACGCACAACTGAATTGTATACCGATTTCGAAACTTTTACTCGTATTACATTCTATTAGCGATGTTTTTCCGTGCTACAATTTTCTTTCCGACTGCTGCCATAATTTCTCGCGGAACTTGTTCTAATTTTTTCCTTCTCCGTTTTGCTCGCAACACGCGGTAAACGATGTTCTCAACGAAACAGATCAGAACGGATAGTACGATCCCAAGTAACAAAAGAATTATTATCGGCAATACTTCGTGAATGGTAACCCTTGACACATAACGTTTGTTCTTGTCGCAATAAGGCTTACTAGAACTCCAACGTAACTGTTCTCGCCTTCTAATTCCCGCGGTAGATATTCTGATAAGACTGCAATTAATTACCTATTAATCCATGTTAACATTAGTTATAATTTTTCGTAAAATACCTTTACCCGATCTTTGTTATTTCTCCAAAGTGACTGTGCCGAGCGGACCACAAGCCTAGCATGTTCGGCCGAAACAAATGTACTTCGGTGAGCTGACAAATCATTTGTTTACTGAACGTACGTTCGATCAATGGATAAACAGTGTATGGGTCGGCATGAAAAGCATATCCTGGCTTCATGATTTCTTTCAGGCCTTTCTCCACTGATCGAAACTTCTTTTCTTCTGGTATAGTGTCCCAGAATCTTTTAAAATCTTGTACCTCTGCTACGCTGGACTAGAAATATACGTATAACATTATTTGATCGTTCGAATCAGACAGTATGCAAAAAATAAATATATTCACTCGTAATAAGAAATCGAAATAAACATCCTTATAAGCTCTAAGCTTAATTTTGCTCTTCATCAACGAGTACAACGAGTCGTTCATTTTGTTCAAAGGAGCATTCAATCGTACTGACACTACTGCCGCCGAATAATAGTTGTACACGAGTAAACCGAAGATCATGGTGTGAAAAAAAGCAACACGACTCGCAAATTGATTGTTAACAAATGGCAATCCTGTGGTATAAAAGTTGAACGATTAGTTGATGCAAGCTGTGTAATGAATTTCTTAAGGGGGTAAAGAGGTTCAGAGCCAAAAAAATCGACTTTTTTTATTGCTTAACACTAGAACTACCAAACCAGTCAAATGGTTTCTTAAATAAAATCACAAAATTTATCAGAACGCTTTTGTTAAAATATGTGTTAATTTTTATCAGGATAAAGACTTACTGTATATACTAATATGTATTTCGTTCTTTATTTATTTATTTTTCTATTTTATTTTCCACGTGAAAGTCAGTATGCATAAAACGTCGGTAGTTCTAGTGTTAAATCGGTAGTATTCTATCCAGAGAACATATTTCTAAGGCCCTAAGTATGAATAAGCACCGGAACAGTTCAAAATGCGCGCCGAACGCTGGCGTGTCCCGAGCGCTCCCGAACGGTTCCGAGCGGGAACCGAAACTTTAAACGCGTTTCTCTCGAAACCATGTTTTCCAAACTTGCGAGCACGATTGAGAGAAAACTAATCGACCGATTCACTTGATTCTTCTTTTTTAACGAAATAATATAAATTTAGTTTCTATGTGAACCTACGATAAAAAGTTATAACCAAAATAAGGTGAAAATTTTATGCGAAAATCGAAAGTTTCACTTCTATCCGCGATCTTGAAATTTTGTTTGCAGAAATCTTCTCAGGTTTTAGATTCATATAGAAACTACGCTCATTAGCTTTGAAAAGTAGAGGTTTTTTTTGTTTAAAAAAAATTCATGCAGAAAGGCTTCTTTTTTGGCCTTCTAGACACCTTTACCCCTTTAATGGAATACCCTGTTGACATATTGCAGCAACGATAATGAGAACTGTTGTTCCATCCTCGCTCTTTTCTGCTTTAAAAATCATCCATAACGTGAACGCTATAACGAGCCCTAATAAAAATATCATGTACCAAACATCTCTTGAGAACGGTTTAAAGATCATGTTTATATCCATCTTTGACGAGGGTACAGTGAGAAACATAAAACAAGTCCTGTAATCGATACAAAACACTTGGTGAATACTCATGTTGATTCAAAAGTTATTTTTAACCCTTTGCACTCGGCTGTCCCCTCTCAGGAGACATATTTAATTTACCAGAGTATTTTAAAATGTGAAATTGAAGTTTTATTTATATTAGAATATAGAAAATTTAGGAAAGGAATGAAAATAAATAGACTCATAAGCATTTAACTCTTATCTTGCAAAATAGCGCATTTAGTTTTTGAAAGTTTTCATTTAAAAATGCTCCGAGTGCACAGGGTATTTTTATGTCATCAAATCTTGGTACAACCTTAATGTTTATAATTGTACAGAAATAATGGAATAAAGCAATGTATATTACCTTACTGGCCAAACTTGTGTAATTACATTTGTTACATTAAGTCTGTCGTGCGTTATAATCGATGGATAGTAACCCAGATCAAAAATCTTTTTCTTGAGACCAGATATCACCGGTCCATTGGTGGTATCGTTTTTATCCCACTCTCTTAATTGTAACGGTACTAAGCTGTATAAAGAGGTATGTAAATGTTAAGTTTCGTTTAACATGGAAAGGTAACTTTGTTATAGGAGGGTGGATGGTATTACGTGAAATTGAACATCTCGGCAACGTGCACTACAAGCGCATATCCAAATTTCGACCATTGATCCAGACGGTTGGCGTCCGGTTCTTGAAGATATTCTGTTAGAAGTTGATCCTTTGGTTTGCCAACTACCTGCATAAGAATGAAGAAGAATTTCAAATTTCAAATCACAAATTTCCAAATTACCAAATTTCGAACTTTCAAATCTCAAATTTCTATATTTTAAGTTTCCAAAGTTCCAAATTTCGAACTTTCAAATCTCAAAATTCCAAATTTCCAAATCTCAAATTTCAAATTTAAAAATTTCCGAATCTCAATTTCTAAATTTCTAAATTTCAAATTTCCAAATTTGCAAATCTCTAATTTCTATATTTTAAGTTTCCAAAATTTCAAATTTCGAACTTTCAAATCTCAAATTTCCAAATTACCAAATCTGAAATTTCTAAATTTTAAGTTTCCAAAGTTCCAAATTTCAAATTTCAAATTTCCAAATTTTTAAATATTGTAATTTAAAATACAAAATCTGAGACACCCTGTATAAGCGTGTACCGGAAGGGTACTTTCTCTCTCGCCTTTCGCCTTTCGTCGGCATAAAATTGCGTCGCTTATTTTGTGTCGTTTCTTTCGAAATAAAAACCCAACAGTAACAATACATCCACTGTTACTTACGACCCCGGCAACTTTAACTTTCATCTTAGAATAATCCCATCTCCTAGAGAACTTATTTTCCAGCAGATCAATCGTCAATCCATCTTCGCTTCTCCAGCTGCCAAATCTTGTGATGTTCAATGAACCACCGCACGGTTTACAGTGATTATACACGTCGTAAAAAATATAATCGCCATTTATCGGTACAGAAATCGCAACATCCGTGATGATGCTGAAGACGCTGTCGTTTAACAATTGTACAGTACGATTCATATTTTCCCCAAAAATCAACCACTGATGCAAATGATCGAACATGTAATAGGCAGAGGTCTAAATCATGGTTTTTCCATTATCATTCTTCGTAACCACGCAAAGAAGATCATCGAGTAAGATTCTTATAGTTTAATTATACCTCGTTGAAGAGCTTTACGACATCGTCGTCTGCAAAAGTACATCGTAGATCCAAAAACACGCCTAAACTCCAATAATCGGTGTGTAAAAATCGTGATACGTCGATGTTCGACTCGAGTTTCTTCACCGAGGCTGGCAACCCAGCATCGTTAAAAATCTTCACAAGTTGATAGTCATCTGCATCAATCATTTCATTTGATTAATTGAAAACGATACTCAAGTGTCTTATACAGGGTGTCCTGTAACTAGTGTACCATCGGGAAATGGGAGTACTAGAGTCATGAAGACGAGATGCATTTCATTTACAATTAACTTCGTATCATTCAATTTACTCACTTTCGTTGTCTCCGCAAGAAAATCCAACCACCCTGCTGACATTTTTATGAACAAAATAATCACGAATCACGTTGACATCGTTCGCATACGAGGCGACCATTAATTGCAAATAAAATAAAGTTCGAAAACGCATGTTTATACGCGGTTGTTGATCGAACGACTGAATGCAGAACGTTCGTGTTGCAACCATCAGCCAGCAAAGTCGTTCCTTCTTTCATTTTGCATGAGAATGCATGTCAGTTTCGACGTAATGGTTCTTTAGAAGAAGAAACAACTCTTGGTTTTATTATAACTCTATTCGTAGCTTAACGCATTCACTATTCACAGTGAAAACAGACCTACATATGTATTCGACGCACTAAAATTTTAATTACTAGGAATGCGATCATTTAATTTTCAAATTTAAGCTTCCACTGTGGTACCTTGCATTATTAGTAATATAAGACACCATTCAAAATCTAATTATTAAGAATAAACCTTCTATTTATCTACTTGCTGAAATAACGATAAGACAAAAATCAATGATTCAAATCTAACAAATTATCTCTACTGTTTCCGCTACCGATGCTTCCTTTAGTTCCGATCCGTTTCTTCCGGTTCATCTTAATCTTCCTATAGAATACAGAATTTTGTTACTTCCATAGATTTCATGATTTACTTACAGAAGATAAATAATAATTCACCTCATTGAACGATTGAAAATAATGTTTTCCACGATACAAATCGTTCCAGCTATCAATACACCAAACACCAGTAAAATCAAAGCTGGAGCAGTTTCATAAATGGTGATGCTTCTGGTGGATAAAGTATCGGGTTGACATTGTGGCTTTCTCGATGACCAATGTTTGATTTGTCGATTGCGAAGACCGGTATTGAACATCTTTGTTAATCTTAAAAAAAAAAAAAAAAAAAACAGAATAGTAAAATATTGCATACCCAATTTTGAAATCGCAAAAAATAACACTCACCCTATCTTGGCTATTTCGATGAACTGTCCATTGTGACTAGCATACATTCCCATGACAGATTGTTTGAACAGATGGATCTCCGTCAATTCGCAGATTTTATTCGAGTCGAACATCTTCTCCACGTACGGATAGGCTGTGTTCGGATCGGTGTGATACGCTAAAATACCTTGGCTCACTTGTCTGATCCCTTCCTCCAGCGGTAGATACCGTTTCGACTCTGGAAGAGGGTCCCAACGCTTCTTGCGAAAGTAATCCGATTCCCAGTTCAATTTCTAACAAACAATAATATCAATATCTGCAAAATTCTTGAGAGAAAGTAGTTTTGAATAACGATAACACTTACGTATAGGAAATAGTTCAGATAGGGGACAGCTTCAGCAGCAATTTTTAAATTGCTGTCCGCAAGAACGGTCACAGAGTCCTCCATCATGTCTAATGGTTCGCTTAATCGTGCCGAGACGATACTAGCCGAGTAATAATTGTACATTATCCAGCTGTGTATTGTTATTTGCAAAAGCGCTATGCGACTGACGATGCGTTTCGGAAGAAAGTTTGCACCTAAAGGAAAATATGAAACAGTCCTCTATTTATTAACGATAGAACGATCAAATCGGTCAAGATGACTAGCTCCAAGTATTTGTTATTTTAAATTTAAATCCGAGCTATAATTCACCTTGCTGAGCTATAATTCCTATGGAAAGCACTACCGCCCCGGAATATTTCTCACGTTTCCCGATGCTCTCTCGATTCATGATGATCTTCATGATAAACATGGACAATATCGCAAAAACTACAAACATGTACCACGTTTGCCGGGTGAAAGGCTTCAGAAAGATCTCCAATTTGATTTTATTCGTTGAAGTTGATAGCAGCATGAAACATGGCCTGGACAGAATCATATTCAATGTTTATTATAATATGATTCTGTATTACTAATTATATTAATGATATTATTGATTTACTTAATAGGCCAAGCTGCACCGATCAGCGTAGCAAAATCTAATCGTTCGGACACCATGATTCTTGGATTACTGGCGAAGTCGATGTAATTCGATCTCAAAAACTCAAAAATCAAACCATGCACGCTATGTCTGTCCCAGTAGATTATCTCTGAAGCGTGAACGCTGAAAGAAGAAAATATCGTAATTAAAATGTAACAGCAACACATTACTTTTTATAGCATTGTTCATTACCTAAAATTAAAGAGATCTGCCGTGTGCAGTATCATAGCATGCACGAATTTATGCATACTATCTAAGGACCTGGTGTTAATGTCCTGCATGTAGTCTTCGAGGCGCATGTCCTTCGGTCTGTATTGTATCTGAATAAAATGAAATTTCTACCATCAATTAAAATTGATTACATATTTATCAATATTTTAACGCGTTTGTACTTTGATCCACTATCCTTCGCTACTATCAATTCTAAAATTACTAAAACAAATAATAAAAGAATTCGTAGTTCTGCAAATTCTCAAATATTAGATAAAGCGAAAAGAAATGTCGTTTTTCTCAATGCGAAACAATTGATTTACAAAACAAAATACACAATATTTATTCCGACAGGGAGACGACCAACGGTCTGGCAAAGCTGGGCACCCTCGAGAGCCCGGAAAGCCAAACAGTGGACGTCCCCTTTGCCATAGGCCCTAGAGCAGACATGAGCAGCAAGTAGTAAGCGGAGCGGGAGCGCTCTCGTGGCGAGCTCAAAACCAAGCGGTGGAGAAGCTATCCCCAGTCTCCCAAGGTCACACAGTCTAAGTATGTACGTATGTTTGACTGATGGTCTCCGTTGAACGCTAGGCTTTGTCGCTGCAGCGCGGTCGCCCCTACAATGCATCCCCACCACTTCAAGAAACCTGTAAGTAGAACAGACAAACAACTCCCAAACAGGCCCGACATCAGAGCCGCTCTCTGAGCGGATTTCATGCTCATGCCTGCCCTAGAGTCACCTAGATCTACATATTAGTTCCTTTGTCACATCACACTAGGTGGTTAGGTCTGGTTAATTAAGACCACCCACTATTACTACTACTACTATTACTATTCCGACAGATACAATAATTTCCATGATTATTTACAACATCTTGCAACAACTTAGGCAACTTTTGACTTGAAAAAGAAGGTATCCAAGTGTTTAAAAAACAATAATGACATTTCTGTTCACTTTACCTAATATAAATCCGTTAGTATAAAAATCAAAGATTCCATGAAATACGTAGTCGTGAATGTGTTAATTTTCTTGAAAGAATTTTAACGAATACCCACCACACCGGAAATCTTTAGTCTCATTCCATGCATATTGGATCGTCTGTTGATCAAAGGTTGAGTCAAGATGATGTTCAATCCGGAATCTCTTCGCCACGTACCAAGTTCAGTGATGTTTAACGAACCACCGCGATATTTGCAATGATTGAAAACATCGTATAAATCGTATCCGGTTTTGTTGGATATAGCCAGAGCAACATCCGTCACTATGTTGTACGCAGTGTCGTTCAAAAGCGGAACGCTGAGATTGTAATTCGAGCTAAGCACCAACCAGTTGTAGGAATAATCGTACATTCGATACTTCGAGCTCTAAATTGTACAAAGAATATTAATTGTAATCGTTTTAACAAATTTTTGAAAACTTCTTTTGTAAGTATACACTTTAGCTTACATCGGCGAAAATTCGCACGGCCGTTTCATTGTGACAACGAAGATCGACGACGACACCAACTGTCCACGTTTCGCTTCTTAAGAATCTTCGGAAGTCGATTTTCATGCTTGGCTCTCGTATTATAGTAAAGATGCCGATGGTGCTCAGAGTTCTCAGCAAATTGAAGTCACCTATAATCAGTGTATTATTTATACAAATGTCAAATAAAGATTATCTTCGATTAAAAGAGAATTATATCTTTGAATCATCAACAATTATAATTTAATTCTAGATTCTACTTCAGTCCAATTTTCAAAATTTCAAATTATTATTCAATATACGATGATATTTTGTTTCAAAATTTGTGTGCTCAAAGGTATGCGTATACTTGAGAGTGAAACTCGTACAAGAAGCTCTCGAGAGCTATAAGAAGAAGTACATACCTATGGTATCACCACAAGAAAATCCTACAACATTTCGCACCTTTTTGTATAGAAAATAATCACGAATAAATATATGATCCTGTGCGTTGGAGATGCAAATAAATTGTAACAGAAGTAGAGGAATAATGTACATCGTGAAACGTAGCTCTCTTCGTAGACGAACAGGTGTTCACAATTTTTGGTAGTATTCGATTAAATTATTTTAATACGTCTTCGCTTGGCTAATGCATCAAATTCATAGCGTTCTTATATTCGAGACAAATGTGTCAAAGAAATTTCAAGTGATTTGACAAATCGTTCGAGTCACGAAAGGCGAGCATAGAAGTCGATTAATTTTTCATTCGTACGTCTTCTAGCTTGATGTGACACACGAGCTTCGCAATGGGAACGTGACACATTTGTTCTTATATTCTGGTACGATATTGATATGAATAATTAGTTGATATTCTAGTTATATATGTGTATGTATTATGAATTATATTCAACTAATTTAATAATACATCGGTGCTATGAATAATAATTTATGTACTATGAATTATATATCCAATTGGTTTAACCCCTTCGCTATGATGATATTGTGTATGGGTTCATCAAACATTGTAATGTTATTTTAGGTCGAAGTACTCATAATAGATATTAATTAATTTCACTTATTTAGTAGAAATAGCCATATGTAATAAGACAGATTAAAATTATTTTATTTGTGTTTGAATTTCAAGTTACAATTATATTAATGTATAAATCATAACGAATGAATTAAACGCAATTAAAATAGCCGTGCAACGTTATATAATTATCGATGATGCATTCGTAACAAAAATTGCTAATATTTGTGCTGAACACGTTGAGCGCGACGTCAGTCCTTGGGGAGTGACGGTAGACTTCTCGTTAGGAAATATTGAATTTCTACATTTTAAATTGCCAAATTTCCAAATTTCGAACTTTCAAATATCAAATTACTAAATTTTAAGTTTCCAAATTTCCAAATTTCGAGTTTTCAAATCTCAAATTTCAAATTTCCAAATTTCCAAATCTCAAATTTCTAACTTTCAAGTTTCCAAAATTCCAAATTTCAAACTTTCAAATCTCAAATTACCAAATTACCAAATTTCGAACTTTCAAATCTCAAATTTCCAAATTACCAAATCTCAAATTTCTAAATTTTAAATTACCAAATTTCCAAATTTCAAACTTTCAAATCTCAAATTTCTAAATTTCCAAAATTTAAAATAAAAATTCCTAAATTTTAAGTTTCTGAAGTTCAAACATTTCTTATTAAAATCGGCGCCGCGCTCAACGTGTTGAGCTTTCTGCAAGTTAATTCATTCATCGAAAATGTGGAAATTTCGCAGCGTCTGCATGTTCATGCCACTCAACGATGGCATATTCAAGTTTCTGCCGATTTGACGTGCCCTGTCCATCATTGAGCTCGAATTCCTGCAAATCAAAGATCGCATCAGTGCAACAGAAATTGTTATTTTCTTCAGAGAATTAAAATTCACCGTGTTGGCGAAAAGCAGTGGTATAAGTTCTCGACGAAACACAAAAGAAGAGACAGAACCATGGCAAGGCACAGAAATATGAAAGCTGACGCTGCTTCGTGAATCGATAAAGGTTCGGCGATTAATAGATTGTTTGGACAGAATGGTCTTCTAGCTCCCCATCGTATCAATTCCCGCTTGTGAATGCCAACGTTGCGAATTTTCGTCAAACTAGAAAAAGTCTAAATTATTTCTGTTCTCTTCTACTACAGTTGAACATATTAGGTTGTCCCAAAAATTTCTTTCCTTAGCTATACACAACGCTTTGCCTGGTAGTGTTAAAAAAATATGTGGGGGAAATGGGGGGTAGCTAAGACGATTTTGAACAACAATTTCCTTTGCAAAATTGTCGGAGGAGGCTTCGTTTTTTAATTATTTACGAAAAACACTGGACCAATCAAAGCGCGTGTAGAGCGCATGCTCAGCTGTGATTCGTTCTAGTCCGACGTCTCGGCTCGAGGTTACCCTATCACGGCTGAGCGCGCACTCTACGCGCGCTCTGATTGGTCAGTGTTTTTCGTTAATAAAATTAAAAAACGAAGCCCCGTCTGACATTTTTGCAAAGTAAATTGTTGTTCAGAATCGTCTCAGCTACCACTCCATTTCCCGATGTTACACTAGTTAAAGGACACCTTATAGATCGGCTGACAAAGGTAGATTTATCGATCACGATACCCTATTTTCATCAGTTCAGTGAAAGGACTTTTGTGCTTCGCATAAAACGCCAGAGTCGCGCGGAAAAGATGAACTTCCGTCAGTTCGCAGATACTTCTATAGTTGAAAGACTGCTCGATGTACGGATAAGCGGAATCGATCATGGTGTGATAAGCCAAACTTCCGTCCGCCACTTGATTCAGTCCCTCTTCAAGGGGCAAATATCTGCTGAATTCAGGTATTTTCGACCAATGGTTTTCGTAGAAGTATCTAACTTCCCTGTCTGGTACCTATTATTCAAATAAATATAAATAAAAGTTTTCTTCTCATAAATTCATAACACTAAATTTATAAAATTGCAGAAGAAAATTGAGACAAATAGAAATTGATAGAATGCTTGGCAGAAATGTAATCAGCAACAATTTATTTGATTGTAATAAATTCTGTTGTATAATTCAAGAAAATCGAACGTTTAACAAGAAGAATTTTACCTGAAGAAAAGAACGAATATAGGGGGTAGGCTCTGCCGCCAGTTTCATTTGGCTCTTCGCTAAACTGATCAAAGAATCATTCATCTTCTGTCCTTTGTTCTTCAAACGAGCCGACACTATGCTTGCCGAATAATAGTTCGATATTATCAAACTGAAGAGCAGAATGTGTAGAAACGCGATACGTCCCGCGTAACGATTCGGGACGAACGCAGATCCTGTATAAAATGATTATATTTTAAACATGATATCTTTTTATACCTCTTTTGAGAGGTTTGTGTACCTTGCTGAGATATGGCTCCCATGGTAAGCAAAACGGACAATCCGTATATTTCCGAAGCGGTACGGATACCTTCCACTCTTAAGAAAATAATTAAAATTATTGTAACGATTGCTATCATAGCAGA
Organism: Stelis phaeoptera; assembly: GCA_943735885.1. Classification (NCBI taxonomy): domain Eukaryota; kingdom Metazoa; phylum Arthropoda; class Insecta; order Hymenoptera; family Megachilidae; genus Stelis; species Stelis phaeoptera. Next base: position 8,839,961 of record OX030937.1, read on the forward strand.
TATCACGTACCACACTTTTATGGACAAAGGTTTGAGAAATTGCGTCGGTTTCATCTTCGTCGATGAAATCGTGCGAAACATGAAGCATGATCTACGAAAACGAACAGAAACTTATACAAACATGAATGAAATATTAAAATATACTCCCTCTGTCCTATAATAATAATAGTAGCAGTTGACGAATTTAATTTGTCCCATAGTAATAGTAGTAAAAACTAAGGAATAGTAAAAGAACTAGATTAAATTAAACAATAAATTAAAAATATTATTCATAATATTTATTTTGCATGATATGCATCTGTATGCATGAGCTTAAAATTATTGGAGCCATCGTTCTTCATTGCTTCCAGCATAACTTGTTGATAACTCTCTTTTTATTATCGTCTTACTTTTACAATGGGTTGATGTTCAACTGAAATGAAACAATTGATTTCGATCAGCGGATGAATAATTAGGTTAACCTAAAAATGGAAAAGTGTGTCAAAACAAATGACAGATTTCATGGAACATTGATTTCTTACTTACAGCTGCATTCGCCAATAATTCCCGTTTAAACATTCACTTGCTACTATTATTATGGGACAGAGGGAGTAATATTTATAAACTTGTAAGCTCCTGAAAATAACTCCTGAAAATTTTGACAAATAGAAAGAAGTTTTCTATTTCCAACGTTTGCGAGCAAAAGTAGCACGCAAGTAGATCCGAAGTAGTATTATACCGTATTGGCCAGACGGGCCCGATTATGTCTCCGTTACTCAATCGATCGATTTTCATCGCAACCGGACTCGCCGACAGATCTATAAGATTCCTTTGGAAAGCCGTGAAAATTGGACCAGAATTGTCGAACCTTCTTTGCGCGTTTATTTCCACCAGCTCCATGCTGTAGAAATAAAAAGTCGTGTAAATTTAACATTATCAAATCTTACTCAACATTAAGAATATACCGAAGTTTCCATTATCTACGAATTAAAGATATCAAACAAAACAAAAAAACTGCCCTTTCAAAGTTTAGAGTATAAAATTTAAGATTCATTATTTTCATATAGATGTTCGTGTTAATAATTAATCCATCTTTACGTAAAGTTGAAGAGGTCGGACAAATGATGCAGAAGACCGTACAAAAACTTCGATCGACCGTATTTCGATTTCATGGAGAATTCTAACATCGCATCGTGAAGAGATCTGTTCCCCAGATTCATACTGATCTACAAAATAAACAATCTATCATTCTCAACAACTAAACTTGGATTAAATGAAATCAAAAATTAACGCAACACTTACTACGACGCCTACTTTGAGCCTCATTCCATGTAAATTGGATCTCCTCTCGAACTTTGTCTGATTTAAAGTAACACTTAATCCTGTCTGACTGCTCCAAGATCCGAAGTTAATTACATTCATGGATCCTCCTCGATTCTTACACGGATTGTACACGTCGTATAGAATATAATTATCCGTGGATGGTACAGCAATTACAACGTCCGTTGAAACACTGAACGTATCGTCGTTCAATATTTTCATCGCGTGGCTGAGGTTCGAGCACAAGATCAACCATTTGTGCATCTCATCGTACATGGAATACTTCCCTGCCTATAATTTCGAATATTTATCATAAAAATGAATCAGAATATTTTCAATCGAATTACTTACATCGGCTATGATCTTAGCGTAACGTTGTGGATCGCATCGAGAGTCCAAGAACACACCTAACCGATGATACTCGGCCCTCAAAATTTTCTTCACGTCTAAACGCGACTCGAGCGTAGAATTCAACATCGAAATATACGTGGTGTACATACTGTTCAGTGTTTTCGCGAGCTCAATGTCATCTGTTTTGAATGCAAAGATGTATTAATTAATTACAAATAGGAATCGATACGAGATTAGTCTTACGCACTTTCCAGGTCGCCACAAGAGAAGCCCACGATTCTCTCCACTTTTCTAAACGCGAAATAATCACGGATAACATGATTCTCATTAACACAGAAAACAACCGACAATTGCACCGTCGAAAGCAACAACAAGTACGCTCGGTTCATCGCAGAAAAATTACATTCTCGAGGGAATGTTTCGCAACAGAACTCTTCATGAATATTCAATTTCTATCTTAATATTTCATCTCTATATACATTGATCGGTGTTACTATAAATTGTTAAAAGCACGGTCGTTCATATTCCTTTAAGACCATCAATATTTAAACGGTCTGTTTTGATACGCTTGTCGGGTGTCTCGTTCGTATGAAATACGAAAGCGAATGAAGCACAAACTTCGAAGTAACCAATAACATTTATTTTCTACTCATCCTATAAAAATACACGAACGAAAAAATATATATAAAGGGAGAGATAATTATCATCTAAACGTGTGACTTTAATTAATATAATTTGTACTTTCTATGCACGACATAAAACGACAGCGCTTCGCCAACGGCTTCGATCTCGTCCGTTCCTTACTGTTGAATCAAAGCTATTCGAATAAAATCTGCGCAACATTGCATAAATAAAGAGTAACTTGTAAATGACTAGTACTGATCATTTTGATGTCGCGAAAATCACGATCGCCACCACACACGGTCGTTCTAAACTTCCGATCCCATCGTTTCTGGATCGTTGTTTACTCTATCGCGAATGGAGGTGCGTCGTTCGTTGACAAGTAGAATTTTCCTCGTAACCTGTAACAAGAAGATACAAATTAGTAATAAATAACTGATGAATAATAAAATAATGAAAGTACACCGATCCCTCGGTTTACGCGAAGTGTAAACGTTTGTTCTGCCCCTTCGGGTGTGGTGACCCGGCGTACATCTACGGGCGTCGAATTTGTAATGGTGGTTTTTTCTTTTGGAATTAATTTTCTTTCAAAAGTCGATTATACCATGTTAACGTTGTAACATAAGTTATGTAAGCTAGTTACGTAAGTAATGTAGGAACCTAACAACGTGGTAACTTGGCAGTATGGTAAGCTAGCAACGTAATAACTTTAACGTTAACACTTTACCGACCGGTAACGGTTGCTATAAATAGACTACCGGTCGGTAAAGTGTTAACAAATACTACGAATACGTAAGAAATAGTATTAAGTATTAAAGGGCCAGCGTAAAACCAAACACATCTTACGACGTGGACGCGTATTCTCCCATTAGAACGATAGGATTGTAATCGCAACGACCCTCCTTGTACTTTTCCCAGCTCTCACAGGTCCTGGCCTTGAAACCAGATGTGCTTCCAATGCTTTCTGTCATGAACTGATGCGCTCGTGAATGGCTACAGTACGCTAAACATTGAAACAGTTACTATTGTTAAATTCTATTTAAAATGAATTAACACGACGAGACGCTACTTACTTGTAGTCGGTAAAAACGAGCAACCAGGCTGAGGAAACTTCCCGTTGTTAGGGTAAAAGTCAGCATGACCCAGAGGAGCTAGAAATCCGAACGCAGGCCCGCTCGTGTGGATCACATCCACGAATTGCGCGTCGGTTGGATCTAATCTGAATTCCGGATCGACGATCCCGGATATCGTCTCGAATAGGGGACTAGCTGGATCTAGGCCTTCAAATATATACCAGAAAATTATTATAATCGTAAGAAAATTACTTAAGCATAGTTGAAACGGTGGTAGATACCTGTTATTCTACCAATCCGTCCATCCAGATAAGCACCAGCGAATCCTGCCACGTGCGAGCCCAGACTGTGGCCACTGATGTGCACGTCTTTGTATTCCAGGTTCGATTCACGATTCAAGAACTCCAGAAAATCACCGAGAAATTCACCCACACGACGTGTGTTGTTTGCCGCCACCGGATATATGTCCGCGGCCAAAGTGCCCCATCCCACAACGATCACGTTCACGTCTTCGTGAAGCAGGTACGCTGCAATCAAATATGCATAATTAGGGGTGTGCGGGTATCCAGGATTACGGGTTCGAGCGGGCTCGGGTGAGTACCCGTAAGTTACGAGTACTCGGGTAGCCCGATTCTTTCGGGTCATCGACAAAAGTCGGGCGTGCTCGGACGAGTTCCCGCGATGCCCGCGATTCGATTAGTTATATTTCAAATTAATTGTATTACACTTTTATCGAAATTTCGATACAATAGTTCCTTCAACGTAAACAAAGATTTGACGTCATTGTTCATTTCTGGCGACTGCAACTATTGGCTATTAATCCATTCCTTCTGGACTGCGAGCCAATAGATGCACGTCAAAAAAAAATTAAAATAATAATAAATAGAGTATATTCTTTACTGAACTTCACTTTTAATTTCATTCTACGTATCGATATCGATAATATAGATACCTTGGTTGTCGATACAATTTAGAAATATGCCCATCACTATCCTGCACACCCCTGATGCATAACTATCTTTAACACCATTAGTAGAAGTGGTAGCGAATTTATTATGTATTCAAATTTGAAATTCTTAACACAATCCTACAAAATTTGAAGTGTTGGTCAGTAACAACCTCCATTTAACAACGCGTGTTAAAAAGCTATGAAAGTTATACAAAATTCAGAAAGAAATCGACAAGTTTCTGTCAACAAGACGCGACGAAAGAACCGTAAGACGAGAGTTTCTATCAGTCTACGAACGTCACTGGTTCCAACCAGAGGGTCAAAGGGTGTACGACAGAGGATCGTTGGAAATATTCTAAATCAAAATTTTTCACAATTACGTCAGGAGCTTAGCGCGAACAGCAAAAACTTCTTAAGTGATCAATTAACTTGTTATCTCAATGACCCTTGAACCTGACGACGTCGATTCCGTGTTTACCGAAACGGATTGACCCTGATTGTAATTAAATTTCACTGATCCCTCGTAGCCGTCACCGACATTTCTAGAAGTTTCCCCTCCCCCAAAAAAATCGCGCGGTTTCATCATCGGTTCACGGCGCCAACTTCCTTCCGCTTCTTTTTCTTTTCCTTCGTGAGCAGCGAAACGATAATACTCGTCTGTTTGCGTACCATCTATCAAACCTCGTACCCAAGCTTCGTTTCCGGTGTCGCTGAATCCGTGGATGATGAACTTCGTCGGTCGGCTTTCGTTGAAGTGGGACGCGTACAGGACCTCGGTGTTGTTTAGGAACAACTGCTCCTCGCCAAATGGATTTTCCCTTTACAAAACAGAACAAAAAGATTCAGATTTAAACGAAATGCCACGTGAACCACCAAAGGCACGTACTAACTGTGTATAATCAGTTTTCTATAATTAAGCGTTAGAATTGAAGCTTGTTCTGGGATTGAAATTTTGCACACGGAATAAATGTCGGGTATATCGAATACTTCGATTATACGGATTTCAATAATTTTTAGTGTAATAAAAGTGATAGGCGCCTGGCGTGGCGCTTCGATTCTTCCCCTCCCGTGTCAGATCGACAGAAGAAGGCAGCGAACAGTGCAAAAAGAATACAAGAAAAGGAGGCGCGTCCGCGATATTCACGCATCGATGATAGTCACTGGAGCGTCAGCGCTGAGAATAGAATTCGCCGGCTTGCTGATTGCACGTATCGTTAAAAAACTAATGCATCGTTTACGAACGTGAACGATAAAGACGGCTGTGCACGAGCGAAAAATTCACGCGTTGCCAAGGAGAAGTGCGAATTTTCTTGAACGTCCGAGATCGATCGATTCATATCCTATTTCCATTCATCTACCATTTCAGTTTCTATCGAATTTGTTCGAAATTAAATGTGTTTTTTGGAAATGCATCGTGCCGAGCGTTCAGTTTCCTTGAAGTGAAATTTCTTCCAAACTGGCCACACTCTGTGTACCTGGTGTACAAGTTGAAGGTGGCTGGTTCACGGGTGATCTTGAACACTGACTTGATGACCGTCTCCACATCATTCAGAAGGGTGTTTTGAGGATACCCGTACGCTGCAATCATAATCAACACATTATTTATTACTGAAAAATGGAATGAATAATCACTATCATTTATATAACCTAATAACAACTAAAAATGAGTAGACCTGATTTTTAATCGTTGAGTGGCACAGTGAAAACGTCCGTACGTAGTCAGACACGATAAAATCCTAATTATTAAGGATACAGTCGATTAAGTTTCAAATTTAATCCTTCAATTCGATAGCCAACATTGTTAGCTTAATATTAACGTTATCCGCGGTTTATTTCATACTTCTTTTTGTCATCAATTATTTGATTGTAACAAATTTCAGGTGTCAGTCACCGGTGACTGACGTGGCACACTTTGACATTTTATGAAATTTGTAGTTCTTGTAATGTTTAAGTTCTAGACTATTGGGAAAATTGTGTTTGAGAGCTTGTACAAAGTTACAGTGTACACTCTAAACTACTATAAAATACATTCAATTGAACTAAAATAAAGAATACTGGCATCAAAGATGATGCATCAAAGTCGCACACTTAATAATCAAAGGTTTCTTAAGCTCCAGTATCAAGAAACCTATCAATAAGCTATCATTAACTATAGTTAATAAATATGATTCGTTGAGAAGAAAGAAAACAGGATGTCCAAACCGGTACAGTTTCACTTGGAGAGTTTCAAGAATCAGACTAAGAGATCCGTACACTCTGATTGATTTGCAAAAATGAAGCAACCAGTTGGATCGCTTGGGTTGTCCCATTGATTGGCTTTAAAAAAAAAAAAGACCCACGTGACATTGTTTACCTGACACCAGAAGGATCGCCAGTAGGAGGAGAGTTTCAACCGGTGACATGTCTCTGTTTGGTGCGATACCGCTCGTCGTTGCACTGGATTACTACTGTAGCCGGCTTAGCGGCGGGACACCATTCATCCTACTCGCGATTTCTCGTCTTTGATGTTCGATAAGCCCGCCAGCCACGTTCATTTGTTTAATTAATTACGACAGTTAACTCGCTCGAACGTGCACGCTTTGCTTTCCAGATCCGGTCATCTTTATCCCCACTTGCGAACTGATCCGTCCCGGGTCCCAGACACATCTGAATTTCGTAATTCGTGCTCACGACCTCGTCATACGAAACGTTTTTGCACCCTTTCTCGTGGAATATCGCGATCCTTATCATGCTGATACGGTGTCGTTCCCGGTTTGAAACAGCAATAAGAAAGACGGAAATGTTTCTTTGGCCATGGAAAGAGGGAGAGCCCAAAATGATGAACATCTGCAATAAAGAAAACAAGACGTGCCTAGGATGAATTGCAGAATAAACAGATTTGTTTACAGAGATTGTACGAACCTTTTTTTTTTTTTTGTCAAATGAGGAAATTCCTCGATTAATCCTTTAACTGCGAATGACGTACGTTACTTGTTACACCAATATGTATTACTTATATTATACAGATATTTCTTTTTTGGATTTTTGACCTCTCATATTTTTCTAAAGATCGTTGCATATCAAACGAGCGATTTGATGACACGAGCGTCGCAAAATAACATTGACGAAAATATCTTCGCAAATTTGCACTCAAAGTGTGTTTTGATCGTATCAAGTTAAGTTTATTTTTATAGCAAAATTCTTGAAACCCAAAAGCTCCATTTTGAAATGGAAAAGTTATACCTATGTTTATGAATCTGTGCATTTTTATTTCTATTGTTAACTTGCTATATTTTAACGTAAATAAAATTTGTAATTTTTATTTTACAAATTCTCCACTAAGAGTGCAAAGGATTATTACAAAATGGCTAATTGTACATTTTTTTTTCTTGCTATAAAATTCGACTAATGAATAATATTTTCAATGCTATTATAACTGATGAAAGTTTTACGAATAAGTCGATCATTTCATCTGCAACAATCTACTTATCAATTTCGTAATTCTATCGTGAAATAATACGCAAAAATTCGACGATGTTTCCGCAATTCCTGGTACTGTCGTGGAACTTAGAATTCTAGACGCATTCCATGAATGTATATATATACATGGAAAAAAGATATTTCATGAACGTCGGTAAATATAGAAACTTTAATCGGAATTATACGATAGTGTAACTATCCCTGTTTTCATATCGTTACGGTTGTATCTGCTTTCTTCGATGTAACAGGCGAACGATCTCGTACACGTCCTTTTCTTCTTTTACCATCTCTTACAACGACTGATGAAAGAAAAATCGAATTATAACATGTAATATTATCAATAATAATAGTATTCTGTTAATTAATTAATATTTTTTCATTTCGTACCTCATATGTTTCGTAACAATTAAACAAGCATGTTAAATGTATTTTTAGCAAGTAATCTACCCTTATGTTTACTTGCACGCTTACTAGAGCATAAAGAACAAATAAAAAGATAATAAAATCTGCCTGGTAAATGATACTTGTTATTACTTTATTTTTTTTATACGTACCAAGCAGTTTCACTCGTTCGATAGATTTTTACATATTTCCTGTTCCTTTCTTTCTTAAAAGATTCCTTTTCAAACATCAATCGGTACGGATTAATTTTGATCGATGATTTTTGTAGATACTATCCGTTCAAAGATATCTGTAAATTTGTTAATTAAATATTACGTTGCGTGACACGTGCTTTGGGCACGTGTAAAATGTTCGATACAGCGACACGCTACGAACTTCACAGTTGCGCTTCGTTTTAAATCCGTTTAAACGAAGCGTACACTCATGAATGTGTATGTACAGTTGTTTTTCTAATTATAAGATTCATTTAAATAAATAATTAATATAAATAAAAGTCAGATATATCGTATAATATTAAAAACGATGTCAGAGAAATTGCGAAGATATGAGAAAATCGATTTCTTAGGAGAAGGACAGGTTAGTTGTTGTACAAGCATCATTTTTTAATACTGTCAATCATAATTATACAATTAATTTCAGTTTGCTACCGTTTACAAAGCCAAAGATGTCGAGACGAGCAAGATTGTAGCAGTAAAAAAGGTTTGTTGCTAATTTTATGCTGAAGATGAGAGATATTCATTTGTACAATGATTTTCGCATATTTCTATGTATTTTAGATTAAAGTCGGAAGTCGTGCAGAAGCTAAGGATGGAATAAATAGGACAGCCTTGAGAGAAATCAAATTGTTACAAGAATTGAAACACGACAATGTAATCGGTTTGTTAGGTAGGAAACGATACGTCCGTATGTTGCAAGATTAAAATACTCTGCTTCTGGGTTTATGCTTTAATATTAATGTTCCAGATGTTTTTGGCTACAAATCAAACGTTTCTTTGGTATTTGATTTTATGGATACAGACCTGGAAATAATAATAAAAGATAGTAATATAGTTCTAACGGCTGCTAACATCAAAGCATACATGATACAAACTTTGCAAGGCTTGGATTATCTTCATTATAATTGGATACTTCACAGGGACTTGAAACCAAACAATTTACTTGTCAATGCAGACGGTGTATTGAAGATTGGTGATTTCGGTTTGGCCAAATTTTTTGGTTCACCTAATCGAATAAATACGCATCAAGTAGTAACAAGATGGTACAGGGCACCCGAATTGTTATACGGCGCGAGACTGTACGGAACTGGAATCGATATGTGGGCGGTTGGTTGTATATTAGCCGAACTTTTGTTGCGCGTTCCATTTTTACCTGGGGAATCTGATTTGGATCAGCTGACCAGAATATTTCAAGTATTACATTCGTTACAATTTTGAACTATTAAGTGTAATTACTCGTTTGAATTTACTTACGTACATAATTTTTAGACACTGGGCACACCCACAGAGGAGACATGGCCAGGAATGACGGAACTACCAGATTTTATTCAGTTTAAACCATTTCCTGGAACTCCGTTGAAACATATATTCACTGCTGCAGGCGACGATCTCCTAGATTTAATTGCTAGTCTGTTAAACGTGAATCCTTTGGAAAGGTGTACATGCGACCAAGCTCTTCAAATGCCGTATTTCAGCAACAAACCAGCACCCACTCCTGGACAAAAATTACCTCTTCCTACGTCCGTCAAACGTCAGCCGGAGGAGAAACCTAGTTTAAAACGAAAACTATTGGAATCGATGGACGGTGCTTCGCTCGCGAAAAGATTACAGTTTTAATTGTTATTTCAATTAGAATTAATTATGGATTGCTACAAATAGTAATTCATCGTCGAAGCTTCTGTTGTTGATTTTGCGACGATTATCGCGGTATTAGTACTGAAATTTAAAAAGAAAAAAGAACAAAATGAAAAGCAATACAATATGATTTAATTTGTGTAAATATGTAATGTATAGGCTGAAATTATATAAAATGTATTAAACAAATATTTAATAGCGAAATAGTGGAATTGTATATGTCAAGGAATTAATAATGTATTTTTGTTACGTAATTATTATATAAATAACGAAATTTGAATCTATATACATGGAATGTATAAATGTTTTGTATATTATATAATTTTTGTATTCAGGAAGTATATTGTTTATTTGGACGAGGATGTGACAGGTTGAAATAAGAATACCTATTTGAAAAATACATTATGCTGCATTGTTTTTATTAACTTAAAAACTAGTAAGAAATGTTTGATACGTGAACAGTTTTGTAACTTGTGAAATATTAAATTTCAATAGCATAAAGAGGTAACTCGTTGTTAACAAATGATTAAAACTGTAATCGCCATTTCGTAAGCATATTTGCAGCAAGTTTAAACATTTCGCTTTTCACGAATAAGTACAAATATTACCAAATATTTCTCTTATGTCTGTCTGATGATCCATCAACACTTTCCTCGTAGATGAAACCTAGATTTATAAATAAATAATCCTTTCTTAGTTTTTGTCCGAGCCATCTACATTTTAGAATAAAAACACCATATATTTATGCTAAATCTGATGATGATTTTGCATATCTCATCTATGATGGGTTTGCAAACAGTTTTTTACGAGTACTACTCACGGATACTATATTATTCGTGCACGAGTTCAATAATACATATGCATTTATTACACATATTACATAAACCTACTCAATACTGATGGGTAACAAAAAAAAAAAAACATTATAATTAAGTGAAAATATAAATTACACATATGTTATGTTAATGCACATATCAACATGAGTTCAAACTATCTCTGAAACTGATAAAAGTGTTTCACATTAGAAATTCATAAGAAGTAGATTTAAATTTCATACTCTGTTATATTACATAAAGCTGTAACAAAAGTTTTTATATCATACACGTATAGTTACATTTAAAAGCATAAATTAAGACGATGTGTGCATTTAAATACTGAAGCAACAGTTTATACATCGTGTTAGATCCTGAAATAGAGATGCGAAGCTGGAGGTTCTATATGTATAAATGAAACATGACCATTTTGGGGTAAGATGTGTTAGAAGATTACCGCGTTACATTTGATTCACTATATTAGATATGTAAACGAAAATAAACTCTGATGTTAGAATAGATTATTATATAAAATATTAGACTAATTTTTTAACTCAATTTAAAAAATTCAAATGATTGGTATAAGTGTATATTTTTCAAACGCGAGTAATCTGCTAAAACACCTTACAATGAATAAATGATAATTCATTCTAACACATTGTACTGTGGTCCCTCTTATTCAGACTAAACTATAACAACTACATAATACTTTTTCTAACTGCGTACGTACCAATGTTTGCCAGACACAAGGTAGTGAAAATGCATAACGATTATCATTACCATTACTTTTAATTTGAACGACAATGAAAACATATAACCCAAACTCAGGAAATGACTGAAACAAAGATAAGTCTATCAAAGAAAAATCTGAAAGAAACAATGATTACTAAAAATCTGTTCTTTGAATGATTTATGCATTATTTTGCTATATTTTTGTACAACATAAATCTGTTCTTTCATGCAACTTATTTTACACAGAAAAATAATACACTTAAACGTAGATTTTCTTTTTTTTTTTACTGTACATTATGTATATATGTATATACTTAAAACAATATTTAAATTTATAAAATTGATATTACACAGAGTGTAGTATAATATCAGAAAACATTTTTTTAATATGATTCACAAGTTAAACCCGTTTTCTTTTGTATATCAATGGATCCATTGAAAACATAAATTAATTCATTTTTTTTTCTTTTTCTTTTTTTTTTTTAATCCTTTATGACATAGCGACGTCATGTAATTTGAGCACAACAACTCTACAAAATTGAGAAGAAGAAAGTTTCATTCGATGAATCAATGCGTTTTGCTTCATAATGTATTCCATTTAAAGTCACCACCGCTTTAAATGTGACATAGTAATGTGATAGACTTAATGATTTTATTTTATACACTATTTGCCTATCCTGCGTGCATTTTGCAAGGAACATCGTATTTAATAACATTAGTTTTGTTTTTAATATGCCCTTTCCTGCATGGCCCTACACGTGTGACGTGTTTGTAAGATTTCTTCCATTTTTCTTTCTTTCTTTCTTTTATCCAGCGGGGCTTAAATTTTAAATAGGATGCATCGTTTAATATATTAAAATAAGATATATTAGAAATAGCACATAGGACATAGTATTATGAGATCAGACAAAAGATAATATTTTAAATAAGCAAAAACGTGATGGAAAAAATTTGATTGAAATTATAAACGTTATAATGGGATAAGATATTTATCGATTACACGTACTTTTTTTTTTTGCTTTTCAGTTGCTGTTATTAAAACGTATTTATTGTCTTATAGTAGCATCCCATCGAGAACACGTATTTGAAAAAACTGTTGTAAATGATATAATGGAGATTCAACAATTGTACATAACAGCGAGTACAATTGTTTCGTTTCTTTTTTTAATTATATACTATGTCCTAAGCAAATATTTATTTTTTTTTAAGCAGTAGTCGATGCGCAGTCTATAGAGCACATGCAGCAGACAAGTTGCTCTGGCAATTTCTTTCTAGACATTTGATTCAGTATTTAAAAGTAACATATATAACAACTTATGCAACCAACAACATGTTATGACTACCTTATTTCTTATTTTTTTTTTTACATTAAGTCAATATTATACCAAGATTTTTAAACAATATTAATTGTTCCTCTTTTTCCATTCAAACTCGTAGCAATCTTTCCATCTGATGAATTAAAAACAATAAAAACAATTGATAAAATCATATAAATTTTGTAAGAGCTACGTTGAGGTGTTGCGCAAATTTTATTTAATCCACAAACGATAATAATCGTATAACATTATTTAAAAATCATGGTATTCAGATTCTAGAACAAAGATGTCGTTTTGCAAACAAAAATGAAACTATACCCATTAAGAAATTTAAAAATAAGTATACATACATTACAATATAGCTGTCCGTAATAATAATATCACATCTCCAAATACTACTTAGCACGAAGTGTTACAAAATAAATGTATATATAAACCATTTTAGACGAAAAATATAGGCGGTGCAATTTTTTTTTTAAATTTTTTTTTTATAGGTAACTATCATCCTTTCTCGAGTGTAAAGAAGAATATATTTATAATTTTTGTTGTTCTAGTGCGAATAGGTTTAGCATGGTATATTTTGTTGCTTCCAATATCGAAGATCATTCCACTACTTTGTTTTATAAATATCGTGTAAAATATTCCTCAGTCCGTTCGTATCATTTATTGATAGTCAAACTTCAATTGTAAAAAAAATTCAATTAACATCTCAATTCTTTATTGATACGTTTCACTTTGGCAACATACTGTTTTCTTTCTTATCTTGAAAAAAAAAAGAAGAGAAAAGATAAAGAGACAAAACGCGACAATCTTGGTTATTCCAATTTTCTTTTGATCTGTCTTTCCACTTGAATAAAAAGGCAAAAGAACTCAATAATTGAATAAGTTCTAATTACAATCTGAAGAATCTAATTACATGTACACCGTTTCGTACAAATAAAAATTAATGAAATATCATTGCAATGTGAAACACTCTGTGTAGCTTCTTGATTAGGCACAATGTTCGAAAGCAATAAATTCCTATGTTTCTGTTCAAATAAAAAAATTTTTTTTTGTGGAACACACTTTCCCAATACAGACTAAATCTTCCTAGAATTCATTAGAATATTAAAAGTAGAAATACATATTTCATTGTTACTACTGGTTTTTTTGTTTTTTTTTTTGTTTTTACTTTATTATGTTATATATATATTCAGTAGTCAGTCCAAGGCAAACATTATTCGCAATAGTATAATATAATATAGCTACTATTTTCATATCTTTTTTTTAAATCAATCTACCTATATATTACTTTCTTTTAAAAAATGTATACTTAACATTTAATATAATATCTATATATATATAGATATATATAGATATATATTTTTACACACACTTATATATATATATATATCTATACATATCGCTTTAAAATATTTACAGTCAATGTTATGATACAATAATTTTAATTGTTTCTTATATTTATACTTTATAAAGGCAATTATTATCATAACTATAGTCCTTATGTATACATGTATATGTATGTATAATGTATCATGTAAACGTGTTTCTTATTCTTTTTCTTTTCTTTTCTTTACAGCAACCAAGTTCATACTAGGACAATATTATAATACAGGTAGAGATATTACATGACTGACACCTCTACACATATGTACACAGGAAGTGTCATGATCATACAAATTAAAGTTATATCTTATTATTGCATTGTATTTTAATGCCAATGTTTCTTTGAAGAATATCCATTTTTTTTAAAGTAACATGTCGATTCCTTGCAACGGTACTATACCTTTTTCCACGCATGCTAAATTTGAAAGTATGTTTTTAAAAATATTCCAAATATAGCATGCAGACTGACACCGGTCCACCATTTTTTACCATAGACCTTACTAGACTGAAACCACTATTCACAATAACACATTAGCAATTAATAGTAAAGTGATTCGTTTCAACCAATGACCGAACAATTAGTTGCAGGCAGCAAGTAGATAAATAGCAAGTCTTACATTTTGATCGCCATTTAAATTTTGTTTTTGTTTTCTTCTTCTTCTTCTTTTTTTTTTGTGTGTGTTTGAAGCAAAATGTATAATCATAAATCAACCTGTGCATTTTTATTAATGTGCACTTTCAAAGTTTATCAGAGGTTATGGTTCAACGAGCTATAACTTTTGAGATCCATTTCATTCTAGACTCTTGTTTCGAGATACAAAATCAAAATATTTCAATTTTATTTATACACGATGAAATAATCATATGATAAAGACCATGTTTTCATTTTTATTAAAAAAAGAAAAAAGTTTTTTGTTTGTTAATTAGATTTTATGAAACTAAAGTTTAAAAATTAATGAAAACAGACACAAAGAAACAGGAATCTGAATAAGAGCCTAGAATAATTGTTGATCTTGGTAAGAAAAATGCACTTTATTAAAATAATTGATAATTATCAATAATTTTTGGTGATGAAAGAAACGGGTACTCTTCTATAGATGCTGGTATGTAAAATTTCTTATGCAAACAATTAATACTTTATTGTCTTATGAAATTCGATTACTTAAACCTTTGTAAACATCGATAAGAAATGTTGAATTACTAGCAAATATTTGTTAGTTATCGCGATGCTTTTACACAAAAAGTTTACTTTGTTATGTGTAATCAGAAGCAATTGTAAAACGACAGAGAAAATTTCATCGATTTGACGTTCGATTCGAAGAATTCATCGACCGATAAAATAAAAATCTGTTTGCAAAATTTGAGTGAAAATATTCCATTGTATAACGCCGCTAATGTAGCATAACAAACGATTCGTACGAAATTTAGTAGACGACGGAAAAACTTACAAATATAACGTCCAGATTACAGATTAATAGTATCCAACGTGTGCGAGTTTTTTGATGCATTATCCTTTGGTGATGTAGTGGCAACACTAACTTGTTTGCTGGTATTGTTCGTGAACGGCATGGCAAACTTAAAATCCGCACCGTTCGGCAACTTTCGCATAATCTTTCCGGACGTGATCAGCCTGCCAAAGCCTTCTTGATGCGCAAAAGCGTATCCTGAACGTAAAGATCGTCGCGTTCGTCTCGTAGACGGTGTACGAAGTATGTCCTGACTTTGACGAGAACGAAGCTGCGCCAACCTTTGCTTAAGTCTGACTCTGTCGGACAACGTTGGCCTAACATCTATGAAGAAGAATCGCCACGAGAGTACAGGTATTACCAATATGATACAAGAAATGACCGCCGTGAACCAAAACGTTGGTTCAGACATAGCCTAAAAATAATGTACATAAAGATTAAACCTTACATTTTCATTAATAACAACATCATTTAAGGGGGTAAAGGGGTTCGGAGCAAAAAAAAATTACGTTTTTTATTGCTTAAATTAATAGTATTTTACCCAGAGAACGTATTTCTAACGCCCCAAGTATGAATAAGCACCGGAACAGTTAAAAATGAGCGCCGAACGCTGGCGTGTCCCGAGCGCACCCGAACAGTTCCGAGCAGGAACCGACACTTTAAACGCGTTTTTCTCGAAACCATGTTTTCCAAAATTGCGAGCACGATTGAGAGAAAACTAATCGACCGATTCACTTGATTCTTTTTTTTAACGAAAGAATATAAATTTAGTTTCTATGTGAACCTACGATAAAAAGTTATAAACAAAATAGGGCGAAAATTTTATGCGATTTTGAAAACTTTTTTTTAAATTAATTTAAATAGTCCAATATATATATACAATAAATGGTTAAAATCGTAAAAAGATCCATTGAGTAGTTTTGTTAAACAAAAAAACAAAAACATGCACAAAGGCTTCTTTTTGGCCCCTTTATCCCCTTAATGTGTGCCACAAAAATATAACGTACCATTGTAAGACTGCCAACGTAACTACCACCTATGACGAAGTTGTAGAAATAATCTAAAATAAAATACCAAATGAGCGACCCCCAAACCATAATATGATTAACAATCGTCCAGTACGATGTATCAAGGGCTATTTGAACAGTCACAACTATGACTAATATGGTGGCTACGACACTTCCCAGCAGCATATGATCAGAAAGTACATAGCCCTTTGGTGATACTCCATCCTTGTACGTTCCTTAACATGTACAGATGATTTTAAATATCTTAAATAAATCATAAAATATACAATAGGGTTATTGTAACTTACCATACGGAACTAAAAATATTACACAACTAGCAAAGAAACCGTGTATGGCACTCCAGCAAAATTCCTTTTTGTTAAAAAGCAAATTTTGCAATCCGGGTGCGTACAGTTTTGGATACATTAAACTATTTTTATCGTTCACATCTTGATCGAATATACCGACTGCCATTACAGGTAATGACGTATAAAAGAGATTGTAGACAGAAATGTACATAGGATCAAATACCGTCTGTAACAAAATAAAAGTATAAGTTTATAAGAATATACGTAACAACAAAACAGAAATATCTGAATTGAAAATGTTAAAAAATCAGAATTAATAAAATATTCATATTCCCATATACTCGACTTCGGACTTAACTAATCAACAAAGGAATTTTGCGAATCATATTCGCCTTATACTCATCATTTTTATTATCATTCGACGTTAATTGAAAGCAATTGTTAACGATATATATATATACATATATATAAAAAAAAAGAAAATAAATCATACCTGTGCACTAAATCCGCAGAAAAATGCAAACCAGATGTGGCACAACGTAAACGCGAAGTTCTTGTAAAAAAAATATCTAAGAAATTTGCTCATTCTGTAGTACGACCATCTACCATGAACGAGGAGCAGTCTTTCCAAAAATCTGAACTGTCCTATCGAATAATCGGATGCCAACACTGCCTGCAATCCTTCCTGACCACTGATGCCAACACCTATGTGAGCTGTTTTAATCATCGAGACATCGTTAGCACCGTCGCCAATCGCTAACGTAACAGCATTTTTATTTTTCTTTATTAGCTCGACCACCATTGCTTTTTGTAAAGGTGTAACACGGCAGCAAATCACAGCTTTACCTGAAACGTCGTAATACAATGTATCGAATAGTTCGTGAGAAAGAAAATACACTTTTTTGATGGATAACTCTTACATTGACTTGATACTTCGAGGAAAAGTTGTTCGAGTTGCGGATGCAAAGCATGGACCAAGGAATGCCCGTTAATAACTACCGCGAAACCGGATGCTTGCTCCATTTCATGTTCATCCTGTTCATCCCTGCTAGGATTGTATTCAGTATCGCTGCTGCATATGAAAAATATAATGTTCAGATGAAACGAGAAATACTTTCGAGCAGAAAATACGATTTTAAATTAACAATACTTTGATTCTCTAGAATCGATGATACATTTCTATAAAAAGTAGCTGGGATTTCCATTGAACGTAATAAGTGATAAAAATATTTGATCACTTGCAGAATAATAGAAGAAATTCGATTGCCTCGGTAAGTATATATAATAAAAGTGATGCGCATTGAATTATAAACAATACACACAGTGCACTGTCTCACGGACTACTAATATGATAATGTGACATAAGCAACATACTTTTTCTTCGTGTTGTTATTATCATCGCTAAGATTAATTTTAAGCATACAGAAAGAGAAGGAGTGAGTATCAAGCACATGGTAATCGTCATTGTTGGTTTCGACTAATTAATGTTAAGACAAAAATCATAGAATATCGAAAACGTACGAAAGAAACCAAAATTTAGGTATCTGAGAAAAGAGACTAGTATCTAATCTACTTGTATCGAAATATCTACATTATAAAGATAGAAGAATCGACAAGCATAAACGGTTTCTCGATTAAAATAAAAATTGAGAAAGTATATACTTATTACTCTGTATAATTTGAATATTTCCAAGTATGCATGCAAATATATACTTCAATATTTTGATAGAACTTGGATCCTCGTAAATCTGACAAAAGTAATATTATTTAATATATATGTATATTGGTGCAATTTAACTTACTAATATTTTTACAATATCATAAATTGCATGCCAAAATATAACCGAATCATTATATATTATTCTGAACTTTGATTTTTATTGTAATATCTCCAACTTTCATTTCAATAAGTTAATCTAATATCATAGAGGAAAGAATTGAACTTGAGATACTTATAAATTTAGGCATAACCAGACAAAGAAAGCATTACACAGAACATGATGCCACATTCAGCATGAAATAGAAAATCTTTGAAATAAATGCGTTAATTAGTCAGATTTAGGTATGGGAAAGAAGTTGATGATTGTACTCCGTCTCTTTCATTTGCCTGACCTTTCCTTGTCCCACCTGAATGTGACGACGGAGAGAGTTGGCCGATTTTGATGGCTCGAGGTTGTCTTGATGGTTTCCAAATATCGCGACAACTGATTTTCAACGCCATCGTAGGTGGTGGCATCTACTATAAAAACGTCAGTGAGATCATCTGTTAACAACTGGCAGGAATAGCCAATATTGATAGCTGTTTCTGTGTAAAAATATAAAACGTACATATTTATTCATTTATATGTATATACATTAATTTCACGTACACAATCTTAACCCTTTGCACTCGGTTGTCCCCTCAGAGGGGACATATTTAATCTACTAGAGTATTTTAAAATGTGAAATTGAAGTGTTATTTATATTAGAATATAGGAAATTTAGGAACGGAATAAAAGTAAATAGATTCACAAATATTTGTAGTTCATTTCTTCCAAAATAGTGCATTGAATTTTGGAAACTTTGCTGGAATAATAGACTAGATTCGGCGGTATTTAAAGATGCTCCGAGTGCAAAGGGTTAACAAAATAATTCATATTTTTTACCTTGCTTGTCGCCGGTTAATACCCAGATCTTGATACCAGCAAGACCTAAATTAGCTATAGTTTGAGGTACACCATCCTGCAACTTATCCTCAATGGCAGTAGCGCCTAATAAAGTCATATCTTTTTCTATGTCCTCGTAAATGGCATCCAACTTGTCGTCCCTGTTCTCTTGACTGAGAGCAGCTTCTTGGTGACGTTGTTTCCAATCGTTGAAAAATTGCTCGTCCAGATCTCTGACCGAAAGGCACAATGTTCTTAAACCTTCGCCCGCGAATTTGTTCAGATGTTCCAACGTTTTCGCCATTATCTCCTCGCTGCCTTTTTTCAATCGTTCGTAGATCACGTTGTCCGCTCCCTTGCAATACAATCTAAGATGTCCGTCCTTCCTCAGGATGACCGACATTCTCTTACGAACGTTGTTAAAGTCAAGAATGCAAAGCAACTCGTACACCTCGCGTTTACCCATAACCTCGATCGTTATACTATTAGGAGATCTTTCTTTGAACACGAAACCAAAGTTTCTAGCTGCCGATACAAGAGCAGCTTCGTCCGGCGATTGTGCTTGATACTCTAGCTTGCCATTCTTTTCCTCTGGCATGACGGTGTGACAAAGTGCCAACAAACGAAAGAAACTATGAACATCCTCGTCGTTTCGTCTCACAGCTTCGAGCAGCACAGAATCGTAGAACTTGAACTCTGGCTCGTAATCCTTGTTGAAGGAGAAATCCAACGATGGCATTGTCTGTAAAAGTAGACGAAACGATACTTTAACGATCATTCTTCGTTTCATCTTGTGGTAAAATGTTAGTACAACACACCGGACATAATAATATGTATATATTGGAAATGAAGATACTATAGAAATCAAAGTAAATACCTTGCCTCCACACAGATAGATTTGTTGTAAGTCAAACAGGCACATGAGATGTTATAATTTTATTATTCCTTGAAGCAACGTGAGAATTAGTGTTCAAGATTGAAGCATGTTAGAATCAAAGCAAAGCAAGGCATACAGCATGCATCTAACACATTGAAGAAAGAGAAAAGAAAAGTTGCAAGATTGCAAAGGTAATCTGAACTTCTACTCAGATACGTAAACATCTAACGACAGCAAGGTACCAAGAATCAGATATAATAGGATAAAACAATGGCAGAATAGGATAAGCAAAAGCCATTCACCAAAGTTTTCTTCAGTTTTAGAAGAAATGCATTAATATTATCATGCGTACTGAACGTTTATGTGGAATCATCGGGCTGCCATAGACGCCTGGCTCTCCAATTATATTGGATATCCTGTCCACCTGTTCCAGCAGACGTACGTTCGGACCAGTTATTGGTGTATAAACTTGAACAAATTCTTGTCCGTTTTTCCATCGCATCGTAGGTGTTCGGGCAGCTTTGTCCGTCTACATGCAGCACACACATGCTAAGTGATGTACATGAAAACTTATGCAAAATATGGCCAAACTGTGAAATGATTCTATCGTTTCAATTTTGTTACCAAGAAAAAGAAAGAATTAACGAAACCAAAGAACACATTTGCAAACAATTTTAACACATTATCATAGAATATATTATCCAAAATAAGATATTCTTTCTTGATAACAAACGTGAAATGAATCTGATGCATTGAATTTGAATGCTGGTCGATCTTTTCAATTATCTGCGACTTAAACAGAATGCAATACAAAATGATATTTCGATGAAACATTTCTTACAAAGAGAAAATAACTTGTTTTCATCTTGGTCCTTTCCAGATCGATAAATTGTTTATATTTCCGAGGACAAGTGCGTACATTATGAAGAAAAGAATTAAATTAATACCGAATAGCGGTAAAAATATTGTGATCACAATATAAATATCGGTTGCAATAATAATTGCATGTTCAGCTTAAAAAATAAAACTTTACAATCACAAAAGAAAAGGAAAAACATCAAAAGCTATATATAGATATATAGAAAAATAAATGAAAAAAAAAGAAGAAAAAAAAAAGAAAAATCGGACTTTGTCATACAACAAACAATTTGATAACATACCCCGCATCATCCGCATCGAGTGTCTGATCGCGGATAAAATGATAAACCGGACTCACCTCGCTCAAATCGACGACTTCCCCGGTTACTTCGTCGATAACATCCCCGTAACACTTTCCTGCTATAGAACACTTGTTAAATGTCATAATGTTTTGCGTCAACGTTCCGGTTTTGTCGGAAAATATATACTCTATCTGACCCAACTCCTCGTTCAACGTGGTAGTCCTTGCTTTAGCGTGCGTGTTCGTCGGCGCGTAATACATCTCCTCGTCCCAATTGATCAGGAACGATTGAACGAATCTGATTACTTCGACGCTCACATACAAACTGATTGGCACCACCGTGTTCAATACGATCGCGTAAGAGAAGAACACAAGCAACGCGATCACTGTGGCACCACCCATCGGCTCGGTAGGCACCAACGAGTCCCATGGTAGATACACTTGGAAATAACGACCCACGAGGCTCTCCCAGATACCGCAACCGATCATACAGAATAAACACATTGAAAGTAAAAAGAACACTATCCCGATGATGAGAAGATTCAGCAGCCTATCTATCGAGGTCCTTTTAAATTTTGTCTTCCCTGAGTTTTGCATCAATTTGGTATCCTTGCCCGCAAAGATCACCACACCATAGCACCATTGCGTGTTACGAAGCACGCAACCTCGTAATATAATTTTATCGTTGTCCAATGCGAATCTGCAACACGGATATTACAAACAATTAGTTAATAGAAATGATAGGATTAATGATAGGTTATCATCGAATAGTAATGTTTACTCACTTCCGTCCTTTCCACGTAAGAGTACCATCGAACTTATTTAACAGATTATTAGGAGTCTCGCAAACAATCTCTCCATCAAATTGACCGACCAATTCATGGTTATCCATCATTTCAGCAGTCTCGGCCAAACACTGTCGACACTTTAAATTTGTCTCCCTGAAATAAATCAATCACATTATGGATTTCGATCTCTCCATCCCTCGTTTATTGTTTTGATCCGTTAATACCCAAACTGGCATATACTGTGCCTTGTGTGATTCCATATTTTATTATTATCTAAGTATTTACTAAGTACAGTACAGAGGTGGGGAATCTATTTACCATTAGAGGCAGTAATAAAGGAGGTTGCTATAATTTTTTATATTTCACTATTGGTATTTTCAGAAGTTTATTTAATTCTATTAATTGTCAAATTGTCGTAATCTATATAATTAAATATTAATTAATACAATAGCTAGCTTTTGTGAAGACAGCACGTTTCCCCACCTATGGTATAGTATTTGTAATACTACCCTACAAATATTTACCTAAAATAAATTACTTATTATTATACCTAATAGTACAGTAACGATAATACTGTCTTGAAAATATTCTCAACTTCTGAGCATCGAAGAATTGAAACTCAACAATTTCAACGTTACGATTATTCGAGAAATCAACTGTTTATCAACTGGAAGCTTAAATATATTTGATTTTATTAAAGACAGACTGCCACTGACCCATCTAATTCCGCAGTTTCAATGTAACAAAGACCATTTGGCTCACTAGTGGATAAAAGAAGGACATCGGCCGCAACGAATTGATCATTTTCCATTCGGATTACATCGCCTACTTGAACCTGCGACCATTTCTCTTCACGCAGTTGCGTTCCTCGCAATGTTTGAGATTTTCGATTGTTCACCTGCGAATCGCTGCTGTGCCGTTGCTGCAAGAAAAAAAAAATCATACATCTATAACAATACAAAGAATCTCGATGAAATCGAATTCCGTGCATTTGTACACGACAATGGATAACATTCTGAAATCGAGTCTTAACCGATATTTCTATGCATTCTATATGCTGTACGATAATAATTCTATACATTCTCAAAGTCGACAAACTTCTTTTCAGAATGGAATCGAAAAATTCTTTAAAGATTTCTTTATTGATTCATTCATATCACCAAGTATGTCAGATTTCATACTGTTGATATTTAAAGTTTTTAATTTTCTGACTCCACATAAATTAACACGTTGACTGCCACAATGAAAACGGACGTGTGTAGTCAGACACGTTGAAATCCTAATTATTAAGAATATAATCAACTAATTTTCAAATTTAACCTTTCAAATCAATAGCTATAGCATTATTAGCTTAATGATAACGCTATCCGTGGTTTGTTTCGTCATTTCTTTTGTTAATTATTTGATTGTAAAAAATTTCGGGTACCGGTCACCGGTGACCCCCGTGGCAGCCAACGTGTTAAAATTATTTTGTAATCAAGCCGGGTCGTTATAGATTATCTTGTAATTTCTAGCTTTTAAAAAAATTCTGAAACACCCATTATTTGATAGTTTCAAACTTCTGGTAATAAAAATACAAAATTTGACAGGTATAATTTCATCTGTTAACGAGCCGGACTCTGTACAAAGGGATGAATGATTATTGGAATGCTTACAAAATCGTCGTAGGCATCTTTGACGGCAGTGAGCATGAGCACCCCTATAAGGGGTATGGCTGTTGTAATGGGGGTCAAGGAGGAGATAGCGGGGATCATCTGAAGCACCAGCAGGCATAGGAAGTAAAAGTTAGCGAGCCGTTGAAATTGCTCGAACAAATTTAATGGTAGGAACGTCAAAACCGAATACTTGGACGTCTTGATGTAGTTGTTCTGGAAAGAAAGAAAAAGAAAAAAGCGAGACGATCAAATATTATATCCTCAAAGTACGTTTCTCTTTTATTGAAATTTAACACGTTAACACTAGGAACTACCAAACGGGTCAAAATGACTTGCTTCAGATTTCTTATTTTAAATTACAATGTTTATAAAGACGCTTTTGTAGAACTGTCAGTTGGCTTTTGTCAAGATAAAGAATTATTGTATTATGTATATTTATATTTTATATCTTAATTATCTTGTTTTCTAATCAAAAATCATTATTTTTTAAATAACTAAATATCAATCCAATTTTTTACCCCTGTATCACGCGGGGAAGAGTTTAATTAAGGAAATGGTTCCATTTAATGTATTTCACTTTTTTCTATTAATAACGAAACTGACGATCTAAGTATACATTAGGAGAAATTCTTTATTATACATATTTCGTAACAAAAGGGTTAATTATACGGAAAATGAATGAAAAAAAAAAAAAAGGCTTAAATCTTACCGCATAATTAAACTGTGAGTTGAACTCGCGGTTATTGGCGCGAATCCTCCTCTCCGTTTCTGAAAGAAAGAAAACATTGTATTAATTATAAATCTAATAAAATTACGCGAGATTTTTTATATGGTAAAAGAAACCGTGATCAATGATTCTCATCAAACGGTATTTTTTCGTAAGAGTTATTCTATTTTTCTGTTATGCTCCATGATTGTCTTTTTGTAATTCGTATACAGTTCAATTACGTTATGTGAAATATGTTAACGATTTGCCGTTGAATTATTCGGCCGTATCCTGTATACTTCATAGTTTCGCATCGCATTGTTCGAGAATGCAAAATTCATAAGTTCGTCAAATCTATTATACATAGCTGAGAATAAAATAACCGAGCTAAAAATATCGTCGAAACCAGCTGCGGTTAAAGCTGAGCCTAAAGACGCTCGACTCATCTTGGAGGCAATCGTGTTTATTAATACCCACTTCTCACGGATATGATAGTCACGAGAATAAAACGGATGAAGCTTCCTAAAGTCCACGTCCAAGTTTATAAGGAGAGCCTCGGTTGTGGTCCTGACCGATTTCAATGAAACTTGACAGAACTGGAATACTATCCAAACTAGGTTTAACCCTTTGCACTCCGCTGTCCCTTCTGAGGGGACATATTTAATTTACCGGAGTATATTTTGAAATACGGCATTTAAGTTTTATTTATATTGGAATGCAGAAAATGATTGAGGAAAGGAATAAAAATAAATAGGCTCATAAGCATTTGCAACTCTTTTGTTCCAAAACAGGGCGTTTGGTTTTCGGAAGATTTGCTGGAAAGGAAGACTAGATTCAATCCTATCCAAACATGCTCCGAGTGCAAAGTGTTAAATTTTGAAGTTCAGGACTACGATATTAAGATTCTATGGAACCATTTTCTTCTATGGTGTACCTACAATATCCAACGAAATTTAACTGATGATGGGAACATTCTTGTTCTATAACACCATTTTACCTAGGATCTTATAGGGAAACCCATGGTAACCGACGGTATACCTGTACCCGATCAAAATTTTGTTTGAAAACCGACGAGATTCTCGACAGGGAACTCACCGCTGGAAAAAAAGGAAGTGCTACGGCCGATGCACTCGGTGGCAGGCGGTGAATTCGGTGGCGCCGAGGATGATGATGAAGCTGCGGTGGCAGAACGGTATCTGGTACCTTTCCAGATCACCAGTTTGCCCAACACCGTGAGCAACGATTCCCGTAAGGTATTGTGCCTGCTGGCACCACCTAAACTGCTGGACGAGTCTCGTTTCGAGCATTCACCGACCGCCTCGACCTCGTCCGACGAGGACGGCAGGTTAAGCACGGTATGCGCCTGTTGACCGTCCCCGGACAATTCCTGAGGTAGCTGTTGCAATTGCAACTGCTGTTTCTTACGCGTTTTCCGTCGTTTCTTCTTCTTGCGACGCGTACCGCCGTTCTCCTCCTCGTTGCACGTGGTCACCGATCCCTTCCGGCTATCCTCCGCGTCCGACTTGGTCGCCGTACACGCCACCGAGACTTTGTCGTCCTCGTCGCAGTCCTTCACCTTGGTCGTTACACGAGAATATTGCGTTACAGGTGTGACGACGGGCTCGCGAACGATTGGTCGAGGACACGCCGTTTTTGGCACGATCGGCGGCGCACTTTTCTTTTTTTTCTCGTGGTTCTTTCACGATTTTTTTTTTGGGAGAGATTTGGAATCCCAAACGATAGCTTTCTTTTTATTCTTATAATAAAGGGGACTTTATTATAAGATACCCTTTGCCTATTTTGCAAATGACCTGAGTTTAATAATAAAACTTTATAGTGATTACAACTATCGGTAACGGGATATTTGATATCTGTTTGATAAACCAGATGAATCGTTAATGGTGGCTGCTTCTATTTTCTTCCAATGTTTGCTCCATTTCGAGGAGAAAGGAAAACAAGTTAACTATACACAAGACTCCGAGGTCTGTTCCGCCGAAGGGAAGTAATAGATAAAATACAGCGATACAATGAAGCTTAACGTTCTCCACGTGTTAACAATGCATCGTTGTACTTATTTTCGATTCAACAGAACACAGCACTGAATAGAAGTTCATAAAACTCTTTTATTCAAATTTCATCAACCCTCAAACAAGAATTTAATAAAAATCCGATCGTTATTCGTTTCATAAAACAGATTATATTTTTAATAAAAATTCATTTTTTTTAATATATTTTAATTATACAATTTTCAGAGATTATCAGTTTATGAATCAAAATTTGTTTATCAAAGGAAAGAAAATTTTAAAGAAACATGTGCACTAGAAAGACTCAATCAAACGCAGTAACATTTGAGGGTGGTACATGTCCGTTGTTCTATGTATAAGAAGATATCGATTACTTTTTTCCACTTTTCGTATAGTCTGCCGATGGCACTTCGTACGTCGTTTATGCAACGGGTATAGAAAAATGATTAAATATTATCGATGCTCCAGAAAGTGTGTTTGAAAACTGGTTCAAAAGTGCGGAAAGCAGAAGCGACCGACCGGGTGCGAAAATATGTCACGGACAACGGTGGAGAACAAGTCTCGACAGACTTTTCTCCGGCGTCTGCAATAAAGCCGGAATACGTAGATGACCGTAAAGTTGAACGCCTATAATGGATCTTTATTGCGTTGGGTATATGTATTTCCGAACAACGAATGAATTTTTAATTGGAAATAAATCACAGAATAATTTCGTTTTATCCTAATTAGATCTGAATGAAATTTTCGATTTAATTTTATTTAATACCGGATGCTTGGAAATTATAAACTCGCGCACGAGTTCTATATTAAATTATAATTCATTCCCCATATATTTATCGAATATTAAATTTATATATTTTTATATTATTTATAATCGATTTGAAAAAAGTTAATGAATTTTTGTTCGTGGTATGCTTAATCGCATCTCGAATTGACTCAAGATAGATTCAAATAACCACAATTTAATTACACTATTTTTACTCTTGCAAGTTAAGTTTTATTTGCTGCACGAATCGTGGTATAATATTCGTACAACACTGGATAACTTGCGTGAATGAAAATTTCGAACGAAAAATCGGAAAAGCTTTCTCGAGGGGAATCGAACTCACGAACCTAAGATTACCAGACCAACACCTTACCAATTCACCCATTCAATTCCCCTACAACAACTCTCTTACAATTCATAGAATATTATATAACGTTCCACTAACATTGCGTAAAGAAAGTCTTGATATAATCTCCAATTACGAATTAAACAGTTCGTGACATCAGTTATTGACTAAATACTTCCTTTGAATTTTCGCACTTTAACAAACTACGTTTCCACGCTTTGCTCTGGAGTTTTATGATTACACTTCGAGTATGTTCAGTGTTCTGTTCAATCGACCCTGACCGTCTTTCTGTTCGAGTTTTTAACTTTATTTCATAATTCAGTACGTGTAGAGAACCACGCAAAAAAAAAGTGCACTTGGGAATCAAACGGCACACGAGAGACAGCGAACGGAAATCCGTTAAAGATACCGAAGAAACATGTAAGACGTTTACTTTCCTTGTTTACCTTTAACAGACACACCTTTATCGAAGAATCAATGCAAACGTACAGTTAAAAAAATAATAATAAAAAGAAAATGTCCTCCTATTAAATAATTTCGATTTCTGGCAAGTATACCGTCGGGCATGATAGTCTTCCAAGTGAAATTAGTTGCTGATTGTGTAAATTACTAATTTGACAACTACAAATTATTGTCAATTTTGACGTTTGTTAATTACAAACCCTAAGCATAAACGCCTGGTAACTTTCCTCTGAGTCGTCATTTTCCCTAGGGAAGACTATAGCTAGCTCCGACAGTGCACTCGCGTAAGATCATTGCCGATCGACGTCTTCCGACTTCCGTTCGTCGCGTCCTCGAGAGGATTTAGAGGACTCACCTCGAAGACCTCGAGTTCCAGCGTGTCAACCTCGACGCTCATCGTCTATCCTACGCAAACTATAAACCTTCTATAAGGCCAACCTCTTCTTCCTCGTGGCACTTTAGTCGTGCCGACGAGACGATGTCCGCCTCGTCTCTTACATATTTCCACCTGGGTCCCTCCTCTTCTTCGTCCTCGCGAATCATTGCAGGTGCAGGACGGCATTAGCCCGTTATCTCTCGCTTCGTTGAATCACGATTTCTCCGAGCGACTACGTTTCCATTGATCGTCCAACGAGCGCATTTAATAATCGGCATTTTTCTTCCAACGATGTCATGTATTCATATATATTTCTCTAAGAAGCTTCAGGGCTTAACACCACCTGTCTTTAAGCCCCGTTCGATGTCCTCGATCGATCCACGATAGACTCTTTGAAATTGCTAATTAAAAGCAACACGATACCCACCGATCTTCGATTCTTCTACCAAAATAAGACACGGGGGATTCGTATTTCGCGATCGTATCATCGGATACGACAGCTTGGAACATTTTAGCTTTTTCGAAGGTCGCCAACAGGAATTCAAGGGGAGTTTCTGTAAAGAAATCGTTAATCGTCATGCGATCCTGTTCGTGATTTGCGTCGTTATTGTCGAACGATATTGGACAAATTAGGAAACGATACCATAACTCGTTTTCAAATAAGAGTTTTTATACGTTAGCGAATAACGTTCGATTAATTTGATTAATTACTGGACAATTAGCGTAATTATCCGCGGAGTGCCTTGATTGAACCGTAAACGAATATATTAGAGAACGGATACAGACGCAGTTACGAATAAATTTTGTATTTGTTGCACAACGGACGGTAGTGTACGTCCAATTGTCGTTTTCTAACCCGGATCTGTTAAACAAAATTACCGATCTATTTCCAGAGGAATATTATTCGTGTCCATTTGCAATTCATTAATATTTCATGAATTGTCGCATGACATTTAACGTTACAATCATCGTGACGCGGTGGTACCCTCTGCTGATTAGCGATACTAATTTTCTCCCAAGTCTCAGTTTAATTATTCGCCCGAATAACAAGGGTGTAGCGCGGTTACGTTCTCGGGTTCGATCAAATATAATCTCATTATTCAGATTACACGTGTTTTTAACGTTCTAATCCAACTAGTGCAATCTAAAGCAGGTGTCGGCAACCTTTTGTTGGCTGCGGGTGAAAATCAACTAAAATGAGACTATTATGAAGACGGTTCGGGTCACTAGGGATTATTTATACTAGGGAATATTGAAACTAGGGATTGTTGACCCTAGATATAATAAGACTAGGGATAATTGTGCTAGGGAATCACGCTAGTGGATTATTAACAATTGGGACTATTGACCCCGAAGAAAATTGTACTAGGAAATATTGACACTGGGGATTATTTATACTAGGGAAAATTGAAACTGGGGGTTATTGACCCTAGGTATAATAAGACTAGAGAATATAGACGCTAGGTATAATTATACTAGGGAAAATTACAACCTGCAAAATTATACTAGAGAGTATTAACACTACAGACAATTACACTAAGAAGTATTAACGATTCGGATAACTGCACTAGGGAATATTTACATTTGTACGTTTATCTGTCGGATGGATAGGGACAGACGGATGGAGCGTGAGATAGATTCGGTCTGACAACGGGCACTGTTGTCAAAGGTGGCATTTGATGGTACGAATCCTTCTGAGAAACGACGTCCTTGATTCCGTATGCACGAATGATGTCAGCGCGTTTGACCAAGCCGTTCACGGGCGTCTACGAACGAAAATATCCGGCTCGTGTGCGTGTATCTTCTCGAAATATTAACGGGCCCCCGATGTCGATCCTACACCTGGTCGAGATTTCCCGAGAGTCCATGGAGAACGGGTGAAAGACAGCTGGCCTAACCGATCACCGAAGACTCGAGTCCACGTTAATGGATCTTACGTAAGACGGTAGCGGTTCTCAAACGAGGGGGACTCGATTTTGCAACACATCTATATATGTGAAATTATCTACTTTGGCGCAAGAGTGGAATATAAGTGCCGTCGAAAAGAAACATTGGCGAGAAAATATGTATATTTGTATATTTGTAATGAAAAATTAATAAAAAGGCTGAAAAGTATTAAAGTCGCATCGATGATATGTAGTTTTCTATTAGCCTTGTACTATTTTATTCTATGAATCAAATTTTCTATGAAAATTTGGAGTATAGTATATCGGACGACGGACCATGGAGAGAGGCAACAATTTAAATTGTATTTCGGACGATTTTTAGTTTTCATTTTTGAAATTATAAACCATTTCTTTAAATATTCTTTTGTCCGGTATAAAAAGATCTAACAGTCGTAATTCCGTGGTATATATTTGGGTCATATTTGACCCGGCCTTGTCGTTCGAAACTTAAGGAATGATCGATTTTGAATCATAGAAATTCCAGTATAATTTCATGACAGAAAAGTATCGCAAAACGATACTTACGATATACCAAATTAAAGCTTAAAGTTTGATCAAAATAATTACGTAAACGTTTCATCAATATTCTCAATAGAAAATGGCTGGCACTTCGTTCGAACAAACAAGGGATCAACCAATTAAGAGCTTACGCATTAGCGAATATCCAATTTTCTATTGAAGGACTATCCACTTCGTATTAAGAATATCGATAAAACGTTTACACAGACATTTTCCTCATACTTTAAGCTTTAAATTGATGTATCACAAACGTTATTTTCTGACACTTTTATGTCATCAATAATTACATTTCTAAGGTAACTGTAAATAGACATATCAAGCATTAATCATTCCTCTCGAATTCAATTTTTTTTTCCCCCGATAAATTAATTATCATGGTACAAATAAGCAATATATTGTTTAATCCTGGGCTTCGATTTATAGAAGAAAAAATAATTTTTAACTTTGTTGTTTCTGCGTCCAGTAATAGATTTAGACCTGTCGCGGACACGATATCTCATTTTTTCAGAAACCAATTTACAATCTGCCGGGTGCCTCCTCGAACTCGACGGTTTATTCCTGAAGTGAAATAACGTTATAGAAGAAGGGCGTGGAAATGAGATCCTAGGTTCGAACGAATTCCAACCGGACTCTACTAAAGAATCTCATTGCAAGTTCCTTTCTTTACAGTATAACGTTTAATACATTAAGTGCGGGGATCATCTTAAATTAATAATTAAACAAAAATTATTTTATGAAATTTTTGATCCCTTGGTTAAATATTTGACGGCAAATTTTAAATTTCGCGCATTTAGTTAATATTGAAACAGGTACGATGATTCGAAGTTGTTTGATATTTTGCTTATAACAGATGGCCTGCGTGTCGTTTATTAAATTCAAACTACGAGGACTTTTATTTTGCACAGTCGTTAATAATAGAATGAAGCGTTTTAAAAATATAGCCGCACGGACCACGCAACAAGTGAAAAGAAAAGAAAAAATCGGGACTCTGCAAATAGTTTATATCGCGGAGACAGGAAAAGAAGGGACGATAAAAATCTTTGAAAAACAATATCGTACGCAAGGAGATCACGACACGTGGGCGTACGTCTTTTATAATCGACCGCGTTAACCGTTCACCACCGTTGCTCAGAAACTGGAATCGAATTTTTAATATACAAGAAATGTTATTTTTTAAAGAAAACGAAAAAAGTTATAATTATATACGGAATCTTTCTATTTTTAAGCTTTTTACTTTTGAGCGGGAAAATCGTAGATTTAATTTTTACAAGGATTTGTTATTGGAAAAGAATCACACGGTTCAATCAATTCTGGTTCGTATATCAAAGGATCACGTGGCATGAAATCACATTAAGAAATCTTATAATTGATCCGAGTTGAAAGGGTACGTATACACGTGGTTATAGAAATATATCAGTTTGAAATTTAAAAATCCTTAACCTCCTTAAATAGTAATATGTTTCCGAAGCTCTTGAAAAATTATATTTCGAAATTTCTCAGCTCCCAAAAATGTAATATTCCGAACCTCCTAAATACTTAAGCTTCTAAAAATATAATATCCCAAAGTTTCTGAATCAAGTTTCTAAGATCCGAAAAAAACTGTAATACTTCTTTTCCAAATCAGATTACAAAAATATGATATATCTAGTTGGAGCGACAGGATTAACACGTTGGCTGCCACGGTGGTCACCGGTGGCCGGCACACGAAATCTTTTAAAATCAATTAATTACCAAAAGAAATGATTAAATAAACCACGGATAGCGTTAACATTAAGCTAATAATGCTAACTATCGAATTGAAAGGTTAAATTTCATAAATTAATCGACTGCACCCTTAATAATTAGGATTTTATCGTGTCTGACTACACACGTCCGTTTTCACTGTAGCAGTCAACGTGTTAAAGATCGTCGCTAAGACACGACAAATATGATTTTCAAACATTTTACGCGTACACCCCGAGGCTGTCCCTTTATATCCGATAGTTGGCACTAATCCAACCAGTTCTGAGTTATCGATATCGACGAAAAAATACTCGTTTAATTGCACCCGAGCGCCCATTTATCAATAGAAAACTTCGAACGACCAAGGAAATTCATTTCCCTTCGCCGTTAAAGAAAGAAACATCGAACGTTAGGATGTTCCTTGTCCTATGACGCATTCTATCGAAGGCAGAATTTTAACGAAGCAAGAAAAGTTGTTACCGGGTTCAACTTTCAAGCTAAACAGGGAAGAAACGAGATGAAAATTCAACGAACGTAATTGAAATATAACTTTCTCCCCCCTGCTGAATGAACGTAAAGAAAAGCATCTTTAATCATCCTCGTTATTCGTAGAAATATAAAAAGATTTGTTTATCAAAGTCGTACGACACGGGATAAGAATTTCTAATAATTATAACGCGGTATCGCCAAAGCGGAGTATTACTACTGGAATTTTTACTTTTGCGATTTCTCCTATTACTGAGGGTCTAAAAAAAATGTAATACACCTATCCGCCGATTTACACGGAACATAGGTTCTTGAGGAATTAAAAAATGACTGCAGAAATTCTTTGTTTTTTTTTTTTACTTAAATCCCATATTTTAAAAACCATGAAAATCGGGGGATAGGTGTATTCACGTGGTATAAAAAATACTTTTGTACATATCTGTAAAATTGACTAACACTAGAACTTTAAGTGGAAAATAAAATAGAAAAATAAATAAATAAAGAATGAAGTACATACATCTTTATCCTGATAAAAATTAAAACATATTTGAATAAAAGCAATCTGATAAATTTTGTGATTTATTTTTAAAAACCCTCGACCAGTCATTTTGATTGGTTCGGTAGTTTTAGTATCACATTTTACCTCTATTTGATTGAAATCGAACGAAATATGGGAACCACTGTAACTCGTGTTCGGAAATGCTCAAAGCGGGTTAGAATGCCAACGATAAAGGCAAACGCTACACTCTGTTTCCCTTGTTTGGGTGCGTGAGAAATTTTAGCGGAATTTAGTGTACACCAAGGCGTGTACACCTTGTATCGTGTAACAAGTTTGCGAAGTCGAAACAAGAAACGGGAAAAAAGAAGACGTAGAGGTATCGACGAATCCTTCGATATTATTTCCGTCTTGTTACAATCTACCTCAAAACATTTTCCTTCCATTTTGTGATATATTGATCTTTGGCTGAATTAAATTAACACTAATACAACTTTGGCTGAATTGAATTAACACTAAAGGAAATAATTCGCAACATAACTTCTGATTTCTAATAAAATAATCAAACATATATTTTTATTTTTATAAATAAAATAATCAATTAATTATACGACTGGTTTCCCCTTCATACATTTGAAACTCTGAAAGGGGTCATTTGACCCCGTTTGGTACGTTTAGTGTTAACATATCTTCCAAACTAGAGAATTAAAAACTGAATCAACCGATATGATAAAAAAATATGATTTCGTTAAAAAAAAGAAATTATTCGTATTGAATTATGTCTCTGTGAATACCATTCAATTTTTATTTAAAATATTTGTTGATATCATTTCCGGTTGAAATCTTAGGCGACTCATCCTGTGTACAGTGAATCGTGAAAGTATTTGACGGCTCCGTGTTTTTTCGATTATTTTATTTAAAACACGTTATTTAAAATACATTGCGTTACATTTATTGCAAACCGTGATACGATATACTGTTTACCGAAGTATCATGGAATACGTTTTGCAATAAAGCTTCAATCCTTAAATGCAATCGTTATAATGAAACTGGGTGTGCCGATAATTTTCTTCGTGTATCGTGTTACTATCGTGGGCAGAGCTTGGCGTCGCTTCGTACTAGTTTCTTTATTATCGCGTGTTTATTCATTTATGGAAATAAGTATACGCGAAGTAGATTAATAATATCGTGAGAAGTATTTATTCATCAGGACGGTATCAACCGACAACTATATGGGGTTCCTTTGGGCTCGATATTTCGTAATGATTTGATTTTCGAGAGATTGGTCGATTACTACGTAATCGAACAAGCGCTTCGAGGTAGTTTAAATGAAACGCGATTAATAAGAAATTGACGGATATTGGGAAGAAACTTCAAATAACGGATAAAAAAAAAAGAGAATTATGCACAAGAATTTCCAGAAAGACTTTTATACTGATAACATCTAGGGAAATGGCAAAAAATTTGAAAAACGAGAATGAGAGAAGAGTTTAAATGTACAATTAACACGTTGAGCGCGACGTCGGTCCCTGGGGACTGATGGTGCACTTTGTTTGGAGATTTACAAAGTTAAAATTTCGAACTTTCAAATCTCACTTTCCCAAATTTCTAAATTTTAAATTTTCAAATATCCAAATCCTAAATTTCTAAATTTTTAATTTCCAAATCTCGAATTTACAACTTTCCAAATCTTAAATTTCGAACTTTCAAATCTCAAATTTCTAAATTTTAAATTTCCAAATTTCGAATTTTCATATCTCAAATTTCCAACTTTCCAAATCTCAAATTTCGAAATCTTAAACTTCCAAATTTCGAATTTTCATATCTCAAATTTCCAACTTTCCAAATCTCAATTTTCCAAATTTTAGATTTCCTAATTTCGAACTTTCAAATTTCCAAATTTCTAAAGTTCAAACTGTTCGTATGGGCGACGTCGATGGGTGAGACCGGCAATGTCAAGGTTAAAGAATAAATGTTGTAATGTAATATAATATAACATAATTGGGCGCTGCTGGCTAAACAGAAAGGACAGCAAAACCGGCGCCGCGTTCAACGTGTTAAGATTAAAAATGATGAATGATAGATTTAAATTTAAATCGTAAACAAATCGTTTACATTTGCTTAGGAAATTGGTCAATGGATGCCCATCCCTGGCACCAAAGGTGCTTAAGTAATTCCGTGTGTCCGTTTCATTTTCCTTTGTGTTATCTCATCAATAAAGCGGATAGGCAACTAACCTCCTTTGAAAAGAATTATAACAACGCGGCTTTCTCAATCACGTTATAAATATACAAGCACAAACTGGATCACAATTCGAATAAATATCAATGTTTACAATTAAAATATACGTATAGGTTAAGATATACTGATGCTGACATTCCTAACCTTTCATGAGGATTGTACACTAAATATTATCATTTTTAAATATACATATTTACCTTTCAATAATAGTAAGCTCAGGAACTTTGTTAATATTTTTCAATTGGTAACATAAAAAAGAAAAAAGAAAGAATAATACATATCGAGAAACAAAATTTGATTTATCATGACGTTAACTGATGAACGTCCATCTTAATAATATCATGTCTATTAATCTCTGGTTGTTAGTGCCGTAGGTACTGTGTTAATATTTAATTTAAATAATAAAAAAAAAAATACGCGTAGTTTTTGCAAAATGCAAAAATCCCTACGCGAAGGGCCCCAGGCCAAGTGCCCCCAATTAACCGTCGCTAACGGCGGTACTGTTTCGAAACATATGTATACAAGTATGTACAAAAAGTACACTCGCATTTCTGTACGATTGATAAATTATCAAACGTCTCCTATCAACGATCACGTTTGACCGATTACCGGCATCCTCTATTCGATAATAAAATGTCATCGACACACAACAACGTTTCTGATCGTATCGATTCCGCTAGTTGTTTCAGCCGCAACGGCCGTGTTAACAACACCAATTGCGATAAACGTTTCCTAATTTTTTTCCTGTCCTCGTTCGACAAAAACAGAGACGCCCCGTTTCATCGCATCCGAGGCATCGTACGGCCTTCGTTTTTTCCCATTCCTAACAGGAAATCAGGTTACCTCGTTGTTTTCGCAGTCGGTGCAAGAGTACTGGCGGTCGAAGCGCCCGCGTCGACGAGGGCGACGTCGTTATAACGATCGTCGTCGACGAGAGTACATTATCGAGGCCGTTTTTCAAACACGAATTTTTCTACACGGTAGAAAGCGTTCCTCGCATGGAAGAAAAAAAAAAAAGAACCGTTCGGAAACGCTGCCACACACTGATCAATAAGTTCGATGAGGATGCTCCTTTCGAGATTACAGGAAACGAACCCGAACGAGCACACGGACAAAATCTACCGCACAATGTCGTCGATGACAGCAACGAACAGAGGGAACGCACAATCGAACGGTTCTGTTTACTTTCTTCGTTTTCTTTTTTTTTTACGATATCTTTAAGAAAACGATTGTCGACCGGTGAGCGTTGGGTGGGCACCGTCTGTTGTTTCTACGATCGTGAAACATCGACACCGGCATTCTACGTTTTCTGCCACTGTCACCACCACTGTCGTCACCATAACCATTACTCTCCCGAAGACACCTTTTTCATCACTGATCACAATTTCTCGCGTGTAACGGATCACGGAGCACAAGAAACGTAGTGAAATTTTACGCGTCGCACACGCATACTCGCGCACACTATACGTGTATACGTATCACGTTTCACACATGCACTGCACGAGGGTGCCGTTCCACGACGGCGTGCTTTAAGGCGCGTCCCCACTGCCTTCAGATTCGGCAATCGGCTCGGCTTAGTATTGCCGAACAGCTTAGCCGAACGGCTTTGGTAATATTTGTAAAATGTGCATCCCCATTGCGTCGACATTGGTAATCGGCAAATGACTGACTGAAAGCGGCAATGCCGCTGGATAGGGCCGAAGCAGCGTCGACTTGGGTTGAAAAGCCGATCACCATGCCGATTGCTTTACCGTCCGATGTCGGTAAATATCAAAAGAAATCGTGCCGAAACCACCAGCGAGGATGTGATTTCAGTACTTGACATTGTAAAAAATATTGAAATTCGCCGTCGCATCTATATTCGAGATTAACCCTCGGTGAACATACCTATGTTTTTTATCACGGAGAACACTGGGTGAATTTTACCGTAAATTATGACGCATCCAGAATCTTTGTATTTAAATGGTATTTTTTCTTTTTGCAATTGCTGTGAATCCGGCATCAATAATTATCACATCATCATTGTCGTTTCACAGGTATTGACAAAATTGACTCACTAAGTTGTTTGGCAGTGCTAATTGGCAAGTATACTACAGTCCATGAAATAGTGTGGTCGTAAAATCAGTCAGGCAAATTTTTCTTGTGTCCACTCCGTCATTGTTACGTATTTCTTCGTCAACGTCTACCAGAGAATTGTCGACCTCGCCGTTTCAGTTCTGGTTTCGGCACGATTTGTTTTTTGATCTTTACCGACATTAGTAGACAAATGCCGTTCGGCTTTGAAAGCCATGCGGCCCAAGCCGAAGCGCATGTCCACACTTGATCGGCATTGCCAAGCGGCTTTGCCGATCGGCAAATATCGACTCAATGGGGACGCGGCTTTACACCTTCGTACAGTACGACCAAGATCCCGAGTCGTCGAACGAAGTATTGTTCAATGATGGTCGAGAGACTTCGAGGCGTCGTCCCTTGACGGCGCCACGAGTCACCACGACGGTGGTGCCGTGTAATTTCGATCGAAACAACCACCATCGACGAAGTAACATCCACCGTTCGGGGGTAAAGAGGATTGCTACGTTAACGATCGCCAAAAACGTGCGGACCCTAACCTATCTACCGGAAAGGAAGCGCGTACTCAGGAAACTTTAAATTCAAATATTAATTAAGCAATTGAGTGTAAATTTGCAGGATTTCGATATCTGCAGATTGAGAAGAACTTTAATCCTGTGCAGAAGGAGGTTAAGTAGGGAAATCGAGTCTCTGTAGCAACGTTTTAAGCTTCGTTTGTTAAATTATACATATAAATATACTGAGGCGTTCAATCATTCGTGAGACTAAACGATATTCCGCAGGCATTTATACCCCCCGGATGGCGGACCATGGAGAGAGTCAAAAGTTTAAATTTTGCAAATTTCAAAGCATTTCTTTAAATATTCTTTCATTCTATACACGCAAATCTTGTGTGTCACAGTTTCATTGCTTAATAATACAAATACCGTGGTATGTTTCAAGATTTAAGTGATATTTTATATTCGAAACACCTCCTTTGGCGGGAATTCTTTGAAAATTCAAACGTTAATCTTGCCGTTATTGCATTTGCTTTTCAATACGACGAATTGTTATTGTAACTTTTTAATTGTGATGAGAGATGGTAACGCTAAGGAGAATACCGTTCGATACGAGAATCATCGACCGACCATTGACGGAGGCTCTTCACGGTTTACGTCGCATCAGCAGGTGTCGGGGATTACTTGAGGCTCGCCGTTCAGCAAAATGCATAAGTCATCAGTTAAATAAAGACTCACCTTGCATAGGTCGCGTGGCAGCGCTCCGTGACATTGTCTTCGTGGTCTGTTAGGCTGCAGCTCGGAATTAGGCGCTTTTGGACGGAGTCTGTAGATATGTTTAGCCGATTGGCTGCCGCTTCTTAAAAATATCTTATCGTCTTGACGATGTCTCGTGATCGATATTGTATAAAATCCATTAAACGCACGTCTCGTCCACGATCTTCGCGTTGTATAAAACAGGGTAAAAAACGATCTATCTTCGTTCGATGAAAATAATGCTTCGTGTTTCTTTAAATTGGTCCTTGTCCTCCTTCGTCTCGTCTCGATGGTCCTCGTGCGATTGGTTCTCGATTTCCGGGACCGAACGGGTTGATTGTAACGGATCGTCAATCGTTTTAATTTACGAAAAATAGGAGATAGATCATCGAGGCACGTGTACGGTGACGATGACACTCCTGTCGGATGAGGAGCATCAATCAAAGGATGATGTATTCGACGGCAACGTTGACGATGATGATGCAGGTTACCGAACGACGCCGTTACGTTCAGGTCGGATATTCGGCGGCTAAATAATGGTGACAGGATATCCGGTGTGGGGGGTACGGGGGGTCCTTTGGGGGTGGCGTCCATGTGGGGTGGATGGTCACCTCCTTTCTTTCCTCTCTCCAACGACCCACCTCCTCCTCCAGGACCTCCTCGTCAGGGTACCCCAGCTTTTGGTGTCGGGAAACACCCTTACTGATCGCCACCGAGTCTCACCTATCCTCTCCTGTACTCTGTTTTGCGAGTACACGCTGTAACAGAAAATAAAAAGACATCTTTAATTAGTAATTTTGTCATGGGTTGATATTATAGACGCGTTTAACATTGTATAGGTGACACTTGACCGCGGCGCCGATTTTGCTGTCCTTTCCGTTCAGTCGGCAGCGAGAGATTAATTATATTATATTACATTGGAACATTTATTTTTTAACTTTGACAACACTGCTGATCCACGCACCGACGCAGCTCATACGAAAAGTTTGAACTTTGAAAATTTGAAATTTAGAAATTTGGAAATTTGAAATTTAGAAATTTCTAAATTTGCGATTTGACAGTTCGAAATTTGGTAATTAGGAAATGTAAAATTTAGAAATTTGGAAATTTGGTAATCTGAAAATGTAACATTTAGAAATTTGGAGAATTGAGATTTGAAAGTTCGAAATTTGGTAATTTGGAAATTTAAAATTTAGAAATTTGTATTTGGAAATTTTAAATTTTGGAAATTTGGAAATTTGAGATTTGAAAGTTCGATATTTGGAAATTTTTTATTTTAAATTTGTATTTTAAATAAGTACTCAATTAAAGTATTCAATTGAAACCACCGATAATATTTTATCGCTACCTATATTTTTTGATTCAACGAATGCTAATACAAGTTAATCGCAACCATCAATTATACCATATTTTTATACAGTTGGATATCGTTTTGTCAACTAGAGAATTGTACATATTACGTTTTCAATAACTACAAAGGTTTCACTGTACGATACACGAACGTGCCACAACTATACCGCACCATTGATCCATAAGAACAAACGAGTTTAGCGGTCAATCGAAACAAAATAATACCGGCTGTAATCTGATTGTGTATGCAAGTATCCTTGATTCTAAAAGCTAAGTTTTTTTATACCTGACGTGTTCGAACATCGAAAGAAGGGTAAGCGCATTGGTATCGTGAAAACTTTTGCACCCGTCATTAAAAACCATTACGATACGCGTGGTATAAAACGGATCGACATTAATGTTTCTTCTTAAAACGTTCCCTTTATTATCTTCGATCATGATTGATATACCGTATGCACGAATGGTATTTAAAATGTTAAATCCTGCTGGGAGGTCACTGATTACTGGCACCACTTTCATATAATCGTTTATAAAAGAAAAAGCAGATAGAATTGAAGAAAATTAATATCAAAACTATTTAAAGAATGGAACTGACCAGGTTAATTGACGCAGTGGAAGAACACACGTGTGGTCAGACACTCCGATACCTTTTCAAAATTGATGCTTTTAATTTGGAATTTTATATTATGGCTATGCCAAGGTGTCGATGTTTCTCAAGTCTACGTTAAAAAGAAGAGAGAACTGTAAACAGCGCTGTTATTATGGTAATATTATATAAATTAGTTATTCACGGCGTTAATATAATTGGTGTCTGAATATGTCTGACCACATACGTTCACTTTCACTTGCGGCACGTGCTAACACCTTGACTGCCACGCCAAAGTCGCTGACAACTTGATCTGGCAAAGCATTTATTTTCATCAAGTTTTATCTATTATTATTACAATTCTTCGTTATTTCTATTATTCAGAATTTCGAGTACCCAATACGACAATTTCTAATTAATAATTAATCCATTGCGGTCGAGGCATTTTTCGATACGTGCAGATCTAGTTCGCTTTTCCAGCGAAACTTCCGAAAATCAAACACATTATTTTAAAAGAAAAGAGTTGCAAATGCCAATGGATTTATTTATCTTTATTTCGTTCGTTAATTTCCTATATTTTAATAGAAACAAAGCTTAAATTTCATATTTCAAAATACTCTAGCAAATTAAATAGATCGCCTCAGAGGCGCCACTCGAGTGCAAAGGGTTAAGTAATTGAAAGGATATTTTTTATGGAAATTTGTCGCTTGCATAATTAATATCCTTTCAATTACTTAATTAGAAATCGTCGTATTAGGACCTTGAAATTCTGAATAATAGAAATTACGAAGAATTGCAATAATAATAGGCAAAATTTCATCAAAATAAATACTTTGCCTGACCAAGTTTTCA
Source organism: Stelis phaeoptera (assembly GCA_943735885.1). Lineage (NCBI taxonomy): Eukaryota > Metazoa > Arthropoda > Insecta > Hymenoptera > Megachilidae > Stelis > Stelis phaeoptera. The sequence goes on from OX030937.1 coordinate 8,882,317, forward strand.
GCGCCTTTAGCGTGACAGTCAAGGTGTTAAAGTGCTAAGCGGGATCATTATTATCGGCTCGTTTCCAAAATTCCGAATGATTCGTCGAAGATTCGCAAAACGAATCGTTTACTGAAATGTATGTTTCTTATTTTTAGAACGTGATTCGGTTGGCGAAAATACGCGTCTAATCGTACAAATGGATGTCGAACCATGTGCTATTCACAAAATTACAAAAAATTTATTTTCTAATCTTTTAGAGTAATACTAATGCACTAAAAATGTTTGAAGTTGATTACATTTATATATTTTGAATAAAAAAAAATGGACCAGGATCCCCCCCTTAATTTAAATCATTACCTCTCTCCATGGTCCGTTGTCTGAAACTTAATGGATTAATTCTGCGGTGCGGTTAGAGAAGATATCCATCGAAAATGTACGCAAAGATTAATACGTGCATATTTTGGGGGATCAGTATGTTCGCTATGACGTTCGAAGGTTTCAGCTATCGGCATGAATGAGAGTTTAACGTATGCTTTATCCTGGCTACGATGCTAATCGAGTTAACGTCGCGCACGATGCGAGCAAAATGAAATCTGCAAGTTGAGGCTACGCGAACGTAGCAACAGATTTTTAGCATAGACGAATGGCTCGTAAAATACATTTAATCAAAATGACAGACTATGAAATGGCAAAAAACTGTCAAACGATGAATTCCAGATGTCTTCTCGATTAAATTACAAATTTCTTTTAAAATAATCGATTGATCATTTTGTAATCAAAGGGATAAAGTTGGAAAAAGTAATACCGGAGAAGTTTTGAGCCTTTGTTGGAAAAGTGTGTTGAGAAACAATTTGCACGGTGCATCGATTGCACGTCGTCGAATTTTATAAATAATTATACGCGTCCCAGATTTTCCCTCAAATCCGTAATTTTTGCGTGACCAACATGATACTTAAAACTGACCACATATTATTAGCTGCAACCGCAGGAAATTATACAGACTGATCGACACCGTAGTTCTTTCTTCCCTGTACGATGTTGCATATGAATCGATATGTGCTTTGTGAAACGACGGAGAAATCGATAATGCTGGTTCCGGCAAACATTAGCATGAATTACAATAATTAGCGACAAAAACCAATTGACACGATAAACGGAATAACGATAACCAAACGAGCAAACAAAAGGACGGGGGGGGGGGGGGGGGGGTGAATCGTTATCCAATATAAGATAAAAGAATTTTGCGAAGAAAAAATGAACCGGTTAAATTTCAAATGAAATCGTCAAACTTGGTATTTAAATATTTTAATCGCATAACAGTATAATATTACACTGCTATTACTAAACTGTTGTACCGATACTAAAATACTGTAATTCTAATCCGTGGATATATACAAGTACAAACAGAAATTAAATGGATCTTGCACGGCCTATTGCTTACGAAAGGGTTAATAGAATTGAATAATCAGCTCCTGTATCATTCGGTATAAACAAACAAATAATACCGAAGAAAACAAACGGCTGTCCAAACAGCTGAATATGGTATAATCTAAAGCGTAATGTGACCCGTAAAGATACGCAATCAAAGTTCTCGTATCGCCAACTGTATGGACATCGAGTAACGATAATGAAATAAAAAAGATGCATATGCTTCGTATCATTTTCTGACGTTCATTATACGTGAAAAATGCAAATGTCTATACACGATACGAAGGTCGTCGAAGGGTTAATTTAAACATACAATAACGTTGTTTCGATCCGCACGCGAAATCAATTTCTTTTCCGTTTCGATTTATTAACACGTTGACTCGACGCGACGCATCTTGTGCGTCGTATACTATTTAACGCGACGCATCTTGTGCGTCGTATACTATTTAACGCGACGCACTGCATGCGTCATAGGTGACTCAGCGCGACGCACCGTATGCGTCATATACTATTAAACGTGACGCACCATATGCGTCGTGTACTACTTAACGTGACGCTCCGTATGTGTCATATACTATTAAACGTGACGCACCGTTTGCGTCGTATCTATTTAATGCGACGCACCGTATGTGTCATACACTATTAAACGTAACGTACCGTATGCACCATACTATTTAACGTGGGGCACCGTCTGTGTATCGCAAAGAAATATAGAATATAGAAGAAATATACACTGATAGAAAAGTGTATAAAAAATTATGATTAACATGGGATACGCAACACCAGACATGTATTTTAATCTTGGCAGGAAATTAATACAAAAATGGAAAAGAATTTCTCCGTAAAGAATCATACGGTGAAGGTATGGAATATCTCGAGATTTTGGATCAAATTTGAATTATTCGATAGAGGTACGGCGAAACGGAGACCGTACATGATTAGGCGTATGAAAATTAATCGATTTACAAATGACTTTTCAATTTTGTAAGTTAATTATTACGTGTACGTACGCGGAGGTACGTTCGATATCTGTCGAGTTCCCGACGTGTCAACAGCTAATTTGTGACGTTCGAACAGATACGCGTCGTTTTATGGATTATTTCTGTTTGCCGTCTAAGTGCCGGCATAGGAAAAATAATGAACAACACGCGTAGTGAAATTCACGTTGATACGGGGTAATCAATGTGCTCGAAATGTCGTCGTAATTGCCACCTAAATGATCGTTTCATAAATTTTTTTTACGGCCGTTTAAAAGCCACGTTGCTCGACGAAGATTACGTTTAAAGCTTGGGAATACTTTAGGTTAGGTTGGTGATTAAATTTGCAATCACTTTGCGTATCTTATTTCAAAATTGCACGATTATATCACCGAGGATATCGAGAAGTTCTCACAAATTCAAGTAGAAATCGTTTTCCGTCAAAACTTCTTATTTGATATATTTTCAACGAATTACTTTCGTAATTCAATCTTGACTATACATATATTTCAGTATTCAAATATACCAAATTCAATCCTTTTCGTAATTCGTCGTGTCGATCGAAAGCGTGGTCCATGATAATAATTAAATAAAATCAACAACCGTTCCGATTACATAATAAATTCTCACCTACTCAGATTTTCTTTTCGTAACAGACCCAGTGTTTGAAAAGCATGACTGACAATGTAATTAAAAAGTAAAAGGCAAAAGAAAAAACGAAGAAGAAAAAATGTAATTTCTGTGCGACAAATCGCGATGGCAAATGTTTGACGATGATAAGGAGCAAAACGTATGTGACGAAGCTGTATATATATCATAATGCGAAACATTACACGTTATCAAACATTCGCGATAACGAAATTCAACGGTATTACATAGTAAACGCCAGTCATCCTGTGTCGTTTCAAAGGTGACCAATAATTTTCTACCGATATATCAATTTTATCATTAATATCAGAGGTTCATTAATATAATCGTGTCATTAGCACGTACTACTAGGTATTTTTATATTTATCTTTATATCTGGTATGCCTAGACATGTTCTACGAATTTTTATATTTCTCTTACTTCCAGATATCTATGTATTCAAATATTTATTTGTATATTTATCTAGGTTTATGTAGGGACTTCTATATTTACTTTAGCTCTGAATACCTAAGGATATCTAGGAATTTCTGTATTTCCTTTATTCCCAAATACTTGGATATAGAGATTTAGGAATTTCTACGTTTCCCTTGCCTCCAAATACCTAGGTATATCTGGGGATTTATATATTTACTTTAACTCGGAATACCTAGGTATATTCAGGGACTTCTATATTTTTTTTACCCCCAAATACCTAGGATCTAGTTATATCTAGGAATTTTTATATTTACTTTGCCTAAAAATACCTAGGCATATCTAGGAATTTTTATATTTCCTTTGCCTACGAATACCTAGGTATATCTAGGGATTTCCATATTTTCTTTATCCTCAAATACTTGAGTATAAATATCTAGGGATTTACGTATTTTCTTTACCCCGAAATACCTAGGTATCTATATATCTCCATTTAACAAGCTTCTATGTTCTTAAGAAAATCTAAAATAAACCATTCTGAAATCTTTACACCTTATTTATATTTAACTGCGTTACATATCACATTTCGACCCAAACATAAATTTCTCATAAGATACAATTTTACATACTGAAAATCGTCTTTTCTCTTAATTATTTCTTTAATTTCTAAGAGGAGACATTCCCATCTTGTCTCCTACTTAATGATCTCAATGGATCACGTACAAAGTGTACAACCACTATCATAAATCAATAGTTGACACGTTCACAAAGATCATCGTATCAATTGAACGTTATATGCTTCCACCACTAGTCGTATAAACGATTAACACGATCGTGACGACCGTGATCCCGAATTAATATTGCTCGATTGTGCAACTATCCGCACAAAAATAGTTTGCACCGAAAGATGTGCTCCTACGATGATGAATAAGCTCGAATTGCTGAGTACGTTCTTAAAAAAAAAGAAGAAGAAAAAAAACTGGCCAACCAAAAGAAAAAATTACACGTCAGCGGGAAACAAACGTACAGAGGGAAGAAAAAAATAAATAAAAGCGAAAAAACGTGACGTGTATGCAATGAATGAAAAGAATGGTCGACAAAGAAGCATTTTTGGAAGACGTTCTCGATTATACGGCTGATGAGTCAGTCACTTCCTTTTGTATCACAAATGAACAACCATTCTAACGTTATCGTTAACGAAATGCTGCCTCGTGACAAGGCTCCAGCATGCGAATAATAATTACGTTCATCGCTTGAAATAAATGAAAAATCAGTTCAACGCTAAACTTCGTTACCAACTGAAACATTTAATAATTGCCAATGAAATATTAGGGATCTGAAGAAGTTTGTAGTAGGATATACTTCTTATTAAAATATTTTACGTTTCATACTTGTCAGTCAAAATTTAGATATCATAATAAATCGAAGTTGGTACTCTGGAGTATTATGGATATAAGGATTAATTGTTAATTATAATTATTACTAGATAATAATTATAATTATATTATATATAATATATTATGTTATAAATATATTATAATATAATTATTACTGATCAAATTTAAGTATTTTCTATGTAATATTATAAATTTTTACTAAAATACTTATAACACTGATTCTAAAACAAACTATATATTGATCAGTTTCCGATTAATATATTTTGCAAAAATTTCCTATTATAACATTGCTTGATTCGTAAATAATATTTAAATTATTATCAACGTTTCATATTCTTATTATTTTTTAATAATACTAGGATTCAACGTACAACGCTTTTCGTATCATTTCTGAATTGTTACGGTATCTGATTCTTTAATTGCTTTCGCTTGCGTATTTTAACCTCTCGTCCCGTTACCTCATAATGGCTAGAAATGACATGGTTCGTTGCTATTTCAATTTGCCACGAAATATTACGAAATATAAACGGCTATTATCTAAATCATTCTGATTCAATATAATACGAATGCGTTCGATCGATTTTTATAAGATTAATTGTATTTTCGAATTTTCACGGTTTCTCATCCATTCTTCGTTTAACACTTATTATACTAACTTGTCAGAAACCATCTGAATGCAAAAGGCAGGAAATTTGATTCACAATATCTCGTATATCGTTACCCTTTTGTATACTTAACACTAAAACATTTCCATTCTATATTTCCTATTTCTAAATGTACTCTGCATCCCATGACTATAATAGTTCATTGCAGCATAGTTTATTGCTGATCGACGTCTCGAATGCAATGTAATTAAATAATTAATTAACGAGAAGAGAAACAAGCTCCGAATGCCATTAACATTACCCTAATAACGAAAGACAATAAACTTCAAGCTTACATTTAAAAATTAATCACTCATATCTTCGATAAATCAAACTTTCCGTGTGTCTTGCTACAAATGTCCGTTTCTACTGATTGTGAGACAACGAACGTGTCAATCCTTTCGAGTAATGTATCGTGTCTATATTTTACTATTTCCTTTCTGTAGAAAACTACGAAAATTTGTATTGTAACGTGTTAAAATTTAACCATCTTTCACTGCGCTGGTACAGTGGAAACGGACGTACGTAGACGGACACGTTGAAACCCTAATTCATTTTCAAATTTAACTTTACAATTCGATAGCCAGCATTATTAGCTTAATATCAGCGCTATCGCCGGTTTGTTTCATGGTTTCTTTCGTTAATTATTGGATCTTCAAAAATTTCAGTGACCACCGTGCCAGTCAACGTGTTAATCTATATAAATAAAAATTAAATGCTGTTCGCTGGTAAGCGCATCGTTTGAGAACGGCTGGACCGATTTGGCTAATTTTTTTTCTCCCCGTAATAGTCCGAATAAGGTTTTCAGGGAAAGAAAAATTGGAAAAGTTGCCCGGAAAAATGGAAAATTCTATACCATAACTCACGATTCGAACGATGGATATGCCCAATTCTTTTTTTCTTTTATTCGTTATGATTCTGAGAACGTTTTCAGGAAAAAAAGAATTCGAGACAATTACAAAGGAAAGTCGGAAAATTCGGACAAACTACAAAAATCATAATATTTGAAACGGTACAAGCAGCAGGTTGACATGTTTGAGTTCGTCGTCGGGCACAGCGTCGAATTTTTAGTACAGAAAACTTCTCACAAATTCGCAAGACGATCACAAACAAATATATTGAAATTTGGACAGGACAACGTTTGTCGGGTCAGCTAATTAGAAATAAATTTGAAATTCGATTGTATCTGAACGAGTGCGACACGTTTAAGTGGTTGAATGAAACATCACGAAGAACTTGAGGCAAATTATGACACTTGACGATAACAATGCGAGAGTACTGAAAATAAATTGACGAACGTTTAATCGAAGCTGATATCTCGTCGCTCAACGAGAATGATGTTTCCTCCGGCATCGATCGTTAGTTACAATGAACTCTTTTCTCAACCCTAACCAGATCTACATATATTGATTCCAACAACGTCGTATGATCGTTCGTGAGCAACGCGATGGATCCGTTTAATCGCGAGACGAATCGAAAGATAAACAAAAAAAAAGGAACGACGATGAAAGAAGCGGAAGAAAAAACGAGGATCGACTCTGAACCATCGATCCGTGTGAAAAGAAAAATAATTTCCATTATGTATTCTTCCTTTCGGTTTCGTTTTTTCTTTTTTTCGGTGAAAATATTGGTAACTACACGTGTAGACGTATGTTGTAAGGATCAATAACCGTAGCTCGGTTTTAGCTTTAAAAATATACACCAAAGTATTTTTAACGCGTTCGGTAGCAGCAGGCAATTGAAAATTCCTCCATCATAGATAATTTTCTTCCTTTCCTTTTTTGTATATTATATTGTATAATAGAGTTTTAATCTCGTTATTGTTAGATCCGTAGATATCAGTTTTTTTAGTGTATTATGTTGTGTTAACCCTTTGCACTCGAATCTAATTTACTTTCCCACCGAAGCTTTCGAAAACTAAATTCACGATTCTGAAAGCAAAGTGTTACAAATGCTTATGAATCTATTTCTTTCTTCTATATTGTACTATAAATAAAACTTAAATATCGTATTTCAAAATACCCACCAGAAGCACCACTCGAGTGCAAAATGGTTAATACAACTTTAACGCGTTGACTGTTACAGTGAAAATGGACGTATGTAGTCAGACACGCTGTAACTCGAATTATTAAGGATACAATGAATTAATTTTTAAATTTAACGTTTCTATTCGATAGCTAGCAGTATCAGCTTAATATTAACGCTAACACTGGTTGACCACCGCGGCAGCCGACGTGTTAATATGACAATATCTGATAATAATTTAATATACACTGGTGTCCAACAGTTAAGCACGATTCGTAAAATGCACAAAAAGAAAAAGTCAGTAAATGTTGCTAAAATTGTTCGAAATCACTTGTGGAGATTTATTTGTTGAAGGTCGTCGTTGAAGTGTACGTCGGAACGCACGTCTTTACTAAAGTGTGAATTTCTTTCATGCTCAGTTTTCTATCAAACTGTTTTCTTGAGAAATAAAAATGATTGTTATCGTTCATTTGAATCGTTTTCTTATTTTATAACCGTTTTACGTTCGCCTGTCACGTTTCCCGAAATACCGACTTAGATTTCGTACATTATTCACATACCTAGGGCCGCGAAAGTATTCGACCACCTTTTAAAACACAATTCCCTCTTTTGAAATTGGACCAAATGACTTGAATTTTTTTGAGAAGCTAGAAAAACTAGTTTACTAAATGACCAAAAAAAAAATCTTGAAAAAGTCCCAGTCGGTCGAACTTATGAAGGATACAGTGAGGATCGCTTTTCTCAACTTTTTTATCCGAGCCAATAATGAAAATTTAAAACATACTTTTCGTAGATCTCAGTAAGTTGTATGTATACACAAAGTTTCATCGAAATCGGTTAACGCATCTAGAAATTACAAGCAATTGAAATTTACGAAAAGTATATGGCTCGGATAAAAAAGTTGAGAAAAGTGATCCTCGCTGTATCCTTCATAATTTCGACCGACTGCGACTTTTTCAACATTTTTTTTTTAGCTTCTCAAAAAATGTCAAGTCATTTGATCTAATTTCAAAAGAAGGAATTGTGTTTTAAAAGGTGCACTGTAATTACCAATTATGCTTCATTTCTGGACACCAGTGTAGTAATACTAGTTATTATATTCACACGTTACTGTAATGGTACATTCATTAATAATAAAATTATCAGCAAAAATTACCCGCCTAAAATTAAAACCGACCTCTACAATATACATCAAAATCATTCCAAATTATATCATTTCTAGGACAAAAAAAAAGCCAAAACATATTAAAAAGTACCTTGAAAACCAGCAGGTGTCATGTTTTCGCATAGCAGAAAATTCATCCGATCGCTCCACGTGCAGTCTTGAATAATTTATCCATCAATCAGAACTCGATCGACGATCACAAAAAAAGAAAAAAGAAAAACAGAAAGAAAAAACGATGTTTACAAATCTTGAAAACACTTTCGAAAGATCCTCGGCTCGAGCCAACGTTCGCCAATCGGCCAGACCACGAAACACGGTCTTCCGTCGTTCATTGATCAAAGGTAGTGTTTTTCGTTCGAGGTATCGTTCATTCTGGCGCGAATTATGAACGGTATACGGGCGAATTGATCCCAGTGGGTCAAGGTTGCGAGAAATCCTTCACTGCGATCGACCACCTTCGGCATCAAGGTGTCGGACACGAACCGGACACTTTCGAAACAACCTTACCCTCGAAACTCGTGCGAACCAGTGTCGTTACGATCTTCGAATCACGATCCAGCCCCGACGAGTGTCGTCGTTGAACGAATCTTTAACGACGTTCGTGTCGTTTCGTTTCTGGAACGAGCAGAAAAATAAGATCGAGAGTCCGTGGCTGATCTTACGTTCAATTTTAACTTTAACCGATCAACGATCGCTCGATTTCTCATCCTGATTTATGGCGCGTATCATTTGGATATCGTTGGTTTCGAAAAAATACTTCGAAGCAAAGTTGACTCGCGCGTCTTTGAAGAAAAGGAATCGCTGACGCAGGCACTAAGGTGTCACAGTACGGATCCGCTTGTTGCAGAAGTAAAGGCACTTGATCAAACTTACGCGGTACAGTTATCGAACGAGTTAAATAAACGAAGCGACGCTGGTTCTTCGACGGGAATACTGTTTCGAATACCTCGTGTTCCACGGAAGAACACGAAACGGATCTCCGATCGAGAAAAGGCCGTCCGGTCGGAAGCTTACGCCATTCTCGACTGACAGGCAAAACCGCGAGGCGGTATTTCTCTCCATCGGTGCGCGGCCCGATATCGAGGGAAATAACTCCGAGTGGTGGGAGAAACACGCCGCCAGGAAAACACGAAAGTCGACTGCGACACGCGACACTTTTCATTGGAAATTTTCTCAATTTTTTCCTTTTTTTTTCTTTTCTTGTTTGTTAACGTTTAATACGTTGATTGCCACGTAAAATTATTAACCGTGACGAACAATGAATGTGCGTAGCAAAATACACCAAAAATTTCAATTATCGAAGATCATATCGATTAATGTACAAATTTAACCTTTAAGAATGGTATTTTGAGTTATTAATTCAAATTTAAGTTTTTACTACGACACTTTGCGTTATTAATGCTATTTTTTTGACAGTACGAGTATCATTTACCAAGCTATGAAACATTTTCCTTTCAAAATTTATACATCTAACTTGAATTAAAATATCGTCGACATTTTCTTAAGTCTGGGTTACGATTAACCCACGCTACGCTGTCCTAAGATTGATAGTATAAGGCAGGCGTCGGCAACCCTTTTTGGCTGCGGGTCAAAATCAACTAAAATGTGACTATTATGAAGACGGTACGAGCCAATGGGTATTTTCATTTTGAAACGGTCCGTTAATGACTAATAAGATCAGTTTTATTGAGGAAACTGCTGCAATATGTTGAAAAGATTTCACCGTTTGAGTAATATTTGAAAATTACTAGGGATTATTAAAAATAGGGGTATTTGATATCGGGGATTATTGGAACTAGGGGTAATTACGCTAGTGAGTTATTAACAATAGGGACTATTTTCACTAGGGATTATTGATCCCAGAGAAAATTGTACTAGGAAGTGTTAACATTGGGGATTATTTATACTAGGGAAAATTGCACTTGGGAATATTGAAACTAGGAATACACTAGGGGTCATAGGTTGCCGGCGCCTAGTATAAGGTACTGAAGTGTGAACCTTTTGGAAATTAATCGATCCCCTCGATGTAATTGGTGTTTTTATATGTCTTTTTACACGTGTCCGTTTCTCACTGTGACACCTGACGCGTTACTATCATCGAATAACCAAATGAAGAAAGGATTAAAAAAATAGCGAAGTAGCCATATTATCACGTTAATAATGTAATTTTGCATTTACCCAATTTCCATCGAATATCTTAAAAATTTCGACTACTTTTCATTTTCTCCTCCTCCCAAATCGTAAAAGATATGAAAAGACCTTTTAAACAAAAATTATTTGTCTTAACCCTTTCACGCCGGAGACCGTATCAATTTTGTATAAGTAGCTTTCAAATATTTTTCTAAACATTTAATATCCCAATCTTGCTAAATTTTTTAATTTTTATTACAAAATATAATGTTTCTAAACGTAACGAAAGAATTAATATATATTTTTATACAATTTTCACATGAAATCTTCTTCGTAAGGAAACTCTTTCCATGAATTTTGTTCTTCTTCTTTCCTTCTTACAACACCTTATCATATTTTTGTATTTTTTACAAGTTTATTTCTCGTATCTTTCACAGAATTTTTTAACCGTGTTTTGCAGCATGCTTCGTTCGCCACACAATATTCTATATTTAACTTGGCTAAAGCTCTCGATTTCGTTGTATATTTAAAAAACCATGCACATACATACGAGCGTTATCTTTCAACTCGTCTATAAGGCAAATAAATAAAGAAAAAAACGGAACAACACGATCCACCTATTTTCAAAGATTATTTATTATAATACGAAAAGCCATTTACCTGGCTTGTTCCTGTCTCAAAGAAAAATTGTATACTAATTTTATAAATAGAATAAATCAGAACTGGTACAAGCGTCAGACATCGGTCGTATCGAGGTGACAATGGTCCGGCAATACTCGCGAGAACCATTTTCTAAACGGACTTGTTTAATGGTCCTGGTGACATTTTACAAATGCCACGTGACGACATTTTCAAACTCCCATTGTCCTAAATTGTCACGATATGTCAGCGTTCTGTCGATAAATAGTCACCGTCGAAAATTTCTCATCGACCAAGCTGATGACCCACCCCTGTCCTATTTGACGACGTACAGGAAATCAGAAATGTCGTTCTCCCTAAACGACATAGAAACTTTTCTTTCTCCTTTATTAACCCTCGGTCTTTGGTCAAATTCAAAATTTCCAAACGAAACACTCCCATATTATTGTAAAAATACTTATTACAACATTACTTTGGAAATTTTCTTTTAGGGAGGGGATTGAAATTAAAATACACATTCAAAGCAGATAATTCAAAAGATTTGAAACTGGTTCTGTAATTTCAGGTACAAATGTCTCGATTAAAATTCTTTTCCTTACAACAATATCTTTATTATAATTTAAGAAATAATACTTTGTGAAGAAAATAAAAACTCAGACAGAATTTGAATAATTTTAGGCCCAAAATATAGAAAAAGGTGCCAACTTGATATACAACTACCCAATTTTGTCGTTGGTGGGTGGATGGGGGGTTAAAGTAAGGATCATAAAATAAAAAATTAAGTCAGTCATCAAGCGATGTTGGAATCACCTCAGCAACCAATCGTTGCACAACATTCTAACTGGCTCTGGAAAACACGTATGTGTTAATAGTACAATTAAACAGCAACGATAGTAGACTATTTAACGAGCAATTAACCAACGTTGCTTATCTATTTAACACGTGTGTTTTCACAGCAGATTTTATTGTCATAAATTATGAAGAATAAAATAATAAAAAGAAGAACAACGACCACGAAACGCAAGGTAATCTTCGCGAGGAATGACTACGGAGATTTCTTCGTTTGTAATTTTATTGTTCTGTTTAGATGTCTTTGACGTCACAAGATCTTTATTTACTTGATCAACGATAAAAAAAAAAAAGTGTCACCAAGATAATGATACATCGTGATTTTATCATCTTTTCCTTCGAACAATTTTATAATTATCTATCTATCTTAAATTTTATTAACACAAATTGAATTACAATATCGCAATATTTTTCATTAAAATTAGCAAGTATCCGATAACAAAAACTTCCAACTTTTAATTACCAATAATAATTACCTTCGATACAATATTATTCCCTAGGAATTGCAAATATTAAGCAACAAAGTAACAGTGTTTACTTTTTCATCTGAAATCCATCGAATCGCAGGAAATACGTGGAAATAATCGAACCGTGCTTTTCATCGAGGATCAAATTACAATCTGCAAGGATTTTTCGCGATTTCATTAACCCTTTGCAAGCGTTCCAAAATACGAAATTTCATTTTCACCCGTATCAAAATATAGAAAGTTAAAGAAGGGAATAATAAAAATCAACAGATTCTCAAATATTTCCAACACTTTTCTTCCGGCGTAATGCGTTTGGTTTCTGGAAGTATACCTGAAAAATTCGATTACATCCGATTACGTCCAAAAATGCTTTGAGTGCAAATGTTTAAGATGATCGAACCGTTGAACACAAAATCGAGACTTTTGAGCGACGGGGTTAGCAAAGAGCCAGCTTCACGGTTCGACGGGTTAACCCAATTACACACGAAGGTTGTCGAACACGTGGTTTGGCAAACGACCTCCCGAATGTCGAGCATATTTTCATCGTCAGACCGAACGAAACAAATTCACGCCGACGGACAAACAAAACCCGAGCCGTGTCATCTAACGATGATGTATTATTGGGTTTGGCGTGGCCGTGCCTGATGTATGAAAACGTGGAGCCCAAGTCGATGGATGGTCACACGTTTCGTTATAGTTCGCCAGACACGCGATCGTGGTTACTCCTATTCGCGTATTAATTCATAAACGTTGCTTAATATGATCTACGACCACGCTAGTTCCGGGTCGTTACCTTACGATTTAATTACTAAGGGAATGGAACGGTTCGACTGTGACATATACTAACTGTTACGAAGTCGATAGTCTTATAATCGAGAGTGAATGGTAGTTACTAGCTTGCTATGTTATTTCTTGGGATTAATTAAATTACCTTTGATCGATAATTTGATCGAAGGTTTAAATTACAATCGTATTCTGAATAATTGCAACTTTAGGGCGTTATTCTACGAACGACCATTTTCACAATGACGTTCAACGTATTAATTATAATTAAGGGGTTATTCCCATGCATGGCGGGCATACGTATGAATCCATTGTTCGGAGGTATAATAGATACCTGCCTTTATCTTATCTAACTCGTTTACATCGTTAGCGTGTATACGCGCAATTTTTCTAGTCATCGTCACCAAAACGTATATGTAGGAGTTTTTATAAATTACTGATATATATGGATTAACCCTTCGTAGGCAATGTGGGTCGTTGATGGCACGAAATACATATGATTCATCTTGAAAATTTGTGTTATTAGAACTTTCGCAGATTGTTTGAAATGGGGAAATAACATACAAAATTAAGGTCTCAATTAGCGACTTTGTAAAATATAAGTATGCTACTGAAAATACTTATCGCAGTTACTCATTAACCCTAGATCATTTTTCTTGCTTTTCTATTTTTTTAATTAAGAATTAATAATACGTGTCTTCGGTTCTGCTATTTTCTTTGCAATAAATAAAGGAGATATAACGAGTACACATGCTTTCAATTCGTAATCTATGTGTCGAATGATTAATGACAGAGTAACGTTGATTTAAGTTTACTTATTCAGGGTTAATAGCATATCATTTTGCTGGTTCCTTTGTGCTATGAGAAGTGTCCTTTTTGTATGATAAAACTGCTTAAATATGATAATTTATGGTACAGATATAATCGGATGTCGACCTACTTCGGACTAGATTATTGATTCATATATATTCGATGTAAATGTCCCAATTTGCGACTATAGTACATTGTCACCTTGAAGGTTACGATCATTTAAACAAATTAAAGTTACAACCATTTGCAATAATACTGCCGCGTGATATTTCATGTCTTGCGTATGCGCTCTATTCACCTTTTTAAATGAGTATCCGCCTTGTTAAATATTAAAACTTTACGCGCCAAAATTCAAATCAATCTGTTAAAAATAATATTTATCTTGTTGCTAAGAAATTAAAAAAAAGAAGAATTACAAATATAAAAAGCCAAGCGAAGTTTAAACGTTATTCATACAAATCATTACCTCAGTCTAACGATAAAAACGTTGAATTAATTAAAGCTTAAAAGATTATTCGAGAGTTGTTTTCTTTCAATTATGTTAGTTAATTTATTGAAAATTCCACCAAACGGCCACGCAACACATGTCACTTATTGATTTCCATAATCACTACAAAATTAACAAAAAAATTCGACGCAATTTGTTTTTTTAATAACAACTTCACGAATATTTCTCAGCTTATTTCAATGTATATTAGATACATTAATATATTCGTGCAAGAAATATTTAAGATCGACAGTAAGGGATTGCTCTATCATTAATTACTTAACCATAAATTACAATGTAGATTGATAAAACTATATGCATGATGCTTGCATATAAGTCTGACGCTTATTCGTAACATACAAAATGTAATAGTTAAATAAGAACGATAAAGTGTCAATAATTAAGACAGACTCGCTAATTGATACATTTACCTTAATCGATCTAGATATCGTACGATGCGAATGAGTAAAATCTGAAACGAAACAGTTCGTGCGACACGATGAAGCAAGAATAACGTAATGTAATGGATCCACTAGCAAATTGTGCCTCGAGTAGCGTGCTAATTAACCGAGGAAGTGATTGGTGCCTGTTAATTGATCGACGAATCGCGTACAAGAATTGTCTCATCGAGTTCCGTTTAGAAACGTATCGAACGATGATTACGTTTTAAAGTCGCAGTTCGCACGGAAATGATCCAGGTTGGTCGAATAACGAATCTCGAATGACTATTCGCGTCTGTCCGCCTGTAAACACCGAATTGCCTTCGTTCCCACGCCAGAAATGCTTCCCGCTGAAAATTGGGATGAAATGACCGAACTGTATCGGTCGATATTGCCGCCTTATTGGAAACGGACATTGTATTCCTGAGCACTCGGAAAAAACCAAACCCACGATACTAATATTTTCCCCCATGGGATAAAATTTCCTATCGAAGTAATTATCATTGGAGATTATTAAAAGTTTAGCATATCTGCGATTTAAATTATTTCGACGCAAAATATATGGAAGATCGCAAATTCAGTTTCTAATTTTATACAGGGTGACTTCGAAAATCACTGACCAATCAGAGCACGCGTAGAGCGTGCGCTCAGCCGTGATAGGGTAACTTCGAGCCGATACGTCGGATTAGAACGAATCATTTGCTAATTATTTGATTGTAAAAAATTTCGAGTGCCGCTCCACCGATGACAGTCAACGTGTTAACAATCGAAACATTATACACGAAATGCTACGTTTTCGAAATCCGTGTCGTGACACAGGATGTATTAGTAACAATCACGATACTAATGTTAATAAAGCAACATAAATCAGTAACGGTACACAATAAAAATTAGTAAATTTAAGCGATTAAATTTGAAAATTACTTGACCCAATTTCAACAAACAACTTTTCATCGAAATAATCGCGATCCGAGTTAACAATCTTCTTCGCGGCAAGTTTTGCATCCCTGCTCGATAAAATTCACTTGATAATCTAATATTATACGATTGCATGATCTCATAACCAGCGAATCGCGTTGAAAATCCCTGTCGCGTCACGTCCGTTCTTCTTATCAACGTTTCGCGGTGTCCCGTAACGTGCTCTAACAACGTTCTCGAAAGCCTCGAGAGTTTCTATTTGCGTTTACGCGAGCGGAAACCTATTTCGTTCCACGAATCTCGATCGTGTCGTTCGCCGTTTAATTAGACGCGAAATTTATAAACCATCGGAACGATAATCGGACCGATAAAGAATACAAACGGAGCCAACACGGGGATCCCGAATCGGTTTATACGACTCCGTGTACCGCTTTTCTTTGATTTCGTCCAGTAGTAAACGTTGATTTAAATCAGACACGCGTGCGATCGTTTCGTGATTTTATACGCGTTGCCCGTTAATCTTTCCAGGTCGATTTGATTGAGAAAAGAAAAAAACATCTAAATTATAATTAGACTGTTCTGTTTTTTTTTTCGTCCAAAAATATGATACTCGATTCAAACAGTTGTAAATAATATTAGACATTATTAATAAAAATCGACGGAATTCATGACTGCTGACACTTATATTTTACGTGAGACTTTTGGAAGTTTCGTTGATCCAATCAGGCTTGGAGAATAACTTTATTTTACAAGATAACGATCCCAAGCATACGGCCAAAATAACAAAGAAGTTTTTTTTACTTCCTACCGCATAAAACTGCTTGATTGGCCTCCGCAGTCCCCAGACTCGAATCCTATCGAAACTTTATGGTCGATTTTGGACAGAAATGTGAACAAAACTGAGGTTACAAACAAAAATAATTACTTCCATGCGCTACAGCGAGCTTGGGATAGTCTCGATCCAAATCATCTATATAATCTGGTCGAAAGCATGCCCAGACGATTGGCTGGAGTTATTAAGGCCAAAGGAGGCCATGCTAAATATTTAATTTAATTTTCTTTCAACACAAAGTGGTCAGTTCTTTTTGTCATCTATGAAAATGCTTGTTTTGTTAAAATAAAGTTACAAGTTCTTGTTATTGCAAATAACTCTTTTAATTTTCGTAACAAACCTTTAGTGTGACAGTACACCAAAAAAAAAAAAAAAAAACCTTTTCATTAAAAATATTAGTTTTGAGATATTCTGTATACGATATAGAATGGTCACTTTATTTAAGAAATCTGAACTTTTTCGAAATACAATTTTATTCGACAAAGTAACAATTTTGAATTACGTCTGCAATAATGACTAGTTGCAAACAATTCTGTAACAGACAAAACAAGAAATATGAAGAACTCCCACTTCAATGTTTCTTATTTCTCTGAGGAACTAAGAAACATTGTGAGGTCATAAGTTGAACAAAAGAAACCACAATCTTCCTATCAACACTTTGACCACATACGCTGAAATTTTAATTATTAAGCATACAATCCGTTAATTTTCAAATTTAACCTTTCAAAACTTAATATCAACGTTATCTGCAGTTTATTTCATCACTTCTTTTGTTATTCGATTGTAAACAATTTCGAGAGCCGGTCACCAGTGATCACCGTGGCAACCAAAGTGTTAATCAATTAATTACGCGCCAATATCTTTTTTTGAAAATCTTTACACGTCTTCAAGAAAGAATCTACGAATCTACTTTTTCTTACCATAAACATTTGTATTAGACAATTTGATTACGCGGGAAATAATGTACGGTAAATAAATTTTAATTCAACCACGACAGAAAATTCGCACAGCACAAATTTGCACGGTATAAAATTCTTGTGGAACTAGGCGTTGCATTCTTGCGATTTTCTTATCGATCCGTTGATAATCTTTTACGAGCACGAGTCTAATAAAAAGAAAAAAAAAAACAAGCTCAGGATTAGGTCACGCTTAGATCGAATAAACACAGGGCTAAGTTAAGTAGAACAGTATCTGTGATTGCTTGCCGCACCCTCTTCTATCTCCGGCCCTACCCTTTTGGTCAGCACAGAGGGATGCCCCGGTTTAACAACGATGCTCTTTTCGTCTTTCACGTTGTCACTCGATCCTTTGCACATTTTATATCAAGGTGAACTTTGCAGGGAAAAAAAAAACTAACTAACGATTCTATTCTATCAAATATCCATCGGGGTTGTCCTTTTCAAAAAGGACAGTTTAACACTTTGCCACGTCAGCCATATGTGTTTAATATCCTTTCAATTATTTAATTAGAAATCGTTGTATTAGGTACTCCAAATTATGAACTTGTAAGAATAATAGGTAAAATTTAGGAGAAATAATAATAGGCCTTTACCGTGGCAGTCGAAGTGTTAAACAGTAAACAATTTTGGTGTATCTAATAATTCCATGTGTCGTCGTTCATTTTTTTATGAATATATTTTGTTTTATAAATACTTTTCGTTGTCAATCTTTTGCCGGAAGAGTCACTTCCAGGAAATTATTATCTTTTCGTAACGAAAGTTGATTTGCCGAGAATTTGGCACTTCCAGGTAATGCAATTATCTTTTTTTTTTTTCAGTAAAATACTGTTCTTCTGTAGAATTGAATGGTACCCTGCGGTTTCGTATTAAAATCATCGCCATTTCAAAAAATTTGGAATATTAAAGGTTTATTGTATTCAGGGAATTATTTATGAGACAACCTGATAAAATAAAAAGAAAAAGCCAACCAATTATAACTGATACGATAATCGTTCGAAATAATGGAACGAACCGAAAATTACACAACAAAAGACAATTTCAAGACGACGTTGTTTCTTGTCAGTTCACTCGCAACTCTTGTGAAGATACTCGGTTATTTTACAACGTCAAAGTGCAAAAGCCACGGTTTGCTTGTCAAGAGATTGAATTCGTAATCACCAAGTGTCGAGCGTTTTTAATCATTGTTTACATTGATCAAAGAAACTGCCATACCGGTGAATTCTTTTATATAACAGCAGATTCTTTGGAATTCGCGAAGCTTGACCGTTCGATTCGATCCACGAACGATAGGAACGGTGTTTTTCACTCGCGGATGGATTCAACGGAGATATTTACCGAGAATCGTTGAAAAACCGACGACTCGATAAGATAAGCCTCGAAAAGAGAATAGAATGATAAGAATTTCCGTGCTATTGTCTGCTGAGTGTTTTTAGAATAATAATACACACGCACGAGATCTATTTCGGCAAATATTGATCTGAAATTCCCTCTGACAATCAAACTTATTCAAATAATAGGCGAATTAAAATAATCTACTAACTAAGGTAGCTTTATTATCGCGTCTGAATATAATATCCAGTAAATTTTAAGTAATAAGACGAATACTACGGGTCTTCTACCATTGTGTCACTATTTTCCCTAGCAGAAGCTGGTACTGCATGCCATTAATTTTTTCGTCGCTATTTGCGTATATATGCAATTAGAAAATTCTCTAGTAACTCCTACAGGTGATTCCAGACTTCCGTGGGATCTCATATAGATAGTTTAGAAATTCCTTAGCCGCTGCTACAGATATTTACAAAATCCCCTAGTAACTCCTATAGGCGGTTCTAAAATTCCCTATTAATTGCTATAGGTAGATTCAAAATTCCCTATTAATTGTTATAGGTGGTTCCAAAATTCCCTATTAATTGTTATAGGTGGTTCCAAAATTCCTTATTAATTGTTATAGGTGGTTCCAAAATTCCCTATTAATTGCTATAGGCGGTTCCAGAATTCCCTATATGGCTTTTTTTTTATTGCGTACAATGGGTTAAAGTAACCCTTGGCTAAAAGTAACTGTAAGAGAAGATAGCTTCCACCATTTGCCTTCAATTCTAGGAAGAGCCAGAGAGAGCCCAACCCACAATAACGAGACACTCCTTCCCATAAACATCCATTTAACCCTCGGATGATGAATTTTTTAAATGCCAAGTCTTTATTCAAAGTTACCTTACCTTATATTTTATAACATCGGGTCAAAATTGACCCTGTACCCTTCATTCGACGTTACCCAAGACAACCTCGAACCACGTTCGATCTTAAATTAAATTTGACGACATAAAAGTACCACAAAATATCACTTGCGACACATCAAACTGAAGCTCGAAGATCAATAAAAATACCCGCGTACATGCACCTTTCATCGACGCTCTGAATACAAAAATGGTTGACTCTTGATTACAAAAACGATGATTCTGTTTCTTTTCTATAGTCAATCGTCATACTGACTAGTTGGCATCATTAATCGTGTATCCGATGACGAGTACACGAGCACCGAAAAGTAACGGGGCATATTCGATGGCGAACAGTGTCACAGAAACGTCCAGTCGTGCGATTATGTAATCGCGCTATCAGCCTGTGTAACGTCGAGTCTCGACCGGCTCATTAATTAATTCCTACCACGAGCTAATGATGTCAGTTGGATTTCTGCAAACAAAACCGGCAGAACCGCGGGACGAGTGCACGCGCACCTAACCGCCATCGAACCCGATCATCGGACACACTGAGCGAAGCGTGTATAAGAAAAAGAGAAAAAAAAAATACGGGAAAGGATAAAACGTGATCTGCAACCAGTCGTCGTTAATGGATTCTGCATTGATTCTCATTATCATAAACAGAGTGTTTATCGGTAGACGTGTTGTGCAATTTAACGACACCAGAGCGGAACACCGTTAAACCGATTCGCATTCACGAACAAGATAACTCGACGATGGAATTTTTATCTAATCCGACGAGATATCTCGCGATTCGACGCGTGGGATGATGCGTGTCGCGTGCAGTCTCGTTTCAAGGACGTGAAATCGGAAGATTTCTCGTTCCAGGAATCGAAGGGATTAAAATCGACTCCCTTAAGGTCGAATTGTTTTCGGAAATTAAATTAATTATTACACTAATTTCAATTTCAATCAATTACAACACCAAGCAAGTTACGAGTTATGCCGTCGACAGACGCGAAAGGATTGATACCAAATCAATTTCTATTTTTCTACGTTCACCGTTTAGATTTGCATCGGGGCGTGGATCGGTTAATGGAAAAGAAGGAACCTCGATCGATCGTCCGGTTAAAGTATACATTTTCCTGGCTGTGAAAGCGTAAAAATACCCCTGAGGAATAACAGTACCACGCTCCTTCTTTCGAAACTCTCTGCAAATGACGTGGGATACCTAAGGTTTTGCGTCAAACGGCGGACACATTTTTTCCTCTGTCTTTTTCGTCCGACATTCTCTTTTTTTTTTCTTCTTCTTCTTCTCTCCATCCTTCGTTTACACGTCCAAGAATCGAACGAACGTAGACCGAAGAGATTCGACACGGTGAGACAACTCGAGCGAGAACGTTCGTGAAGGATTCTTGTGAATTTTATGCTGAATTCTTCTTAGGTGTCAGTTTATGAAAAATACAAGGTTGCATATAACAAAAATTGCTAAATCTATTTATATATGATAAAATAAATAAAAAAATTTCAAGTTTTAGAGCGGCATGTTCAAGGATTGGATAGATGAGCGATCAACTGATCATACTGTTGCACATTTCTATTAATTTGGGTTGCTAATCATTAGAATTTCTATTAATTACGGTTGCTATTTAGTATTCCTAAGAATACTATAGTTTCTATTAGACAGAGTTCCTAATAATTACAATGTCATCAATTAGAATTCCTAATAATCAGAGTTCTAAAAAATTAGAATTTCTACAAATAGGAGTTGCTGCTAATTAGAATTCTTAATAGCTAGAATTCCTAAGAATTACAACTCCTAATAATCACAATTCCAAAAAATCTCCATCTCTATCAATTAGAATTCCTAATAATCAGAGATCTAAAAAATTAGGATTTCTACAAACAGAGGATGCTGCTAATTAAAATTCGAAATAACTGCAATTCCTACTAATTAGTATTCTTAAGAATTAGAACTCCTAATAATCACAATTCCAAAAACTCTCCATCTCTATCAATTAGAATTCCTATTAATCAGAGATCTAAAAAAATTAGGAGTTCTACTAATAAGGGTTGCTGCTAATTAAAATTCCCAACAACCAGTATCCCAACTGATCACGAGTCCTACTAATTAAAATTCCTATCAATTAGAATTCCTAATAATTGAAGTCTCTTCTAATTTAATGTTCCATTAGAAACTTATTACAAATTCTTAAAAGCCTGCTTTATTTTTCTACATTTTACTGATTAGTTTCTAGTTGTTTCGTTGATGGTCTCTATGTTAACATTGTCGTGAAGAACGTCACCGAACCTTGTTATCTTATTCAACCTTGCTTTATGCTGCGATTACGTCGCACCTGTAAAGTTTCGATACCGATTCCTAAGCGAGGTACGAGTAAGTTTCTAAACTTACCCGTCATTTGAACGTTGCAAAACGTTTTCCTTCCTTTTTCCTTCTTTTTTTTTACCCTAGAGCCTGTGCTTCGATTCTCCACGGTCAAGGCGACTTTGATCGTGAAAGATCAATTCCAGCGACATTGCTAATAAAAAATGATACTACCAATTGCACTTTGTTTCTACGACCATGGCCAGTTGTAAATACAAACGAAGAACAATTAATTTTCCAGTATTATATTTAAAGATGTATCATTTTTATTCAGAATTCGACGTTTCGATCCTTGGACGAAGTCCTTTGTAAGGAGGACTCTGTATTACTTTCTCTGAATTCCATATCATCCAATTATATTTATTCTAATTACAATTAATACACAAATGGAGATAAAGCAAAGATGATCAATATGGAAAATTAATTCCAAAGCCACGGATACGTAACACTCATTGTCGACCGATTAAAACGTTAAATGCTGTAATGTAGTACATATAATTATTACTGCAATACTAATATTATTCAAGCTTTGTTAAATAAAATTTCAAACGACAGTGGTCCACACGAAGATCAACGTATTAAATTAAAATTAAGAGTTTCACATTTATTCTTGCAACAACAAAACCAATCGTGTAACCTTTATCGATTCGAACAACAATTTCAAAAATGGCATTACCCTTTGTACCACGTTCAGAGCCACGAAGAACATCTCCCGAAGGAGAATCGAGTGATTAATGTAACATTTCTATCATCCACGATGAAACTTAATGTGCTTAAGTGGTATTTCTTAACACGTTCATCGTCCACGAACACCAAGGAAATGGCACATTATTGACTTTCGTCGTGGGGCACTGTCAAAGGAACGACGGTTTTGAATCGAATACTCGGGAATGATTAATGTAATATTTTCATCCGGCACGAACGGTGAAATTTCAACTTACACGTGTTTCCTTCGGCATAGGACAGAGAACCTTTTTACCATTAGAGGGCCACATTTAAATTACGCAGTAAGAGAGGAGGCTGTTATAATTTTTTATATTTCACTGTTCACTGTATATGTATATAAATATTCATCCAGATCTTTAAATTTTAAAAAACAACTACATATTTAAATACCACTTCAAATACAAATGATATTAGTAGAAGTATTTTTAAATAAATTTAAAGAATAATTTAAAAAAAATACAATAACTTCTGATTCCAAATTGTACGATCAATTAATAATTGCAAGTTGAAAATTATCATAAAAGTAACAAGTACCAAATTTACAGATTTTGCAATATTTTTTCCACGACTCGATGAATAATAGGAAGAAAGAAAAAAGTTCTGTTATGTAAACTGGTCCGTCTTACTCTATGCATAAGACAATAGACATGATTTACGAGGGAAATAAGTATGGTCATCGTATTGTGTACGTATATAATAATTTCAAGGTGAAAATACAAGCTAATATTTGATGCCATTAGGGAATCGGCGGCCAAATGAAAAATGTAACGACTTCACTATAAGAGGGATATAACGTTTCTTCTTTGGTTTGGCCTTTTGACGATGGTCAAGGTTACCGGTCGTCTAATCATAAGAAACTGAATAAAACCACGTCAACGATGTATTGTCTCGTTGATGTAATAATCGAATGAAACGGACCCGGCTAATCAATGATTTTCTACGATGATTTAGCAAGAATCTCGAAGAGTTTATTATTAACAGTTGATGTTGGGGCAGGACAAAATTTACGTTTTTTAATTTTAAGCATTTTTAACAAGTTGAATGTCACAGTGAAAATGGACGTATGTAGTCAGACATGCTAGAACCATAATTATTAACGACACAGTCAATTAATCTTCAAATTTGACCTTTCAATTCAATAGCCAGCGTTATTAGCTGAATATTAACGCTATCCGTGGTTTATTTCACCGGTCACCCCTGCGGCATTCAATGTGTTAACAAAAGTACCACCTATATCTTGTTACATATCTTGAGTATAATTCCAAATTTTCTTCGTTAACATTTTAAAATTTAAAATTTCCAAAATTACCAAATTTCGAACTTTCAAATCTCGAATTTCTAAATTTTAAATTTCCAAATATCAAACTTCTAAATTTTTAATTTCCAAATTACCAAATTTCGAACTTTCAAATCTCAAATATCTAAATTTCAAATTAAAAATTTCCAAATTTCAAATTTCTAAATTACCAAATTTCAAACTTTCAAATCTAAAATTACGAAATTTCAAATTTCCTAAGGGCTACAGAAGAATAATTCCTAATTTTTGATTTCTTGAAACTTCGAAAGGTTTCGATACTCTTGAAACTTGAAACCAACCAAATAATCAAACGATTAACAAGTTGGAAATTGTTGGATATTATATTTTTATCTTCGTTTGCGGCTTTTTTGAAACTTGCGTTTCCACTTTCGAAAGATAGATAAAACATTAAAACGCTTATCTGCCATTCAAGTGACGACGATTTTGTGTTATACTTTTCCTTCTCCCTCGATTTATCACCACAATTATTATCTAATTACTTACAATCTTGTCGTGTCGTGAAACCGTAACTTTGTTCCCAACATTCGCGTGAAAAAAGCGTGACAACTTCGATAAATCGTTTTCGTGGTCACTGGGACACACACACACACACACACAAAAGTCTGAACGAAATTATCCTTGAAGAAACTTCGCTTGTCTCGAGTGATCAATTAGTCTATTAACACTTTGAGAACCATGCCACCCATACGTAGCAGACGTATGAATTTAAATAAGAATCTGTCATCTATTGTAGTTTAACACGTTTGTTACTAACGTCACAAATATTTAACATCTTCAATTTTCTATATAAAATCTTCATTTCTTATTTTGAAACGGATAGAAGTCAAACTCCTTTGAAGAAGTTTCGAACCCCTTAAATTTCTAATGTTTTCAAATTTCAAAGACGTAAACGAGAAATAGTCCGAAATTCAATATAAATTATGGCCACTCTCCGTGGTCCGTCCTCCGAGGGTTAACACAAACCTACAAACTATTGACAATCGAACACTCGATATATTAATATATTAAGACAAAAAAGAAGAAGAAAAATAATTCAAATGAATCAATTATAGGGTTAAATTTGAAAATTAACTACACGTACGTCTATATTCACTGCGCCAATCAACGTGTATAACTCAAAGACATTGGAAGTTACAATTTTTCTGCAAAATTCATAGCCGGATCGAAAATGGATAAACCATTGGACAACGTGTTCCATGGTTACAGATTTCGTCGTTGAAAATCATTGACAACCAATGTAAATAGACTGCAAAGAATCAGCTATAACTCTGCGAAATAAGTCACGTGTATGCGTCCATTATTTACGCGTGGGAAGATCGATGTGTGTGACCTGAGGTCACACGAGCCACCGTACCAACGTTAACGAAATCTTTTATCAATTTTCCACGATCCACAAGCCCGAACTAACGGTTGCCGTCGATAATTAATACGCGTATCAATTATTTTATGAAAGAAACAATTACGGTGTACATCTATCGCTCTCAACGAGCTGTTGCGATTTATTAAACGATCAAATAAAATGAAACGAAATTACTCGATGCTGCTGATACGCAATGCGTTTCAGTTTAATCAATAACAACAAAAGGTAGATTTTTACAAAAATAATCACAACGAAAATTTTCTAACTAAATTTAGGTAATAATTGAATTCATGATTTTCTACGTAATTTGTTTCAAAATGTTGATGTGGTGCTTATAGTGTCGAGCATCGTTAGATTTTCCTAGGGAAAATGGCGTTATAAAAAAGAAAGAAGGCTCCAGCATTCGTCGAATGTATGAAAGTTACCAGTCAAAGTAACTAACCTATAGCCCAACACTCAATTACAAATATGGCAATTCGGTGATTAGTAATCACTAATTTGATAGATTAGTAACTGCCAGTTACTTAATTAGTGATAAGTCGAATAATCGTCGTATTTAAGTTAATCAATACATAAACCTACACTTAACGCAGTGATTCTCAACCACTGTGCCGTGAGATTCTTGAAATGTGCCGGCACTGCCAGAAATCTAAATTATTTACTTTTTTTGTTTTCACTGTTGGAATATGCGTTCTGCGCACACTGAAATGAGAGTGGAATTATCATTTGTACGCTCAAATATAAATGAAGTTATGAAAAAACACCAAGCTCAAATTTCCCATTAAATGTTCCCATTAAATAAACATTTTGTTTATTTTTTTTCATTGAAAATTATTATTCTATGCTAATTTTACAAAATATATTATAGCTACATCAATCTTAATTTATGTTATTGTTAGTGCCATCAAATTTTTAAATTATTAACACGTTGACTACCGCGTCCATAGAAACTTCTCGCTTGCATTATTAATATCCTTTCAATGACTTAATTAGAAATCGTCGTGATAGCTACTCGAAATTCTGAATAATAGAAATGATGAAAAATTCTTGATCAAAATATAAGTTTAAAAGTGTGCCGTGACGAACAAAAGATTAAGAATCACTGACTTAACGCATAACTATTCTCAAAATGATGACTCCCCCCCATTTCGCCATTTTCCCTAGGAAAGCCTATCTTGTACCTTCCGTTTCTCACGAAAGGGTTAAACCTTACACCCGTTTATAGATTCAACCGCAGAAACAACGAATAAAGAAGAAATGTTACTATTTTTAACCGACTTCGAAAAAGAAGGAGGTTATTCAATTCGACATGTATATTTATTTTTTTTTTTCTCCCCCCCAAGACGAACGATCGATGTTTGATTTCTCTTATCGATTACGAGTCGTATCGAATCCTACGATTAACACAACACCACCGATAACGATAACGGCCTGCGTGGGTGCGAGATGCGATCGACTCGTGCACAGATTCCGGTAAAATTATAACGGATTAACCGGCGTTGCACATATTGCAAACCAATCGAGACACACGACTTCAGATTTACATAACGCGAATTATACATTCGAACATGTGAAAACGAGCATAACGTTACCGAGTCCAAGGTCGATCGACGTGGACTTTGAAGGAGAAAGGATCCGCTTCGCGTGTTCCTTGAACGGATTGAATAGCGTTTCGATTCCGTATAACACGGGGACGAAACAACACGTTCGTTCGGTTTTTTTTTTTTTTTCTATTCGAAATTGTGAGAAATCCTCAAACGACAGAAATTAATCGAACGGAACGCGAGCGTCTCGTTAATTATGAAAGGGGATTAAATGCGAGTTTATTCGACTTGGTCACTGTTACGATGAACGCTTCAGTGTGCCACCTTTTCAGCCACCAATCAATGGGAATCTTTAACGTTTGACCGAGCATTAAACGGTAGACAAGCACAACGAGCAGATACGACGTTAACTTACGTAATTTCTGAATGAACGACAACGAGAACGTGGCCTCACTCCCGGCCAACAAACGCGCAGACTTTCCCTAAAAAAATTCGAACACCTTTCCCTCCTCGTCTTTCCTTTACCCGACCTTCGGTCCACCGTATTTTCTATTTGTCTCTACGTTAAAAAGGGGAAATTCATGTAACTCGATCAAAAAATCGAATTTTTTGTTTGTTTGCATAAATCAATAGTATAGAATATACAGAATCCTATCGATATCGTTTCATCATGAAATAAAACTTTCTAAATATGTAAAACGACTATTTTCAATCTACCGTGCAATATAATTAAAAAACTGATTGACAAATCGACTTGCATCAAAGTGGATTTTAAAGATAAATTCTCTTCTAGTTATACCTGATTATACATAAGAAAAATATTATTTAACATCCTCTTTTTTTTTCTTTTCAACAAATTTCCCTGTAAAAATGAATTTTTTTTTTAACTATATTTTTTATCGGTTAAACAAAATTTTTGCAAATTTAGGTATGACTACAGCATAATTTTACTTTTTGTTCTAGGTCAATTGTATCTAGCTCTGCAACTCTTCCTCTAAAGCGTTCAATATAACTGCAGATATTTTTTAAATAAATTATTTTTATACTGCACAAAAATTTGTTGTATAATCTCGAATGTCAAGTAAAGTACTACAAATAATTTTAAGAAGATTCGTTAACGTTTACTCATTGAAAAAAATGATGAAAAAAGGACCTCGTTTTAGGTGTGTTACAGGAGTTCCCCCCCTTAAATCGTAACACCTTTCATTTGTCGATAAAAATTCCTTTGACTATATCCTCAAAATTAGAAGATATATATTTTATTAAAGTATTAAAAATAATAAAAGAATCATTTAAGAGTTAAATTGGAGATTAGTTGTCACACGCAAGAAAAAATTGTAGAGAAATGCAAGAACGTCCACGAAAGAGAAGAGCGTCGAGAAGAGGAAAATGAATCACACTACTAGTTGGGTAAAACCGAATCGTACATGATTTCTATGCGTTACGCATAAATTGCCGGATCCTGATACATATTCTACAGGCCGAACGCGGATTGTGTTCAGGTTGTGCGTGTTGCGTTTTCTATACAGTTCGATCACCTTTCTCCCTTTCGCAACGATTGTATAATAGCCTCAAGGAATTACACGGGATACGCAAGTTTCGCGTAATAAAAGTCACGGGTAATTTGTTCAAAATCAGAACGAACGATTACTGTTACCGCAAATTGTTTTGAATTTTGCCTCCCTTTACGAAAACATACACTGCGCATGCGCGCAGGATACGCGCAGGGGTATTTATACTCCCCGTGTTCACGTCACAGCCTGTGGATTAGTACGATTGCAACTATGCAACTGCAATCAAGTTTCTGGTAACCTTCGAGCAATTATGACTCGATATTATCGCAATGATTTTATTTTAAACGACTTTTCCATTCGTTGGTATTTCGTTTTTTAATCTGTTTCCGCGTACGACTCTCTCGTATCCTCTTACCGATAATACCGGCATTGCTTTCGTACTAATCTAGCATTGAGGTACATGAATTTTTAATTTTTAGTAACCGAAAAATCCGTACAATGAAATCGTACAATATATAAATATAGTATATTTATAATAATTGATCCTAAATTCTGTATCAGTCTTGTTTTAACGACGTGAAAACGTAGAAAAGTGCATTGACCGTTCGGCATGTCACAATGTGCCACTTTATTTGCGTAGAAGCTAACATTTCTATACGATTCAATATTTTTGCACGATAATTAAATTGTTCGTCAAAGTACTGTTTAGTTTTTGAAATTTGCGCAAATAAGTTAACGCGATACAATTATGCACGAGATGTTCAATGCACCAAGGAGTACCGAAACGAGAGGTCGTCGCAGTTTCTCAGTAAAAAACCTGTTGCTTCGCTTACGTTGTCACGAAGTTGAATCCTCATCGTTACACGTACAGGAAACAGTGCCAACCGAATTTCGGCTAAGTTTACGAAATAACGTATGATCAACGATACACTGATCTGTTTTAATATAATTCACGTTACGAACGTAAGAAAAAGAGAATCTGTCACCGACCGCATTGCACAATTTAAAATCTCAATCGTCAGAAGGGTTCACGATGAAAATCTTACGGAATGGCACTATATTCGATATATCGAAGGCTTTTCTTACGTTTGATAACGTATGTCATACGCGAACGCGTAAATGAATCTAACAGAAGGGAAATAAACATCTTAGGAAAGATTTCACCGATATCTTCAAACACAGTCAAGACGGTAATTGACGGAAAGGCATATACTCGTAATCGTCAATCATCGTGTACAAAGTTTTTAACGATGAATCGTGTTTATACGATTTTTCTACATAGAATCTTATATTGTTTGTAAATTGTACACTTACCAAACACTGCTAATCCTCGATGTGGCACAACAAACACCCGGAAAACATGATAGAGACGACATAACCCGCGCACCGAACTAAACCGGCCATATTGTTTACTGGAACAGCATTTGGCCGTATGCCTGCTTTCACTGTTTTGCGGATCCCTCATAAAAACGATGAAAACACACTCTGTTGTTAACCCGGATTAACTTTGTCGATATATAATCGCGTTGGTAACATTCGCGTACACGAAAATTAACATTCGTACAGAATTCTGCTTTATCGAGTTAATGCAGATGTTTACACGACCGACTCCGCGCACGTACTGAAGGGCGCTGCAGGAACGGCTGGTTTTCATTCAATTACTTCAGCGCGACGCCGTTAGATGGCGATGGCGTGTTACGGCAGTGTTTTTAAAAAATCGTTTCGCCCTGGAATCGTTTCCTAAAATTAATATAAAGATTGATATTCATTTTAATATGATTTTAACGCCTCTTTAAAAATGTTTAATTCCATTGAACTTCTTAGATTAAAATTATTTGAATTCAAAATTTAGCAATCTTAAGTTGACATCTTGAAATTTGAATAACCGCCAATCTTCAGAGCGGTCAATATTTGTTATGGCCATCCGCATGGCACGGGAAGAATGGATTTGTTTTGATATTTATAGTTGCTTGTAAATTGGAAAGGATGGCTAAAAAAATAAAAAAACATGCTAAAAGTGTAAAAAACACCGGTACAAATATTAGTAAAACAAATAAAAATAAGATCGCTATTATTAAAGATCAAAATGTGCAATTCAAAAGCAAATCGAACAGAAACAAATATAAACTTGCTAAAAAGTTTAAACAGATACATAAAAATGAAGAAAATCGTGCGCCACGTAATTTTGTAAACAATAACTCTACAAAGGTATTAAACGCAAAAAATAAAAGTCAAGATACAAAAGCTAAACTTCAAATTAAAAAGAAAAAAAAGAAAAAAGTGGAAAATTCTGACCAGTCTAACAACGAGGCTCATAATGACAGAAAATTATTAGCGGTAAAGTCATTTACAAGTGTAAAACGTAAAAAAGATAAAAATCAAATTAATAAAACAAAGATTGATTCAATAGTAAGCAAAAAGCAGAACCAAAATAATATTCAAAATAGAAATAATGATTCCCAATTGCATGTAAGTCGTCATAAATTAAATGTTAAAAAGCTAGAAGAATTATTAACTATTAAACAAAAGGAAACAAAGAATAAGAAAAAGAGTACAGAACCGCAATCTTTAAGGGAACGAATGATGACTAAATTAAGGGCATCTAGATTTAGATATTTAAACGAAACACTTTATAACAGCGAAAGCTCAGAATCTAAACATTACTTTAAAAATGATCCTGATGCTTTTAAAGCATATCACGAAGGATACAAACAACAGGTTGAACAGTGGCCTTTAAATCCTGTTGATATCATAATAAGTTCAATTAAAAAAATGTTAGTCCATTGTTACTTCAATGTTGACCATTTAATTTTTGTACGTACTATTTACTATAAATATTTTAGGTCAAAGGAACATATAATTGCTGATTTTGGATGCGGTGAAGCCAAACTTGCTGCTTCTGTCCCTCATAAAGTACATTCTTTTGACTTTGTTTCTCTAAATGAAAATGTGTCTGTTTGCGATATAGCACATACTCCGTTATTAACAAGCGGGGTACATGTTGTAGTATTTTGTTTGTCTCTTATGGGAACTAATCTTAAGGATTATATTATAGAAGCGAATAGAGTACTTAAAAAAGAGTGAGTATGATTATTAAAAAGGAGTATATATGATTTGTGTTATTTATATAACAAACAACTTACATAAAACATATGTTTACAGCGGTATCCTGAAGATAGCTGAAGTTGAAAGTAGATTTGAACAAATAGAAGATTTTATAAAAACATTGGACAGTTACGGTTTTAAAAATACCTGGAAAGATTTATCCCACAACTTGTTTTACTTCCTAGATTTTAAAAAAGAAAGAGACATAGGTAATAAGAGGAATAAGTTACCTCCAATCACTTTAAAGCCATGTTTGTATAAAAAGAGGTAGTGATTAAAAAATGGACTTATATTAAATAGGATTGCTAGTATTTAGTATTCCAAAAAATTATAGTTTCTATTGGGCAGAGTTCCTAATAATTAAAATTCCTAATAGAGTTCCAAAAAATTAGGATTTCTATTAATAGGGTTTGCTGCTAATTAAAATTCCTAATAATTGAAGTCTCTACTAATTTAAAGCTCCATTAGAAAATTATTACAAACTATTAAAAGCCTGCCTTTTTTTTTTATATTTTACTGACTAGTTTCTAGTTGTTTCGTTGATGGTCTATGTTAACATTGGCGTGAAGAACGTCACCGAACCTTGTTACCTTATTCAACCTTGCTTCATGCTACACTTACGTCGCACCTGTAAAGTTTCAATATATTACATATCGTATGTAATATACTTTAATAAAACTGCTGTTTTCCTTATTTTTATTTTACATTGGTTGAAATTGGTAAAAGCTGTTCCATCATGTTTTGATGCCATATTCCCTTAAACTGATATCAAATACACTTTGGATATTTAATCTATGTGCCTGCTTAAACAATATGCCATTCTTGAAACACATTGATCTGTTGGCACAATGCACAGCAACTACAACATAACAATATATATTCTTTACTTACTTTATTTATAACAAAATAATTTCATTATTTAATACACAAAAAATTAGGGTACTATAAATAAGTTTACATCAATTATTCTGTATAACCGGTAGTTCTGAAAATGTAAATCTGTACATATACTTTTCTTATATAGTATCTTCTCTTTTTGCATTTTATTATATATTTGAAAATGACATGATTCATAATATCTTAAAATTACTCATATTTATACCATCCAAAATGTCTTCTGTTTCATCTCTCAAATCTTCCACCTTCTCCAATATAATCAACTGTAACATTTTGTAAAAATGAAGTTAATAGAAGTGTAAAAATTTAAAGGTATCAGTATAGTCTTAGTTTTTTTAAAGCATTTACTTTAGCAGCTTCGACAATTTGTGTAGCAACTTTTCTGCTTAAATATGGAATTTTGTCTAATAAGACATTTGGTTGTACTTTAGCTATACACTGTACCGTTTTGAAGCCTGCGTTATACAATTGACGTGCTCTACCCTAAAATACAATTTATTACAAATTAAACGTACCGTTAAATATAACTCTAGAAAATAAACAAAAATTTCTTACAATTTTAACCAACGGTAAATCCATTAATGCTTCCAACTCTAAAGGACAACAGTATGATAATTTTTTACTAAATATGTCGATCAAATCTTTGAATGCCCAAAATTCATCTAATTCCTAGAATAAAATTATCTATTGAAATCTTGCAAAACATAAGCATAATGTATTAAGTAACTAACCTGACAAAATCGAACAACTGAAAACGCGAACGATGCTACCGCAGTCAAAAGATTTTGAACAATACCTCTGTTCACCTGATATTTTTCTGCTATAGTATACACTTCATGATGACTCCACAATTCGTATAATATTAATGTTGCATAAAATCGGTGAACAACTCTTGGTTCTACGTTCTATTAAATTTCAGATTTAAGCGTAAAGTATTATTTAATTCAAGAAAGTTAAAATTTCTACTTACTTTGGGCATTAAACCATTACGTATTTTGCTTGCAGCTACTTCACTGATTCCAAGAAGTCTTGCCGTTTTCATTTGTGTTTCCGATAAATTGATTACCTAAAAATTTCATGAAAATATTACAGAAATATTATTAGCAGGACTAAATATCGAGAAAATTAAAATTAAAATTGTACCACATCGTAATAAACAGATCCCACTATTTTTATCTGAGATGTTATATCGTACGGGGTAACAAGATATAACAAATGTAAATGATCGATAAGAATCAAATGTTCCTGAGCTCTTTTTAAATCTTCGTACAGCGTATATGCACATTGTAGATCAATGCCACCTTCGACATAAAAATACAATTACTTTATGAATTTATATAAATAGTAAAACTAAAAATACCTTTCATAGCTGCACGTCCTAAACTGCACAATTCTAGTTCAGTTTCGTTTGTAATTTCGATTAATTTCTTTCCCTTTTTCTCTATATCTGTATTTGTACTATCAGAACATGTAATTTGGGACGGAATAACAACAGTTACGTTCGGTTTTACTACATCAAAATTTCTAATTTTATCTTTCACTTTCATTACACCACTTTTCAAAAATTCAGTTATCGCAACATCCACAACATGTTTAACGTTTACACCTAATCGTTCCTGTTGAATATAAAGTAACGTTCTTTTTGCAATTTTATGCAGTTCAGATCGAGTCGTGGCTATAGAAGATAATACAGCACTTAATATTAAATTATTTATGCCCCTATCTTTATTCACGTGCAACGTGCTTAAGGAATCATCCATTCTTGATTGCAGAAGTTCTTTTACCTATATAGTAAATATTAATATGTAATAACTGCATTCTATTTGTAAATTTATTACAGTTGTATGTCTATTATTACTTTAGATAATTCATTATTTTGACAGATAAGTATACTTTCTCCTATATTTCCCATACCAGCACGTCCAGCTCTCCCAATCATTTGTTTGTATCTGCTTAAATTCACAAACTGATTACCAACGTACGGACACCTTAGTATTACCTGTTATGTATTATTCAAGATAGTAAATAAACAACATTATTATAAAACATTATATAACAAACAAAGTACCCTTCTAGCTGGTAGATTAACTCCGGCTGCCAACGTTGATGTGCAACATATCACGCAAAGTGTTCCTGCTTTAAAAGCATCCTCTAATAATCGTCTTTCCTCAGCCGTAAGACCAGAGTGATGATAAGCTATACCAAATTTTATAGTTTTGTGTAAGATAGGACAGAGGCCTTCTTCATTTCTAAGCGCATTTAATAAATTTTGTTTTTCATTTTTCTTATGAGTTTCTAATTTCCTAAAAATGTTTATGTACGTAAATACTTATTAACAATTGTAATCTTATACGTACAATTATGTTACAGAAGGAAATCTCACTTGAATAAAATTTTGGTTAATAATAACGCAACGTTTTCACAATTTTTCCGACTCGAGCAAAATACCAGACACGAATCGTTTGGAACCACATCCATTACTAAACCACCGATTCTATCCGGATCGATGATTGCTGCATCATTTGAATACTTTTCAAACAAATAAGTTATTAGAAACAACGATCAAATATCTAAGTATATTAATAACTAATATATATATGCTTACACGGTAATTAATTTTCTTCACATCTGTGAATAATTCTTCTGATTTCGGATCAATCAACCAAATACTGTCATCACATTTAACATATTCTCTGATTTCAACGGGTCGAAAATTGCCAGTATATAAATCCGCTTTCAAAAATTCGGCTACTTCGTTTAAGTTACCTATTGTTGCACTCATCCCAACAATATGAACATTTTCTAAAAAAAATATAATTAACTTTTAGTTCGATTAATTTCCATCCAAATTCTATACTAAAAAGTTTATAAAATTTTTGTATCTATGTTTTTTTACCATTAACATACAATGTTTTTGTTAACATAACTTCCAGCGTAGCACCTCTTCCTCCACCTTCGCCAAGTAAATGTAATTCATCTACAACCATAATGCCAATCTAAAATATTTTGATAAATAATTATAGTTCGACATTGTATTAAAATTATATTCTTTAACAACATTATCTTACTTACTTCGTTAAAACGATTTTCTTCTATTAAACTATTTATTAAACTTAATGCTTTTTCTATTGTACACATATATATACTATTTTTTTTATGACGTTTTTTCGGAGGAAAATGCCCTTTTGATGCAGCATATTCGTCGATCAAAAAATCTAATTCCAATGCAAACGGTGCCATCGCTTGAACCTGTAAATTATAAATAAATATGCATATTTTATATAACTAATTAGTGATTGAATTGTATGTAAAATGAATAATTTATTACACAATACAATCAAATGCCAACCTTTTCTTGCACTATAGCAACAAATGGCAATACAAATATTGCATTTCTTTTATTACATATAATCTCTTTTAACATTAATATTTCTGCAACCAATGTTTTACCTCCGCTTGTTGGAAGAGCATAAATTAAATTTTTTCTATTTTTTACTGCGTCTAAATTCAAACATTCATCTTGCCACTCTGAAACCATGAAATATTTGTTATAAATGTAGTGAATAAAGCAATTACTAATACTATATTCTATTAATATTAATGAATAAAATACTTACCATATAATGTATTTATACCCCTAATTTGTAAAAAGAGATTCTTAACTCTATCTGGTAAACCATAAAATGCATTATCCTTTATCCAAGTTGAATGATTATAATCTGTAGTACCTATTTTCTTGCTATTTAAGCAATGTATTTTATTTGGAACGATATTAGTGCATTCAACTGAATATCTTTTCAATGAATATCCTCTATCCTCTATCAAAGCTGAATCAGTGTTATAATTTTCAGATATTTCCATAGCGACCTATGTGTTGAAGGCAAAAAGTTTTATGTTCAATTATGACGTGTACACAAAAGTTATTGTAATTCAATACTCAACCTGAACACAATGGTCCAAAGTATCATCTATTTTAACAGATGACTCCAATTGTGTAAAAACTTCGTTCAACAATGTATTATCCTGCCAATGATTGTTCGTTTCGATAGATACGTTGTCAGGAATACTTAAGATATTAGTCTTCGGTGTTTCAAGTTTCAAATCAGTTTTATTTCTACCGGCAACTTCCAATTCTTCACTTTTGATTTCAAATGTATTGTTCCATTCGCATGTGAAACCGTTTAATGCGTTTTCATGTATTTTAGAACTTATAGCAAATACTTCGTCATTACCACCTTCGATAGTATCATCATCGATATTTCTAAATATTGTATCATCCATAGAAAGAATAGAATCAACAACTTGTAATGATTCAGAAATAATTTCACATTGCTTTTTCGATTTCTGTTTTACCCTTCCATGATTATTGTCCATGACAGAATTTTTATTGGACATAACGATTACATTGACAATCATAAACAATTCACTCTTGATTATACAAATTAAATACAGACATGTATTTACAATACATAATCCAAAGAATCCAACAATAAGTATATCTAACTATTTACATACATATTTATTTAATAAAATATAACAAGATTTCTTCGTCGGCAATAGGACAATCATTTTTTTTATTGTTTTATGCAGTGAAAATTGTATATTACACACATTTATTCTGTTTACTTTTAACTGTTTACGTATACATACTACAGTTACACTTATAAAAAATTAAAGGTGATACTTGTGTTGTTGGATCTATCTTCTGATATGT
Source organism: Stelis phaeoptera (assembly GCA_943735885.1). Lineage (NCBI taxonomy): Eukaryota > Metazoa > Arthropoda > Insecta > Hymenoptera > Megachilidae > Stelis > Stelis phaeoptera. The sequence continues at coordinate 8,920,067 of OX030937.1, forward strand.
TTTGATAACATGAATTTTAGTACATTATATTTTAAAATTATAAATAAGCACATATGTACAAATAGAACAACTTATAGTGATATATAACAAAAAATTATACATAACTCCATCAGCTGACTGAAATTGATCTTAGTGTTGTGGTGTTGTGAAAGATTGTGTTGGCTATAAATAGGTTGTACCAAAAATTTCACATATTAAACGTAAAAAATAAGGAATAGACAATGAATATTCTCACAAGGTCTTTTTTACCCATGGTAATTTTAAATATATAGTATTCAAAAATAAATTTTACAGTTAAACTACTTAATTAACATAATATATGATTTAAGGTTAAACCGGTACCGTTCGTAAGGAATGTTTCAGTAAGTTGTATGAAATACAAAGACGATTTTAATAATTTAATTCATCCGGAAGGCCAAGAACCCAGAATACCACGATACGTCGAACGTAATGAAGAAGGTGTTGATATTAAGAGAGCTCGGTAGTAATAAAAATAATAATGAAAATAAGTAACATGACATTCTCATCTCTTATAAAATAATTTGATTACAGGCTAGTGTATCAATCTCGTAAACGTGGTATGTTAGAAAACGGTCTTCTTTTAAGTACATTTGCCAAAAAATACTTAAATAAATTTGACGACAAACAATTGCAATTATATGATCGTCTTATAAATTTACCAACAAACGATTGGGATATATTTTATTGGGCTACGGGCGCAAAGCCTACTCCACCCGAGTTTGATAACGAAGTCATGAATTTGTTGAAACAACATATAAAAAATGAGGATCGTCAAGCAAGAATAATGCAACCTGAATTATAAATAACATAGGATTTAATTATGAAATATTTAATAGTTTTTTAATTTATAACAAACTTAGTAAGAATAAAAGAATGTTAGCCAGACTATGTAAATATCATTTTCCTTTTACATATGTACATAGATAAACAATATTTATTGTAAATATAATCTTAATGGCAACATATGTAGATAACCTGCTGTTTATTAACAAAAATAAATAGTTGTATCGATCAATATGTAATTGTTTTTCCAACCCTTTCGTTACTACGGGCGATTATAGTCGCTCTGCATAAGATACATACGATACCGCGTATTTTACATATGACGAGCAATTGGAGTTATTGAACATCGAGTATCTTACTCTGGTCATGTAGCATCAGTATTTTGTTTTCCATCACTTTTTTTTTTCCAAAAAACGCATTTTTGGCGCGGAGGCTCGTTCAGCGGGACTGAATTTTTCGCGCATGAGCGACTCTTTTCGTGACGTTACGAAGCCGATTCCAGTAACGTATCAGGTATATTTGATGGGCACGGGACCCGGACCCGGAGCAGAGATGGAGTTAGAGCACAAAATAATCATCAAGTTATATTGTACTTAATATAACGATTTAATAATGATAATAATGATTTAAAATATCAATTGATCCCTGGCAAGAATAAATTTACAAAGCCATTTAACATTTTTCCTTTCAATATACTTTCCACCGGCAACTGCCCTTTTTGTCATCGGATTAATCCCGAGCTTTGGTTTTTTTAAAATAACCATTAAATTATGTTGCAGTTACATGTAGAAAACTCGGAACCATGATATTGTAAATACCTTGTTTTTAAATCGAATAGTAGGGGCATTATAGAACCTTATTTTATACGAACGGCTACTTCACTGACGCTAAATTCAATGCACATGCGCGAAAAATTCAGACCCGTCTGGCATCACTGAGCGGAACTTCCGCTGCGGAAGGCGCCGCGTCGGAGAAACTGCCCGTAGCGAAAACTTAGTATGAAAATAAAAAAATTTATTAATAAATTTTATATATACATACACATACTTTTTAGAACTTTTGTACAAAAACAATACATAATACTGTTGCATTATTTTCAGATATAAAAAGGCAAAAATGCCCATTTTCTGTTACAGATACATTGTATCCGAAGTTATATAGAACAGTCATAATCTTTATATCACACTCTCGTTAATATAAATAAATAACATAAACAAGTATTAACCAATTTGCATGTATCTATGAGGATTTGACGTGTATTCCTTGTTTTTTGTAATGCTTACAAGTCCAGGACCTTTAGCTGAACTTGAAGTTGCATTTTTTCCTTTTGCCGTAGCTTTTCCTTTTCGTGTACTAGTAACATAACGAAACTTACTATATGTAATATCCAAATAACATTAAACACGATAAGCATATATTCATACATAGTTATGTATCTTACCTCGATGTATTTCGTTTAAACTTTTTAGTTGTATTCCGGTAATTTCCTCTACCTTTTCTCTTTGTACCTTGGCTTCTATTATATTTACCAGCAAAAGAAGGAGTGCTATTATTCCATGTACCGTCATCATCATTATCGCTTCCATTACTTTCCGACGGTTCTTCGTTTAATAATACTATAAATGGAATTACTGAATTGGTTAACCATACGTTGTTAATCAGCTGAAATGTCTTTCATTTTTTTTTTACCATATTTCTCTGCAGCATATTTTTGGGTGATATCCAGCAGAGCTTTTCCATATTTTTCAAAATTTGCTTTAGTTACATGCGGTATTTGTAACATAGCTTCCTCGCTATCTGGAAGTTTTTGGCTCATTGCCCTGATCGCTATCATATTCATAACCGAAGATGCTGAAATATCAAGCGCCCCAGCAATTCCTTTTATTATTTCCATTAATTCTTTGTAACAACGTTCCTGCAGTTCCAAAAGAACTTTATCAATCTTTTTCGTATCCGCGGATACCGTAGCCACTGCGGTAGAACTATTGTTAGATATTTTCATAGGGATTTCCACCTGTTTTGTAAATAGAAATTATTATATTTTACTCAACGCGTTTAATTAAAATTAACTGTTTATCATTCCAACCTTTACATCCTTTTTCGTCATTAGTTCACTAGCATTTGGACCAATCTTTAGATAGGCACAAGCAATTTCGTTGTTTATGTACATTTGTTCTTGCAGATAATCTTTAAGAACCATACAATGTAGTAAACGTTCTATATCGCCCCTGTTCCACGATCTTCCACGACCATACAAAGGATGTTTATTAAGACCTGTATAAAGATTCGGTAACAATAATCTTGTATCACAAAAATGAACAATACATATATCATTTTTATCTTATACCTGATTCCCTTATTTTTTTCAGATCGCTTCCTTTAAATATATCCGTAAGTAAGATTAACGTAAGATTACAACTTCTTGATTGATTGATATCACGCACAGCTTTCATAATTTGTTTCGCATCTTCTGTTGCATCCAACGTTGTAAACGCATCCTGAGAAATGTCATACAATTTTATAACATTCTTCTAAATCAAAAAATAACGTTTCAAATATTCGCTCACTTTGTTTCTACAATTGTCGCACGATGTTACTTTGTTCACGATGCACTGTTGTCGATCGAATATTTCACCGAAATAATTCAGTTGCTGAGATCTGCGACAATCTGTTTTATTCTCACAAAACGATACCATTTTAAATAAATTATCTATGTTAGTTTTTATCGCATCCGGATTTGAATTGTCCATTTCAATCATCTTTCTGATTCTGTGCATATCAACGTAGTTATAAAATAATATACAATCTGCATTTTCTCCGTCACGACCAGCGCGTCCACTTTCTTGATAGTAACCCTCGATAGATTTTGGAAGAGCCGCATGAATCACAAAGCGTACATTCGGTTTGTCGATGCCCATTCCGAACGCTATCGTTGCACATACAACTTTAATCTGAAATTTTGTCGAATTATGTAACACCGTACACGCGCATAAAAATTATAACTACTTAAAATATAATTTTATACCTCTTCTGAAATCCATCGACCTTGAATATCACTTCTGCTATTGTCCGTAAGCCCGGCATGATAACTTAGTGCCTTGATGCCATTCTTTTTCATTTGCATCGCATAATCGTCGCACTCTTTACGAGACAAACAGTACACGATACCACAGTCGTTTTTATACTTTGTTTTTATCATAGCTATAACTTCGTCCGAACAATTTTTTCCCTTCTTTGCAATTATACTATATCTTAAATTAGGTCTATTGAAACTAGACATGAACCTAAGAGAAGAACAGGAATTTACTATAAAGGAACAAAAATTGATTTTAACGTAATTGCATACCATTTCGGTTTGGTAAGACCCAACTGATACAATATATCGGTCCGAACTCTAGGTGTAGCTGTCGCTGTAAGAGCAATCATTGGTACGTTCGGATAATTTTCTCTAAGGCACCTTAATCGTTTGTAATCAGGCCGAAAATCATGCCCCCATTGGCTGACACAATGTGCTTCATCGATGACAAATCTAGCTAATAATCCTCTCTCGTACAACGTAGTTAAAACACTACACAATTTTTGAGATGCAGATATTTTCTCTGGCGTCACGTATAATAGTTTAAGAGCTGGTTCTTTTTTCGAAAGCTCTCTATATATTCCTTCTGCTTGACTATCTGTTATTGTACCAGACATATGCGCAGCTGGAATCTATACAATAGCTGTTTAATAAACTACGATTAATTGATAACGATGAAATATAGATACATATATATGTATACTAAAAATCTTACATCGAGAGAAGTAAGTTTTTGAACTTGATCGAGGATAAGACTTTTTAATGGTGAAATTACAATTGATACTCCAGGTAATAAGAGTGCTGGCAGTTGATAGCATAATGACTTTCCTCCTCCAGTTGGCATTAAAACGAAACAATCAAATCCCAACATCGCGGCATTAATTGCTTGTAACTGATTCGGTCTGAACGAGTATAATCCAAATTTTTGTCGAAAAATCTGAAAAAGTCAAAGCATTGTACTAAATTCGTCACAGAATCGTATTTTATATACTTTACCTTTAACATTTCTCGTGAATGCGGATACGTTAATCCATCGAATTCACCGCTGACGCCATCATTTTTGTAGTTTCCAGTGAAAACACCCATTTCAAGATTCGCTTTAACCGGTTTCTTTTGCTCTTTATCGTATTCGTTATTATTAGTATTTTGCGTAGTTCCTACATCAAACCCTGTGAAATTAAAACGTGTAATAAGAAACTTATAAGTAAAAGAAAATATTAGTTTATAATTATATTTACCTGATTTTATATTGCAATCTTTGTTCAATGCAGGAAACTGTTCAAGTTCTTGAGTTAAACAGTCGATTATATCTTCATTATATGAAATGTCATCTGCGATAAATCTCAATTAGAATGCATGTATTAGAATATTTCCTACAGAATTTTATAAATTGTATAGTTTACCGTGTGCATTCAGTGCATCAAACCAATCCTGTTCGTTATCTTCGCATTTTATTTCTTCATCAATTCGTAGAGTTTGCTTCCTTTCTTCTGCCGAATATGCATTTCTAGTAATTTCAATTCTTTTTGGTTCATTCTTTTCCCAATTTGTATGATTATCAGTATTGGAAACTGTTCTTTTAGGGCTTATAACTCTAGATTGTTCTTCCTTTTCCCATATTTCTCCAATTCGTTTAGACACCTGGGAACCTATAGTTGCTTTGATCGGTCTTTTTAGTTGAAATGTACTTTTTTTTCCTTGAATTAAAGAATCATTAGATTTCATTTGAACAGGAGGGCTACATAAATCAGTAATATCATCCGTTTGTTCCTTTGTTTGTGTTTCATAATTTTTCTCGAAAAATGGAGAAGCTTGCAAAGTTGTATTCTCTATTTTTTTAACAGATCTTGGTTCTGTATCAACCAGATTAACACTAGATAAATTACAGTTACTACTATCCGAAATACTTAAAATTGATTCGCTATTCAAAGCTCCAGATGTTTTCGCCAATGGTGAACTATTTTTCATTTCACACAATTTATTTTCAGCAAGTTTTTGATTTTCGTCAGTTTTCACGTGCGTTAATTTTGTTTCGACTAATCGAATTTTCGCTTTAACGTGTTGATATAATATTTTTAAATTTTGAAATGATTGTTTGTTAAAATCTGGAAACCTTTCTAAAACGGGCAATGGAATTTGATCCAATGCATTCTGAAACTTGTCAAGAATTTCTATTTGAAAATCCTTTAAGTGCTTGTATCTATCTTCTAATTTTTCCTTTGTAACCTAGGAATAATTAATAATTTTATTAAGTTATTGATAAGTAATATAATTAGACAATGTAATATTTACAGGCATCGAAGACATTATTGGTTTCTTTCTTGAAGATTCTATCCAAGGATCCAATTGTTTCCCCAAACCTAGGGGTTTCAAATTTAATTTAAAATCCGGTCCTATCCATTTCCTTCTAGGAGTTTGCTTAGGACTACGTTTAAAACTTGGACTATTGCTATCTGAATCTGATATTATAATATTTTCATTTTTTGCATCAGCAGAATGTTTCTTTGGAGTCCTTAGATTATCGCTTAATTTTTGTTCATTCGCTTCTGTTTTATAAACATTATTACCAAGAGATTCTTGAGAAGACATTTTGTTTACGGACGGAGGACTTTCATTTAATGCTAACTCCTCGTTGCTACTGTCAAGGATTCTCTTTCTTCTATTTAAACTCAAAGCTGGTTTTAGTCCTACATCATCTTCGCTATCCGATGATTGAATGACTTTAATTTTGGATTTTTGTGTGTTTTCAGAGATTTTTTTCTCTCCTTTAACATCGTCGTCATTTGTCTTTGAAATATTGTTATAAGTATCATTATGCGATTCGTAAGAACTATCCTAAAACATAATAAACAACGTATAAAGTTATATTACATTATATATCTTTTATGTATAATATACAATGATCTTACAAGAGATATAATGGATGATTTAGTATTTGTTTCTAACTTTTTTGTATCTTCGTCCAATAGTGACTTTGTAATTGATGATTTAGGAGTACTGTGAAAATGAAATTATACGTGTCACTAGCATTAAAGAATATCCTAAAAATATCAAACCAAATACATAGGATATTATTAGTACACTTCATACCTGGATTTCATCTGTTTACTTTTCATTCGCTCAAGAAATCCTTTAAACGTGGGTTGTATATCATTTTGACTCAATGGAATCTTTTTTGACATCTTTCTTTAATTTTATGGATCATCAAAATACTACTGTTGGATGTTTGTAAAAATTACTTGTTAGGCAAAGTTGACTGTGCTTATTTATTATTGTATGATTTATGTACATATGTAATATCAGCTACTAAAGATGAATGTAATGCATAATAATAATAAAAAGTAATTGAAAGTTCATTGTAAGCACACATCTTTTATAATTGTATTTACAAAACACAAGATAGCATTTTTGATGTTATATAAATCCGAAATAATTATAAAATACTGAATGAACACAAGATTAAATACATAAATATAAATATTCAATAAATAAATATTCAATTGTAACTTCACGTATTCTGTGCAACTAACATGTATTATTATTCTTCACTTCTTCACATTCTAGGCGCCAGAATCTAGAGGTATTATTCAGTTTAAAAATTAAAAAAATTAAATAACTAGAATTCTCGAAGGGTGAAATACAAAAATAACTACAACATAACCTTTCAAGTGCACAATCTTTGATAACGATTAAAAATGTGCTGATGTGAAATAGTATCTGACTTGAAATAGTTAGTATGTTTATTTAAGCAAAAATAAGTAAAATTTGTACATATTCGTCATAAAAAGTTGTATTATATCATATATGCCCAAGGGAGCTTCAGACTCCCCCTACTTCGTAATTCAATAAGTAAAATTAAATTTTGACCATTTTCCTACAAATATTATAAAACATAAACTTTACAACTGTGGCACGTTACTTTTTACATTAAATGATTTATGATTTACAATCAATTTCTTACCGTACAATTCTTTTTATTCTAAAATCGATAGTAAAAGATATACATTCGGTATATAGATAGTCAATCGATATACGATTCATACACTATAGAAGTTTTCATATAAATAAGTAAAGTATGATACACAAATATGAAAATTCATAGTACCAAAATTCGAAGCATATCTTATTACATTATAATAAATAATATATATATATATACTGGTAAATAATATACAAACGTTAATATAAGGTAAAATTAAATAAATTTACATTATTTTAGTTTTAGATATTATTTCGTGGTTCTCAAATGCCAATTGTATATCAACGTAAAGAATAATTTTGATTATAAATATTATATTATCTACATAAAATTTGAATCAAAATATAAATATTTAATATTATTTAATATTATGCTTACCAACCGAAACGTTGAATGTGCTTTTCAATTAAATATTCTAGATTTATTCTTAAAAAATCTTAAATAATAAATGCCTCATAGCCTAATTACATTTATGAATTATTTAGAAAGTAAAACTCAGCCTTCATTATTATCGAATATAAAATATTCTTGTTTATAATATTACTTCACTGATGATTCATTTCACGCAAATACTCTGGCGTATGGTAATGTTGTTGTGCGTGAGCAAGTGAAGGATGAATCGGTGGTGGAAAACACCGAACATGCTCGACGCTGGTTGCATCGCTATCCCCGCTCTTCAAATATTTATTTAATACAGCAAAAATTTGCGAATTTAATACTTGGAATCTTCTGATTCTATCTACCATTCTTTTCAGGTGCTGTCCAGGGGAAATATAAATAATTGATTAATTGAATATAATTAATGCACTCAAACAAAACTCGTGTACAAACACTTACAATCCCTTTAACATTTTCGTCTTTTCCATCTACACGTTGCACCCTTAAAATGTGATAACAAAAATCTAGAGCTTCGAATCTTCTTTGTTGACCAAGCAATACTATCATAGCACATCCAGCCCAATGCAAGCCTTCACCGAATAATTCCCTAAAATTCAAGTATAAGAAATTTGGATTTAAGCTTCATTGTTTAAATATAAATCTTGTACGGATATGTGTTACTAACTCGACAGTAAATTCTGTTTCTCCAACGGGAATGCAGTATACAAACTGCAATGCACTCCATAATCTATGAAATTCAGTGCATTCATCGACATTCATTACTCCGTTGGCAGGAGGAGGACCAACCCAAATAGGATCGTTTAAGAAGCTATGTAATCTACTAAGTACCACTTCAAATATTGACAAACCGCAACAAAGCCGTTCTCGTGTTAGTAAGTCCCCTTCTCTAGCAATCATCGCTTGCTAAACAACGCAGAAGATATGTTACTTTCTATATTGTTTCTGTACACTAATTTAATAGTTTCTTCTACTTACTTTAGCTGTACCTAGTTTATCCACGTTTGGAACAATCTGTAAAGCGGCATATTTAGCTTCAAGACGTTTCTGCTTGGTTTCTGGTTTTTCACCCTCTGAAATACGAATTACTTTAATAATTGGGGAATGTTTATTTTTGAAATTCGAGAAATATTACCTTTGCAATACGGCCTGGGCAATATGTTTTGGAACGGCGCTGCGTGTAATAAATCGCAAACTTCTTCTTGCGACAATGCTTGCTCCATTAAGAGGCAAAACAGAATCGTATTACCGAATTCGCGGAAATTATGGAAAAGTTCAGTTTTGGCGTCCGGATATTGCACGATGTCGTTTAACTGGGCATGATAATACCCCAAAACTCCTGGAGAACCATAATCATATCTTGGAAGTTTACAAACTTTTGGCATAGCCTCCATTAAGGTTTTAGTGAATTGGTGTAAACTTCCTTGAATCAAAGACTTGACAATTTTTAGAAGTTCTTCCATTACCACCGCGATGCCTTGATACCCAAGAAGTTTACACATTGTTCGGAAATGTTGCGGACCAACAAATCCGGAATATTGTCCATATTGCGTACTATATGCTAAATTTAATTGTTTACTACCCCAGAGATAATGGTGAGACATTTGTGGAGGTTTATCTCTATGCACTGGTTGTACAAATTGTAATCCACGACATTTTACAAACCTGTTATAAGTTCATTTATATTTTAACTGTTTTTAATAAACTAGAAAAAAAACTATAAAGCTTGATTTTCATCATATACATATATTTCTTTGGCCTGTTATACCTATTTGTTGCTGCATTATAACAGTAATTTGGCAGAAAGTCATAATTTAGCTCCCAAAATACGTGGAGTGTAATTCTTCCGTACGGAGCTAAAACATTATGATTCGCTTCACGAAACATGGCATCGTATTCATCCAATGCAAGCCATTTACTCAAAAGTTTATGAGTAAGACGATTTACTTGTAAAAGTCCTTCTAATTCCTAAAATGTATATTGTATAATATATCACGTTCTAATGCGAATTACATGTGATATCGAATTAGTCAACAAAGTTAATCAACTTACCACAACTCCTGTAATATCTCCAGATTCAAATTTGCTGATTGCTAAATCCAATGATTTTTGCATATCCGCATTAATACGCTGGGTAATCAATTTATTTAAATCGATACTTCTTCCCAACAACTGTACATGCCTCTGTTTCAGTAAAGTTTCGTATCTGTTGGCGCGTGGATAAGGAAGTAAATACGCTCCTAGCGCAACACATTCTACTCGAAACCTTTTATCTAATAATATACTTGCAGCTAATTGCTTATAATGAGCAAAAATTTGTTCGCTAAGCTTATAAACAAACTGATCGAAACACAAGTTCACCTCAGCTTCTACCTCATCGTAAAGAAATTGTTTACGAAAAATAGTTAGAGCATACAGTGCACTATCGTTGTATAAATCAAGTGGATATAAAACATACCTAAAAGGAAACAGATATTGCATAAATAAATGCAAATCATGAAAATATTTTGTTTGTACTTACTCCATCATCGATGGTTCCTTGCTTCGTAATATATGATCGGTTAATATCCACGGCATAGACATTTCGATAGGGAACTGAAACATGTATTGATAAGTTTTTAAGCTGGCATACAATCATCGGCACATAAAATAGTAAAATATTTACATCTGCAATTATAGATTTTTAAATATATATATATATATATATATATATATATATATATATTTGCATAAAGCTATTAAAATGATTGAATAGGTATATATTGATTTCATTACTTAACACGTTGAGTGGGACAGTGAAAACGGACGTACGTAGTCATACACGATAAAATTCTAATTATTAAGAATGCAGTCCATTAATTTTCAAATTTAACCTTTCAATTCGATAGCCAGCATTATTAGCCTTAATATTAGTTCTTTTTGTCAATTATTTGATTGTCCAAAATTTCAGGTGTCAGTCACCGGTGACTGACGTGGCGCTAAACGTGTTAATGCATGCTACTTGTAAAATAATAAATAAGGATAAAACAAAATTGCTAAATTTATTATTTATCAACTAATGGTTATAATTTTACTAGAATCACTCATGTTTAATAGAGTACCTGAATGCGCTTCTCCATGGTGATCAAGTCGCTGCACTCTTCGTTATGCTGGTGGCGTACTTGGCATTTCTAGTCATGAAATCAAGCACACAAAATGCTATGTTGATAGACCTTTTTTTTTTTCATATGTTAATACAGAGAATGTACTTCCATGTTTATTATAGAATGAAAGTAAAACGAAATACTATCGATTTAATGTGTATTATTATTAGGGTAGAACAGTTTTAAAAGAAAACTTAATTACCTGTATTTTTCGACCCATAGTCATTTCCAGATAAAATTCCCTATACCATAATTGAGATAAATCACAGCAGTCTTGTAATGATTCTGCAAAAAAAAAAATATATATATATTTTAAAAAAGTACTTTGTTATAAAGTTGTATGTACTTACCACTAAAATTTAAAAGATAACTCCAATAGAAACTAGTTTTATGAAATTGATCAATTTGAACAAGATACTGGCCGTCAATGTCTTTCCTCAAAGTTCGTTTCCCACCGCTCTTATCAGCAATCAATGATTCTAACATAGTGCGAACCATATAAAGCTGTGTCGAAGAAGGTCCTAAACAAATATACCGACTTTAAAAATGAAAATTTTATACAGTATTGAAAAACTCGATCATTTCCTTTAAATCTTACCAACATTTCTACGTGGTACCTTAATACCAAATCCATTATCAGGGTCTTTTTTTCCTTTTAATGCAGGATCCCCTAATGGTTCTACTCCAAAATGCCAATCCGCACAAGTTTCTCTCACAGACACAATGATACTAAACAGATGAATAAATAATTTCATTCGCGCACGAAATCCGTTGAATAACGTTGTTAGACGAATCAATTTACATACCTTCTGATAAGATCTTTTTTATTTTTTATTGCTTTACGCAATGGTTCTCGCAAAATAAGTTGTACGAAATCTTGTAACTCTGCATATATGTTTCTACGTATCGCGTCGATGAAGACAGTTTCCATACGCGCCATCAGCACTTGTAATCCTTTAATCATTGCAATGACTTCTATCAAAGCAAATTTTTCTTCGTCTGTATAATTGTAACGCGTAGCCTAAGAAATAATATGTATATTTTATAAGCATTGTATTACAAATAAACAACAAAAAGAATAATATTATATCTTACTCTTTCGTATTCCTCGGCTTCCTGTGGACATTCCTTATTCATATGATGATCAGTAGGATGAAGAAGTTTCCAGCTATAAAGTTCGGTCACGACACTTGTCCACTGAGAGAGTAACTGTAATCCACGTAATGCTAATTCTGCGGTTTCTCGGTTTTCCGCATCACTTCCACATTCTTTATATGTTGTAGTTACTTCGTTACTATACCTGTATTATGTTTAATGAAATTCTTCTCTTGTAAATTCAGAAATTATAAGTTTTTTTTTTTTGGTTCATATTTACAAACAATAATTATTTTCTATAATTACCTTGCCAACTCACTAATGTATTTTACATGATCTTCTCTAATCTGTGGAAGATGTACCATAAGATCTGCTTGGGGACTTATACTATTTGAAGAAGAAGACAATGGCCATTTTGATGCATCAAAATGTTTGGAACGTTTGATATAATTAAAAGGTGCAATTTGCATGTCACCAAATAATGGTACTACTTCTAAATTTTTAAAAATTCTATCAATTCTGTCTAATTTTAATTTCTTTTTTTGATCTAGTTTATTAATGTTGCAGAGTTCACTGTCCATTAAGAACAAACCAAACCCCATTACTTTTACCAACATATGTTTTTCATTCGGAGTCAAATACATTTTAGTCTCAAACATATAAACACATATATTAACGACATCGGCAAGCAACTCCTCGTATCCTGCAATCTTTTCCAAATTTTCTTTTACCGTGTCGCGAATTTTATTTTGTGTAGCTAAAAACATTGATAAATTTTGAGATTCTTGTAATGTTTGAGAATCTGACATCACTTTAAGAAACTGAGCAGCTCTGAAAGAAAAGTATAATTATTTCCGATCAGGCTTTTTGTTACTGTATAATTAAATATATAGATACATTAAAATAAATTTAAAAAAATAACAGTTACCTTCTATACGTAGAATAATCATTTTTCACGCTGGATTTCATATTTTTCAGTTCGTCCAAAACTGCAAACATATTAATAAATTTTCCTAGTGTAAGTAAATACGCTTCTGAAACAAAGTCTTTTCTCTTCTCATGATGACATAAACGTTTTACTTCTCCAGAAAACCTTTCTATTGCTTTTCTCTGAAAATTAATTTCATAAATTTCATCCGCACAAACATATATATATATGCACATAAGACAAAATTATTAATTAATTAAATACTTACTTGGAAATACATAAAATTCAATAATTTATTCACTTCTGGTGCTAATACTTCTACTGTTTTTTCATAAATTTCTACTCTATTTGGCTGTTCATTAGATTTTGGCTGAGGAATTGCACGGGAACAGCATCTCCATGTATATAACATCACAGCATGCTTTAACCCTTCTTCTAATAATTCATTCTTAAAAATAAAAATGATAAAAATTTTCCTTTAGCAGTAGTACTAAATACCGAAATAATAAAGTAAACAAGCTTTTTTAATAGCTAACAATATAATTACCAAACTTGCATGAACTGTAGCTTCTTCGATATATTTAGCAATTCCAGTTACAAAACCATTTCTATCTTCAAAATTAGTATCAAAATTGGCTTGATACACTATAGAACATGGCTGCGCTTCGATGCAAGGCTGTTCATCTGGCAATGTGAATTCATCGAGTACATCAACATTTGATAATGCATCGCCCAAAGTTACTTTGTCGGTAGCCATTGTAACTTAAACCTGGATAAAAATATTACACACTGTTGATATCTGAATATGATTACAAATAAATGTACAAAATCATTTTTAAATATTTACTAGAAAATAGTAAATCTACAGTGAAAATTTATATGTATAAATATATAATTATGAAGTTTATAAATTATATATGAATAATATTAGAAATAATTATTAGTTTCGTGTGACTTACCTCTCCTGAGGTTACTTTTTCTAGAAACAAATGTATTAGAAATTTATAGATATAAATAGGTGAAATAACTCAAATATTTTACAGTATATCTAACACATTTTGATCTAATAATCACAAAATACACCGTGAATACATTTAGACATACCTTCAACACTCCACCCTTTCACTAAGAAACAAAGCGATTATCCTATCAACAATACTTAAGCTCTATATACAACAACATGCGGTATTTCATTTTTCTAACAAAAAATAATGTACTAAAAGTGGTTAATTTTATTGTTTGTTAACGACTAAACAATTAATTGAAAATATTTCTTTGAAAAAATATATATGTACTATTTGTATTTGTATACATGTTTTATAGGAAGAAATATAGTTGAAGTAATAAAAGAAAGTTGAGAATCATTGCTTAACAATATGTATATACATATATAAAAGAAATGCATTCATTCATAATATATTAGTAACAAGTAATCAAATTTGTTATCATGAAAGAGCTCTTTAAACTTTGGTGATTTATGTCTGGTATATACCGTTTGACTTCTTCGTTTTGTGATATGATATGATAATGATACGATATGATTCTTTCAACTAATGAAGAAAATGGCTTCGTCTTATCTGTACGATTGCATTCGAATAATTAGCACGTTGAACTACACCAGTCATAGTATCTATATATATTCCCCCAAGTGCCAACTCTTCAGCTCCTTACAGTCCACGACTTTTTATTTTTACTAAGAATATGACAAATGTTTTGTTTTATTTATTAAAATTATATATCAGTTCATACAATTCATTATTTGTTAAAATTACATATTTCGTACGATAAATTTGATTAATAAAAAAAAAGTTCAATAAAATCATATAATTGTATATATGTACAAAATTTGTGTAACTTATTTATAAAAAATGACAAACGAAGTGTCAATAAATGTTTTAACTTTGAATTGCTGGTAAGTCAACACTTATTGAATATAATAGGTATATTAGTTTATGTTATTGAAATTTTTCTAGCTTTATTTAAATCGTTTATCTTTTCTTTATTTATGCAATTATTACAAATATTTTCATAGTATGTTATACTTTACAGGGGAATACCATATGTTTCAAAAAATAGAAATGATCGTATGGTAGCAATTGCAGAAAAGTTTGCTACTGGAAATTATGATATTATTTGTTTGCAAGAGGTATGGTCCATTGATGATTTTAGAATGATGAAAGCTAACACCCAAGAACAATTACCATATTCACATTATTTTTATAGGTAAACATATATATATACAAATATTTCCATAACAAAGATGTTCTTTCTGAAAAACATAATCTAACAAAAGAATGTAATTTGTATTTTAGCGGAGTTCTTGGATCAGGTATTTGTATTTTATCAAAATATGCTATTCAGGATGTAATGTTTCATAGATGGCCTTTAAATGGATATGTACATAAAATACATCACGGAGATTGGTTTGGTGGAAAAGGCGTTGGACTTTGTAGACTTAAAATTCATCATTTAAATATCAATTTTTATATTGCACATGTATAGAATTATTCAAATATTTATATTCTAATTATATATACCCTTTGAAATCTTAACAAATATGATGTTTGGCATTTTAGTTACATGCAGAATACAGCAGAAACAGCAATGAATATAAAGCACATAGAGTTTTACAAGCTTTTGATACTGCCCAGTTTATTAAGATGACTTATGGCGGTGCCGATTGTGCAATTTTAGTAGGTGATCTTAATGCAGAATCTGAAGATTTAGCTTACAAAATCATATGCGGTGTTGCTGGTTTAGTAGATGCTTGCTCAAGTAACTCTAACAATTTAGGGACCAACGAGTGTGCCAATAATAGCTATACTAAGTCAGAGCTTGCAAGAACTTTTCCCGAAGGAAAGCGTATAGACCATATTTTGTTCCTGGGTTCAAAAAATGTTAAAGTATGTTAAATTATTCCTATGAACTTAATATTTTAGCATTAAGAGATTATTAAATATTTATTACTTATTAGTGTAATTATATTAATGATATATTATTCGCAGATAGAGGTGACAGATTTTCAACATCCTTTTCCAAAACGAGTACCTAACAAAGAATTTAGTTATTCCGATCATGAAGCTATCATGGCAAGATTTAAATTTAGTACCGGTAAGTTAATAAGTGTAAATGTATATCACAGAATGCATACATTGCAAAGGGTTCTATATTTACTACATCATATCGTTAATGCAGGTGAGTTTCAGCTCGTAAATGTAGATGTTAAAGATTCATTGAAAGAAGCTATAAAAGTATGTGAAACATCGCTAAAACATGTTTGTCGACAGCGATACTGGTACTTATTACTAGGTTGTGTATTATTTATACCACTTATTTGGTCGATGAGAATAGATTGTTCTCTTACGTCTTATGGTGTAATGATCGGAGTTAATATAGGACGTATTTTTTTAACTGCAATATTATGTTATAGTTTATTCATGTGTTCTATATGGAATAGCGAAGAAAAGAATGCTTTGAAAGCAGGATGCCAGGGAATGGAAATTTCTTTAACAAGTTTAAATAATAATTTATATAAACAATGAAATTATATAAATTATAGATCATTGAAAATGTTGATTTCCATTTTAAGCTATTCCTCAATTGTTCAACTAAAAGTATTAAGTAATTATTTCTAATAACTATATTTTCTTTAGATAGTGAATTTACATAGATTGAATTATATAGATGTATTTATATAGATTGAATATTTTTATTATCATCTTTATAGGACAATAATTAAATCGCTTTATTCTTACTATAAATTATGATTTCAAAAATTGCATTTATTACAATTTACATATATGCGTTTAGTTTTCTGTTGCTTTTGATATATTTTGATGTAAAACATTTCGTAATATAAAAACTTTTCTATTAACATTTTTTAAAATTATAATTGTGTATGTTCATCACTTTATAGTATTTAATTAAATAAATGAAATTTATTTATCGTTAAATTCTTTATTAAAAGTTCTGATTATATTTGGTATTTATTTATTTTATATCACATTCTGATATTATACTGTGTATGTGTATGTGTACACGCGCGCATTTGACGCATATCAACTATCGCGGTATAAACAAATATTATTGCCTATGAGATCTCCTACTAGCTGCATATTGGAGCAATATCCTTCAGTACAAATATATTTAAATATCATGTAATATATTAGCGCTATATGTTTTTGTATGTAAGTATATATAAACTTTTCTACAGATTATATACAATATAGATGTTTTTGAGCAAAGAGGCTCCTAATAAATAAAAGATGTATATACGAATGTATATAAATATAATTGACTATGTAAATTGTACCCAAAGGAATTTAAATAGAAAATATTGCGTTTTGCGTATGTCATTCAACGTTATCTTTGTTTTCATGAACACACGCTTCAATAAGCAACAGTGCTAAACAAAAATCTATAATTATGGAATGTAAAAACAATTTAGGCACTCTTTGGCTGTTTTAAATTTAAGGTAATTGTTCAACATAATTCTTTGGGACCAGTCCTGTCTTGCCATTTAGTGTACCTTCTAACCATCCAGGTTCCAAAGAGGCCTTTACTGTAATTGAAAATTAATATTCATATTCTGTAATGTAATTTTTCTAGTTTTTTCATTATTGTAAATATAATAAATATTTTTTATACCATTTGTGATAATTTGATTTGGTTCAAATGATAATTCCCCATCACTTTCTGCTACACAAGCGTACAAAGTACGGACTCTCCTAAAAAAAAGAATACATTATATATACATAAATATCTTGTACCATAATTGCAATAATAGTTATATTTACCAAATGCCAGGTACTTGTCCAGGACTTGAACGTCCACTACTGGGTGATGTGTTAATTCTATAAAAATACACGCATATATTGAAAACATATAATTTGCTTAAAAACAAAATAGAAAAACTTACACAGCTACTGGTGGATTGTTTCGTTGAGTGTAACCCGATGGATAATGTACAGACATCATTGAACCACGTTTCTGTTTTACCGGCAAATCGGACGAAAACGAGTGTGGGTCAGATGCTATTGATTCACTTGAACTACTCGTGTTTCCACTTGTTAATACTACATTTATACAATAATAATCCTTACTAAATTATGAAATACGCTAACAAACAGAATGTACTCTTAAAAATAAATGAATTAACCTTTATCTGCAGAATGATACATAACATTTGCATTACTTAATTTAACGCGCCCACTTCGACTATCCAAATACGGTGGTATCCTGCTGTGACTTGTATGTTCTGCATCTTCGTAATCTCCATTTTTCCGATCATCGACAGATGATTTAGCAACAACTGCTAGCGGACCGTCATAGTACGATCTCGTGATATGCTTAATAAAATATTTAGTTTCAATTACTATATCGTATAATTAACGAAGAAATAATTTATATTTTAAAACATAAAGTACATCGATATGTAACTTACATGTCCGTGTGGTGAAGACATGGTATGTACTGGGTATCTTAAAAAAGAACTACCATTACCAGAAGATGTCGATCCATCTTCTGCATTCACACGTTGCGACCTAGAAGGAGCAGTGATTTGTACTGAGCGTATGATATCTTGCGGTGGACCGGCAACTATTCTTTCACAGTTTTCAATCAAAATTTCAACTACGATATTATAGAATTTAATATCCATTATAGAAGCAACTGTTTCTTCTTCTGGTCTGAGTAAAGATGGACCGAAACATACAGCCAAATTGCCAACGGTCATTAGATTCTTATCACACTTTTTTGCCACACTGTAAAAAACAATTTAATTATATAAACTCTTGAATTTGGATTACAGCAAATGTAATTAATTTTGTTATTAATACAATAAAATACGTGTACATACCTACAAAGATGTCTAATAAGAAGAACTAGCATATTGAAATTTGCTTTCGGTAGCCGATAAACAAGATTATGAATATCACTTATACGTGCTTCTTTCATTTCTTGTTCTGTTAAAAAATACAATGACAATAATAATATTAAGCAATATATATACAATATATGTATGTTGTTATGAATAAAATTTAAGTTAAATAAATTTACGTAATAATCGCTCTTAATCGGGATTTCAAATAAAATAATATTATAGAGAATACCTATACGCACTCGCAGCTGAAATGAAACTGTTATAGTATCGAAAAGTTGTTAATGGTTCGGATAACGTTCTTAGATAAGTTTTCAATGCACTGGTGATAGTTTTACTTTCCCATTCAAAGCGGTCTTCAAGATTAAGTTTTTCAAGTTTCCTTCTGTCCAATCCCATTGCTAAAAGTTTATTTACTTTCGAAGCAACACCAACAACTCTATATAAACCTTGTTCTTCAAGACCTAATAATTATTTTATAATGGGCAATAATTGTCAGAAAAATGTTGTATGTTACAAATGACTATATTAATCTTACCCCTTTCTTCAAGAGCTGTAATACATTTTGACACAAAGGTAAAGCCTGTTTCATCTAAAACATTTTCTTCAGATTTTGTTGATGAACCTACCGCAGCGTAATTCTAGGATTAAATAACATAATATACTGACAATCTTCTCTTAACGGTCAAACTGAAATAAAGAGAATTTGATATTAAAATTGAAATACTTACCGATTCTTTACCATCCATGGCATCTAACCATAACTTTCTATCTTCCTCAGAAAGTGCTTGAAATGTATACACTACATTAGGCCTGAAAAAATAGAAAAACTGTGAAATATAATAGATAAAAAGAAATAACTAACAAACTTTTACATTTTACAAGCTGTTGGTTTCAAATTGAAACTCTTTCGAAATAGACTTTTACATTCTTGTTGATATTTCAATTATTCGAATTGAACTGTGAAGTAACGCGTGATTCATAAAACATGTCGAACTATCATCAATACTGTATACAATATTCATAATTTTATTAAACATAGATCGATTAATGAAAATTGTAAGGTATCATTTTACTAAATTTAGTTTTAGATTAGATAAGAAAAAAAAAAAACTAAAAGTAGGTTATCTATCACCTACCTTAAATTCCCAAGAATGCAAAACGTATCAAACTTTGAAGAATAGACATTTAAACATAAAAGATAGTATCTGGTTAGATAAATTATTTAAAGTAGGCTATCATGTTCCAGATTCTACTGTTAAAAATACATAAAACAATCATATTCACCAACTATTATAAGTAAACTTACTTATCAATGGTGGTGATATCAAAACAGAACCGTTTTTCAATGGTATCTGACATACGACGTATGCAGGATGCTAACGTTAGAACTTCTTTGCTGCTCTATTAAAATACAGTATACATGAATTTTTTCAAATAATAAATTAACAAAAGTTCCATAAAACAACAAACTTCACTTACAAACTTCCCAGTAAGTTGATTATAAGGTATCATTGTAAATTCTTTCTTGTCTTTTTGATATGTACAATACTGTTTTGTCCATGTTGTACCAAATGCTTCTGTAAAATTAAATGCATTCGATTTTTAGTCACATTAACAAACTTTTTTATTAGAAACTATACACTTACTTTTTTCCATTAAAAATAAATAACCTTCACGGGTATACAGTTTATTGACTCCACTTTCTACAGCAGACTATAAAATGAAAATATTACTAGTATTTCCGTAACGTGTTATTAAAACCAATATATAAGATTACTATTTTTGAATATAAATAAATCAAACAACATACACTATAATTTTGAACAACTTTCATAAATTCATTTAAACCAAAAGTATGAATATCGTATTTAATGATGCCTATTTAATACAAGGTAAATATTATTAAGTATATCCTCCTGCATATTATAATCAGAAAGATCTTCGTTAAGTATAAAAAATATAGTACATACCTTTTTCATATCCTTCATTTTATTCATAAGCGATTCGGTTTTATCCCGGGTAGCAAGGAAATTTTCTCTAGTCTTGTGAAACACACACACACACATAAAATTGATAATTAGTAAGCTATTTGTCATGCTGTTATCCTAATAATATTTGCACCACACAATAATTTAGTAAGAAGTTACTCTTAAGTATTTCTACAAGTAGCTTCGTATTAACGACTAATGTAATCATAAAAAAAAAAATTGCTAATATTAAAAATACTTTAAAGTGCCACACAAGACATTTAAAAAAATACCCAAGTTATTTCCAAATAGTCTCTAAGGTATTTGAAGTATGCTATATCATGTTCTTATAATGATATTAATAATATATAAATACATTATATTATATTGTAATATGGTCATTATGATGATGATTATTATTATTATTGTAACCCAAAATAAATCTGTTTTGTTACTTTCCTGATTACTGTTAGTACTAATTTATCTATTCGATAAAAAATATTATTCGTAAAGCAACAGTCTATATGAAACAGAATGTTCACACTACAATTTATAAACGTTTACTTTACCAGCAATTTTCATATAAATATGGAACTTAAAAAACAAATACGACATTTATGGGCAACAGAATGTGAAGTAACAATACGTAATATACTTATGAAGGCACGAGCCATTTCAATTTTAAAAGATAGGAATCCGTCAATAACCTGGACAGCTAAATGATTAGAACGATAAGCGAAAAGTCGGGTTCGAATCCAGGCTCATCAATCTGATTAACAGAATGCTTTTCGCCGAACGCTTAACACTTTTATAAATCAATGTTACGATGTATAAAGCAATTGTTTATCCTTTGAGTAGTGCTAATGTAAGTAATCCTTTTTAGAATCGTGCTTCTTTAAAATAATACTAATGCTTCCTTCGTATATTTTTAAGCGATGAAACTCACAACAACAATAATGATAATAAGAACCAACCTTCTGTATTTTTAACTGTAGCTCGGTCATGTAAGGCTTAAAATCTTTAGCAACTTCATGCCCTTGATGGTAGAAAGTTAGCCAACCGAACATAAACCC
This sequence comes from Stelis phaeoptera, assembly GCA_943735885.1. Taxonomy (NCBI): domain Eukaryota; kingdom Metazoa; phylum Arthropoda; class Insecta; order Hymenoptera; family Megachilidae; genus Stelis; species Stelis phaeoptera. The sequence goes on from OX030937.1 coordinate 8,942,409, forward strand.
TAATAACTAAAAACATAATATCATATAATTTATCGTTTGCAATTATTTCTATTAATAAGAAATTAATAAAAAAAGAAAGAAAAAAAAATAACTTACAGTTTCAACAAATTCAAATTTTTTCCGTTCTTGTACTTCTTGAAGTAAAAACACATATTCTAAACTAGCTTGACAAAAATGTCTTTCAGCCATTTCAAGCGTTGCATCAGCCTAAACAATAATATATTCAATATTAAATCAAGCAATGTACACCTTTTCCATTGATTGCGTATAAATATTATTTGCACCTCTTGCAAAACATTGTCTTGTTTCTTTGTAGATAAATTTAAGTAACGCTCTTGACTTTGACAAAACTTGATAGTTTGCTTCTCAAACTTCTTTTTTCCGTCCTGTAAGTATATTACAATTATATATATATATATACCCTTATATAATTAAACATAAAAAACTTTATTAAATTACCTTAACTCCTCCAATATGTTCTTTCCTGAAATTTTCCAGCGGTAGTATAATTTGATCATAAGCACGTTCAAGCTAAAAGAAATTTACCGAATTAAAAAAAAAAATCTTTGCAAGCAAATAAATCTACTCATATAAAGTGAATTTGCCCTATGTATCGAAATAAATGTATACATAAATTATAAAAATATATATGTGCAATCGTCTATAACATAACTGATATGAACAATGATGGAAAAAAAGTAATAACAAAGTTAAATCATTGAATATGCATATATGAATTAAACTGAAATGATACATAACATAAGCTTTCAATATATAAAATTAAATAGTATTTGAAAGTTACAGTTTAAGTGATTAGTAATTCTACTTCTTAAAAACTGAAAAATATGATGTAAAATATTTTAAATTGTATTTCTAACTAAAGATTTTCAGCTGTTTGAAAAATTTGTTAATTATTTCTACTTGTTTGATACATAAATGATGTAATAATCATTTGTTATTAAAAAGTTAAATATACAGTTGATTTTTTGTTTTTAATACATTTATGTATCAAAAGATACATACATCAGTTAATGATGCAAAGAAGAAATGTGCTATTTATTGATACATATCATATATTTACATCACAAGTAATGTAAAATAGTAAACATTACTAAGCACATTCTTCATTCAGAAAATGAATGTAGATGTATGTATGTGTCCTATGTCCACACACATGCACTGGTATTGCTATAATAAGACAAGCAAAAACAACAATCCCCATTTCACTATTTGGAAAAAGATGTATTTTGCATATCAAATATCTAATATATAGCTTACCCATGTATTAATATTATCAACAATGTTAAAATTATCTAATCCGTTTTGCATTTGTACGTATAAAATGCTTTAAAACATTGTATCAAAACGTGTTAATACATAACAGGTACATGCAATGATATATGAAAATTCTATTTGTTATTTGAAAAGGGTTCTAAATAAAATATTGGAAGCTGTTATATAGTTTAAAAATGAAAGCTGCTTATGTGCAACCAGAAATATAAAGACTTATGTACATTAGAATATGTTAATTTATTTATTTTCAAAAAGTATTGGAACAAGGTAAATGCAATTTAATATGCACAACAACAGAAGTTTATTTAAAAATATGACAAAAGATATACCCCTAAATAATCAGGTGCAGCTCCTTCTACAACAGTATGAAGTTTCTATAGTAATATTTTCAGAAATAAACAGAAAAGATTTTGCATTTCTTACAAAGTTATTAACATAATTTTATAAACAAATCTATTTGATATTTTATATATTTAAATAACTCAATTTACAAACAGTATGACAAACAATATTATGTTATAACCATTATGAGAAACATATGTATCAATGTACAATTCTGTGATAACTTTCTTAACTTCTTAGTTACAGATCAAATTATCTGATTTAGTTTTTAATTATTATATTAAAGTATTATACAAATTATTTTTATCTAAAAGTTTCTCCGTCAACAGATATAAAACACATTTATTTACTAAAAAAACATTGCATACCATGCGATCCCTTTCATCCTCTATTGATGCAATAAGTTTACCAAATTCCTTAAGGCTTTGCGATATGTGAATTTCGTCTTCAGTTTGAGTCTCCCCGATGCATTCAAAGCTAAAATTCTGTAATGTTTTAGAAAATGTTCTCTGGGCTCTGGATAAGTCTAGAAATAATTTATTATTTACTATTATTATTACGATTGTACTTTTCAGCAAATTTTAAATTATTTGCAATTACACTTACATGTACAATATCAATTACATATAAGGTATACGTTAACAATACATAAAATGATTTGAAATGTAACATTACAATAGTGAAAATAGAAACAATATAAGTAAACAGAAGCTTATACGTATAATGGAAGTTATTAAAAATATAAAAGAATAACATTTCAACAAGTTTCTTAATAAACAAGTGAAATTGAATTATACATAAGGTTAATAAACATATTTATTATACAATCAAAATTCAAATAAATACATAAAATACATATTGATAACCTAAATAAAAAAAAAAAAAAAATTAGTGACAACACACAATTAATTACAAAATTGCCGTATACCATCATTTTATTTCTAAAATTCATCGATAAAAAATGTTAAAATATAATAGAATACAATGACAGCAGCTGTTACATGCCCATACAGAGAACAATAAACTTACTTTTGGCAGCTAGTAAAAGATCTTTGACCTCTTTGATGAGTCGTTTAATCTGTTGGCTGGTGTTCTCCAATTCACGTTCATGATAATGAAGATTTTCTCGAAAATAAGGGCTATCGGTTAAGCAATCCGTAAACTCTAATGGTTTGAGGCCAACACCCATTATTCTTGATTGTATATTAAAGTTCAAATGTCATTAATAAATCAAAATAACAGAATAGACAAAATCAACACTTATAACAAGTATTAGAAATCGCGATAATTTATTTAGCAAAGACACAGTCTTATCACAGTACACGTATTAATACTTCGTACGATAAAACGTCCTAACGTCAAGCAAAATCAATTCGTAACAATTTTCTGCTTTATTGATAGTCATGAACAACGATGCATTTTCTGAATCTTCGGCAATCTTCGGCTAATGTAAATCACTATAGTAAGATTATGTACATAGATAGGAATTTTATCATGCCGATTAATGATCACCTACCCTCTTGAGTCGAATATATCAACTATATACTAAATGGCGGGATGTTCAAATTATTTTACAATACATTTAAGTATAATGATTTATTATTTAAATAAAATAATGTATTTCATAGATATGTAAAATCATTATTCGTAGAAATTACTAATCACATAGTATGCTTATACCAAAATTTTAGACACAAACAATTTTTATTTGAATTTGCAAGATATCAATTACAAACCATTTTGTTTAATATATTATCATTAATATTACTTTATTTCAATTTTAATGATGGAAAATACGAAAATCCAAATAATAGTAAATCAACTATGTAAAACATATAAGCCAACTCGTATTTGAAGTTTCTTCTTTGATAACATAATAAACAAAATTATGCATATTTAGTTAATTATTTATTGCACTTATTATTGCAAAATATCATTTTCATAATATGCTGAAATGAATACGATATGATGAAAGGTCAGAAAATAGACAAAATTGGAATAAATAATGATACCACAAGATAAAAGTTTCTATTAAAAAATATTATATTAAAAGAATATTACTTTTAGATTTGCATTTTGCAAATAAAATTTATTAAAATATTAATACTTACCTAAAATTGCAAATATCCGGAAAAATTTCGAAGTAAAATTTATTTTTTTACACTAGCTTGAATTCTACACATTTCTTACGTACTAGGAAACGAATTATATATCACTACTTATTATGAAAATATATTGAATTTTACCCACAAATATCGATCTTCGATATAAAATGTTTACGTCTTGAACATAGTCTTAATTATAATCTTGAACATGAACTAATATGTTTAAAGAATGGAGTCTCATCAAAATCTTAAGCTGTATACTGTATACAATTGTGCCACAAATAAGAATATACAATACGGATAAATCTAATGTAATATTTCAATTTAAAAAGTTAAATTCAGATAAATTGGTTATAATTTATTTTCATAACTAAATGTTGGTTAGACTTCTTAACTCTGCTTCTCTTTCCCGCTAATAACTTTCCCAATGTATTTATCCTTTCCTTACACAAGCTAAGTGTTTTATACTGAATTTGCCTTTAGGTTGTTCCAATGCTGCTAGTTTGAGTCTATGAAATGTAAATTGAATATGTCGCTAGAGAGAAATGTGAGCAATTTTCCAGTCTATGACTGTGTGGTGTTTGTATAATAGGTTACGTTGTGTCTTAAAATGACGTTTATAACTTGTAAATATTATTTATATGACGTTAAATAATTTTTATTGGTTATTAGGACTCGTTGACACGTATTTTTAATATCTGTAAACTTGTATATATATTATTTATTAATTGATATGAGGTTATGATAAGAAAATTAAGTTAAGTTACATTGTGTGTCCAATGTTTACCATAATATCACTTTTTGGATCTCTTCGAGGTAAATAACCTGTTGTTTTTGTTTTACTTTAAATATTAAGGTGTAACCAATGTTAGGTCATAAACATTTACATAACCTCTCATATAGCGTGCTTGTTTTGACATTCGGTGAGTTCACGTTATGATTAAAACATATTCACGTATATCTATTGCTAACTTACACATAACTGTTTACTTCAGCGAACTTAATTCATTATTATCATTATTCATTCATTCATTTAGGATTTTTTAGAACATTGATTCAGTATTATATTTCAAATGTTTGTTACAATATTTGAAAGATGAGATATGAAAGATACTAGTCTCATCGGTAAACAAATATATGTAAATAAATATATGCAAAATACATTATTTGTAAGATATTTAACAATAATATTTTTTATATGTTGTAATAAATTACATGATAATTTGTTATCATATTTCCATGTCGAATAAAATTATCTTCAAAGTTATTATCATTAATAATTTTTCCTTGAATATGTATTTCATGCTATATAGCTTAGCAGTAATTGTATGTAATTTTCATGTCTTTAACTCGCGTGTAAGCAGCAAGCCAAAAGTAATCATATCTGATATGTTCAATACATGAGATGAGATTAAACAAAATTAACTTTTTTTTAAATATTTTTTTATGTTTCATCGATCTATCTTAATGTCAACTAATAATAAAACTTAATGTGATTATTTCAGACTGTGAAGATTCATTATTGTATCAGATATGACATTAAGTGATATTAGTAATCAGAGAATAAAATGATTGGTACGGCCTGTAGTTTGGAAGATGCTTGTAGGCAGGCTCAGGTATTATTTATAATCTGTTTTCAAGTAATTGTTATAATATAAATCTTATTATTATTTTATGTAATTAAATTAATAGAATAATAATAAAATTTTAAATTATATATTCTAATTGTAATACAGTTTAGTGTTCTACATTTTTTTATATAGGATATGATTAATCAGGTGTCCAAATGTTGGAAAAATGTTCAAGGGCAAAATTCTTTGAACTTAACATCTGATAAACCATCAATTCAAAGGAAAGAGCAAAGCCATTCTAAACATAGCATACAATCTAAACTAACTAGATTATATTTTGAAGAACTTACTAAAGTTCCTCATGCAACACCTGATTCTGTGTTGGTACGTAAAATACTTTTTAAAATATTTATTAAATAAAATGCAGTTAACTAACAATATATTCATGTAAATGTGCAGTACAATCTTGAAAATGAATGTGATCTTTTGGGAAGGTTGGTGCAAAGAGAAGGTTTACAAACATTAATTGTTAATCTCTATGCTGGTAATAAAGGATACTCATTAGCCGTAAGGAATAGGTGAGCACTATGTGTCTTGTTATCAAGTCTTTATCTACTAATGATTTATAATAATTTAAGAGTAACAATTAACTGTAAAATTCTAACTAATATAAATTTTATGTAACAGCGATAAGGGAAATCCATATGATAAAAATTCAATATTAGCTGAAACGCAACTGATGGGTTATGAACAGGGTGAATTGCTTTCGTGTATAGATAATGGTCAGTTGCCTGCAATGTTGGCAGAACAACTTGAAACCAATCATTCTCATTTATTTTATGATGGTTGTATAATAGCTGAAGTTCGAGATTATCGAAAAACATTTCCTCAAACTAAAGCTGAAGTTCATCATGTACTTCTCAAGCCTACAACACAAGTAAAGAATTAGAAAAGATAATATGTATATATATATATATATTTTTTATAAAACTAACATTTATTTCGATCTATTTCAGAGTGTACTCTCAGATGTATCAACCTTAACTAGCGATGGTGATTGGAGCCACGAAGAACGATTAATGTTAGAATCACATTTAGTGGCGGCTACTCAAGGACCTTTATGCCTGGATCCAAATCCTATTCCTAGCTTAGCTACAACAAGACTACGGCAGTCTAAATCTTTACTTACCGATCATCAGCTCATACGTCAAGCCAAAAAATTTTCTCAAGTAAATGTTCATTTCAATTTTTATAAATCGATTAAATTGTCGATTGTATTCCATTCCAAGCTTAGAAATACATCATGCTTAATTTATAAGGTTCAAAGAGCATAATATTATTTATTACAGGTTACAGTTAATCGTAAGAGAAAATTGGAGCAGTTAGCACAGCCAGAAGGATTAACAATACAAGATTTAATGCAAAAGCTTAAAGCAAAGAGAGGAGTAGTTACTACCACTGCCTGTCCACCACCATCTCTTACAAATCCTCCTTTACTTCCGCCAAATACACCCATCGATGTTTTAAGGTGCATTCTAATAATGTATTATTTCAATATATACTGTTTTGTTATACGATTCGGTATACTAATATCTCTTTTTTGTGTGAAACAGATTCGCAAAAGCATACGAACGCCCGCGAGAAACAAAAGACTGTTTGCCACAGGTTATAGAAGAATATATATTAGAAACTGGAGGAAGCCAAGGTGAAATAGATCACATAAAACTCTCAATTCTACAGAGACCTTCTAATTCTGAGTACCTGGGAGAGCTTTATATGGATAAAAATCATCGTGAAGGAGAGAAAAATGGATCCGCATGCCGGTACGTGATTTTTGATATTTCATAATCCTATTTTTTATTTTATAGTTATTAAATTATACAAACACGTTTCGAAAATAAATACTTAAAAGTTAATTTTGTTTTATAGGTTTACGTTAGGTACAAGAGTTCTGGCAAATCATTATATCCAACAATTCACAGAAATATTCACAGAAGAAGGTAGAAAAAATGTTAGAATAAAACATGTTGTACCGGGGCAGGTCCCTCGTGTAACATGTACACCTGGTATGCAGCGAGCACATCAACAGGTATACGTTCGTTTAAGTAATTCAATTCAAGTTCTTTCCGTATTTATTTCTTCTACGCGTCTTCAAACGTGTGTATATTGTTTTAGGCGCAACAAGCAAAAGCAGCCCAATTAGTTGCTCAGCACTTACAACAAGCTCAATCTCAGCATGTGGCGCAGCAGGTAAGATGATAACCGTTTGAAAAATGTTTGATCAAAATCATTTAATATTTATTAATAATTGTTTTAGATTTTATCAAGAGCTCAAGGTCAGTTAAATACTTTAGCTGGACAAGTAGGTTCGATAAAAACTATAACGGAAGCTACCACTTCTGCACAAAATAATTTGACATGCGTGGACTCGGCAAATATACCACAAGTTATTACCCAAAGTGACGCTACATCATTAAGTCCAGGGCAATCTTTGACTAATGGTGGATCGAATGCTTCCACCTCTGTACAAATCGACAATTCTACAATGTCAGTCGCTGATGGTAATTCCTGTAACGGGTCTGGAATTTTAGTTTTTCAACAAAAATCTACCAATAATATCAACAACGCCGCATCTACAAATGTTCCAGTATTGGTAGGAATTGTATATAATTATAAATTTTGCGCATATATTTTATTTCGATATTGAAATAACGTTATATGTATTTTGTTTATAGCAAGCTCAGTTACAAGCAGGAACTCAGAATTGTGTCGCGGAAACTGTTAATCAGAACCAAAACGAAATACCGTTCAAAAAGCACTCTACCAATCCAGCGATAACTGCTCTTGTAACGTCTCTCATGAACTCTGCTCAACAGTTTCAACAACAAGCTGCAGGTTCGTCGTGGAATCGATATAAGCTGCAATATAAACGAAAAGGTATATTCAAAACTAAGCAGTTTATTCAAACATTGTTTTAGCAAACGCCGCCGCTGCTGCTATGAATAGTAATACGCAGACTCCAAACAAATCAAACAATGCTGCGATTCTTAGTTTGTTGAATAGTAGTCCTGCCAATTTAACTCAGCAAAAAGTTCAACCACGAAGGATCTCATTGAATGCTTCCATCCCATCTAGGGTTCTTAGTCACGGAAACGTTATTAATGTCCCCAATACCACCGGACAAGTAAATAAATTAATCTCGTGATTGTGTATTTCTAAAAATTGCCATCAATTTCTAATCGATATATTATTTCAGGTAAGGGTAAGTTTAAGTTCAACTTTAACAGGACAGTTGGGCTGCAAACAACAGCCGGTAAAAGCAACAGCTGTCAGATTAGCTCGTGTCCAAGATCCTACTTCGACGCTTGGTTTATCGATGCCAGGACTTTCGGCATTGTTAGCAGGTATATTATATAAAAACACGAAAAGGATATTTGTTAGTATTTATAGTACTTTTACTTAATTATGATTAATTTGAATAGACACGATTACTAAACTTTATTATTTTATATTAATAGGAACGCCATCTGCAGATAATCCAATACCAGGAATCAATTCTGGTTCTTCTTTACTTGAACGATTAACTGCTTCTTCCAGTCAAAATAATCAGTCTGCGACTCCAATGACTACTTCGCCGTCTACTAATGTGAACTTGCAGGGTGTAAATCTTACTAGTCTATCAAATTCTATTAACGGTCTTCAAAATGTTCAGGTTGTGGGAAGTTGCTCGTATTTTCAAGTATAATAGAAAAGATGAGTTGTTACTATACCATTCTTCGTACAACAGGTATCGTTTCCCGGATTATCGCAACCTATTACAATGTCGTTAAATGTATCGGCGACAACAGGTTCCGTTACACCTACAGGAGTTATCGTTTCTCTGCCTATATCTTCTGCAACCAATACTTGCACTACAGTTTCCAGTGTTAGTTTTTCTTTTTTGCATTTTATCCATCTACATATTTCAATTGACGATATATACAATGTTATTAAACATATATTTTGAATTTGTTATAGATGGTAGCTACCACAGTTGTTACAACAGCTATTGCTGGAAGTACACCAACAGTAGTGATAGCCAATCCTGCTAATACTCACTTATCATTACCAATTGGTAAGGATTATTGTTTGCAGTATATTATTTTCAAATATTTTCTTCAGTTAAATTATTTTGTTTAATAAATATAATATTTTAGCCCAGATAATACCTTCCGGTGTCAAAGGATTATCGTCGCAACAAAATATACGCAGCAGTAATTCCGTCACTCTTTCACAGGTATGCATAAATATATTTAAAGCAAAAGAAAATATATGATTTGAATTTTACAGTAAGATAAATATTGTGAACATTTTTTAGGGCGGACAAGCGATTCAGCTTGTCGGATCTCAAAGGCCAAGACTTAATCATATGACTCGTCAAGTACAACCAAATCAAGTTAAATCAACTGTTCTACCAAATCAATTAGTGACTGTCGCTAAGACAGTTACAGCAAGTCAGTTAATATTATCTGGTAACAAACAGGTGTTAACTCCCATAATGGGTAAGTTAATATGGACAAAGCATATTGCAATATAAGGGTATTTAGAAATTGTATATAATATACATTATTTCTATCGGAGATTAGAGCTTTTTGTTTCAATAACTCAAATTAAAAAATGTTCTGTTCATAGCAGCAACGAAACCAGTGCTTATGGCATCCCAGACAACACCTTCTTCCCAAGTAGTACCTGCAAATAAACAAACATTATTGACAAAGTCATTGCATTCTAGAGCTTCTACGGGACATTGCAGTCAACAGACTCAAAGTCTTGGAGTGGCAACATTATCGCAACAACAGGTACGTGCATACACATCTGCTGTAAACATTTAATTTATATGAATTCAATAAATACTGTTTGAAATTTTATTATTAAAATTATTTTTATCGTAGAAATTTGTTTGTTTTATAGTTACAGAGAACTCTTGTCAAACCTGTACAGCTCCAACAGTTGCAGTGTTTAGCGACACAACACAAAGTAGCTGTTGCGACCGGCAATGCGCAAAATAGAACTCAAATCGAGTCTCAGAGAACTTCTACATCCGCTCCTGGGGAAGATCCAGCCTGAATATGTTCAAATAATTAATAATATTTCACATTACATTTGAATAATTGAAGCCTGCCTAAAAGAAATGTAGCGGGGTATTTTGTATATTATGTTAATGTGACATTTATCAATTTTAATTATGCACGCAATGATAATTGTAGATTATGAGATTTTTTATTCGTGATTAATAATCGATGTTTATTAATGAAGACATATTTTATAAAAATCAATGTAGTTCATATTTTTGTGCCTATGTGCAATAAATTATTTCCATGAAAATGAATTTGGCCTCAAAATATTACTTTGATGGCGGTTTCAATTATTGTACATATAACTTATATATAAATATATATATATATATGACATGATTTGTTTTATATTAAAAAATATAATAAATATTCCATTTTTTATTGATCTTTTTCCCCTTTTTCAAATTGTTCATTTAGATAAATAAGTCTTTAGTATTCTATTTCTTATGCAGGTGAACCTCGATAACTCGAACTTTGACATTCGATATCTCGAAAACCTCTATAGGACGAAAATTTTCCTTATTCTCTTCCGCTCTATTAAAAACGCTTCCTAACTCGAAATGAAACTTCTGCTAACTCGAATTATTTATTATTATTATTTATCGTTTAATAATTACAACTCGAAAATTGTTTTCTTTCCCTTAAGATTCGAGTTATCGAGGTTCCCCTGTATTAGGAATGGGTATATTGTTTAAATTATAAATCGCGAAATATCGAGTACGGAAGTTATTAATTATGAGGTAGGTAAGAAATTTCCTTTGTCTCGATATTTTTATTTTACTAATTACATACGTAATTAAAACATGCCATAACTTAATATATTTTAAATAGCTATTTTCAGTAATTTTTATAATTATAAATACTGAAATTGCTTTTAAGAGTTTTCTATGATTTAAAGTGTACAAACTATCATTAAAAAAAATTTGAATTTTCAAAGAATTAGCTCAATAATCAAATGTTAAAGACAAATAAATAAAAAAGTCAATCAATTAAAATGTTAAAAGAGTTCTACTACTTTGTCCAAAATAATTAAAATTAAATATTGGCAAATAATTTTTATGCATAATAGTTAAATATTTTTTTCGATATACTTGTCAAATTATAACACAACATGCTTTTCTTACATAACTATTAACACATTTCATGCGGGAAACGTACTTTTACGTTTTTTTGCGGTCTGTCACTTGAGCGCGGATCACATAAAAATACGTATTTGGCAGACTTGTGCTGAAATACGTTTCTGTTTTCTAAACAATAATCATAAAGCATGTATTTGAGCGTAAAATAAAAAACCAATGAAGTAGTTTTCGATTAATTGCGATTTTACTGAATTACTAAATTCCCACGAAATTCACGAAAAACGTCCGCTACATCCGCATGCAATGTGTAAAATCAATATTTTATCACATAATACATGTGTATATAAATGCAACATTTTAAAAGTATTTACTAGTCACAACTTTTTTTATACATTATTTGAAATCTAATTTAGTAGAAAATTAAATATATAAGTTGTCCTGCTTAATTACTGTTATAAAGCTTTTATTATACAACTGTTATTTAGCCCGTTTTTGTTTTTAACTTATAGAAAACGACCCATTCTCCAATTATATTTTTATCCTCAACAATGATTATGTCAATAATAAACAATATAAAACTTTGTTTGTTAATTGGCATTCAGTTCCAGCTGTATGCGATCGAAAATTTTATTTTCCCTACTCTAATTTATATAACTAATTTTTCATTTCGCTAAGTATTTATCACAAGATGTAGTTGTATAAATAATTTGGTAACAACATTCCATTTTTTTTGTAAAAATATTTACATAGAATATTCTTTATCTTTACAAAAACGTAACAAAAAATTCATACAACTTATAGTTAACAATAAATGTTAATATACATATTTAAGCGTACGTTCCTGTTGTCAAACGGAATGTACTTAATATTTACATCTCCAAACAGTATTAACGTAGAATTAGAGTAGAGATAAATTTTTCTGTATTATACGATGTACACTTTTTCTATATTCAGTCTCTTTTTCGGAGATCTACCAATACCTGCCTGGCAAGTATAATAACAATGTTAGACTTTTCCTAGCAAATTTCATTAATAACAGAATACTGTGTACATGCTCTGGTGAAGATAACCACCCATTCTTTACACATTATTCGTATCGTATCTTACATTTATCAGTGCATTACACAGATTATAAATTATAACTTTCTTTTTATACAACTAATCCAGTTTTATATCTGTATCTTTTGATTTTTTTCTTTTTTCAAATAACATTTTTCAACATTATAAAAATTTGTCGGCGTTGAGCATTGTTAATAACTTTTCTCACTATAATGTCATCAATATCATTGACTACAAAATTATGCACACATTTCATGATATTGACTATAAATATAAATTCACAAACTCACTCATACATCCTTCATTAATTATGAAAAATTATTTTATCTTAAATCTTCAATAATGGTTAATCCATTTCTGTTCCGTTATTAGATGTACTCAACATTCTTGCAGTTTGTGGATCTTTGTTTATTTCCCATTCACTTTCAGGGTCGGAAGAAGTATTTAAACCACCCAAAATGTCATCTTCCAAAGATATTTGTGATAAGTTTTCTAGACTTTGTTGATTTCCATCTGTATATAATGATTCGGTAACAGCTAGAACAAATTTGTACAATAATACATATAAATTTAAGCAATACAAACAAGCAAGTAAATAAGTATACATGTGTACGCAACAAAATTATTAATAGGTACAAATACGATGTATTACCATCAGTGAATGTATGCTGAGATAACCACGTAGGTTCATCCCATTCATCAAACTGTAATTTTGTATTATTTTCTGTCTCTTCTACAGATAACATTGCATGTGAATCTGCATCTGTAACGTCAAATATTTCTGTCACTTGGACTTTATTATTATCATCCATATAATAATATGCCATCACAGCTTCTTGTTCAGAAGTTACCTATATATATTAAAAGAAAAAAAAAAAAAAATGTTATTGCAACTTTTAATATTAAAAAGTTATAATATCTTTCATTAATATTAAAATATATATCACATACTTGTAGAATATTTTCGAAAGTATCATCGACAGTTGAAAGATCAGACATATTTATAACACAGTTCGATTTATTATTATGATCCTTCCATGGTTGTCTGAAAAACAAAGTAACAAGTTGGAACGACTATCGATTAAAAACATTTAGAATTATCGAGATTTATAAACTTACAATTCATTGTACTGTAACGTTAAATTCAAGTTCTTTTTATTTTTATATAAATCGTCAGTCTTTTCTGCCGCCTCCATGTCATATATATCTGAAAGATACAAATAGATATGTTATATATGCTCGTATAATGTTAATATTTATAATTAATACAAATCACTGAAATATTGTACTTACTCGATCCGTATTCTGTAATGGCCAGTTGACATTTAATAGTTTGTGGCATTTGCTGGTAATACACATTAATTTTAGGGAATAACATACTTAATTGGTCTAAGAAGAATGTTCGTAATTCGAGCAAGTTTCTTCGTAATTTAGGAACAGTCAAAATAAATCTGAAAACAAAATATGAATAATTTATTGCATGAAAAATGTTGCGTGGATAAATCAGGCTTTACAAGTAGAAAAACATTTTGGGAATAAATATTAGCATACACACAGCCCAACACATAAATATAATAGATAAAAGAGCAAAACTATTTATGAAAGCGTTTAGTAGATTTTGAAATAAATTGAAATTTTATGACATATCTCGATTAAGTTTGTTATTTAGTCATTACATGTATTTAATTTTATTTTTCATAAAAGCGGGTGCTTACCGAGATCGTGTCATATGTTTAGTACAAGAAATCAGCTGAGGAGTTGTATGAAGAATATTGCCAATTACTTTGTATTCCAAGGAGCGAGTTTCTATCTTGTTACCAATCAAACTATGTGACGACATGCATAGTGTTAAATATACCATAATAAATAATGAAAACAGCAATTAACTATTATACGAAAGAATACATAAATTCTTCGTTGTAAACGAATAGTTGTTGAAATGTAACGTAAGATAATTTAAACTTTCATATAAAATACCATAATCATAGGTAATATTTTTAATTTATCTCTTAAACGTTGATTCTTAAATTAAAAACATATATACATATTTTTAACTATAATAGGCTTAACTTTACATAGAATTTAGTAAGCATTTCTTCTTTTAAATACAACCATTTAATGAATTTGTTATTAGTTTAACAGCATGCAATTCCAAACAAGCAATAATTCATGCATATTACTTTGTTACATCGCCAATTACATGTCTACATAAAATTGCATAAACATGAAAAATAATAATTAATTAACTTTCGAAATATTTTAGTAAATAGAAATATTAATTGGAAAGATATATAATATAATAAAGTGAATAAAATGCTTACTTTGTGAAAGTTGCGTATACTACATCTACTGGTAATGTATATGGTAAACTAAGTAGCGATAGGAGTTTTACACTTTTATGTTTGAACAACCAGTTGATAAGCCCTTTATTGGCAGAATCAATTGCATCTTGGAATATAGTCATAACCGTTTCAGGTAAATTTGATACCAATGCTTCCTACAACATATGTTTACAATATACTTATATTAATAAACATTCAACAACATATTTTTATATAAAAATATATACCTGTCTGTGCATTTTACATTCTGAACATTCAGGATCATAATCCATATTATCATCGAGAGTTTCTGAGACAACAAATGTGGACTGTACCGCTAGACATCTAGTGCAATTAAGTAAGTTATTTCGATGAAGAAATCTTAATGCATCGTCAAATCCTTGTTTACACATGTTTGAAAGAATCTGTAATTCACACAAACTTTTATATGTTATATTCGATTACAACAATTATATTTCAACCGTAGAATCTTACCTCCGGATTAGGTGGAAACAGTATCCTTGCAAATCTGTATATATTTTGCCTCGATAGCTCAATACTTGTATTTGCAAAATTGACCTATAAATTAAAAACATCTATCTATTGTCTTTAACGCATGCATGATGTAATAATATAAGAAAAAGCAGCTATGTTAACATTAATTTTAATTATTAGTTATTTAAACATGTGATGAAAATTGTGTTATTCGTGCTTACTAGAAGTAACTCACATGGAACAGTTGTGAGGAAACGTCCCTTGGACAGATATCGCTTTCACCACAAAAAGGACTAACAGTAATAGTATTTTCATCAAGAGTAGGAAGATTATCACTAAAACCACCATCCATGTACCTTATACCATGAAATCTTGGTGGTAAAAGACCAGAGAAGATGGGAATAAATGCACTTGCTAACAAGGCCTAGAAAAGATAAGTTTTGATGTACTTTTATATTTTCATTTTTCGTTTTGAACACATGCCATGAGCACAACAAAGAAATACAATATTTACTGATTTACTAACAATATAAAGAGACAGAATAATAGTAATCTGATGTTTACAAATATACTCATTAGCTGCCACCGTTCAAACAGTTAGTAATTTAAAAGACAGCAAAAATGTGAATATAAATGTGGTTATTCAATTACCTGTAATAAGTCTTCCCTAGAGGAAAACTGTGAAACGATTACATTTTTTCCATCGTATACTCTCGTCAAAGAGATGTGTAGTTTCCCACTTACTCGAATATGAGCATCGTTTGGAAGAAACTATAACAAATGTAAATTATAATAGCAAAATATTGAGGCAAAAAAAACAGTATATTGTATAAATATAATTACACAAGTGAAGAAAATATTGTATTTAGATATTACTGATAATAGGTACCTTTTGTAAACTTTCTAACAGTATTTCTTGAACGTTAAACGATGGACTAAACGGACCGAGAGTACGCTGTCGAGCTTCGCGCGCAACGCGCAAAACATTACTTGTAATTTCCCCTGCAATACAATTACATATTACAATTATTATACGAAGGAAATAATCAATTATAATATGAAATAGATTACTGTGATCGTCGTTTCAATTGCGTTACTTATATTTGTAATATAAATGATTGAAAAATGATTCAAATCTTCGCTAAAACAAACAAAAAATAAATTCAAGACAAGAATCTTGAGATTTTTTTCCTCCCAATGAAATGAAACGTTATTTAACCGACTTCGAAAAGGAGGAGGTTACTCAATTCGATCAGTATATATTTTTTTTTTTATGTATGTTTTTAGGCAGTACAGTGTTGTTACATGAATTTATTAGAAAAATTACATATAAAAAATGACAGGTATAAATTAACAAATTAGTAAGTAGTAAAGCAAATTATGATTACAAATGTTTTGCATCTTTTTTATGATAAAATTATACAACTCAAATCGACCGATTAAGTCCACTTTTACAATAACGCTATTTTTATTTAATAGAAGCAAAAAATACATATACATATACATGTTACATTAGGTTTAAAATATCCTTCATACTTGCACTTACCAATTTATGTGTATTTATGAAATTTTAATTCTTTCCTCCTTGATATTGTTTTAAATTCATGTGTTTACTTCTCTTTCGTTTCTTTTTTATATAATTAAACATACTTTTCTGACAAGTAATTGTGTATTTTTAACAATTACGTCAAGAATAACCAGAATCAAGTCATCGGATGTTTATCTTATCAAAAAGTGTTTTGTGTATTTTGATTTTATCAAAATTTAAGTATCTCGAATTTACTCGTGCATAAAACCTATATATACTCATGTATACTTGTATTTCTTCCTGATGAATTAAATATAATTTAAAGAACACCAATCGAAAAGTTAAAGGTTAATGAAATTTCTATACTACAAAAACAAATATTCATACATATGTGTATTCTTTTTAGGTGTTAAAATATTACAGAATACCGTGACTAGAAAATTAACAAAATTATATTTTATCAGGTTGGCTGCAGTAAACTGACTACATGGCATATTTGATCTCCGCCGGGCCACGCTTCATTAAACTTCCGGCTACCAGTTGAAAGGACACCTTCGCTCATTTTTTACTACATTCACCGTAATAAATAGGAATAGGCTAACTGGCCGAAGGCCAACGTGCTGCCACCAAGAAACAGGATTATTCATTTGGCGAGCCGAACCAAAAAAACTGGTTGAAAAGAGTACGCTTTCAAAAACGTTTACGTATCTTATATTTGAACGAGACATCTTGGAATATTATTCGAAAGGCACGTTTCGTGAAGGTTTGAGTTAACAATAAAGATCCATTATGTTTTTTTAACAGTCTATGACAACGTATAATACAAAATGTTACTATTGAAAGCCTTGAATTTATACGGTCTACTGAAACGAATTCGTAAACAAGTTTACCCAAAGACTCTTATGTTCCGCCTAGATAAGCATAATTTGAAATGTTAATTAAGGTTCACGTGAGAAAGCCTGGGACGCAGAAACTTTAATTTATACGTACTTAAATAAAAAGAAATAAAAAATTAAACGTTACTACATGATAATATTAATATTTTAATAAACAAATTAATCTGGTCTTTTCTAGATCCTTGTTCCGTTTCGATTTCATTGATTTCGTTGTATCTTACGAATTGAGTAATTTCTATTACATGTACATATTACAGTGTTATCTATTGTTATACGAGTCAGTATAACTTTGTTACAAAACAAACATTCCTTTATTTGTGTTAGATACAACTGTTTCCTTTATTGATGCTGTACACACTAGAAGAGAGTTGAGTTTACTGAGCGATTAAAGGACACTGAAGAAGTCAGGCTACCGCAAACAGATTTGAATGGTAAAATCTTCAATGAGCTTACAACAATGTACGTATTTATTTTTGTTATTAAAAAACCATTTGAAGAAGAAAAGGAAATATTTATTCGTATTGATCCTACAAGTATTAAATACTTTGATTAATACTGAATCTACAACGCCATGGATAACGTTTAATATTTCAAATAGGAGCGGGAAATATTTCCCGCCTAAACCATAAGGACGCGCCCTAGAGTTTGCCAAATGAACTAAGCGCGCGCAATTTAAATATCATTAAATGTCTAACGTTCGTTCGATTGATAATTGCGACAGGCATCGCATTAATCTATCAGATACTTAAAGATATCGTTCAGACTTTAACCGTGCAATCGATGATAGCACAAAATCAGATAGCACAAAATCTGAACAACAGAAACAAATGTTGCAAGAGACTTTGGTTATCTTAACCCCTGCACGGCGGATGTAAATCCTTTTAACTCATCTACAGAAATAAACTCGTGTATGTACCTAAATATATTCATATAAATTGGTATTAAGATATTTGATTTTTACAAATATATGTTTTCAAAAGTAATTAATTACAATGTGTATCTTTCTACAAATCAAATGGCACG
Source organism: Stelis phaeoptera (assembly GCA_943735885.1). Lineage (NCBI taxonomy): Eukaryota > Metazoa > Arthropoda > Insecta > Hymenoptera > Megachilidae > Stelis > Stelis phaeoptera. The sequence continues at coordinate 8,961,235 of OX030937.1, forward strand.
ATGAATTTTGCATTTGTTAATCTGCCTTTTATTACATTACAGAGTCTCCCATGCAGTATAATTTCCTACATTGTCTGCTACAGTAACACGGATATATCTAATTGACGCAAACCGTGCACACTTTGCATCCGGGCTACGCAGTTTATTGCACCAATATACAATACACACGACTTTAAACATATTTTAATATTTTTGTACAATAGACTTACGTCGTAAATGTGTGTGCGTCATAGATTATGTAAAATGATTATAGAATGCTGTTGCGCATCAGGCGATAATAATGTCAACAGGTTATTCTTTTGTACGGCTGTCAATAATCATGTAGAATGCATACTTCTGAGAATGCAATAAAATGATTAGCGTACAATACAAGAAACACGATTAGATAATATAGAACGTATCGTTTAAGTAAAACCTTGTTAAACGTTGTAATCCTATTATAAATTCTAACTAAAAAAAAAAAGAAGAAAAAAAAAAAGACAACAGAACTGCTATCTTGAACGAATTTGAAACGTGAATTCCTTTGTTACACGAAATATATGCAATATGTTAAAAAAAGAAAGAATAAGCACGTACTTGATAAAGATAAATAGTCACGCAATACATTTGAATCATCGTTTAACGCGATATGAAAATAGCGGAATTCGCTTTTGGTCGTTCTTTTAGTAATTACAATTTTTCGATGTACGATAACTGGCACGAGTATCCTAAGTACATATGTATATTATACAAGAATTATGCATGTATATTATGTATATCTATAATCTGTTATCGACATGTGCATGTTCTGAATAGAGTTACGCACTATCTTGCGGAAGCGAAGCCACGGAAAATATGTCAATGTGATATCCTTGTTTTGGAAGTATGTAAACAGAAATGTAGATAGAAGGTAGAATAACGAACGAACGGTAATCGAAAGAATTTCTCTGCGCTGCTTTGACCTCGAATATTTTGATCAACCATTTGTACACGTTATCTACAATTTCATGTTTTTTGTGAATTATGCGTGTTTACTACGTTCGTCCGTATGCGAAATATGTTTATATACACGTATTTTGTGTTGCTTTTCCTGTATATATACATATACATACATGCGTTTTCTACGAGTTGTTTAGAATCGGCAAAATGATTGTTTGCGCGATTGATATTTGTTATTCAAGGCATTTTGGTAATCATGTGATACTGTTTGGAACATTTAATTGTAAATTAATAACATGTTTTGTGTTATTCAAATAACAGATTTCTGGTTGGCTATTAGTACTGTGTCATATGGCAAATATGTATATATCTACCTACCAATATGTATAATGACTTAACCACTTACTACATAACTATTTATAGACAGCCATACAGGAAATTACATGTTTAGAATTTAAGTTTATTATGTGTATTATACCGATATATGTTTATTTATAATTTTATCAAGGATTTATATATTAAATTATTTTTTGTATTTTACATTCAAAGTGAAAGTAAAATATTTTGTAATAAAAATCATCTTATAAATGTTTCTTATTGATTAATTTGAATAAGTATATACGTAAATTATTATTAAAACAAAGGATACTCTTCTTTAACGTAAACTGATAAACTCTTATCGTAATAAAAACTGTTCAGTAATGCGTAGTATAACTCATGCTAATACGTCTATTGTAATTACTCATACTGTATTATATATTTATTACCAGTCTTACTCACAAAGAAAAACATTTGATAACTGTACTTGTTACTATTTTCAATTTGCCTCTTCTAAGCTTGACCTACTTAGCAGATTTATTTGCAAGATGACTAAATTTATAGAACATTTATAAGCGATTTAAAAATTAGAATGATAATAACTACAATATAGTAGAGTGACTTAATACATTGTACAACAAACTTTTTCTTTGTTATGTATAATATTTAACAAATTTTTAATCAACTGCATTTATGGTATTTATAATTAACCTGTTCTATTACTTGTGTTAGCTTCAGACTTACTTATATGTTTATTTATAGTGTATAATTTAAATAAATTATATGCCCCGATAAGATTACTAGAAAAATCTGATCTAAGTTTGAACCTTACAAAATGAAATTAACAGTGACATTTATTTAGAATGACAGTACACGAAGAAGAATCTGGTGAACTGCAGGATCATGATAGATGACATTATAAGTAAATAAAGATATTTGCAGTTTAATAATAACACGAAATCATTGGTACACTGAAACAATTTGTTCAACATGCCATGCAATGGATACAAAACGTGAGAGATGCATAATTATCAGAAGTCATAAAATCGAAGCATAACACTGAAAAAACTAATTGTTCTAGATAATATGTATCTGTCAGATATATAAACAAAGGAGTTCACTCACCGAGGGGTAAGTCACAAAGAAGACAACAAGCTGCGATAGCACCAGCCGATGCACCACTAATCTTATCCAAAAGTAAGTGTGGAGCGTATTTCTTGAAGCACACTGCCACACCAACGTGGTAAATACCAAGGAAGCCACAGCCAGCGAACGATAAATTCATTTCGGAATTCCTTTTATGTTATATCGTTTGTTGTTGCTTTGTTTATACAAAACTATCAAGAATAATTGTACAATAGATAAAAAGTAAAAAAATACTGATTTCCTTTCTACGGCACTATGGGCATCACTTGCAAAGAAGGCGCTTTGAACCACGTACTTCGCACGACGTCCAAGTTCGAACTATCTGTCAGTAGTCCGTCTCCGACAATAACAGCCTTCCGAAACTCTCGAGCCTAATCTTGAGTGTGATTGCGAAAAATACATGTTACAAACAGCAAGAGAGATAATACACATTTGATGACGTACGGTTTGTAAATACTTTGTAAATCCCCCATTGGTTGGCAATGATGGTGTGGTGATAGCTCCGCCTACTTCAGCGTTCTTAAACTCATTCATTGTGCAATGAATTCCTGCAGGTGCACATGTTTTCCTTTTTTCCCGTAAAAGGAAGAAATGTTTAGACAGTTGCTAGATTTACAATAAACAATATTATATGGTTAAAATGTTAAAATTGCATAGTGATCGATAGTTCTATGTTCAATCAATACATAAAGCGAGTATAAAATTTAATTGTAAGTAGTCGCAACACGGCGCTCAACACTTGTTATGAAAAATTTCGAAAAAAGATAACTTGTGCTTGCACAATTTTTATGGGGTTATTTAATAGATGTTAATACTTTTATATACATTATTGATTATTAATAAGCAATTAATAAACAAAAGGAAAATATATACTTTTGTTTTGTATATGTGATGAAATTTGAATACGTAGTCACATGATAAACATGAAAATCATTGGTCAATAATCTGAAATCTGCTTATGATTGGCTGTTTTTGTAAATGACAGTTACTTATGAATTGACAGGTAATTTATTTTAAAAATATATAAATTACATATATGTATATGTATATACATATATGTACCTATTATTAATGATCAATTTTATAACATTTATGAGAAGTGTAATATTTAAATTGTCAAATAAGTTATTTATTATTCAAAGAATTAACTCTAATCTTGAATAAATCATATATTTTATATGGTATAAGTTTGTTATATATTTGAAAATGTATCATTATAAGAAAAATTTATGAAATTGTTTCATTTTTTGAATGATTGAAAAACAATAGTGACTGTTTCATACTTGAAAAGAGTTATTTTTAAAAACGACGCAAATTTCAACTATATGTATATTACTTTCATTGTAAATTATAAAACAGATATTTAAACTATATTTTCCAAGAAAGGAAGATGTAAATGATATGTATAGAGTTATGTTGAAAAGAATATGAATTTAATGTATGTGTTTTGACACTTTCTAATTTGACACATAACCAATAAATATTTGTACAGGTTGTAACATAAAATAAAACGAAATTACAATGACTGAAAACGAGCAAGCATCACAAACGTTAAATGTGACTCATGGAAATTGTAATTTGTCAAATGAAACAATTTTCCATGCAGTATACATACCTGAAGAGAATGATTCTTTGGCAGAGAACAATACAAAAGGTATAATAAAAATTTAATTATCTGTACGTATCAATTTTAGTTTTCTTTTTTAATGTTTTGATTTGTTTCGTATTTAAATATTACAGAAAATATTCGAGTTTATCAAGATAAAATAGAAGCTTTAAAAGTAATTAAGGAATTCAAAACTGGTCGGTTGAAATCATTTAAGAAACGTTCAGAAGCAGAGGAGTATGCAAGGACCGGTTTTGAGAAAACAAATTATGTTAATAATACTTCATTACCTATAATTGTACCTGCGGTAGAAGAAAAATCATCTAATTTTAAAGCTCCACGATCTCAAGATCTTGTATGTTTTAGAAAATTAATTAAGGATGGGGATTTATACGCTGTAAAAAGTACAGTGTGGGGAAATCCAAGATATTTAATTGGTAGCGGTGATACCCCTGCAATTTTACAAGTAAGATATAATATTTATAATCATTATAAATCTTTGTAAAACATGTGTAACAAAGTTTGATGTTTACTTATTATAGGAAGGATGTCGTTATAATGCATTGCACATTGCGGTCAGAGCAGATAGACCAGATATGTGTGAGTTAATATTAAACACTGTTGGAAATGCAGAATTTATAAAACTTCTTTATGGCGATGAATGCAAAAGTTACGTGGATCGTGCACAGATTATGCTAGATTTATATCTGAATACACCTGATAAAGGATTGAACGAAACTCCGTTACATTTTGCTGTTAAGTTTGGTCTGAAAGATGTGGTTCGAGTTCTTGTTTCGTATCCTTGTTGTATAAAAACATTGCCAAATAAATATAGACAACTACCAATAGATGTAAGCGATAACATAAACATATATAATGAATGCAATTAAAGGTTATTAATCTGTTTTACACAAGAAAAAAAAAGAAACATTACTTTATATTTTGTCTGATATTCCAGATAATTTGTACTAGAGCCTGTCAAGACGACACGGAATTAAGAAAACAAATACGTTTATTATTGGAAGAGCAGTATTATGTACCTGTATTAAGGTCAGATGATAATTCGTTGCAACCTGTTATTGGGGAACCGTTCTCTCCAACTAATCCTTTGGTATGTTAAAATTCTCCAATTTATGTTGCATGAAATATTTATAAATGGCATTTTTTTAGAGTTTAAATACGGATCCGATCAGTCCACGTTTAGAGGTACGCGCGTTTGCTGGACCAATGACGAAATCTCGTGCGGTAGAATTTAGAAAAAAATGGAAAACTCCTCCGCGTCTTCGTATTACTTCGGTTAGAAATGTAATTGAGGATGAACTTAATACTACAGACAGTCCCATTAATAATTTAACTTTAAGACTTCAAGATACAGAAAAGGGACTTGAACGTGTTGGGAGGTATATCTAATCGTCAATTTCTCTATCAATTGTATTGCAAGTCGATATATTTAAAAGATGAAATCTAATTTTTAGAGATCTGGCAGAAGAATATAAAGTGTCGTGGAAAGAATACTGGCCATTTTTGAACGATTTTGCAGATTTTCGTACTACAGAAGGTTTAATGAAGCTTGAAAAATACCTAGAACACAAATTTCAATTACTTTATTTTAGTCAGGTACGAAAAAAAAAAAAATTACGAAACAAATTGTTTACAAATACCGTCATATTTTATGTGCATTTTCTTTGTAGAACTCAAATAATAAAGTAACAAATTCGAATTTCAATGTAACGACAAACGAAGAATTGGTTAATGAAATAGATCATTTATGCAATAAATTACAATCATGTTTGTTACTTGGTACAGACAATCAAGATGAAAACAATGTTGGTATGTATTAATTTTTTTTTCCCTAGGAAAATTTATATTACATCGTGCATTTGAAAATAATCATTAATATGATACCTTTTCATTTTAAGACGAACTAGAATTTTTTACACCACCATCATCACCAAAATCAACAGCAGATAGCTCTGATGACGAAATGGAAATTGCAGAAGAAGGTCCTGGAATATTTCTTGAAGGGTAATAACACACGGATAAACCATACTTTATAGTTAAATATCTTGTATGAAATAAAACATTTGTTACACATACAGAGAAATTTTCATTTAATATTGTATATTTTCTAGATTTATACCAACAAAACTGGATTATGCTGTTTATAATGCGGTAACATTGTCCACTAATTCCGTTACATATCCAAATATTTATCGTTGGCAACACGATATGCAACTTGTTATGAAACATGATTTACAAAGGTAACGATACTTTTTTCCATTTTATTTTATATTTAATTGGTTACAATACTTCATTGTCCTGTACATACAAATGATTAACTGCTAATACAATTTTCCATTTCCAATTTCAGAACAAATAACTTGAGGCTAGTTAAAAAGAAACTGATTATGACCTTCTAGAGGTATGCAAAACATCAAAATGTATAAAAATAAAACTGTATAAAATTTTTATAATATGTACAACAAGAGTTCTCTGTTAAATAACATTAATATACTAAAAAAATGTATTAGATATATTAAAAATGGTATATTTTCAGAAAATTTTATATAATAATAAAAGAAAATAATTAAAGTAATAATTAAAATAATTTGCGAAATTTTGTATGTTAAAATTTTATTTTTATTTTTAACGAAAGAATAATTAATTACATATTTTATTTTTTTTTTTGAATTTAGTATTTATACAGATACTTCTATTAATAATCTTTATTCACAATAACATTACATTTTTCCTTAATAGATCGTGTACGATCTTTTCTCCCAATTATATTGTAATTTGTGTATACTGTTCTTTCATTTAATATGTTTAATATTATATATATATATATATATATATATTTATATACGTATGTATATGTATATCTATGATTCGTACCAAATTAATTTAATCAAAGACTGACAGGAGCTGGTGGAGTTTGTTTCAATTGTAAAATTATTGACCGCATTCGAGATACATCTTTAGAAGCACGAGAAGATTTAGGGTTAAAGTCGCAAAGTTTTGCGATGCGTTCCCATTCAGTTCCGGGTTCCACTTCATCAGCTTCCGCTACAAATTGTTTTTCTGCGTTTCTATGAATAAATAAAGTTATATTAAATAAGGTGTAACAAATATAGAAGTTAAAAGTTTGCGACAATACTTGTATACTGTATGCATTGATGATACATTGCATGGTAACATATATTTAAAAATGTTTTAACTTGTTCTTACGCATACCATATATGTATAGCATCGCGGAATACATTTGTTACAGCTATTTCTATTTTGATAAGAGAAATTAGTGAAAATATTTTTCTACTTCTTTGTTTTTTTTTCTCTCTTAACAGCATAGCATTCTTGCAACAGTAATTTTTTTATGTATACAACAGAAATTAATACAAATATTTTACTTGTTTCAATTGTGATCTATAAAATATGGAATAAATAAAAGGAGACGTTTATATTTTTTGATATGTTCACCTAAATGTAAGTTGTAATTAAATACTGCAGTATTATGAAATAAAAAGTTATAGAAATAATGGTAAGAAATTGTCACTATTCCCACATACGTAATGTATCAATCATTTCATTAATAACAAAATATTTCATATTCATATAAGTATGATCTAAATATGATCTAATAATGAAAAGCTCACATATAAGATGGTTGGAGATATACAAATTTTAAGTATAATTGCATCAAGCATAAAGTACATGTATAAATGGTCACAAGAAGCAGCTAATATATAAGAAAGTATCTTAATACTTTTTATGTTTTTTTGCAAGTATTTTCATATGTAAGCAAGCTATATTATACAGCAATGCAATGCAATTATACATGCAAAAAAATATAATTTAACTTACTTGGCTGATTCCCTAAGAAGCAGAATGAAAAATAATATAATAGTATTGTAATACATGTTTTAAAATAATTCAATAAAATATTTACTCTTATATAAGATAAAATTTTTGAATTGCATCTATAAATATGCGATTAAAAATTACTATATCGACGAACAATTTTTTAAAAATATATAAAATAAAATCGAACTAAATGGTAATTTTAAACGGTACCTGTTTGTAGTTTTTGTTTTACTGATAGCTTCTGCATGATGTTTATACCATTCCTCTAACTCTTTTCTGGCTGCTTCCCTCCATTCCTCTTTCTTTTTCTCTTCTTCTGCATCTATTCCAATCATATTTAAAAAAAACAATATTAATAACATGTTAATTCAAAGTTGAAACAAAAAGGTTGATTAATTAGCGCAATAATACTGTACAAAGATTAAGCTTTAATTATATTAAGATACCTTTCTCCTCTAGTCTAGCTTTCTGTTCTTCTCTCCATTTTCGGATTTTTTCAGGTTCTTCTTTTACAGGAGGAGGTTTAGGTGTTTCTAAAAATGTAAAAATATAGAACTTAAATATCATAATATTTATGATTGGATAACGATAAAATTTACCTGTTACCGGTGGTGCTTGTGCAACTGCATCTATGATTTCAAAACTACCTTCAGCATCACCACCTGGACCAACTGTCAAAATTTCAAAAGCAAACGATTCATTGATAGAAATATTTTAATACCAATTAAATAATGTAACTTAAGAAGTATTACCATCTATATTTGGCGCTGTTGCAGGAGCAGTTATAGAAACTGGAGGAATTTCATCTTCGAGTCCTGCCAATTGATCCTGTTCTCTTGCTACAAATTCTGCCACGGGATCTACTTCTGGTTCAATGACAAAGTTGTCACCAAATGCATCCATATTGTCTAATGACATTAAATAAATTAAGAAACTTTAAGACAAGAAAACGATATATGCATTGTACACATATACTGTTTGCATTATGAACAGTTTTATGGGAAAACAAATATGTTATACTAATTTCTGTTAAATTAACATTTCAGTTTTATATAGTGCTTTTTTAATTTGTACCAATATATTTGGTATACATTTATAAAATATGTAAATATATTATGTGTAATTTAAATAATTTAATTAAAAATAACCTAAAAATGATATACCCGTTTAACGAAATTTAAGCTACGAATATAATGGAAGTATTTATAAAGAACAGTGTGCAAAATGGAAAAGATTGTATTTATTTGGAACAAATACCAAAAATATAAAATTAAATTTTGTACCTCAGTAATGTTATGAAATATAAGTCTTCGGAAACACCCAGAAACACCCCCAACTGTCGTTTCCTTAGATATCAATGGATATCAACTGCAAATTGTCAACGTCAATACTACTTTGGAGTATGTACAACGCACACATGCGCACAACCGAATTAAACATATAAATCAGTACTACCAACTCTTTTTTTTTTTTATAAAAACTATACAACTATTATATTACGTTCGTCATTTTTGAATCTTACATGTATTACAAAAATCTTTAATATTTTACTCGTGTAATATAGGAATTAATAATAATAAAATTTTAATATAAATTTAAATAATTTTGTCAATTTTTGAAATTTGAATTTACATATTTGTTTATATGAACTTGATAACAATCGTTATAAAGTATTTAAATAATTACTGAAATATTTCTTCCTTTCTTGATGAAACTTGTTTCTTTCCAAAAATAGAATTTTTTGAGGTACAATTTTGATTTTCATCAGAAATTATTTATAAAAGACTGATTGTTTATAAAAATATACGGATTGTATAATAGGATTTTGCATATGTATTTTAAGTTAGATATGACATGTGGGTTTTATAAACAAAATTGCATTTTGGGTAACATAATTTATAAAATATCTGTATGAATAGATGGAGAAAACTAATAAAAAATTATTTTAATATAGATTATGATTCATAAAGCTTGTACGATATATATATATAAAAAGTTAAGTGTTGTAATCATTTTAACACAAAAGTGTTTTTTCATCACGATAATGTGTATTTTTAGTACAATATCAATAATAAATACAATTATTACTCTTACACTTTCTATTATTATGACAGATCACTGGCAACAAAATTTAGGTATTATGTATGTAGAGCAAGTGTTCTGTTAACAATCGTCTAAAAAATGCATATAAAAATACAATTCCTAAATAACATAATTTAGAGCTTCATTCGTTAATATAATGATGAAGCTCTAAAAAATAGTTATTAAAGTTTACCTACAACCTATAATCAGTATAGGTGGTGGTGAAACATGAAAAGTAAAGTCAGTATGTTCGCTTAGGCAAAACATAGCGACCAAACATGCTAAATCAAGAAGTAACTCGTACATTTCATTTGTGAAACAATAGGTCAGTCTTGCCCTAATAATCCCCTCCTTATATTTCATAACATGGGATTTATAATGGGAGGTTCGTTATCTCCATAAATTTACAGATTCTTCTATTTTTTTCAATGTCTGCCAAGTACTAGGCATTCTCTTCTTCATCTTCAGAAGTTAGTGTTACATTATCAATACGTCGTGGCAATAATAATGCTACATGTCCATATCTAAATAAGAATATGTTTAATGCTCAGTTACAGTTGATACATGAAAGTTGATTTAAATATTAACCGTTAAAACTTACTTGCTGCTTTTATATTTTTCTTGTATAGCTTGCTGTTGAATATTCAATGCATTACAGAAAGTTTTGTTTAAACAACTAATGCATTCTTTAAGATCCTTCAATCTGTATCCTGTAGATAATTCCAGCTCGTGCGGCCACATCTCTTCTAACAATGTATATCGTGCAAGTGCTATTGCAGATGCAGCTAAATGACTAGGTAAGAACTGCAGATATGGATCTCCTTCCAACATTGATAATTCGCACAAATACTGTAACATTATATACGCCAAGAATTAGAATACTGTATTAGAATAATATAATAAGTAAACAAACCTCATTCACTTACCATTGCTAAAAATTTGACTTTTTCTGAAAGATTATTACTAATACAATATTCCATAAGAAAAGTAAGCGGTGTTGGAACGGTCAGATCAAAAGATAAAACCCTCAAAATTAAATGCTCCATACGTAGTACCTGTTTCTTTGTATACGTGTCATCCGTGATATATACAAATTCTCCTACATCCGGTGGATAAATTTCTTCATATTTTCTATAAAACGAATGATAAAATATTATTTCTTAAATACAACAAACGTTAAGTTAACAATTCTGATTTGAGTGATTAAAAAACTTACGCGGCAATAAACATAGCCGCCGTGCCGACAAGTTGCAGTTTTGCTCTTACAACACTCATGTACGATAGGAACCGGTCTATATAAGATACGGCTAAATAAAGTGTTTCAGTTTGTAACCGATATTCTTCGGCTACTTCAACAAGCCAATCCACCAGTATCGATCTCATTGAATATGTTATATCAGGTTGTTTCTTCATATATCCTGGTTTTGGTCTGTGATGTGTCTGAAAAACAGAATTAATCTTCTTTAAAGTAACGCGTTCGTGTAAGCTAATTTAGAATTAAAAGCAAAGCAATTCTTTTTTATTAGAATCTGTCGTACATAAATGAGAAAATATATACCTCTGCTACACGTAAATAATTATATATATCAGCTCTATATTCGTCCACATCGAAAAAGTATGTTCTCATTTCCTTAATAGATTCTCTTCGTTTTTGATCTTTTTTCGAAGAAGAGGAATAAGGAACAGATTTTTCTAAAGACATTAAACTGTCTTGTGTGAAAATTATTTCATTTTCTTTCTTTTGATCTATATCTTGTACAGCATTACAAAACGTTGATAAATTTGAGACGTTCATATGATTCACCTCTAACCTTGGCTTTTCTCTTTCAGATTTAACATCTTGTTTCTCTTTTGCTTCCTTTTTATCTTTTGTATCTCTAAGTACAACAGAAGTTTCTTCTTCTAATTTATCTTCATAGATTTTAAATATAACTTCCTCTTTTTTCTCCTCATAAATCTTAAAAGGTTCAAATTGTGTAGGTAAAACTGCTTTTGTTCTTGGGAACTTTTCATCTTTATAAATTTCCTGTAAATATAAATAAATAAGATTATTTTATTCAAATGATTTAAATTCGTTTCATACAATTAGAATGAAACCGATGTGATATTTTTAATTATTCTTTTTGTACAATAAATGTGGAAAATTGTCAATTTTTTTGGAGCCAAAAAAACGCGGGTGAAGAGGTAAAACAATGATGTATACGTACTGGTTTTGAATTACGTTTACAATTACTGTGGAGCACACCCAGGACCGCCCGTTTCGATGCTTGTAACGTCTGATTTTGAAGAGGCCCAGTAATATTTTCTTTGCCACGACGAACATCGACCATCCGATTTTCTTGATCTTCATGTACTCGAATTGTGGCCATTATTCAGATTTAATTTTTTACTTTATATTATATATATTTAATTCGAATATTCTTCTTTTGCAAGTTATTACTTCCTTTTAGATACTGCACATGCTCTCTTTTTGTAATAACGAAATGTATTTACCGTCTATGCATGGCAGACAAATTTCGAAGCTCCAAGCAACCCAACAAACTTCAGTTGCCGTTTGATTTCAAACAAACGTAACTTCAACAGCTGGCGATACGTTAAAAGCCTTGCTCAAACAAACCAATGAGAATAGCATGTCTCTTATAAATCGCGGATACACCAATCAGATGGAATGATGGAAATTTGCGTTCATAAAAGTATTCCACAAACGTAAGCAAGTACGCAACGGAAAATAGTATTTACGAAACAGTAGAAGTAATTATCTTAAATAAGAATTTAGTGAATTTACTATTACTTTTAAGAATAATTTGCAAAAATCTCTCTAAAATGTATGTCATTATATGCATATTTACACATATATCTAACATATATGTAATTTCTAAATGATTCATATTTATAATTGTATTATTGAATTATATATATAATAAATAAAAAGTGCATAGAAATAATAGTAATTTAATTTGTTTACTCTATTTATAATTTCTACCAACACTTTAAAATGTGGAAATTGATAATTACTATAAATATAAAGATAGATCAGATATTATGCTATTACAATTTACTATTGCAAATTATAGAATACTTTTAATCAGTTATTGATAATAATACTTATTATCAGTTATTTAATCAGTTATTCAATTTGCCCACTGTGCGGTACAATATTTCAAATCTATTTGAGTAAACATGCAGTCTGAAGTTTGTGGTGAACAGGTCAAACTCTTCGCAGCTCTTCGGTACTCGGTACTGGTCAATGTTGGTTAGTGTCGTTAGTGTTGCTAACTATACAAAAAGTATATTTGTACATACATACGCAAGTTCGTAATGTTTTTGCGGTATCGAGAACAACAATTAAGACACCGATTGATTTTGTAATAAGAGTTCACCGAGGACGAATCAATAAGCATAAATTTTTTGCATACAATCTTGTATTTCGTGTGCAAACAGTGCGTGAAATTAGGGTTTTAACCTCGCGAATAACGCTGCGCGTAAGCAGTGTATCAGGCGTCGATCGGTCGAGGACGTAAAAGTGATTTAAGAAAGTTTCCATCAAAGATAAAAATGAGTCCATTAAATCGTGGACCTTTGCTAGGACCAAGAATTCCACCCGTTGGTATACGACCTCCTCCACCCCCAAGATTTGCTGGAAGATTACCACCTCCTGGTTTACCTCCAAGAATGCCGCCCCCTCCTATAAATCCAGTTTTTGGCCCAATACGACAAAGATTACCACCGCCACCACGACCAGTTGGAGTAAGCAGACCAAACGGTCCAATGCCATTATTTGGTCCTCGAGTCAGAGGCATAGCACCGATGGTTCCACCGATTGGCCTAAGAGGCACAGGACCCAGAGGACCGTTAATGAGACCTTGGCACAGAAGATCGTTACCACCGCAAATTTTATCTCATATGAGGCCAAGATTTTCCGTAGGAAATGGCAATGCTAAAGGCAAAGCATTGAACAATGTAAAAAAGGTCAACAAACTGGAAGTAAGAAGATAGTTTTATAGGAATTTCATTTTTTTAGTACAGTAAATAATGGTAGTAGCACAAAACCTAAAATATAGTTATTAAATATATCTAGTCTATATCTATTTCTTACAATAAACTGCTTGAATTTTTCTTTTGTATTTAAAATTTCTTGTGTTAAAAGTATATTCAAATAAATATTAAAAAATTATGGAATAATATCTGTGAAACACAAATTCCTGATTTTAATGGCTTAGCGTATAGTATTGAAAACATTAAAATAAAAAATAAAAGAAATTGTTATTAAATTCTGACCAAAAGCTGTTATGATTATTCAGGAATTAGAATTGAAGAAACCATGGATGACTGATGAGATTCGTAGTGAAATACAAAAGAAAAATAAGCTATATGCTAAAGCAAAAAAGAATAAAGATGCAAAAGAATGGGAAGAATTTAAAGATTTACGGAATAAAGTAACAAGGATGATCAGAGATGCTAAAAATGATTATCTTGCAAAACATCCTGAACAGGTATTATTTTCAATTTAATTTTAATAGTAAAATAATCTATTATTTAATCAGAAATTTGTTATGTACATTATAATTGTACGAGCATCATATTTTAAATATAATTTAGAACTTATAAATTTGGTGAGATAGGAAATATTATTGAATACATATTACAGTTGCAATTTTGATTATTCCATTAATTATTTGTAATAAATTTAATATTGTTCTGATAAACAAAAGCTTATATATTTTACGTTTAACATTTCGTTTATAATTATGTAATAATTATGAAATTTTGCTATATTCAGATTATACTACGATTGAAAGAATATAACACCATTTACAGTTATATATAGCATCTATAATTATATACAACATCATTGCATAATTTAAAAGTTATATTAAACATTCATGTTAGGTTCGTTATATTAATTAATATCATATAAACTGAATTTAATATATTCTAATTTCTATTATGTTTCTCATAATGCATTTGATTGTAATTTAGAAAAAAAAAAATGTAGACCACCCTGTATAAATAAGTAACAAATAATTTGCTAATTTAATGTTTCTACATTTTTCTGTTTATATGAAACATAATTGAGGACTGTATTTGGTGTATCCTTTATTGTAAATAACAAAATATCTATTTCACTTTTCTAGCCGTTATACAGTAAGTATTTCAGAATATTCTTTAGGTCCAAAGATGTTATAATATAATACACTACTAATTCTATAAGGTTTTTATTTACATGATTATCCTATGTTTAATTTATAGATTAGTATTTAATTTAAATTTTAAGAATACTTTTTAAGATGAGTTGTTTTACTAAAATTATTAATATTGTTTATACCTAAAGTAAGCACCATTTGCATTGTTTCATTTAAATTGCACTATGTAATTAATTTTAGTTTATTTCAATCATAGTTGACAAATTGCTTTGATTACAGGGTGGTCAAAAAACAGATGATAAGAATACGATTGAATCCGAGGGTGTTCAGAAAACTGAGAATGCAACTGAGCAATCAGAACAAAAGGAGCTAACAGAGGAGATGCAGCCTTCCAGCGAACAGGCACAGTCTTAAGCTTCAGGCTACTCCTCCTATAAACAATTGAACAGTAAAATTACACAAGTATTCTGTTTTCAAACTTCAGAACGATTTGATTCCTTATTTTAATACGCAGTATATATTAAAAATACTGTTGCAAAATATCTGTATCATTTTTAATTTTTCGTATTTTCTACTGCTCTCGTCATTTGTAGATTATCATTATTTTGCAATATAAGTTCATTAGCATTTATGATATATAAGTGTATGCTGTTAAACCATTATGGTAAATCACTTTCAAAAGAATAGATTTTTATAGAATTAAATATTCTCTTATTTCTTATACTACTTACACGAATTTTTGTTTTGTTTTTTTTGTCTTAATTCATTACATACTTACGAATGTAAAATTTTGTATATTTCGTACATATCTCTTTGGTAGATATACTGGCCTTTATATAGTTCTGATAAATTCTTTAATTACACTTGGCCAGTATACAGTGCTGTAAGCTATAACATTATGACTTAAAAGTTATATGAAAACAAACTTATATATAACACTGTTTAGTAGATTTAATGATCTGTGTTGTATTGGATATATAAATAAAATTTATATAATAAAATCAAAATAAAATGTTTACATAGCTTGTGGCTCTGTATTAGGATATGACAATTTTTGTAATTGTTTGTTATTACATGTCGTAGTATTGAATACATTTTATTAATTTCAATGATACATGACTTCCACAAAATATAAATTCAGAAAAAAAAAGTAAATTTGTAATTAAGATGCGTATTGTAAGAATAAATTGTATTTCTATAAGTTCGAAATCTGGTGTTTCCAATTACTCTGTGAACCACTAAAAAACAAATTTATGATTACATATACATCGAATAATCGTTCTGAAATATGAAACTGATCTCTCCACATTTTCTGCAAGTAACTTCTATATAAATATTCTTACTTTAAAATTGTTTACCAATTTACACATATTTCGTACAGCTATAATAAAGTGGGCGTATAGTGTTTTTAATCGATATCAAATATTAAGTAAATTTACCGAACTTACGCATTAAATACGTATTTATTTTATTTTAAGTGATTTACAATAACAATTCAATGCACTTTTTAAATTTCGATATCATGAGATATTTTATATTCCTAATTAAATTCTACACCTTGAAACGTTCGTGTGCTGTTTAAATTCTATTGTTTATTGTACATGGTATGTTGTATTTCTCAACAAAATACCTTTTTCAGGCATTATAAACAGAATTTAAGTTAACAGTAGCAATTAACTTAAACAACATTGACAAAACATTTATGTTCCTAATATTGTTAGAATCTTAGCAAATGAATTTCTGAATACCCTGGAAAGCATTTTAAAATGTAATATACAACTTAAGTATAATCGTTAACAACTTAAGTGAACATCGTTTTTAAACATATTTTGTGTGTATATGTACATATTTTTCAAACAACATCTTTGCTTAAAAGATCGTGAAAAAATACTTCTATAATTTTATAAGCACAATGCACATTATTAATGATATCCATTAATTTGTTACACTTCTTATACAAGTTTTCGTACATATTTTTATGAAATATCCTCATAAGTATGTAATGTACAATTTGTTTTTTATATTTAGAGTATAGAAATTTAGAAGTTGTCATATCTTACGAAATTATATTAGAAGATATATTATTTTCCAATTTTAAAATAAGTAATACATTGCGTATATCCATAAAAATGATAAAACTGAGATACAAAGGTACGAGACATGGATCGTCTAAAACTAATAAAATATTAGTTATTGTTGCTCATTAATAATAATTGCTAAGAAGTATTTTTGCATTGAATTTGAGTATGGATAGTGTATAAAAGGTATTTGAAGTAACCGTTTTTAGGCTCATCTTTATCCAGATGATGAAGATTTTTACGATCAAAGAGATACTGATTATGTCAGTTCGGAGGATGATGAATCATTTTATTGTGAACTATGTGACAGAGAATTTTCATCGGAAGACATTCTTTCTGAACACAAAAAGGAGCACAAACTTTGTGGCATCGATGGATGTACCTTTTCTGCTCATCCATTGCTTGTCGAAAAACATATTAAAATGCAACATAGTAGCGGCCTGTATAACAGAATAAAAGATCTATCTTCTCCGGAAGATATTGAAAAATGGATAGTTGAACGGAAAAGGTAAGTTGCAATAGAAATAGATAAAGTAACGTAACATGTTTAATTTTTTAACTATACTACAGGAGATATCCTACAAAGGCTAATATCGAATTACGAAAGGCAGAAGAATTGGAAAAAATACAAAGAGGGGAAATAATAAAACAAAAACAAGAAACTGGTAAGCACAGAACAAAAAAGGTGTCGCGTTCTCGAAATCGAAAAAGAGCGGTACAAAAACAAGTTACTAAAAATAATGATATTATACAACAAAAGGAAACGTACAGAGGTTTGCCCCAATTCTGTGGAACGTGTAAGCATTTAAATTTAAATAATACATTATTTCTTAATCTTTGAAATATGTTTTTTATACAAATAAAATTTGTTTAGTGAAGTTGCACGATATTGACTTGCAAATAGAAAATCGGGATAGTAACGAAGCTATCGAAGATGTACACGAGGATAATATTAATTGTATTTCTGACGAAGAGGAAATGCCTGCTGCATTGTCAGAACCTGTGATCGCTACTTTTACGGTACCTAATTTAGTAGCGAATTACGAAAGTTCTTCCGAAGAAAGTAAGTTTGAAACATTGATTAATAATTTGATACTTGTAACAAGCAACATTATATTAGCCATGTTTATTTACAATAATATTATTTATAGACGATGGTCCTTTAGAGGTACCAATTAAAAGAGTAAAATTGGACGATTCGGCAAAAGAAGAAGATAATGTTAAAAAAGATCAAAATGAAGTTATTCACGATACACATTTAAGTGTAAATAAACAAGAACATCCTGATTCTCGCTTGTCAGAAAAACCAATTTCTACGAATTCTAAATTCAGAAACAAACAAAAGATTGAATCAAAGCGGCGATTAAAAAATAAAGAACAAAAAAGTATACCGAAGAAAAGTCAACCATATACCTCACAATTATTACAAAAATTACTTTCACGATCTATACAGCATGAAAGAAATTTAATTTGTCAATGTGTCAAATATATCGTGGATAATAACTTTTTTGATTAATTACTTGTATTTTACGCTTAGAAAGTTATTCAAAACTTTTATACAAAGAATAATAAATAACACAATGTGTTCAGGAATAATAACAGGTTTATTACAAAATCCTTCAGTAGACCGGGCACTTTTGCAGCATGACACGGTCCTTAGCGAGCCGGAAAGTGCCGTAAGTCGCATTATAACGATGACATTGATCTATCGAATTTACCGTCGGTATAAACACCCACCCCAGTCAACTTATGGACCTAAGAATATATGGCCGAAGCGTAAAGTAAGCTTTTCGGCAAGGGGTTTGCTAAATTTGCGGTAAGGGGTGAGAGAATGTCGTCATTTTTCATTCGCTTTTCGTCTCTGTCTTCAACTTATCCCGATCAGTCCCGATCGTCAACCTTCGGGTAACCGAATATAGCCGAACCGTGTTGCGTATTGTATGGACTTTCGGGAATCATCGAGTATGCGGCGGAAAAACCCGATTGGAACATATTCTAGAAAGAGGCAGCTACACACCTCCCTGACGGCAAATTTGGTAAAACCTCACGCCGAGCGCTCCGTCCATGGGTTAACCAAGCGTTTTAAAAATCTTTCCGAGTATCATTCGAATATAAACCAATTATCGTTTCTCGTTGTTCCAAATTATCTGTACGATAATACTGGACCATCATCCAAACTACGCGTGACTGGTTATTATTGATAAATCTACAAAATAGGTTAATTTTTTACGCTTCGTTGTTTTTGTCAAGATAGAATTTGCGAAACATCGAGGCGCGGTCAGTTTGGTTAACGTTGAATCGTCTCGAAACACAATGATATTTGTTTATTATTTATTCTGGTATATTGTATAAAACATGTTACATCCGTTATGTCTTGAAAGAATGTTTTTTCTTTTTTTTGAATTGCTTCTTTTGTGGTTCCGAAGTATTGTCATTTTGGGCTATTCTTTTCTCGCCACTTTTTACAGATATAAGATTCTTACTTTTCTTTCCAGAAAGTACATTATTCCATTCAACTTCCGAGCCCTTGATAACATATTGTTCTAAATTTTCTTTTTTCAATTTTTCTAATTCAGCCTTTTGTTTTGCTTTCAGTTCCTGCAAGAATATGATTAGATAACAAGAGTAAGATAATTCTTAGATTTATATTTGAAAAATATTTTTAATTCTTTTGTGATAAGTTATAATATCAAACCTTAGCCGCAGCTTCTAATTCATCGTGTAAACTTTTCCCGTTAACAGGATTAAGTTTCACATTATCATTACTCGTTTCCTTTTTCATCATGGTACTCTCAATAAAGTTCTCTGCTATTCCATTAAGATAATGCACAAATTTTCGTATAATACGATTGAACAATGCAAGTAATTGAGATGCTGGTAAATCTAATTCTTCAACTAATTGATCGACAGTTTTGTGTTGTAACCCTAATCCTAATAAAATGGCCTGTAAGGAAAAAGATGACTTTGTAATTAGATATATCGACAGCTGAAACCTACATTGAAATTATCAATTGTATTACCGATTGCACAGGCGATAAATGGGTGTCGCTCATCATATTTAAAAAATACAAGCGAGCTAACGATGGCAATAAATCCATTATTAAATGATAATCTGCCATATTGTTGCTATACATGGCTAAACGTTTCAGATCATAAGATGTAAAATACACATCTAACGTATCTTTCGTTAGCGCTAAAAAAAAAAAAAAAAAAAAAAAAAAAAACACGATTGTATTTGTTGTATTATCAAATTAATCATATTTAAAGAAAACAAATATACATTAAAATAAATATAAGAAATACTAACTTGTAATCTCCGGTGTAACCGTTTTATTAATTAATAGACTTAGAGCCAGTGACGATGAATAGGTGTTAAACGAGAAAGAAAGTAAACTTATAAATCGTCGTCGAAAATCATTCCAATACGCTTGCAACCACTTGCTATCATCTTGTTCAGAATTGATCTTGTACAATAATATACACGAGTATTCGCCCGTTATATCGTTCGCCGTTTGTCTAAACAGATAATAAAATGTTAATTTATATTCAATGTATGAAATTATAACAACGAACAATAATATTTACCTTAAATATACAGGCACGAAATTAGCTCGTTTCCAAAATTTCAATAGTTGTTCAGTAACACCAAAAGATACTCCGATATAGTCCAAATTTTCTGGACGTCTTTCGCTTAGTTTCAGAAGAAGCGGTGGAAGAGAGGCTCGAGGTTCTGAAAACATCTTATTATCAGTACAAGATTAAAATTAATCGAACAGTAATAAATAAATATAATTACCAATTTGTTCTTCCAACAAATTTACTTTTTCATCTTCAACTCTAGATATCTCTGTGGCGGATGTTTCTAGGGGTGCTTCACTGATGTTAAGAATTTTCATTTCATAGTATTGTTTTAACAATTCTAATGCCCGACTGCCGTATCCCATCTAAAATATAGACTTTTGTTATATATAAATCGACATTCGTTTATATTTTTACAGCAAAATATATTTACCCCATGATAGTCGGGATGCGTTGCAATGCGAACGATACGTGCTCCGGCTAATGCTGGAAAATCTTGATCCTGATATTGCTGTGCTACAGTCCACGGTATAAGATCACCAGCTGCTCTGCGACCACGGACAAGTCCATCGTTCACAGAACTTTTACTCATTTCACCTTCTAAGCAAATCTACGTATTATAAAAGTATTAGAACCGCGATAAGTAATTTAAGTTATCGAAATTTATAATAATCCCGATATCGTGTGTACTTACTTGAATAACAGTTAATATTTCAGGTAATGATTTTTTATTCGAATCTATCGGTCCTAAAAGGCAAAAAAGATGATGCGCTGGTGCATCTGACATCATTTGTAAATCATTCGGACTATTCTGAAATAACATTTAGATTTGAATGATGATTCTTTTTAAATTTCCAAACATTACATCAAAAGTACATACCTTGTAATGCGAAGCAACATAAAGAGCTACTAGTCTTTGTAAAAATAATTCAGACGCTTTGTGATAAGAAAATAATGTGTCTCTGTAAACAAAAAGAAAAAAAAAAAGATTACAATATTTAATGGAATGTTATAACACATTTATATTTAATATACGCGAATAAATCACCTATTTATATAATATAATTGACACACGTCAGGAGGCGGGCATCCAGATAATATAGGTGCATTTGTTGTGGCGTTTAAACATAATAATTCACATAGCCATTGTTCGATAGAATCTCCTGGCTTATAACGAATAGATTCTTCCAGAGTAAGCTCGTGCAACTGTCTTCCAATAACTGTCTTTTCGTTCTGTTGTTTTTCAGTCTTTTCATGACTGTTCGAACCGACAGTTTGACTTCTTAATTGTTGTAACAGTTTCAATGATAAAGATCTACCCGTTCCTTCGTATCTATTAAAAAAAAAAGAAGAAAAAAAAAAAACAGATTTATATTATTTAAACGTAAAAAATATCGTTCCAAATGTTAATAATGCAAGACAGCTGAAATATAAATTATATTACAATTACCCATTAATAGTTGATGCAAGGAATATTAAATAAGGACCAAGCATAGCTTTTACGTAAGGAAGGGGTATTGCAGCAGCTTCATCAATTACAAGTAATTCAGCTTGATTTAATTTATGTGCGTCGGTGGGATGAATATACTAAAAGAAAAAATGGCCTTGTTTTATTATAATTTTTACGTTTATATCTTAATAAATATCGAATATATTATACCTGAATCGTTTGTCGGTGATCTCGAAAGACATTTACACGTACAGTAGCTTTGTTAAATTCAGGATTTGTAGACTGTACAAGTCCGTAATCAAGATGTTCTTGATATCCTAGTGCGTCAAAACCTGAAAAAGTATATTAACACGTTAAGCGCCACGTCAGTCATCGGTGACTGACACCTGAAATTTGTTACAATTAAATAATTGGCAAAAAAAACTATGAAATAAACCGTGGACAGCGTTAATATTAAGCTAATAATGCTGGCTATCGAATTGAAAGGTTAAATTTGAAAGTTAATTGACTGCATCCTTAATAATTAGGATTTTATCGTGTCTGACTACGTGCCACTGTGCCACTGTGCCACTCAATGTGTTAAAAGTCAATATTTTGAAGTAGGATGTTTCAATAAAATAATGTACCTTTAAAGACGAATTCGAACAAAGTATTTAAGTTTTCTGGACTTGGACTTGAAATATAAATGTTCGAGTAGCCAAATGTTATAGCTCCAGCAATAGCCAGACCTAAGGCTGCAGATTTTCCACGTCCTCTAGCCGCAGTTAAAGAAACGGTAGACCTTAATGTTTTCTCCGATATGCATTCGATAAATTTCAAAAGTGCTTTGGCCTAAAAATATTTTAATATTTTAACATATCAGATCTTTGTGCGCATATGTATATATATTATTATAATTATTTAATGTACAAACCTGATCAATTGTTTTACAACAATTAACAAGGGAAGAAATAGGTTGCGTGTCTTTCAAACTGTCTTTCAGTATATCTAATTCTGATTGCTCTTCGGAAGAAGGTAATTTTTGCACAGGTTCAATTTTTAAATTATGCGACGATAGAGGTAACACGTTTAACTGATCATCAACAACTAAACACCTTTGGCACGAGGCAAGGGATAATAAGAACCTTTCATTAAACCGGCCAACAACATTCTGAAAATGCAAAAGTATAAAAGAATATTAAGAATGTAAAATCTGCAGGTTAAAATGAACATTGATAATATACTTGATGCGCCTCTGTACGGAATCTTTGATGAACATCCATGTTCATTGCATACAATTGTTTTAGAGAATTCACAGATTGTAAAAGAAATACAATAATTCCTCCTCCTTCAATAGTTTCAATAGTACGTGCTAATAAATTTGGTGTGATCGCTTCAAAATCCTATAAAAGGTAATTTCTTTTTTAGACCATCATTGTAGAAGAAATATAATAGCGAGGAAAATTAAGAATCTTACTTGTAAGACACACATTCCGTATGTGTTTCCCAATATTTTGTGTGTTTCATGATAATAACAATATCTTATATTAGTGGAGACTACAAACAATTCAAATGGATCATCTTCGTTAACATCTAATTTTCCTGATTTAACTTTTCTTTGTATGGATTTCATTCGTTTCTTCCTGTGACTGCTAAATCCCAGATCTTTTTTATAGCACCAGAGCACAGAAGGTCTGCTTTTTACAACAGATTTTGATAACATGTGATGTAACAGAACAATCTGACGAAAAATTGAATTATTAATATTCTTTCTAATTGAAATAATTGGTAAACTAGTATCACTGTAATTCAATTTATTTACACACTACGGAACAACAGTTTTTTACCAACCTGATCCCTTGCTTTTTCACCAATAACAATAAACATTGTTCTATGTCCCGTATTAACACCATTTTCTATTAAAATTCGAATGCGGTTATCTATCTTCTTACGCACCATTTTTAAGTAATAAAATACACTTTACACTTCCTGATCTCTAATTTCAACAACGTGTTCACCGCGTGGGCCTGGTTGTCGCATACAATTTGGTTGGAAAGATGTTTTTGATTCTAATTTCTACTACTTGTAGCGCTGCAATATAATTCCAATCTTAATCGATACAGTAGGATGTGACACGAAAATAGGAAGGCCACAAAATTCCTTGAATCTCGTGACGAAAATATATCACGTGAATGATCTATGTTTATAACTCGTTTATGATTATTTATGATTAAAGTATGCAAACACATAATGTTATATTAATCTTTTGATAAGTGGATCTGCGAACTTTGAAGAAGTATAGTAACATTATACTATATATTTATTTATGTACATACATACATACAATGATTTAGTCACAAGTGTCACCGTTTGCTTGTCATAAGTATTTCGTTTATAATTTTGCTATTTTCTGTTTTTAAAGGTAAAGTATATCAAATTTTTATAATTATAAAATAAAATATAATTTATATAATTAATTGAACTTTGTTTATAAATGTAGTATATTTGTTATAAAAATGGAAGAACTTTTTTCATTGAGGAAAAGTATCGCAAACTTGGACGTTCCTGCAATTGCGGCTTTTGGCAATCCTTTGCTGGATACTTATGTATTTCTGAAAAATTCAAATTTGCTAAAGAAATATAATCTTACGGTAGATGGAGAAACAGAACTTACCGATGAAAAAATGAAGGAATTACTATCAGACTTACAACTAGAGTTAATAAGTATATTTGTTAATGTTTATCGAGTGTTTACATTGTGTATATATGTATATGGTTAATACAAACGCTTGCTTATTACTTTAAAACACCTATCAACAGTGAAGCATTTTACATAAAAAGTATACAGTGTAAACATTGTTGCATTTAATGCGACTCATTATTATTCTACATAGTATTGTAAATTTTAATGCTATCAATGGTATATGAAATAGGTCGGAACAAACAGTTCGTGCAGGAGGATCATCGCTAAATTCACTGAGAATTTTAGAATGGCTTTGTGATGAAACTCTTAAAAATCGATATTGTATTTATTGTGGAGGACTTGGAAATGATTCAAGGGGAATGTTATTGAAAAGTTTAGTCAGATCAGCTGGTGTGGACGCAAGGTTTGCAATGTTTAAAGTCTTCTCTTATTTCTCTTTTGTATAACAAACTTCTATAAATACATCTTTCTTTCAGATATGCGGTTCATTCAGATTTGCCTACCGGACAATGTATAGCGCTGATAAACGAATCATCCCGTAGCCTTGTTGCAAATATAGGTGCTGCCGGTGTATATACTATAGATGACTTTAAAAAGTGCAATTTGTCGTTAGATACAATAAAAATAATTTATATCGAGGGATTTTTCGTAACTCACAGTTTTTCTGTAGCAAAAGAACTTGTTACACAAGCGCAACAAAGAAATATAATTGTAGCTTTTAACCTTAACGGGGTGTATATATTCAGGGTACATATTTATTTAATTTACCTTGATATGCTAATACAATTATGTGATGTAAAGAACAGTGTTATATTTATTTTTATAGGATCACCATGTGGCAATTTGTGAAATGGTTGGATATGCAAACATTGTATTTGGGAATGCAAGGGAAATGGAAACCTTGGCTCAAGCGTTAAATATTAAATACGACGATGTAACTGATATACCATTTTTACTGAATAATCTTAAAAAAGTTGCAATTAATGTTTATAGTATTTATGTACATTGGTGGCAACGTGGTGGAGTGTTTGTAATGACCCAAGGTGGATCTGCGCCAGCAATTGTTGTTTGGGGTAAAGGTAGTTCGCATCAGGTATGTTACTTGGTTTCAACCGTGTTACAAAATCCAAAACAATTAAAAGATCAATTAATGTTTATGTTTATTTTATTTAGGTACAACCATTTAAGCCAAAGGCTCCTGTTGTAGATACAACAGGTGCAGGT
Organism: Stelis phaeoptera; assembly: GCA_943735885.1. Classification (NCBI taxonomy): domain Eukaryota; kingdom Metazoa; phylum Arthropoda; class Insecta; order Hymenoptera; family Megachilidae; genus Stelis; species Stelis phaeoptera. The sequence continues at coordinate 8,987,324 of OX030937.1, forward strand.
GATTCTGTAGTAGCTGGTTTTTTAGCAGGTGTCTTAGCTAAGTGGGATCCAAAAAGTTGTTTGGAATATGGTTGCAAAGTAGCATCTTTTATGGTAACAAGACTTGGAGTTATATTACCACCAAATGTACCTCCGGATTTATTATAACAATGCCAGTAACTTAATTTGCAGATACAGTTTGTTATTTGATACTTATTCGTTTTATGTAAAATTGTATGAGTAACCAATACTCAGAATTTTATTTAAAAGAAACTTGTTGTGATAATCGAAATGTAATATTCTACATATATCTACATATGTTTACATGTAGCTGTATTGTAGGTCTATGTCAATGTTATAGAGAAATTGTTAGTTTATTTAACATGTTATATAAATATTCAGATTTGATAAATCTGTAAATAATGTTATGTATCTGTTCATATAGAATTAATATGTCAAGTAAATGTGTAATATGGTGCTAAGGAATTTGATTATATGAATTTCAGACATTTTGTTTGAACATATAAATGTTCATTCAGTTCAGTTCTATTATAGTAAAAGATATAACAGTTTCAATTATAACAAGATTTTATTATTACATAACATTAATTTTGATATTAACATATTGACTGCCAGCTACGAATATACTTTGTAAGGCTTGGCAGTAAACGTGTTAACAAAAGAAATGACGAAATAAATCGTGAATAGCGTCAAGATTAAGCTAACAATGCTAGCCATCAAATTGAAAAGTTGAAGTTGAAAATTAATTGATCGTATTCTTAATAATTAGGGTTTTAACGTGTCTGACTATACACGTCCGTTTTCACTGTGCCAGTAAACGTGTTAAATTATTTACTGTTAATTATTATTGACAGAAAGCAATGTTATGTATGTAAGATAAAGATTGTTGGGAGATGAAAATTGGAATAAATGTATTTTTGAAAATATAATTATTCTGGAAACTGTCTATTGTTAACTATAGACCACCCTGTATATATCAGCAGCGTATGTACTTATATAGAGGGCAGGAGAGGTGATTTGTTTTTCTTATCCGTATCAGGCTTGATTGCAACTAAAAATTTCAACAATGTCTATGGTAAGAATTTAATTAATTCGTATTTACATAGATTTATATACTAAATTACATTCATTTATTTGTGACGTGGCACTAATGAAGGTAATAGTAATTAAAAATATGATTTGATACATTTTCTAACCTTACTTCTTTATCAAAATAATACAAATGTACATATTTTATACAAAATTTAGAATTTAAATAACAAAAGCAGGAAAAATAAATTATAAATATAATTGATGAAACAAATTTACAAAATTTTGGTGTCTTTTAGATACAAATTAGTGCATTTTGTATTTTTGCTATATTGTTAATCAATCTGTTTCTAGCGTCCAGATGACCATAGAAGAAAATGGAACAGAGAAGAGTACGAAAGAATAGCTCTTCAGCGTCTCCAGGATGAAATTGCTGAAGAGGAGTTGGGAATTCCAAAGCAACCTGCCGTTAAAAGGGAGTTACTCAAACAACGAGATTATAAAGTTGATCTTGAATCTAAATTAGGCAAAAGTGTTGTTATTAATAAAAATACACCATCTTCCCAGACCGGAGGGTGAGAATACATTAAAAACTCTTTTAATGAAATGATATGAACATAAATTATAGTAATATAGAAATCTTATCTTTGAAGGTATTATTGCAATGTATGCGATTGCGTTGTCAAAGACTCGATCAATTTCCTGGATCACATCAATGGAACAAAACGTAATCAATTATGTCTAGCATTCGTTATGCTTTACGTGTAATTATATAATTTAATAATATTTAATATTCGCATTGTGCTTTTAGATCAGCGTAACTTGGGTATGTCGATGAAGATAGAACGATCTACATTGGAACAGGTTAAAGCACGCTTTGCAATGAATAAAAAGAAACTAGAAGAAAAGAAGAAAGATTATGATTTAGAACAAAGAGTAAAAGAATTAAAGGAAGAGGTTTGTTTTGTCTTCTATGTTTACTTTTCTTTTTTATGTAAACATAGATTATTTATTATGCAATTCGTTACCAGGAATATTTGTATTATTTTCAGGAAGAAAAAATCAAAGAATACAGGAAAGAGAAAAGAAAAGACAAAAAAAGAAAAATTGAAGAAGTTAATGATGACAGTGGTGGGCCCTCGGACGAAATGGCAGCAGTAATGGGTTTTTCAGGCTTTGGCTCCAAAAAAAAGTGACAATGAAACATTATCGGATTAATAATGAAAAAATGCTTTCTGAAATTTTATGTTTAGGGAAGATTGCAGTATTGAGTATTCTTTTCTCGCAAGGTGTTTTGAGTTGGCAATTAACATTGAACATTACAAGATCAGGGATAAATAAGACTGATCTTAATAGAAATGCTGGTCTTTGATACAAATATTTAAGTTTACGACATATTCAATAGTTTAATTTAATCCCTCTTTCTTGTATGGTCAATGTTTTAAAGGTGCGGCTGCTTTTTGCATCCGTACGCGACGTAACGAACAGTAATTACTTTCTTAAATGCTACGAAAGTATGTTGTAGAGCGACAGAATTATGAAACATCAAAAAACTCGTGCAAATTAACTTTAGCCTTACAAATCACTTACTATAAATCTACTTTAGATTAATTGCAACGGTAAAAGTTAAGCTTTCTAAAATGTACATCTATTTACAGTTTCTCTGGACCACAAATGTAACAGATATTATTTAAACGAAATGTCATGTTCTGTCAATAGAAAAAGAAAGGTGTAAGATTTTATACATGAAAATATGCATTCTTATAAAGCTGTTTAAAATAAAATCTACAATTCCAAATAAGAAATTAAATTACTGTCTGTCATATATGTTATAATGTAGTTTTTATGGATACGATATATGTATGAAATTTGTTTCAATTAGTTCAAAAGCGCTGCCGCTAGACGGTGATACCACTTGTGCCTGTGCGATACATGTTTCTTCAATTTTGAATATTAACTCTTTTTGGCACCACCGATCACATTATTCTCATAGAATCTTAAACATAAAAAACGACGCACGCGTCGGAAAAATCGAAAAGTGGCTTATTTTTTCAAAAAACCAGATTTTCTGTTTTGTTAGTTGCACCGCGCGCCGCTAGATGGCGTTACATGTACTGTTTTCAGGCAGCGGCGGTATAATTAAAAATAATGCCTGCACTGCATTAAATTGATTATTTTATAACATAACGTTTGCTTTTGCTACCGTTCAAATTAGGTGGCCATAGGTCTTTGTTTAATCATATAAATTGATACAATTGCCTTTACCTCTTCTAATTATTTCAACATTACAATTATTATCTAACATAAGAAGAATAAAATATATGACAGAGGGTAATTTAAATTCTTATTTGGAATAGTCTCATGAACGCATATTTTACGTATAAAAGTGAAGCTATCAATGCCCTTAGCTAGGTGGAGAAGCGGTTTATTCTTAAAGATGGCGAATTTGAATTATCACAGACCGGTACGGTCCATACTGTATTCAGCTTTATCTGTATACTCTACAGGGTGTCTCGTAACTAATGTAATATCGGGAAATGTGGGGTAGCTAAGACGATTCTGAACAACAATTTCCTTTGCAAAAATGCCAGATGGGACTTCGTTTTTGAATTATTAACGAAAAACACTGACCAATCAGAGTGTGCGCTCACCACGCTCAACCGTGATTGGGTAACTTCGAGTCGGGACGTCAGACTAGAACGAATCACAACTAAGCATGCGCTCTACGCGCGTTCTGATTGGTCAGTGTTTCTCGTTAATAATTCAGGAACGAGCCCCGTCCAACATTTTTGCAAAGGAAATTATTGTTTAGAATCGTCTCAACTATCCTCTATTTCCCGATGTTACATTAGTAACTAGGACACCCTGTATATCAACGAAAGTTCTGCGGGATACGCTTCACGCATACACGGCTCGCGTGTGTAAGTGAACTCTCTCTTTCTTTCCGATGCTGAGGAGAGAATGGATCGAGGAAGATCGAAACTAAGCGTGTACACGCTTTTCCTACCCAGGACTAAGTTCTGGGAGTTAACTTGGTGGATGGTCGGGCATCTCAGGCCAGTACAGCCGACACTCGTGGCCACGAAGCGTCCACGAGTGCCGCCATTTTTAACGAAGGTCAATCATCGGTACTGTGACCCGCGAATCGGAAGTCTCAATCTTGGAGGTCGCGTTCCTCCGTGAATCAATTTGCACGTGATCTTCTGTTCAAAATCGCACATGCAGACGATGCACGTGCTCCGAGTGACGTTTCGACGTTTCCCTTCTTCTTTTTCGTCCCCATAACGACGACAACTTGTTTGTTTAGTGCCAGAGTGTTGGAAAATTCACGAACCGAGGAATTCGTTGAATTAACAAGGACAGACGCGTTTGAAAATGTGACGTTTCGTGGAATGACTTTGCTGAGTGTCGGTGAACTGATTCGATAACTTGAAGAAAGCAACGAGTTTCATTTAACGATGCCACGAACTCTTCAGCCCATTCAGGAATGCAATTCTGGAAAGTCAAGTGAGTTTAAAAATAATTTAACTGGCAATTAGCTTAACTTTGTCTTTGATAATTATCGAAAAATAAGATTTTATACTTTTAACTTTAAACAAATCTAACTCTTGAGCGTCGAGAGGTAAGATTTCAAACGATACTAATCTTGCAAATATATATATATTCAATTAAAATAAAATAACGTATCCTCATCGATAAGGGGCTGAAAACCGCGGGAACTTTCAAAATGATCCAACACGTGACAGAATCATCGTGTGAGATGGCAATTGGTTTCGTGGAAATTTTTACGAATGCATGCCCAATGATTATTCGCCAATTTAATTATTTTTTTTTTCTTTCCTGAATGAATATCCTTCTGCTCATCAAGCGTAATTTCTTTTCGCATGTTGCACACGTATCGGCGAACCACGGTTTCTTGTTCTGAAACGACTCCGTATACTTTCCCTTTTCTTTTTCCACGGAAGTGAAAATGATCGGACTGGAATGAATTTCTGCCCATTATGCACCGTTGTGCACGCCGTTCTTCTCTGTCTCTCTCTCTGAACTCTTGTTTTCAGAAGTTCTGCTTACTCGTGCGCGATCGATCGTCTTTACCAGACAACTTTATCGAAACGTTTGATCTTTCGATTTTCCTCCTTATTTCGACTTAAAATCGACAGGGAAATTAACACGAATTACCTACGGTTTTATTCGGAATATAAATCGGCGAATTATCTTTAATGACATTTGTGTATCAATACAGGGTGCGTGAAAAGCTTGGCAACTTTACGATAGAGTTGTTTGAAAATGATAGAACGCATATTAATCATTAGAACATTTATAAAATTTTGGTTAGAATATATTAGTTTCAAAAATTCCTCCATCTGAGTCGATGCAAGTCTTTAGATGTCGTGAAAACTGATCTATGGATGCACTCACCGTATTTTGATCTATTTCTCTCCATGCCTTATATCAAATGACACTTTAGCGATTCCACCGATTTGTGATTGCTTAGAACAAATCTTTGTCTCGAGAATATTAGCGATTTTTCAATATTAAGCAACCGAACGATTTCGACCTGGCACTTATCTTGCAGATAGAGCGATATTATAGACTCGCGAATATCAGATTTCCTAGACATCTAAAAATCAAAAAATTAAAAAAATCTTGTAATATCATTAAATAAGCTGCTGCAAAAATTATCCCTATACAGAAAGTATTCTGGTTATAAAAAAAGTTGCCATACTTTTTACGCGCCCTGTATTACAAGAAGATTCTAAGACACAATATTTGTTTCGTAATGTTACAATCTACTTATTATTATTATACGAAAGTCACAATATTACACGGTGAAAAAGATGAAGAGGATAGTTTCAAAATTTAATATGTTATTTCAAAGTTACTTATTTCAAAGTGCATAGTTTAAGGAATAAGTCTATGGGGCAGGATAGAAATTTTTAATCAAACATTTTGCACTTAAAGAATTATTTAAATATTATACAGATATTAAACAATGATAGTATTGTAGTATATATGCATTTACAATGTTTTATTACACTATAGTGTCAATACTGTGGTGCTGTAATGATTTTACTGAACTTCGATGCCTGTATATTTATAATATACTAACAATTCCTTCGCATTAATATCTATTAGAAAAGCATTATTAACATATCAAATTAATCTTTAGCCTGTTTATTATCTACAGTTGTAATGTTTCAACGATTTTACTGAGGCGTAGTGCCGGTGACTTCAATGCCTGCACAGGAACGTCTTCATTACGAGAATCTTCTGTAGTTCTTATTCTACCTGACATTTTGAACTATTAAGAAAAATGAAGATTAACGATTTGATACAATTAGGGTGTGTTTACACCTATATCAGTAACTGGCGCCCAACGGGGGGTCCGAATGTCTGTGCTTCTGGCTGTGCCTGTACCAGCTCTGTCGTCCGAGAAAGAAAATGGTTGTTTTCTTTTGTTGCCTAGTCCACAGCCCGCCTTCTTTTCCTTTGCGATCTTCTCTACTGCCACTGTAGACTAGACAACAAAAGAAAACAACCATTTTCTTTTTCGGACGACACAGCTGGTACAGGCACGGCCAGAAACACAGAAACTCGGACCCCCTGTTGCGAGGATTACCGACGCCTTTTACAGACATAGTCTAAGCAGGTTAATAAAATACACAGTATTAAAGCAAAGAATGACATATCAAAATCACGTATTTTGCGACGAGTGTCTCGAAGTTAACGAACTCTTCGTCATTTTGCAACACGAATCATTAATCCTTCGTCGAAGTCGCGAAGAGTGTCGTGAAAGTAAACGTCGAAAGTTATCGAAGCTGTTCGATGTTGACCATTACTCTAAAGACATACAGTGCTGCGTCCCGTAGAATTTTCTGAAAGTCTTTCGATGTCCAGTTTCTAGCAGGTGCACGAACAACGACGTCTTTCGTTGCAACAGTGTCCCCGATTGTTGCAGGTTTCTCCGAGTAAAATGGAAAACTCGTCGTCGTGTTAGCAAATTTTAATGAATCTTCGATCATCGACCAATCCTTCGATGGCCGCTACCATCAGTGTTGCTCTGGTACTTCAACTTCACTCTCGTTGAAGTACCGTATTGTTAATTTCAAGGAACCTCAGAGAAAGCATTTTATTGACTGAAATAGCAGCTGGTGTTGTAAGCATTGGCGTAATTGGGATCTTTATTTGAGGTGAACCAGATTTTCTAGTTCCGTTATTAGATTGATAATCGTTCAGGACTTTCTTGTTCATTTACCTGTAGGATTATAATATTAAACATTTAATATAGGCCACTTAAGCTTTGGGAATTTTTATAATTTTATCAGAGGATGGTCGATATTGAAATTCGTAAATAGAAAATCGATGGAAGGTTTTACATATCAAAGATACGTAATTCTTGACTCGTATTTTTTTTCTCACTCGGTGATAAAATTACTGTGGCGTTCAAGTGAAATACCATAAGGGTCGCGAATTCGATTGCCAGGTATTTAAAGAATATTTCTATCGAGCAAAGAATGAGGGACCAGACTCATTCCGATCCCTGTTTAGCTACGCCAATGGTGACAAGTTGCCCTATTCTTTTTTGGGACTATGAAAGACAGAAAGAGAGAAACCTTGACCCGAATCTCGTGGCTAAAAAAGCTTCTGTTATCAAATAGAAAACGAGAATAACTGTTACCGGCTTTAACAGAGCGAATCTTCGCTCACCGTCACGCCGCGATTTCAATAGTTGTACCATGCGATTAAATCTTTGCTATACGTGTTTAATTGAATTACATATGCGCTTGATTTTGAATACAATTTATAAGACATACGACAAAAGGTGATTCGTACAACAGACGAATCTTTGCGAAAGTTGTAAAGGATACCTACTTCTTAATATCTTGCAAACGGTTAATTATTTAATGCGTTTATTGGTAAATGGAAATGGTAGACAAGTTCTGGGTAATTTTGTAACATTAAACTATTATAAATAAGAGAAATTATGTTACTAATAGCTTGGGAGTTTAAATTTTGAAAAATTATCTATTCGAAGCGGAAGCATATATAGCACTTAACACTTTCCGTCCGGGGCCGAGTAAATTTACTCCCGACGAGATTCAAAGGAGGTTTGAAAAATCACTCAAGCGTGAAAAAACATGTAATTTGATGCCCGGCTCAAAGTATGCGCTCCTGAGCGCTCGAGACATCAAAAGAGTGCCGCCTTCTAATTTATGATTTATAGCTTTTCCTTATCTCGACTGAGCTGGATCATGTTACCCTAGGACTGAACGTGTTAATACGAATAAAATTACACAACAAAAACTATTATTTAAAAAAAACAAACCAAAAACAAGATAAAGTACCATAAAGTTTCTACACTGAATTATTCGTGACTTATCAAACGCTTTACGAAACCGCTGTGTTCTCCGATCGCGATGATACGCGATTGTCTATAAAAGCTGACGTTTATCAATTTTTTTGCTAGCGGTATATCACGTGTCCGGTCATTTACGAGCCGGCATGTTCGCCTCAAGATAAAGATTGGATAGAATGTGCCGTTGCTACGACGTCATAGTCAATGATTATCGAGCAGAACGCTTCGACCTCTTAACACCTGTCGCAGACACGGTTCTCTTCTTCCTCGCCTTGTCGTCAGGAGTAAAGGGCCTCGAAGTTTCAGTCGTAAGATCTCGAACGGTACGGTGATTCTCACGCGGCAGAAAAGCACGCTTCTTCCATTTCACGATGCCACGTTCGCGAAAGTTAACGGTCCTTTGACATCAGCAATTTTCCGATGACAACAGTTGGTCCCCTACGGTGAAACAACGATGCATATGTTGGACGTTGAAGAATTTTGGATAATGAAACGTAATCGCTGAGACTAATCCGCAGGATTCGACTTGCCCCTATCTATTAACCCTTCAGCAGTTTCTGACATTTGATTAATTTACAATATTTCAAAAACATGTATAAGATATTTTCATATTCTTACCCCATTTATCCGTGTATTAACACGGTCGCTACCAGCGACGCATATATGCGTCGTTTCAATTCTTCTCTGGAAGTCCGGCGCCGCAAATATGCGTCAGTTTGGAAAATTGCTTATTTCGTTTAATTTCAATGTTATAAATATAACGTTAAAAAATCCAATGTCATTTTAAGTCGTATATGAAAAAATTTCATGGACTGTGGTACAAGATTTTCTTCTCAAGCGTTGGTAGCGAACTTGATTTAAGAAAAGTTCGATGGGAAAAAGGTTAAAAAGCTATCGTGGCCGCGAACGATGTGAAACCTTTTTCGTCAACCTGGTCACGAACGAGAGCCAGATCCATACGATCGACCTCCGGCCACCTCCACGTCGGCGAAGGATTGTTTCTGGTAAAACTGAAGCCAAGAAACGACATTTGCCTTTTGTGGTCGATCGGGTGCACCCGTTTCACGGAGCTCGTCGATTGTCATCGATCCAGGGTGAGAAAGTACCGACGTGATCGAAGAATGTGTTCAAGTGATACAAGTTGTGTTAAACGCTAAAGCTACCTACTTCAAATGTACAAAAGGCGTTTCAAATTTCTGACGATAAAAAGTACAGATTTGAAGGAAAATCGGCCTCCAACGACCTAGGTAGCTCGCAAAGGGTTCAAATAAAGAACTTTAGCAAATTATTCAAAGTTAAATACTGACACGTCCGGGTCACACCCAAATAGCATCTCGATCTTCGGGATCAAAGGCGTTCGAATATGTTCGTCACGAATTGATCGTGACATCCGGCGGACCCAATCACCCAGATCGTGAACGACCCGTCCAACGATGGTGGCCGAACTGGCTGACATTCCGGTGGCAAACGTGGAACGAAAAACACCCACGGTCGACCCGGCCAAGCTCAGATCGTCCGGGAAACGAAGGAACCGTCCCAAGTGGATCCAGACGGCTACACGCGAGCCGATTTACAGCGTCCTCGACAGCGGTCAATCCTTGCCACACAACAGTTTGCCAACCGGTGTAAAAAGAAAGGTGGTAGTGATCAGCGCTGTGAAGAGCGACAAACCTCGAGGGAACGACACGAAGATCGATCCTTCTTGCTCCAGATTGAATAAGATCGAGACAGAGGATGAGGATCCTCTTTACAGCGTGGTAAGAAAACCCAAGAAGGTTCGTTTACCGGAAACGGGTCTTCGACCCATCGAGGAACGCTCCTCCGAAGACAGACAGAAGATCTGTTCGCGACAAGAGGAATTGAGAAGGTGGTTGCAAGTTGCTTCGAAGCAGCTACCGGAACCGGCACGTTTGTTCGATTTCAAGGAAATGTATCCGAATCGTTCGGGAGAGTTCGATCAGACGCAGGGCGATTGGAACAGGGCGGTCTCGATGCCTCGAGGAATCGTCGGTCTGGTAGGACCTTATCGAGTTTACCAGAATCCGAACGAAAGAAGGGAGTACATGCTTCAGGAGGAGGAATTGGTCGAGGAAGTGGTGGATTCTGCGAGTGAGATCGCTGCTCGCGAGAATAATCCCACGGAACATCGTCAGAGAGCGAAATGGAGGATAAGGGAAGAGGATGAAGAAACCTTGGTGCCTGATATTCGTGATATTCGTGGCCTCGAGGACTTTAACGCGGAGACGGATAATAAGGAGACACCTGAATGGAAACAGTTGGACGATCGAAGCACCGTCGAGTATGGTAATCAAAATGAAGAGAGATGTAAGGAGGATGAATCGAAGGGCAGCTTGAGTGGAATCGTCTCTGGTAAAGAAGAACGAGCGGTGGATGTGCCCGATGAAACTTCCACCGCTTCCACTTCTTCGATGAAGGATAAAAAGGGTGAGAGATGGTTTTTGTTTAAACTTTGCGGTTTAAGAACTTTAATATTGTATCTTGTAGAGGGATGTTTGGTTTTTCTATGGAAAATGGTAGATCATTTTTTAGCTTGACAATCTTTGTCATATTGTCGAATATTAACAATTCTATCTCGAATACCAAAGCTCATAACATTGTCATTCAGAGATTTTGAAAAAGCTAACTAGCCAGTGAACCCTTTTGGCGAATACAACGAATATAAAAAGGTAATAATAATTATGAAGTGACTATTCCAAACTATTGTATTGTGTTTGGAAGAATGTACAAATCCGTTGCAAAATGATAATTGTGGTCAAGTGCTATAAATATTCGTGGACATTTACACGCGACACGGTTTCGTTTATTAAAGAATGCCTTGGATTTGTATGCAAGTTGCTCGTTAACCGTCGTACGGTATCGCACGAAGAGAATCGGCTAGCGGTAGAACGCGACGTGGTGTATAAGGTTCTTGTCTCGATACGTGTCTTTATTATTCAACTGACCAATATTCCTGTGCAGTCTGTTCCCGATGCTGTACTAATATCTAATTCGTTTCGTCGGGTAACGGTATGACAGCTACCTGGCAGACTATTCATTCAGATTTAGGCTGAAGGTGTGGTGAACGTGTTCAACACGTCGATCGCTATGGAGGGTCACCAGTAACACTGAAAATTTTGCACTATGGACTGATTATGAAAAGAAACGAGAAAATATACTTCAAATAAGATACCAAACTGAAAGCTTCAATTTGAAAATGAATTATTGGTATCATTAATATAATTAGGATCTTAATACTTTCTGGACGAAGGAATTCTAAATTAGCAATCGTTTTACGCGATTTTTTAAATTGAAACTTTCATCATTGAAATACGTATTTAAATGATCGTTGATTTTCCGAGATTTAAATCCGCGTTTATCCTATAACAACGTTTCCATGCATCAGACTTTCTTTCGTATCTGAAGGAAAATTTATTTTACAACCTGTCGAGGTACCTTTGAAAAAAAAAAAAAAAAATTGAGATTCATCAGCGGGGATTTGGGTCACGGATCGCGATCACGATCTCGCATGACGAGCAAATGTCTTTCTGTGTCGTTTATATCGTTAATGACGCAAAACTGAACGACGCAAAACTGAACGACGCACGCTTCGTTTCATGGAAAAGAAAGTGGAGAAAAGTCTTTTGGTCGTTCTTTTGAATTCACCGTCTACCTTTAACACCGGGTGAAACGATCGATGCGTTTTGTCTTCGATGACCCTTTACTTTCCCGTTTCATTTCGCACTACGTTTAATAACTATCATGTACCAGATCATTAATTATGGAAGATAGATCAATCTTTATGGCGTTGATAATTAAAGTAGTTAATAATAGTTTTGTAATTGCTACCCATTACTATGTTAGCGTTGTTAGTGATAGCTTTAACATTGCTACGCTTTACTATGTTACCATTGTAAATGGTAGCTTTGTCATTGCTACGCTTTACTATGTTACCATTGTAAATGGTAGCTTTGTCATTGCTATGCGTTGGTGTGGTAGCTTTATTATCGTAACGTTGTACTACGTTAGCGTTGTTAGTTGCAGCTTTGTCATTGCTACGCGTTAGTGTTAGCTTTGTCATTGTTACGCGTTGGTAGTGGTAGCTTTGTTATTGTAACGCGTTAGTGTGTTGGCGTTGTTAGTGATAGCTTTGTCGTTGCAACGATTTACTATGTTAGCCTTGTTAGTGTTAGCTTTGTCATTGCTACGCTTTACTATGTTACCATTGTAAATGGTAGCTTTGTCATTGCTACACGTTGGTGTGGTAGCTTTGTTATCGTAACACTTTACTATGGTAGCGTTGTTAGTGGTAGCTTTGTCATTACTACGCTTTACTATGTTAGCCTTGTTAGTGAAAGCTTTGTCGTTGCAACGCTTTATAATATTAGCATTGTCAGTGATAGCTCTGATATCGCTACACATTAGTATGTTAGTATTGTCAGTGATAGCTTAGATAGTACAACGCTTTAGTGTAGTGGGATTGTTAGCGATACCTTTATGATTGCACACATCAGTGATTTAGCGAAATCAACAATACTTTAAACTTTAAACTTTAAACCAATGGAAAACAATGTTTCGCGGAAACAAAGAAGCGTATAAATTGGTAATTCAATTCTTTTTTTGTTTTAAATTATTTCACGTCGTTTTCGTGCGTTATCGTTGCATCGTTAAACCGAACGTTGAACAGGAATGTAAATGAATTATTCAACGCAGAATTTCTAAGTTGGACGCGAAATTCTTGGCTATTCTACTTTTCTCAGCACAAATCATAACCGTACGATTGTTATTTATACATGGCCGAGGTTTATTGCAAATAAAAGATAAATTATGGAATAATATCTGCTTCGATATCTTTAAACTTTCTTCGTTGCTTTTTTCAAATGTTTCTCAATCGTCTATTAACTCTCTCGGATTTGTTCTTTCAATTAAAGCGTGCCCGTTAATGTCACGTCTATAAATCTTCATTCCTATATCGTTCCCATCAATTTTTGTTAACAACGTTTGAGTATACCGTTGAATTTAATAACACGTACCGTTTTCAAAGCCGTGATACACGCTTGCGCAGAGAAAAAGTTTCTTCACGCTCGTTGAAGAAGTAAAAAATAGTAATTTCGTGCTGCGATTAGCTTCTGTTCTACAGTCTGTTAACTGTCGTTTAATGCCTCTGTTAAATGCCTTGCCATTTGACACGGGATCCATCTCGACAGAGATACCATGGAATCCTTCGCGATCCGTCGTTTAATATCATGGTGAATGTTACGCACGATTCTGTTCGAGTTTACGCTGTCCATATGGTGTATGGTTATCTGTCGTGTCCGTTTCGAACAATGTTCGACCACTATAAAAATCGTAGTCCTTAAGAAGCATGGTACTTTTTTTTTATTCAGACGTTATATTACTTATCTTTTAAATATTTTTATATGTTTAACAGATTATTTTTTATGGGATTACCGGTGGCCAGCATTAAGAGCTATTATGTAAAAAATTGTGAAATTTTTATACTTTTAAGCTTCTAAGCATATAACATCTCTCTTAATAATATAAAATATTAAAATTGAAAAATTTCCAAGAATATAATATATTAAAATTACCGATGAAAGTTATCCTAGAAAATAACCGGTCCTCAGAGTGTTAAAATTGAAATGACCAAAATGATTTATTTTAACAAGAAAATGTATAGGTTGATATAGGTTGTCGTTAAAGGGTTATTATAAACTATACGAAATCAAGTTTTCGGCATTGTCTGTCGTCAAGTGTCACTGTTTCTCGCATTCGAACTTTCATCAACTTCTGATCATCGAAAGGCTGAAAATCGCTTTCGTATTTATTGGAAATGAGAACCGGTTGGTTGCTGAAAACGAATTTCGGGAACGAATTCAAGCGTCACTTGATCGACGCATCTTCGACGAGGAACGGTGTTTTAATCGAAGGAATATTAAATTAGACGTTGCTCGTGATCTACCACGGGTGGTAATGGAGCCGTTTAGTTTCATGCGCCGTAAAATGAGGCGATTAGTTTCGCATCGCTGAAGTATCAAAAGGCAAAAAAGTGAAAGAAGTTATGCAGGGGCAGAATGGCTAGCCTTTTTAGAAAACACGTAATCTAACGTGATAAAATCAGCTGAAGAAGTTTCGCGAGTTTGATAAACATGTTAGAAATGTAGTCTTCCGTGATTTCATGTTCATTTTTTTAGGAGTTTACTGAAGAAAAAAGAAATAAACGAAATGTTATTAAACTGCATTCTGATATCACTGAATAAAATGGAGAAAAGTTTCATTTAATTTTATACACGAGAATTGAAGTATCATTTGATTGAACGTTTATTTACAATGAATTATTTAAAATCCCATCATAGTCGACGCGTTAATTACATACAAATTAATCGTTCGTATTCATGATTAACGTTGTTAGAATAAAAAAACAATGTTGGTCCCATTAATTATGCAGATCCACACAAAGTACAGTACCAACTAAGGAACGCTGAAGAATTAGCGTGTTGGTTTATTAGCGTGACTTGAACAGCGACTATTATTCACGCGACAGATGGTCGCAACGTATTTCTTCCCTCGTTTGTCCGTGACTTCTCGTGTCGTAATGTCCGCTTAATAACCCCGTAATAAGTCGTCTAATTATTACCTAGTCACGCTCCACGAGATAAACGATTAATTTTATTACAACGAGATTGCGTGTTTGTCAAACGTATAAAATCGCGATTCGCTTTGGTTGAGGAGCAAGATGCGTGTTGACCGGCAAATTTGGGCAATAAATTAGTTTATCGGATACTCTGAGAAAATATGACGAATTCAAATTTTAATCGAATAACCGAAGAAAATGTTGCAGAATATTCCAAGTAATATCTGTGTGTTAAACTAGTTGGCGATAACATTGTCATCGTAACGCATTAGTGTGGTAGTATTGTTAGTAGTAGCTTTGTCATTACTACACCTTAGTGTGGTAGCTGAGATAGTGCTACAGTGCTACACATTAGGATGTTAGCGTTATTGGTGGTAGATTAAATACTGCTACGCATTAGGATGTTAGGATTATTAGTGATAGCTTTGTCATCGCAACGCGTTAGTATGGTAGCTTAAATAGTGCTACGCATTAGTATGTTAGGATGATTAGTGATAGCTTTGTCAACGCAACGCTTTAGTATGGTAGCTTAGATAATGCTACGCATTAGTATGTTAGGATTATTAGTGATAACTCTGTTAATGCTACGCCTTAGTGTGGGAGCATTGGTAATGATAGCTTTGTTATTGCTACGCGTTGGTGTGTTAGCGTTATTAATGGTAGCTTAAGTTGTGCTATGCAGTGGAATGTTAGGATTATTAGTAATAGCTTTGTCACCGCAACGCGTTAGTATCATAGCTTAGATAGTACTACGCGTTAGTGTGGTAGTATTGTTAGTGATAGCTTTATCATTGCTACGCCTTAGTGTGGTAGCATTGGTAGTGAAAGCTTTGTCATTGCTACGCGTTAGTGTGGTACGGCTGTTAGTGATAGCCTTGTTAGCGTGGTAGCGTTATTAGTGACGCTTTGTTATGTTAGCGTTATCAGTGATACCCTTATCATTGTTAAATTGAAATCGAACAATAACTCAATAGTATTCTGAATAATTTCTATTATAATTAATCTACTAATTTCTACTACAAATTCGTAATAGCGACGAAGAAGAAAGACTAAGGATTCATCTAGGTCGTTTTCCAATTCCATGGAAGATTTCAGATAACTCGTTCACGTAGTTTCCACCATCTTCGTGAAAATAAAAGCAAATCAAGTTAAGCGGCACGAGTTGATCGTGCACTTTTATCGATGTATGAAAACAAGGTTAAAAGAAACATCATGGTCGTCATCGTGGTCATCTTCATTATCATAATCGACATAATCATGCTGCACATCATGGTGACCACCACCACCATCGTTTTCGTGTCCCAGACCACTCGAAGATGCTCTTCATCGTATGCTTCTGGGTTACCTGGCATTCTGTATCGCGATAGTGACTGGAACGTTTCCTTCTTGCTGTTCACATTGAAATCGTGGCCGTCTCTTCGTTTTCGTCGTAGAAACCTTGAAGATTGATCGCCATGGACGGTGTTTCGAGTGTGCCCCTGACCACGATCATTCTGTTTTGACAAAAATCGCAGAAACGAGGTAAACTTCGAACCAACAGCAGAAATATTAATCGACAGTTTTATATCGGTGATGCTTTCATTTAATTGAGAAATTATAGCTATAAACTTTAAGCAGTTGTCGATTTTTCTTTATTTTTAATGTGGAACTTTAGGTTGTTCCACATCCAGCGGGTGATTTTAGGAGGTAGAAAGTTTAATGTGATTTCATGACATAAAAGTATTAGAAAATAACGGTTGTGGCGTATCAGTTTAAAGCTTAAAGTCTGACGAAAATTACTGTATCAACGTTTTATCGATGCTCTTAATACAGAGTGACTGGTTACCATTTTATATTAAGTTATAGCATATAACGATCAACTTCGAAACATGTAAAGTGCGACACAATTTCATGACATAAAAATATTACAAAATAACACTTGTGATACATCAATTTGAAGCTCATAGTCTGACAAAAATTACCATACAAGCGTTTCGTTAAATGTAGAAATCGTTGAGTACAGGGGCCCAAGCCAAATGCCTTACATGCTCCATGTCCATGGCGCTTCTACTGTTTTAATCTAAAAAATGAAGACACAATCCTGTAGGATAGTCTGTTCGAATTATGTTTTTATGATCTTTGATATTCGTACGATAAAATTGTCGATTCTTGATAAGGTGAAATGTGAAACTTCCGATCCGGTTGGCGCGAAATTAGGTCGACGAATTTTAGCTGTTGCGGTTTACCGTGAAGCACGGTCCGTCATTACGTCGTCAGAGAGTTGCAAAAAAGAACCGATGTAGAAAACTCGTCTGTCAGCTGGCAGAGGGATTCGAGAAATCCATGCTCTTCCTGTAGTATAAATGCAAAAAAGATAAACCGTCGGGATTTTTATTCGCAACATTGACTATACATCACTCGATCGATGACCATCTGTCATTAGCGAATTATTCGTGATCCCCAAATACCAGAATTACAATTTTCAAATACATTTTGACTTCTATAATAATTCTACTAATAAACAACATCGAGCTGTAAATTGTTTCTTCCGTTCCAATCGAGAACCAGCCATTTTCTATGAAGAACATCGATGAATCATTTACGTAGCCGTTTTCTTCAAACTTCGAGCTTTAAATCGAGACACAACAACTATTATTTCGTGATACTTTTATGTCATGAAATTGCGCCAGACTTTTCAAAGTCCAGTCAGGGCCTCGTAAACTCCAACTACGGCACTGGAATGAATACCGTACATTTTTTTAAACTATGTCCACTTATTTTCCTGTCACTCTGTATCCCCACAATCCGTATAACCTCGTGATGTGTCAATAGTCTAACAGTGGATCTTTGCGACAGACACAAAACGATGGTACCACCGGATAACGGAACATCCCGATCCTTCGAGGAAGCTTATTGAATAAGTCTGAAACCGGTCGCTGCTTAACAATGACCGTTCATTTGTAACGAATCCTCAGGAACCGTTTCCCCCGTTTCGTGGATTTCAGATTCGCGATAATCGTGATCCTCGAACAATCTGAATTGGATCGTGATTAGCCTTTCACGTCGATCGGTGATGGAGTGCCGAGATTTCTCGAGAACGTTTCATGAATATTGAAACGAGAGGAAAGTCGAGATGCTTTGCGATTAATCTCGTTCTCTGTGCGTCATTCCATTAAATCGTCTGGATGTTTCTCCGTCGGATCATCTCTGAATCGTTCAAATTCGACACAGACTTAATGGAGCAAGATATCTTGATGTAGATGTTTATATAAAATCAGTTATTATCTCGACGATACGTTCAATTTCCCCGGGAATTAAATTACACGCTGGTTGGAGATTCGTTAATTATATCAGTTATTTAACTAGGTAGTTCTTGTTTGGCGAAGAAGAAATTACTTCTTCATTTTATCGACGTTCTATCGTTGCTTGACGATGTTAATTTGAGAGATGAGTATTATTGAATTTTATACGAAACGCATTGTTTTCTCCTATCCATCTTGTCCAACACCTTTAATTCCTGGATTTGTTCCGTTAAATTATCGAAATCTTCGTAGCGAATACGCGGGCGCACGAATTCTTCCAGCGAAAGTTACGCGTGTCACTCCACTGACCCAAAAGGCCGAAGAGAGTGGAGGCAATTAACATAAATGATCCGAGAAACCAGTTTGTTTTTAACTCTATTGGGTTAGATATTTGTCATTATATTGCCTTTTCGAAAATTGTACAAATACTCACCGGTACTTGCACAAACTATTGAAATAATTTTCTAAGTCCGAAAAGACTAAATAGCCTAAACCTGGCGTCGGTAACCCTTTTTGGCTGCGGGTGAAAATCAACTAAAATGTGACTATTAAGAAAACTGTTACAATATGTTGAAAAGGTTTTACTGTTTGAGTAATATTTGAAAATTACTAGAGATATTTGATATCAGGGATTATTGGAACTAGGGGTAATTACGCTAGGGATAATTACGCTAGTAGATATTTACAATAGGGACTATTTTCACTAGGGATTATTTACCCCGGAGAAAATTGTACTAGGAAATATTAACACTGGGGATTATTTGCACTAGAGAATATTGAAACTAGGGTTTGTTGACCGCAGGTGTAATAAGACTAGGGAATATAGTCGCTAGGGATAATTATACTAGGGAAAATTACAACCTGCAAAATTATACTAGAGAGTATTAACACTACGGACAATTATACTAGGGATAATTACACCAGGGTATATAGACGCTAGGGATTATTTACACCAGAGAAAACTGCACTAGGGAGTACTGAAACTAGGGATTATTCATCCAAGGTATAATAAGAATCGGGAATATAATCGCTAGGGATAACTACACTAGGAAATATAGACGTTAGGGATTATTTACACTGGGGGATATTGCACTGTGAAAAATTACACTATCTCAAAGTGTTTGTTTCGTGTTTATGTTTTATCATTTATTTTTATATATTATACTTTATCTGCGGAACTCAAGTGGAGTCACTTGAAATTATCAAATGAATCACTTGGTGACCCAAGGATCATAGGTTTTGCAGTGAAATAAAGAATCGAACGTTTTCAAATATTTACTCGATCGATTTCTCTTTAATTAATTATTGGAATTGTTGAAAATGTTGCAGCCAGCAATGAGCAGAACGACAAGGACAGCCTGAACGAGACCGGAAGCACAACGGGTGGCACAGTGGAGGGTGCACCTAGAGGTGCCCCTAACAGGGGTGACAGAAACAACGAAACCGAGGCCGCAACCGTTGAGACGAGAACCTCGGTTCCTTCCAGGTCTTTGGTCTCCAGGATTTTATCCAGGACACGCTCCTCGAGTGATCTACTGGACCATTCCGAACCCTTGTAAGACACCGAGATAATTTGCTGAAATTTATGCCTGACGAAGGTTGAGATTATTAAATCGTGACCTCGATCCTTTTGAAAAACGGTGCAATTATATCCGGGTTGGCAATTAAGTGATTGAGAATTTTATAATAAATAAGCAGGAAAATTCAAAATTTTTACTTGAAAATATAAACTTTAAATTAGGTATTAATTTAATTGTCGATGATCCTTTGCCAGCTTTCAGACAGTGTCATAAAATTGATTTTTGTCAGCAAAAAGCTAAATTAAATAAAATTTTACATCATCAACGTCATTGAAAAATTTTACCATTTAAATTGGATTTAAATTGGGAATTGTGTTTGTGTTTTAAAAGGTGTACGAATAATTTGGTGACCCACTGTACATTTTTATGGTGTTTGTTGCAGCTCTCAGCTATGGATCGTTCTGTCGAACGTTTATGGCCAACTTATCATCGTGTTAATGATCGCATTGTGTATGGCCGAGGTCATGGACACGCCTGTACCTCTTCTCAGCCTGCAAGTAAGTCGAGAAATATGATTGTTTTAATTCTTGGTACTTGTACCGTGTGTTTGTCGTGGCATTGTTAGGAAACAACTGCCAACATTCATTTGTTACCCGCGCCCGAAACGAAGTTTATATTTACATCCGTTTATATTTGAGTATAAACCAGAAGGAGGGACGATCGCCAAGAATTATGAAATCACGAAGAACTTAATTTAAATTTTGTTTATCGTTATACCATTTTCTATCACATATTTCAATACCTTTTGCATTTGGTTACTTGAATTTTAATCCTTTCCACTCGACTGGTCCCTCTGAGACGCCATATTTAATTTATCGGAGTATTCTAAAATGCGAAATTTCAATTTCACTCGTATCAAAATATAGAAAATTAACGAAGGGGATAAAAATCAACAGATTCTCAAATATTTCCAACACTTTTCTTCCGACATAGTGCGTTCGGTTTCTGGAAGCGTAGCTGGAAAATTAGCTCTAACCCGATTACGTCCAAAAATGCTTCGAGTGCAAATTAATTTCATATTAATTTTTGCAAGATTGAAGAAATATTAAAATCGAAAAAGTAACAAAACGGGTGAAAAAGAATATAAAATAAAAATAATACGTTAACACATTGACTGCCACGCTAAAGGCGTTGAAAACTTGGTCAAAGCATTTATTTTGATCAAATTTTATCTATTATTATTACAATTCTTCGTCATTTCTATTATTCAGAATTTCGAGTACCTAACACGACGATTTCTAATTAACACGTTGACTGCCACAGTGGAAACGGACGTGTGTAGTCAGACACGTTGAAATCCTAATTATTCAGAATGTAATTAACTAATTTTCAAATTTAACCTTTCAAATCGATAGCTAGCATTATTAGCTTAATGATAACGCTATCCGTGGTTTGTTTCGTCATTTCTTTTGTTAATTATTTGATTGTAAAAAATTTCGGGTGCCGGTCACCGGTGACCCCCGTGGCAGCCAACGTGTTAATAATTCAAGCGACAGATTTCTATGGAAATTCAAGTGCCACACACATAATATGGCTGACGTGGCAGTTAAAGTGTTAAAAATAATAAC
Organism: Stelis phaeoptera; assembly: GCA_943735885.1. Classification (NCBI taxonomy): domain Eukaryota; kingdom Metazoa; phylum Arthropoda; class Insecta; order Hymenoptera; family Megachilidae; genus Stelis; species Stelis phaeoptera. The sequence continues at coordinate 9,008,770 of OX030937.1, forward strand.
ATGGCATAAAATCATAATAATTACAGCAAGCGTAATAAATTAATAGGGTTACGGTTAAGACAAAGAACACTTTGACCATTTTTTACACCTTTTTTTTTTCGCAAAGTACATCATACTGTGCATCACCGTCAAAAAAAAAGAAAGGCAAATTCAATTTGCTGACTCGTCAAAATGGAGCTTAATAAAAATAGTTTGTTTCTTTCTCGAGAAAAACGAAACGTCAGAAGGCGTTCGAGATATCATAGCATTTAAAGGATGTTTGTTTGAAGAAACGTTGCACGTATCGCAATATTTCATCGAGCCGGTATCGTGCAAAATTCTACCATACGGCACGTGTATTTAACTTTCGCGTGTTCGTCCGTCTGACAGATGGAAAAATGATTTTCTTTTTCGCTCGATGAACTTTACCATCGTGAATTTTTTCCAAATCTCCACGCCGCATAACGGTACGGCTCACAGGTGTGCAACTCGACTGTTCGATCGAGAACAGGAACGCGCGTTGCACTTCGGATACGTACATTTATCACTTTTGCGGAGTTACGAGTTAAATGTCTGCTAATTCATAAGAATGATGAACACTTAATTTTCAAGTCGCACGATAGGTTGATTTGTTAGCGGTTCGTGGCTTTATGTTTCATTACATGGAATTTTTTTATGGATACAGGCTGTGAAAGTGAAAATAATATCTTTATTTATTGATTTCAGTTGATTGAAAATCTTTTCATAAAAGTTTGCCTTTGCGGGCGATGGGCGGATATATTCGGCCAAGCAGAATCTTCATGGTATCTTATAAATTTGTATATAAATTTCTAAATATCGTGCTGTAATCTTGGCACAAAGAAAAATGATAAATGTAGAAGTAGGGATTTCTAATATATCCTTCGACAAGAAGTCATCAAAAATTATTTTCTCAAAATCAAAGAAACGAAAATTATAGTCAGAGCTAAGTTAATTTTTACTTGAATGCCTTTCGTATAAATTGGTAGACTCGTGAGGGCAAGTATCGTTTGTTTTGCTCTAAGTTATTGATATTTCCTGCATACATTGTTAAATTACATTAAATTACCTAATTTAATAGCTTAGAAATGTCCTATTTCGAAATATAAATACTTTCGATGGCGAAGAAGTTAAGAACATTTAACATTCTTAAAAACAAAAATGTAAAAACCCATTACAACCGAAGAAGAATATTAAATTTCTGGGTCATGTATATTAGCAGAAGATTCGCAAAGTAATTTTCTCGAATATTAAAAGTACGATTGCGTTTACCAGATTCTTCCAGAGTTTACGAATGTCATCGACGTCGAATACTGGCTCGCGTAAAAAGAAATTCAAGGATTAATCGCGATCGTTAAGAAATCGTTCCATTAAGCGACATATGGTCGTAATTGTCATTATGCGTTGAAACACAGCGATATATCAACGTTGACCGTGAAAGATCGTTGCGAGTCCATCGAGGACGAAGATAAGAAAAGAGCAAACCAGCTGACGGTGTTCTGGTCGTTTCGCTTCCATTCGAACGGCATTCCTAATTATGCAGCTACCTTTTTTTTTTCACTTGTATTATGGATCAGTACGAATCGAGATGCTGTTGGGTCACGGTAACAGTTATTTCAAGAATCATAGCCAAGCATCCGACGTACGATGAAACTAGTTAAACCGTGTATTTCTCGAGAAAATGGTTTTTAATCAACCGTGTCTGGTAATTCTCCTTGTGGACTTACGGATTTTAATTTCCATTTACGATACGATCCCGGAAGCCTTGTTTATTTGCCTTTAAATCATAGTTTCTTCATTGTTCCTAGCTCGTTATCCCCGTTTTCTAGTTTCCGATATGTTGCTTCAAAGTTAGACGAGTACATCGAAGGTTAACCCGTTGCCATACGATTTTAAATATTCGTTACTATCGACGTTCAATGCACCTTTACTTTCAAATTGAAGCTAGAATAGAAAGCAAAATATATAAAGGATGAAACATAAACTAACATACAGAGTTATTCTTTGCCTTGATAAGAGCCAATGTGTATTTTGACAGAAGCGTTTCAATCTATTTTGCAATTTAAAATAAGATTCGAAGCAAATCATTTTTACCCCTTTGGTAGTTCTAGCGTTAAAACAAATCAAGAAAATTGAAATATTATCTATACTTCACACGTGACAAGCAATAATTGTGTAAATTGTAATCAGAAGTAAACTTAAAATTCGATTGTAATCAAAGTTTGAAGTAGAAGTCAAACCCGACATTTTTTACAATCAAATAATTACCAACAGAAATGATAAAATAAACGTTAACATTAAGCTAACATTGCTAGCTATCGAATTGGAAGGTTAAATTTGAAGATTAGTTGATTGTATTCTTAACACGTTGACTGGCACAGTGAAAACGGACGTGGGTAGTCAGACACGCTGAAATCTTAATTATTAACAATACAATCAACGAATTTTCAAATTTAACTTTTCAATTCGATAGCTAACATTATTAGCTTAATGTTATTTTATCATTTCTGTTGGTTATTATTTGATTGTAAAAAATTTCGGGTGCCGGTCACCGGTGACCCCCGTGGCAGCCAACGTGCAGTGTGTCTGACTACACACGTCCGTTTTCCACTGAGCCGCTCGACGTGTTAATAGATCTTATCGATATTATTCCACTTGTAGGGTTTGTTCCTGATGTATCTGTACGTTGGAAGCATAGCGGTGATCATCAGCATCTACATTTGGGTATTAGTGGACAGCTGTGGAAGCCTCGGAACCAGCGAATCAGGTGTCGACGACGCGGAACTCGGCGGCACATCCTTAACCAGGTTCGGATCGTTGAAACGTGCTCACATCTCGCGATCTAGAACAGCACCGACGAGTTTTTACATTCGTGTCGGAGCTCTTCGTAAGTTTCTTCGGTAGCAGTAACCGACGATTTCCGTTACACGATTTTTGTAGTAGGGGGAAACAAAAAAGAAAATAAGAGCGTTTGCGTAGTGTTCGGTTTGGCGACCTTGGTCTTCAACGGTTTGGAAATGGCGATGCACTCGATGATGCAGGGAGCTGAATGCCTGAGCGACGTGGTCTTCGTGCATCCGGTTCTTCATGGTCTGTTCACGTTCCTGCAGATGCATTTCCTATTCGTCAACTCGCAGGTGAATTGATTTGCATCTCGTGTCTACGTCAGTGGGTTAAATGATAAAATTGTGGACCGTACAAATGTTAAAAATTTCATTATCGTTCGTGTTTCGATTACAGGTACTCGTGGAGAGATTCGGATTGGCAGCAAGGTTCGGGTTCATTCATCTGGCTGCAACAAATATTGCTGTTTGGGTTCGATTAGTAATTTGGGATTCTGCACAAGAATGGACGTATTTCGTCCACCTTGCTCAACGAGGTCTTCACAACTCCGTTTCCCCGTTGAACCTTCGGGGTTTCCCAGAATCACTGATAAGACATTCGCGAGATCTGATGGGTTCGTTTCACTTAGAACACTTAAGGATGCGCAGGAGCCACGGCCGAACCCGAGCTGACTTCAACGACAGTTGCGGAAAAATTAGGAAGAGCTCCTTGTCTCTCCAATGGTGCTATGACAGAGAGGGTGATACATCAATAGCTGGAGGGACGAAGACAGAGCGATTTAGTTTACGCCACTTTTTGAGCCGAAGATGCAGTATTTTTTAATAATTCTTTTTTTTTAATATTCCTTGTATTATTCCCCAAGGAAGTACAGAGCTCGATTTTGCAACTTCGCTTTTGAAACTTTATAAAAAATAAAAGTGTATGTTTTAATAGAATAAATTTTTGTATGGGCACTTTTTCCAAAAAAAGGGCTCTGTACTTCTCTGCGGAATGATACAAGGAATATTTAAAAAAAAGAATTATTAAAAAATACTACTTCTTTGGCTCAAAAAAGTCTTTCTGTCTTCGTCCCTCTTGCTATTGATGTATCATCCTCTCTGTCACAGCGTCGTTGGAGAGACAAGGATTTATCTATACTTGTTTGGGAACTTTCTGATTTTACCGCAACTGTCGACAAAGGCGCTACTTTACCTTCTGCGCACCCTTAACAAAACTATTTCGATGAAATATTTTTCAACGCATTTGTATTTCAGATCATTCCCATAATGAACAGAACGCGTATCAACCGTATCAACCGATTTCGGACGAACAGATCTCTCAAGTGATCGCTTTGCAAGAATGTTTGAACACCAACACATTGGGACAATTGTGGACGTCGAGTATGCCGTTTCTTTATCCGTTTATCGTGCAATTCAGGTACATGGTTTATACCAATAACTATAATTTATCCATCACCAATCACGCATAGAATAATCACAATTCGAACGCAAAATTTTCTTTCAGTTTGATCGCCGCTGCTGTGACCTTCGTGATGGGTCAGAACGTTGGTCGAAATCGATTGTTACACAAGCAAAAGTTCCACGGTAGCAAGGATCTATCAAGTCACACGAAGGTCGGCTGCGACGGTTCCAGCAAAGGTTTATTCCTGGGCATCCTCTGCATGGTCGCCGGTATAGTAGTGATCCTGATCTTCCTCGTCGTCAGAGAAGACGAACACTTTCCCTCGGCCACGCTGTCCTGGCTGACTTGCGGCACTCTGACCAGCATATTGACATTGAGCACTTTGATGACGGCCAGTGGTTTGGTTCAAGTTCGTCAGATGTCCGTGGTGTCCAGAGCACCTGCGGCGTTGGACAGTTTGCTATCGAACGTGGCTCTCTTTGGCGTTCAATTGTACTCTGTCTTCACGATCGTGGTGTCAGCTTGTTCCTTGGTCCTTCTCGAAGACAAAAGCAACGAAACACGCGGAAGACATATCATGTTACTGGCAGCGTCGATCTTGCAATTGGCACAGTGTTTCGCTCAGAGCACATTGATAGCCGAGGCGTCCAAGAGATCTTGCATAACTCGTTTCCAGATATTAGCGAAACCGGCTAGACAGGTGATCACTTTCCTGCTCTTCAGCAACTCGGTCCTGTGGGCCTTCGACACCGTGATCACGCAGAATTGGATCTCGCAAGAGCTGCAGTTGAGATTCTTCGGTGTGCTCGCCTGGGGTGTCGTATCCAGGATAGGTCTTCCTTTGCTGATCTTCTATCGATTCCACAGCTGCGTATTGTTGCTGGAAGCGTGGAACAAGTGTTATAGGATGCCGAGAGGAGAACATCCGCTCAACTGACGACACAGAACGCTGCGCCCATGTCCCTCTAGGTTTGCTATCGTTTCGATACTTCTTCCTTTAACACTGTAACTGTCACATCATCCATATGTGGGTGACGCGTGAACTTCCATAGAAATTTGTTGCTTGCATGATTAATATCCTTTCAATTACTTAATTAGAGAATCGTCGTATTAGGTACTCCAAATTCTGAAAAAATAGAAATTACGAAGAATTGTAATAATAATATGTACTCGATCAAAATAGATATTGAATACCAATTAATTAACCTTCAAATTGACGTAGCACGTGTCATTTTGCGAAACTTTTGTGTCATGAATTGTCTTTTAGATTGCAGCCGAGATCGCACCGCTCCTATTGTCGCAGAAAGGTGACCATCGATCTGCACCAGGACAACGAATGGTCCTCCACGATCCAGAGAACTTCGAAGAGATTGTTCAGCCCGAATACGTGGACGATGAATTCGATGCACTTCGTTCCTTTCGTCGACAATCGGCTCTATTTCGATCCGAATCCTTTGCGCTGCATCGCATCGGCCGCCATGGATTCACAGACTTTGGAGAACACTGTACGAAGAAAGTTGAAACGTCATCACCATCACCATCACCGTCATCATCATCATCATCGTCGTCGTCATATAAGGAAGCATCGGCGCGTGGTCAGTGATCCAGGTACAAGAAATTGGAACACCGGCGATGAAAAAACGAAACGACATCGTAGAATGGTCAGCTACGACACGGGCATCACTGGACTGAGGCTGCTGGAGGCAAACAAGGAGATTCAATCGCCTGAAGAGACGAACACGTCGACGTTCAGGAAAGTGCCATGGCATCCGAACTTGCACATGCTCAAAATCCGAAGAACGTAGCACGGTATAAAATAACGTACACACGATTTGGGTCGTTGGAACGATTCGACGCGAAGGATGTATCTCCCTTGAGAAATAACACGTTTGGGAGTCAATCCCTGATCAGTTGTTAGTTCAATCGATGGAAAAATCTATAAGAAGAGAATCGTCGGACTTTATAGACGCTGAGAATTGTTATTTTTAGTATAGTTCTGCTAAAGTATTAAAGAAAGGAGTAAACGATTCTCTGATAGGTAGGGCAAAAAAGGGTATCAGTGAAATTTTGGTTAGATTGTACACTGCCGCTCTGTGCTTATGGTTCTAATAACTTTTTAAATTTTAAACATTGCGAGTGGTTCTTTGTAAAATCCATGATTCCGACTTCGTACTCCTTTGCCCGTCAGAGAATTATCCTTAAGAGTACAGTACCTTTTTCATTTTACGTGCAATAGTGTCGTTTGTAAGGAAGATTACACGTAGGAATTAATTTATTGTGCAAGTTGGACGTAGAAGTCTCTGGAGCAGAACTGTGTGATTGCCGTTACACGATTAATCTTCCATTTTGTTGTATATATTTATTACGATTGTTCTGCGGTGAATAAGAACTGTTGATATTTATACAGAACTATATGATGTATTTATTGAAACACGATACATCGTATGGCAGTTCATGCTTTTATCAAGCGATATTAAAAAGCGATGTATTGTTTGTTGGACGACCAACACGTTATTATCCATTCGATGTTCATGAAATTATAATAAAATCTTTCTCGTTACTAAACTTGAATATTTTCTTTGAAAAAGTACTATGTATCTTCTAACAAAGACAATCAAGCGAGTTAATTGAAATTCATTCATAATCATTCGTGGTACTTAATGTGCCATAAACATTCCGTTATATCTGTACAAATATGTATGTACAATTTGAATTTTCTCTTCTTCTTAATAAAGATCTCACACCCGGTAACTAATCTCGTGCGTTTCAACGCCGAAAGAATTCTTTGAGGATTTTCCAACACGAGTAATATGTTTTATTTCGTGCAACACAAAGAAAATATTTTATATACTACATACGCAAAAGATTTATAATAGCGCAACTAGCGTTAAACGAGCAAACTTACAGACATAAATAATAATAATAATAATAAAAAATGAATTAACCCTTTGTACTCAAAGCGTTCTTCGATACGATTAAGTCTGGTCTATATTTATAACAAAATTCTAGAACACCAGAAGCTCTATTTTAAAATGAAAAGGTTACCAACGTTTACGAATCTGTATACTTTTATTCTTATCAATAACATTTGTAGTTTTAATTTTAATAATCCTCCAGTAAGTTACCTGTGTCCCTCCAGAGACACCAATCGAGTGCAAAGGGTTAAAGTGCCAAGAAATAGGCGTCAATTATCGGTTAGGAATTATCTCGAACGTTCGCCTAACCACAGCACAAGTATTAATATATAATACAATATATTTAAAATATAATTCTCACTTCAAGATACGTTATAAAGAATCTCTATTATATATATATATCATTTCTTTTATCTTCCTCGAGAATATCTCCGCACTAATGAATTCTTTTCAAAATATACCCTACAGGAGTACTGCTTCGGCTTACAATTAACACGTTCGTCGCCACGTGGGTCACTGCTGACCGACACCAGAAATTTTATTTATAATTATTATTAACAATTTTATTAACAATTATTTCGTGACTATTATTGGCTATTATTATAATGATGTTTTCAATACACTTGCAAAATAACGTCGAGTAGAGCCAAAAATAATCTGCCTACAATTGTTCTATTGGAACAAAAGTAAAAAGCTTGAAATCAACGATTGGTAAGATTATATTTTGAATAATTGCAGATAAATATCGTGTCCTGGTAAAACACGGTTGTTTTCACCGCGGTGATCAACGTGTTAAATGAAAGGTACCGTACGAGGATAAAACGAGGAGGAATTTCACGAACGAACGATGATTCAATCGAGGCCGACGTCGGATTGTTCCGTGGTGGATGGTGCGGCGCCATCGGTACTCGGGAAATTGGGCATTCCTCCGGGCTTACCTCCGGACATATTTACGGGCATACCCGGGAAACCGCCACACTTCAGGGCCATCTTATTGATGAACGCCATGATCTTTGGATTGCTCTGGTACTTCAAGATCGACGCCGGATTCGTGGACATCTCCTTGCAGAACTCGGCTATTTCTGGGTCCTGTGAAAGAAAAATCTCTCATGAACAAAGGACATTTTTTCTTTAGCTTATAAAATGGGTGGGTTTATCTCCAAACTTGTACGATTTTCAGTTAACACGTTGAGCGCGGCGCCGATTTTGCTGTCCTTTCCGTTCAACCGGCGGCGAGCGCTCAATTATGGTACATTATATTATATAATATTATATTTAATTTTTAACCTTGACACTGCCGGTCCCACGCACCGACGCAACCCATACGAATAGTTTGAACTTTGGAAATTTGATATTTGGAAAATTGAGATTTGAATGTTCGAAATTTGGAACTTTGAAAACTTATAATTTATAAATCTGATATTTGGAAATTTGGAACTTTGGAAACTTAAAATTTATAAATCTGATATTTGGAAATTTGAGATTTGGAAAGTTGGAAATTTTTAATTTAGAAATAAGATTTGAAAGTTCGAAATTTTACATTTGGAAACTTGGAAAATTGAGATTTGACTGTTCGAAATTTGGAACTTTGGAAAGTTGAAATTTATAAATCTGATATTTGGAAATTTCCAAACGAAAAGTCCACTGTCAGTCCCTAGGGACTGACACCGGCTGAACGGAAAGTTCACTGTCAGTCCCCAGAGACTGACGTACGTAGTCAGATACGTTAAAACGTACCATAAATGGTACACGTGGCATGGAACGTGTTAACGTACACTTACCATGAGTGCTTGCAGAACCTCGGCGTCGTCTAAGAATTTATAGAAATTCGACATATCAGTGGCGCTTCCGGTTGTAGTGTCAGTTTGAGAGGTACGGGTGTTCTCTTGATACGCTTTCGCGCTCTCCTGAGCCTTCTTTATTCTCTCCTGTCTCTCCTTTTCTATCTTCTCTTGTTGTTTGCGTTCTTTCTTTCTTCTGTGTTCTTCGATCTTTCGTGCCTGAAAACGATTAATATACAACTGATGGATAAAACTCTGATGCATTTAATTTCAACTCAATTAAACGAACAAACAAAGATTTAGTAAATTATTAGTACTCAAGGGGGTAGGCAACCTTGGACGGTTAAAAAAATGGTAAACGCAATAGAAATGTTGTTTAACCACTTGCCGTACTTTGACGAGTCTGACTCGTGACGCATTTTGCAGGATCAAACATTACAAATCTGACTCGTACATTTCGGTACAATTTGGCTTTTAAGTATAATTCCAACTATAATTCAGATAACAAACTATTGTTAAACGTAAATTGTATACATTTCAATTTTCTTGGTTTAATACTGTGACAATAAATATTTATGTGTCTGACGCACCTATTGAAATAATGGTTTGTTTCTTTTTTTAACATATTTTTATTGCAACGTGTCGGACTTATGACCGTTCTGTCAGAACAATAAACCATAGACTGTCATTATCTGCACGCTTAGAACTACAGAAGTACATATGGAAATCGTTCACTTCGAAAATGTCCGGTAATAAGGAAAATTAACAAAGTGGCCAATAGCTCAAGAAACATGACACCTTGCATAAAGGTATATATACCTGAATATGTTCCAGCTGACCTACGACCTACTTATACAATACTTTCTATCGACCAGTAATTATGCAGATGGTTCACGACCTCGCCGATTTTGATGACCTTGAAATATGTTGTCAAGGTCACTATTCTGAATAACTCCTCCCTATACATGTTACCGCCGCTCGGTCTTCGTTTTCCAGATATTCATACATAATTATCAAAAATAAAATAAAAGGTAGGTACATTTTTTGTCGGGGATGCGTAGTTGCATAAAGATTAGAAACCACTGGGTATAAATAAAATACCGACGGAAACGCGAAAGGTGTAACTCTTTGTACATTTTCAGGAATCTGTCCAAAAATACTTAATCATAACGACGTGAAACACGTCTGTCCAAGACACATTGTGACCTCATACCGATCGCGTGCTTATTATAAACCGTGAAACGGCCAAATTGGCCGGTGAACTACTAGGATCGATAATTCTTCTATGTCCGTGGCGACGGGGAAAGGCGATCGAACGAAGGGAATCAAGATAATCGGATAAGAAAGAAAGGGTGAAGAAGAAGCGACTGGGGAAGAGGTAAGCAAGCGCAAGAACTTTTGCACGAGGTAAGCACCACCTTATACGGCGGCGACCCGGGCTTCTAAATATAAAGGCGCCCGTCGTCCCGACGCTCTTCTCGCTCGCCGCGAATCTCTTCTCTTTTGCTACTACACGCTTCGCAAGACAAGCTTGCCCGCGATAACAGGCAACTGGAATTTTGCTAATATTACTTTGCGCAACAACACTGGGTGCAAAAGGTGATCCACGGTCCATCAATGTTTGAACAATAATTATTGGGTACCGATATCTTTCGGGTACCAGTTGGATTCTCGAACGTTGGTGCATTAATTTTTCAGTAATAATCTGTGATTTTGACTAATGATTAATATTATAATACAATTACCGATAGAAAAGATGATTTTAAAGGTTAGATGTAAATGATTTGTTTGGAAATTTTGTATGGAGATTGAAAGGAACATTGGGAAGAGTATGTTTGTTTTTAATTTTGGAATGAAAACGTTTGTTCGATAGTACTATTTTATATACAGTATGGGTGTTAGAATGGATACTGAAAATATCGGAATGTTATGTGTATCCTCATAAGAATGATCGACATTTTGTGCTTCTTCCATATGACGACCTTGTCCCCGTATCACTCGTGTATTTTGAGAACCGAAGAACCGTGGCTCTCATAAATATCTGTATTAAAACGTGCGAACCAACAACATTCAATTAAATGTCTCTAATTTCCTCAAAACGTAGACAGATTAGAATTCTAATATTTGTCGACGATCAGTCGCTTAATTAGAAGAAAAAAAGCTAGTCAATAACAATCTTTCGGTATAAAAAGAATAAAACTGGAGCATCAGTTGTTACAAGTGTCCTTAGTATTTGATACTTAACACTAGAACTAATAATGGATAAAACGTAAACTAACATATACGACATAAGTGTTTTAACAGATTTTGTCATTTAAAATAAGAAATATGAAACAAGTCATTCTGACCCGTTCGGTAGATCTAGTGTTAAAATAGAAAAAAGAAAGTGAAGTACTGATTTTATTAAAGTTGCAAGTTTACCGAATAATTCTAATACAATTTTAACACCCATGGATGATATTCGTCACCGGTCTTTTACACCCGTCTCCCACGATCGCCAAGTTTTAAATAGACAAAAGAAAATAGACGAATGGCAGAGCTTTCGTCGTGAATGAGAAAAGAAAAAGAAGGAAAACGAGGATCGATCGGGGAAACGAGGTTGAAGATGACGTGGGAAGGTAGGTCGAAACGTGTGCAGGATCTTGGTGCGATCGCTAGTCAATGTCTTTGCGGTCTGTCGGCCAGGTAGACCCAGTAAACCCGAGAAAACCGGGCCGCCAAGAGGTATTTTTAAAACTGCGACTACCACGACCGCCCAGTGTCTTCGGATTGTAAAAGATAAAGATTCGATCCGTTGGCTGCATCTTCTTCCACTGGTACCTTGAAAATTGTCCCCTACTAATTCAAAATAAAAATATTGACGATAGCAAAAGATACTTCGGATAGAAGTTGAAGCAATTCTAATCCTAACCGAGTTACATGAATTCGAAACTGATGTTTCTGAGAAGAATATGTAATCAGTTTTTGGAAGTTTATATAAATTTATATAAATTTGATAGATATCACTGGAATATTTATATAAGACCATGATCGACCATTAAAGGGAGGTTTCGGTTTAGAAGTTTGAAATAAATCGATTCTTCGCTTCTTTGAGGTTTCAAGAATATACGATTAAAAGGAAATTTCGAAATTTATAAAATTACTGAAGTAAAATATACTTGATTTTACCGAAATTAAATGCGTTTTCCTCGAAACACTATTTTCCGAACTGGTGGGACAAATATCTCGAAAATCAGCTGCTCAATTTGAACGAATTATTTTCTAAATTACAGAACACAGTTTTGCACAGGTAATGAACCTTTAACATCTTCGGTATTTTTAAATTTATTCATTTTTAAGGCCTGTAGAAGGGCAATAAAAGGGCAATATAATCATTTTTTTATAGTTTTTTTAGGTTCACTACCTTGGGAATTTCATGTAGTTTAAGTATATACCAACTGCTATGTATCTGAATAACACAAAAAATGATATACTTTTTATATATCCAAAGAGTACTCATAACAAATTCCGAAAACCGTAGATTGTTATCTCGTTTATTTCCCCGTCAAAAAATCCCACAAAATAACCACATTATCATCCTACTAGACCGGAGCCTCCCCTTAATCAACAACGATCAAATTCAAAGATCCCATAAAAAAATGGACCTTCTGAAAGTCACTCCTGAATTTTCCATACCCCTGGCCCTGGCCCGTAGCCGGTTTAATTTTAATTCCAGCCATTAGGCGAAGCGAAGGGGACATCCGGTTCACTGGCTCCCTTGAAGTACGACGGGAGCAGATGAAGAAGAACCGAGCAGGAATTCCGTGCGATCGGTTTGAAAAGCAAACGAAAAAGAAAAACAAAAGAGGAAATAAGAGAGACGCGTGGTCCAGGGCCTGTGGGGTGAGAAGTAGAGGGGCGTCTTCGGGGTTTGGCGGTAGTGACAATGCCAGTTCCTCGCGGGCGAGTTGGAGCCGAAGGCGACTATCGAGTTAGACGAGCTGTGCCAGCCCTGGCTCATCGTGTAGTGCCTAGTGAAACGAGATGACGGGCTCGCGGCTGAGACCCGCGTACTTCGTGGGCCTCTTCCTGGCCCTTCTAGTCGTCGCCTTACAGGGTGAGTCGAAACTACCCTTCGTCCTGAGTACTTCCACCTCGTCGATCTTGTGTTTCTACCTCGTTACCGGTTCCCCCTTTTTTTTTAACGAATAGGGAATTTTTAACCGGATACCAGAGAGTGTTCTATTCTCGATCATCAAAATCACTCTTCGAACTATGGATACTTCTATTTCATTGACCTTGAGTTTTTCTATCTTATTTATGTTCTTCTTTCAGAAAGTAGATAATTTTAAACTGGACACCAGGAATAATATTCTTACTTGAAAATTAAAGGTGAAATCGAAAACAAATTAAATTAGAGGTGAAACGTAAACTGACATACAGCTTTTTAATTAATTTTCTAATTTAAAATAAGAAACCGACACGTTTGGTAGGCTGGACATCTTTACCTCGTTGACCTTGCGTTTCTACCTTGTTACCGCTTCCCATTTAATAAATAAATGTACATTTTTAATGAAAGTGTTTTAATTAGTTAGATTTTCTTCGTTTCTCATTTTTTCAACATTTCCTTTTCAAATTTGAATTCAGACAACGAGGGTGAAGCTTCTAGTTAGCTCTTGTTGATTCTTACAGTCGTTCTTCCCTAGAACTAGTCTTTACAGAAGTATCCTTACCCTGTTGATCTTACCCTTCGATCATGTTACTACTCCATTTTCAAGTATCTTCGGTATCTTTTCTTCCCGAACTGTTTCGTTCGATCTTCGAGATATCATTCGAGCAATTTTTGTTGTCGCGTTATTTTTAACGAGGCCATCACGCGACCGTTTCGTTAAGACGCGTACCCGGGTACGAATGTCGTTGCAGTTTGTTTCGGTTAATTGTATAAATAAAAGAGTGTCGTGTCGTGACTCACTGCCCACAAGTAATTCGTAACATCAATTTTCAAACCAACCATCCGATTATATCATAAACCGTAATTGTTGCCATTCTGATACGATCAATTTAACGCGTCCTTAAAAATGAAAGATGCAAGGAAGAAGAAAATTATGGGCACAGGGTGAAAAATTGTGCAAACGACTGGGTATTTGGAAATTTTAACGGCCGATGATGTGGCTGACGTGCTGACGAACGTGTGACGAGTGACGAAGGTCAATGTTACGTAAAGTCACTTGGTCTGCGTCATCGGTTCCTGGCTCGTCGAGCCTCTTCAGCATCGAGCAGACGCGCACGATCAGAACTGATCAACCAACGAATCTGTTGCGTCACGATCGTGATTGTACATCGTTATCGTAGAGACAGCTGGACGGAAATCAAGGGATTTACCATCTAGTCGGCACAGACGAATTTAAATTAATAAACAAGATACATTAATTCTTCGAGGATTATTTTTAAAAAAATAATTTGATATATTTGTGAAATATTTATTCTTTATTCGAAGCACGTGACATTTTTGATAAGAGTAATCCTTTGATTTTTATTTTATTTATTTCAAGTTTGGGGAACGTTAAGTCAAACACTCGTTTTAATTCTTATTATCCAGGATTTTTTTCATCGGATCAACGATGCGAAACGGGTGAAAAGTTTTGATCGCGCATTCAAGGATCCGTTATTTTGGGAATCAATGGTAACCGACTGTCAACAACTCGCAAATAATTACATAAGGACAGATATAAATCCGTGCCAGATTCTGTCCCGAATTCTGTTAACTCATCGACGAATTCCGTGTAAAGGGATATTTAAAAAACTAAATCATTTTTCTTCCTGTTTCCTTTCAATCGATTTTTCGAAAGACACAATCTCATCGGAAAATTACAACATTGAAGCAACATATTAAATTCTCTACTCTACGTATCATTGTGATGGAACAAATACCGGGGTTAAAATTTCTTCCCTATTTAGGATTAAATTAGTTCATGAAAATACATGACGGTTCGATTTCGAGGACGCAGAAAATTCGACCGGCGGAGGGTTAAACTGATTCGATTTTTATACCGAAAGGATTAAAGAGTATAGATGCCGGAGCGCGCGGAACAAGCCTTCGGATTCTATCTTTATCCTTGCTGGCTATGCTTGCCAAACGACAGTCGGCTAACCTCTGCTTCCATTACCCATATCTTGACATTTTCGCGGATCATTTTGCAGCTGTGTAATTTCTATATAACGTCGCCCTTATGCCAAACCCACGAACCGTGGAATTCTGTAGATTTTCAACTCTGCAACTTCGAATCTTTGAATTCTTTTCAACTTTAACCTTCAGTTTCCCTTATGTTAAAAAAAAAATGTTAAACCCCACAGTTTTTAACCTTTTGCACTCGAGTGACTGTTCTAAGACGCCATATTTAATTTATAGGATTATTCTAAAATGCGAAATTTAAGTTTCATCCGTATGAAAATATAGAAAAATTAAGGAAGTATTTCTAACATTTTTCTTCCGACATAGTGCGTTTGGTTTCTAGAAGCGTAGTTGGAAAATTAGATCAGACTCGATTACGTTCAAAAATGCTTCGAGTGCAAAGGGTTAATTAAACATTTTCCCCTCTTACGTCAAACTCCTGAATCTTCCAATTTTACTAATTTTGTCTCAATTAATCTCAATCAATTTCACAAAACTTTGTTTGAATTGTTGAAATCGTTTCTAAGATGCAAGAAATAAGCAGACAATTTCCCGGACGGTTTGATTCTCGTTCAGCGACGAACAAAAGCATGGATCGTGTAAAATCTCGTGCCAAAAGAGCAACATCAATGACGTAACTATGAAAATTTACGAGCCGAGTGCCACGAAAATCTCGTATTTTCTTCCCTGGTAACGTGGACCGTTTAAATTTCACGTCGAAACTCGTCGTTTCTTTTCATAGCGACCGGTGCACTCGGAGCAACGTTAAAACATACCGTTATTATTCTAGCAATTTTTATTATGACAGTCGGTGTATCAAATTTCCATGTATTCCCACGATTATCTTGAACAGATGCCTAGGAAACTTTGAATATCGTAAATCAATCAATTTATTGATCATTTATTATTAATCATATTTGTTTACACAAAACCTTGACATTTCTTTTTTTTGGTCAAACAAAATACACTCTTCCCCCTGTACAACAAAAAAAGAAATCAAACGAATCGATCGAGTTGTTTTTGCCGAATAAATTCTCGAAGGAGGTGCCAAGGGTATACAACCCCCAGAAGAATCTCGGTCAAAGATGTTTGCACATTCGTCTTTCTTTCATTTTTTCCTCGTGGCGAATAACCGATAAAAATACGTTTCGCTCATCGAATATATAAATATTTTCAAGTGTTGCTCGGCTCAAAGCCGCCTACTCGCCGCTAAACTTAGAAACCGGCCTGGTCCCCAGGTACTGCCTAGAAAGATGATATCGACATTTTCATCGACCGAGATTTTACGTCCTGTGCGCCACAAGATTGTGACACCAAGCTCTAGATTTCGGCGGGATATCTCGTTCGGAAACGTACACTGTCCAGCATGCTAGGTTTCCACAGGGAAAAATGACGATACAGGGGAAGAAAGTTTACTGGGGATTTATACCTTGACGCGTTATTTTGAGCTTGACCGTCCTAGTGCGCCCAACGAAGCACCCAAGTGTCCATTCTCATATTTCCATTAACGATTTTTCAGATTTCGATGAAAATATTCAACAAGCACTTTGTACACTGACTATTTGATCTACGTTCTCATGGTCCTTTGTCATTACAACGCATATAATTGTTTACTAAAAATATTATAAAAATAGTGTTCCACGAGGTTATTGATATTTGACGATGATAGTAGGTTGTTTCAGCTTCGATATTTCAATAACTTTCCGCAAATATGTATTTTGTGATACGTTCAAATTACTAACACCTCGTCTAATTTTCAAGGTAGCTACGATATCTACTTAGGTGGAAAAATTTGTCATGGCAAAAGCTTCGATTCCCCAGAACGATCCATCGATTAGAGTGATAATTAAAAACTTTTCCTCTGTGAGATTTTCTAATTATTATCATTCGAAGCTTCGTCTTTAAAATTGCCACGTGCGTTGGAATGCATTCAAATTACTAATACCACTTTCAATCTTCAAGGCAGTACCTCTATCGATGTGGAATAAACTATTCTGTTTAAACATCCTAATCGTCATCGCTTATAATATTTCCACGATGGATCGGTACCTTATTCCACAATATTTTGCAGAATTGTAGGAACCATGTTATTTTACGAAAAGTTGTACTGTTTTGGAGAACTGTTTACTTTTAATATCCGAAGATTGAATTAAAAACAGGAGTTATACAAAAACTGTTCTTATTATAAAATATTATATGTAAGATTTTACGCGGTTTGGCAAACTATTATTTTCGCGTCATGTTGTTATCCGAACACCTGTCATTGTCCGAGCACGCGGCTGACCCAACGGTGTGTAACGACTTTGACAAGATCTTGCATCACTTGGGTCAGATATTTTCGGTGGTCGCGTGGCGTTAAACCTTCTTTGCCCGAGCTTTACGCTCGGTTATCTAATACACCGCGCCTTGTTTTGGCACCGCGTGTTTTGCATAGCGAGAACTCACGATGAAAAAATTCCTGGCAGCCGAAGAATCGGTATAGAATCGAGCCAGACACGAAATTCTCACGAATTTAATCCCCCACGATCGTTAGACTCTAAACACAGGCAGAAAATTATTACTCACATTCACGAAAATGTGTAAAAGAATACATTAGTTAAAAAAGAAATATGGGAATGTCGTTGTTGCACTTTTAATCGAGGTACCTGGGTTAATTGTAAATTATTTCACGCTTAACGCTTAATTTCTTCTTCCTCATCTGGGTTAAGGATTTTCTATTTCTTGTGAATTATTTTCATAAGATTTCGGTCTTTGTAATAGCCAGAAGACTTGGATATTACTTACCAAGGGCGCAAAATGGGTGATTGGGCGAGAGTCACCCGTGTTACGTACGCTATTTCTTGAACCAGAGAGCGCAGAAAGTGGGCTTCTAATGCCTTAGGGCGAGAAGTAAAATACTTTGCGCCCTAGGGCAAGAATCGAGCACTTTGCGATCGTTAAATAGGCATTAAAAGCCCTATTTTTGCGCCCTCCGATTCAAAAAACAGCGTACGTAACACGGGCGCAAGGTGACTCACCCTCGTCTTTATTTCTCGGCCACCAATCACCCATTTTACGCCCTCGGTACCCTAATATACTATATTGAACCAGAGGGCGCAAAAAGCGGGCTTTTAATGCCTATTTGGCTTTGCGCTCGCCAAATAGACATTAAAAGCCCCGATTCAAAAAATTGTATTTCAGGAGTGCAAAGCGAAGAAGAGCTAGAGGTGCCGCCGGAGGATCTATGTCGGCCATACATTGAGAAAGCGTTGAAGGATCTCGGTACAGGTAATGTTCAGATGTTGAGGGATATTCATCTGGAGCATGGCAATTTCTAGAATGTTTCGTTTGAAGGATCTTTGGAGCAGACCAGTGCCGAGGCGGGAACCGACGCCGATAAACAGAGCGAAGAAGAAGAAGGAGCAGATGATGATGATAAGTCAAAACCTGCGAGCGAGGAAGTAATTTCAACGAATCAAATTCAAACTCGGGTAACAACACGATCGCGAGGAATAATTTTCTTTTCATGCTTTCGTTTCAGGATGGCGAACCAGCAACCGACGCCTCGAAGGAGGATACCGAAGAGGATAAACAGGAGTCGGTAGAGGCTGAAGCCGTGGAGAGTACCGAGCAAGCTGAAGATCAGTCTGCAAATGCGTCTGCAGAGGCTGAACAGAGTGAAGAGGCGGGTGAAGGAAGCGTAGAAGCAGACGAAGCTGAAGAAGGTTAACGACCTTTATTCTGACATTCTAAAATTCATATTGTCGGAAAAAGGATGATAAAAATATATAGCAAGAAATTATGGTTTTCAACAGGCGAAGCTGAACAGACGGAAGAACAGTCTGCAGAAGCGGATCAAGGGACCGACGAGGAGAAAGATGCATCTCCGGAGAACGTAGAAGAGGATGATGGCGTAGACTCGGGCCAGGAAGGCACCGAGGAGGACAAAGAGGAGAAGTCTGGCGAGGAGACGCAGACGGACGAAGGGAAATCCGAGGAGGACGCGCAGGACGACGATGGAAAATCCGACGAAGCGGAGGCCGACGAGCAATCGGCTGAAGAAGCGAAACTCGACGAGGAGAAATCCGACGAAGCCAAGACGGAGGAGCTGAAGTCTGACGAAGAAGAGGATGGGAAAACCGAGGAAGTAGCGGACGATTCCAAAGCCGAAGACACGGAAGAAGTGACGGATGCTGTGTCGGAAGAATCTGAAAAGGACGACGACAGCAAGGCGGAAGAGGAAACTCAATCGCAGGAACAACGAGCTAGCGAAGAGGAAGGTAAAGAAGAAAGCGCGGAAGATCAAGTAGAAGAAGAAGCAAAGGAAAGCGAAGAGGTTAAAGAGGACAAGTCCGAAGAGGTTGTTGAATCAACGGAAGACGCGACTGAAGAAGAAAAGGACACTAAATCGGCTCAAGAGGAAGAAGAGGCTAAATCTGCGGAGGAAGAAGAAACAACGGAAAAACTAAAATCTCGTGCCAGACGAGAAGTAGGCGAAGAATCTGAAGGCGACGATGGTGATGAAGGTTCAGAAGACGCGGCTCAAAGCGAAGAAGCGGAAGAAGAGAAAGAACCTACTCCTGAGGAAGATCTGATCCAAGAAATTATGGTACCGGAGAACTTGCGACCACGCGAACACATTAATCAATTATTAAAGCTGGACGAAGAAAACGAAGACAAGGAACGAGCCATTGAGAAAATTGCGGATGTTATTCTGAAGGATTTGAAGAAGGTGTACGACAACGCCATACAGCCATTGGAATCGTTGTATAAATATAGGGACTTGAGCAACAGGCACTTTGGCGGTGAGTACACCGGTAGGATTTTGATTCGAATATCAAATCATTTATCATCGTTTCTAGATCCTGAAATCTTCTCCAAGCCATTGATTCTTTTCATGGGACCGTGGAGCGGTGGGAAATCCTCCATCATAAATTATCTACTCGACATAGAGTACAGGCAGACATCGTTAAGGACAGGTGCGTAAGTAAACGTGAACCCTTTTGATTTTGTTGTGCGAGGATGCTTCGAATCGTTTCGTTCAATGCTTATAACTCAGTCGGCCGTGATCACGCCCTCAAAAATTAGTTAAAAAAAGAAAAATTTAGCGGTAGAAGCATGCTAGGAGCATGAATATACAGATAGTGTTTAGGTGGTTTGAGAGAGTGCTTAGAGGAGCAATGCAAAACGGCAAATGGAAATGACACAGGAGCCGAACCATCTCCGGCCTACTTCAATATTCTAATGCACGGCGAGGAAGAGGAGATCCTTGATGGCACCCAGCTCGCCGCCGACTGGACATTCTCAGGATTACAAAAGTTCGGGCAAGGATTGCTCGATCGGCTGAAGGGTTTGCGACTGGACAATAAACTTTTGGAAAAAGTGAGTATCTAATTTCTTTCCAGAGCCTATTTGCATTTAACCTTTGAATTATTAGAGACAGGGTCGGTTCTGGTGGGTGTACAGCAAGTACACTGTCGGACAGGATATGGTTCCCTAGGGAAAGTGGCGCTATAAAAGATATCCCAACTACTAGCTATGGTATTAGAAAGTTACTGTGCACTATGGCTAGGTTAGGCACGGGATAAGTTAAACGAGACAAGTATTAAACGTAGCAAAGTTAGTAATTATTTCTGTATGAAATCGTGAAAAAAGTGGTCTCTCCTCGCCGGAATTGAACCCAAGACCCTACGCTAACACTGTCCGCCGATCTTCCAGTTTTCACGATTCCTCTTTTCTATTGGGTCTGGAGGTCCCGATCCCACATTTCAAAACGAGTTGGTTAATTTAGTAACGAGATAAAATCGATGATGTCATTTTCCCTAGAGAAACCTGTGATGCAGGTGATCAAATTTCTGGTACTATAGGCAGTGCACTTTACAGAATAAGATTAAACATGTCAAATATTCTCAAATGTACAGAACTGTCACGAAATCAAAACTATCCATGTTAAAACTTGGAATAGATTGTGAATCTATAGGAGTAGCTAGGAGTCTAACACTCCAGCACCGGCCCTGATCAGGGATGACTATATTCCCTCAGACTTTGAATCCCATCGCCAATTTAATATAACGTGTAATAACAACAGGTTAATATCGTCGAGATACCAGGAATCCTAGAAATTCGAAAGCAAGTCCAACGTTTGTTCCCGTTCAACGACGCGTGTCAATGGTTCATCGACCGGGCGGACATCATATTTTTAGTCTACGATCCATCTAAATTGGACGTTGGACCGGAAACAGAAGCAATCCTCGACCAATTGAAAGGAAGGGAACATCAGGTAAGCGACCTGGGTTTCGCAATCGCGGTCTACTCGTCGATAACGTGTGCTTTCGTAAACAGACCCGCATCATTCTTAACAAAGCTGATCAAGTGAAACCGGAGGAACTGATGAGAGTGCAAGGTGCTCTGATCTGGAACATATCACCGTTGATGTCCAGCGCTGAACCGCCGGTAATGTACTCCACGTCGTTGTGGTCGTTGCCGTACGAGGCTGGTGCACCAACCAGGTTATTGTACGCCCAGGAACGTGCATTCCTACGGGATCTGAGAACTGCCATTGACAAGCGTGTCGAGCACAAGATAGCGAGCGCCAGAAGATTCGCCGTAAGTTGTCCATCCGACTAGAGCATGTCCAGGAAAGTTCCAGACTTCCGTCACTCTAGTTGTGGAGCAACATTCACGCTACATTCGTGGGCGCAAATCACTTCAGGATTAACACTACAGCTTCATAAGTTAACCCCTTGACTTACGATTCTCCCGACAGGTGCGTCAGTCAGAGCTAAATATTTATTGCTCCAACGTTAAAACAAATCAAGGAAATTGAAATATTACAAATGTAAATTGTAATCAGAAGTAAACTTAAAGTGCGTCGCGTGTGCGACACGATATTGTAAGTCAAGGGGTTAACGCAACAAATCCATACTAGCATTCGCAGATAGGTCCTTCGAAGAACCGTCAGTGTGATAATATGAATTGCTTCTCCCAACGTTTGGTCCACACTAGTATTGCCAAACGGATCCTTTCAAGTACCGCCTCCTGAAGCAATGTTTCCTGCAAGCTGTTTAAGAAGTTCAGTGTATCTTTGGCATAGAAGAACCCTGGTAAAACAGATTACTCCTTTCAATTCTTAAATCTTTGTGTCATGTCGCGTTCACACTTTGCTCAGGAAACGATAAATTCAGCATCCATACTATATCCTTTAATACACCGTCTTCTGAATAATGTTTATCGATTGTCATGCGGTAGGTAAAGACATGAATGAAATTTCTATCCATGTAAACTGACCCTTCGTCCGATTTTGAATCCCTGTATCGTATATGCCTTCTGATTTTCAGGTACGAGTGCGCAATCATGCTAAAATGGTAGACTGCTATCTGACCACCTATTACAATCACAAGACATTCTTTGCAAACAAGAAGGAGATCAGCGACAAAATCGTGGAGAATCCTCAGGATTATCATATCTACGAAGGTCTCAGCACTCTTAAGAACATATCACGATACGATTTACCGGATCCGGACGTTTATCGGGACTTCTTCCGGCTGAATCCTTTGTACGATTTCCCTCTATTGAGCTCCACGTGCACCTACTTCCGTGGATGTCCGATCAACAGACTCGACGTGGCGATTGCCTACGATTTGCCCGAACTCGTGGGCAAATACAAGAAGTCTGTGGAACAAGTAATGCATGAATACGAAACGAATCCTTCTAGTTGAGTACAGTCGAACGTTCTCAGAACAGAGCTCTTGATACCTGACACGCTTCGAGGTGTGCAGTGAGAGCACAAAGATCGTACAAAAAATAAAAAATAAAAACAGGCAAGATATAGCAACAAGAAAATGAACGTTTGTGCAGAGGAAACGTTGCTTTTTCTTGTTGTTCTCTTGAAAAACAGCATCAAAAAATCAAAAAAAGAAAAAAAAAATTACAAAACGTAGGATTGGATTGCCCTTAGAAAATCCAACAGGCTCCTAAGACGATGCGTCGAAAGAAAGGAACACCTTGAAATGTAAATTTGCGCGAATATTTATATCGTTTAGACCAGTTTGAAGAGAACGAACGAAGATATACCAGTTTTGGTTCTTCCGTAGGATAAGCGACAAATGGATATTGGTGACACTACGAAGCAAACTATTCTTCATCATCGTATGTATAAGTGTATCGGTGAATTGGAAAGGTTTATTTATTTTTTTTCTTTTTCTTCTCAAGATGATGTTTGTGTTTGGAGGACAGTACGAGTGTTACCATTCCGATCTAAATAAAAGAATAAAAAAGAAGAAACAAAAAAAAGAAGAAGAAGAAGAAGTATACAGGGATAGTGAGTTTCCTTTGAATGTGTTCGAACGCAGCTTTGGATCATACAGTTTTTTTTTTTTTTTTTTTTTTTGGTAAACGAATCAATGCAATAGTGGGGTCCTATATGATCTGATACATCGAGGAATAAAAGTGAACTCGCGCGATATAGACTTTCTCGAACCTTAGTGTTAATGATTGTGCCAAGGCTATTGTACAGCACCCGTCACTTCCAGGCGTCGGAAGATCGGACGACGGAAGCGTGTGATTACATATTTATTAAGTATGTAAAATGTATAAAAAGATATTTCCACTGAGAAAGAGATAAAATATGATCTCTTTTTTTTCTGAGGCTTTTGTGAAAATACCTTGTATAAAAAGAATTGTGTTCTTATTAAAAGATATAAAACGTTTAATAAAAAACAAAAAAGAAAAAAAAAATACAGAGAAATAGAAAAGCAATCTCGATAACATTCTCCCACATCGAATCGTAAACTGTATTTTTAATGTAAACGATTATACTGTTTGTTTTAGTAAAAAAAAAGAAGAAAAAAAAAGAAAAAAAAAAGGGAGTTGATTTCTGATGTACCTCGCGTCAATTAAATATCTTTTGCAAAATATTCGTGAGTTTGCATTGTGTTATTTTAATGTTCACAAGCGTGATCGTTAATGTTGTTATTGTTGCAGTTACCATTACTCTTGTTTATGTACTTAAGTTAAGTAGATTTAATTTATGTATTTTTCAAACAGGAATATACGTTATGATTGCCACCTGTGTGAACGTGACGTCTTCGTTAATAATTAAAAAGTATAATAAATATTCAGAGATAACACAGTTTAAACAGTTTCAAAATAAATACTTTTATTCAGGCGTTGATATCCTTGGGATGATAATGTAATGTAAAGTATTCAAAAAATACATAAATTAACTGAATTATAGCTAGTTTTGTATCTACTCACAGGATACGTACGAAGTGACAAACTGAAAGGCAAATACTTACGTTCGGTGTAACTGCACGCAACCATTCATCGGCTTGTTCATCAAAGTCCAATTTACAAGCGAGCCGCAAATCGTTAGCCGCTTCCTCGAACTTTCCAAGCAAATGGTAGGCCCTTCCTCTGAATTTATGAGCAGCAGGGCTGTCTGGATTTAATTCCAAGGCACGGTCACAATCACGAATGCAGGCATTAGGCTTATTCAGTAACAAATAAATTTGTCCGCGTTTGGCGTATAGCAAAGACGCCTGCGGATTCAGTAGTATAGCTTGAGTGTAGAGATCTAAAGATTTCTCGTAATCTTTTTCTACAAACGCAGATACAGCTTCTGCGCGTTTGGCTTGCGATTCTGCTATTTCCTCTTCTGTTGGTTGTAAAGTAAGATTCCCCATTTTTTGTGGAGTATCTGTATCTGGCTCTAAAGTATCAAACAAACGTTTGTTAATGACGAAAAATATACAATATTTCATGTGTCAAGAAAAAAAGAAATAAAACTTACCAATAACTCCCGTCATATCCAGCTCCAAATCACTTTCTTCGCTTTCTACTTCTGGCTCTGGCTCTGGTTCAGGTTTTGGTTCAGGTTTAGGCTCAGTTTCTGGTTCCTTAGATACATTCTCGCTTTCTGACTTTTTAGACGTTGACTCATCTTTTGGTATCTTTCCTCCAAAGTGTTCGATAAGTAATTTTACGAAAGAAAGTTCAGGTTTGTGTAACATTGCAGGGTTTGCCATGCACAATTCGACAAACATTTTTAGCTGTGCAAGGTGCTCCGCTTTAAAAGGTATAGACATTTTGACACCTGCAATGAATAATGAGCGCATTAATTTTCATTTCGATTAAGAGACACACGCCATTTTACTATATAATAATGTATTCGTATAAAATATTTGCATTACAAGGTAACAATACCTACAGAATTGATACTACATCTATACTTTATGACTGAGATTGTTTTAAACCTTTTAAAATAAGAATAAACCAAGAAAATTATAAAAGCCGGTGACGGTGAGTAGCAACTTACTTGCGGGTATAAATATTCACTAAGAACAATATAATATTAGGTCGATTTCGATACCGAATATGAAATAGGATTTGTGGAAATGCTTATTATATTTAAAACACTGTTGTTTATATTTTCGATATAATAAGTCAATCTTTCACAAAGGACAACAAACTGCGTAAGGAACTCGTACGAAATAAATACGTTTCAGATTTGGCTTATCGTAAAGTCCAGTTCACAATGATGCTACTTCGTATACCTGTTCACAAAATGAGTAAATTTATATGCGTCATTGCGATATTTAATTGGTTATTTTGAGCGTTTGCAACAGATAAAGATAATCATAAATTAACATGCATTCAGATATATTGGATAAAGAAGCGGTATTTAAATAATTTATTATCGTTTACATAATTAACTTCAGCTTCATGCTTTCGAGAAAGAGGGATTGAAGAGAAGCAAAGACCATGCTTAAAATTTTTATTATATAAAATGACAAGTACAACTAACAATTAAATAAACTATACCACTTTTATATTCGCCTCTATCCGCCTTGGTCGCATTCTATGACCGTTATAAATCAAAATACAGCTATTTAACTTCTAGGACAATTACAAAGGAAGTCGAATGTTTAAAAAAAGCAATCCAACGAACTAAAAATATTGCGCAATATTCATTCTTTATTATTTTTCAATTTTATGCCGCCACGATTCGAAAACGGTACAAGTTGCGCCATCTAGCGGCACGCGACAGAACTAGCGAAACAGAAAATCGCGTTACCGACGAACTACTATTAACCCCTGGAATTACTGAAGACGTTATTTTGATAGAGTTTTGAACGCAGAACACGATGCACGTGCCAGAAATTTCAAAAAGTTGCTTATATTAAAAAAAAACGCGATTTCCTGTTTTATTAATTCCACCTCTCGTCGTTAGATGGCGCCCCTTATACCGTCTCCTGTGGACGCTGGTATAAAATTAAAAAAATAATGAAAATTAAAGCTTCGACGGAGTTCAATCCATTATTTTATAATAGTATAGTGTTTTCTTTTGCTACTATTCAAATCTCGTGACCATCGGACTTTTAATTATATAAATTGATACAAATCTACAATCTACCCTTGATGAATTTGCTTCCACTTTTTTTAATTAAATTTCAACGCCATCTATGAATCTATAACCACATTATTAAAAAAACTGTTATTCTTCTTACAATGTCCTTTGACTACTCCATGGAATGAAGAAATAAACGACAACTCCTTAATTTATCCCATTATATTTTCCAGCTTTATTTATCTTATCGCTATGAACTAAATAAATTGCAGTTAAAATCCTCATTATGCTACAGACAAAAATATGATCTAATATTTACAAATGAGGTGTGTAACGCAAGCTTAACAATAAGTTCTCAAAAATTTCATATTAATATATTATATGTATATCGACAAGTTCGTTACAAGACGGCACAGTATCGTAGATACACCATTCGGGTTTTCCTCTCTCGCTCTCTCTCTCTCTCTCTCTTTTTTCGTCATCCATTTGTTTAAAAATCGTCAACAATTATTATTACAAGACGGCTCTCTCCACGGTGCACACCAAGAATCCTTATATCGTTAGAAATTATCGTTACATAGAAATATTCCTCAGCCACGCTGCAACACATTATTTTATTTTATTAATCGTGCTGTGCCCTATTGTAAGAAGTTGATTGTTCACCGTTTGCGCAACAGATAACAAAATTACAATTATCATTACGTGTGTATCCGTTTAAGAAATCTGTTGGAAAAAGATTCTACGACCATCTGTCGTTCGATTTTAAATTACTTCTCACAATATTTACATGTGATCCTTTCTTTTCTTTTTTTTCTTTTCTTTAATATTCTTCCCTTTAGCCTGAAAGTAACGATAAAACAGGACATTTAACTTCTATTTAGAATTAATCGTGGATAGAATTATTTTTCTAACCCGGCTGCGCACACGCAGAGTGTCAATTTAAAATTTAGAAATTTCAGATTTGAAAATTTGAAATTTAGAAATTTCAGATTTGAAAGTTCGAAATTTGGAAATATAAAATTTAGAAATTTCATATTTGGAAATTTGGAAATTTAGAAATTTCAGATTTGCAAGTTCGAAATTTGGAAATATAAAATTTCAGATTTGCAAGTTCGAAATTTGGAAATATAAAATTTAGAAATTTCATATTTGGAAATTTGATATTTAGAAATTTCAGATTTGAAAGTTCGAAATTTGGAAATATAAAATTTAGAAATTTCATATTTGGAAATTTGGAAATTTGGAAATTTCAGATTTGCAAGTTCGAAATTTGGAAATATAAAATTTAGAAATTTCATATTTGGAAATTTGGAAATTAAAAATTTAGAAATTTCATATTTGGAAATTTGGAAATTTAAAATTTAGAAATTTGGAAAGTTGGAAATTTCAGATTTGAAAGTTCGAAATTTCAGATTTGAAAGTTCGAAATTTGGAAATTTGAAAATTTCGAATTTAGAAATGTTATATTTGGAAATTTCCAAACGAAAAGTCCACTGTCAGTCCCCAGCGACTGACACCGTCTGAACGATAAGTTCAATCAGTCCCCAGGTACCGCGACGTCGCTTTCAACGTGTTATTATAATTTTTGTCTGACACAAACAAAATTTGAATTCTATATTTAAAATTTCTCTGCTAGACGACTCGTGTTCCCGCAAATGCGAAGGGTTAAACATTGTAAAATGAAACATTGTAATCGTTGAATACAACTCTGGTTTCTACTTTTCCCTCAAAGATTCACCACTTCGTTTAACCCGTTCCGTATCAAATCATCGTTCTCACAGTTGTTTCTTAACATCGGTTTTATTATAACGTAAGGTCTACAAAAATTATTGCGTGTTACATCTCGTTACACCATCTCCATTTGTTTCCCCGATTTCTTTCACTTTCCTTTCATCGTTAATACCTTGAATCGTTTTGTTACAATTTACACACAAATACGTACGGATCAGCCACGAAATAATATTATTTAACATTCGCCATATTCTATATAGGACGGCCAGTTGAAAAACGCTTTTTTTCTTTTCCTTTTTATACATCTCCCTTATCGAACGATTAAAAACACATACATCATCATCATCATCATCATCATCATCTTCGTCTTTCGTTTCTTCAGCTCGAAATCAGAATCCGATGCACGAATTATAGTAGATTTTCAACGTTTCCATTTTTGTCCTAGAATTCCTTTTAAACGGATTCTTCGAACTTCAAACACAACAGATCGTATTAATGTTTCATTTGTTTATTTATTTATTATAATTTTCTTATTATAAAAAGGAGAAAACTGGTGGATCGTTTTATATCTCGAAATCGATCTTTCTCTTGTCTTCTTTTCTTTCCCTCGAGTTCGCGCGAATTTTCTACGCTTGAATAGAAAAACAAGTTTCTCGTCTAGAAAAATACTGTCATCGATGGAAAAAAGAATAATAGTAGAACGGGTCGATAGAGGATCAGGATTTTATTTGTCGCTCGAGGATATTCGAGAAGTCGTCGGAATTTTCTATAACGATGCACATTCGACGCTAATTGTAACTGGTAATTAGTCGATAATTAGTCACGCATGATAAATTCTGAACGTTCACGGATCTCAATTAAAATCATTGCATTCCGATTTCCGTATAAAATTATATAGTTCGCTTTGTACACTTTTTCTTCTTCTTCTTTTTCCCTTCATCCTCTTCGATTATTTTATTCGTTTTTTTTTTTATTCGGTTTCTCGTTCGTACGCGGTGTAACACTTGCGTTTTAAATCTTTTTTTTTTTTGCTGGAGTAATTACAATCGATTGGTTAATCCTTCGACTACGACGTACTTTTTCGGAATTCATCAGTTTATAATTTTTAAATAGAACTCGGCCTTTGCAACCGGTACGAATCGAAGCTGTGAGATATTATTAAATTTTGATTATCAAAATTTAAATCGACTCAAAGGAACCAAAAAGTGGGGATTTTGTTACGAAACAAGGGTGGAATTTAAAATTTACCGTAGATGCTTGAAAATGGGTCGATAAATTAAAATTCTAACACTTGATTATAGAAAGTTATGATTTATTATATTTTTCTTTCGTTTTTATGAAAGTTGACCCGAGGATACATAATTTAAACGAAAGAAAATTAATACACGCAAAATCACGTGACTTTCGCAGTCAAAGGATCATCGTACGCTCTACGATCACGTTTGAACATTCGAACATCGAATAACACGGAATTCCTAATGCTTCCTAATTAATTGATTAATTAAAACGAGGGACAAGGAGCGAGCAGCTGGGATACGGTTTCAATTTGGAATGTTTCCACTTGAAGTTTCATTATTCCCTCCGTTTTCTTCCCCTTTCATTCGGTTGGCAATTAACGTTCCATTTGAAAATTAACTGAATTTCAACACAAAACGAAAAAAAGAATCCCTATAAATATGTCAATAGAACTTCAACTTTTTGAGATGGTTAAATTATCTAATTTATATCTAAAAATCTCCATTCGTGGACAAAAATGCCTCCTATGATTAGAATAATTTTTTTTTCTATTCGTGTTAAGTAAATTTAATATTTATCACGACTACCTATTTGTTTCTGTCAAAAATAGAACCCTTACAAATGAACGTGTCAGCGAATAACTCCACAGGGAACAAGCGTGAAAATTGCAAATTTCATTGCCCCTGTTCTTATAAATGATAGAAAGCAACGTCTTGAAAATAATATATTGTCGTCGTCCGAGAACGAATGGGTTAATAAATAATTCCATAGGAACGGAAGTGTGAAGATTGCGAATTTAATTGCCAACCTAACGATTAATCTTTCCTACCAAGGATTTTAATTATCCATAGTTCGTTCGTCGAGGATGATCGTTTATCATTTTGATTTCACTTTCTTTCTCATCTACTTGCTCGGTTTTTTTTCTCTAACACGATCTACCTGCGTTAGCCAGCAAACGATTCAATTATTATTAACACAATGGGCGTGTGTACGTGTGTAGGTGTGTTTTCTTATATTAATTGTTCTGTTCGTTGATTGATCGGTGATGCTTCAATCATGATCGATAAAATCTTGTCCGATTTACAGCGATAACAATGCTCGCTAACCGAGACGAGAAATGCCAATACGAGTTGTTCGTCTTCTTTTTTTTCTGTCCAGGGTAAACTGAATTGATTACACAGCTTTCTTATGGCGAACGGACAACTTGCCGCGTCTATGTTTAAATCTTCTTTCGATTCTATCCGTTCGTCGTCCTCTTCGTTTCCTTTCTTCTTCCGAAGACGCATCCTTGTGGCGCAAAACGGAACACATTTGCAAATATTTCGTTTCAAACGAAAGGGTTCAGGATTTCTGAATTTTATTAATATTTGAATTAGATATTGAAATTATTCGAATTATAGTTTTTGATTCTATCGGCGTTGAATTTCAAATCTAAATTTCACTGGTATTGGAATTAAGGTATATAAATTATTCGAATCTCAGGTCCGAATTTTACTGGTATTTGAATATTATATACATATGCGAGTTATTTGAATTTCAAATCTAAATTTTGCTAGCATTCGAATTACCCAAATTATTTGAATTGTGGATCCAAATTTTGCTATCATTCAAATTAGATAATAAAAAATTGAATCTCTTCAAATTTTCTCTATTTTCCCTCTCGCATATCCATTAACAATCTTTCATTCAATTTAACACGTTGGCTGCCACGGGGGTCACCGGTAACCGGTACCCGAAATTTTTGACAATCAAATAATTATCAACAGAAATGATCAAATAAACCACGGATAGCGTTAACATTAAGCTAATAATGCTAGCTATCGAATTGAAAAGTTACATTTGAAAATTAGTTGATTATATTCTTAATAATTAGGATTTCAAAGTGTCTGACCACACACGTCCGTTTTCACTGTGCCAGTCAACGTGTTAACAATATTCGTGAACTCTTCCTTTCAATCGAGCTGCATATTTTACACGGATCACAATGAACTAATGCATCTGAGAAAATAATTTCAAATGACGAGCCTCGCCGTTATTCGCACGATTGTGCAATGAAAACCAGTAATCAGCTCATTTTACGTAAACTCGTAACGAGGATCATTTACGACCCATTTACACGGCTGATAATGACGCGTTAACCCGTTCGTTTGCTCGTGTACGATGCACGTGACGATGTCGATGAAGAATTGAGAAGCTTTTATTTTCTTTTGTTTTCTCTTTTGTACGTCGGGTCGTATTGTACATGTACATACAACGATGGTAATGGTAATATGGTAATGGTGAATGGAGTCGCATAATACTTTTGTCTTCTCGTCGAAACGCATGTACAAATAAATCTATGCACGTATGTTATGTATGCAATGTATGTATGTATAATGATTTGATTCTCTTATCCGCTAGAATTTTGATATGATGTAAGTGTGTAATTATATTCCTCGTAGACTGTTTTAGTATTTATTATTATTTATTATACTTTTATTCATTATTTATCATCATCATTATCATTACCTCTTAATTCATTTCTTTTCCCTGTGTTTTAAGAATACCATTTTGTTTTCAACTTTTCTTTTTTGTGTTGTTTTAAGTTCATCTTTCTCGTTTAAACAGCAAACAGAGTCATGCGTATAGTTAAATATAATACAGTAGTATGTTAAAATTAATATCCCCATCTCCTATCCTCCCTATTGAAGTTCCACGACTGTGCCGGTTGTTTTATTAACACTTTGACGGCTCGTGTCGAGTATTTGTAATTTTTCATGGTGTTAGAATTCAATTTAATTCCATCAGTTCGGTGGAATACTAATTAGTTATTTTACAGCGTACGCGAACTGACAGAATACGCTTGTAATTTAATTAGTAATCATCTGTCGAATATAAAAAGGAACTCAACAGATTATCGATAGTCTTAGTTAGATTACCATTAATTGGCAAATTAATAGCAATTAACACGTCGTATGGTTTGCACTGCAAGAGTAAATAACCAGAGGCGAAAATCTCGATTTCTCGATACGTTCGTACGCAGTCGGATAGTTTCGGGATCCCGCCTGATCTTGCTCGAATTTTCCTGAACCTATCCGAAGCTCGGGAATCTCGTGAATTCGAGAACCCGCACACCTCGGCAAATAACAAAATCTGACTTACGCCGGATAAAATTACATATGTTGAAATTGCAGAGATAAAACGTTCCATAAAATACGCGGCCATCGAAGTGTTAACACAATTCGTGATGCGTGGAACGTGTTTCTTTTTTGTTCTTTATAAGAGCAGTTCGGTGAGATCAACTTCTAATAAGAAACACAAACGTTAATTATTTGGATCGAACAAAGGCAGAAGGATGTTGGAAAAAGGGCGGCGTATCGATAGCCTGCTCTCTATGCTTTTGTACAAAGAACATAGAATGTTTCGAGTATCAGATAAAGAAAATAATTTCTACCGGGCCAGTAAGTATCAAACTTGACAAATACCTAAATTCGAACTTTGACATTTGGTAGTTTAATGTTTTATTTGTCAAGTTTCGTGGATAAAACACCAGCCGGCACGGTGGTAACTGTCTAATATGGGAATTAACACGTTGACTGGCACAGTGAAAACGGACGCGTGTAGTCAGACACGATAAAATCCGAATTATTAAGAATATAATCAATTCATTTTCAAATTTAACCTTTCAATTCGATAGCTAACATTATTAGCTTAATCTTAACGCTATCAGCAGTTTATTTCGTGGTACTTTTTGTCAATTATTTGATTATACAAAATTTCGATGACTGACGTGGCGATTAACGTGTTAAAAATATATATTTAAAAACCTAAAGGTATATTTTTCAACGTAATTATATTATTTCAGGCCAATAATGCATGGTGTCAAATTGAAAGATTAAATTTGTGAATTAATCGATCGTATCTTTGATAATCAGAATTTTCCCGTGTATTATTGCATATATTAGTTTTCACTGTGCCAGTCATGGGGTGAGAACAGAGGAGCTTCGACGACGATCGTTTCTTTCATTTTCTACTCCATTTTTACAAGACTTTAAAGTAATATCGTAACGTCAAAGGAACTGTACATCGAGCTTATTACAGAGCAGCTTTTTTCCTTCATCTTTTATACAACGTTTATCTCGTGATTAAAACGAATAAATATCCTGGCGGAGGATCTTTATAATTCGATCGTTAATATTGTAATGTACGTAAAAAAAAAAAAATTAAAATTGATCACACGATTTTTCACTTGTTTTTATTCTTTTTTTTTTTTAATGATTCATAAACGTGATGTGTTTCTTCGTTTTTAGAACTTACGCGCTAAACAATTTTCTTGTTACTTTTATAAACAGCGATCGTTTAAGTCTATTTCTTAAAGAATAATAAAGAAAAAAAAAGATATGAACAAACTAAAGGCAGCGACGTTTTCCATAATTCGATTAATAAAAATTGATCCGCAAATCAAGAGAAATATAATAAAATGCTAACAATTCGTACTGCTATATCCATCCCCATAAACCTTATTTCGGTATTTCGCATCTGGTATGCATTTGATCCGTCGATTGTGATGCTTATGTTTTGCAAATATTAATTCGATAAACATTATCCAGCGTATTTGAGCAACAAACAGAAATCGCGTGTCCGATATAGAGTATTATTTTCGTATCGATTCTCCTTTATCTTATCATCTACTTTCTTATAATCGTTCGATATCACTCAACATCTTATAGAGTGTCATTTAACAAATTTCGATAATACTCGGAAACATTTTATTAACACTTTGATCTTTAACACCTTTTATGGGATCATCGAATCTTGTGGCTTTTAAATTATAATTGGAAACATTTAACGTTGCGGAATCACTCATTTTTAAATTATGCCTCGTTAAAGGTTTTCTGAGGTGGATTGAACAGGAGGGGTATTTTATAATTAGAATTTTATATCTTGGCTATATTTGGGAGCAAAGAATTTCAAGTAAGATTTCATTAAAATCAAAGAAATTTATTGTAAGTAAGTTTCTGGAGCTTTGCAAATTTTTAATTTTCAAATAGAATTTTATAAGCTCTGCAAATTGTTAATTTTCAAATAGGATTTTATAAGGTTTGCAAATTGTTAATTTTCAAATAGGATTTTACAAGCTTTGCAAATTTTTAATTTTCAAATAGGATTTTATAAGCTTTGCAAATTTTTAATTTTCAAATAGGATTTTATAAGCTTTGCAAATTTTTAATTTTCAAATAGGATTTTATAAGGTTTGCAAAGTTTTAATTTTCAAATAAGGTAACTATACCCAACAAGGCCTGACTATAATTATTGATACCCAAATGTGTGATGAAGCCTCCATCGTCGCTTCCTACCTGCAACTTTTAATTTCCACCCCCTCACCCCAAATGAAAGTGATAAAAATCATCACCTCACTGACTTCAGAGGTAATTCTCTAAGTAACGATCATAAAATACCCCGCCTAGTCATCTTACACGAGTTAATACATGATACGACGAACAAAAATAAATCGAAACAATTTCAACACAAAAATCTACCTACAAGAAGCATTAATACACGACATCAAAGTGTTAAGAAGCATTTCGTATACGCGATCCGTTTCTATTTCCGTCGAGAAACAAGAGGAAAGCGTATTTTAATCGAGAAACATGACTTCTTCTTTTTCTTCTTATTTTTTTTTTTCTTTTTCCTTTCTTCTTTACACAGGTTTACGAGGTCAAGCAGATATCGACGATTTCGTCCAGGTGTACAACATTTGTCCGCCGATGTTTCGTGCGAAATAAATTAAATAAACTCCGACAATCGTGAATTCTCATGGATTTCACTACATAAGAACATTATTATATCTATATATATATATATTATATACACGTGTTATACATTGGTAAGAGTCATAGTAATTTAATTACAGTAGCATAGGTGTGTGTGTGTTATTTCTTTTTTCCTTTTTCCTTTGAGTACACAGGGTGTCCCGCAACTACTGTAACATCGGGAAATGGGACGGTAGCTGAGACGATTCTGAACAACAATTTCCTTTGC
Source organism: Stelis phaeoptera (assembly GCA_943735885.1). NCBI lineage: Eukaryota > Metazoa > Arthropoda > Insecta > Hymenoptera > Megachilidae > Stelis > Stelis phaeoptera. Next base: position 9,044,173 of record OX030937.1, read on the forward strand.
AAAAATGTTCGACGTTGTTTGGTTTTTGAATTAATAACGAAAAACACTGACCAATCAGAGCCGTGATTCGTTCAAGTCCGACGTCCCGGCTCGAAGTTACCCAATCACGGCTGAACGAGCGTTCTATCCGCGGTCTGATTGGTCAGTGTTTTTCCTTAATAATTCAAAAACGAAGCCCCGTCTGACATTTTTGCAAAGGGAATTGTTGTTCAGAATCGTCTCAGCTACCCTCCCATTCCCCGATGTTACACTAGTTACGGGACACTTTGCAGAATAGGCTACAACTTATACGTAAAACGGTTTTGGTTGGACCTAACTGTAACCAATGCACGCGATTACGTTTCGTAAACGTGGATTGATCGTTGGATCTACGAAATTCACGACCCTAGGCCCGATCGATTGATAATGGACGGGTGAAAAACAGAATATAAAAGGATAAAAAAAAAAAAGAAAACTAAAGGATCAAACGGCGACAAGGAGAAGAAGGAGGAGAAGACGAATGTGGTGGATAGTGGTCAAAGGATGATAACAAAGTGGGGTGTTGGAATCGAAGGGTTTAACAGGAGATATATTTGAGTTATTTTTTTTTCCTTTATCTTTTTTTATTTAATCATAACTACCATTAGAGATCCAATGTTCTTTTTCCTCTGCAATTCTTATCCAGAATACTAAACTCTCAAAAGTGGCGTCATAATATTACTTTAAATTCATGATAATAAAGTCTATTCGTGTATGAGAGTTTCAAAACTGTCTGTCAACATGTCTCATACCATATTATATATATATATACCTTCTTTTTTTTTTGTATTCGTTTATATATATATAATATATAATTTTAATAATAGTATCGTAATATATATATATATATAATATATTCACTACCTGCATTATCACAACATAAATTTTTCTTTACTCTCTCTCTCTTCATCGATCTTTCAAACGCGACCCGAGCATTCATTCTTGCATAAAACATACGCGCAAACGTACACATCAGACACACAGACACACATGCACTCGCGATATTCCTGTCTACTATTAATAATTACTATTTAATGCTCCGGTACTCGGATAGTGGTTGAGTTTCTAAGCATTGTAGCGCCGTTCGAGAGAGCTGTAATCTCTGTCGAAATTAAAAAGAAAAGAAAAACACGTAAATTTGTTGTCTCGCTAAAGGAACAGGAGACGGTCGTATATTTTGAACGAGCTCGTAGGAGACATCATTGGAACGAATCGCGACCAATCCTCCGCGTACGTATCCGATTCGGGTCATAAACGGACCACCAATGCGAATACACCGATCGAGTACATAACGGTGAACAAAATGGACAGCTGGGGGTGATTATATCGGTTTTGGCTCTGACCACGTTACGTCTCTTCCGTTTGAAACGCCATTCTTTTCTTTTTTAGATCCTGCTTCGTCGTCCCTCTCCGACAACGGGAGAGATCGTTTCACCTGGGACGGTGACCAAAAACTCCGGACATTTTTCTTTATTTTCGCCCGGGCCGCATAAAACACCTTTCTTTGTTGTTCCTGTTTCGGATCCGCGAGAAGAAGGAAAGGGTTTGGCTACACTGCTCACGAGGCTCAGCCACTAAAACGATGATACACCAGCATCGAAAACCTTAGAAACCATGGCTCAGCCTGAACGTGTGCTGACTCTCACACGTTACGACCATTCAAAATATATCCAGGGCAGCCGACGACCATTATTATTTTTTTTCTGTTTTTTGTTTTGTTTGTTTGTTCTTTTGTTTTGTTTCCTTTTAAAGTATGCAACAGGAAGCTGAACAGCAACTACTTCCGCCGCCTTTACTCTTTTGCCTCTGATCTGTAACAAAGAACGAAAGGGATTCGATCATTTTTTTCGGGGGTTTCATTTCTGGAGTAGAATTACGATAAAACTTCCTACAACACGGTTCAGAGATTGCAAGAATATTGGACCGGTGATCGAATTCGCAATCTGATCCTAATTTTATAATTAGCGTAATTTAATATAAATAATTAAATACCATAAATTTTGCCACGTGATTTGGTGTGCAGGAACGGGGTTGATGGATATAGGTGCGGGCTCACTTTGGATTTAGGATGGGACGCAATTTTTTTTTGGGTATTTTCATTGTTTTACTGTTAGTTGAAATCGGTATACTCGGTGTCGTCGGGCAGTACGTGCATGTATTCGCCGCTCGGCAAAAGACCTGTAATTAGCGGTGTAATTTTGCTATCATACATTCGGAAATATTAAAGAAAAAGTGCAATTTCTGAGAACATTCAAAGAATTAATTATACGGTAAATACTAAACATAAAATTGTGTATGATAAATTATAATCGAAACACCAAACTTTTTTGATCATCGACCCCTCTACAAAAAAAATGATAAAAAGAAAAAAAAAATAACATCTGTTTCTTAAATGATTTATTTTATTTTGACAAAATCAAACTTAACCACACGTCTCACAAACACCAAACAATTTTCCAAATATGTTTCTTTCTTTCGACAATAAGAAGTCCATCAAAATGGTTGTTACAGAGGTAATGTTTATTTTATGTAAATAAAGAATTTAAATCCTCAAATACTTGTAATGATTTTAGATAATCTCTCACTGTACTGGATGTTATTAGGAAGGAAAATATTACGCCGACATCTTTTGAACGGGTGGTAGGTGGTTATGTGGCTAAAACATGTGGTAGGTGGCTAAGGGTTAAAATGGAATTAACACGACTGAAGCCAGATTCAACCATATACGAGCTTGGGAATGCAATTAAAAAGGGAAATGCAATTACAAATGGCATTCCAAACGAAAATCGTATATACTGCGTTGCTGTCGATAAATTTCCGATTGAATAGCATTGGTATTCATCGAGCCCCTAATAATCGATTGTCTCTGACTTAACACTTTACCGATCGATAGCCGATTTATAGGCTTATATGCAACCGCTACCGGTCGGTAAAGCGTTAAGAGCTAAATCGTCGTTATGTCATCTTCTCGAATAAAAAAAGCAACCGTGTCAAGTATTGTGTACTGTATCAAAGTCATCCAGTATCTATTTAACAACGTTCCTGACAAACTTATCGAAACGGGAAAGGTTTAAACCGTGACTTAATCTTTCCCGTCCAAAAAGCAGAGGGACGAAGTGTAAAATGTCGATGATTTTACCTTGAGAATTAGGCTCGGGAAGATTCTCTCGTGGGACCAGATGCATCACCGTGGTTTTCCCGAAAGGAAGCCCAAGAGCACCGAGCGTGACATTGCTGTGCAGAAAACGGCCCTGGTAGATTAACCGCAGGATCTCCGCTTTAGCGACTGCCTCTTCCGCCCAGTCTGAAATAAACAAAAGAGTCCAGGGTATCAGCCACGACCTTGCCACGGATATATTTTCCAGCTTTTCCGAACGGCTCGCAAAAGCCCGGAAAACCTGGACGTCACGCGTTCGTGATTTCATCCAACCTTTTCTTCTAACACGGGATGGATGGATCGTCAAAGTTCATCTTTTATTTCAAAATTCATCTTCGTCTGAATGTTTATTTCATCTAGACACACAAGTTCGAGTATAACAGGATTGGGAAGAAATTGATTCAGAGAAAGACGTGGACTCGAAGAAGTGGAAAAGACATTTCATTTTATTTTCGTACCACGGTTTACCTTTAAGTAGAAAACCAACGGATTTAACTTTTGTTTCGTGAAACATTTATCTAATTTGTTAATTATAATTAAGAGTAGAAATGAAAACGGTCGATCTTATTTGCAAACGAAGTTTCGTATTCGTGTCATTATCAAAGGGATAATCTAGGTCACGAGTATGACTGAATCGGATGGGTCACAGGTGACCCACGGTATATGCGAAACAAATTTAGGATACAAAGGATCGGTCGTGGGAAGATTGCGGTAACAGCGACGCAATTTAGGAAAGAAAATAACCGGAATAGTTTAATTACCGAATTTCCCGGGGATTCCTGGCCAAGTTAATAAACCGTTCCCGTCTTGCAGTGATTCTTTGCTTGTCTCAGACAGCCACCAGAAGTAAATTGCTGGTTGGAAATTCGTGATAACAGAAGATGCGGTCGTCGAATGCATTTCAATATTAAACGAGTCCACTCTGACGCTCGAGCATCGGGACCGATGACGATTTGCATTGAAACGGGCCGTTTGAAAGAACGAAACCTCGGTCGATATGCCTTTTTGCGATCGTTTACTGTATTATTGGGACGAAGGAGCAGCCTCGGCTTGTTGAATCGCGAAACTTCAAAGGTTTCAATTATATGGATACTTGAATCGTTTGAATATTATATAAATTAGGAGAATAATAGATGGGAATTTTGGTGGTATTTGAACGTTACGTAAATTAGTCGAATTTCACTCGAATTCTACTAATATTCTAATTGTATTAGTATTCAAATACTACCTACGCGAATTATTCCAACTAAGTATCCAAAATACTCGAATTTTGCGAATGTTTAATCCGAATACCACTGGTATCCGATTTCTGAGAATATTAAATCCGATTTCCACTGGTATCCGAATTATTCGAATATTAAATCTGATTTCCACCGGTATCCGAATTCTGCGAATATTAAATCGGAATTCCACTGTTATCTGAATTATCCGAATTCCACTTTTATCCGAATTCTGCGAATATTAAATCCGAATGCCACTGTTATCTGAATTATCCGAATTCCACTGTTATCCGAATCTTGTGAATTTGAAATCCGAATTCCACCGATACACGAATACCCCAACATCCGAATTTTAGTCGCAGCTCAACTAAATTTTTCTCTCTCTCTCTCTTCGTCACAAAACATTTGGAACAGTATCCATCCACCGAGACATCGTATACATATGTTCTCGTTGACGAAAGAGAGAACCGTACAAAGTGAAAGCAGTTACAAGCAGAACCGTCGGAAAGTAAGTACGAGAACTAGGATGACTTTCCATCAGTTATAACTGGCAAAAAGAAATTTGACACTTCGGATTCGACTCTGAAAAGCACGTCTTTCTTTTCAATACCAACGAGGAGTATGATAAAGGGGAATTCTTGCGATTCAAAGTCGAACGACACGAACGACTTCGTAAACGACGTAAACGATGATGCAGCAGTTGGCCGATGTAGATTCGTTTTTATGGTAATGTCAGAGGGAACGGAGATCCGAGAATAAACCTACCTTCCGGCCAGTTTTCAAACACATGGTGCGCTATGTCCCCCGCAGAGTCGCTCGGACTGAATAGGAACTCTTTTGTCTTACCGCTGACAAGAATGAGGCGTAGGTTTATCTGAAAAATATAAAAACCACAATATTGATTAATCACCTTCTTCCTGAACAAACTATATATTATATTAAACGTTATTGTAAACGGTCATTCAACGAACATTTAGATTGATTCGTTAATTATAGCATTGTATACCTTTAGGGTGAAAACATAATATTTTTTTTTCGAAAGACAGTCTTTTCTTTTTAGATTCTTACAAAGTTTCAAATATTTGAAAATATCTCAGAGAAGCCTTCTGAGTTACCACGACCCGGTTATCTGGTTACGGTGCATAGCGGCAGTCTGTAACATTTTATTGCTACGTTAATAGGAAAAGCATCATCGTGAAATTCAGATATTTTGTAGAGAAAACTTCAAGGAATACGAAAATAATTTTCTCGGATTTTTACAAATGCGACCTTGGAGTGATTTTTTCAAGAAACGAATTTGTTTATAATTTTCGAACAAAAATATATTCTAAAAGAGCGATCTTTCTCTATTCAAATAAAAAGCGAAGTAGGTTAATAGAATAAACAATTCCCGAGATAAAAATTCAAAAGTACAACCAATTTTCGCGAAAATAGGCAAAAATCGCGAAATTTAAAGGCTTATACATATTTCTCAAATGGTTTCGAAACGAGCAAAACCCCACCTATTTCACGCGAACCACAATATATTTAATTTAGAACAAAATCCGAGACATCCCGAGTAAAATTATCTTTTTACTACGATCCAGTACGCTATAGTATTAAATTGTTCAATATAATATACAAAAAAGAAAATACGTCTATGACGTGTATTTCTATATTTGGTTCATAGCGAAAGGGTGAATTAACAAGGGTAGTACTCTATTACATCATAGTTTTCAATTTTACGTTTCAAAATTTCCATCAACGACGGTACACAACGTGGCGTCACGACAATTCAAATTCCGTCCGTCTAATTAAACAATTAGAAGAACCAACACAGCCGTCGTCCGGCTAATTCGATTAATTCGCCGCCCTTTGCAAATTATATCCAAGCCCCCTGTCGACTTTGAAAATAAACCCGAACAAAAGCGTCGTACGGTATCGTCGCCCACCCCAGGATTTCTTTCTTAGCCCCTCGCGGGGGTACACGTGTCGTAATTTTCGTTCGTGTAAATCGTACGCCCTTAATTTTCGCTTTCTCGCAGTACACTTTGAATCACAAATGTGGGTTCGTGCCCCCTCGCGAGTCGCTCGTATCTCTTCATCGCGCGTGTACGGGGAGGGTTCGACGGGGACAAAGGGAAAAAGAAGGACGAGAAAATGGAGAGTACCACTCCGGGGTACATTGAAAAAGCTCGAAACACACGGCGAAGAGCGAGGGACAAGGGAATGCGGAGTGAATGGCATTTTACGGTTCACGGTCTACACATATGCTTTTAACTCTTATCTGTGTTTGCTTAGGGACCGTATGAAAGGGAATTAGTCGCGACTTTGTCCTAAACCTTTGAGCCCGACTTTTACGTTTCGGTCACGTTTTCACGAGCCCTTCGTAACGAGAAACTAGTCGATAATTTCACTGTTCGAAATCTATATTCCTTACTTTCAAGGCAAATTTTGATACGAAGACTCCGAACCATATTCGTCCACGATGGAAAATATCTCCGGATCGAAATATCTATGACAGATGAAATAATTTTAATGTATCGTCTGGTCTGAAACTCTATTCAATAAATTGCTCAGATTTAACACTCGAACTAACGACGTTTGATTTCCATTTGCTTTTAAATAAAAAGTAAAATAAGACACGAAATATATTGGTATAAAGAAAGAGATATAAACGAACACGTAGAAAAATTCTTTATCCTGATAAAAATCAAACTAGATTTGGTCAAAAGCATTTTAATAAATTTTCTAACGTAAAATAAGAAATCTAGAGCAGGTTATTTTGATCCGTTTGGTAGTTCTGGTGTTAAGGGCTTACATGCAGTCACGACTGCATGCAGTGCTCAACACTGGCTCCAGCATCCAAAACACCCTTCTTTGAAAAAATGAATTTTTCCCACCTCATGACTGCATACAAGCCTTTAATGCCCCGGCACGAGTCTTGCTCGATATAAACAGTCAAAGGGTTAACCACACTTCTAACACCTTCTCTATTGTCTCCTCACGAGGTTCTTCAACACCGATCGATAAATATGAACGTCTTTAAAAGACATTTATGCAGCGTGTCGTCGGTCTCGAACGCATTAACTAGGTTTCACAGCCACGTTTCGTTCACGCGACGACAGGGACAATTAAGAGCGTATTAATCGTCTCGGTTTCACTCCCTTTCCTCTCCTCCTTTCGTCGGTCCCTAGTCGGCGAATTACGGTCACTGACCGTTCTCCGGACGCAAATTCAATTACCATCCCGCGCGAAGACCGACCAACATAAATAATTACCGACGAAGCCAGACTCGCGGGGAACAAGGGTAAGGGGGAGAGGGGTTTAAGGGAGGTGGGGTTGCTCGTGACCCTTCGCGGTTCCTGCGGTCGCGAGAATCCGTTGCTAGAGTCGTTACGACATAAATCATTGTCGCCCGACGGGCGAATAATCGGCCGCCAGCACGAAACCCATCGGAGCTCTGCCCTCGTGACTACGCCCTGACGCAAGAATTTTCGATTTTCCTCGGCTCGTTCGTCGAAGTTTCGGTGGAATCCATCCTCGTTGGAATTTGACGAAAGTCAGCCTCGAAAATATAATAAGTTGTCTTCTGGATTTTGAAGGTTCTTGCACGTATCGAATGGACGATCTTGAAACGCGATTTGATGACATAAAAGTTTGACGTAACGACACTTATGGGATATTGATTCGAAGATTGATGTTCGTAGAAGATGATCATGCGCACGATTCATTAGTGTTTTTAATATAGGACGACTGGTTAATTAGTTTGTATCGAGGTATAGCGAACAATGATCGATTTGGAAGTATTAACAGTTTGATATAATTTTATGAGATAAAAGTATTGCAAAATAACACTTGTGGTATGTCAAATTAAAGCTTGAAGTTTGAAGAAAATAACTACGTAAACCGTTCGATAATTATAACAAACAACGATTAGTTTTGAAACAGATGAAGGTCGATAGAATTTCATGACATGAAAGTTTTATAAAATATCATTTGCGAAAATGACGAGATAAATAATTTTCGATACAGAATAAAAACATTTCATAGTCAAGAAGTTTTAAACGTCCAATTATATTTTTTTCCTTCGTTATAGGATCGATTACATGCGAAAACGATTAACCGTTTCGGTCAAGTGCGCTCGCAAAACGCCGGAATCGAAAGCTGGATAATAATTTATTAAGGGCAGATGATAACAGGAAATTAATTAGTATCGCTCGAGTCGTAAAGCCTGCTTCGGTCGGCGTAAACAGAATTTAATGCGATGCAAAACTCGTTGGTGTGGGCTAATGCTTGTTGCTTCGTACTTTCTAATTGATCTATACGAAAGTGGACATTCGTTGGTAACGATCGACTAATGCTAGACGAACTTGTTCGCCGGATTACCGTCAGTGTTGGAAAAGAAATAAAATTGTTGTGACGTTAGCCAACCATCGAAAATTTGGATATCAAATAATTGTAAGTTTCTAAAAATATAATATTCAGAAACTTTTGAAATAAACAGATATTAAACTTTGAGATTTCCAAATTCTCAAACATATAGTATTTTTAAATTTCTTGGTTTCGAAAATGTATTTTCAAGTTATCTAGTTTTTAAAATGTTCCCTAAGTTTCCTAAGTATTCCCTAAATTCCCTAGTTTCTAAAATATCCTCCAAGTTGCCTAGTTGCTAAAATATGATACTCGAAATTCCCTGGATTCCTAAAAATACAACATTCGAAATCCCCTAGTTTTTATTACAAAATATAATATTCGAAATCCCCTAGTTTCTATTACAAATTATGACATTTCCAAATTCTCTAGTTTCTATTACAAAATATAATATATCCAAATTCCCTAGTTTCTATTACAAAATATAATATTTCCAAATCCCCTAGTTTCTATTACAAAATATAATATTTCCAAATTCCCTGCAGTCCCAGGAATATAATATTTGAAATTCCCTAGATTCCTAAGAAAACAGTATCTCGAAATTTCAAAATTCCCCAAAAGATATACTCCCCGAAGTCACAATATTCCTATATTTCTACTTAATCTTAAAATAAAAATTTCAATTATGAAATCTCACTGGTATCGTCTCGATCCTTCCATTTCCTATACCTTACGCATCCCCGATATGCCTCTGCCGATCCGTTATCTATATAAGCGTACGCACGTTTCGTCGATATTTCCCCGTTTTTATTATTAATCCCCAAGCGTGTAGCTTCACCAGTTCGTGTCTTTTCTTAACAGAACGTTACGGTGTACACGCACGTCCATATTTAACGTAGCAGCACGTGGGATACCCGTGCTCATCACCCTTTTTCTTCCCCTCGCACAATCCCCCACCTCACCGCCCCTTCTCTCTTACTCTATGCCGTCGCTTTATCTTTGAGAACTAATTGTTACTGATGAACATGCGGTTGAACTTCTCCGCGCAGAGGAGCCAGAAGGCCGGAAAGTGTTGTCAAGCTGAAACAACCATCCCTTCTGGTCTTTTAAAAAGCAGCCAGTCGTGGATGACGCATCAGGTAGCACACGTTTCTGACGAGCGTGTGCAAGGCAAAAAACCGAGTATCGAATGCTACCGCATGAATAAGTCCCTTTGAAGTTTTCCACCACCCACGCCGCGCACCGAAAAATCTCATCACCAAACCCCTTTCGTTCGTTGTACACGTGCAACCCCCGTCGGGACGGCCACCACCCTCTGAAGTATTAAGGTACACTCACAACACAGGTGCGACAAACTGTGTATCCCTCCACGATAAACGAGCATTATTCATTTCAGAGATATTTCAAGATAAAATTCAACGATCCGTGCAACGAATACGTTTGAATGATAATTTATTGCTTGTCTTTATGAATATTGATGAAACATGTCAAGTTTGATTAGTGTCTTTTGTTAATGAGTGCTATGAATTGTGATGGTAACACTGTGTTAGGTGACTAGAATGATGAACAATGATGAATGTGATTCTTGGACTATAGGAGAGCATAGCGGGAGGGTGAGTTGAGGAAGGGTCACAAGTTTCTAAGTCACCATTTCACCAGTTTGGTTATAGAAGCGAGATAACTTAAGCTCTGGAAGCTACGACCTAAGTACCATGCGTCGCCGATCATTCAGATAATTCTTGGCATCTATAGGGAAGTATAGTGGGAGGGCAGTCGATAAAAGGTATCTCTAAGTCCCCAAATTGCTAATTTGACGGAACAAGTGTCACGAATTTTAAGTACCGTGCGTCGCCGACCATTCAGAGGATTCTTGGCATCTATAGGGAAGCATAGTGGGAGGGCAGTCGATATCTAAGTCCCCAAATTGCTAATTTGGCGGAACAAGTGTCACGAATCTTAAGTACCGTGCGTCGCCGACCATTCAGACGATTCTTGGCATGTATAGGGAAGCATAGTGGGAGAGTAGTCGATAAAAGAAATCTCTAAATCCTCAAGAATTCAGATTCAAGAATTCAGAATCAAAGTTCCACGTGTCGCCAACTTTCCCCTCCACTAAACATTGCTATCGTTAACCTAAAATGACGTCAATCGCAGAATTATAAAATAAACAGACAGCAGGATATCAAACGTTAAGAAGCAGCAGCTAAAAACAGTGATAGCAATATTTCCTCGTGACTCCTCATGGTTTTATAGCATTGGAGAATATCCTGAAATAAGGTCACCTCCATAACCAAGAAGCATCAAAACTCTGCATAATTTTCCCGGTTCAGTCTGAAAGAACGACTCGTTTCTGCTATATAGGTTCCTTTGGAACCTAACGAGTTGAATGGCTAAGAGAAGATCTTGATCTCGAATTTTCGGGATCCTAACGCGATTCGTAGTATCGGCTCTGTGTGATCCAAGAGCATTATTTTCTTAACATCCTGCACAAGGGCAAAGAAAACCGTACAAGAAGAAGGAGCATGCTTGTAACGCGGTTGGATGGTTCGTAAAGAGTGACGCTTTTGAAATGGTGCTTCAAAGATGAATGTAGTGTCGAGAGAGGGGAGTGTTCCGTCGACGCCATGGCTCTTTTTCTTTGTTTGCTCGACGGGTTTCGGTGCTTTGAAGGGAGGAAAAAGAAGCCCGACACTCGCCAACACTTCACTCCAGCTTTCTGGCTAATTATAATCGCGTCATATCGAGAAACAAAGTTTCTTCAAACATTTAACCTTCCTTCGGATCTGTCAGGTTGGTAATTAAATTCATAACCTCTCCGTGTAGAATATTTTCTAGATTTTATCGCGAAGGGGTTGAAAAATGATTACAAACCCGATAATAATCCAAAGCTATGTCATGGGTGGTTCTGGCATGGGTAACGCAAGTCGAAAAAACCGTAAATTCAGGTAAAATTTTTCACCGAATTTTATACTAACCTCAGATTATTTATACTCACAGGATAATTACCATTTTATACTGTTAAAACAGTAATGATGGAAAATAAGACATAGGAGTGGAAGGAAAGCCATCAATCGAGTAAACTGGGAGCGTGAATTGGTTTCAGGGGTTAATAAATAAATTTGTAAAATAAACATAGGAGAACCTTGGTAAAATTTTCAAATAATCATATCAATTTAGTTTGAAAATTTCACAAGGGGGTCGCCGCGATTAATATAACACGAACGAGGGTTAATTATCCAAAATTCAACGAACTACAGATCTATTTACATTCTGAACGATCGTTTCGAGTAAGAATTGATTCGTGCAAAAATATTCTTCGTTTGCATATTTACAAAATTCACGTCCGCTCGTATTTCATTGCGGAGACTCGTCCTTATTTTTTCACGATTATTTAGTCGCGTTAGAATTCGCGAACACGATCAATTCATACGTTTCGAAAAACACCCCCGCTTCCGAGAAGTATTTTTCGAAGAAATGTAAATTTAATTCGTTCGCCGTGCGGATGTTAAAAAAAGAACAGATCGTCGGGATTTCTTACAACCCAACGACGTCACGTTTCGAATCGGTCAAATCGAACGGAAGAATCTTCAAAAATGAAATTTCACATTTTTGTTTATAAATTTTTAACAAAGCATTTAAGAGCCTATATTTATATGACATTTTTATCTTCTTCTTTTCTCGTAGAATATGTTGATAAAGTTTGGCGGGAAAAAACTGGGACACCCTGTAGAACATGAAATCTGGAACAAGTCGTTTTGACCCGTTTGTTAGTTCTAGTGTTAATTGCTACAGACTCGAATAAATATTCGCCTCCACGAAATACTTTGCAAAGTGTGCACATTAAATTTGACTCCGTCATTTATCCACGGGTCGTTAATTCGACGAACTCTTTCTTTACTTCTTCTTTTTTAACCGAATGGAAAGTTGAACGTAATTTCTAAGAAACAAATGATTCGATAAAGAAAGGAGATGCAACTTCTGAGAGAACTGGGTCAACGATGAAACGATTAAAAAAATAAAATAAAAAAGAAAAAAAAAAGACACGAGATGAAAGAAGATAATGTAGTCGATGTTGTTACAAAATGTTTCCAGGGAATTGCGGTCGGATCCATTTTAAATCAATTCCGGTATTAATTGATGAAGCAGCCTGTAGCCATCGGTTGTAATAACACGAGTGTCGGGTACTATTGGAGCAAAAGGGGATCGAACGTGGGCCACATTGATCGTTGCGAAAACTCGTCGACCGGAAACCAGATGCGAGAACACCAATTTGCATTATGCATCGTGTCGCGACCAACGATTTTCAACGAGCAATATATGCCGCCTCGATCGCAATACCCTGGGATCGGTGTCTGTTTGCGGAGGCTGAATTTTCAGCCTGGAAACCTAACAAACGAAAATCCTCGACCAGTTCGAACCGCGTTTCAATGGATTTGCTCCGAAATCACACCGGGACATTTCCTCCCTTCATGAAAAGCTCTCCTTTATCGAACGTTCGAATCGAAACCGTTTAATTTTGATGTTTTCGATCGTTACGAAATCTCAATTTGGAAACGGGTTCGTTGTAGATCATTTCCGTTCGTTTCAAATAAAGTAATTAATCGATAAGATTTTGTATAAGTAGTTCAAAAATATATTTCTAAGCTTCCAGGTTTCTGAAGATATAATATATCAAAGTTCTCGAATTTCTAAAAATGGAATATTCGTTTTTTAAATTTCTATTCAAAAATATGGCGTTTTTAGCCGCGACGAAAAGGTTAATTAGTCTTTGACTAATTATTCGATTACAGAAAAATTGAGGCGCCAGCCACGACTGTAAAATTGACCGAATTCCACCTGAAAGGAATCGAAAAATAATACTTTGAAATATGACGAAAAATTTACTCGTCAAAAAGTTACTCGTTAAGCTGGCAATTCAAATATTAAAAATTATTAACATACTGTGACAAAGTACAATAATTTAGAAAATTACCACGGTGAGATAAATCACGGATAGATTATAAGTATTCTATAATTAATTCGAGATTAAGACGCGTGAGATAAAATTCCAATCCGTTGAATCAGTCGACTTATTTGTCACGAATCGTTCAGCCGTGAAAATTGTTGGAAATTCACATGTCTCTCGTTTAACCAGCGAAGAGGATCTCGCGATTCAGTTTTCATCGATAAAATACACGAGGCGTACGCTCCGGTAACTGTGTCAAAAAGTGTCACATACGCAACGCGTGACGTGAAATTCTGATTTCATACAAAAAAAGAAAAAAAAAAGAAGAAAAAAAAAAAGAAAAACGTGTAGAGGTTGTTCGAAATAGACAACGGGGTCGTGGCGGAAATACTCACTCGTTGGCGCATTCTTACACCTACAATGACATACATATCTGTATTTTTTTTATTCAGATTAATTATCCTTAACCCTTCGACGATCCATTTTTACTTATTGTATTATGCGCTGATTCTGATTTCAATTTGCAATTTACACGATAAAACCTTGCAACGTAATTGTATCAATAATTCGATAGAAAAAGAGCATCACGGCCATAAGCATAAACGACCATCACGGTATTAAGATTTCTATGAATTTCGATAAAAAAGAAATTTGTCATAGCGTTAACCCTTCGGTAGGCAAGGTTATTTTTCAAATTTTTATTACGAAATCGTGAATCGACGCAAAGTAAGCCAGGAATGAAAATTAAGAAATATAATTTGAAACTGGATTATCTCAGAAAAATCGTCTCGTTGCTTGGAAATGGATCATAAAAAGGACGACACTTTTACGTTTAAGTTAGCTGGAAGATGACACGTTTTGGAATGATTTCGATGAAATTCCTTCGGCTCAGACACGGTCGCGATCCGCTTGATTAGGATCAAGGTTGTAAAAATCTAACGGTACGCTTATCAATGTAGATGGGTTAAGTGTACTTCGTTGCGGTTCGAGTGTTAAAGCACTCGTTAATGGTACGGTATAACGAACAGAGCCGCGTTTCATTATATTCGTATTCCACGGAAATACCTTTTCTGTTCTCTGTGATAACGGGAGAAACATCGAGACAGCGGAAAAAAAAAAAGAAGAAGAAACAACGTGACGACAGGAATTCAGATCGACAACTTTCGTTACTAAAAGTGACATCGTTTGTTCTCGTACCTTGGCGAATCAGGATATCCTTATCCTTGATACGTAATACACGGGATGTTATTCAAGGAACTTTCAAGGACTATAACTCGGCAAAAATGATAAGAACCACAGTATTTTATCATTTTTGTTTTCATCTTTGCACTTTTGGATATTTCTTTTATTTACTTTTGAGTAAAGAAATACGAATTTAATTATTGATGACGTCAAATCTCATCCTACTTAAGTGTTAATTAAATCAAATACCAAATATGGTATAGGTATTTATTAAATAATTTAGTACAGAATTTTAGTTTGATACATCTGTCGCCGTAAGAATCAGCCATTTTGAATCAGGAAATTAACAAAAACCTTGTGTCCTCGTTTTCGTCAGACATTAACCCCTTGCACTACAATTTCCTTAATCAATGAAATTGAAATATTACATATACTTCACACTTGGCAAGCATTAACTGTGTGAATGGTAATCAGAATTAAACTTAATATTCAATTCTGATCAAAGTTTCAACGACAGAAGTCACATCTGAACTCTAAGGTGCGTCACGAGTGTGACACGTTATTGTAGTGCAAGGGATTAAGCTTTAAATTGATACACGATAAGTGTCATTTCACGACACTTGTATGTCGTCGAATCTTACTCGACTGCATTACGTTCCTAAAATTTCACCTCGAAAATGCACTTTGGAAAAATTCATCGGTAAACCGGAACCAGGCTAAGTTTAGTTCGATTCACCACGTGTCAGGGATTATTTCACGGATATTTGTCCAATGGACGTACGTCTTAATGGGATTCATCGTGCCACCATGCCATAATTAGCTTAGCAGGGTGGTATCAACGATACTCGAGTGTTTTCGGAGTGACTTTGAACAGATGTCGAATGAATTTAAGAAAAAAAGAAAAAGAAACTATCAGTATCGGTTTACGGTTGATCCAACTACGGGGTCCGTGGTGTTTTTTCATCAAGAAATAGAAAGAGGATGAAATACGATCGTTGGTTCTAGGTGGGTTACGCCTACGTCCGTTCGACTAAACGAGGGGTGGTGATTCTGAGATCGTTGGTGGAGTAACAAAGAAAATTCTTTGGATCATGATACAGAATAAAGAGGATCTATGTATCTTGATACCTAGATCGATTTTCTATCTATTCGAGGTCAAGTATACATATTATAGCTTGATATGAACTGGCTTTATAGTTTATAATATAAAATCTTAGAAATAGGTATCGTTAAAAAGTAGGTACGATTATAATTAATTTCCGTTTGGATCATTAACGCTGGCATACTTTCGGTTACGTTTCACCGTAGAAAGTTCAATTTAATCAATTATAAGATGTAGACTGATTAAGATATAAATTGGTTAAGATTTGATATTAAAAGTAATAGTTGGACGGAAAATCACTGGTCGGAACCTAGGGGAAACCGAGCTTAGAATTTAGGGGGAAATCTACCTTAAAATCTAGGGAAAATTCAGGGATATCTACCTAAGAATCTAGGGAAAATCTAGTTTAGAATTTGAGAATAACTTAGGGTAAACCGTGCTTACAATTTAGGGGGAAACCTAGGGGAAATCTACCTTAGAACCTATGGAAAATTTAACTTAGAATCCAGGCACAGCCTAGTGAAAATTTAAGAAAAATGTATCTTACAATCTAAGCAATGCCCAGAAAGAATCTTCAATAAAATCTTCTTATCCTTCCACTTTTCTTTCTTTCCACAATTCCTTTTAATTGGAAGAAGCTGAGATACACCAACCGCGAAGGTAATGAAATTGATTCACAGCAAACTGACTACGTCGTTATGGAATCCGGCACGAAGGCTATGGTTTATTATGGTCATGTTGTTAAGAACGACGAATCCAAGGAATACGTCTTTAAGATTCTAGGTCACTAGTCAGTCGGTATTGCTGTGCAGAGCTGTTACATTGGAGTGGCCTACAGCTTAAAACGTTTCATACAAGAACGAACAGCTCTGTCGCTCTCTAGGCGACACTATTTTCCCTTCACGAGCTCACAGATATTGTTTTTCATCAAATCTTGGACAGTCCACGATCTGACCATGATGCTGACACATCGATGACACTTCTGTCTTGTAATCTACTTCGAGTCTTGACCATTTAAGTTAAGAGATCGTTCGACGATTCAATTGCCAGTTTCTTTCGCAAATATCGAATTCAGTACAGTTTCATTACGTTTCTGCTCTGTTTAATCGAAGAATAATTGTTTTTATGTAACTTACGTCGATCCGTAATTGCGACAGACAAACGACACTGTAAAAATTCCAATTTTGTTTGCACAAGTGATATTTACAATTTTTTTCCTCAAAATAAATGTGCAGTATATTGTACGAAATCATTCCAGCTATTATTAAAAAATAATATTCGAGAGCATACAAAATTTTGTTCCAATTTTTCGCCGTCGGTGTATAACGAAAGATTTAATTGAAGTAACATAATGAACGTAAAACGAATCCACGCGTTAATTTACGAAAATAATTAACAATAAACATACGAAATTAAATGTTTCGTTGTATAATAACAAAAAATGAAATTTCCACGTTGCAAATATGAAAAACGAACGTTCCGTGCTGTGACACGGTTCTGTTAAAATAATACAAATTTGCAAATAGTAACGATAAATAAAATTAATTAACGATAACGGCAAACCTGTATACACGATAATATGGATTATCAAACACACATCGACGCGCGGTACGATTAAAAATAATTTTATCTAAAATTATAACGCGTTGCGTTGAATTTCGTTTGGTCGATCAATATTCCAAAGGCTTTCGAGTATCGTTCGATTTGCAAACAATTACACGGTACCGTTATCGGTTACGCAAAAGGAATTTAATCGTTAAACAAAAATTCATTGAGATAATTGTTTATCGTGCATTGTATCTATGCTACGTGTATCTGATTATGATCCGATCTTTTCTCTCAATGTGCGTGTCTCATTTGGCTTTCACTGCTTTCACCTCGTGGAGAAAGGGTTCGATCCTCCGATCTTGCGATATTTATACTATATTGTATAGTGCGTTTTGAAAAATAAAAATCATTCAACATTTCGCGATCTTCCTTCATCAACGTTTAGATTCGAAATATGAAAATTAAATTTTCTTTTAGTAAAATTAAGGTTTGATATTTAATATTCGTAATTTCTAATTTATATTTTAACGTAGGAATTTAACGTTTAGATTTCTAATTTAATATTCAAACTAAGACCTGACATTTGATATCTAATATTTCTAATTTAATATTTAGAAACTTTAAATTTAAGTTATATTTAATAAAATTACAATTTGATATTTCTCATTTCTGATAAAATTAAAAGATTCATGTATCGTGTTTGTAACGTTGATAATTTCTTACGACGATAAATAAATTAAGCCAAGGTTGCTTCGTTGTAGTAAAATACACGATACACGAGCGTAACTGCCGAAACGATTTCGTGGATTAAACGACGCATGAAGTAATTGTATTTTCAACGTGAAATACGGCTAGTGATTTCTTCTATTTTTTTTTCTTTTTTTTTTTTATAAACCGTGAGCAAAAAAATACAATTTAGTTTTAATATTTATAACAGGATTTGTTATTCACGGGAGAAGCTTTCAGATAAATACGTTCCGAGTAATAAAATAAATGTTGGCTGAAATTTTTAAATAAATTCCGTTCAAAGTCGATGGCACCCGAATCGTAATTAACAATCGACGAATAAATCACGAACATATTTCGCTCGCGTTTTGTACTTTTCATCGAAAAATTGTTTGTATAAAGGCAGAATCGTGTGACCGGAATAAGCGGAGATGAAATTTTACAGTATTGAAATAATAAAATATCAGTATTAAAATACTAATCGTAACTTCCTAAATTCCTAAATTTCGTAATTCTAGAATTAAGCTCTCCTAAAGCTCTAAATATTAAATATCAAAATCCTATAGCCGTAAGTACCAAATTCCAAAAATCCTAAACAACCGAGCAAAATTACAATTTTCCGCCATTCGACTAATTAAAAGCAGATTCGTGCACGTGTGAGTAATAGATTGCGAACGCACAAAGTGGGAAGAAACTGACGAAAAGATACCATTGTCCCGAAATATGTCAGATAGCAACAATTTGTGTAAGAAGCTTAACGCTCGGTAGAATAGTATATTTCGTGCAATTTACATAGTTAAGCGGTTGGCTGAAACAGTTCACAACGTTATTACATAAATACTCCGGAAACGGGAGTATTTCACACGAAAATAGGTAACACGTTGCGTGTATTGTACAAATTATTACTATACACGACCGTGTACGACACTTTTATTACTTTCGTTCTGTTTTAAGAAGGAAAAGAAAAGAAGAAGTATCTATGTTGGTTTACTATATTTAGAGTCGACACGAGACGACGAGGCAAACGGAATGAAAGTTAATTAATTTCTATTTCAAAAGTAACAAAATGGGTTTAGTGAGAAACAATTTATTTTCCAGAAGTTTCGTCACACGTGAAACACATATGTGATGCATCTCTAACGATCTTGTGTAGGAATTATTCAAATTAATCCCTAGCACTATAATAACGTGTACATAACACTCGTGACGCACCTTACACTACAGACTTGACATCTGTTGTTTAAACTTTGTTTAAACTACCAAAATAATTACTTAAACCCCCTCTAATTTCACGTGAACTACAATATATATGAATAGAGAACAAAATCCGACACATCGACCCAAATTATCTGGCGCCCCACGTTTTTCGTTTTAAATTGTCACAAGTATTTTCATAGCCATTAAAAATTCACAATCACAAATTTTCAGGACAATCTGTACGGGGCTAGGAAAAATTATTTTATACTTTTCAGTCCGTCTTAAAAACGTGGTATATTAAAATTTTTGTTTTTATCGAAATAATCGTATTCTACTTTTTAGTTAATATTACATATTCATCCAATTCTGAGCCATGTTTTAACATTCAAGTCTCTAGCTCATCGGGAAGTTAGTTTAAAATCAACTGCACAATTTCTACCGAACAGACGAACAGACAGACAAGAAAGCGAGCTAATAAAAACGTTTTAAAAAAACACACATATACGACGTCCTACCTACAACGAAATTATTGACAAATCCAGAATTTATCGTTTAATTTAATCTAGTTTATTTTCTGTTGCTACTATTATTATGGGATAAATTAAATTCATCGACTGCTACTATTATTATGGGACAGAGAATGGTTAACGTATCAAAACGAGCCAACAGAACCATCCCCCATCGTTGTATAGTATACCGTGGCAATGGTACAGGCTCTCGAGCAAGGATCGAGCCAAACAAGGAACAAAGAAGCAAGACAAGTGGGCTAATAGCGGGCATGTATCGAGGGGGAGTGAGGCTTGGGTTTGGGTTTACCTTGATTCGGTGAGTGCGCGCGTCACATCGGCGAGGTTACACGTTGGGATTTGCAAACCGGGTCATTGGGGCGTTTGGGTGCAGGACCGGGTGCATCTATGCGCATATGCATACAGAATGACCCACATTCAGTGGGAACAGCGCGTGCTCGTCCTTCGCCCCGAAGCGTCTCAAGGAAGAGGAAGAAGCAGCTAGTCGAAAAATATGTATGTACGCTTGTCGATACCTTCGGGACTTTGAAACAGGAGATCACCGTTTCGAATGGAACTCTGCGACGAGACAAGGAACGACCGTTTCGTGACTTGTCGACTTTTCACGTGTTTTCTTTCGCGTGAAATTCTATTAAGATTTATATATGTTATGTATAATAGGTTAATTTACATTCACTGAAAGTTTCAAGAAATTCTCGAGAAAATCGAATTTCATGCTAACCCACTTAATGAGATGGGTGCAGTTGTTTTCTTGAAACTAGGACCGTATAATGTCGGGCTCTATGTTGGAAAGTTTTATCGAGTTTGTTTCTATACTTTAATTTCATATATAACAGTAACCGAAAAAGCCTGTTTACATGAATGTTGTGCAGAGAGGAATCAAATGTTGGAGTGGTTTATTTGCAAGTGCAGGGTAGTCAGATCTGAGAAGTAACCAAAAGTTTGTGAGTTCAGTTTTGTTGAATTGTAATTTCAAAAAGCGTATCGCATGTTCAAGTATAAATAAATGTTTAGCATAAGCAACTTTCATGTTGCCCGTGACAGGACTGAGAAAATAATTCTTAAAGCTATTAAATGTTCAACAAAAGTCTGTCGTGTTTCATTAGGGAGCTCTTTATCAGAAGTAGTTATTTGAATAAAAGCGACTATTTGGGGGACGTTAAAATTGTTTCGGGCCACAGTTTAAGAACCTATATAAATCAACGCACGACATAAATTCATTGAGAATTTCAATTTAATTATTAACCCTTTTATTTTACATACACTGCAAAATTACTCATTTTGCTATTACACTCACTATTTGAATGTAAATCAAAGAATCATAATATGATTGTTGATTTTTAACCATAAACCAACTCGTCGAATGGTGATAAAAGTAAAACGATATATCGTCGTTGGCACTAAAAGGGTTAATTCAAATTTGTTGCTGATTAATTATCGAAAGACTTTCCACGAGTAAAACAGGACCACTTCGATCCTTATCTACTTTACGCCAATGGTCATCCCCTTCGAACACGCTCGAGTTTCGTTCCACCGAAGTGCAACCGCACGTTTTACGTGGCTTTGGCTGTGGTTCTTGTAACCGTGTGACGTCAATGCGCGACTTGCTTAACAAATGAGAAGCAGCAGAAACGCCACCGTCGTTCAATGCAATTATAATTTCACACGACATTTCACTGCTTCTCCGCCCCCATTTTTTTTTAATTCAACCGTCAACTGTCGCCAGTGCATTATTATTATTTCTTTCGTGCCCCTGTGCAGAGGCTAATATCTTAGGGCACGACGTTCGTTAATTCAAAATTGTATATAATTTTACGCCTCTCGTGGAAACAGGATTTCGGCTTTTGATCATTTCTGTACCACCGTCGCCCGTTCTCTTTCGTTTCGAAACGGGCAGCTTCATCGATCGAAGTCGTTTTCAAGGACCCTCGGTGCCACGGAACGAACGGAAGTCTGCTTTTGAAATTCGAGACGGAACGTAACAGGAATTAATTGTAAGCCACTCCTTTGCTATTATAATTGGATGTTTTGTAGTTGAATCGAAAATTGAAGTAAAAAATTGAACATCGAAAACTGAAATAAAATTGAAACGTTGACGAAGTTCATCAAGAAGATGGATCAAGACACGTCCCTGGCCTTCTTATCATTTGGTTGTTCGGCTAGGGAATTCTGAAATATTATATTTTAGAAATTAGGGAATTCTAAAATAGTATGTTCTGGAAACTAGGGAATTCTGAATATTATATTTTTAGAAATCTAGGTAATTTGGAAATATGTTTTACCGGCTGGGGAATTCTGAAATATATTTTAGAAACTAGGAAATTCCAAAATATTATATTTTAGAAACTAGGGAATTCCGAATACTATGTTTTAGAAACTAGGAAATTCCAAAATATTATATTTTAGAAACTAGGAAATTCAAAACATTATTTTCCAGAAATCTAGGTAATTTGTAAATATGTTTTACCGACTATCGTACTTTTAAACATCAATTGTGTAATTTAAAATAAGAAATCAGACGCGAGTCATTTTAACCCGTTTGGTAGTTCTATTGTTAATCAAGCTTCGAATTAAAACCGATTCCTAATTAATCGCATTGGTGAAACGATTAAAAGGACAGAAAAACAATCAGATTCATTCAGATAATATATCGATCTAACCATCAGTTATTTAGGAATTTTCTTCCAAATCAGTGATCTATATTACTAAAAATAATTGGACATCAAAAACTGGAATAAAATTGAAACGTTGACGAAGCTCATCAAGAAGATGCATCAAACCACGTCCCCTGCCTTATTTTGATTTGGTTGTTCCTGAGAGAAACAACGAGATCAAAATCAACGGCCATTTTTTGCTCGAATCCTCTTCTGATCGTGGCACGAAATCTTTGTATTTGAAGCAGAAGGCGCGTTACCTTTTGCGTTTCCTTTGCGGAGGCGCCGAAGCTGCGTCTCGTGAACCCGCTTATACGTACGTTCTTGAAGATGGGTCAAACAGATATCACGAGTTATTCGGACGATAGTCGCCACGAGTCGAACGTGGCTTGGCCGAGATAACGTCGACAGGATGTTCCGAATGGTTTGCTACTTCCCGTTGGATATTCAGAGGAGCTCCTCCTTTAACCTCTTCGCGCTCAGATTCTTTTTCTCCTTAAATTTATGACGGACAGAACTAATTTTTGGCTCTTTGGTGTAAATATATCTGAAAATTGTTCTTTGGCTCTTTTGGGATTATAGGGAAATATGGGTGTTTCAGAAATTTACACGTTCGAGTTAATAGGCGCACTTAGGTGTATAATTAACTTCATTAATTGAGATATTGAAGTACCGAAGATATTGAAATGTAATACTAATTTTCACTTATTACACTTGTACTAATTAACACGTTGACTGCCACAGTGAAAACGGACGTGTGTAGACGGACACGTTGAAATCTAATTATTAAGAATATATAATCAACTAAGTTCCGTCGTTTCTTTCGTTAATTATTTGATTGTAAAAAATTTCGGGTGTCGGTCACCGGTGACCCCCGTGGCAGCCAACGTGTTAAAGTACTAAAATATTAAAAATAATAATAGTAATTTTTGAAAAATTTGTAAAATTCCTTCGTTTTCGAATTTTCAACAGAAATCAATCATCTTTCGCCATCCTTCTATTTACCAAATAATTTTCTGCTTACAACACGGATTTCGCATTGAAAGGGTGAACATAGGACAATGTTTCCCCCGCCCTTTCAATCCCAATTAACCCACCCCAAATAGGGGTGTTTATCTCGTTAATTTAAATTCTCCATTCTCCTGCCAATTGTTCCAAATAATTTGCAATAATTCGTGCGTGAACACAAAATCATTGCCGGTTCATCGTGTTCAATAAATGATTAAATTTATAATCCGAACGATTATTTAGAATTATTTAAATTTTCTCCAATCAATCGGAATTTATGCAAGATTTCAGACGGACATTTTTTTTGTGTCCTCCGACGTCTCGACTTTACGGCGCCGGGAGGAAGCACTGAATTCGTTTATACCGGTGGGTGCTCGTGCTCTCGAGACGAAGGAATTCATTTTCATCGGCGGGGGATGTTAAACCCCTTTGACGTAATTTTAACGAGGCGTGGATTTTCGCCACTTGTTAACGACGCACAAAAGCGTGTCCCAACCGTGGCCGATTCCGAATTTATAATTGGATCGTGGACCGTGAAACGGAAGAGCTATGGACGTTAATCGGTTACGTTCTTTGAAGAAATCGATGTTAACCATCCCCGATAAAGTGTCACGACTCGAACGATTATCCGATTTTACCTGGACACCTTCCTTACATTCAAATTTTTCGTCTGAAATTTTCCGTTTGAAACAAATATATAAATTTTCATTTCAAACGATTAACTTGGAACAGTTGTAATGTGACACGATTGAATGAATACATTTGAAGAAAATTTCCCATCGTTTATCTTTCGAATTATAATTCTTTTATTTCAAATCGTCGATTACGAATAGACGCGAACGATGAAACCACCTTGGGGGGTCGATTTTATCAACGGCCAAAAAATTAATAACCGACACGGCAAACGGACGTGACTGAAAAAAAGAGAGAGAAAAAAAAAGGAGAAAAAAAATAGCCGGATCTAATAAAGCAAAGCGGCGTTCACAGGCTGATATCGCGATGGTTGCACAGATAAAAGAAGAGACAATGGGATCCATGTCGAAATGAACGACGAGCGTTTTCACGATATCTCCGACGATATATTTCATACGATTCCACCGTAATGTTTCAAAGGAGATCACTGTATATTTCCTTTCCCCCCTCTCTCTTTTTCTCTCTCTATTTGTGTTTTAATTTTCTGCTTGATAACATCGTCGTCGAAATGTTGAAACGGGCGTTTTCGGCTTTGTCAAACGTTTTCGATGATTAATATTTTCAAGGAATTATTAGCAGGACGCGAAATGGAGCACGAAAAAAAAGGTGCGAGCATCAGGGCCGTAAAGCTATTATCAGAGAAAAATGAGAATCCTTTCGTTGTGGTCGATAAAACTGATTTATCCTCGCACAATGGCATTATTATTTGTAGATGCCCGGCACGTCGGATAATGGCGATATAAACAAAGACGAATTAATGACCCGTGAAACGCGATATTTCCAGCTTCAATTCTTCATTATTTTTCTGTGCTGTTAACGATTTCTGGCCGTGTTTAATCATCGCCTTCAGCACGGCTTGTTATAATTAACTACACAGAGTTGATTAACAATCTGGGGGAAAAAAAAAAATTTTGTCCAATCCCTCATTTTTTATTTTTTAATTTTTGCATTATTTATCTTGAGATGAAAGCTCGTGGATAAAAAATTTCAGTGGGGTATTTTAATAAGAATATAGCATTTGCAAATTCCTCAGTTTCTAAAATATAAAATATAATACTTTGAAATTTCCTAGTTACTAAAATGTATTTCCAAATTCCCCAGATTTTTAAAAATATAACGTTGCAAATTCCCTAGTTCCCAAAATAACACCGCCAAATACCCTAGATCCATAAGAATATAGTATTCGAAATTCCCTAACTTCTAAAGTATCACTTCTAAAATATAACACTCCAAATTCCCTAGATTCCTAAGAATCCAATATTTCGAAATTTCCAAGAAACCATACGCGAATAACGAGTAATTTTGTGACTCGAATTACGTTTTAAATTATTCGTCGAATAAATTTCTATAACCTTGAAACATTACTGCAATAAAAATTTGTTCGTTATTCCCTAGGGTTATTCGAATTATGCCCGACACAAGCACGGTCTGCTATCGTTGGATGATCAAACGATGCGTTCAGATACTGAACCAACCCTGGATTATCCCGTAAATTTTATACGAACCCGTGATATCTGATCGATCGCGAGTTCCACCGCGTATCTTGATGTTTCTTGGAATTCTCAGAAAAAGGTTCATCAACGACCGTCAGAGAAACTAGGTACACCGATGGAAACAACCAGAAACAGGAACAGAGAGCTCAACGTGAACGGTGTACGAATGTTTTCTTGGAAATTACGACAAAATGGTCCTAAGTTAACGATCAGGTCAGATTTTTTTCAGCGACTCGAGTTACAAGTCCCCTCCCCCTCACTCTTTCTATTCTGGCTTGTTTCTTTCCAGGAAATGGACCAACACCTGGACCAGGTAGACACGGGACACCACCTTCGACGTTCAGCTTGTCCAGACTGGCAAATGGATCTTTTCATGGCGAAACGACAGGAAACTGACCGTGTAAGTAAGCATTATAGGAGTACGTTTCTATCGAACGAGCAATTTTTCGACGGACGCTGCGTATGGAAGTCAAGCTGTGGTATTCAAACAACGTTCGATGCGTCCAGAGATTACCGTTTTGGCATCCTCGCCAAGAGATACCCTCGAGATTGCCTTTTCACCGTGGCTCGTTTTAAAAGAAGAAAAACGTTTAGCGTGACGGGTATATAACCGATGCTATCTGAATGCGCGGCTCCAACGAAACGGAAAGCGGCAATTGACGGAAATGGTATGCCGAACAATGTACGAAAGAAGGTATTCCGTTCCGTATGGACATTTTCAAATGTTGGACTCGGTATTGTCAGATGTTTATATTGTGAGTCGAGAGGAAAATGGTATTTTTGATATTTCGTGTTAATGGGACAAATGGTTATTGAATTTTCATGGAAAAATTGTGCCTGCCAGACGTTAATCTTAATATGATAAAAATACGATATTTCGGAATTCTCTAGTCGGTAAAACATATTTGCAAATTACCTAGATTTCTAAAAATATAATGTTTTGTAAGTTCCACGTTTTTGCATAAAATATATTTTGGAATTCCCTAGTTTCTAAAATATCATATTTTAGAATTTCCTAGTCGGTAAAACATATCTCCAAATTACCTAGATTTCTGACAACATAGTATTTGGAATTCCCTAGTTTCTCAAATATAATATTTTGGAATTTCCTAGCCGGGAAAACATAGTTCCAAATTACCTAGATTTCTAAAAATATAGTATTCGGAATTCCTTAGTTTCTAAAATATAATATTTTAGAATCCCCTAGTTTCTAAAATACTTCCCTAACTCCCTAAAAATATAACTCTAAAAATTCCCTAGCTCACAAAAATACAATATCCCAAATTCCCTAGATTCCTAAGAAAAGAACCCTTCAAAATTCCCCAGTTAAAAAAAAAACCAATATTCCAATTTTTCTAAATCCCTAAGAATATTTCAAATTCCGTCCTTCCTAAAAACTAAGCCGACATCCAAAACCATTCAACGCAAAGTACACGAAAATATTACAAATCTAATCGCCAACCTAACGATATCATAACCATCGAACCGATGGAAATATTCCGCTAACGTGCAACGTGTCAACTTCGAACGCAATGACGACGCGTCGCAAGCTCTATGGCTCGATTTCCACACCATCACCGTACAAGATTCCATTCCATTGTCACGCCCGTGTAAATTAGACGAGTGGCAAGCATCGATCCGGATGACGTATCGGTGCGACCAAGCAATTGTTTCAATTCGATCGCGTACAGGACACGACACCACGCGTGATGCATCCAGCAACGAGTTCGATAGCCGTAATATTCGTAACACATAGGGGCGTGTAGGGTACACGTGTTTCACAGTCGAAACGACTTACCGATCCAGCCGGGTCAGGGGTGTAGATAAACGTACGCACGGTAGCGTTTTATCAATAAATTCCATCTAGCTGCGAGCCGAACAGATTATACGAACGTTGTCCGGATGCGTGGATGTCACGGAACATCGATGGCCACGCGAGGCAAAGCGAGACAGGATTCCCAGCCTGCTGGACACCCAGGACCATTAAAATAATTGTAGTTCCCGTGTCGTTAACTAACGGCTATGAATGATGGCCAGAGGCCTGATTTATCGCCCGACCGGGATGACATTTGTCGTTCACCAGACGAGAAACGGCTCGGAAAGTGACTACCGACGTCCGGTCTTATTAACTCGTTAATTATCATTCGGATTTGGATGAATATTAGGACAGCTCGATAGATGTATAAATAAATTACAAGTTAATTAGAAAACTTTCTATCATTGCAGGTGAAAATTTCATCTCGGTCTAACTGGCGAAAGTTCTATCTTTTCAAATGTGAAAAGTTCCTACTTTTGTAATTGATAGAATTAATCATTCTCAGTTACCACGCTACCACAATAGTTATTATTACTAGCTATCACCTAAGCGGCAAGATTAAAGTGGTAGGACTTTCACTTTCCCCAGTTCCCAATTTAATATTTGTACAATTTCTATTTTGACGAATTGATTATTCTTCACCCTCAGTACTGTCTTTTTTTCAAGCGGTAAGATTTCCACTCCTCCAAGCAAAAGTCGTCATCCTCACTTTCCATCCCATAAGTACGGTATCTTTCTTACTTATAAAATTTCTACCTTTCTGAATAAGTCACCATTGTTAGTCACTTTCCCGTAAGCACGGTATTTTCTTTTCTACGTGGCTGGTCCTCATCTCTAATCCTAATCCCGTAAGTACAGTCCATCCTTTGTACGCGACAGGTCAACGACCCTATAACTACAGCACCTTCACATAATAATAAATCGCTACCATAAGTACAGTATCAGTTATAAACGATAAGATTTTCACTCTCCAAAGGCAAGTTAGAAAATTATTAACCATTTTTATCACGTCGAAAGAAGGATAAAAAAAAAACGAGCGTTAACTGAATGTTGACGTGACCCGTTCGCCGTTCTTCCCACGCTGCATTATCATATAAATTGTGCGTTAATTGGTAATTGGAAATAGGAGAGGCGATACCGATACTCGCCGTGGACAGGGTAATATTTAAAATAAATTGCCGATGCATCAGTATCGAACGCTTCGATAGGTCAAAGAATATAGGAAACAGTATATTTTCTGGAATTAATAATTCAATTCCAAGACGAATAATTGCTCCGCAAGTTTCTTGCGAATGAAATCGGGAAATTATCGCGTCGGAGGTAGGAGCTATGAAATAAATTGCAAAAAGGTGTTGTCTGATTAATCGTATCCTAACGGTGGTTAGCTAAGAAACAGAGTGTACCAATGGTTGATACAAATAATTTTTCCTAATCTTCGGGGAATATCTCGAGCTGGTAATTACGTCAATTTACGGGACGACCTTAGGTTAATAAATACTAATGCTGTCCCATCCGGTATGAATGTTTCTGCACTGGTCCGAGGCTCGCCAACAACGAGTCGGCTAGGTCTCGTAACGAGTGATAATTTCCCTCAAGGTGATGACGCGAAAAATTTGCGCCTCCTAGAAGAATTCGAAGATAACCAGGCCACGTTTATTCCTTTTAAATTTCAATTTGATTATCGAGTCGCGACATAAAGAAACTTGGAAAAAAAGAAAATCCACAACTCTAACTTAAACTTATACAAATGTTTAATTTTTAAAACTTGATATTTTATTAAAGACAAATTTAGCGTAGCAGAATGTGTAATGTGCAATTATTGTTACAAGTTACAGATTTTATATATAGCTTGGAACGCTTGTGCATCACATGGAACGTTAGCTTAGACGTGTAATTAATGTCAAAGGTAAGCCGGCTAAACATTAACGCTTTGACGGTCTCTGTCACATATTCGTGACTTTGATATAATAGCTTTCTAACTAATCGTCGTTTGATCCATTTCTGGGTAGTGTGGCAGTTTTCGATTGCAATTTAGAGAATTAGTAGATTCGTATTAAAGAATACGAAATAGGACGTACAAGGATATTGTACGTAACAAACGTGTACACGTACTACGTTATATACTTTGACCATCTCGTACGTCATAAATAAGCCGCTTAAACATACAAGAAGACAAAAAAGTTTTCCGATAAATATATAACATTGGCTGCCGTTATATTCCGATCACGTGTTCATCGATAAGCTGCAGAATAGAACGAATAAATCTGTGATCAAGGTATAACCGGACGATTTCCCTTCGTCTATAAAAAAAATAAAAAAAGAAGAAGAAGAAGAACAATATCGATCGATATGTAACAGGGGATTCAGGTCTCCGGGTCGTTGGAAACAAGCCAGAAAGTGAAACTACCGACTCTTCAGGTTGCCTATTGGCCTATCTGCGAACACCATGTTTTTCAATTCGGATAATGGTAACCACTGTTCCGAAATCGTCGGAATATTTTGGCTCGACAGTGGTTTTCAACGATCGCTTTGAATAAATGAAATTGACCAAAACCGCTGTTCGTTTCGAGCTTCTTTGTTACACGATTGAATATCATCGACCATTGTTACAGATTTTTTTGAAATTCGTGAAATTATCGAATACGCCATTCAATTTGTCCCAATAAAAAAAAAAGAAAAAAAAAAACCTACCCAGATCAAATTGAACGAAGTATTGTATTTCGATTACCGGGCTGAGTAATATTCTGATGGATAACTTCCAAGTTAATGGATATTGTTGAAACTCCGTGTTGAATTATCAGGAAACGTGTTAAAAGTGAAATTGATCGATCTTTCGTCTCGTTCTCGCGGAAAATTCAATTATACCTACCGAGCCGTGCTGCGGTTATCAATTTAATATACTAACAAATTGAATTAATAATACGGTGAGTTTAACTTTAGAATACCAGAGGAGGGGGTGATGATTGTCTCGGAAATTTCTTTAGCTTCTCAGTCAATTCTTTTATACTTAAGTTCGTTTATATAATATGCAGAGTGTTTCCGGATTAAACGTCCAAACTTAAAAGATGAATTTGGGACCCCGGAACAAACAAAAATTTTCTTCTTAGAAATATGCCCGCAAACGTTTCGTTCAAGAGCTATTGACTTCTGAAGTTACAGAATTATTTGTCCCTTTTGTTTGCAAACGTTTAATAATTAAAAAGCATTAAAAAAATTATTGAAACCCAATTATTATTATTATTAAAAAGCAATAAAGATAAATTTATTATTTTGAAATTATTTATTCGCGGTGTAATTTCATTGTTATTATTCTCATTGTGTTTTCTGTTATTATTGTTATTGTATTTTTGGTTGCAAGTGTGCGCCGATTTGCCTACGAAAGCGGAATGTCCATGTAACCCCAAGCAAAGGCATTAATTATTAGTACTATTTATTCCTAATTTCTAATGGAATAACTTTAGAAATGAATATCTTTCGAACGAAACGTTAACGAGCATATTTCCAGAAAAAATTTTTTTTTTCTGAGGTCCTACATTCATCTTTCAAGTTTAGCCCTTTAATCCGGAAACACACCGTATAAAGATTCATTGAACCAGTATTTTATTTATGTGAGGGTACAAAGGGCTCCCTTTGCCCCTAGCAGTCCATATAAAAAGAATGATGGATTACACTAATATTGAGAGTACCAGAAGCAAATAATGTACATTATTGTTCTCATCTGCACGTTTAGGTGCAAGCGTACTCGAGCCAGAAGGCTGGCTAATAAGCGGCGAGGAGCGGTGAGAAAAAAAAACCAGGGATCAATTAGGGTTAACAGGTTGTAATTTTGCGGTATTCCAGGTTCCTGTGTGGACTCGTGTCACGAAACAAATACAAAACGAAAAAAGAAAAGAAAAACCATCGGTCTGATCTTAAACTAGGCTCAAAAGCCGTAGAAATTTCTAGGCTAACCGTGGCGTATTCGATTACAACAAACACTGTAACAAGATTGACCCGAAACACAGGGTTCAAAGTTGAAAGAGATTGACCGACTCCCTGATACGGGGCCAAGGAGAGGGGAATAAAAGAGTTTGGAAAAAGAAAACAGAAAAAAGAAGAAAGAAAATCAATATAACCTCTCACGTTGAATATCGATCCACGTTAGACGCGTTCCTATTGTCTCTGTACCGTTTTTCCAACTTCCACGATGGAACAATGGAAACCTCGTTGCCGATCGAACGAAGTTAATTACCACCGAAGAGACCCCTTGATTCGACTGGCTTTCGATAACGAATATCGACGTTTAATTTCTCTTACGACTTACATTGTTCCTTCCCATCGAGATTCCGATCACGCGTACCTGAAACGTTCCTCAGGGATTAAGCTAACGACTCGACGACGACGACGACGACGACGACGACGACGAAACAAAAGGGACTTCAGATACGTATGCTGCAAGCTGATTCATTTGCATTCGAAATAACGGACTTGTGTATGAGCGTTTTCGAACAACAGCGTTGCAATTTGGATTATTTTTTCTCGAGGGAAACAAGTTACTGGAAAATTTAAGATTGCATGGTTTTATTGAAAAGAACCATTTTTTTTTTTATTTATATACTGTGAATATTTTATATTTTATGTTGGTAATATTTATTATTAACACGTTGACTGCCACAGTGAAAACGGACGTGGGTAGTCAGACACGCTGAAATCCTAATTATTAACAATACAATCGACTAATTTTCAAATTTAACTTTTCAATTCGATAGCTAACATTATTAGCTTAATGGTAACGCTATCCGTGGTTTATTTTATCATTTCTGTTGGTAATTATTTGATTGTAAAAAATTTCGGGTGCCGGTCACCGGTGACCCCCGTGGCAGTCAACGTGTTAATAATATGGAAGTGTTTAGTTTCACTAATGTGGGAATGTTAACCCTTTCACCGCTGTAATTTTGAAGTAGTTTAAATTGCTATCCAACGATCCAAAAAGTGTAGCGTAATTGGTGCAAATATTGTGTCTTGGACCCTTCTAGAAATTTAGAAATATAAGTATCTAAATATACTCAAAATAACGCTTTTGTACAATTGTATCAGATACAACCCCGGAATAACAACCCTCAATTTATCCCCAAGACTGATGCTTCCCTACAAAAAGTCTCACGTTGAAAAATGTTAAAAATATTCTGAATTCTGTATACGATGAGGAATTCGTAATTTTCATGGTGTATATATCCTTTTTCCGAGATGTTCTATTATATATACAACAGTCGAACTGGAAGAGCGCTGAACAAGGGTTTTCGTCTATCGCATGCAAATCCGATAGACTCTCATCGTAACGCCAGCACCGATATTAAATTTCATACGTCCTGATCGCGACCCGAATTCTGTGGAAATTCTCGACCAACAGGAAACACCAAGAACCTGATACATCAGCTGCGGGAACGAGTGTCGTAAGGGTTGACGGGATACTTCGCCATGCGTGTCAAATCTTTACTCGATACGAAGCATTCTGAATCCATCAATGTCCAAAGTAATAAAACAATAAAATCTGACTTTTTTTCATTCCACTACTGTCATTATGAAAATTATAAAAAAAAAATTAAATATCTCAGCAACGGTAAGTTTTAGGACAGATGCACCTTAGTGCTTTTATACTCAGAATATGCTACGCCTCCACTTACAAGAACATCATTTATATCACATTATACAGTTTCGTAAAACCTTATAACTTTTATAAGTAACATTTTCTCATATTGTTTGAAATAACCAAGATATTCAAGTGGACAGGGTTTGTGGGACACACTAGTATATCGGTATAGTCGTTGTTTTGAATAAAATTGGAGGCACACATCGGTATTATTCTGATTGACACAGATACGATTGAATCGTCAACAAAGGGTTAAACTTTCGCGATGTCTGCATTATCGAAAGGCTCGTTTAAAAGAGAGTGATCCTTCGATTGCAATTACGAGCACGTATACGGCAGGATTTAATTCGCGATACCCGTTCGCGTTGTCGAATTGCCGAGTGAAATGCCGATCGATGAATATTCATCATCGACTGTTTAACGCCAGTCGGATCAAAGAAACTTGAATATGTATGTTTCTTCGGCGAAACGCGATAAAATGGTATTCGTCCTGTCAGATCCGTGCCCTCTATTAACCGACTGCTTTCCATCGACAAATATCCATCGTAACGCTTCGACTTTTCTTCGAACAAACAAACCTAATACAAACGGCTTTTATTTGACGAACAAATATGAACAAATACGTTCAGATTTGTTGGACTCTCTACAAACTTTTGTAGCTTTGTAGCTAGGTGACACCTTCTGTATCAATTTTCAATGCAGGATGTTGGATAAAAAGAGGATCAAGTGTTGGGTGGCTAAGGATGTTCACACGTTCGGTATCCTTTGTCATCGTTTCCTGCGTGCTCGAAATTATTATTCTGAGGGTTTGCGAAGTGAAAATTTTGGTAACACGATCGTTGGTCAATGTAATTATAGTTGAAGGATTTATGCTGTTGATTCGACACGTGGAAAATCCTTCGAAGTTAAACTTCATTGAACTAATATTTTGTGAAAATATTATACATACAATTTACAATAATTTTGAGTATTTAAGAGTGAAGAAACGTCGGTGAAAAATTAACGCGGTCAAATGTCCCCTTTAAAAATTGCATATGTATGAAGGAGAAACCAGTCATATGTAAAAAGTGAAATTAATTGATTATTTGATTTAATAAAAATAAAAATATATGTTTGATTGTATTATTAGAAATCAGAAGTTACGTTGCGAATTATTTTCTTTAATAAATTAAGAATTTGTCTTTAAAAATCAACGTTTACTTCATAAGGGCTCAAATGACCCCTTATGGTACGAATAGGTATATGTAGTGTCGGTACGTTTAGTGTTAAATAGAATATTATTGATTCGATATAAAGAAAATTATTTCATGTTAAAAATATCAAATAAAAGCCAAAGATTTATAAACCAAAGAAATAAATGAAAATTTGAAAAATTGTTATAATTAAAGTCGCAATAACGAGTAATACTGCGTAAAAGATCCATAAAATGAAGGTTATGAAAACACCTGGGAGTTGAACATCTACACTGTGGATTATGAACATAATGAAAACATATACGCGAAAGCGTGTTAATAATGGCGAAGGGTGCTGGTAGTTGATTAATAGTTCCTCCACCATTTAACGCCCGAATAATTCAACACTGCAGATTCCTCGCGTGTTCTCGACCAAGTTCACGATCGATACTGTTAAAACATTCCTATATTTCACCTCTCGTTTTTCTCTTTTTTTTTCTTTTTATTTTTGTTTGTCCACTTTTTCCCCCGATGACATAAACTTTTGCACCAAAAGCTTGCGCTCTTTTGAACATCCACGAATATATTTCACCCGTGCAAACATCACACCAACTATCGTGCTGTTTTCAGGATAATTGAACGGTTCTCAAAAGTCGTGGGCGTTTTTCAGAATTCAATACACAAAGTAGATTTTGAAGCTGGTATTAAAAAAGAAAAGAGAGAGGGAGAGTTAAAGCACCAATTTTCACAGATTCTTGGAATCTTATCGATCAGAATATCATTTTAGCTGACCAATCTAGGAAAAGTATTAGGCTTACATGATTTCGATTAAATCGAAAATAAATTTTAACACTAGAACTACCAAGCGGGTCAAAATGACTCGCTCCTGATTTTTTATTAACCGACTTCGAAAAGGAGGAGGTTACTCGATTCTCGAAATATAAGTTAGCTTTTATTTTGATAAAGAATTATTCTATATGTCAGTTTATTTTGTTTTCAATTTCAGCTTTAATTTTGAAATAAGGGTACACCGAACGTCGCGTCTGCAATTCTAGTATTAACACGTTGATTGCCACAGTGAAAACGGACGTGTGTAGTCAGACACGTTGAAATCCTAATTATTAAGAATATAATCAACTAATTTTCAAATTTAACCTTTCAAATCGATAGCTAACATTATTAGCTTAATGATAACGCTATCCGTGGTTTGTTTCGTCGTTTCTTTTGTTAATTATTTGATTGTAAAAAATTTCGGGTGCCGGTCACCGGTGACCCCCGTGGCAGCCAACGTGTTAATATCTTTTCAGACGTAATCTCTAAATCTTGGTATTGAATCAAATTTCAGAAATCACGCGTTGCAATTTTTAAAATTATAACATATCAATTTTACGTCATTCTACGTTATTAATTTGAAAGAAATAATACTCTCCCGTTATCTATGCTTAATTCGTGACTTTCGGTACTTTTCGCAGGCCAGCTATCGCAGCTTATTATTTTTCTGATCTGTTGCTTTTTCTACGCAAAATATGAGAAGAAATACAAAATTGCAGCTTTTGCGCACGCGACGGTATCACGAAAGTCGTCGAGGGGATTTTGGTCACACGCGAAACGATCGAGAGAAGCCGTAAGATACGGGCGGTGTTCGGGGGCGTTTCATTAAAAGTCGATATTACGAGACGGGGGTGTTAGAGCTCGATCGTGCGAATCTAGACACGCGACCTAGACACGACCTTTCTTAACTTCCTCTAAAGAACGGGACTAATACAGACACCGACGTAGCTTCGACAATCGAATAAACGATTAACCATGTTCTACGTATTCACGATTTATAAATACACTTGAAACTCACCCTTCGTCTATCGATCAACCTTCAAACGGCACCATTTCAGTTTTTAACCGCGACAAAACTTCTGCTCGATCTTATGCTTTGCGTTTCTTTCATTAAAATTACCTACTATGTTTAATAATTTTTTTTTCAACTTTTGATTAATAATTAATAATTTTGGATTCGTAAAATTAGACTGACAAACCTTTCCAAGCATTTTTCCTCAAAATTTCTTAAATTCCACGGCACAGAAATTGAAAAATACCAGAAACGTAGCAGAAGATTTTTTTGTTTCGAATAATATTTGCTGGGATTGAAAGTTCATATTTGCAGAGTTTGGTGAAAGAATTTTGTAATATAAATATGTGATAGACTGGTAGTTCCATGACTGGAATAATTCGATTTGAATTAAAAGTAGAAGAAATGCTGAAAGTTTCGAAAGTTTGACACAAAATTAATTGAACGATCAGGAGAGATATATCCAGCTAGATCCGTGGTTCTCAACCTTTTTGAAGCCAGGGAACACTTTTGATTTTATGAAAAATTTGCGGAACACCAAAATTAATGATCCAAAAAACAAACAAAAACATATTTATAGAAAATATATTACTAAATATATTTAATATAAAATATATACATAAAGAAAAAAAATATACAGACATGACTTTTATTAAAAAATTAAAAAAGATTATTACACAAAAGAAAAAAGAAAATTATTTACAAATACATATATATTCTTGAATGAAATTTATTTGAGGCTACAATCATTCATCCACGATTTTCTTATCCACGTTTTATTAATTATAACATTATATCATTTCTGAAAAAAATTCGACTTTCATAATTTCGCGGAACACCGGTCAAGAACCACTGAGCTAGACAGTTGTACAACTACGTCCAAGTAAGTAAATTGTACGTTTCCTTCGCAAACACGGGACGTTCGATTTCAATGTTTAAACAAACTTCGAACCCGGACAGACAATGAAATTCAACGGATACACGTAGTCGGTAAATATTTTATCGTCGTAGCCACGCTTCGATTCCTCTTCTATAAGTAAGAATCGCCGTCGAGTCGAATCGGGTCGGGTCAAACTCGACGTGAAACGCGAAGAAAGGGCGAATTCAATTAAAAACGATCGAGGAGAGAGAGAAAAAAAAGTTTCCAACGATCGATAAATTTGAATACAAATATTATTATTAGAATATTCGAAATATGTAAATTTCAAATCCTAATATCTGAATAAGAGGCATTCAAATTGCTTACATTTCAAATACAGAATCTATTAATCCGAACGAAGTCCTCGAATTATTCAAATTTTGTTAAATTTCATATCTAATGGTATTCGAACAGTTACATTCATCCAGCACTGATCCAAACTGGTGCCAATAATTATTGTAGATGTATCGTCGCTGTGGAAGGAAAAATCACACGCTCTAACTATTCCGTTTACGAGATACATTTAATATTAACAATAAGTAAATTATAGAAATTGGTAACACGCAATATATCTTCCTATCGCTACAGTCTTGCCAACTTATTTTTTAGGATAAAGCCTACCGTACATTAGAAAATAAAAATAACCCTACGTTATTAAAAAATTCTGTTTATTTCTAAATATTTAAATAATAATTCTTATACCCGAATACCCGCTTTAATTAATCATTTGCAACGGTGCACCAACCAAAATTAACCTGTATCGAATTGTCATGTAAAGATAATGAACATTTTGAGAAATATCCTCTTTCTCATTTGTATAGTTAAAGAATTCTTGATTAATTAATCAACCTACAAATACACTTAAGAACAATTTCCAAAGGAATCATTTCGTTTCTTTCTTTCTTTTTTTTTGTGCAAACAAGAAGTCATCATTTCTGTCGATGGTTGAACGTATCGTCGTATAACGAAGTTCTAGGAGGGCAATATTTCACGAGATAATAAGGAACAAACAACGTTCCCTCGTTTCGGAGCCGCTATACGAGTACGAGGGGCAGAAAATACGTTTCGACCAAAGGTCAACATCGTGCTCCAATAAAGTGTAAATGGATTACGCTCTAAGCTCCTGATACGACTACGCCGAATCCAAAGTGCCCAACGGTGAGACGATTTCGCACAATCTCGTCGAATCCAGTGTCAACGGACACTCTAAGAAGCCATTACATACGTTTCCCTTACGACGAGAATTCCGTGCCTTTGCAATTTCTTATGCACTGCACTTCCGTGATGGGTATAGTTTGTCTTCGTTTTACCGCCCGAACGGTCGAACCATGGTTCTTTAACGCACAAAGTATGAAAAATAAGAGCACCATTTGTTTTGCTTCGGTGAAAACGTAAGATTAAAACGAAATTCCGTTTGCCAATTTAAAATAATATACGAGCTGACTGGATTAATAAAATATTCACCAATTTCTTTTTATTTAATATTTAATTTATCAGAATATTTAAAAATGTGAAGTTTATCGTAAAAATCTAATTTTTTCCAAATTTCGGCAAACTTTAGAGCACACGCGCGACCGGAAGATATAAACCGATTTCATTTCCTTTTTTACCCCTTTTTAGTCTCTCCAATTCGCAACTTTTCCGCGGTAATACGACTTGTACAAAAATATTTTCAATTTTTTCGGCCCATCCTAATGTTTATCGAGTGGAGAATCGCGTCATAGACGCGTATTAGAGACGACGTCGCTTGCTCTACGGCACTGTACGCTTTCGTGCAGCGAGCAATGGAAAGTAATAGAAGAACCGTCCACGAAGCGTAGAGCAATTTGAAAAGTTGATGAAGCAAAATCGAATGTTTCATACGCAACAACCAAATATAAAAATGTCGTAAGCTACGAACGGTTAATTACTCCGAACAAAAAATGAATCGATCAAACGAAGAAAGAAACACGACTTCAAGAATTGATATTCATACGACGTGTCGTGTTCGCGATGGAGTCGGTGTGAAATTATCTACCTGCGCTTCAGGATCATTCTATGTGCTTTAAACACCTGCTGTATATAACATCGAGGAACGTTACGTTGCTTACAACAGCGAAGCTATCGATTCCCGTTATCCGTCGACACTTATCCAAGCACCGGATGACGTAGCAGTTAACATTGCAAGTGTAAACGATTCGTGTTGACGCAAGTAGACAAGGAAAAAAAAGAAAAAAGACCGTTTGCACCATTGCACGAACCCCGAAGCTTTTCACCCGACGGACGACAACCGCGTTCCGGGAGCCCTTCAAGTTCCACGTTCGCCAAAGCGTGACAAATCGAATCGATCCTTTGCGCTCGTGATTGGAAATTGTTCGAAATTTAATTAATCCTTTCCCGATAATACAAATACAACGATTTCTACGGATAACAAAAGCGTCGGGTTGACTCGGATTCTGATAAATAAAAATACGAACGGAACTGATGTTATAAAACCGTACAGGAAAAGAAATGATATTTTTGGAATATTATAAACAGATTGTTGGATCAAGTGTTGATAAAAAGAATAGCGAGGGATTTAAGTGATTTCTAGAAATATTCATTTAAACTATTTAAAGTATAGTTAAATGTGGAAAACAAATTCATTTTTATCGTCGTGGTGCAATTTTAAATTTCACCGCGAACGAGTAATTTATATTTCATTCTTTAAACAGGGTCAAATCCGATCGTCGAGTCGGCCGCGAATCGGAACGTTTCGCTGGTGCGTTTGTTCAAAATTAATCCATAGCTCGAAGGTTGAACCAAAAACTGCCCCAGATACGCCCCGCTAATAAATCACGGGTCCCGTTCGACACAGGCTACAGAGGAAAACAGCAAAAACCGCAGAATTTGGTAATTCCCCGCTGTCTGGATGAATTAGTCCACCGACGTGTCAATTTTCTGACACAAGCTATTTTATTTTTCCTCCCTTTTATGCAACAGCCAATTACCACGACGCTAGCGTATGACCAGCATAATTCCTAGGTTACGTTTGTAAATTGGTAAATTAGAATTAGGGGGGAAGGAAAAAAGTAGGAATAAAATTGAGTATTTTTACCACGGTAGCTTGCAACTGAGTTTATACTCGAGTAGTGGGATAGAATTAGGGGAAAAGGTTAGTAACAAAATTAGATGATTTATTACAACGCTAACTTATGACCCATGGATCACCAAGTGACCTACTTGAGTTCGGCAAATAAAGTATAATATATAAAAATAAATGATAAAACATAAACACGAAACAAACACTTTGAGATAGTGTAATTTTCCACAGTGCAACTTCTCCTAGTGTAAATAATCCTTATCGTCTATATTATCTAGCGTAGTTGTCCCTAGCGTCTAGATTCCCTAGTCTTAATATACTTTGGATGAATAATCCCTAGTTTCAATACTCCCTAGTGCAGTTTTCCCTGGTGTAAAGAATCCCTAGTGTCAATATTCCTTAATGTAATTATCCGAAGCATCAATACTCCCTAGTGTAATTGTACGTAGTGTTAATACTCCCTGGTATAATTTTGCAGATTGTACTTTTCCCTAGTATAATTATCCCTAGCGTCTATATTCCCGAGCCTTATTATACCTAGGGTCAACAATCTCTAGTTTAAATATTCCCTAGTGCAACTAATCCCCAATGTCAATATTTCATAGTACAATTTTCCCTAGTGCAAATAATCCCCAGTGAAGATTAGTCTGCGTTGCGTGCGAAAAATGCGTGGCAGACAACGTAAGGTCAAGTATGGCGCGGGTGGTTGGCTAAGTGTTAAGTATCTTAACGCGTCGCTAGCTTTGATTAAAAATTGCCAGCAGATCAATCTTATCTTATCCAACCGAAAAGACACCGATCGTTCAACCGTTAATCAATTTTGATCCAAGGATCTTTTCATCGCGACTTTGTTAGGATTCCCCCGGCTAAGAGGGTGAAACGATGGTTCTACCAAAAGGAAACGGGAACACCGCAAGAGATCGGAAACGGTTGACATCGAAAGAGAAAAGCAAAGCAACGTCTGTTGGGAACAGCTGCTCCTGCTTATGTCCGTCGTTCGTCACAGAGCTTCTTGGACTCCGAAGAGCAAAGAACCGTTTCGTATATACGTAACAGAGAAAAAGAAATACAAGGGGTGTACACGTACACATACACAGACAAGAAGAAGGGAGAAGGATGAAAGAAGAGGGCGCGGGTGTGATAGTGGTGGATACAGGGTGCAGAAGAACTTATCTATACGGGGTGTTCGCAAAAGTTCAAGTTAAATTTGATACAGTGTGTTAATTGGATCGAGTTGATGAAAAAAGTTCCTACGAACCTGTGTCCTGCAAAAGTTTGGTCGTGGAATTTTGTGACGGGGAAAGATTTCACGGAAGTTTGTACGTACCTGAAACAGAAACGAAGATAGTTAAGATTTGAGAAAAAGATTTGAAGTTTTAGATATCAAGAGTTTCTAACTCTGTAGTCGCATTTGCGACTACTTTAACTCGATTTTATTACAATATTTTGCATTCGGAGCATTTTTGGATACCTTTAAATATAATTTACTTTTCCACCAATGCTTCCGAAAAGTAAATTCACTATTTTGGAAGTAAAGTGTCACAAATGTTTATGAATCTATTTATTTTTATTCCTTTCATCGATCTTCTATATTGTACTGTAAATAAAACTTGAATTTTGCATTTCAAAATACCCTGGTAAATTAAATATGTCCCTCCAGAGGCACCACTCGCGTGCGAAGGGTTAGTTTAATTATACTTTGGTTTTGTGTATAATCTTCCAAAGTAGAGTATATGACATCGATTAGTAATTTGGATAACTTCGAATTCGAATATCCGTTTATTCAAATACGTTAAAATTCTCATTACAGTCCCAACGCTAACGTTAATTATACCAACACACTATAATTATGCTAACTCAAATTACGATCGTTTCATTTCCCAATTTAACTTATCCAACGTTACCCCGAATTGTCTTCAACTCCTATTACTTCCGCAATGATATTAAATTCGTAGTGCCAATCACGAACGACCATTTCAATGAAATATAATTCACCGAAAACAATAAATCCCCAAAATATAATTTCCAGTTTTCCAAAAAATAGATTAAAGTCGATCGTATCGAAAAATCCTTGGTT
Source organism: Stelis phaeoptera (assembly GCA_943735885.1). Taxonomy (NCBI): domain Eukaryota; kingdom Metazoa; phylum Arthropoda; class Insecta; order Hymenoptera; family Megachilidae; genus Stelis; species Stelis phaeoptera. Next base: position 9,086,513 of record OX030937.1, read on the forward strand.
ACAAAACGATCGAAGTTTCAATGGGTCAACGCACGGTATCAATCGAGTTTCAAATTTTTACGAGACACCCTGTACACGGGGAACCCCTGGTGCTCGGTGAGTGGCGATCGATCGTAACATTCGCTCGTCTGTACCTCTCACTCTAGCTTCTCTTTTCCCACCCTCGTTCTATCGCTGTCCGATACGTGCACTTTACCCCGCCACCCTTTGCATCCAGAGCTCTCTGTCTCCGTCGCACACCGCGTTATATCGCCAGGCCAACCCGGCTAGGAAAGCGCCTGCTTGCTGCACAACCCGACTGCTTTTCGCGCGACGTTACCACACGATCGTGTTTCTGCTAAGATTTCCACGGAGAATAAACCGCTGCGATAGGATAAACGAGCCAAAAAGCTTGCACACAAACACAGACACACGAGCGTAGGTTTTGGAAGAAGCGGTGCAACATTCGAAACGCTTGTTACGCCAGGATTAGAAACGGAACTCGTGTTCTTCCCGTTAGTTGGATATCAAGCTACAAAATCACGGTCGACCCGCGTGTTTCATCTTGTGTGATTTTTAATCGTAGTTTAGGAGAGAAGATGTACGTATCGTTGTTTGAAAAATATGAAAATTGAGGGAACGAATTGAATATTTGAATGCGTAAGTTTGGAAGGGTAGGATAACGTTAGCTTTGGTAGCTGACCGTCGCTATTTCTGTCGAATATCGGTGTATTTGAATTCCACCGGTATTTGAATATTTGGATACAGTAAGAATTGGTGGGGATAGCGACGGTCAGCTACAAAGTTAACACACAGATATATGAAGATATAAACCGAGGCTTTGTACGAGGGGTTACTGATAATCGCGGCAAGAGGGGCACCCATCTGACTTCGACTATTTTCGTAAGCGCAGACTCGTATATGTTCGGCTTTTCGTAGTTGCATGTTATAAAAATTGAAATTAATATTAACCATTCTTGTAAGTGCATAATAATAAAAATACTATAAAGTCTTTTCTATTATTTTTTAAGACCGAAATATATAAGATTTTACATTGCAAGGAAGTTTAGAATTGTTGAAACAATCTTGGATTTTAAATATTAAATTTGAAAAATATTATTTATTTAAATTATTATATAGCGAATTTTATATTTAACATTTTATTTGATATTATTTCTGGCATTCTTTTATTTAATAATCAATGTAAATGTTTTATAAAAAGGCCGCAGGAATATAATATGAGGAATGTAAAGGAAAATAAATAGAATTTATATACAATATATATATGTATATAATTATTCTAAATTTTGAATCCAGATAATCTACAAATTTAATTTATACAACCTGTAGGAAAAATATTTTACTTACAAGAGTTTGAAGTGTTTTCTACTTCAATCTGTTTTTGCATCCATATACTACACAAAAACTCCTTTCTTTTAAATAAAATTTGTTGAACTAGCTACACTGACTACACTATGCATATACACATTCACAGTACGATATGTGTGAGCCGAATACTATTGAGTCTTGCCGGAACAAATCGATGTCAGACGGGTGCCTTCTTCATCCCAGAAACCAGATCCCCCCTTACCTATAGTAGCACTTTATACTCGGTCTATATCTTCATATGTCTATAAACTAACAAAATAGTGTGTCTCAAACACATAGCACAAAATATGGTCTACCCTTCCAAATCCCAATTTGATCGATACTTAAATGGTTTTCCATTGGAATTCCACTGATATACAAATATTATTCGAACGACTAGAAAATCAAATTCAAATTCTGCTAGTATCCGAATATTCCAATACACCGAGAGCCGAGGAAGTATCAACGATCAGCTACAAAAACTAATACCGCTATTAGTTGATTCTCGATCCACGTTTTCCCTCAAAAAGTCCAACAAAGGAACAAAATTCCTCTCCTTCCTTTGATTTTCTCTTTTACCCTCCGGGTGTAATGCAGTTGCCCAACGTTCCAGCGTGTCTAGGATTTCTTCGTCGAATCACCGTCTTTCTTCAGCCACCGTCAGCTTCCTGATTCCAGGTGTGGAGCAGGAAACGAAGCTCTGTCTCTCCTCTCCTCGTTGGAAGATTACGTTCGAGGATCGAAATCGTGACTTAACCGTGCGTTTTGATTTTCGAGATCGAAACGGAAGAACAGACAAGAAGAAATAAAACGAACGAACAAGAGTTTGTTGATTAACGCGCACAAAGGCTAGCGTCCACGAGGCATTGTACGCGTCTTTTACGGATCCATTAATATTTCGGACACGGGGTATCGTGAAAATTTCAATTTCCGCCAGCAAACGAAGCGGAACGTGACGACAGAGAGGGTTGACAGAGGTATTGTTGACGATTCGTCAAAAGACCGTGTAATTCGACCCGATATTAATTGACGAAAAACGCCCACCGCGTGCGAAACAGACGATACAATCGAATTACGGTTCCCTTTCGATCGATAATCAAGTGGTGCGCGCCTCGTACCGGAGAATCAATCAAAGCTGGCCGTTATTCGAATAAAAATCGCCAATAAAATGTCAATAACTTTGTAATCGAATAATCATAGAATCCAAAGCTTTTGTGCTGTGAATAACGATTCACTTCGTTGTATTCGTAATTTTTATTTTAAAAAACTATCGAAATAAACGATTGGTTAAAAAGTTGCTCAAAAAAATTCTTCGAATTCCGATTTTTATTTAAGCGAATTACAAATTTCGCTTTCCGCGACTCAACGGGTCGTCGCTTGCAATTGTAACGAGGCTTTTAAAACTTAGCTGTTTCAAATTCGATCGAAGGATGAGGAAGCATTAGAAAAACGCTCGGAGGCGTCAATCCTGCTAATAGAATTTGTAAACTGGCAAACAGCTGAAGTCACGGCCTTGACTTCCTCGCAGATACTAAGTATACCGTTCGGACTTCAGACGAATCGTTCATTCAAATGTAAAACGCGAAGGAATTTATTTAAATAGACATCGATTATGTGCGACAGTCGGCTACCCGTGTTCCAATATTCATTTCGAGCGATTTTAATCGACCGCTAAGATCTCCATGAATATATTACACCGGCTAAGTATCTAATTCGATCGTTTCGTAAGCGATTTTAATATTTAAACGGCGATCTTGGAAACGGTGATTTGAAGCGGTCAATATTAATATTTGAATACTTTAATCACATTTTTATCCTATTCTTAGATTTTACGTGCAAAAGTCTTAAGTAGCACAAGTTCCTAGCATTCTCTTTTCTTCTCAAAATTGGATATTTTTTTATAGGATTCTCTTCGATACCGAAATATTGCAATATTTTACAATATTAGACTTTTTATCTGATATAAGATTATATGGAGAATGGAGAGCACGTCGAATCCCGAACGATTCGAAACAATTAAACGGACCGAACACGTACAAGTAGCAATCGTCGAATTCTGTGAGGTATCGAGATAATCCTGACTCCGCTTTATCTCTCGAATAGCGAGAGCTAGGCGAGATTAGCTTCCGGTGTCCGGGTCTACTTGGCCTAAAAGCAAGCTTTAGCCCGAAATGGCGTAGCCTCGAAATTGCTTTCTAGTCGCACGGTGCATCTTTTTTCGAGAATTTAAGGGAACGAATTTCTATCCCCATCCCCTCCGGGAAGAGGGTTTCTGTCTCGTGCGAAATAACTTTCCCATTCCAAGAACGGACAACTCCCCCCGTGCAAACGGGCTTTCATGTGGAAGCACATTAAGCACGTTCTTGATTAAAGAGAGAAAGAAAAGGTGGAAGGTAAGAGAGATTATTATTTTTCTTCTGGAAGCTTGAACTGACGGTAATTTCATGGACGTCGAGAGTTTGCTTCCTAACGAACGAGAAATGTTATTTCTCGATGCTACGATTTATTTGCTCCACAAATGATCTCATCGAGTGTCTTTTCCATCTTTCCCGCGCGAAATTCATTTTTATTCGTAAGGAAAAACGAGTTTCTTGAGAACTTGCTCGATGATTTTCGTATTTGAAATATCCCGATGGTTCGGAAAGGATCGATTAATATTTTTAATTTGTAATTTGCAACCGCACGATAACCGAAATTTATAATTATAGAAAATCACAAAGTAACTATACGCTGTTTGAAATTTGTAATTACAGGAACTTGTAGCTATAGAATATTCAAAATTTCTATTTATAAAATATTGTAATCATAGAAAACTTCTTGGTAATAATTAACCCTTGAACGATGAATCTTTAACCCATCGAAAATTTACCTAAAATTTACAGATTATCTTTCCGACACACAAAATATTTCGTTCAAAAATCTAAGCACCCAGTTTCTATCGACTTTATGTACATCCGACAGGCTGCAAAATGTGCATAAAACCTGGTAGCAAAGTGTCAGCCATGCAAATCATCCACAAAACCGATCCTTTGATGTCCCGGCACGTTTAATTACTCGCAATCTAATCATTCCACTGATTAACATACGATTCCCAGGAAGAACGGTTCAACAGCAGTTACAGCAGCTGAAATCCGGAACGACGAAAAGCCCAGGAGGATGAATCTCGTTAAAAAATGTACGGCTTATCGCGTGAACAGCGAAAGCCCATTCCGCCCTATGAATAATAACCAGGACAGGAGGGGAGAGAGGATCAGATTAAACGTTGACGAAGTTCACACAGTCTAACGACTGTTGAATATAAAGGAGATTATCGACAGTTAGCCAGCACGAAAACAGACGATCACCGTTCAATAAGCCGATCGGTTTAGAAGCCTCTTGGGACTCGGCTCCGAGGCTGAAACCAGCGGAATTAACCGATCGGAATCGAAACAACGGACATGCCGTCTCTCCGACAACCATAATATTCGTCTTCTCCGTCTCGATGCGACAACGTTCTGTGGTATTCACCGGGATGAGAATGACTTCCGTACACAATCGAACAGAACATCGCGGTGTCCGTCGTTCCTAACGTAACGTGTACACGAAACGTGTGTGGGGATTGTTGACAAAGACCTTATCGATGGAATTTCTATTGACAATCTGACGCTATTTGGTCGTTGACGATTCACTTCGTTGATTGTAACCATCAAGGTATTTGTTCATGGATGATATCAGAGAGACGTTTTGCAAAGTAACGCTTCGATTGAAACGTGGATACCAGTCTTGGAAATGTGTAAGGTGTCTTGGGTGTACAACGTAGATTCAAAAGTAAAAGGTTTCAGTTTTGGGAGAATCTGGGAAGATTGTAGAGAGATTTTGAGGAAAATGGACGGAGATTCGAGGGAGATCCTTGGCAAATGTTGAGAGAACTTTCTAAGGGGATCTTCAGGGCTCAAGAAGATCCTAGGGCTTAAGGTGATTCTGGGGAAATGTAGGGAGAACTTATGGAGATTCTAGGGAAATGTAGGGAGAACTCACGGAGATTCTAAGGAAACTTTAGGAAAAATTGTGCAGATTCTACGGAAATCATAAGGATTCCTTGGGAGAATCTAGGGATATTCTGGGAAATCCTCCGGGAAACCCATGGAGGTTCCAGGGAAATCTTAGAAAAACCTAAGGAAACTCTAGGGAGATCCTAGAGGAACCTACCTACGGAGATTCTAGGAAAATTCGTGGAAGAACCTAAGAAACTCCTAAAACACATTGACTGCCACAGTGAGAACGGACGTACGTAAGCAGACACGATAAAATCCTAATTATTAAGAATGCAGTCGATTAATTTTCAAATTTAATCTTTCAATTCGATAGCCAGCATTATTGGCTTAATATTAACGCTATCCGCGGTTTGTTTCATACTTCTTTTTTTTTTTCTTCGTGTGTCAGTCACCGAGTGACTGACCTGGCGCTTAACGTGTTAACCGAGAAAATCTTAACCCTTTCGTTACTACGGGCGACTATAGTCGCTCTCCATAAAATGCCGCGTATTGTCTTACACATACCTACGACGAGAGATTGGAATTATTGAACATCGAATATCTTACTCTGGACATGTAGCATCAGTAATTTGTTCTGCATCATTTTCTTTTTTTTTTTTTTTTAAACACCGTCAGAGTTACTCAAATTGCAGCGGAGCCTCAAATTGTAGCGAAAGGGTTAACCCTTTGCACTCGAAGCATTTTTGGACGTAATCAGGTCCAATCTAATTTTCCAGCTATGCTTTCCAGAAACCAAATGCACTATGTCGAAAGAAAAGCGTTAGAAATATTTGAGAATCTGTTTATTTTTATTCCCTTCCTTAATTTTCTATATTTTCATACGGCTGAAACTTAAATTTCGCATTTTAGAATACTCCGATACACCACTCGTGTGCAAAGGGTTAAATTACGCGCGTATAAATTCCAAATCATTGAAATCTAATTTTGTAGTCTCTGTCAATGTTTTCAACGTCTACGCTAATTTACAATTCTGTTATTTTTCTAAATATCGAAGATAAAAGGAGGAAAAAGAAATTATTTGAACTGACTCACTATCAGAATCTGTAAATATTTTCAGTTTTGATCGACACAAAATGCCGTTCGTGGAATCCGTTGATTCACGTCAGTCGGGATGCATCGTGTCGCCTCATATTCACACGAATACCTATTTTGTTTTTTCCTACCCTTTTGTTTGTTCCACCGCGATGCGGTGGGTGAATCCACAACAGTTTCGGAACGGAACAAGTTGAGCGTACCAGCAGGATTTGGAGCATGGCAACCGGGAGAGGAGAATACTCGAGCGGACGATTGACGAGCGCGCGAATTCGGACCAGCGTGGGAGAGAATGTGGGTCGGATGCGTGAAGGACAGGTGTAAATGCGAGAAGAGTGTCATGGATGGGATCGAGGATAAAACCTACGGGTTTCGTTCATCCATTTAAATAAACTTCCACGGAATGATTTAATCGTTTCGCGTGGGAGTATTAGATTAATTTTAAATCGGGATTCGTATCAATTCTTCCAAACGTTATGCTACAACGTCGCAAGAAAAGTAAATAATACGTAAAAAATATACTTCAAATTTTTATATGAAACGTATAAATAGCAAACTATTAAATTTTCTTCAACATTATACCTGAATAACTTTTCAAACAAAATGCTTCGAAGAATTAATCCGTATAAAAAAAAATATATATCTATGAGGTTATTGATTGAATCCGATTGAAATTATTGAATATTGAAAAAACTTAACCGATCGTTTCCACGAAATCCTGCAATACCTTTTCTGACCATATTCAAAGCTCGAACGGGTCGAAAAGATTTCGATGAACCGGGCCTGGTCCGTTAAATGGATCGCAAACACGGTCAAGTTCCCGAAGCATTAATTAAGGGACAAGTTGACGCGATAAGTCGAGAAGCTTTTTCCCAAGACGGGGTGCAAAAAAACAAACAAAAAGGGACCCGAACACAAGGAAAGAATCGCCGTCTATTTTAAAAAGAGCCGCCTTCGGAGACGCAAAGTCAAGATTTCGAGGAGGCGTTGAAAAGGGAAGGTCGGTACGAGTATACCGGGAAGCAATTAGGTAGCTCCCTGAGGATCACAGAGGAGCCGGCTAATCTTGGATCTCGAGTTTTTCGAGAGGCTCCGATCGACTTTTGGTAAACCGTACTGCACCAAGTGTTTTGCGAAGGAAAATCTATAATTTGAAAAACGACGCTGCGAGTTGTTACGAGATAACAGATTCCTAACAGCTATATAGCCAAGTGTTATACTATTATTAAGTAACATTAAGTTACACCTAACGTTTCACCAGGTGGTAGTGAAATATACAAAAAATCATTTCCTCTTAAATTCGATTTCTAATACATTAATATTCAAGCAGTACACAAACGAAAGTTCAAGTGGGAAATAATTCCGACGCTCTGTTCTGGCTCCTTACACTAGCACCCATCTGAAAAAGAACACCCGTCTCCCAGGCACGCGTTTATTTGCCTTCAAGGAGCTCCTTTCGTGTTCTTTCCCGACAACGACGAGCATTGTGCAACGCTATTAAAATCGACCCGTACACCGTTTTCCATTGACTCGAATCCAGGAAAAGAATCATGGTAAAAGAAGGAAAAACCGGGTGTTCAATGTTAAAATACCTGCAAAGCTGTGCACATCAGGGTATGTGTGGTTGGCATCGAATGGATCATCCTCGATACTTACTTTTTTTACAAAGTTCTCGTCTAACTATCAATTGGTGTGTAACGATGGATGTATCTTTTAGGTCGATTTATAGGGATTGGTAGACTAAAGGCTACTTTATGTCAACACTAAACGTACCAAGCGGGGTCAAATAACTATGATAGAGCAGGGAATGGTTCGGGTACTAAAGTTAATTTAACCTAGATTTACATTAGTACTGAAATTAATTGAACCTAGGTTATATTAAAAACAGCAAAAATCTTTTTACTATTGTTGACAGGTATTTCTTATCACATGCTACCAACGTAGCCTACATCTAACATAAAATCAATTTTCATGCCAAATGTACCAAGAAAAAAAAAAAAAAAAAAATGGAGCAGCAAGATACACACGGACAACTTTCTCACACCACGATACCCTATCACCGAAAATCAGACACGTAACGTCATATTCGATTCAGCAAGAAATTCGTATTCTGCGTTCTCGTGCATCCTTTAATACTTAATACACCGACGGCCGACCTCGTGAACCCGGTTGGCACCCCTTCAACACGCCTACGGGGCCGTGTTCGTGAAAGGGTTAAAGCGATTCAATTCGCAGTTTAATAGGAGCACCGAAATAGCCTGTCGGTCTCTCGAATAATGTAGCCGCGAGTAACCGTGAGGAACTGGTTAACCTCGACCCACGGCCTTCTCGTCGACACAGAGGGAGGCGAAGAGGGGTGGATTGGGTGGTGGTGCAGACGCAAGACTGATCGATGAAGAAAAGTATGCTATTTCAGGAAAGGCTCGAGTGGTCGTGACGTGGGCGAAGAATCTGGTGCTCCACACGTTGTGACACCTTCTCGAGGGCTATCGATTCTCCCAGCTTGCATCCGCCTCCACCTACCTCCCCCTACTAACGTCCATCTATCCACCCTCGGTTCGTTTCGTTCGAGACGTGCAACCCCGCCAGAAATTCTTATGTAAATCGATCCAGGGCGACGCTGGGCGTCGAATAGAGCGTGCAGGAAAGGAAATGCCACGAATGCTACGAGACGTACGATCCGCAATACGTGTCGGTTACGTTCCCAGCAGATTAATCGATAAACCGGGAAGGTGGTGATATTAGAAGCTCTTCCCGTTGGATAAACCGTCGATGCGAAAGGCTGGATTTCAATGCGACGCGTGTTTCCACGCTTTTAACCGGGGTATTACGCTTTTGTTCGGCTCGAGAGTGGAAATCAATTTGTTGACGTTGCGTTCCCGATTACCAATCTGACCCAACCGGCCTTGTTTTGTTCTTGTTATTCCCGTTCGACGCTTTTTCAAACTCTGCTTGGAATTCAACCCTTTCGAGGATGATTTTAATTTTAACCCGTGCTTTATTGAACTTCTAACAAACACAGGATAGAAACCATTTTGTAATTCTTATTGTTTCTACTTTTACATATTTATTAAAGTACTGACAAAACGGAATTGTTTTTATTTAAAAATTTGTATAATTATGACTACGGTGTGTAATAAGCGAGCTTTGTTCTCCGAACAAGATCGTAAAACGAATCCTATACCCTCTTCCCGAAGAATAAAACTGCGATACGATAGGCTTAATTATCGAAAAATCCAGGAGCAACATATGGAAGAGTGGAAAAACGATTGTAGATAAAGATGATAAAGAGACGTGTTAGCGGTCGAAGGTTAACGTCGTAGTTTGAACGCGGCCAATTACTCATTTCGATTGTTCATTCATTCAAAGAACTACCAGATAAGTTGATATTAATATCCCCGTATGTAGAATCGCGTGATTTATTCCGTCGGTTGTGTCGTGTTGTTCGGAACCTCTCGCGTGTAACACGATGGCGTGTACAGATCTTTCAAACGATTCACTTTTGACCTGCTGTTTTGCAAATACGAAAGACGAAAGGTCTTAGTATCCTATTAACGCGAGTAAAAGAATCTTATTAAAATAGGTACTAATATATCAATGTTATAAAGTTTCCGAATTACTTACAGATTTACTCTAGTCCCCTTCGATAACGAAAGTATTAGACGCCACCGCAATAATTCTACCCAACATTATTTATTTTTCCAGCGAAACAAACTTTGAAAAGTGCACTGTTAAAACACTTAAGGAATTAAATGTTTTTTTACTAACTGACAAGGTAAGGCACGGAAGTGTCTCCCTACGATTTTGACGAAACTTCGTAGGTTTGTTAAACAGGCAAAAATAAGAGACACGTATTTTTGTTTAATCGGCTGAGACGGGACTTTAAAGGGTGAAACCACCTCTTAAATTTTCGATGCACTTGTGCTATCTTGAAAACCATAGGAGATACATTAAAACTTCTAATAGGAAAGTTGTATGGTATTTTTTTGTGTATAATAACAGGATGCAATTTTGCGTCTCAGCCGATATTTTTCCTTGGTTAACAAACCTACGAAGTTTCATCAAAATCGGAAGGGGCCACTTCCATGCCCATTCCTTTGTAAGAAACAGAAAGTAAGTTACAAATATTAAGTCTAATATCCATGAGAATTAATAAACGGTTTAAAAATGTTAAATTTTGTCATTTTCGCTTTGAAAGTAGAAGAAAGAAGGAAACGAAAAATCGTTCCGCTTTTTCCCGTGTCTCGAGATGATCACGGATAAGAAAAAGTGAAAACGCTTCCTTGCTCTCGATGGTTAATTGAAGTGATTCGAAGTGGAAGTGGCTGGAAACCGGATGGAATGCGTATTGTTGAGGATCATCAAAGCCATTCCCGGAATAACCAAGCCCTCACTTTCACCCAGCGTCGTTTCTTACCACGGTTCCCTGGGGATAATTAACGACCGGACAGAAAACCTCTCCGATACAGGCGAAGAGTTCTCTTCTTTCCTTAGGGTCTCCGACTCGACTGCGTTCAACGAGCTAATTATTCGCAGACGATTGTTAATTAAATAAATTCCGTTCCTTCGCACTGTGCTTTACTTTGTTAGACGACGTTTCTTCTATACGTCGTGGATCGATTTACGTAGCCTGTTACAAAAGTATGATCACGTGTAAACACCCATTCGGATGGTCGGCGACGCACGGGACTTTGATTCTATAGGCTTTGGAACTTGAATCTTCCAACTCACGTTTCGTCAAATCGGCGAAATGGTGAGTTAGAAATTTTTCTTTCGGTCAACTTTCTCACCTGGTACTATACTCCTCTATAAATACTAAATATCCATCCGGATGGTCGGCGACGCACGGTGCTTATAACCACGATCCAAGCTCGATGCTAACAATTTACATTATATCATTGACTTTCTAATCAATTGTTTATTACTGTATTAACAATTTTTGATATTCTCATGAAAATATGTACGACTACCGTTATAATTGAAACACAGGTAGAGAGAGTGAATCACTATGACTTTAATCTATCTTGTCGAAGAAGTTACTTGTTTCTTGTTTCACGCACTACAGGAATTTTTGCCAACCTCTATCCTCCACCCCCATAAATCCTAGCCTCGTCATCGTTTTCATTAAATGATTAAATGGAACTTCGGTCGTAACACCTGTGCCCCGATAAATCTTGTGTCCGCGAAACTCTATTAAACAGTGTTTCATCAACGAATCCGTTTACCCTCGCACGATAAACACCGGGTCATTTTGACCCAGTTACGGAAACGAAATATCCGTTCGGAACAGTCAGAATTAGTGAATAAACATGCAAACAATGGTGGAAGAGGAGAAAAAAAAAATTGATAGGATATCAAACGAGAAGAAATTGTACAAATGGTTGATGCAATATTACATGTTTGCTGTTGGAAAAACAACGACGTCGGCAAATATATCGTGTTCCATTGTATTAATTACAAACGTTATCGATCCTTTGATTATTTTTCAGTAGCTGTACAATGTTTGCATCATCCGGTCGACATTGAGTCGCGAGATAAAAGATAAAAGAGGTAAAAATCGCGGACCAACAAACATGCTTGATTAAATGATTCCAAGGATGGAGCTGGTATCACAATTTCGTTCAAAAGGATGATTCTTCTTCACCTAGATGATAATTACAAGTCCACGGATGAAATTTGACAAATATTACCCATCACTTCTACAAATTTCTTTTTGTAGCTTTGCAAAAAACGAATTACTTTTCATTCATCGTTGCTTACTAAATTTGCGATTGTCCACGAATTTTATTAAAGGAGAAAATTAAAAGTCACCGCAAATATTAAAGCAGGTTATTAACTCGAATAACGGAATAGATTTTACGCAATGTTCAAATTGAAAAATCAATAATAAACAGGGTTATTTGAAACGGCATCCTGTGCAGCTCCCTTCGGCGATGAACGGGTTAAGACACCGACGCAATGGAACAATTCGATTAAATTGATCGAAACAATCGTAGCCGAACGATGAAAGCTGTCGATAAAACGTATTCTGAAATTAATCGTCGGTGTATCGTCAAAATTTATCCCCGATAAATTCATCGTTGGTCGTTCTGTCCCCTCTGGCGAACGTTTCGTTCGCGATGATGTTACGCTGCCGCGAATCTCTGGCTTACATCGGCAAGATTTGCATAATACCGGGTCTGTTTGGCAAACATCAAGAGTACGAAATCTCGAATTAGCATGCTGGTCTCAGAAGCAGTTATCGATATCCGTGTAACACGCACGCACACCGGGAGAATTTAACAAACTAATTAAGAGATCCTGTAATCGACGATGGTACGCGAGAGAATACAACCATCTATGGTGAAACGATGTAACGTTGTAATTGTCGTTGCAATTACTTCGATGTCGACACGTGGATTGGTCAATGTTTTATCACCGGTGAGGAGTCAAGAATTTCATAGGCTTCGGGTGTAAGTAATTAAATTGTAAACGGAATTTGTATTTTCCCGCTATAACTATTCTAGATGGAGATGTGTACGTACGCAAATAGTAATTAAGTGGCTCGAGCTGAATCTCGAGTGATTATTCTGTTTTAAAACACAAATTTTCCTCCCGAGGCTCCTACAAAATCAAGAACCTAGGTTTTCAAGTTTCCTGAAAGCTATAAATAAAAATTCTAAAATATTAATTACGTTACGATAAAACTGCGTTAATAGAAATTCCACGTGTAAGTAATTAATCAAGGACCTAGGTTTCTAAATTTCCTGAAAGCTGGAAATAAAAATTCTAAAATACGAGTAATCGCGAGTGATTCAAAGTTCCCCAAGTGTTTCAAATAAAAATTTCAAAACATAAGTAATTATATTGGAAGAGAACTGCGTTAAAAATACTTGAATTTCCAAATTTCTCGAAAGGCACATATAAAAATCTTAAAATACGAAAACCACGATTCCATCGTATTCGCCACACTTTCTACCTCGTCCCTTGTTCTGTCTTAATGTCAAACCGAAGAATGTCACGTGTCAATTAATTAAGGCTGTGCCTTCGATAAATGTCGTGACCCACGTGGCACGGAATGCGTCAACGATTTCGAACCGTGGCAATCTATGCCATTCATTAAAAATATGGATGAAAAGTACCATATATAACTCATACATAGTAGAGTCTAGAGAGTCTATTATCAGAGATTCACAAGGAAAGGTAAAGCTTCTTGGCTTAGTACATGGCAAAGCACTTTGCTCGTCTATGAAACGTTTCGTTCTAAAACGTTCGCGATCAATTTACTTTCGACGCTATTCTTAGCGGGTTGCACGCCGCTAATCTTCGGGGTAATAATATCGAGCGAGGTTGGATCGTCGTCGATGAACTCTCTCGCGCCTCGTGTCTTTGAAAAATGACGTCAAACATGGCTTTCGTTCTGTCATTTTTATTTCAAAATCCAACCACGTTTCTTTCCTCGACAAAATGGATTTGATAACTTCCTACCGAAAGAACAGAGAATCTTCGATTAAAATTCAGACTTCTATTCAATTTTGCTGTCCAAGAGTGCATTGTACGCGTGTTTCGAACAAATATAAATCGAGGAAATTGTAATTGAAATTTTATCAAATTCCAACGTAAGGTGAGAGTTCGACGAAGGAAGAAATGAGATTGCTAAAGAAAAAATTTCCAAATCCTCAATAAAGGAGCGTAGACGTTAGAAAAATGAATTGTAAAAATGATTTGTACATATTTTAAACACGATTTTCGGCTAAACTTGACACGGGAAGACAGTTCCATCAGCGATTGAATCGCGACGTAACCCGAACGCATCCGTAAATACGGGACTCGATATTTAACGGTTCGAATTGACGAAAAAGCGTGGTGCAACGTCGGTGAAAACGGGGACCATTGTTTCGATACCGTCTCTAAAAATACCAGGAAAATTTACGAGCGACCGAGAAAAAACACGAGATACAACGGGGAAGGGCGAAAGAAAATAAATATATATATATACATATATATAAAAATAAAAACGACGAGAGTGTGTCTATTTGGAGACGAACGTATGGACTCGGAGGAAGGAAAAATCGGGGATGTTTTCCGCGTTGTTCGCGTTGTCAGAATCACTATGAACGTTTATCGTGGACCATTTAACCGAGAATAAAAACGGGGACAGGAAGGTGAAGGAGGGGCAAGGAACAGTCCATCAACGATTACAGCAACTTTTTCTTTGCCAACTAATTCCGCCCATGGAAACGCCTACGCGAAATTCATAGGCTGTTTATAGCGGTCGTGTCTCGTCGAACGATTCTCTTTTTGCAACCGGGGTTCGACGACCGACAGAGGATCGATAAGGAAATTTAGCGAACATCTCCAGCCGAGCTCTCGAGCCACCTCTTTTTGATAAATAACGGTGCTTCGTATAGGCACTTATCGAATGAATATAAAATCTTCTGTACAGGGTGATGGAAATGAGAATCGTTCAGAATTTTCAACCATTGGACGATGCACTGTTGGGATGGTTCATTTATTAAAATTTAAAATATTCCTTTAATCATTGATTATTCAACGTATGAAAATGTTCCATTCTTGAAAATCAGTAATTAATATTTACTGCAAGGGATTAAGGGAAAAGCATATATTAAAATTGATACAAGGGATATCGGTATAGGAAATTAGGAATCGAGGGAAAAATTAAAATCGATATGGGGGAAAAAAGAATCTATCAAAAATATTATAATTAATATCTTCAAATGGAAATATTAAAAAATGAACATGTTTTTTATACACAGAATCGGTTAATAAAGAAAAAAGTTGAATCACTCTTATCTTTGATATCATCAAAGTTATAAATAATCTTTCATTTTGATTGAAGTTATCAGACAACAACACCTGTATTATTCTTAGGAACAAAGAAAGGCATTTTTATTGTTAAATAAAGCCATATACCATAGAATCGTTGATTTACGAGAAGAATATTTGATTTTGTAACACAACAATAAATTTTATTTTGTAAAAAAAAAAAAAAAAAAAAAAAATCGAAGTTATGGGAGCCTCGTATTTTCGATGAATATTTCCCAAGTTCTCCGGTGGAACGTTGAAAATCGTTTCATCGATTCTAGGAACGGATTACATCCACGAACGAGGAATTAAATCCTGCATCAAACGGCGAACGAAAAGAAGATCGAAGGTGGCGTATCCGGGGAGAATACGCGGGCGAAAAATCGCGATTCCGTGAAATTTTTCCTTCGCTTGCAGCTTCGATGATACCGACACGACCCAGGATCGCCGCTCTTGCAAATAGGCTTGCCGTTAATCCGACCGTGAAGATAATCGTTTTTCCGTTAGAGACGCTTTGCTTCACTTCCGGCACGTCGGATCGACGTGTCACCGTAGATTCGATTATGTGTGCTCCCGTGTGTCATAGACACTGTCTTCGAACGTTTTCATCGGACCTCATCGTTACCCAAAATATTGTTTAAAAATTATTCTTTTATTATCCCAACGTTTCGAACGAGTTTAAATCATATTAACAATAACATGGAAATCAGAAGATTAAAAAGTTCTTTGAAACGTTCATACATTAGAAAACTGATATTCGAATAAATAGTTTAATCAATAATTAGCTAGATTGAATTAAAAATTACCAGGGTTTCGAAGGATCGCCATCTAAGGATTACAGAAAATCCGAGACTAACAAAATATTCGACAGTTCGTAGCCGCACCCAGTTTGCACCCAAAGCTCTGTGCGCTACTCACACGTAGCTGTAAGACGCAATAAGACATTGAATTGGATTCTGAAAACTTTCATTACCCACGTACCACCTCTCTCTTCCGGGTAATAATCGTTTCGAACGAAATGGCCATCGTAAGATCATCATTTTTGAGATTCAAAGAAACTTCGCTCAATTGATTTGCACACGACTACTGATCCTTTCTGTGGGTATGAAAAATAGCGACGATATCACCTCCACTCGCTATAATACTAAAAAATTACCATGTATCGTGCCTAAGTTAAGTCTAGATCAAATTAACCGTGACAAGTTGATTGGTTAATTTAATAATGAGGTGAAGATTAGGTTAATCTTTATTTAGAAATTGTAACGGGATTAATAAGAAATTTATATTATAAATGAATTCCAAAATATAGAAAAAAAAAGTTACAGTATAATATTTAAATATGAGAGACCTAAGTTATCCCTGATAGTGATACCTAGACATACATCTCTAGTAACTTTTGAGTATCAGACGAGTGGTTAAGTTTCCTTCGCCATTTTCTCCTAGAATCACTATTGTACCTTACAAACCAGAGCCAGATCAAATAGAAAGAAAAAAAAGACAAATAAAATATGAAACTATCATACAGAATAATTCTTTGTTTCGATAAAAGCCTGAACGTAAATCAAGTCATTTTGATCCGTTTGGAAGTTCTAGTGTCAATTCAAGTGTATCTTTCTTCAAATCGGTGTTCGCTAGAAATTTCTTCTGATTTTCTCCCTCGTTCGTCCACCAGAGAACAGACAAGAACCAGAAAGAGAGGGACAAGGGTAGACAGAACGATTTTGCCTGCGGGAACAGTCGGATTCGCGACTTCCGTTCCAGCCAGAACCAGTCGGAGGGTTCTCGAATTGATTTCCTCTTTTCGCCGTAGGTGTTTTACGTCTGATTCGGCGCGGCCATAAATTCCAGGCTAACTTAACCGTTCGCTCGAAAAAGCTTTCTTCGTTAATGCCTTCGGGTCTCTGCCATCCATTCGACCACCGCCAGTCCCTTTTTCCCAACTTCTTTTTTCTCTCTTCTTTTTCTTCTTCTTCTTTCTCCCCTTTGAGTCTACGCTGGCTTCGGTAGCTACTTCCACGACTCCCTTTTCTAGGACCTTCGAATCTTCCACGGCAGCGAACTGGACACGCTTTTTTCTCTTTCTCTTCCAAGAGGCTTATTATGCTGCTCAATATTCAACGAAGAATATCGCCCGAGTTGAGAAAAAGGTTGGCTCTGTTAGTTATGCGCATAATTTTTAGGGTTCCTTGTAGAGACATTCGATTAGATCGAACCGGACGTTCTCACTTCTCGATGGTCATTTAATGGCTGAGAATTTCATGATATTTGTCGATCAGTAGATCAAGAACGACAATTATTTTATCATTTTTCATAAGAACTCGATGAGATACGATCTTATTTCACACCGTTAATAACCATACTGTTGTTAAAAATGTACATTAACCCTTTGCCTTACGATTTTATTGCTCCAGCGTTAAAACGAATCAAAGAAATTAAAATATTACATGATTATACGTGAATTAACTAAAAATTCAATTGTAATCAAAGTTTGAACGACAGAAGTCACATCAGAACCGTAAGGTGTGTCACCTGTGTGATATTGTGAGCGAAAGGGTTAATCATCGATAACTGATAAATGAAATTTTGGAATAGAAAGAAGCACAGTGGGGTTTTGTAGACGGAACGAAGTCGTCTTCTTGACTTTGACAAGATTCCACTGTAAAAGGGGGTTGTTTCGAAACACCCCTAACCTTGGAACCGGTCCAATTACATGCTCGATAAAGAGAGAACGACGGGGTATTGATCAAATGCCAAGTATCAGGCAATTCGCACGGCTGCTGAGTATTCGAGGGAATCGAGGATTCCTAAACGACAGACGAATCACGTCAGCATGAAATCTTCCGCTTTTGATGAATTCCAATTGATCGTTTCCTACTACGAACAAATTAATGTATTTTAAATCATTTTACTCTTATATTTGCTCCAACCGCTCCAACTTTATAAACAAGTGATTACCAATCCACTGTTGTTTCGCAAAAATAAATTCTTCGTAGTATATCGTTAAAACTCATCACGAAGGAAGTGAAGACGAACCAAAACGACCCAACTCGGATCCGAGTGTCGAGGCACTCGGAACTTTTGACAACGAGACGCCACGAAATGACCCTTCTCGCAATTATTGTTCCAAGGTGACGGGGAACTTTACCGGCGGCGAACAGTGGCCGCCTGTAAATTAGCCTTATTCACGCTCGTTCTCGGCTACGCACGCCGACGCGACGGGAACAACTTTTAGCCGTTATACCACGAAATTGAGCGAGCTTCGCCGACACGTTCAGCCATTAGTCTAACGAATTTGAATCGCAAAGCGTGCCATGAATACCAGCCGCAGGATGTGGCTGTATGCCTCTTTCCCCGAGCCCATGTTACCTGTATCTAGTATTGCTGAAACGTTCTAGAACGTGGTCCATCACCGTAACTGGTCGGTCTGATACCTCGTCAACCATTTAATACCTACTTGTTTACCGATTGCCGGTTAACGTTTCATTTTATCTAGTATTGACACCATTTGGACCGATGGCGCACCTTGTGCGTCTTATGACTGGTTATAAGGTGTAAGCGCCGACGCACCACGTGCGTCTTATGCTATAAACCTTGACACACCGTATGTGTCATATACTATAAATCTTGACACACCGTTTGAGTCCTATGGTATAAACGCCGACATACTGTGTGCGTCATATACTATAAACCCTGACACACCATGTGCGTCCTATGCTTAATAGTATAAACCATAATGCGTCATATGATAAATAGTATAAACCATAACTAACTCTCCTTAAAAATCTTAGATAAATATTTATTTATAAACACAGAAAGCGTTAAATTCGACGGATACACGTCTTATTATTTCTTTTTTCTGCCACTGGAACGGCCGAAGCGTTAAACTGTAAATGACGAGTGGGTTGTAGCGGCAAGTCCTGGATAAACTTTTACACGCGCGTAGCACGAAAGCGGTACCCGACGAACTACTTTGCTACACTATAACAACACGGTGTTACGGTATACGCGAAACGGTACTTCGAGTACGTACGATCGTGCCTCTACAAATACCATTCGAGGTTAATCCGGTTCCGTGTTACAGGATTATGTCTCACGGGTCGATGATTATCTTCCGCGGCTCATAATTTCCTCCGGTTGTATTGTTAAACGGCCATCGACGGATAATTTGATTTGATGCACGGCTTCGTTCCCAGACGATGGATAGAAAGGGAATCGAAAGAGGCTCGTAGCAGGATACGAATATTCTGATAGATTTGATTAATCGTTCGCAGAAATATCACTGCTACGACGACTCGTGTCCGCCCAAGTTGTTCGCAAAAGAAAGTTTTTCGATAAATGACTGGTACAAAAGAAGCGACCGTACGACAGAATGGGTTGATCGTATAAATTCTGCCGGAAGGACGTGACTCATGGGTGGGTCGGATGGAAGACAAGTTAATTATTCCATGGACAAAAAGGACCGACCGCAAAAGAAAATCCAAGCGGATACGAGTTTCTTTTATTTATAGATATCGATACCTATTGTATCGAGTTTTATTTTGGACAAAGGATTTTGATAATAATCCCATTAAAACCGGATACTTTAGACACGGTTATCTTAAATACCCTAATAACATTATCTTTCGTCAAAGTGAAAACGTTTGGGCGGATATTTTGAATCAAATACTGTGATCAAACTTTCAATATTAAACTGGTTTTAATCTTAGGAATCTAGAATTAAAATCAGCTTCGACGATGACGAAACGATTGAATTATTCGCTAAAAGGTCAACATAATATACTTGAATGGTTGGAGTTTTAAGCTGGCAAGGAACTTGGTTAAAAGTGCTGAAAATCCTGTATCGTTTGCAAATAAATAGAAAACTCAATTATATTCGTTGATGATTTAATTGCTAATCCTTGAGTACGCAATCAGGTAGCCGGTATCTCAGAAAAATATCGGAACCTTCACGTTTTCAAAATAAAAATTTATCCACGCATAAGATTTGAACTGACCAAGTCTGAAATTGTATACGATTAGTTTCGATTAATTTATACAATTAATTATTATATAACGCGTGCACTGCACACACGTATCACACGACACGTTAGAAGCGTTAGAAGTACAGACTTCGGTAGTATTACCTTCACCCAGCCCCGTTCACTTCTAATCCTTTTTATTCTTGCCCCATTTTCTCCATAATCCCAATTACCACCGGCCACAGAAACTTTATGATTCTATCGAACGATTCGAGAACAGAATACGGTCCTGTGGTTATTTTTAAATCGTTACCGAAACAAGATACCTATTACGGGATCGATTTAACCCTTTTTAATTACACTCCTATTATATCATTATCCCATTAACTTCCAAAGCTCGCAACTATATTCAAGATAGAGATTTATAATATATGCTAGTGGTATTAATTCTGGACACTTTTAAATTTTTACTTAAATTTCGCATTTATTCAAATCGTTTAATATATAATCATTTATATTTTATAATTTTAGGGCGTCGCTTATATAAAAAAAAGAAATCAGTAAAAATACAATTTGCAGACTTACTTTTAATATACAATAAAAATTACAGTTTCAACACATCAAGGGAGGTAGAAAAAAGTTAATTAATTTATTAATTAATTGGTTTTAATTTAATTGGTTTTAATTATTGGTTTTGGTTATTAATTAATTAATTTATTTATTAATTAATGATTCACATCATGCGACGTTCCGTGTTGCCAGGCGCAAAAGCAAAAATAACAACACAGTTTAGATTTGTTTTAATTAAAATTTTAAAACATTTGCAAACCAAATCATGTGAAAATATGAAGTATAAACATTATAGATTACAATGGAAATATTACGGTATCACTTTAGCATAGCAGAATATACATATTCTGCACAAATATGAAATAAAGAATATTTTGAATCAAAGTGTCCAGAATTAACTCCACCAGTGTAAACGGAAGTATTATATTTATTTAATGCAAACAGGTAATAAAGAAAGAAATTTATAGTAATATAAAATGTATAGTGAAATGATACACATTATGCAACTTTGAATATTAATGGATTAAATATCGGATTTCCATTCCTTCAATTAAATTCGTCGTTTAATTCATTAGAAAAATCAACGTTAAATATAAAAATCTGCGAAGCAACGAGCCACGAAATATCCAAACGGATCGATTAACATAACGAAACAACCGAATGTTAATTACGAGCCTGTAATTAATCCCTCTCTGATCCGACCGAAATTTCATTACATATTGCCGTAATTTGTATCGTTATTTTTTGAAATTAAAATATTTCAATCTCGTACAGAAGATTTCAAAATGATTTTATGAATCAAAGCTTATATAACTTACGGTTGACGCAGATGAATCGTTAAAAAATTCCGTCGTAACATTCTCAATCGGTTGCCAATTATCAAGAAATATTCTGCTGGAAATGAATTGCTAAACGTTTCGTTAATTACATTTTACAAGCGTCGGGAAACAGCCACCGCGACACTTCGTTTTCCCAACAAACAAACGTTTACCGATGGATGTAGAAATAGGTGTGCACGTCCCTGGTACATTTGAGTTTCCTGTGTTGGACAAGAGTTTTCACGGTTATGCCGTCACGACTGGGGGCTCTATTGTTACGGGTATGGAACAAAGAGTACTCAATTTCCGCGTGCGGGTAATATTTGTTGAAGCAAGGAAAATCAGGCTATCTCAATAGAAAGCTTTCGACTTTCGACGGTGAACGAGATCCTCGTGGCGAGAAAAAAATTGGTTACGATAAAATTCAATTTTATTTTTATGATTGAAAGTTTCGGTTTAACGTTTGTGTACACACTTTTGTATCTATCGGTTAACGAAAGTTGTTTCGTGTTGAATGAAATCAAGGAAATTTAATTGACGTAACTCTGATCATAATTTGAATGTTTCACGAATTTCTGATCGTTTTTTATTCCTTCGTTTTTTAAGCTATTCCTATGAACACAATTTGGAGCGTTTAATTTTTAATTATTTGTACTGTTTCATATTTTGTTAGTTTATTCATCAACCAAGTTAATGTTTAGGGTATTCGATTCTTTATTTTATTACAAATCTAACATTTCATCTATTGGAAAAAGGGGGATTTCTAAACGGGATACTAATGGGGATTATTTTGATAAATAAGGATTCTGTTAGGACAAAAATTAATAGAATACACTCCATCTTGATTAACCTCAGACAAAAGCGATCAAATTATCAAGGACCAAAGTATGAATTTTATAATAGAACGAAAGATGATTGAATGCCCTTCTTAAAGAAACGCCGATCGAAGAAACATACATAAGAGCGTATTCATCATTTTTCCATATAACGATAAATGGGTTGAAATGTACATTTTGCACAATCCACTAGAAGAAAAAGTTACTACGATACGGAGGTATAGTAATCGTACCAGTTCGTTTAACGAGAATCAGAATTTCGCAAGAACGGCACAAGTAGTCCGTGCACTTTCTCTTTGTGCGCGGTCAGGTACACTTTTACGAAGGTATAAAAGGAAAAAAAAAAAAAAAAACAAAACTTCCGTGGAATTGTGGCAATGAAAACGTTGTATCGACTAGTTTCGCTGTTGGCGTACAAACGAATCGCCTCCTAGCTTACTAATGCCGATGTTGTGTAATACGTATCGTGTGCGTGAAAGTTCGCATGATCGACACGTCCAAAAAAGGTGCTCCTCTTTCGGTTAGTTTTCATGCCAAAGTGGTACATCGTGTACCAGTGAATTTAACGTTCCTTCGAATTTATATTTTTACTGAAAAGGATTTCAAACATCTGATATTGTGAAACGATGTCATTAATACAGTTCATTGATTTGTAGTTTTATTCACTAAGAAAATCTGGTAAGAAACGTGGCGAAGGTTAAACGCTTCTCTGTCGAAATTTTCCACGAATCTTACGCGACCAGAATTCCAGCTCGCTTCGATAAAAGTACAATTTTGTATTTGGCGAGGGAACTTTGATAAAATATTCGAGCGGTACACGAGACACCGTTCCCAACGCTTAAGGAACGCTGACGTCAGTCATAAAGTCTTTGTCCGGTCGGTTCATCCGCCTTTCTCTGTGTCTTTGTTCCCACAATTCCCCTCTCGCTTCGATTTTCCTTCTTTTCTCTGTTTCACGTCCGTTACACGGTCACCGTTTTCCCTGAAACCACCGCGAATCTTCGTCCGATCTCTCTCTCGTCTTTTCGCACTTCGTCCCCCTATCATTATCGTTGCTCGTTTCAGAACTTCAACCAATTAATGTAACGTAACAAAGATAACTCGCGTTTGTTCTTTGCACGAGAATACTTCCCGACCTGGCCATTGCGTTGATACAAAGGGTGTGTATCTATTTTCAAAATATTTCGTCGAGTTCTTCGGGGAATATGGAGACACAGCGGGAAGGAAATCTTGCCGCTCGACACAGAATCCGAGAATTATTCAGAATTAAACCTAGATCGGGTCTGGATTGAGTTAATAAACGACGAGTACTCGGTTTGGTAATTATTACGAAGGGAGCTGGTTAATTTGTTAAGCTTCCATCGTTCGCGAATATTATCGAAATCACACTGCTAATTGAAACCACCAAATTAGGGCATTTAGATTTGGATAAAGTAGTCCTTAATACCTTTAACACGTCACGGTATAGAAAACTTTAGTACACTTGTAATAATAAAAAGGTAAAATGGACGTTAGGTCAACTATCGTGCCTACCCGTAATCCCTAGTAACTTTCCCTAGCGAAGGCTCGCATGCTCGACGTTGTACATCTGTTTCGCGTGTCTCGATCGAAAGGTAGAACGATGTACCTAATTGTACAATTTCATAGTTATTACCGACGATGACCGGTACAAAGGGAGGGACCTTAACAGATGGACAATTTTTTCGTCAGCCGGTCACGGAATCGCATCTGTTACGATCTTCATGGTCGATTGTACGCATGGGTTCTGTTATTGCAGAAATATCGACGCGTTACCACCGTCGGATATTATCGTGTTCGAAAACGATCGTGAATAGCCGGTTGCTTATGCACCTGTCCATCGTTCGGCCGATTGTGGTGGTAACGAATCGAGCTGGCAATTGCGATACGAGAATACGCTCCTGATGCAATCGGCCGAACATAGCCCGACCGATGTATGCTTAACGTATCATGAATTTCACAGGACCGAGCTCATGGAATTTGCATAGTCAGACGCGATTGCTATTGTGCGACAAAACGTTCGTCAGGCGATCGCGAAAAAAGAGAAATCCTATCGTTCTTATTCGGTTCGGATGATACCCGTGATCATTATCGATGTATAATCAATTGCTTTTTCCGTTCGAAGCTTCGCGATTAAAAAGTGATATCTCAAAGGTTTTGATAACAATGGATTTAATCGAATTAACAGTATAATCGATCGAGCTCACGCGCGAAGTTTGTTGGGAGAATACAAAATTAATAATTGTCTTTAATCCTTCGGGAGATCGTTGCGAGTTGTACTCGCAGCTGGAAAATTTCAGGAAAATTTTAACGATCAGTTTAACGATTAAAGGGTGAAACGTAAACGAACACAACAGTCAACGTATATTTCGATATAAGCGTTTTAATCAATTTTGCAATTTAGAATAAGAAATCCGAAGCTTAGGTTTTCCAACATTTTGTAATATTTTACTCAAACATTCGTTGATATCTCACAGACTCGTACAGTTCGCTACATCAATACCTTATCAATTTAAAACACGTAACCGTAAAAATGAAAGATGCAACAAATTATAAACTGCAAAGGTTCAAAATACGAATATATGCCCGAGGCAAATGAAATAAATCCCGCAACAGGGTAAAATACGCGGTGAAGTGCTGAAACATCGGATGAACAATCGAAACGCAGCTCTAAACATGATGCAGCGATTTCGTTTGTTCTTTCTTGCGTGTAAGTACACGAATAATAGAAGAGAATTTGCAAATCACGTAAACAGCTCGTTTATAACACAGTAGCATCGCTTGTTCGATGATTAACACGTTTCCGATCGCGTGTCAATAATATTACTTTTGAATTGAAGTGCCTATGTAGCGAGCAAATAGCTCCGAATACCAAAACACTGATTATTTTATATATCTGATACACGTGACTTTCACAAGGTGATAATATAAAAAATGGGAGAAAGAGATATAAGGTATCAAAGCTTTAATTTTTCTAATTACGGATTTCATATCATTCTGACTGCTAAATTAGGAAAAATCACGTTTAATAGGGGAATTTTGATAGTGGAGCATACGATGGTTTTATTTCTCAATTTAAGCTTTCCGAATTTGATACCTAACCTATACATATGTAGATATAGGTATCATACTTCCTAAATTATAGGAGAACTTATGGAGATTCTAGGGAAAAGTTGGGAGAACTCATGGAGATTCTAGGGAAATTTTAGGAAAAATTGTGTAGACTCTACGGAAATCATAAGGATTCCTTGGAAGAATCTAAGGATATTCTAGGAAATCCTCGGGGAAACCAATGGAGGTTACAGGGAAATTTGATAAAAACCAGAGGAAATTATAGGGAAATCTTAAAGGACCCGTTAGAGACACTAAGTATATTCTACCTACAGAGATTCTAAGAAAATTCGTGGAAGAACTTAAGAAAATTCTGGAGAAACTCTATGGAGAAGTTAAGCTACAATCTCTTCTTTAACACGTTGAGTGGCACAGTGAAAACGGACGTACGTAGTCAGACACAGATACAGTCGATTAATTTTCATTCGATAGCCAGTATTATTAGCTTAATATTAAGGCTATGAGCGGTTTATTTCATTGTTCTTTTCATCAATTATTTGATTGTCAAAAATTTCGGGCGCCAGTCACCAGTGACTTGATACCTAAATATAATATTATTAAATTTCAAACTGGATACTTTAGCCATAACACTATCAAGTCTCTAACTCGGTACCTACATAGTTCCTAAATTTTAAACTCGATAAATTTTCACGTCACCCCAAATCATCGATACCCCTTATGGCATTCGACGTCCCAGAATCTCCGAGACAATTTCACAAGTCGACGTTCACGCGGCGTCGAGAAATGTGTACCGTCTGTACCGACGTCGAGTTGAAAGGGTTAAAAAAATACCCACGGAACAAACGAACCTAAACACATCTCCCCTCGAAACGAGAGGTGGCGTTTCGAGACTAATTTTTATTTGCTTGGTACATAAACAAGACCGGTTCCTTATGAGCCGTGACCACCGCCTCCCATTAATGAGCTCTTTCCGTAGTACTCGTGTAAACACGCCACGTGTTTGGCCCGTCGAGTGAAAGAGCAAAGCCTTTTAAAATAGACCCGTCAAGAGGAGGGGAAGAAACATTTTCGCGAGTGCAACGTACAAGGGGGTTCCCCGAGTATTCTCGAGGGAGGCGCAACGAGGGGTCGCGATACACATAAATTCGCGGTTATCCACCTGTTCGAGGTTGATACCAACATTGTTATGGAAAAAACTACCCTTTAGTCGGACGGATCCCACTTTTATCGTCTTAGAATGTATTCTATGTTTTCTGGAAGGGGATGGAGGTTACGGGATGTTAATCTTGGAACACGGGTATTCGAGATATTAAATTGAATATATTACTTACAGCGTTGTGGGATGATTAATGGCCAGATTAAATGGATCCTCGATATACGGGGTGCTTCGTGGGATCGACATGGAAATTAGGGGCATCTGATCGACAAGAATTTTTTTATTTCTTTCATTGAAGTAATTAAATTTACTCGCTGACTCTCGATTTTTTTTTACCTAAGTTGAAGAATATTAATAAAAGCTGCACCATTTTCTCTTTGATCATAATTTAAGTATAATTTAAATCATTCCATTTGGGAAAAGTTCGTCGAACGATTTCCAATGAAAAATAACCGAATAATTATATTAATTCTTAACCACGACGCATCCTCGAATTAAATATTGTAATTAAAGTTTCCACGCGTCTATCTTCATTGTCACAGTCGGTATATCGATTATCATATTTTAATAAATAAAGAACGGGTGTAAGAATTGAACAACAAAAAGAACTGAACATTCCAAACATAGATAGAGTGTAAATCAAGCGATCGAAGCGTATGGCAAAAGTGATGAAAGAGATAAAGAGGCCGATGTCCTTCGATCAGAAAGATACCTTGAATGAACAATCGGCTTCGTGCCAAGAATTTTATATCACTTTGATTACGAACGTAACATACAAAAGATTCCCATTTTTTCTCTTCCGTATCTTTTACTCCGAATGTGTGCCCTCGCTTTTTTATATTAAATATATTTCTAATTTCTACGCCTCTAAGTTTCTCAGAATATACTGTTAAGATTTTGCTCAAGTTTCCATCGCTTACGATTATATTATCGTACGATGAATTATATTAGTTAAATGCAAAACGGAAATTATAGTCTTTAAGTACTTTAAAACCTCGGCACTGTAGAAATATTGACTGTAGAATATTTCAATATTTTTTCATTCCTAAAAATATAATATTTCAGTTTCCAAGTTTCTATCATCGTTTCTTCTAAATTTCTTTTCTTAATTTCCATCGAAAAGTATGATACCTCTGGTCGAGATAAAAGGGTTAATTTTGTGTGCTTTTCCGGGGGCCGGTTCTTCAATTGTTTCAAACAACGCATTCGTAACGTTTAGGGAGAGACAAAAAAAAAAACAATGAAAAAAAGAGACATGGGAAAGAAAGGTAATGCGGTTTTACGATTCGTACGTGACACAGTCGCGGATTTCTCTGGAGGAAAAACGTTCACGATCGAGCTCGTGATCGTTTTTCAGAATATTCTACCAGCATGGAAAAATCCATGCGTGCATTTGTATGGGTACAATATTTCTTTTTTTCCTCCTTTTTTTAACGAGCTTCGTTTCCCGCATCGGTTATACAGTTTGCCTTGATCCTGAGTTCGTTTTAGAGAAACGGGTACGCCGATGGTTCGAATCGTGTACCTTGTTACAGATCGAGAAGTGCTGGCCTCGACGATCCACGTTTCATACCCGTATTTCGCTTTTCACTAGGTCAACGGTACATCGTAAAAGCCGAAACGGGTCTTTCTAGCTGGACGGTTAAAAAGCCAGACGGAAAGCACCAATGGGCGAAACGTTAACTTTCGACCGCAAAAAGCTTGCCTTCGTACCAAGAATGACCGACGTACTCCGAGAGCCCGATCTACTTTCGGGGAAGAAACATCAAACGTCAGCTCTCTAAAGTCCTGAGAATCTACCCTTTTGCTTTGTCGATTCTTCGACTGCGCTGGATGACGTGTGTAATGGTCGACCGGGAAGTAACTTCTTTGCGAACAGAGTACACGGGGTGCTTTATGTCCTTGCAACCACCGTGTATGTATGCGAAAATAACGATATTCGAGTATATCAAAATTGACGATGCCGAAGATCTTTGTAAGAGTGGGATAGAGTAAAGTATTAACATTTCGAAATTTTCAAGTTTTTAAAATAGAATTATCGAAAAATTTCCAGACTCTCAAAAATAATATCTCGAAATTTCCAAATTGCCAAAAATAATATTACGATATTTCTAAATTCCCAAAAATATTATTTCGAAATTTCCAAGTTCCCAAGAATAATATTACGAAATTTCCAAATTCTCAAAAATAGTATTTTGAAATTTCCAAGTCCCTAAAAATTATATTTCGAAATTTCCAAATTCCCAAAAATAATATTTCGAAATTTTCAAATTCCCAAAAATAGTATTTCGAATTTTCCAAGTTCCTAAAAATTATATTTCGAAATTTACAAATTCCCAAAAATAATATTTCGAAATTTCCAAGTTTCTAAAATAGAATTATTCCAAAATTTCCACACTTAAAAATATTATTTCGAAATTTCCAAGTTCCCAAAAATAATACTCAAAAATTTCCAAGTTCCCAAAAATAATACTCAAAAATTTCCAAATTCCCCAAAATATGATACCTTAAAACCTCCAAATCTCAACAAACTATAATATTTCCAGCCAAAGAATTAATCCATCTTACCCGGAATGCGGGTTACAATCTTTTCTCAAAACCACCCCTTAGCTAGAGGTGTGGAACATCGATTTAGACGTTTCACAAAGGTGGATTCACCTTGATCCATTTGCTGGACGTTCTTTGATACCAACGGACAGCTCGATTTTCTTTTTTTTTTTCTCTCTCTCTCTCTCTCTCTCCATTCCCTGGTGGTCGAGGGATAACAACGATCGAAACGAAGAGAGGGCAGAAGCAACCAAGGGGGAGCCTTTCTCGTCACGGGTTTTATTGTACGCGCGTTTGTTACAAGAAACATCATCCCGTATTGTCCGTGGGGCCGTTTATACGGGAGTATCCTTCATCCTTCTCGTAAGAAAAGAAATGTATTCGTTCTGTTCTTTAATCGACCTTGACCGTGCTTTTGCTCGATATCCACGACAATGGATCGCGGTCGAGAGACGAAACCGCCCGCCCCTTTTCGACGAGAGGACCTCGAGAAACCCTCCAACAGAACCAAACCACCACTGATAAATCACGTATTTCTTCTTCTTATTTTCATTTTAACACATTCATGGCCGATGACGTAGTTCTACGTCATTTTCAAAATTTATAGCTCAAGTCATTCTATGATATCTTTTCCCATTCGTGAGTTATGTAGGAATATTGTCGGGACCATAAGCTTTTCTAGAGAAAATGAAGATATAGGGGAAGATACTTCCACCGAATTTAGATTTGGTACGGATTTAAGTTAAATATAACGAGTATTTGGTTTGGTAATTGTATTAAAGCGGGTTGGATAATTAGCAACGAGGTAAAATGGATAATTGGTTAATTACATCACTTCCTTCTCTTATACATTGCCATTTTTTCTAAGGAAGGCCAGCGTGCTCGGTAATGTAGATGACTAGAACCTTATTCTTTGTGATTATATAGTTTTTTTTTTTTTTTAATTATTGGTGACACGACTGCTACCATTACTATGGTCGTAATCAACTATTGAAACTCTTTCGAACAAATTCACAACTATTTTCTAAGTAACATTAAATTACTATCCATCTTCTCAATTCTACTTCCAAGATAACTATTAACACCTTGAACGTTCCGTACGAGATTTATGAATACATATCGTCATTTAACACATCTAACTCATTATTTGAAACGTGACTTGCGTTAAACAAACAAGTTGCACGCATTTTCTAAGAAACCTCAATAACAAAAACCTAACATTAACCGTTTGCTTTTTAATTTCATTCGTCCTTGGCTTCAAGTATGAAGCAAAAGGAACAAGAAAACACAACGTTAGAATAATTGCTACAACGTTCTCGGGTAGGAAGAAAAAATAAATAAAAATAAAAAAAAAAAAACTTCTTTGCGAACGATTCATTATAGAGTTTTGTGCAGAAATTATTTGCTCGGTGGAAAATCAACTCGCGAATTCGATGGAAATTGAACCGTTTTAATGCCTCACCGTCGACCACCGGGGTAAAATAATTAAACGATACAGTGTCTTTGGTAAAAACGGAGGCTGAAAGACTGCGACCCGCCAACGGAAATAGTAGGTTTGCCATGAATTTCAATTTGCACGATTAATTGTAACGAAAGTACGGGGGGGTGGGACTCTCCGTGGAAAACATTTCTTAATTGAAAACTCACTGTACCGGAACATTGCCGTTTGATTCGTTCTTTTTTCTTTTGTTTGTTCTTTTAAATTTTCAACGGTACTCGAGAACGTCTACAAACAAAATCATTTGCAACTAACCTTGTTCGGATAATAATTACTCGATCAATTTTTAATATAAATTTGTTTTATTTTCGTTTCTTGTTGGCCATTATATTGGCAATTAAATTTGTGATCTTCGTATCTTTTCTACCGCGGAATTATTTAATTAAAATTCTTTGATACATGCCTGGGTAATCTTTAATATCCTTCCAGGAGAATTTACAGAATTTGAATGCAAAATATATACGTTTGAAATGTAAGAATCATTTTCGTTACCTTATAAAGCAACATTCAACGCGAGTTCTGAAATAGTTATTGAAAAATAACTTCGCCAAGCCTTACGACACGTTCCCTCCCATCGATTCACTCCATCGTCACTTACGAAATACCTTCACAACTCGACCTAGTTTCTAGAAGCACCCTGTACATCGTTTGTCTGTTCAGAAGCCATAAACTGTACAGCATACGAAATTATGGAACCACCAGGAATATCTTGACTTTCACTCTCGAATAAACATTTACCAAGACACAATACACCGTATTTCTCACACACGGTGTATATTTTCCTTAAAAAAATATTTCCAATATTTCTCCTTCTCATACAGTGACGGATCAACCCTTATTTACCTTAATTTCTTTTATTACTTTACTATAAATAGAGCAGATTCAGTAGTTTTAGTAGTAAATTTATCTCAATTTATTGTATAGTTTGGATTTATTATTTTACCATATACAACATTGTAAACTTCCCTATGGAAAATGGCGTGGTAGAAAATTACCACGCATTATGCCTGGGTTAGGTTTGAATTAGGTCGAACGTGGCAAGTTTAATAATTACTTCAAAGCCGATTGGATAATTTAGCAACCAGATAAAATGGATTATAGATTAGGTTAATCACCGTGCCTAGATGTAAATACTTGGTAACTTTGTGGTACAAGGCGAATGGTGGGATCTCTTTTCCCTACGATACCATCTTCCCTAGGGAAGTCTACCGAGAGTGCTAGGTGATCATAAACACCCCCTAGTACTAGGGATGTTCGATTCCTTGAAAAAAATCGAAACCAAAGAATCGGCTTAAAAAGAATTGATTCAAAAGATCGATTTTTCTTTTGTTTAACGAAACAATCGAATCGTAATCAAACATTCCTATCTAGTACGTAAGCATGTGGTGACGGACGACTATAGGTATCCTGGGTATCGAAAAACTCAGGGTTGCATACATAAAACACTATCAAAAACAAAGAATCATATTACCGTCGCAAGGTTTTTTTCCAACCAGGCCAGATCATATGCAGCAACTCAATATTTGCATCTATTTTACGCGCCATCGATGCCGTTGAATTTTCGATGCGCGCGGGTATTTTTAGAGGGATAGGCAGCGAGCGAGCGCGCGCACGAGCGCCAATATTCCGCGTCGCTCTACACGTTACCAATGCTCGTTGATTTAATAATATCGAGACGCGAAACAAAAGGTGAAGAGGAGAATCGATAGGGGACGAAGAACCACCGAACACAAAGCATTTATCCTTTGATGCGATTGCTGTCCAATTAAATAGCCTCGTCCGACCGGCTACGAGTGCACTTCGCACGAGTGCCGAGACGACTTTGTGAAAATACGAAAAGTAACAAAAAAAAAAGAAAATGCTACGACGCACATCCTGAAAGCTGGCTCAAAGCATGGAGAACCGTCCCGTCACGACTTTCGCGACACAATTAATTCACAGGGGACGAGAAACGTGGAACAGGGCTGACAGCTTCGGCTCTTGACGCCAGAGGAAAAAAAAAAAAAGGAAACACCGACGAAATCGTGTAACAGTGGTCGTAAGTGGAGAGACAATTGCAGAGGGAATCAAAGGTAACCGTCCATTAATTAATTACAGGTGTAAACCCGCGACAGCGCTTTGAAAACAACCACGAGCGAATTGACTACCGACGATGAACACGAGTCGAATACTTCGAGCATGAAAATCGTGCTTCGATTTACGATCGATCGCGAAACAGGTTATAAAAAGCTTATTGGTGCGCGATAATGACGCGTCACCGCGCGAAATTCGATTTTGTCCGTTAAAAGTTTGAACTTCGTGCTTTTTGACTCGTCCAACCGTTTATAATATTTTAACGAAACGCTGGTTATGACGCCGGTGAAAGCGGAAAGATAATGATATACAGCGTAAGAAGGAAGAAGGAAAAATGATCGAGATAGAAGTATCGCTATTGCGAGGGTGCACATCCGTTGTTTAATTAAAAAAAAAAGAAAAAAAAAGAAAAAGAAAGAAAGATAAATGATACGTATGAGAGAAGACGTCTCTCCCTCATTGATCCGTGAAAAAATTTCACGCATCGACGATTCCCGGTGGCCATGACTTAGCGAATAAAAAAAAAAAAGTACAGGCCAAGTAAAGCCATACTGTACGATGGCTATCGAACGGCGGGTCGGGTATATTGCGTGGATGCGAAGGATAAAGGCAGAAAGAGGAGGCGGAAGGGTGCGGTAGACATGTTAGACGAAGTGACAAGACTCACCTTGTCTGAGGGTATGTTGCGCGAACTCATCGTAGATGGTGGCGAGGGTGTCGCGAGGGAATCCAGAGGCCGTCCGTAATTTGACCCAAAGCCGATTTTCCGAATGGCACAGGTAATTAACAAACGGGTGACAGCAGTGAAAAAGCCAGTGCGACGCACTACCTCGATGAAAACACACTCACGCACAGCTCCACTATTCAGGGACCATTTCGGCCCGAGCCTTCGCTGCTCCGATCCACTCACTCCGACACCTGTCGTTACTTGTACATGTCGGGCGCAAAGTATTTGGGTAACATCTTGCGGATAATGCACGGAATACGCTCTGTAGTATGCACCGCACGCACCCACCGTCCCAGTCTCGGAGCCAAACACATAAAATGGCGATCCTGAGACGATGCAGCCTTCTGGGGAAGCTTCGGCCACGGAGTACGCGATTGAACTAGTCCCTTCGTTCGATGTTGGTGACAGGTGGAAGTGGGAGGGGCGCTGATGTCACCCCTGTCGGCTGCTTTCGGAACTGTTCGAGGACCCGATCTACGTCCGAACATGCGAACGAAGCTTGACCTCAGTACGGCATTTCACGTAGTGAAAACAATTTTTATTATTGCTTCTTCGTGATTATCGCTTTTTTGTTACAATTTTTCATACAATCACGCGTGCGATCATGTCGCTTTATCATTATATTACTTATAATAAAATATTGAACGCTAATTACGTTTAATTTTATTGTGGACAGTACCTTACCCCACTGCTGCATTAATATTTATACATAACCTCTTTCGTTCTTTTTGTAACCATTAAAATTTTGACAGTTTACGAATGATATATTGTTTTGTTGATTCACATGTAGATAGTTGTTAATTATGTACGAAACTAGAAATCCCCTATGTATCTGATGCACAATGAAATTGCTGTGATATAATTGTCCATGAAAGTATTTTTAAAAATGTCTGCAATTATAGATGACAAAGTGGTTGCAGGAGCGAAATCTGCAAACGTTGTCAAAGAGGATCCTATCGTAGCTTTGACGGTACATTTATTGTTTCGAACATGGAATTTATACAATTAATTTTATCTTCTATCGATTAGTAAAAAATAACCCCCGTTGGCTTTCTTGTAATTTAGTCTAACACTTGTGTTAATTTTTGTATTTAGCTTTACTCTTTCCTATCATAACATTTATTTCAACTATTCGTTTTAGGAAAAAGTAAATGCATTATATTTTTTTCGGGATCATTATTTTGAGAATCATTCCATTGAAGAAGCGATCAAAAAGAACGGAGATGTAGAGAAAGAAATGAAAGATACCTTAAACAGGTTTGACGAATGCAAAGGATATGAAATTGATGGATCGCGGGCAAAGTACTATTATCTAAAAGGGAAGGCTTTGAACGTTACAGAACGGTTCATACCTCAGGCTGAGGAATTATTAACTAAAGCAGTAAAGTTAGAACCTAATTTACTAGAGGCATGGAACGAATTAGGAGAATGTTATTGGAAAAATGATGATATTCAACAAGCAAAAAATTGTTTCGTCGGCGCTCTACGCCATGTAAACATTGCATTATCAAAATTATATATAATATTGTACTTAATAAACGTTAATGACTGGTTACATGACTAGAACATAATTACAAATATTTTAGGGTAGAAATAAAGTATCTTTAAGAAATTTGTCGATGGTACTCAGGCAAGAGTCGGTTTCTACTGTTGAACAACGAATCCAAAATATACAGAAAGGTGTAGAACATGCTAAAGAAGCAGTTGGCCTTGACACAACAGATGGAATTTCCTGGGCAATACTTGGAAACGCATATTTGTCTTCCTTTTTCACAGTAGCACAAAATCCTGCAACTTTGCGTCTTTGTATGTCGGCTTATGTACAAGCAGTAAGTTACTTGCGACGTAATTGATTCAAATTTGTATTACCGAATGAGATATTAATGATATTTAAATTGTTTTTAGGAAAAGGACATAGTAGCAGGAAGTAATCCTGATTTATTTCACAATAAGGCAGTGGTAAGTATTCTGTCTTTACCAGTAGAATACCAAACAACTGTAGGAATTTATATTTATGCAAGGTAATTATAATACCAGGCTTTAAAATATCAAGAAGAATACAACTTAGCATTGAAATCGTTTGAAAGAGCAATGTTATTAGATCCATTGTGGGAAACGCCGCGTAACAAAAGGGACGAATTGTTACAATACTTAAAAGATGTACAAAATTTAGTAAACAATAATGGGAAAGTGAAACCGAAAAGATTATACCAAATGATACGGGTATACAAATTTTTTTCATTTTTTAATGATCCATTATCTTTCTATTTAAAATATGACTTCAAAATATATTTCATCGTGTAAGATTGCATAAGCGTGATGTATGATGCTGGTACATATACATATTTATAGGTTTCTGATTAAATGTAGGCATTGGATGTTAAGCATTTGGGACCGTATAAAAGTGGCTCTTTCACGTCCGGTCAGAACACCGTGAAATTAGATTTAATATCCTTGAAAAGCTTAACTCTTGGAACGAACCCCGAGAAAGTTGTATTTGGGAAAGTAGTGTGCTGGATACAGGATACGGATTGCGTACCTTTGTAAGTACAAGAAGTCAATGAAAACGATGGTAACAAATAAGGAATGGTATTTATTGTCTTAATTAATAAATATGTATTCAATTTTTCAGCGCGTTCTGCCTCGTTGACGAAGAAAAAACTTGTATCGCCGTGACGGTATATAACCTTGCCAAAGGTCGCGGTGTAACCGTTGGGGACTCTGTTGCTATACCAGAACCATTTGTAATTCACCAGAAATTCTCTTATCTCGACAATGTTCGTATTATTAGTGATGATATGTCTTACAATTATCAACAGCTATGTAAGTAGAACTACTTTTTTTTTCCAGGATTTTGACTTCAAATCTATACGCGTTGAAACTCCGGTTATATTGGTTGTTAACGGGAGGAAATTAGGTAGAGAACAACAGGCGTCTGCGAACTTGCATACCTTTAAGAAAACCGATTGAGCTTAATGCACAACGTATGTAGCTAGCAACGAGACCCTCTTCTATATCGGATAGGAATCAGTGTCACTGTCAATAGCCAATGTGATATTTGAATTTTGAGTTTTAAGTATTATTATACATTAACATCGCTAAACTAATCCTTACCACAGTCAATATTCCTCGTGACAGATCGATACTCTTATATTGTTCCGAGTTTAATCATAAAGGTATCGTTCTAGTTAGAAACAATCAAATTTTTATAAAAGACGTTTTATACAATTTGTTTCGTACACGTCCATACACCCTAAGTATTGTTACGTTTTATTTATGATACGTTAGCTTCGCAAAGAAATCTTGGGAGCTCGTACTGATCTCGTTCGATCAAATTTCGTAGATAGGATATAAGAAATTTGTTTATTGACGCTTCTCGGTAATGCAGTTTAATGATCGTGACAGTTTCGTACATAGCATTGTCTGCTTTTTATAGGAATCAACAAGTGCGAGTACTTTAGATTTCTTTCGTTACTTTAAAAATCAGTTGAAGATTAATTTATGTGTCGCATAATCGAATCACGTACAAAAATACTGATTTTTATAATACACTACTATATGTATATATGTTTATCAATCTTCAAATGATTGTCCTTCAAAGAACCTGTTACATGAATTTCTCTGTTCACACTATTGTTGTTTTAATCGTTTCAAGTTTACTTTCACGATGAAAGTCATTTTTAAATAAAGTCACTTTTTGTTCTTTTAAGTTCTATTCGTTTCACCGTGCCAATAGACTAAACTTAGTTAACCACTTTCTTTGTTACGTATACTCGAATACTTACATGCGAAACATTCAGGATTTTCTAAGGATAACAACTTATCCTATGGTATAAAATATATTTTCACGTGTATCGTTTCGTCGATCGAATCTCAATTACACTCGAAAACAGAATCAAAGAAAAAGAAAAAATCACGAGTCTTGTTTCCGTGATGATCCACGAAATCGCGGATCAAATTGTGCAAACGATACAACACGGAAACAAGAAGTAGCGCGTTTTTTTCAGTCAAACATTTCTACAAAAATTGCTTGTGATACATATATGTATATATTTCAAAGGTTTGTATAAAAATGTTTTTTATCATCGGTTATATAATAATAAATACTTATTTATAACAACGTAGCAGTTGCATGGTATATTCAATTAAATCCTAGCGTTCGTTGGACGGAAGACCAACATCGAACTTCCGTCGTGGACCGTGTTGAATCCGTGCCACGGTCGAGAAACTGTAATCGTTCTCCAATTATGGATGATCGATCCTCGGTCGACGTCACTGGTCAACGCTTCTTCCATCATCTTGGAAAATACATCGAGGTTCTCCGACGGGCAGGATTCAAAATCCCGTTAGGAAAACGTAGGAGGCGTACCGATGCTTTTGTTCCATGCACAGGATCGGTACACAAAATTCACATGTTCACCTCCCACAGCTTGAAGTAATTATCGATCACCTCGAGGAACCAGTTGCGTCGCTGAGGATCCTTGAAGATCGGAGCCAACGTTCGCAGTTGCAGCTGAAGCAACGCCTCGTCACCGAGAAGTCCGTCCAGTTGCTTCAGCAACAACGCGTCCCCGTGCAACTTCAGCAGGCTCGCGTACGAGAAAATGTAGTATTGATTTCGAAGGCGTTCCACCGCCCACGCTTCGACGGTGCGGTTTCCGCTCGCGGCTTGTATGGAACCCATGTGTTCCGCGTACCACGGCGAGAAGAAGTTGCTTAATTCGCGATTCGACAGATCCGCCACGCCGCGTGTCTTCAAGCGTTCTTTCAGGCGCAAGTACGCTTGAGGCGTGTACACGAACACCTGGAACAGATTAATTAATTAAAAGAATTAATGTTACAATCACTGATGTAGAAATAAGCGCGGAAAACGACCACGATGTAATCTACTGATTGGAAATCTTTTACGTCCTGGTCATTCGTCTTCCTATTATCCTTATATTCCACGTGGGAGATCGAAATCGTTTGATTACGGCGCTTTGGTATCGTTATCTCGTTTGTCAATCGTTAAATTGGCGTTTAAGTTTTATGCAACGGATAATTTTACTTTGCCAACGTGTGCCGTAGCCTTGTACGATGCCGCCTTGAAGATACTGGTTGCATTGAAATTGATTCTCGAAATCGAATCTTGAAACGATAAATTTTCATGAGATTATAAATTATATCGTACAGGATAGTTATTGCAACGAGACTCGTTGAATTTTCTTTCAAAAACAATACAACAGTATAATGGGAACGAATTCGATAACGAAATGGTCAACGAACAAGGACTCGACTCTCGACAGGCGCATTTACAATTATTATTATAAAACCGGGCTTCTCGATTATAATGTCGTGAATTTTAAACGAAACAGAATTGTGCAATCGTTATCCACTCGAACACGATGATGCAAAAATCTGCATACGCAAGAAGACAAACAGCTTTCGAGTATCGTACGATGTTCATCAGCTTCTTTCGGGTCAACGAAGGATAAACGATCCTCCTTAAAATCCATTACTCGGGAGCTGAGTTTACACGTTCATGCGATGAACACGAACCGATTTGCAAATTTGCCCGAATAAATTCGATTGATAACCATGTTTACGTGTTTATTAAAACGCTGATTATGTTATGAGATGTAACTGAATTGAATTATTTAACGATAATACTTGGGCCAATTTTAAGCTAGCTATCCGGCGAAACAATTTTAGTTCAATTACAGAGTGGGTAAGGGTAAGGTTACAGGTGGGAAATTTTTTATAATCGAATGATTAATAAAACAGAAAGAAAATAAAATTGCGAATCCAGCTTGGAAGTTCAAATCTGAAAGTTACTTGATTAAATCCTTAACACTTTGACTGCTACGCT
Organism: Stelis phaeoptera; assembly: GCA_943735885.1. Lineage (NCBI taxonomy): Eukaryota > Metazoa > Arthropoda > Insecta > Hymenoptera > Megachilidae > Stelis > Stelis phaeoptera. Next base: position 9,125,852 of record OX030937.1, read on the forward strand.
ACAGGCGCTGAAAACTTGGTCAGGCAAAGCATTTATTTTCATCAAATTTTACCTATTATTATTACAATTCTTCGTAATTTCTATTATTCAGAATTTCTAATTAAGTAATTGAAAGGATATTAATAGTGCAAGCGACAAATTTCTATGGAAATTCAAGTGTCACCCACGTATGGCTGACGTGGCAGTTAAAGTGTTAATAATTTGAGTCTCATCGTTAAAGAAACGATAAGAGCAGCATTGCTCACCTGATACAAAGAATTCCCCGTCACATAGGCGGCGATGTAGTGCGAGCCGAAGTGCTTGATGAACCGTACGACACTCGCGGTGTCGCCGACGGTCACGTTCTCCGTTTCTCTGAGAACAGCCTCGTCGAGGATCATCGAGTCCGCCATGCCTGCCAGCTTCTGGTTCTCCCGGAACCTGGCGACTCGTACCAGCACGTAACAGTGCTCGCCGGTGATAAAGGACGAGTTGATGCCCAGGTGACGAGCTATGGCCGCCTTGGACCAGCTGCCGGTGAACGCTCGCCACGGCCTCTCGAGCCTCTCGAACGTGAAGTCCCGGAAGTAAGCCTGCAACAGCTGACGTATGTTGTCGCAGAACTCCATGTGGAAGTCGCCGTCGAACACCGCAGCTGCCTGCTGGCGTTGCCTGCTCGTCGCCGGGACGGGATTCCTGAACACGTCCAAGGTCGGCTCGCGGAATATCCAGGTGTCGGTGTCGTTCCTGGGCACCACCCTCATGCTGATGCTCAGGTAACCGTAACGGCTGAAGATGTTCACGGCGCCGCCGAGACGCGGACTCTGCGATCCGTTGCTGACCCTGGCACCGACCAGCAACGCGAACGTCCAAGCCAGGACCAAGAATCGCGTTCCAGACCACATCTCTCGCGGCTGCCTGAGGCTAAACCACCTGCAACGCACGATCGTACTGTTAACACTTGGTAGAAGAGGAAGCTGAGGTCGTTCAACGTTTAGACAGGTATAGTTGGCTGGTTCACCGCTACTCGCACACACAGACTGCACGCTCAACTACCACCTATTAGCGGATTATCGTCAATGGTATATTTCAGGTACCAAGTGTTAATTTGCAATTCTAACGACGAGTAGACTTGAACGGATACGACCTTCGCGCGGTAGTTCGCTCGTAACGTCGAAAACATCGCGGAACAAGAGAAGAACCGTGTGTCTTGCGTGTTTTGTAAAATTTCAATTTCTACGATTTTTTATTTATTCAAAATCACCCAAATTCTGCGACGAAATGATCATTGATACTTCGATAATTATAACTGGAGTCACCTTTTCATCGATGAACGAAACGAATACCTCTGAAAAGGACCACGGCTAATCGGGTTTTTCGTTCTGATCGACTCTCGATATCTGCAAGCGCACACGCGATGAGGCCAATCCTACAGGTAGATCGTCGCGAGTTATCTCGTTCTGTAGGTCTAGGTGCACGTTGTCGAGGCGTTTGCACGAGCTAAGCGGTGTACGCGACCTTCATCCCCCCACCTGAACACTGGACGAACACCTTGGTCTACCATGTTTCTTCGCGGAGCCCTTCTCTCTGTTTCACCCGATGTCCGTCTGTCTATCCTCTTTTCGAGGCGGATCAAGAATGAACGCTGGTCAGAAATCGTACCAGCCGAGGCACGTTTCGCTCGATCGCGAGCTTATACATCTTGATAAGTGTCCACGCGACGCGATCGATCGTTATGCACGGTGACTGTGATTTATATGCCGCCCGGTGTTAACGGTATCGTTCGAAGGAGTCTACGATCGTTGACAATGAAATGCTTGGCTGAAAACGACTCGCCCACTTCCGTGTTCTTAGAGACGTGAACGTAATCCCCGTCGTGTCGGTTCGCGTGATCCTTTGCCCGAGTTTGTTGACCTGTTTGTTCGATAGCCCGGACACACGGTGACTAGTCGATTTCTTTAAATAATTTTGAGGCTGGACATTGGAAAATTCGTTTGTATATCGACGTGAATCGTAGGTGTTTCTAAGAAAAATGGCAATCTGGGGAAAGTTACACTATTCGTCTGATACCTGAAAGTTACTAGGCATTGTGCGTGGGTAGGATAATTTAGTACTTACTAAGTTACCAAATTACTAACTTGGTAAGTACTAAATGCTAAATTTCTGAAATATGTACTAATTCAGGAATTACTCATTATCAAACTAGATAATGAAGACACACGATGAAGAAGTGTTGCAAGAAGTTGTACGGGGCATCATACATATGAAGGTTGCGTTCAACCCTTGGACTTTTTCCAACCTGGCAATCGTTTCTGCGTGTAACATACGACTGTTTTGCTTCGGTGCGTATCTCGAAAAGCAACAGTCGGTAATTACTTGTTGAACGTGGCTTTTCTGCACCGAGGAGCATTGCCAATTACTCGGTTGCTTTGCTAACTGGTTTCATTGGCTTTGTTCCTGACGAACTTTGTTGCTTTCAGTCACGAAACTTTACACTGGCTCTCTGTTTAATTGGATAAATTGGTGGTTTGATAGATTACCTCGTTTTGATTCGAAATCGTAAAACTTTCAACAGAAGAAATTGCTAAAAATACCATAGTTACACGTGAAATAATAAAATAATAAAACCTATTAAAAACTATAAAAATATGTTACTAAACATTCGTCAATTAATAAAATCTCAAAAGAAATAGATATTTGCTAAGAAGGCTGAAAAATATGTATTTTTCGATTATAAAACCTACTTAATATAAAGAAAATCTATGTTGGAATGAAATAACACAAGATACTCGATGCTTCTGGCAAAACTGGGGGATCCGATTTCCCCAGACAAAATTTCTGGTTACGCCAATGCGCGAAACCTGTTCGATTAATACCTGTCCAGTTCAGGAGATTAAAAAAAAAAAAGCCCTTAATTTTCGGTTTGCTACTGTGCACTGCTCTCTTAACACGGTAAAACACGATTGTTCGCTAAAATGCCGCAATAAAGGAACGGAAACACGTAAGAAGTTGGCACGTTAGCCACGTTTAAATCCACGTTTCCTGGACCGTGTCGTTTCTTGGAACGAGGCACGATACACGGCGCGGGTGTTGCATTCGTCTTGCGACAGGATGCGGAAAATGAATTTGTTTGACACGTATACGGCACAGTTACGGTGACGAACGGCTTGGAATGCCGCTTGCAAAACTAAATCTTTCAAAATATTGCAGAGATTCAACCAGCGGAGAACAACACAAATTTGCAATTGACTTAGATTAACAGCAAAAACCATATTACATATTTTAAATTTCACGAAAGCTTGCTTTCCTTTAGAAATCAATCGTGCGAATTGCGCCACTGTTATAGTTTTTGTTTTTAATAAAATTGGAGACACGCTACTATTGTTTCGGGTAATAAATTTCTCTACGGGTGTTGTGTCTACCGTTTGATCGGATAACTCGATTAATCGATTACGACGCTTTCGCGAGACAAACCTCGGTTGTACACGGTCTCCTAAGAATCGAGGTATACGAAGTGTGATCGAAGTGAAAGTGAAACTGAGGTCCCCCGCGTGACACCTCAGACCCGGGTATCCGAGAACTTTCAGCCTTAATAAGAACAATAATTAAAACACACTAATTGGATGATTGTAACTTTTTGCTTGTTCAAAGTTTCATAGTTTAGATTCAGAAAGGAGGAAGAATACGAATATTATTGATAATCCTTGACCCACTTTTTCGGCTGTACCTAGTTTATTTTTCACAAATTAAATTACTATTCATATAAGAAGTTTTCAAACAATGAAATTTGACAAGTTCGAACGAAGGACCAAATTTTCCTAATCGATGCTTTCCAAAATTGGCCACACGGTTAGATAGACGATCTCCTAAGAAAAATTTCCATATTCGACACACTGTTAGCCTTTTGTGGCTGCAAAGTTTCATGCTGTGCTAATTAAGCAATCTTGATAATTAACCGACGAGACAATACGTTGAACCTTCATCAACTGGTATCATTATCAAACAACAATTGGAACAATTCGGATAACAAGACGCAGAACGGATATCATTGTTTCTCCCAAAACGTTTCCGTAGCGATAACCGAACAGAGAAGCCAGTTTCGCATCAATCATGGTCCACACGTTGATAATAGAACACCCACATCCGCACAACGCGATGGGGCTTACGTAATGGGAAGCTTTTTGTCGGTTTTATCTCGAAAGGAAGATCGTTCCACATACCTAGATCCACGGCAACCGTTCGTGTTGCAAACGAAAGTGGCCATACGTATTCATGAGGCGACAACAAAGGGTTGCGCCGTATGGAACGTGGCCGATCCACCGTGATCTCATCTGTTACGGATTTTATAATGCTTTAACACCGTGACGAAGGGTAAGAAGCATGCATTCGCACGACGTTACTCAATATCAAAGCCGAAAATGTCAAGTCAAAGTAACAGATCGATGCTGAGAAACATGGAATCGATTTGATTGCCGTTCTTTCCCACCAGGCTGGAAGTTGCAAGGACATGAATTCGTGTTGATCTTTTTCTGGTCTTTGTAGGGTAAGTTGAAAAATTCATTTCGATACTAAATCTTAGGCTCTGCGTAAATGAATAATCAAAGAAATTTTTATTAACGATACAAGAATTAACACGTTGACTGCCACAGTGAAAACGGACGTGGGTGGTCAGACACGCTGAAATCCTAATTATTAACAATACAATCAACTAATTTTCAAATTTAACTTTTCAATTCGATAGCTAGCATTATTAGCTTAATGTTAACGCTATCCGTGGTTTATTTTATCATTTTTGTTGGTAATTATTTGATTGTCAAAAATTTCGGGTGCCGGTCACCGGTGACCCCCGTGGCAGCCAACGTGTTAATATTCATTGTAACGTGAAGGTTTCACGGCAACGTGACGATAGAATATTCTGCAACAAGCATCCGCCGCGCGCCGAAGCGAAGGCGACAGGGCTTCCAAATCGGTAGACCGGAAGTGGGACGGGTTTCACTTTCGCCGTGTTCCCTGTTAAGTGCAGGAAAGCGGTTTGTCATCGTGATTAGAAGTTCACGGGCGTGCTAAATCGGTGAACTTCTCGTACATATTGTTCGCGGCGTTAACCTAATCGAGGCTCGCCTTGAAATTTCAAGGATAGCGAGAGGGAAATCGTTTTGCTCGTAACGTCGTTATTAAGCGGTGAGAAAACTAATCTGGTTCGACAATTCGGCACGTGACAAACGCTTTTACAACGCGGGACTCGTAGGTAGAAAGTTATCCGTGAAATTGAACGTCACGATCGTAAACAGTCGTTCCTTTTACGCTCGAACACGCGATACTGCTGCATCAGCCGATGTATCAAGTGTTGTGTAATATGTGTTATGCATCGAACGGGCGTAGGTAATGCCGGGACAAACAGTTTGTAAACGAGCCATTTCGTAAGTTTGCCGGCGAACTTCTCGAAACCGAAAACGAATGCTTAACCCGTTGGCGGTCAGGTGAAACTTTACAGCAGAGGCGTCAGCTTGGTACGCGACGCACCCTGTACTTTTAATCGATTAAATAATCATACAAATATTTGAGAATTTAATACATTTATCGTAACTAATTAGGTTTGATACTTTGGACGATATATTCTGATAATTACGCCAAGTTCGAGCCAAGCGAAAGGTTGTACGGTAGAAATTTCGTTAATTACTGTCGTAGTATTGAAATTTTGCGTAGCAAGCGTCGAGATATTATCCCAAGTGTAAGTTTGAGTTAACTCTTAACACTAGAACTACCGACGTTCAGTGTACCCTTACTTGAAAATTAAAACTGAAATAGAAAACAAAATAAATAAGAGACGAAACGTAAACAGACATATACAATAATTCTTTATCAAGATAAAAGCCAACTTCTATTACGACAAGAGCGTTTTAATCATTGTTGCAATTTAAAATAAGAAATCAAAAGGGAGTCATTTCGATCCGCTTGGTAATGAAAAATGTGGAATAACCAACTTCAAACAAGACCGATTACCCCATCAATTTTCTGCATAAATCTCTTAGAAATCAACCCTAAGAATGTTTTTGTCATGTATCGCTCGTTCGTAATGACACCTAACCGCACGCAGATCATTTTAACCGTAACATCATCTATGATCGTCGTACCTATTCGTCGTAAACGGTGTCTGATGGTCGCAACGGCGTCGAAGAAGATTGAACAACGAATCCTCGGGAACGAAGAAGACCACGCGTCCCATGGGTTTCCGTGATGGAGTGATAAAAATGCAACGGATAGCCGCGACATGAAAAATCTCCGTCGGAAGAACAATCGAGCAAGCGAGGACGGTGCGATTCAGTTGTCGACGGCTGGTATAAGAAACGAGCCTCTACGTGACGCAGAAGTCAATGGGGAAGGGAATTGTTTAAGTAGCTTTTGTCGACAGTCGAAAGGGGTCTTTTACGGGACGGATTAGACACAGGAAACAGTGCTGCGAGTCGAATCACTGTCGGCCACCGTGTCTTTTTTAACAGCCACGACACACGGTGGGACAAAGTTTCAAGAAATCAAGGAAAATATTACAATTTTTATGTCGTGGGATTATATTAGGGGATTATTTAGCTCTACAGAGTTATTAATTAAAACTCAGTATATCGTTCGAATTGATCTCTTGCAATATTTGTGATAATTAAAAAATTTTTTTTTTCTTTTGCGTTAAAGTTCGAATAATTTTGACACCGAACACACCGACGGATCACGAATTTAGTTGCTAACCAATTTCTTTTACAAGCTTTGTTTTTTTATTAATTTGTTTATATTTGGTAATAGGACATTATTTCAGAGGGAAACGTGACTTGGTATCGAGAGCTAAATCAAGTCCAAGTTTATCAATGTGTTTTTATTAGGTAAAGCGAAAAGAAATGTCGTTTCTTTCAATGCAAAAATAATTTCTATGGTTATATTCGATGCCTCTAAAATTCTGACTGCTTTGACTTGAAAAAGGCATCCATGTGTTAAAAAAAAGCGACATTTCTTTTCGCTTTACCTATAGTAGATATGAAAAATTGAAAAAACAACGTTGTCAATTAAACATTTTTATTTACAATGCTATTAATTTAAATTTGGAGAAATACTCAAAATATTGACAGCAAGTTTCTTGATCATCACGAAATGAATTGATTAAATTGATACGCAAGGTGTCATTACTACAGGTCATGAAATCGATCACGATCGAATTTCAAAACACCTTGATCGTGTTTTAAAGCATGATTCATTTACGTCTTGAAAGGTAATCCCAAACGCAGGACGTAAGATCAAAGTTTACAGCATAAAGAACTATTCGATACCCATATGGTATCGAAACGAGCACACATGGTAGCTCAAAACTATCCATCGAACGGCATCACCTGTTCAAATTGCCAACGTTCATCACGAACAGCCGGACAAGCATTGTGATCGACGTTAATGTATCTCACAGAATGCGTGTTGAACACGTGCTCGAGCGTTAATCGAATGCCAACGAAGATAGGATCGTACGGTAATCGGCGACGTAGACCGTCGAAGGAACAAAAGGAATCGCGGGGGTTATGTCTGTTCCGCGAACACATCGATCTCTTCCCGGGTGCAGATTAAAATGACGTGTTCACGACGTTCCACGCATTGCGATCGCATTACGGGTTTAGAAAGGGAGACACACGCGAGATTCGTAAATAGAATATCCGCGGTCCCGTCCTGTACCCTGGCGCGATCAATTTTCTGTCTCCCGCCGAGGCTGCTCCACGTGCTATCGCAATGCAAATATACAACTTGTTACAAGAATTGCTAATGCTTGAAATTTATACGCACTCTCACGACTGTGTCACCGTTAAGGCTGATTCATAACTTGGGCACGTTTCATTTATATTTTCGGACGAAGATAAAATTATTTCGACGACCGCGAAGCGACGGGGATATTCGAATGAAAATAATTGTAGGGAGAAATTTAGCTTGGGAATTTTAGAGTGTTATATTTTTTGGAACTTGGGAATTCGGGAAAGTTTGTGATATTAGTTTTTGAACCGGAGGGCGGAAAAAATCGGATTTTTAATTCATATTTGGCGAGCGCGAGGTGCCTGATTCTTGCTCTAGGGCGCAAAGTATAATCGGACACTCGATTTTTGTGTACGTAACACGGGCGCAAGGTGACTCTCACCCTCGTCTCTGTTGTCTCGATTCGGGCGCCAATCACCCACTTTGCGCCCTTGGTACGTATATACTATTTAGGGATTTGGAAATTTCGAAATAATATTTTTAGAGATTTGGAAATTTCCAAATATTCTATCTTTAGAAACGAACAAAATTTCTAACGAAAAATTTGGAATATTTCATTTTTAGCAAGTTTGAATTTAACTTTTCGTCGTCGTAATTAACCGATCATCCAGAACTCGAGAAAAGGGAAAATTATATTAATAATTCGTCTAGGATAACGGAAATCAAGAAAAATGTAGCAATAGCAATTCTTCGAGTGTCTTAGAAACTATGAGCATGAATCAGTCCTTAATCATCGGCGCGTTGACTTCATATGCACGTGCAGCTCCGTTCCTAAGGAAAGCATAACACTTGGTTAAGCAGTTCTTCGATCATCGGTCGCGTTTTTCGTTCAATACCCGTTAAATGGTCTCGTTTACATAAACGACGTGACGAACGTACGAATGGATGGTTCGCTCGGCCTTTACAAAGGCGCTTTGCATGCACGAATTTTTGCAGACACCGTTATCGATGCTCCCGTATAAAAATCAACCATGAGCCATATGGAAATGAATAGTGGTTGCAATTTTCTATAAAAGTAAATACGTCGACACTTGGAAATACACTTTGTGAGTTTCTGGAAGATTTGGGAATTTGGATCGTAGACGTTTTGCTATACAAATGGTGGTGATATTATTTTTAAATTTATAGAGAACTTTAAAATATATTGAAACGACTGAATATTATCATTTTAATTAACAGTGTCGTGTAGTCGTAATTTTGTACACACTATTAATTTTTACACGCGACCAATTTTCAATTCTCCATCCTTCTGAAGGGCTCATTTTGAAGAGGAAATTTCAAGGAATATGATGATATTTTTATTCAAAATTTAAATCACTCTGACCCATCATCGAAAAAAACGCAAAAAAAGATTTACATTTTTCAACATTATAACGTTGATTATCGGGATTGAAGAAATTATTTTATAATAGCCTAACCCTTCCTGAACGAAACAAAAGCAAATGTAGCTCAATCGGATAAACAGTTCCCGAGATAAAAATTCACAAGTGGAACCCGTTTTCGCCGAAATGGGTAAAAATTGCTTTCGAACTAAACCGACAAAATGATCACTTAAACCCTCCCTAATTTCCCATGGACTACAACATATTTCGTTTAGAACAAAATCGCCGATGGTGATGTCAGAAAGTGATCGATTTCCCATGGAACGACCCACTAGTATTTTTCACTTTATTTCCATCTATCCTAGGACGTACTAATTCCGATTAGAAATTTATTCATTTTGCGCCATACAATTTCCACGGTGATTCCTTTGCAGCATAAAAAAATAAATATAAAATCATTTAGAAGCTAGACGCGATTCGTGGACGAATCGAATCGAGAGAAGGCCAGGGGTCAAGAAGTCAGGATGGACTTACCCTACCGGATCACGCAAGTTTATTCCACTTCCGTTAATCAACATTCCCCTCCTCTGATCGCGTTGCAGCCTCCCTTCCCTCGTGACACTAATTGTTATGGGTCACTGACTGGCTGCTTGTCGCAAGACAGCAAAAGATAACACAGCCAGCCAACGTTGCCGTATTAATCAACGCTTATGTATGCGCTTGTTGCCGTTGCACACTTGTTGCATTAATTTACCGCCTCCAAAATGAACCTTGTGTACACGTATCTTTGTTAATTTATCACGCGTCCTATCCTCTGAAATTTTCGTCTATCGAGGAACTTTCAGATAAAGTGGGGGTTAGTATAAAATGTTTATAAAATTGTTTTATGGATCAAACGATGTTGAATCTTGATACCATTGAGAAATTGTGACAAATATAAGGTCAGCCAAAGAAATTAATTATTCGGTGATAAGAATTAAGGAACTGACACGACAAGAATCGATCAATGTCTCAAAGTGAAACCGAATGCTATCAGCTGTGTGATAATAAAAAGGACAAAGACAGAGAGGATATGCTTTTCGAACGACCTGATAAGCACCGAGAACAATTTATATCTCCTGAACAAGAAAAACTTGTTTCTTTTGTGACAGTGAAATCTAAAAATCATTATTCAAAGTTTTAAAAAATCTTCGTAAATTTGAAGAGGGTGCTTCGTAAGTCACTTCATTTGTAATAAGGTTCTCTGATTTGAATAGAATTGTAACGAAACACTAAACAGTATTCATTTTTAGACAATTCTCCGTTTGTCTTGTTCGCTGTAATCTTTGTAATTAAGAATCAAGAAATCTAGGTGTTCTCCGTTTGGAAATTATCCGGCGTAGCAAAAACCAGATTTTCTGCAACCTAACGGAGATCTCTGCTTATTATACTCTTCACCGTATCATTATTACACGCCGAGCGAAAGAAAACAGTGTTCGTGTTCCTTTTATATTCCTGGGAATCACAAGCTGGCATTTACAAAGGCATTTTAAATGTATATCTTCAGAAGCGCGGTGCATAAGAGCGCCACGTTCCCGCGAATACTTGCACACAATTCCTGTTAAGTCGAACGTATTCCATGGTATTCCATGGTTTTGTAGCTGACTATGGGGAACAAATATTTCCTTTCCTTTCGTACTCTTTTACCGCCATTTTGTAAGAACAACAGATTCGGCAAAATATTTTTAGTAACAGAAATGGCAGTAATTTCATTTTTGGGTATTTACCATTTTCTGTCTACTTCCGTGTAATCTGGAATTTCTGTTTTATTGTCATTTCACGAAGCTTGCGTTATTAATTTAACACGGTGTAAGTTATCGAGGCTAACGTTATCGGTAGTGATACTTTAATGAAATGATTAATTTGGATTTTGTTAGAATAAGTAACATAACGAAACTGATATATTTCCAAATTGTTGATACTATTTTCTCCCGGCCAACACTAATCGAAGTGATTCAAAGCTTTCGTTTCCCCAATTGTTTAATCACTTTGTCACTGAACCAATTACATCGTTTACCCAGTCGCACGATTGCGTTAATCCACGATCATCAATAATTTTCACGCAACAAATAAAAAAAAAACGAAGAATTCCAAACAAGAAACACGCTGTTATTTATAATCCGTTGAGAAAAGAGAAAACAAAAAAGTTCAAGTCAACCTTGAACAAAATCAGCTTCGTATCCTTTGCTCAGCGATATAAGCTTGTCTCAATTTTGCAACGTCATTGTCTACCCTCGAACCAGGATTATTATTCAAAGAAAAAAAAAAGAAGAATATATATATAAAAGGAGAAAGGTTTCCACAAGGTTGAATGAATAATTCTTGCTGTCGTGCGTTTCACGAGGTTCCTCGTGACATTTGAAGACGATCGTAACTTCGACAAGCCAAGGGAACGAAATCTTGCGCCATGGATCCTCGCAGGAAGATCGTTTTAAAAAAATACCGAAGATCTCGTGCTGCATGAGAAGCCAATCGTTAAGAATCTCGGTGCAGGTCACGTTTTCATTGGGAACCGTACTGTTCGATGGTGATTTTGCAACGAAACCCATCGTTTCAACGGAAAATACCTCTTGTGTCTGGCTAATAAATCTTTCGAACAAGCGTGTCCCAATCGTTCGAGCGTCGTTTGAAAGATGAAATAATTGATTCTGTGAAAATTGGTTTTTCATTTTTATACAAAACGGAGTTAATTTGATTGATTATTCACGTTGTTATTCTTTTGGATGGGTAGAGGGTCCTAGGACAGATGGGCAGAGGCGTTAGGGTCTAAAAACCGTATTGAAACGGTCCTGCTTTATTCTTAAACTCTATTGTTAAAATAGTGGTTATATTCCAAAATTCTATACCGAACTTTTCAGTGTAACTACTCTCGTAGAAGTTTATTAGCTCGATTGCTTTGACGCAGGATTTGTCAAAAATACGTAAGAGAAGAATTAACGAATGAGCTAAAAATCGAGTAACTTTTAAATATCCCAAGAACGATGTACCAAAGTATTGAACATTAATTTGAAAATGGGCGCACCAGTGAAAACTCCGACTTTCCGAGTCAACGAAGACAAAAACAAGTGGGCGATTGTGAAAAGGCGGTCAGACCGGACATTTTTAGATCTTGATTTGCATATCGAGTCGCAAAGTATGCAGCATTTAGACAGAAGCTTCTAAGAATTCGTTATCATTCGGTATCAGTTTGTTTCAAGCGCAAAACAGCGGATAAATCGTGAAGCGTGGAGGAAATAACGATTACAATGCTTTGTTGGACTGTGCGAGCGGCGTGAATGGCTTTGAGACATTAACCTCGAGTCGTTTCAACGTTGGGCAACAATTTTGCGGTTTATACTTCGTTTACTGGGATGTAAGAGCTGACGGAGCAACGGGTTAATTGTCGAATCACGGGCACAGCTGGGAAATATATCCATCGACGCGAGAGAATTTCTCGTTTTTTCTTGAATTTTATTTCAAACTTATTTACTCCAGGACAAATAACAATATCCGCATTTGATTTGTCATAGTATTTTCTTGCCGGTAATTAACCTTTTAACGTTAAACCGATCAGGTGTCCAGAAAGATAAAGGTTTGATTCGATAATGTAGCGATTATTTGCATTTTATGTGTGGTTTCGTTGCAGAATAAAACAAAACAAAGAAAAGAAAGTCGGTCAAGTTGGCTAATAATTATGTACACGTGTGTTTAAAAGGAATCGTAAAAATATCATTTGTTTGATTATTTCTGCAGAATTATTTCCTCATTTCCAATATAGATGTTTAATAAACAAAAGGCGATGCTTTCGTGCACCGATTTATTGGGAAATTCAATCAAACTTGATTTAATAAGTAAACAAATCTCTTTGCAAGGAAATTTTCTTCATTTCCTAAGAATATTAATTTTCTAATAGAAATGAAGAAAAAGAAGATGATATTTTTTTAGAAATATTGTACTTCCGGAAACTATGGTATATATTTGAAGACTTTGGAGCTTCGTAGGATTGATTTTTTACAAAATCTAAAAATACTAATTTATTTTCAATGCAACGGAAACTCGTTTACACCTCTATCAATAATTATAATTTTACAAAATAAGTATAATGCCTGCTATGAGTAATTCGAGCCAGAACTACAACGAAGAATTAAGTATCTAAAACAATTAATAAACCAGACAATATTCTACTAGCAATGTCTTACGGGTAACGTATCACGGCCAATCACGTGTGTAAGCTCGTTACGCGTCGATTTCCTTCGATCACGACTCGAAAGTACAAGTTCCTGAACAATTTTTTAATCTTTTACAAATTTTTCTTTCCTTGCATAACCTCGTCGTGCCCGGTACTATTTCTGTGCTTGTTCCTGGTTGAAAATCTGGGTAAGTAGCATAAGGACGGTCAGACGTGTTCAAGGGAGGCGGGTATCCGCGTGCACCAGCCAGCGTGAAAGTGCGTCCTGGGACGTTGACGATAAACGCCGAAGAGAACGTGTGGTGGTTTTATCTATCGTGAAACGAGAGCCAATCGTTATTTACGTTCGAACTGGCGGAGGTCCTGCACCTGCGATCGGTTTCTCGGCTAACGAAACCCGTCGATCCGATCGATCGATCCGGCCAATAAGTCGATCGTTAGGAACTCGACGGTGGCCAGAGTGACTCACGATATAATTTATCGACCATTTTAGCCTTTTAGGAACGAATTGGTTTGATAACGATTATACTTTTTTTCTATTTTTTGTATTGGTACATTTTAAAATAGATTTAGGTGCTTATTTTAGTATTATATTATTCGTGTGTGGATTTCTGTACGGGTTAGGGTAGGAAAATAGTTTCATAGTCTTCGGTTGTTAATTACTGTACTGCTATACCGTTACAAAAATATAGAAATATGATTTTTCTAAGTTTTTGAATTCCTGAAGATATAACATTTCGAAATTTGTTAGCTCCAGAAGTATAATATTCCAAAATTTCTAAATGTCCTAAACATATAATACATATTAGGTAGAGCGAAAAGAAATGTCGCTTTTTTTAACACTTGGATGTCTTTTTTCGCATCGAAAAGTTGCCTAAGTTGTGGCAAGATATATTCTAAATAACCATGGAAATTATCTGTCGGAATAAATATTATATCTTTTTTTTTTGGTAAATACATTTTTTCGCATTGGAAAAAATTTCTTTTAGTTTTACCTAATATTTCTAGCCGAAGCCTAAGAATGACCAAATGATCGATACAAATTGTCTGAATTACCTAACTAAAACCACTCTTATAAGCAACCTAAAATTAAAATATCATGAAAATAATACGCAACCTGCATGCATCAGAAACGAATTTTCAACAATTTCGACGTGGCAGTCGACACAAATGGTTCGTGAAATTTCTGCATGGACAGACATTTCTAATTCACCGATCCTGAGTTATTAACTATCTCGCTCGGTACGGTTTCGTGCGCTGCTGACTCATTGTTCTTGTACAATTTTTCTTCTGTCCACCATAGATAGCTGATTATAGCGGGTAACGGGTGTTGTCTGTACGCGTATCAGCACGATTTCGTACGTGAATGAGCAACGTGGACGAAAACGTTTGCCTCTCGACGCCGAGCGTATCCTGTTTGTTGAGTAACATTCGGGGGGATAATTTTTTTTTCTTCTTTCTTGTATTGTGCCACGTGTGTGTGTGCGCGCGCCCGTACGTAGGCAAATTGCGCCGGTGAAAGTATAATAAAGATAACGAAACACCGTGGCGATAATTGGTTATGAAATGCCACCACTTTTGGCCCAGAAACCGTTTGAATTTGATTGTCACCGTCGTCGGTCCGCATTGTTGTGTTTAACACAGCAAAGAATTCGTTAGGAGGATTAAAACGTTCTTCGATCAAATTCTCTGCCACTGAAAATATTTATTCACGAAATCTGTCACGCTGACAGTCATTTATGTATAGCAATTTCGATTTGAAAAGGAGGCTACATAGTAGGTATCCTTGAACGATTTCGAAAATCACTTTTACTCGTGTTTCGATACGTACGAAATTCGTTCTCGTATTAAGCAACTTTCGATCGATAATTATTATCAAATAATTCTTTGACTAGCAGCATAAATTGATAGAAGATTATAATCGCCGATTAAATCGACTGGATATTTCAAAGATCAGAAAATGAAACGCTTCGAATAATTAAAATCGTACTTTGAACCGAAAACGTTATACTTGAAATTTCAGATGATTCGAAACAGAAAATTGAAAATTTGACTTTGCATTGCTCGTACAACGCGTGGAGCTATTAATCTACTTCTGCAATGCTAGATGCAGAAGATGCTTGTTTTCGCACGTGTGCAACACGTGCAGTTGAAATGGTGCGCAAAATATCAGTTTGTTATTAGCGAATGAATAGCGATCGAAATTATTAATGACCACGTTTATTTGTTATATACTCCTTGTGTGTATGATTAACGATGCAATCAGCTGTTGATCGTCGAGCAGCCGTCTACCGAAACAACGACTATTCGAATTATTTTCATTTTCTAATTTTGACATTATTCCTTTGAATATCTCGCTTTTATATTATATTCAAAATACAACGTTTCGTAAATCGACCTTTGTTAAGGTAAACCCATTTATCGGATATTTTTTGAAAAATTATAGATCTAATCGTTTGAAGGCAAACTGGGTAATTATTTCACTGTTTGAAGATTCAACAACTATCTTATATATAATCGTTTGTAACGTCAGAAGTTTCAAACTTTTATTAATAAAAATGGAAATTCGAAGGAAAGTTAAATTTCGTTTGTGCCATCAGTGACCCAGGTTGTTCTACCGGGATTAATATTCCTATTTAATGTGATAATAATGAAATGATCGGTGTTTTAACGTGTCTGACCGCACACGTTCATTTCCACTGTCTCAGTCAATCTGTTAATACGAAAAACAACATTTTTGGAAGATACATACGCTTTATGTATTTACCAGAAACGAAAGAGGAACACATCGAGGTTATTTTAAAATTGCACAAAGATAAAAATAAACCAGACCGAGCCCATTGGTCCTCTAAGTACAACGAGTCCAAGGCTAAGTTTGCCGCAATCCGACTTTCAGTAGGCTACGTCCTCTTCGGCCTAGTAATTATTCCTAGATATTTTCTGGCCCGTTCTTTCCATTAAACGCCACGGTTTCCCTACGAAACCATTTCAATCGAAACGTAACACGTTTCCGCCAAGCGTGTCAGAATTTCCTAACTGTTATTGTAACCATTGAGCGATTGATTCTCGAAAACGTGACGTGTATTTCATAATGAGGATCATTAAAATTTGTTAAATCATGTAAATTGTAAGATACGATCAATTTCCTTTCGTTATTCGAAGCCGGCTGAATTCTCAGGAGGGAGCGAAAAATAATCAATGCAAATATGACAGAAATGAGTGATTTGCTGTCTAACTGGATAAAAGTTGTTGGTTAAATTTTGATAAACAATTTTATAGTAGAAGAAACAAGGGTCGCTAATTTAGTTACCTAGTATTAATTAACGATCGAATACTGATTCTAATACTTTTTGTTATAACCAGAGAAGGGGTAGGACAAGATGATTAAGTAGATTAAGTGTTTTATTATTGTATTTGTGAAAGTATAGATAAGCTTTGGAAATTAGGAATCCTCGAGTACTTATATTACAGATAATTTTTGGGATAACACGGTGAGTATAAAGTACTACCCCCATGTCAATATTTCAAAAAATTGTTGTAGTATTCAATGTTCCTCTATAAAAGTAAAATCACTATTTTTATGTAGGCACAATGTTTGACGACACGATTGCGATTCTAATAAATCGTGATAATGATCGATTTACATTATCACCAATCTGAAAGCAGAAAAAGGAACACCCGACACCTGTTTCAATAACGTACGGATATCGTAAACATCTAGAATCATATTCTTTCATCACGGTAAATTAATTCTCCATTGAGCGACTGTTGTGCTTCGTGAAATTGAAACGAAATCAAACATGAAAAGGCACTTCGGTCTGTTAATGTCGATAAAAAAATCGACAGCTACAGCGCGCGAGAAGTCAGGTAGATTTTACATGCAAAAAACGTTGTTGCCTGAATCTGATTAATGCCAAGGAACTCTTCCTTTACCAATTAGAACGGAAATGATTAAAATCGACAGACAAGTTGCATGAACGGTTTCAGAAGATCGTTACTGAAGAATACTCAATCTTATAACATGATTTCGTTACTTCTATCCTGTGATCTATTAATTTTTTCATAAATATATTTCAAATCAGAATTATTCCATTCCGAGGGACAAGTCTTTTTCAGACGATGGAGCCTTCAGAATTTCACGATCACCTTTATGTTACTTTTTCTTTAACGGAATTAGATGTTTTTATTAGGATAGATAAAAGTTTATAAGGGATAAATTTATACTAATCCTTACGGAACGTTGTTACAGTTTATTTCTGAACACACTGGTTCGGTGTGTGTCATAGGAAATTGGATCTAAAGGATTAACATTCTCTGGCCGTTCATGGAAATGCACTTGAAAACGGGGGACGAAGAAAAATATCGATTTGAATAGCGGCGCACGAAAGTATGCATCATAAGTAGCACGTGTTTATTCGGCTGCCGGTTCTCACGAGTGCTGCATGCTGCCTAATGGAATATTTTTCTTCTTCCTCTTGTCTATCCACCGTTACGAGGCTCAATCTTTCATAAAACTCTCCAACATTCTAACAAGACACCCGTGTTAAAATTTGATATATTTATTAGATTTGTAACGAAATTTCCAATGTTCACGATTTCTTTCCTGCAAAATGATTTATCATCATCGTGATAATTTTCTGACTTCTGCATTAAAATTTGAATAATTTTGATATCAATTTATTTATCAATCTAATATTTTTCATGGTCAGTCGTGACCCATACCTAGAGAAAGTTATTTTGATTATTTAACAATACAATTTTTGAATGTTTAACTTTTCTATATTTAACGAAACTAGTATAAACTTTTGAAATTATATTAGCTCCCTCGACGGTTCGCTATCCGAGAAATGAATATAAAATTGATTTCTATTTCCGTTACCAGCGTTTATTAATTTTCCTTAAAAACGGAAGACCGGTTAATTAAACTTCTTTAACGCATTGTTTGGCAAAGAAACACGAGACCCTAATTACACCTGTTTCGACAGCCTCGATTCGAAACGGCACTATTCGCTATATTAATACGATATCAGATTTTACCGTCGATACTGTCTCACGGAACGGATTGCCACACGTCTCGAGCAGCCAACTGTCACACGGATACGCCACGGAACCCAGCCAATTAAGAAAGAAAATTCGAAATCTCACCTGAACGTTTCAAGGATTCTCCATCCCTGTTCGATCTTCTTATTATTTGCCTCTCGATTATGCGCATCCAACAATTGAATTAACAATCATTTCACCGAATCACCACCGTAAATCGAACACACTCCTCCAATTCTGATTTATTCTTTGAAATCCAAAACAGTAATCTGATTCGCATCGCTTGTCGATTTTTAAAAGCCGCCACCCTTGTTTCTATCTTATTTTTCAATTAAAATTTCTTCCCATCCCCGAATGTCACCAGCAAGCACGTGGATCGTCAACGCGCAGAATCGAACCGGACATTTTCGCGGTCTTTTGATATCCCGCGCGATTTTTGAGGTCGTCGTCGACGCAGCGGTCGATCCTCGGAATAATCGTCGAATTTGACCGATAACTCGGTATCCCCTGTTTTCTCAGAGGATCGATCGATCGATTACGATCAAGACCGAACCCAGAACCACGATCTCACCGTGAGCAGCGAGTCCTCGCGACTGCGACGGCTATTTCGTATCCGTTCGCGGCGAACGAACGATCGGCGCTGAGTGCGCGCGCGTTCGAGCGTGTGTCGCACGCACAACACGCTCGCACACGCTGACAGCCGAGAGTGGCGGTGGAGGAGGAGGAGGGACGAAGGTTCAAAGCTCATGGTGGGTGGCAAACCATGGATAAGAAAAATCCTTTACTTTTTATTTCTTCTTTGACGATTGATGGCTGATATCGATATTTAATGTGACGATTTTGGGTATCGATGCTTAACCCCTTGTCGTATCATTATTTCGGTAGATGCGTCGGGGATAAATATTTATTGTTACGGTATTAAATTAAACCAGGAAAATTGAGATATTGTATACAATTTGCGTTTAACAATAGTTTGTTATCTCAATTATAGTTGGAATTACAGTTACAATTTTACTGACAGTACGAGTCAGATTTGTAACATTTGAGCTGCAAAGTGTTATGTTTCATTCTTGAGATTACAATCGTCCGGTCTGAGAGATTCATTAACCTTTTAACTGCTAAAGGCGTATATATACGCTCTCACAGGTTCATCAATAAATGCGAAAGGCGTACATATACTCTCAGTAAATTTTAAAATTTTGAATAAAAATTAACTTAACTTTGACTACAATTTTTTGTTACTTTAATTTTGACGATTTTTCCATGATTTTTTGCCAAAATATGCCGCAGTCAAAAGGTTAACTTGCTTCAGATTTCTCGTTTCAAATAACAAAATTTATTCAAGTACTTTTGTTGAAATATAAGTTGGCTGTTACCTATGTAAAGAATTATTCTATCTGATAATTTACGTTTCATTCTTCATTAACTACGTTTCATATGTTGCTGACTGTTCTCACTTTTGCCACGTGTTCACTCGAGAATAAAACTCGTGCTAGAAGCTCTCGAGAGCGTTTTTCGCAAGTGAATACTGCGTTGAAACTAACTACCGTCAGTTGAAAATGATTCTCAACGTAATATCGACAGTTTCTAGCGTGATTTTTACTCAACACAACACCTATCTTGGCCACTCCTGACGATCCATGGCAAACGGGTTCCTTGAAACATCCAGGATCAAAGTCGATTTGTCCGATTAATCGGAGAAGGCCAGACGTTGGACGAGATTTATCATTAACGATAATAGTTTGTCCAATGGAGGATTGCGGAAGACGTATGATTGCATAAAGAACGAAGGAGGGAAAACGCGAATAGTAATTGAGGTATAAATATCTTAGACGAGGACAACAGGAATGCAACGATTGTTTGGTGGCATCGTAAAAGTGGCAGTGGTACGATGGTAATATGACTGCGTTCAGGAAAATTGAGGGATGTTTTACGAACGGATTGAACTTGGCGGATAATGATACCAATTTGTTTGTTAGGTACTGGTAATATGTATATATAGCAACTTATTCAACGAAAGGATTATTCCAATATGGTGGTATAAAATTATACTTTGGGTGCCACGTCTTCCATATTTATGGGTTTTTGGATAGACCTGTTGCATATTTTAATGAAAACGATTTTATTTAGATAATCGCACTTAGTTTTATTAGATAATAGATGGAAGCTAATCTTATTTAATATCTTACACTACATTTAGGAATACCGTTTTAGAACATAGAAAATTGCAACGAAAAAATCTCGATTTTTTGAAATTGACAAACAACTCTTCTTAACCCTTTGCACTCGAGTGGCGCCTCTGAGGCGACCTATTTAATTCACTAGAGTATTTTGAAATGTGAAACTTCAGCTTTATTTCTATTTAAATATAGGAAATTAACGAAAGGAATAAAATTCAATGAATCCATTGGAATTTGCAATTCTTTTCTTTGAAAATAATGTGATTTTGATTTTCGGAAGTTTCGCTAGAAAAGCGAACTAGATCCGTACGTATCGAGAAATGCCTCGACCGTAAATGGTTAAAGATTGCCACCGAAAATAATTTAATCTTAATTCAAAATAAATTGAACGCATTAGCAAAAACGTCGATATATTTATTTGATCGAGCGATAAAGATTCTCAGAAGAAACTGGATACGAAAGTTTTTGAAAAAGTGCAGTACCTACATCGATACTCGTGTCGAGAATGTTGTTACCATAACCGATCGTGGTGACACAAAAACGAGGTAAATATGCAGGCGACAAAACAGGGAATAAAACGTGTGGTAATCGTTTCACTTTTGAAACCTCATCGAGCTCTGTCGCAAGAAACGGCGAAGCGATCTTGATATTTCATAACGGACGATCTGATTCGCTTCATTACCCGTAAGCTTCCTTCTTACGAATAACTATTCTTCCTGTCGTACCTTGGGATAACAATGAAGCCTAATTCACGCCACCTTATGGCTCGTCTACTTCCGTTCACACGTTCATTCCGTTACGGATCGAATCAACTTTTATTCTGTACCACTGGTTCGTAAACTTGTCCGGAGTAGACTTTTGTAAAAGCAAGGAAATCGATGATAACGACTGATAAACAGTCGTAGTTAATTATCGAGGTAAGTGGGAGAGTTAGAGAATTTTCTGATTCAGATTCAATTTTTTAAATCTGCTTATTCGATAAACGTTCGTGTTTTTGAGATGTTTTTGAGATCTCTTTACACGGATAATTTTCATTTTTCGATATTCGTGTATTTTTACGCATTCTCTTCAAGTATGATTTTTGCGAAAATTATGAAACGTTTTGGTTCTTCGAAAAAAATGTGCAGATTCCGACGATTCTTATCTCGAAATAAGACTATGATTTATTATGATAAATTATCATTGAAATTTTTGAAGACTCAAGTGTTCAAACGTGTCTCTTTTAGATTTCTGTGAAGCACGAATAATCGTAATTTTTCCGAAAATTTCTGAAACGAAAGTAGAAATCGGAAATATGCAACAACCTAATACTTCGGCGGCTAAGATTGGAGAATTGGAGAGAAATTAAGCTGTAAGGTTTAATTATAGAAAATTATTATGATAGGTGATATTTAATTATTACACGTATAAATTAATCGTGGAATAATTTTAGGAAACTATATAGTAATAAATTGGGGATTAATCAAAATATTAAAAAGGTTATACCATGATTTACAATTTCCCAAATCCCCAATTCATTAATACACAATTTACTACTATATTGATATTAATATAAATGGCTTTAATATTTAAAAGCGAATTATAACGTAACTTGAAAGTATACCCTAACCACCCTTAACCGCCCGACCCCTGACGCTTTAATAAATTAAATTATCACAAAATTTCAATTCCAATACTATCATACGTATCATCACTGTCGTACTTTAAACTTCGATTACTCTCTAATAAAACACTTGCCATATTTCTATACAACCTTGTAATTAATCACGGTCACGTTAAGATTACTGAAGTTTAATTTACCTGGAAACATATTCTGTGTCCCAATGGTTAATTACATAACCAGGTGCAAATTGATGGTGAAAGGTATTCACGATCTGTCGACGAGAAGAATCTTCTCGATACGCTTAATTGAATCGAAAGTGTTTTTTTTTTTTTTTCTATACGTTTGAAAAACTTTAAAGTGCAGCTCGAGACAAACAAACTATAAAAACAAATCAAACCTGTTCGCGGTATCTCAATTTCAAAACATGTTTTTCAAAAATTCATTATTCTTTCAAAAACACCAGCTTCTATGTACTTTATCGACATTCAATCTTTCGCTCCGGAATTCCTTCACAGCTTATTTTTTATCCAATCCAGTGTCTGATGCGAAACAAGTTCACCTTAACGATCAGAAACAGCTTCGAATCCTTCACACGTTTGCTCTCTTGACAAAAACCGGCTCGGTTGATTAAAAAGACACTTAATCGCGAGAGGCTCACAGTATTATGAGCCCCGGGGTCAGGGACGTATCTTTCTGGGAGGGTGGTGTGTATATTTCCGAATTTCTGATGGACAACGAGTAGATTGGAAACGAATTGGAAGAATAACATAAAACATCGAAAACAGACTCAGCGTCGTGTAACGGAGTGGATGGCGAAGTGTATAGGAAGACGTCGAAAAGTTACAGAAGTGTATTGTAAGAATCTTGAAACAGACTGAACGTGATACAGTCCAAGGGATGCCGAATGGACCGGAAACGCGGCGAAGCGTGTAGCAAGCAGACCAAAAGTGGATTATGAACGTTTCGGTTGAATCCTCAACCAATCTTTGGCAAAATTTATGTTACGTTTGCTCTTTTTTCACTTTCGTCTATAAGTGACTCCGATTCGGTTCCACGATGTGCCATTTAGAGAGGGAATGGATGAAAACATTTCTAATGCAAATTTAATAAAATCCATTAGACGATTATAAAAATTTATCGAAAATATGAAACCCAATATATTGGTGGGTTCTTTCTGGATGCGTCAATGTCCTCGTCCACTTAATTTTGAATTCTTAGATAAAAGAAAAGGTAAAAATAAGGTACCAATGTGGAAAAGTAGAAACCTTGCCGTATCAATTAATTAATAAAATTCTCGTGTACTTTGAGCGTCCAACAATCTCGACCTTGAAGAATCCGATCGCTGTTCTTCCGGTTATCTATTGTTTGTTACAGCGATCGTAATTCGTGTTCGATCGAAGAAGTCGGCTCGGTTGTGCAAATATCATTTGATTTCGCAATGGGTCGGCCAACATTTCGAGCGTGAAAGTTCTGATACAGCGGCCAGCCGGAAAAGAAATGACTATTGGATATCGCGCGAATCGACAACGCCGGTTTCTAGGAGCTTGAAGAACCACACTTTAATCCGGGTTGGATAACGTTTACGAACCGTTGGGCGTTACGTGATTCTTCAGCTTTTTCCCATCAGACGTTTTCTGTCTCGTCCGAATGATGATGATTTCCTGGGAAAATTTTAGAAATATCCAATCGGTGACGATCGTTGTTGATCTTCGACGTATCATCGCCGAGTCGAACACGTCCTTGTCGTATCTCTGTCAAGGTTTGGGGTACTCGTGTAGAATTTGAACGTTTCTAGTCGTGAATCGCTTGAAGATTAATCGTGGATATCGTTATTCTAACGGTCGTTCATAAAAATGTTCGGGAATCGGGAATTTTATCTTTCAGTTGTACGAACGATGATAATTTGCTACCTTTATCCGAAGTTTTTCACAATTAAAATTTATAATTTCCAAATTTTCAAATATCAAATTTCTAAATTTTAAATTTCCAAATTACGAAATTTCGAACTTTCAAATCTCAATTTTCCAAATTTCTAAATTTCAAATTTCCAAGCTTCCAAATATCAAATTTCTAAATTTTAAATTAAAAATTTCCAAATCTCCAAATATCAAATTACTAAATTATAAATTTCCAAATTATCAAGTTTCCAAATCTCAAATTTCCATATTTCTAAATTCCTAAATTTCCAAATCCCAAATTTCCATATTTCTAAATTCCTAAATTTCCAAATCTCAAATTTCCATATTTCTAAATTCCTAAATTTCCAAATTTCTAAATTTAAATAATTAACAAAATAAACGATAAAATAAACCGCGGATAGCGTTAATATTAAGCTAACAGTGCTGGTTATCGAATTGAAATGTTAAATTTGAAAATTGATTAACTGCATCGTTAATAATTAGGTGTTTACCGTGTCTGACTACATATGTCCATTCTCACTGTGGCAATTTTTATACACGTCGTTTCATTATTCTACTTTGGAAATATTAATTTTCTTTTGCAACAACAAATATCTAATCACGAGATAATGTTCAAAATCTGTTAAATTAAATTAACCGAAAAAAGAATGCAATTATACAACTTCCATAATTAAACGATTACGTAAAAATTCTTTATCGGTCGCTTTATCTTTCCCTGTTTCGTTCGTGTTTTTATCACGAGTGAAAAATATTCGATACAATAAAATTTGAACGAAACGCAGGATCGCAAGGAATTTACGACTGGTAGCAGTAAAAGGGAAAACCGACGAATAAAACTATTAAATCGAATCACGTAGAATCTTGCTGTTTTCCTTCGTAGTTTCATCAGTTAGCTATTGGTAATCAGACTCGTTGTTATGTAAATACAACGCATTAACTGGCTGATTCGAAAAGAACAGCGAGTTCGTTAAGAAAACATTGGTAGGGTTAAAGATTAATCAAGGAAACTGGTGAAAAGGTTAAATAAATTTTCCGCTGCATAAATATCGAGGAGGAAAGATAAAAGATGAACATTCTAACTTCTTCAAGCAGTTATCCAGTTAACGAAACAAAAATTCCAATCGTTAAAAAAATATTACAAATATTGAATACCAAACCCTTCTTTGGATTTCCAAATTTAGACGGTTTTCTATAGTAAAGGAATTTCAAATCATAAAAATTTAGAAGGTGGCGACTTCTAAAATTAAAAGTAGGATCGGAGGTAAAATCCGTACCAAATAGTAAAAATATATCAATTTAGACTTTACTAGCCATAGTTTCGTTATCTAAACCTAACTGCAACGCTACTTTGAGAAGTTAACTTAGGTCATTGGAGAAGAAACGGGCAATTAATGAAACAATACAAGAAACATTAAATATCAAAGGAAAAGATTGTTGCAAAAGTTGAAAATACTTCAACGCGAGGGTGTGACTTGAGATTTTAACTCAGGTCGTTGAAAGATATAAGTGACTATCCATTGAATCTACACCGAAGGAAGAACCTGTTGTAAATGTCAAAAATACCTCGGCCAATAGTTGATTATCCGTGATTTCAAGAGGTAAGGCTGGCTGCAACGTTGGTTTGAGAAGTTAACATAGGCCAGTGGAAGAGAAATGGCCAGTCGGTGAAACGAGGCAAGGGTGAAGGTCAGATTAGTCACGAGCAGCGTGTCTCAGCAAACGTACACCTTTGCAGGTACCCACGAACAACGTCTGGTTAATGCCACAGACAAAAGCGTTTGTTGGTAAAAAAAATAAAGAAAATAATCTCATCAGTCAGACACCCCTATCCTTTGCATCTGCGAATGGAATTTTCAATGGTTGGCCGATAAATTCGCGATCTTTCTTCGAATTTTGTTCTAAAATCACTTGAACTTTTCCATGTAAGAAAGGAAAACATCGGTTCGATTGCAAATTGTTTTAAAAGTTTTATCTACTTTTTGTCACAACATTTCGATATTTCTATTATTCATCATTTTAAGTACAGCAGAACCTCCCTTATTCGTTACCCAAAATTCTATAATCTGAATAGCGTCTGTACTTGTATTTTTTTACATAATTTACCATCTAAGAAATATGGAATCCAAGAATATGTAAAATCGTCAATTACCTAGATTACAGTTTAATAATAATTAAACAGTTGGAAATTAATTACTACTAAATATAACATATTACCACTTTCAAACACGCATCGTCAACAATAAATAAATATCATAGCCATGTAATAAAACACTTAATTCGGTATAAGATAGATTCTTCCGTACCCAATATAAATTTCTCAACAACACGGTTGACGGATTCCTATGGAAATTTAAGTGTCATCCGCGTACAGGTGACACGTCGACCAAGAGTGTCAAGAGCAAATTCTTTCGTGAAATTAGCGTCGTTTTGAATTTCACCGGTGGCTCGACTGAAATTTCATTTTTCCTTGAACTAGCCGCGTGAAAGCGTCGCGCAACTTCACGTAGGACTATCAGCAGAATCCAAGGGAACCGGTTGCACGAGCAGATCGGTCCGAGTGGATTCCACGACCTTGAAATCGAATCTTATCAGTCGAAGGTGGATGCTTGAACATCGCCGCCTCGAACGTCATTCTTCGTGTGACGCGCTAGAATGCAGACGACGACACGATGGGTCGTCGAAAGACTTTCGCAATGAATTGAAAGTCTACGTTCGATTAGGCACTCGTTGCACGAGGTAACCCGATTAACACCGTCTGTTAATCGTTTTCACCTTGCAAACGTTACCTCACACGATCGGAGGACGAACGTTAGACGCCGCTTGGCATCGAGCACAGTCCATCGATTGAATAATTTATACTTTGAGTATACGATTTTGATATAATTACGGCTTGTATCACGGTTTCCATTTAGTATGGCTTAATAGGCTAGAACAACGACACGAATGTTTTCAGTATAGTTTCGAAGTTTGCTCAACACAGTTTTAATTGAATGGAAATTGATAAAATTATCAATTAATTTGTTAATATAGTGGAAATAGGAGAGTGTTGTAGAAGGGTTAATTTTGTAAGGGTAGTTCATTTGATAATAAAACTCGAGCTAGTCAGAGGTATTTTTTACAGGTACCAAGTATCAACAAAATTTGAAATCCTTTGTATCGTTAATTTTCCCGTTCACCAAAAGATGTCACTACTGGGACTGTTTAAAGAGCGCTGCGCGAGATAAGATTTAAAACATGACTAAAACAGCGTTGTTATGATATTTTTCAATACATTGAATCAATTAGTTTGTAATAATTAGTCTATGAACAACAGTACTTCATTTACCATTTTCAATTACCGATTGCCAGTACATTTGCATCGGATGAACGAAACTTTATTTTATTTAAGAAGTCAATCACGAGCATACTTGCAAAAAAATCTTACGATAAACAATAATTCATTAAGAAAGAAAAATAATCATTCTCGTTACTTGAAAATTTCACAGAACTCTTTTACTCACAGTAGGTACATCATTAGAATACTTTCTAAAAAAAAAAAATAAAACATCGATAATATTATCATTGCCATATCAAAAAAGTATAACGAAAGATAGTATCTCTCGCTATTATTAATAATCACAAATGAAATAAATTAATACAACTTTGAACATCCCTGGAATCTAAGTTCGACATCCGTACACCAGATGGCAAGTCGATCCAGATACAACCTGTTTCATCCCCAATAACATTTCTATTCATTACATAAACCAATCAATATCACAAATTACTTGTTCCTCAATTTAGAGTTCTCTCTATATATACCCGTACGAAACAATACTGTTTAAATACCATACGAAACCAATTAACCGAAATAACCACCCCCATGGCGTTTCTCAAATCTGATCGCTTAATTCGCATCCGCCAAGGTAACGAGATACATCTAAAAACGTCCAGCAGATACGTCTGTCCATAAATTTACGTAAACTCGATTATATAGGAATTCGTCAGTCATCTATAAGCGGGACGAAAGGAAAACGGATCGAGGGATTCGTTCTATGTATACGATCGTCTATAAAGAGGGTAGGGGAACGATTCAGGGGTTCGAGTTATCTATGATAATGACTTTCATTCAACGACCAGCCACGCCAACGCGTTATCATACACACGGTGTTATTAATAAGACAGCGTGTATATATGATGTTTCTCCGGGGTTTGATTCACGCGTTTCCGCCTGATTTTTTTCCCCCCCGTTGTTACATTACATTAACGATTACCGCCACGACATGGGGGAGAAAATCATCGAGCATAGGATAATCGAGTCAGCCTGACAATCCACGATATAATAATTAAACGTTTGCACGAGGATTCAATCGCGAACTGTCATTGACGCGATTTTGGAAATTCTGTGCAATTCGATCGAAAAGAAGTGTCTCGTCTCTGGACGCTGCTCTTTTATTAATAGACGTGAAAAAAAAGAAAAAATAAATAAATAAAGGAAAACTTTCGCCATCTACCCTTCTGCAAAGTTTCAAGCTGTTCGAGAAACCCCGATTGGATCACGGATGGTCGACTTTTTACACACGCACCTGGATTGTTAAAAATATCTCGAACGACTATAAATATTCCTCGATGGGTTTCTAAATACTTGTTTCAGAGGAACGTGCGTTGACGTAACTGCCTCTGATAAGAAAATTACGTGACTGATATAGGATTAACATGGTATTAGTATTTAATGAGACGACAATTTATGGTATTTTAGGGCTTCCATGACTCGTGGGGTAATTTTAAAGCATCCTTGTCAAGATTTAGAAACTCCAAGTGTTGTAAATTATATGA
This sequence comes from Stelis phaeoptera, assembly GCA_943735885.1. Classification (NCBI taxonomy): domain Eukaryota; kingdom Metazoa; phylum Arthropoda; class Insecta; order Hymenoptera; family Megachilidae; genus Stelis; species Stelis phaeoptera. The sequence goes on from OX030937.1 coordinate 9,154,693, forward strand.
AAAAATTGAAGTTCCAAATTTTTCTGAAATACGAACAATATTACTCAGTTTAACACATTGAGCGCCACGCGAATTCTCTTTATGTTTACCGAGTTTCAGTAAAATCCATTAAAATGCCTTAATGATATAATCCTGTAATAAATAAAAATTAAGTAAATTTTAAATAAATTTTCAGTAATTACTTTATATCATACTTTACACTGTCAGCCACCGATGGCTGACGTGGCACTCAACGTGTTAAATACCAAATCCACGACGTATAACACTAGAACTACCAAACCCGTCAAAATGACTAGTTGATGGTTTCTTAAATAAAATCACAAAATTTATCAGAACGCTTTTCTTAAAATATGTGTTAATTTTTATCACGATAAAGACCTACTGTATATGCTAATATATATTTCGTTCTTTATTTATTTTCAATTTTGTTAATTACAAATCATGTATATAATTCGATTCTGACCTACCGTCGATAGAAATGTTCCACCACTCATATACCAATACAACCAATATAATAACAAACTACAGCAACCCTTAACAGCGAAAGGGTTAACGATGTCATCGAATTAATCCAAACAACGTCCAACAAATCCCAACAAACATTATCTTACTCTATCGAGTCCGACCACCCTTCAGCCCCATTATCGCAATCTTACCAGGCGATTTTTCATCGACCCCTCGAAAAATATCTACAAGACTCCTCTCGCGATCCAAGTTCCGACGAGACACGGAAACAATCCTCGGGTAAGGGGATGCTGGAGGAAAAAGGAGGAACGGGCACAGTCGATGAAACAACGGGAACGAGGGGTGGCCAGGGGTCAGGAGGGTGGGGTTGGACGCAATTAGGAGAGAACATAAATCCCGCAGTTTAGCACACTTCCTCGTTCGTGCCGGCAGATCGGAGAATACAAATCAATCGACGTAACGGCCGACTGCGCATTTAATTTCCATTCGGCTTCTGATCCGCAGAACTAGCGCGGGGGTGGGAAGGGTCGTTGACGGTGGCAGAGGGGACAAATAGGACGGACGAGAGGAAAGGAAAGATATTGGGAGAGAGCATCGGACGAGAGAAAAAGGATAGAATGGGGCAGGATAGAAAAGGGGAGGAGAAAAAGAAGAAAGAAGGATGCGAGACGGTGAATGGAGAAAGTTGAGGGGAAAGGGGTAGCATGAAAGTGGGTTAAGGGGAAAGGATGAGAGAGTAATTTGCGAACATCGAGGCAAAGGAGATTTAGGAGACGAAGAATGGATGATTGCACGGGAACGAGCGACAAGGAGAGGCGAAAAGGAGGAGCGCAAAGAGAGAACGCAGAACCGGATGCTGGTACTATTGGATTGAACGTGGAAGAGGAGAAATTGAGGGGAACGAGGGGGGCCGGGGTGTAAGGATGAAACGAGTAAGTGTGAGAGTAAATATATTGAGAAATATAGTGAGAAAAAATTTGTATCTCCAAGTATTGGTAGCGAAAGTGGGTGAATCTTGAATTGCGATTTATTCAGGGTGTTTGAGGATGAATTGTTGGTATAATAAAATGAAAAAAAAAAGAACAAAATTAACACGAATGTTTAATTAAACACTCGGATTCTGTTGGTAAAAGATACAAAATTTGTATGGTGTCAATTAAAAGTATTCAAAATTTTGAAACCAATACTTAACAATAATTACCATTCTAATCGCCATTTCAAATAATCAGAATTTAGTATCGAATATCGTTGAATTACTTGATTTGACAAATATTTAATAATCAATTCACGAGCAGAATGGAACACGGAAGATCGAGAAACTAACTTTTGAATAGCAAAAACGATGAAACGATGAAACGATGAAATAATAAATAAATATTCAATCGTTCGTCGAATGAAAGGAGATCGAGAAGGACGAAGAGGAATAGTGAATTGAATGGAACGGTGAAACATTTTTCTCGGCTATCTCCGCGTTCTATTCCCGGTTCCAGGTATCCTGAAAATCGATGAATGACATTCTCGCAAAAAGGATTTACCGCGTTCCACGACGAATCGACGGTGATCCGATTCGCATTAAGCCCGCGACGTGCACGCTGGATCGAATTCGTACGCGTCGTTACTCGTTCGCGTTGCTCCTCCTGGAAAATGAGCACATTCCGATAATTGCGCTTTCGCTGGATTGTTTACCGTCGCAATAACGATTCTTTCGATATGCACGTGTTAATAAGCTTTTGTAATCGTTATCGGTGCTCGAATTCTATTTGGTTGCCGACTTATATGCATACGCGATTTTTCACAGTCAGCTTTGTAATTTAGAATCTTCGGGGATAATAAAGCTTTTCTCAAATTATGATAATCGATGTATGAAATAATTAGATTCTTTCTGTAATAATAATACTATTCAAAATTTAAATTTCTCGTTTAGTAGTTGTTAGATTATATTGCAATTTAGATGTTTGTTATCGCTTAACACTATGGTTTTTTTTTTTAATTTTTACTGAAACAGTTGTGTAACAATATCATAATATTCAAATTATGTTTTGTTTTCAAAATATTTTATATTTAAAAAAAGTTTCAAATGGGGATCATGGCAGATTGCGTGAGAAAAGAACTAATAAGAAAAAAAATGTAGTTACACATAGTTATTATAACCTCTAAATTACATATTTTTGTACAGTATTTTATTATAACAGAAAAACCAAACCAAAAATATCATGCTTCAAATATGATACTTTTGTTGTATTCAACTTACAGATGAATTACAAAGTTTGCTTGTTGAAAAAAAAAAACTGAAGACGAAATACACACTATCTGCTTTTTCTAAAATGCCATTGAGCTGTCGAACGCTCCTTACATATTTTTCGCTCCAAGTGGTGTACGTGAAAAATCAAAAGGACGTTGATGAGTTAAGATGATAATTACCATTCTCCAGCAATTAAAAGAAGAACAATCATGCAGCGTACTATACAAGAAATAAAATTGCAAAAGTCGTAGATTTCAAAGTATCAAAGTCATCTTCACCCAAGAAAATTCATTTGCCATCCGCGACACACCAATCAAAATATTCCAATTCAAAGTATAATAACAAAGTTGACAGAAACAATACAATGATCCAGCATGAGCAGAAATATCCAGCTAACGTGTATCCTTACTTTCAGCACGGTGACTCTTCAACAAGCTCGTAACCACTTCATCGAGCAATGGACAAGCAAGGCGAACCAATTTTTGTTCAAAGAACAAGAATGTTCCGAGTGCTTGGTCCGAGTAATGGTGCTCGACAGGACGTAGGTTAAACGGGGTTGGGGAGGTAGTAGAGCAATAGATCGACGGCACTTTCGTCGCTAGCAACCTGGGGGACACGATTATTGCCTCCGCAGGATCCCCAACTACTTCCACCACCGTGAGGTTCCTCCAGGCCACGAGATTTCCCTCCGACCATCCCTCTCTTGGTTCCTTCCACCCCCATCGGTTTCTCTTGCTTCTTGTCGCTGTAGTAGTCCCGGCTTCGGTCGAGCTTATCCAACTTGGTCGACGGCGACCCGCGTTGCCGTCATTGCCAAGCAAGTTTATGGCCCAGACCGACGCCCATAAACTGTACAAATGGTAAATCTAGCGTAAGATCATCCCAGCCGAAAATGATGTATCGTAGGTAGCGCGGGACGTACACACGAGAAATCGGTGAACCTAACCTGGCTCGAACCACCTTCCTCCCTCTAATGTTACCTACGCTGCAAGAAAGAAACGTTACCGGTACGCGTTACGTAATTTGAGGGCTTGTTTCGAGGTAACTGCGTTTGATGGTGCATCTAGGAAAATTTTGTTGATTTTGGAGGGTTTCTGTTTTGGATTCGAGGGTACGGGGTGGTCGACGCCGATGGTTGCTGGAATACTGAATAATTTTATATTCAATGATTATTTTATGGCGATTAACACGTCGACTGGCACAGTGAAAACGGACGCGTGTAGTCAGACACGTTGAAATCCTAATTATTAAGATTAAGAATACAATCGACTAATTTTCAAATTTAAACTTTCAATTCGATAGTTAACATTGTTAGCTTAATGTTAACTCTATTCGTGGTTTGTTTCATCATTTCTTTTGGTAATTATTTGATTGTCAAAAATTTTTGCCCGCGTCAGTCAACGTGTTAAGATATTCAATTTTCATTGTTAAATTTCTCCAAAGCATACAAGTTTAATATGCACCTTTCTATTACGATATTTGCAATTTCGAAGCTTACGAAGGATTGTGTTCGACCACACAGTTTTACTTATTGAACGACTCTCGTGCTTCTTTCAACGATCATACAGGATTCCGAACGGTTCCTCGAAAATTTCTATTGCAGCACCACTTCCTTGTATCCTGTCTGGTTGGGCGTGAAAGGCGAAGGCAGCATCCTGCCCGCGTATCCTCCCGGCGAGCAGAAGAGGGCACCGCACGATGAATCCGTCCGAATCCCACACGAGCTGGGATCGTTGGTGCACAATATGCGTCGGCCCGGCACAAAGCTTGAAAGCCGAACTCTATTATTAACTCCGGCCGATTTCTTACAATGCCGGATTTAGTAAGGGTTGTCCCATTACGTACAGTTGATCACACTCGAGCTGCAGGTAAAGTACAGGTGTGGGTATCGGGAAGTTAAATCCTGCAAGAACGCGACGCTTTCTTACGTTTTCACGATCCGACCAAAGGAAATAATGAATAACGTTTGGTTCATTTTGTAATTAATTAAATTAAAATGAATTTTTGTTTAATTCCACGAAGGTTTATCCCAAAATCATTATAAAGGTATAAAATAACAGTACAGATGAATTATTCTTGCGTCGATCTAATAAAATCGTTGTAAATTTATTAGATAAATAATTGAAAACATGGTTCAATACTTTTAGTAATCTTTTATCGTGTATTACACTCGAAAATTACAGAAGCTCCCCAAATATCATTTTCTCAGTAATTTCTTTTTCCACGCAGAAGAAGATCGAAAGTAACAAAACTACTTGGTTGTCCAGGCGTGAAACACAGACGTTATGTGGAATTTAAAGGTTCATTCAGTAAACACACGTTAAAGCATGGATAAGATTTGTTGCAGGATCGAAACTGAAGATGTTAGCTCGCTAGACCGAGCTGGCCGGAAATAAGATCACAATGGCTCCGCTCGGTTAAGACAGTATTACACAACAGTACCACGGTGTAACAAGGATAAGCTTCCGAAAGCTGCAGTCTATATTCCCGCGACCAATCGTTGTGTACATTGATCCCTTCTCTGTGCTTCATGCTTCGCGAAGCGTCTCGTGCACGTTTCAAAGGATTTTTGTCAACGACACCTCGGCTAAAAGCGTGTTCGAGGCTCGAAATCTTTTCGGTGTATAATCCTGGACGCTTCCTTTTTTCCTTTTTTTTTCTTTTTTTTTTGGCACGCATCGTTCCTGTACCCCGCCATACCTTTTATATTGAATTCTATACGAAAAAGATACAGAAAAGGCGTAATTGATCCATTAAAAGATCATAGTTCTATTTTTAAGTTCAGCAGGAAATTTAATAAACCCATCCAGCTTACAGTGCTGGGCATAGATAGCCTTTTCTAGAGAAAATGATTAGGTTAATTATCGTGTATAGGTGTCTAGTAACTTTCGAGTATAAAGCGAATTATGACGCTTTCTTTCCCTACGTCGCACAGTGTCACGACACAGTGTTAACATATTAGTAAAGCTATTTTAGTACAAAACTGATTTTTGATTTTGTATACCCATGGTATATCCGTTACACTGTGCGTAGCCATTTTTCTAAAGACAGCCTAGCGTGCTCAGCGGTTGTATTTCACTTTTAACCCTAATATTACAGAAATTTCCCATCAACGTAGCCAAAAAGTCACATCGAATCTTCCCCAAGTATCAAAGTTCTTCCCAATTCTCCTTTACTCCTGAAATCTCGGACTGATTCCACAAGTCCAAGTACTATCATCGGCCAGTCCTTCACCTGTGTTACTTGCGCAGAGAAAACCCCCGAGGAGCATCGACACGAAATGGAAGCGAAGGCACGAGCGGGAAACTCGTCGGCTGGCGTATAACGGCAAGCATCTGGTGCCACCCTAGCCCTCCGTTTTCCTCCTTTCCTTACCCGTGACTCCCTCTCTTTCTTCCGTGTCGTTTTTATCCGTGTCCCGGTATCATTCTGTCTCACCGTTCTTTTTCTCCCGTCTCGTTTTCACCCTGTCCCTGTCTCTGTCCTGCGTGCAGCCTGTCCTCACTCCCGTTTCAGGCCGCTGCCGTTGTCCCGACGTTACTTCCGTGACGATGAGCTTCAATACGCGCCGATAGTCGCGGCGGGAAACCAACGAGCCTACCCAAAGTCGTCCATGGTTTCCACGCATCCAACCCAACCCAAGCCAAACCCAGCCTAGCTGAACCTGGGACGCGACCAATACGTATACACACGAACTCGAGCGAGCATCCAGAGAGAGAGAGAAAGAGAGAGTCCTGGCCACATCCACGGGCCTACACGTACCTATGTATGCGTACAGGGTATAAACACGTGGAAGAGAGATGGAATGGTTGAAGAAGGAGGTGGAGAAGGTGGTGGAAGGGTGGTTGCGCGGGCGCAACCATCCGCTCGTCGCTCCTCTGAAATAATAATAGAAGAATGAAAATGAAAGAAAAGGAAAAAGTAATAATCTCGGGGATCTTTTAAAATCCATCGAAGCAGACGAAGCCGCCGGATTGTGTTGTGTGTTAGGGCAATCTCGCCGCCGTGCCTCGTGGTATCCTTTCCCTCACGGTAGTTCATCGTTTCTCCCTTCTTTTTTTCATTCTTCTTCTTCTTCTTTTCAGACTGACTCTCGTTCACGTTGTACCGGTACGCACGCCCCTGTGAAAGAAGCCAACGTCGACGTGCACCAGGATCCCTATTTAGAGGGAGGGATATAATAACCGAACGACGTTTATCTATTTTCCTTGCTTTCCTCCTTATTCGTGCGCCGGTAGTATTATCAGACTCTTAGCTTTCAAATTACTCGAGCTTCTTATTAATCGTCGCTTTCGTGCGTGAGCTTGAAACAATTAACCTAGACCCGTCTTTAAATCGTTTCCCGATGCAATTTTCCAAGGATTTCCGATTGTCCGTACGACGCGTCAGATTTCAGTCGGGGTAAAACGCTGACCCGAATTGGTACGCTTCCTCGACAAGCATCGAACCAACCAGCTCAGCAAAATTGGCTTGAATGGAGGCTTCCAGCTCTTTAGGAACGCAGAGGCTCGGATTCGCGGATGCCACGCATTTGACGCATTAACACGGTCGGAACGGCGAAAAGGGGGCTCGATGTTCAGCGGAAAACAGGGATGCCAGAGAATTCGGGGCCGGTTGACAGCAGCCAGATACGAGGGAGTAAGACAGAAAGTTGGACGAGGATCGAGTCCATAGGCAGTGAACAGGGTAGCGAGGAACGTTAGAGAGAACAGGAGCGAAGAGAGCAAGGGAGTGAAGAAGAGAGAGAGAGAGAGAGAGTGACTGGGTTTCGTTTCGGGGTGAACCGAGGGAGGCACAGGATTTCACGGCAGGCTGATCACGAATGGACGCGTCTCCCGCAGCTCTGCCGCTGACAGCCAGGAATTGGAATTGCATCGGCGTCGCTCGATAGCCAGCCATCCCGCCAGTCAGCCAGTCAGGCAGCCAAACGGCCTAACATAGCGTGCCTGTATACCTTGTATGCCTGCGTACCTGTTTCCCTGTGTATTCCCCTGCCTGGGCTACCTTCCTCCCTCTTTGTCACACATTCTGCGACGATATCGGTCTCTAGTACTGTGTCTGTCTACGTGCGAACCGAATCTACTGGCGCTACTGCCTCTCAGAATCCTCGAGTGATCCTCTGCCCACAACCACCCATCCTCTTTCCATGGATCTGCGACGCGAGAGATTCAGAGATCCTATTCTAGACGGGATAGATAGGCGGACCAGGTGCCAATCCTCCACTGTTCTACGAGCATACGTGGGTGATCCTGAATACGGACACGCGTGCACCACCTGTGTTTCAGTATCGGCCATCTAACTGCGGAGATAATACGCGTTGTAATCGTGGATGGAATTTCGAGTCTTGCTCCATGCAGGGTTTATAGGGTTTAAGTACGCTTTGGTGGAAGTTTTTGGTTATGGGAGTTTAATACGCTTTCATTGTCACTGTCGACAATGGGCGACACTTGAATTTCTATAGAAATCTATCACCTACTTGCAAAACAATCTTCTTTGTTAATGTATCATATTTATCAATATTTATTGCAGTTATTGAAGATCAATGTGTTTTTTTCATGTAATACCTCCGTTTGGTATTTTAGGAATATTTGAGAGATAATAATTTTCAGAATATTAGTAAGCGATTGAGGTCCGAGTTAAAACGCGACTCACTACTATAATTCCAAACACATATAATATCATCTGTCCCACAGTTAGGTGTACAAATCTTTCGACTAAAAAATATCCCACATCCACAAAAACCTAAATCCTTTCATCCTTCAATAAAAACATCGCATCCAAAGGGTTGCCAAAAACGTTTGAATCTTTCGGCCAACAGAAATTTGATTTTTCAATCGACGTCGCACAAACGTCGTGCATAATCAAGCTCCATTATCGGCCACGATATGGCAGCGGCGCGTTTCGTGCCGCCATAAAGGCGGTCCTCTATTTACCAACGGCAAATCGTCGAAAAGGATCGTGGCCCGTTTGTCGCCGGCTCCCTGGCAACTCGTTATTTGGGTTATCGAATCGATGTAGATGCGCGTACATGTGTGTATACGGCAACGAACGAACGGAATGGCAGGCAGATACGTTACGAGCACGTATAACACGGATTGATGCCGGTTGCACGGTGGAAGCTTCACGGAAAAAAAAAACCGGATGCTCGCCGGTATTGTCAGACTCGTGATTTTGAGGGGATTGGATTTTTTGATTTAAAAGACCCGCTGATACCTATCCCGTCGATCGACTGCCGATTCCCGGCGCCTCTCAACGCCGTGTCATTCGCGTGCACGTTCGAATTTACCGCTTAAAAACAGACGTTATCCCGCGATTACGTTCCTCGACATGGAAAATCTGGAACACGATCAGAACAATCGGAGCGACACGTGTTTTCGTCCAGTGTGAAGCTGAAACGAGTCGCTGTCCTAAAGAACGTTGCATAGGACACGTGCTTAAGTTGTTTAATAAAATATTTGACCTCAGATCCTTTCAAACTATTTGGAATCCTTGTCCAGTAGATATTTTCGTCGATTTCACACGAAGCAGTGTAATAAGAATAGACAATCAAGTCTCAATAACCATCTACTTAATAATTCCCCCGACAGAATCATTCGATACGTCGTTAAATCCCAACAGACAAAACAGACAGGAAAAATTATTTTCCTGGAGGGTGTTCACCGCAAACGTTACCATCCACGGATCCTTCCGCAGGAGGCTCGAAATCGAGGATCCATTGATATGAAAAATATAGGCAACCTAGGGGAAGGGACAGGACGGTGTTGAACGTCGCGCGGGGACAATAAATGCAAATGCGACAAAAATAGAAAGCCAAGGAAGGTGGTAAATGCGGTAACGAGCGTGAGGTTATAGTCGGCCGGCGAAGAAAAGGGACCCAAGGGACACGGGGGTGCGTGTCGTCGTTCCTCGCCCTAACAAGGACCCCCGTAGCGCGTGGAAGCGGCCACGTTTCAGCCGCGCTAAACTGAAACCCCCCGGCACGCCACCGGGACCTCCCATCTACACCCTCTATCGTCGTAACAAACCCCTTTTACGACGATAACCTCCCCTTTCCTCTTGGCCATATCCGAGCTTGAAAACGCTGCTTTCGTCTCCATACTAATAACGCGATGATAGCACGCGGTCGCTCCCACGCGAATGGGGTGAACCGGGTGTTTCGACCGTTCTCCGTTTCACTGTCGATATTTTCACCGCTAGACCAAATTCTTTTCCGCTCTATTCGAATGCAACACGATATTTCTGGATTCTATTTGGTTATGAAACGAGAACAAGGGAATTAAGAGTGTTAATTGGTATTTTAGTATCAGGTGTACCTGTCGAAAGTAATAGTCGCTATTTTATTATACGTCAATTATGAGTTTCTATGATTGTTTAATTATATGTTACTTATCACTCCCTGTGGGGAGGGGAGCAGAATACACCCACAGTAGCCCCTGTGAAAAAGTATCGATAAGAAAAAGAAGAAATAGTATTCATAAACCGATGTAAATCCTCTTGAGTGCAAGAGAAGTGTTTAACCTCTAACAACGCCATCCCCGGGAATAGAATAAACCCGAGTAAAACCAATTAAATAAATAAATAACTTATCGAAAATTGGTACAGTACTGTTTAAATAAAATAATTTTTCTGAATTTCTAAAAAGGCGTAGAATTTCAATTATTTGCATCCGTCTACAGTAACGATGCGACTTGACTTGTACATTAGAATTTTAAAACCTTGCAAAATATTGTTAAGTCGTATGTTACGCGGAGTCGAGTGTTCTATAAAATTATACTCGTTGTTGGGGAATCGAGACGATGCCACGTGCGTTTAAACACCCGTGACCATTCGCACGCAGCCCAACTTCCTTCCTCACCCCTTTTTCTATGACACCTCTTGATGACTTATGTTCGTAGACAGAGTCGTTCCGCGGCATGATCCTGCTTCGCTAAAATGATCGTCCTTTTTTTCGCGTAATAGCCAGGAACGGCGCAACGAGCTACCGACGATCATCGGTGACGAGGGGTTGCCCCTTACAAAAGGGACCACTTAATTTTCGCGAGCACAATGCGGATGTGACCCTTTTCCGCAAACGATGTTCTACTTGGGGTGAGCCTGATCGTTACGAAGCAATAAAGTTTGGTAATGAGCGTGTTTTGAAACTAAAAAAAAGAAGGAAGACTCCACGGGTAAGGGTAAGTTTAGAGGAGAAACACTGGTTAGCTTGATCCGAAAGAGATTAAACTTGAAGATGTTAAAATATTGAGGGCTGATTACGTTTAATAATTTAACATGTTGACTTTCATAATGGCACAGAAATAGATAAAGGGTAATTATATAATTTAACCATTTGCAGTCTGCTGTCCACTTGAGGGAATATACTTAATTTACTGAAGTATTTTACAATGTGACAATTTAGGAGATGAATAAAAACAAATAGATTCACAAATAATTGTAACTTTTTTCTTCCAAAATAGTACATCGGTGTTTCGAAATTTCACTGTTAAAACGTTTTGAGTGCAAAGGGTTAAATTTCTATAAGAATTTCTTGCTTGCCGAATTAAAAGTATCCCAGTTAAGTGTTTGAAACTGTATATAATGATAATAACGAAGTATCGTGAGAATGATGGACCTGTCACCCATATTATTAGTCATTCTTTACTTATTTAATTATAAATATCCTCATAATTAGGTACGTGAAGGTATTAGATAACAGAAATAAGAAAATATCATAAGAATACTAAATAAACTTGAAAACAAGTGAAGATACTTTATAATAAAAATTTCAACGACTTCGGTATGGCGGTCAATGCGTTGAACGGCGATCGCGTTGAAACGATCGAAGAAATTGGCCAGAAACTGTATATCTGTCTCGATGCCGATAAAATATCGTATTGGCTGGCTCGGAAATAATCTCCGTGATGCAGGACAGCGACGGAGTTAGCCGATTCATGCGGAAGATAGTGATCTTTACTGGACCCATCACGTAAATGGCGTAATGCTCGCCACGGCTCAGACATTTGCAGTTCTATAAAGAGCCCGGGGGTGGTCCACCTTACCAACGTGTGCTCTCATACAATCTTATATATGTATATACACACGTTTCCCCTTTCTCCGTTTCCGAAGAGATCGTGGATTCACCTCTTTGCACACGTACACACGTGCAGACCTCCCTTACAAAGTTGCACGTAAAGGAAAGAAAGGTGGATAGAACGGGCCAAAGGGCGGAGATTAAGGGTCGCCGAGGAGATGAGTTTGTTAAAAAGGCAGAAGCGGGCCAGCAGCACGCATCACGGACATCAAAGAGACAAGACGAAATGAAATCCAACCGCTGCCCCTCCGCCACCCATTCTCGAGACTCTCTTTCTCTTCTCTCATCCTGAGTCCCCGTCCTCCTCCTTCATTTTTATCCACTCTCCTTTCTTAGCCCAGACTTCCTGCCACACCGTCCGCCTCGCCATCTTTCTTCCTTTTTTTCCCCCGCCTCCTTTTTGCCTTTTCTCGACGGTATTCGCCGCTACTCCACATCCGTTTCGCGCTGGTGCCACTCTCGTCTTCTCCCTCGCCCGCTTTGACTCCGTTTCCGTTTCTCGCTCGTCGAAAGAGCAAGCCGAAGGAAAATTGAGGGACAAAGGGCCCGGTAAAGAGAGACAAAATCGTGAAAAACGAGTCACTGTTTCTCCACGTCGCGATTCCTGGATCTTCCTTTGCTAGCGACAGCGGTAAACGCAGTTTTTAAGAACGCGTACATAACCGAGTCCCGTAATTGCCTTGTGACCGTCCCGTAACCGAGCTGCGCGTAATTATTCCCTGAATGCTGAACGTGTCAACGGCTTTCGTAATCCGGCGAAAGACCAGCCAGTATAAGGTTTGCTGTTTTTTACCTACTTCTTTTTTCTCATGTTTTCTGTGAAACAAAAAAGTCGCCTGCCCTCTCAGGAGACTTTATCCTTTGAATATCGGCGTTCTATTTCGTCGTTCGAATGATATTCGAGCGGTGAGTGGTTGAATTAATTATAACTCCGTCCGCCGCAGTAGTATAGCTTATGATATGTCAGACGGGGGGAAGTTTTCGCAAGGAAACGATCGTTAATATATTGTACAGCTAGAAATAGTACCCTGATTCAATAAAACGAAGATACCTTCTCATTTATCGTTGAAATAATGTCAAATAATCGCATAGTTAATCAAAATTGCTATCGGCACATAGAATTATGATTCGAACAATTTACTACAATGAACTTTAAAATGTTCCTTCCTTTGTTTTCTAATTATTTATCGAAATGAAATCCACAGACAGCCAATTTTTCAAAGGAGTTGTATAAAAATTCATGGCCCACGGAACGCTTCACTTAATTTATATAACATCAGTCTCAATTTTTACCGAATCAACTCTAAATAATACTTAAAAATTTACTCCAGGTAACTTTAAACAAACTTGGAAGTGTAATTCGAAGAATAAAGCTCCAAAGTCAGCTACCGTGCATTCTCTAATTTGGTTAACTGAAAAAACAGAAGACCTCGCGAATGATTCGCAAACTTTCTTCATTCCATGCTCGTACCAATAAAACTCGAGAGCCGAAGGTGGAAGGAACCGGCTGGTTTCGAATTTCCAGCGCGAGAATGATCAGATCATAAATATGTATCCGGTTGGTAGCCGGTCCTCCCCACCGGGATTCATGGAAATTCTTTAATTTAGTTATTTTAGTTTTCTGGCGCGCAAAACCGATGGGGAAAGGGGATCCCAGCTTCTCCGGGACAATCCTTGTGGGAAGCGTGCAGCCTCGACAATCTTCTTGAACGAAATTCCCCTGCTAACCGTACGATTACGTCGTTGAACGCGTACGAACAGTGTCTTCCGGTGAGAATCGTGGATGGCAACAAGGCCATCCGGTGCCCCGGAACCCGTGAAACAAAACTGTCGTTTTGATGAGAAACCGGCCAAGCCTCGTGGACCGACGATTATAATTAAAACGCAAAAGGACGATCAAATCGTTTGTTTGCTCCTTCTTCGCGCACACGAAAAGCGACGAACGCGTTTCGGAGACTCTGGAAGATTATCCTCGGGTCACAGAAGTTTCCAGATTTAAATGTGATCATGGAGGACGGTGGTGTAAAATTATATTCCGTTTTATGCAGATTATAATGACGATACGAAGTAAGAGATATAATTCTGTGATAGAAATCTTGATTTCAAAGGTACAGACTACGATAAGGTATTGTCACGGTGAACGATACTTAAATTACTTGTTCCTTGCTATAAAATCAATCGCGCACAGCCAAATCTTTAGATTCATAATTGAACATTAGACACCCTACTTTGAACTTTATTTTATCGGACAAGCAAAGGGGTTAATATCAGTCGAAGCACACCTGCACACAAGCAGGGGTGATAGATGTGCTTTTCTAGGAGGGGTTACGGGGGTAGGTCGAAGACAGGAGGGAAGGATGCAAAGCGAAAGGAGAGACCAGTTAGTCCAGTCAGCTGTCTAATGACTCGTTACCAGGAGAGAGAGCCGGTAACGAGGCCACCGATAAGTGACAGCAGGTATTCCATCCCCCACGTGGCCAAGCTTGAAGAGGGTTGCTCAGGGTGGCCGAGGCTGCTGCTTCGTAGGGAGGATACGGGCTGAGAGGTTGCTTACCTACGGTACTGCATGTCACTGGCACTTGGTCGGTGTCGGTCGATGCCGTGTCGTCGTGGGGACAGGATCAAAGCTGTAATTAACGTTTCAATCTCAAGCAATTCGACGTCGAAACGCCGCTTTTAAGAAACGGAGACGATAATTGGACGGGAAACGGAATTTTCAATCCGACGCAAATTGGCCGGAAACCGGGATTCGAACGCGAAGGCAGAAACAAGTAAACGTTAAGGGTGAAAATTTGTCATTCGAGGCAAGAATTTTTGTAGAGTAGAAAATTTATTTTAGGACAAAATTTTGCAAAAAATATAGGAAATTTTATTCACTTGATTTTATTCACCCGGTTTTGTATACTTAATTTTCCTCGTCTTCGTTTAATGACTCTGCTGTTATTTATTCAATAATAATCGATGCCCAATAAGATACATACAAAAGTTAGAATAAAAATTTTATTAAAAATGTTCGCAGACCTATATCCGCAGATTCTCAATAAACAATTTTTAAATCAGATAACACTGTAATATCAATGAGAATTTGTTACGATTACATATATTTTTACTTTTCTTTTATTGTCTTTCTTTTTTTATTATAGTCAAGTATGATGCAGTAATGTACTTTCTTTTTGCAGAGGATCGTAAGAAGGCTCTGATTACCGATAAAAAGTTTAATTAGTTCCCTCGTACAATGAGGTTCCATAAATACAACTCGACGTATCCTGCCAGTAAGAAAGTTTACCCACCCGCGATTTTATAGGTTGCCACGCGTCAACGTATTTATATAAACCACCTTTTAAACCCCTTCGATCGCTAATTACGCGTGATAATTCAAACAGGATTTAAGTCCCCGTTTATAATTAATCGGCCGGTTTGCGGACGCCTCGCGTTTCATAAATTTATACTCGCCATCGCGTTGCGACTATTTTGATCCTGTGCACAATCATATTTTGTAATGGATCATCCACAATACGTTGGTAAGACGAATAAAACTCAGATATACTTCTTACACGATATTAACAAATTTAATAATTATCCCATGAAATATTCTAACCATATTAACATATAATATAAATAAAGGTTATAAGTACAGACATTATAAATGTACAGCGAATACAATGGCCAAAAATTGATATCATTCAATTAAATTTAAATAAAATATATGCATATATGTTCGAACAGCCTCGTGCTCAAAATATTAATAAAAAAAATCAGTGTTTCATATTCGCGAAAGCGCATTACAGAAAAATCATCTGTATCCGCAGAAGTGTACCAAGAGATGCCGATGCTGGCGTCGGTTCTAATCCCATTTGCCGGCTCCTTCGACCCTCCCCGTTACGTCCAGGAGAGAATATCCCTCTTTCTTACCACCCGAAACTCCAACCACCCCGTCCCTCCGCCGTTCGTCTGTTCCTCTTTACACCCTGTTCCCCTCTCACCGCCATTATGTTCCCTTTGCTGGATGGTTACGCGTCTCTATAGCAACCCGCCACCGAGGGCAGACAAGAGAACGTTGGTTATCTACGCACATATCCACCCCCTAACCGCGGGGGTGCAGGAGCATGCGTGTACACCACGTGCCGGGCATATTGCGTACAGAATGACCCATTAAAAAAGAAAAAGAGGGAACAAAAAAAAATAAAGAAAAATCCTCACGAAAACCGGTGGTACGGGAATTTATTTTTTCGCCGCCGTCGTCGCGAGGAAAGAACCTCGAGAAACTCGGTTAATTGGGTTGAGTACTTAGCGGGCAGGAAGCAAGTGGATTAGCCGCGAAGTGTCGCAGGAAATGCTTTATTTTTTCTCCTTGTTTTCGTAACTTCGTTCGGTCGGTTAGGACGCGGGCTTCAGAACGAGTTTAAAAAACTGTGCTTTTTCGATGTGTGTGCAGAGGACGTCGTAGCGGCCCGTGGCTCGTAATTGAATTTCGCGCGCGCGGGAAAGAAGACCCGGAAAAAGTAGAGCGGACGATGAAGATTGGACGAATAGCGGTTACTCTTGTTCTTTCATCAAGATGAATTCCCTTTTTGTAACGTTGGTATGATTTTTATCTCAATTTCGTAGTTTTGTTTATAAACTGTTTATAAGCGAACCTTTATTCGTAGAATCGTGGCAAGGGGAACAGTGTGCGTGGAAAATGCCATGTAGATTGTGAAGATTAGCAAGAACGGATAAAAATAAAAATAAGAAATAAAAATAAAGTTGGAAAATCGAGGGACCCTCGAGGTACGGTTGCGAGGGTGGAAAGTCGATATATCCTGGCGTTCGGCTATTTAAGGATACACCAGGGTAAAACTAATACGCTGTCAATTGCGAAATCGGCGTGGTAATACCAGCAAGTTGGACAAAATGCCTTGCGCCCCCATAACACCCGTAAATGACGTGGTGCGGATCGAAGCACGTTCAGGGGCAAGGCCCCTTGATGAATTGTCCGCACGTGCCTTGCCCACGTACCGCACCTAATTACATGCTGATCACAACGAGTGCCTATATTGTCCTTTGAAATGCGAAATTGCCTATTGTCAACGTTTTCGCGGTCGAAACAACCGGCCTATAATCGAAAATTCACCTCCTGATATGTTTTCAACGAGGCAGCCATTGTTGTCCGTTTCGCGATAGTCTCAACGTCATTATATTTTGATTCGTTACGATTACGTCAGTAATTCAAAGTACTCGAAGATGAATTAATACGTAGCAGCGTGGAAATATTAGTAAATTTGAATTTCTATAAAAATTTTCCAATTCGAACATTACGCCTAACGATCGCGTACTAAATTAATACCATCAAAGTAATAAGTACTTCGAGTATTGATTAATTAACAGTACTTGCTTAGAAACAATGGCAAACATCGTTATTTGAAAAATAAAGTGCCGAAAGTACAACGACTAGCGAACAAAATGACAAAGGTTCTGTATAGAAGGTTTGCTCCGTGTTTGGTTGGTGTCGCGAATCACGAAAGAAAACGTGGCGTTGATCGGCGTTTATTTATTTTTATTTTTTTCCCCTTTCCCACCCTTAAAATTGTCCATCGTGGCGTGAGTCGTGGATTGATGTGTTTGCTGGAGCCGTTGATAGATGGAGGCGCCCGTGTTGTCGGCGCCCTTTTCCTACCCCCTTAACATAGACAAATGCTTCCTTACCCTACCCCTGACAAAATATCTCACAGATTTATTATGCGAAAGCACACCGAGCTCGCCGCGAGCCGGGCTACGTTCCTGAAAGTTTCGAGAGCAAAAAATTGGTGTTCTTTCATGGGCAGTCGTGCATGGACCCCGGTCGAAGGAAGACAGGAACGAAGAAAAGCACTCCGTTTCCTTGGAACCGGGACGAGAACCTTTTTTAATAAGTTTTATTTCAAGATCAACCGTCTTATGGTGTATTAAGTAGAATGAAAACGAAAGGCGGCTAAGAAACTTCTGTCTCTTCCGTCTTTCTTTCTCCGGTTGATTTTTTTTCAATTCCGCCATTCATTACGACCTTGCCTCTCGACTTGACCGCCTCGTCCCTAATTATATCTGCGACTCTAATTAAATGCCTCCTCAACGGCCAACATAGAACTGAATTACTTCAAAGTTCAATCTTACGTCTTACGCTATTTTCGATTTAAAGTAAGCGCCAATTGCTCTTTACGCGAACAGCTTTTCTAGCACGTTGTTGGGTAACGTCTCAGATTCTGTGTAATTTAATTACTTAACAAACTTTTCAGCTAAAACTCCGAAAGATTATGATTATCAAGCAACAACATTTGTAAACGCAAGACTTTCGAATATTAGAAAGAACGTTCAAAGGAACGCTTTGTAGCTTCAAAAATAGTTCAACATTTAATTTGAATTGTTAGCCCTTTCCATGGTCCGTTGTCTGAAGCTTACTATATATTATATATTTCTAGGATAAAGTTTAGCATAAATAAACACGAATAAGCCATTTCACCATCGATTTGACAATTTGTATCACATTGGGCAAATATCTCCTGCGTTTGGCGAAAAGCAAGAACGAGCGATTAATCCAATTCGCATTAATCAAGGGAAGCTTTCGCTTCCGGTGGAAAAAATATCGTCCGAATAAAAACAAGCCGAGCGACGGGGGTGGAAAAAAGCGCGGAGCAGACAAAAAAAATAAAGGTGGAAAGAGACAGGTATGTATAAATCACCTATCGCCGGTGGGTCGCGGTTCATTATCATTACTCGCGGTTCGCGTGACACGGTGGATGACGCTCGGTCGCCGACACCCTCTGCCCCGCGAATTATTGTGGATATAAAAGTGCCGCAAAATAACATCGCCAAAATGGACAAAACTGTCGGGGCCAGTCTGGGTCGGGTCGTGTTTCACATAAGTGGAAAACGTCCATACACGTGCGACCGAATAAAATCCGCCGGTCGATCTCGTCGCATATTTGTGGCTCCGCTATCCGGTCGTAAATAAAGTCCCTCTAAAAACAAAAACACAACGAAATAACGAACAAATGTACCCATCACTTCTGGTACATAAACCTCTGTGCCGGTGTGCGCCAAAACCTCCCTCGAACACCGGCGACGCCGATCACGCTGATAGTGGTCGTGTACCCACAGACACATATTGACGATTGCAAGCTGACGGTGACAGGGGGTATTCGTGGACTGCAGTTGAATCGATCCTGGCTTCGACCATTGATTTTGTTCGTCGATGATCGCCGATAAAGGTTTTATCTTCGTTTTTGTAACGAAGATCATAGGGAACTATCGGTGGGATCGTATGGTGCTGTAAGGATGACGGTGGCAGCGAAACGAATAAATAGGCAATCGTTATTTTTAGAGATTTCTGTAATGTTATTGAGTTTGATGGCTTTGAATTTGGAAGCTTTCAGTTTGATAACACTGAGTTTAGTAGCGTTGAATTCGAAGGCTTTGAGTTCCATAGCGTTAATTTCGGAAACTTTGAGTTCCATAGTGTTACTTTCGGAAGCTTTAAGTGCCATAGTGTTAAATCTTGAAGCTTTGAGTTCCGTAGCGTTAATTTCGGAAGCTTTATATTCCATAGCGTTAATTTCGGAAGCATTAAGTTCCATAGCGTTCAATTTGGAAGCTTTGAGTTCCATAATGCTACATTTCAAAGGCTTGGGTTCCATAGATTTAATTTCGAAAGCTTTGAGTTCCATAGCGTTAAATTTGGAAGCCTTGAGTTCCATAAGGTTAAATTTCAAAGGCTCGGGTTCCATAGATTTAATTTCGAAAGCTTCGAGTTCCATAGCGTTAATTTCGGAAGCTTCAAGTTACATAGCGTTAAATTTGGAAGCATTGAGTTCCATAAGGTTAAATTCCAAAGGCTAGGGTTCCATAGCGTTAAATTCAAAAACTTCGAGTCCTATGGGATTCAATTCTAACGTTTCGAATTCCATAGTACCGAGCTCGAAAGCTTCCTACGAACACTCAGTATCTATGGCAATTTTCTCAAAACAGCCACACCATTTGAAGAAGTATTCGTAAACGACGTATCATCTTTCATTTTTTAGCTCGTCCTCGATCAGCCAGGAACAGAAGCATACACAGCCGGCCAATAATACGAGATGCCTGCGGATCGACGTAGGAAAAGATAAATTGCGGTATTCTTGGATACCGCGAACGCAATATCGGTGTATATTTACGAGGCCACAGGGTGGCACAGAAGGATGAGGAACAGGGGATGGGATGGGTATAGGGAAAGACTGGGATCCGAGGGTGGTGGTGGGTAGTCGGGGGCGGAGGTTTCTGGCGTTTCTTGCGAGACGGAGACCCCCGGGCTGTACCGCTCAAAAAACATTCAAATTAATTCCAGCCGGGTTGCTCCAATGATGGCGGCCAATGTTGTGCAACATAAGATGAGACCTCCGGCCCCGCGTGCTCTTCCACCAATACACGACACACGTTTCCATACGTGTACACGAGCACAGTCTTCGGTGTTCCATAAACACGCGTATATACAGAGTGTTTCATGCGAAGAATGGAAAGATAAAGCAGAATGTTCTTATAATATTGTGTCGTCCTTAACCCATGCCTCCAAGTTATTGGCATGTCGATAGTTTAGTATACAATCCTTGTTTTGTGAACGAACCTGTATATCCTATAATCTTTAAGATGTTTATTTTTATTTCCTAGCTATCTGTTACAGGAATATTCGACCATTTATTACCTGCTTGTATTGTATTTTTTATTTCATTTTTATCAATTCTATGAAATTTCAATCATAATTCAAAAATTAATAATTTAGCAGCACACGTGAGCTGAAGATTATGCCTGAAGATAACTTAATATCGCACAATTCCAAGATTCCAAGAACAGGATCAACTAATTCGACGAAACGGGTATAAAAATTCGGCAGATTACTTAGAAATCAGCTTACCGTCAGGAAACATTTAAATCCGAATCTCCCGTGTTATGAAACCCTCTGTACACATGCATGCATGTATTACAGATATACGTACGTGTATACACGAAGCACGCTTATGCAGCCAGGTTTTTACGTACATACGTCGTTCGGTGTGCACGTTCATGTACCTGTCGGTCTACATATCCATGGTACATGCCGAAGACCAGCCGTGTACCCCGCCCCTCTCCGTCGACCCCCTTTTCACAGTGGCATCGGTCTTTCCCAGTTCCACGTTTTTCTTCTTTTTCCCCGTATCCGTCGAGCCATCCCCCGGTATCTGGTGTGCGAGCAGAAAACTCGAGCGTGTTGGTAACAACGCTCGGAAAAGAGGAAAAGAGCTTCGGAAAAAGGAACATTTCGCGGATATTCTGCGAGCTCTTCCCTCTCCCTCGATCTTCTTTCCTCTTCTTCTTCTTTTCTTTTCTTTTCTTTTTTTTACGTTGGCCCTCTGAAACCCACCATCGTCCATCCTGCTTTGCATGTCTTTGCGGCGGGGGATGGAAGGAAGAACTGGCTGACTCGCGGAGGAGGAGGGAGGGCAGGGGGTGAGCTTTCTTACAGGATACAGCAGGAAGAAGCAAAAGGGGAGGCCAGAGAGAAAGATGTATAATCGAAGATGAAGGAAGATAGAAGGAACAAGGGTGGACAGAGAAAGAGAGAGGAATGATAATCCATTCGACGGTCATAACGTAGCGTGGTACCGTAAAGCTCACCAGACAAGAAATACGGCCAACCGACCACCCTTCCACGTTTCGTTCTCTCTGCATCGTCTCTCTATCTGTTTTCATCTTTCTCCGTCTGCCGAAAACTCGGGGCGAACTTACCCCCGGTTATATGCAAACCGCCACCGTTCCCTCAGGCTAGTCATAAACTTACTGAATTATATTACGCGGACCCGGTGTCCCTCTGTCCACCTCCTTTTCTAACCCCCTCTCCGTGATTCCACCAACGGCACCCGTGGCCTTTTTTGCTCCTGTTTCTCTATCGTTGGACCGCTTTCGGGCGGATTTTTTTTTTTGAAATTATGTAACTAGAAGGACTCCTCTATTTATGGAAACAGGGAGAACTTTCTGGTTTATAAGGGATATTAAAGAGGTGAGCCAGTTTATGTCAACGACAACGTTTTGCATCTTTTCTTTTATTTTCTACGAAAAGTAAGAAGGTTTTTATCATCAGAGGAATTGTTATTTTATACTTAAGTAATGTTAACTGAATTCGAGAGGTTTGAGTTCCATAGCGTTGAATTTGACAGCTCTGAGTTCCATTGCGTTCATTTTGAAAAATTTAAATTCCATAGGAATAAATTAAAAAGCTTCGAGTTCCATAAGGTTAAATTCCAAAAGCTTGAGTTCCATAGCGTTAATTTCGAAAGCTTTGAGTTACACAGCGTTAATTTCGTAAATTTTATGTTCCATAGGGATAAATTTAAAAGCTTCGAGTTCCACAAGGTTAAATTCCAAAGGCTTGAATCCCATAGTGTTAATTTCGAAAGATTTGAGTTTCGTAGCATTAATTTCGGAAGCTTTGAGTTCCATAGCGTTAATTTCGGAAGCTTTAAGTTCCATAGGGTTGAATTTAAAAGCTTCGAGTTCCATAATGTTAAATTCCAAAGGTTTGTGTTCCATAGCGTTAATTTCGAAAGCTTTAAAGTCCATAGGGTTATATTTAAAAGCTTCCAGTTCTACATCAATAAATTTGAAAACTATATTTCCCTTTATCTCTTATTCGATACTAATTCGCGACCTTCGCGAAACGACACATCAAGAATCGAGCAACCTACTCGTTTCTTCGATCGGGTTGATTTCCAATAGAATTGTCATGGATGACGACCGGTCACAAGCATGTCGGATCATTACCAAATGCAAATCATGGGCGAACCTGGGATCGATGAGTTTGCACGATGTCCCACGCGAGCCGGCGTTTAACCGTTTAGGGGTTCGAGCCACGTTAACAGGGTGAGAATCGGTCGTCACTCGGCTCGACACGCGCCATGTCGCCCCGGCGATCGGCTCTCTTTTTTTTTTTTCCTCCTCGTCGCATTTTAATAACCTTGTCGGCCCCTTTCTCGCGTGGGCGTTACCGGAGGCTTATCAACCTCGTTACGTATCAAAAAAGTCACGCGACCCTGTTGATATCTCAATCGCGACCCAATGACTATCTGGTTGTTAAAGAAACTGGGACCAAACTAACAGACTCGTAAGAATAAAGAAATAGGATATTTATAATTTCATCTAAATATTATCCTGTGTTTTCTTCAAACGTGAATATCCTGTTGTTTGATCATTTTCTAATGGACTTAAAGTTAGATCAAGGTTTGCTTATTTCATTTCTTTCCTTCTTTTTTTTTACCTACTATTTATACTATCGAATATTATCTACTACACTATCTTTCGTCCTGATTCAACGTTTCCTACGTCCGATAGAAACGTTATTGCACACGAATAGTTTTAATTTCTAAAAATACTTCCAACAACAGATTATGATTCTGAAACTGGATTGATGCGAAACAAGCGGTAGGTCGAATGTAGGGTGGCTGGAAAATCTCGGCGAATTGAGTCGTCATCGTAACAACGCGTACCAAATCGCGCATTATAATTGGAACGTGGACGTATACGTACGTCCAGCACGTGGCGGCGTTGAGTCGGAGTCCGAGCACAGTAAGACCTGCTCGTATATTATTCCTACGGAATCATAACTCTAATTCCCGATATCGAATCGAATTACACGCCGATTGTTATGGGAGACGCTCGATGAACGAGTTCACGAACTGGGAGGGTGATCGCGTTTCAGAAAAGTTACCCGTTATAATTCGTGTTTCACGCTTGTTCCTCGTCAAGCAATGCTGTCGATATTAGTTATCAATAACACAATATTAAATATTGTATACAGGGTTTTAGTATCTTGACCTACTTTTCGATTCGGATGTTTGAATCATGAAAATATTTTAGGAAATTAAAATTCTGATAATATGTGATAATAGGCAGCTTTTATTTTAAATTTAACTGGCAAGATATCGATAAAATGTATACAGTACAAGCATTGATATCAGATAACACATACGAACAGTATGTACGAACAGCAGGAGGAGGGTACTTGAAAGTTTCAATCCCTCTGGATACATATGCACCCTCTTGGGTACACAGCTTAAACAAACACGAAGTCCAAGGTCCGAAAAGGGACTTTAAAATCATATTCACCCCCTGCTTACAACTGAATCTATTAGTTTCGAGCACCGCTTATCGACGCTCATAACTCGGCAAAGTATTTGACGTACAAATTTCGTCAAAAGCAAACGTTTCTTTTTACTTACCATATAGGGAGGCAAGGTTTTCGTTTCAAAAATCATAACCATATTGTTTACTCGACAGAATAATAGCACGATTCAAAATTTATAGTTCTTGATTTATTAGTAACGATATAGAAAAACTAATTCTTGTAGCTTCTGTTGATAAAGTTGAATGATAAAATTTTGTTAAATAAGCACACGAGAGAAATTACAAATACATCGAAATCTGATTTGTCTAAAACAGTGTTAATGATACAAAAAAGAAAATATATTCAAGAAATTTTAAAACGTATAGTATCTATATATTTTCATAATTACGCGGAACACCGGTTAAGCGGAACCAGTGGTCTAAAATCATGATTTTCGAGTTGTGTTATTATCCTAACTTGTAACGAATAAACGATACGTCTCGTGTTATCACAATAGTGTCGAACAGCCGGTCAGTATCAATTCCCGACACAAAGAAGCCGAACGTAAGAATGCGAGATCGTATCTGGAATTCCGATCGGTCGTCTGGTCGTCGAAGAATCCGCTCCGTTGGAGTGGCGTTAATCGTCCTTTATCAGCCGGCAATAATTCCCGGCCGGGGTGGCGCGGGTAGCACGCCAGGCGTCGGCGTCGGCGTTCTTGTTGACGGCGTCCAAAAAAGTAAGTAGCTTTTTATTAAAGCGACGTCGACGACGGTGGCGAGCGGATCGCGCCGCGAGCAAGGGATGAAACGGTCGAGAGCGGGGGAGGAAATGAAAGCGGGCTAGGCTCGTTGCGGAGGTGACGAGGGGTGGCGGTCGTGACGGGACCGTTCGCTCTCTTTTCTTCTCCCAGTGGTGTCTAAAGTGGGCGGCTTGGTGACAGAGGGGCGGGTTGAGGGAGATTGTTGAAAAGGGGGCGCCTCAGGCACGTGACTGCTCGTGCCGCTGCAGGAGGGCAACCCATAAAAAGAACGAGCTTATAACGTACACGCAGAAGCGAACGTACGTACGTATGGACGCTTGTCGGATGATAGTCCGGGAGGATCGACGCTCGTCCGCGCGAAATGCATTATCGTACGGGGCTACACGCCGCGCGTGCATCCCTTTACGTTCACCGGCCTGAGAGGGTGGGCCCCGTTGCACGAGGGGTGATTGATACGCGATTTAGACGAGTGTAAATTCTGATTGCGTTCTCCCTGCATTATGATCGAAGATACGCCACTTTTAGCGCCGCCGACAACGGCCACTGTCAATGGGGCACGCATGGGCGTGAAAGGAGGTTCGTTCCTTCAACGACTGGATGATTATGATATCGGTTACTGAGCGTTTTATATTGTCCGGAATGCGTATTATGAATAGCAGTTTTAACACGTTGACCGGCACAGTGAAAACGGACGCGTGTAATCAGACACGATAAAATCCTAATTATTAAGGGTGCAGTCGATTAATTTTTCAAATTTCACCTTTCAATTCGATAGCTAGCATTATTAGCTTAATGATAACGCTATCCGTGGTTTATTTCGTCATTTCTTTTGGTAATTATTTGATTTTAAAAGATTTCGGGTGCCGGTCATCGGTGAGGTTTGTTCCACCAGTACCTTTAGAGCATGGTCATCTATATCAGTTGATCGTCCAGGTTTAGGTTCATCTTGAACGCTGATATCTTCAGAACGAAATTTAGAGAACCAATTTCGCGCTGTACGTTCTGACACCTTCACCGATAACGTAACACATCTTCTGTGCGGTATTGGCCGCATTATTACCATTTTAGAATTCCCACAACATTACATGTCTAATATGCTGCTTTAACATCTCCATTTCAACTATCGAGAAAGTTCAAATTGTACTCAATCTGCACTCGCTAGCTGTTGCTTTTAAAAGTTGATGACCCAATACCGGCAGCGGCAATTACTTATGATTCAACCCAACAAAACATAAGATAGCGTACTCAACAGCAGCCTCCAAAATCATCCATCAGCTCGTCTTCCCGAGCAAAAGAGAAGAAGTAAAAAAAAAAAAAAAAAAAAAAAACGATGGTCGGGTCGTTTCGCGCTCGTTCGCCCGCCGGCATCGCAATAATTTCCTCGTTCTCTGTTGCGTAAACAACAACGAGCTGAACGAAATGACCAACGGGGAAGGGTGTGCAGGGGGTAGCACGTGAAAATATGTACAACGACAGCGACGGACACGTAGAACGGCGTTGAACTTTAATATTACGAAAAGCTGTAATCCGACGGGCCGGGTTAGCTGGAGCGTTAACCCTGGCCACCCAATTTATAAAAATAACGATGAAATTACTGTTGCGTGAAGTGTAACGTCACGCAGGACACCGATGCAACGATGCGCCGAGCCGCGTCGAGCCGCGTCGTGCGAAAGGACCGACCAGCGTCCAAACGAACGATGGGATGGGCCAGTCACATGGAGACCGTTGGACGACAGTGTGGACCAACGTTTGCGAGGGTGGCACGAGGAGGGCTAGATAGAGTGAGATGAGGAGAGGGAGGGAGTGTTGTAGAGGGTGTACGTTACGGAGGGAGGAAGCGTGATGCGCATTTTGTCCGTCATCAGCTAGCAGACCGTCGGGGTGTTGATGTTTTAGTCTCTACTCGCGTTTTACGTTCGAAAAAATATGCGCATTGGTACGTGTGCTAATCGGTGGTAATAACGAAATCTCGGATCCGATTAATTAAAACGATGTACGAGCGGGGCTCGAGGAAACGAGCTCTTCCAGTTCTTTCAGAACACGCTCGTCGAATCCCCGTATCGTCTGTTGCACGCTCGTTTCCGTACGCTTCGCGATGCTTCAATGCCTATGTTTTTCTGCCGTTTGTTTCTTTTTTGTTTTTTTGTTTTTTTCGTTGCTTTAATCGGATCGTTGCACGTCGAACGGACGATTTTGAAACACAGAGAGTCTAACGGAATTTCATGACAGAAAAGTATCACGAAACGGCACTTATGGTACATCAATTTAAAGCTCAAAGTTCGAAGAAAATGATCGTATGAACTTTTCATTAGTATTCTTAACACAAAATGGCTGGTTGCCAGTTACAGTATGCAATGACCGGTTTTGAAACGTACAGAATCTGACACGATTTCGTGATAGAAAAGTATCACGAAACAATGCGTGTGGTATATCAATTTAGAGCTTAATATTTCCTAAAAATGACTACGTAAACGATTTACCAATATTTTTCATACAAAATGGCTGGTGTTTCATCAAAACAATCAATAGGTCAACCAGTATTGTCCATTAACGAATTTTCAATTTTCAATCGTTCGTATCGTCAAATGGTAATGGACTTTTTCATTTGTTATACCTCGTATCTATTTGTCATAAACGAGACACCCAGGAAAAGGTTCTACAAACAAGAAAACTATATAGGTAAAAACAAATCGAAAATCTCTATCATTTTATGACACAAGCAAATGAAATCAGTAGACCCATACTTCGTTCCGATAAAGAATCAGCCATTTTGTCTTAGGAATGTCGATGAAATGACTATGCAGCCATTTTCATCAAACTTTAAGCTACACATTGTTATGTCATAAGTGCCATTTCACGATACTTTTATGTCATCAAACCGTGCCAGACTATTCATGTCTCCAAATCGATAGCTCGATGAAACTAGTACATTATTTTGGTTTTGCAAAATGTCTTTACAAATACGAAGTCATGAAAATCAAATCACCAGGATACCAGATTCCAACGATTCTCGAAAGATCAGAAGGGACTGTCCCTTGGTGTCCCACCTAGTTTTCCTCCTCCGGAAACTCCTCGTCCCCCTCCTCTTAACCCCCGCGAATCCTCGTCGAGCCGATGCTAACAATGTTTGTAGATATATTGTATCTCACGCATCACTTGGCCCGCAAATTGTTTTATAAACAGATTATAGCGTCAGCGGGGTCGCTACCAGCGTAACGTTGGTAATATACTTTGGCTATCCCCTCGCGACCCTCTATCTCATTTTGTACAAGAACTATTCCATTGCCGGGAATGGCGACCGTGTCGTTTGCCCGTCCTCGAATCTTCAACGCAATAAAACGCGAAAGATCTTAACTCCTGATCCTGATGACTCGCGAGGATCAAGCGACAATCAATCCGACAATGTTTCCGTTCAATTTGATCCTTGAATAGCTCTGAATCGTTCGATTTGAATTCTACGGAATATAGATTGAAATATAGACAATTCTGTCACTCAAGTGTCTACAAATTTTTTTATAACAACAACGACGTTTCATAAAAATGTCTAATTAAGGAATTTAGTTCTATCGTAGGTTGTCAAAAGGAATTTAGAAGAAGTCTATTGGAATTTCAAAATTTCCAAGGGATCTAGGAAACGAAGGAAATTACTTAAAGCCTGAAAAGGAAGAAAACGGATGCAGTGGAGATAGGTAAGTGTGCGCTGTATTTCTGTATCCGGGAATGGGAAAAAATCTGGTGAATCAGTGTCCGTGGCTCATTGGTTCGATAATAGCGGTAACCCACCGACCAGGGCGGAATAGTGTGCTTATTGTGGTAAACCTGGAACTTAATGGTCCGTGACCCGAGCACCGTTGCACGGCTACGGGTCCATATCGATGCTGGTTGTTCAGGAGGAGCAGAACCGAAAACTTAGTTATTCCTGGCGAAACGGAAGAGCTAACGTTCCCGGTGCTTCGACGGTGCCTGCTAGACGTCTCCGGTCGCGTGGCTTTACGATTCCGTATAATTTACCCCCCCTCCTACAATTTCAAACTACCAACCCCCATCGCGATGGCTTCCTTGAAATCTTCACTTTCGATCCATGCATTGGCCATTTTTCATGTTGTTGCGTATGTGAATCGTATTCATTATCCTCCCGCGCAAATAAATTTTCTCTTTGTTCAGATATAATAATCAACTGTTCTAATTATAATTAGGAAACCTATGATTTGATATCTTAAGTATTTTGGAACTTTCGGAAGCATCGACAGTTAACATCCTGAATGATTAATAATTCCACTCGATATGATATTAGTTATATTTTGAAGTATTTTAATATGGATTAACGTCAGTCTCCTATTTTCTGAACTAACGTTTTAATTGATGTTTCTCGAAGATTCTAATTAAGTCCGCGTCCCATAATCCATCACAATGAACGAGTATATCACCCGTAACGTCATCCTCCAAGTTAATCCACGTCCAATCAAGTCTCTCGCTCTCACCGTCTCTTGTCTCCGTCCCCGTACTTCCCGTTTCCTTTATTTACTTCAAAGCCATTTTAAAAGTGGTACTCTCCGCTGGTTGCGGAGGGGCTGGTGAAGTAAGCAGCGCGAAAAGTTCGCGCTTGATCATCGAACACCTCCGTCGAAGGGTTAAATCGGTCGTGGAAGGGTGAGGGATAGGGTGAGAGAGAGAGTGAGAGAGAGAGAGGTAGGAGACCCCGTCTTGCGTAGGATATTTTCGAGCCTGGCAATCGGCACTTCCACGTACAACCCTCTCAGAGAATATCGAGTAATCTTCACCAGTAATCGCCTTGACGAGTTATTTCTGTAACGTTTCCCGCACAAGGGATAAAACCTGACGGTAAGTGGCGAGCGCAAGAGAGGAGGGTTGTACAAAAAAAGCGAGCCAGAGGCAGCAACAGCGGCAGCAGCTCGCAAGGCGTGTTTGCGAGCGTACGATCCGTGAGATGACTCGCACGATTACCTACCCAATCTTGAATATAATTTTCTTGTTAGCTGTGAAATCCAATCAACGTTCGCGTAGCCTGGCCTCGGTTGCCTCGCCTCGACCAACCCCGTCCCGGTTTTTCTTCTCACCCCTTTTCGCTTCTCTGCTTCTCCTTTTGCCGTTCCCCTTTTGCATCTTCCGGGACGCGGCGTCAGAAATACGCAAGGAAACACAGACGGAAGGGCGCGAAGGGAAATAGGGAACACGTAGTAGGTTATTACGAAGAAGGGGAGAGGACGTTGGAAGGGAAGAATCGAGTTACCAGGACACGTTTGCGCTGCTTCTCACTTATTTCCTGGGCAAAAGCTAATACGATCCTCCTGGCCGTTTCTAACGTTGTTCCGTCGAGCTTGCTAACCCCTCCCTCCGCCCTGTGAGTTCTTCTAACAGGATACACGAGGGCAACCACGAACTGGCCCGCCCTTTGTTTTCTGCACGGTCTTTTCAATTATTTGCAAATAAAAGGGCGAGCTCCGGGGTTACGACCCTCTCTTGTACTCTCTTCCAGTTCTTGTTCCGTTACTTTCGTATCCGCGAACTTTCGCCCCTTCGTCTCTGGCTTTCGATAGATTAAAAAACCGCGCTCTTGGGCGGAGCCTGACGAGGCCAGCCGCGTTTAATTTACGTTTGTTTGCGGATTGTCTTCGGTTACTTCGGGACGGACTGAGATTTTGTTCGTGGAAAAATGATAAAAGTATGAGTGTATGTATTTTCGAGGAATATCACGAAGATAATAATAGACAAAATTTGTTCAAAATGAATCCGCTACTTAATGAAATTTTACGCCAAGTTAAAAATGATTACGTTTCATTCCGATGAAGCACAATATGAATTTCACGAACAACGAAACTTCATGTACGGACAATCGACGGATACAGGGTTGGCTAATTGATCTTGAGATATCTTTTTGACCGAATTTGCGTCCTTAAAAATAATTAGCCCCTTGTTGATCGTGGAAGACGAGAGCACGACAATCAGGGCGACGATAGGTTCGGCGTATTTCTTTTCTTTTCTTGGCAATTATTATATGTTCTTCTTCCTGAGTTCAAGTCGATTCGTCTCGACTTATCGGCCTATCACGGAACAGGAATAATAGGCGCATCCTGGTGCAGGAGATTGAAAGGAA
This sequence comes from Stelis phaeoptera, assembly GCA_943735885.1. Lineage (NCBI taxonomy): Eukaryota > Metazoa > Arthropoda > Insecta > Hymenoptera > Megachilidae > Stelis > Stelis phaeoptera. Next base: position 9,185,469 of record OX030937.1, read on the forward strand.
AAAAGAGAAGTGGCTTCTACCTTGGCCAGGTTCGTTGGTAAGGGAGCGAGTGCCCTCTTCTCCTATGCGCCTCGCTGGTTACAGACCACGGAGTTGAATCAATTAAAGTTTAATCCGGAACCAGGATCGAGAGAAGCGGAGCCCCTTTCGTCCATCTTTTTCTTCCCCTTTCACTCTTCCGCCCTTTTCTTTCCTCCTGCCTGCCTTTACCGCACCTTTGTTTCATCCCTTTTCTTGCATCCGCCGATTCTTTCTCTTTTTTCATCAATTTCCTTATGCTTCTTAACAAACTGATCGAACCGACTTGCTTCGGATTTCTTGTTTTAACCCATTTGACGTAAACAGATGTGCAGAAATTTGTTTAAACGATACATCAGAAAATGTGTCACTTCTATCCTTCTCGACTTATACGAAGGAACTAATACATTAATAACAATTAAACAATTATTGGAAACAATTATAAGTCAGAATGCGTAAGCAAGGCGTATTGAAATTACCATAAGTTTGCGAGGCTGTCAACAAAGTACCGCTTCGAATTTTTTCATAGAATTGGATCCGTAAGAAAGTAGAAACCTTCCACTTTAATTCAAGTTTTAATTTGTATCGATATCTTGTTCCGTTCCTGAGATATCGTCGCTGGAAGGCAAAGGTAATTTCTGATAGAAATTCGGTGCCGCCGCCTCGCTCGGACCCAGTCAATGAGTGTCTAGTGGACCGGTCACGTGGTCAATGTTTACGTTAGCCAATTTACTATTACTATTACTTCCTGGAAAAAATCCACGTCACGGCGGCCATTCATAACTTTCTTACGCACTGGCCGCGATGTAAACTTTCGAGCTCCATATCTCAGGAACTAATTGAGATATCGGGTTGCAACGAAGTGCGTTATCAAGTACACACTTCCCTCTATATTCAGAGCTACCGTTATGTCAAATTTTGCATGTCTTTCTACATTTATTCCCGATTTGTTTTACGCTTCTTAAGAATAGGTTAGATTACAAATTACAAATTACAAGTTCAAATTCTTTGAACTCTCTGTAACTAGAATTTTCCACGTTTCCCAAAGTACACACGAGTGCACAGAGAAATAAATATAATTTTCTTCTGACGAAAGAAACAGGGACGAAGAGAATCGGTGGGAAAAGGAGATGGAAAATCAAGGAAACAGAAGGTAAGGGAAAGGGAAGTTCACGTTGAAGAGAGTTGTTCCTATAAAACGACGAGGAGGAGGGGGAAGAAAATTGGAGATCCCCAAACTGTATCGCTTACGCGACGGGCTCCCCTCGACAATAGGGACTCGCAACGAGCGGAAAGAATAGTTATCCGTAATATGGGGTGACGCGTGCTGATGAGTCGGGCCGGAAGTTTCGATCACTTTTATCCCTCCTCCCCTTTCCTCGTCCCCTGTCCTCGTTAAAGACGACCCATGGCTCTTCTTTCGTTACACATTCGCTTTGCGATCCGACAGCGTGACAAAACGCATTGTACAGGCTAATTTCTCCAGATTTAACTTGCAAATGATGGGATTTGTGACACGTCACATTTTCACTAACAAACTTGCAAACATTCCACGATAAAGTCGAATATCGTCGATTAAAAATTTGCAAATTTCGCGCAGCGGAGTCGAATATTATTACTCTACGCATTGTCGATTAAAACCTTGCAAATATTACGCAGTCAAATTGAATATTGCCATTGCTGTTAAGTTGATAACATTTGAACGATTTCTGACGTTCGCTTCAACAGAATTTACTTTCGGATCGAAATCACTTGCCGAAAATGTTGGTGAAACTCGGTAAAAAAGTCTACCGTCCACTTTCTTCCGCGTTACCGACATGTTCAATCGCAGAGGTCTGGAAATTCGCCAAGCATCGTTGAAACGAATCTTGACCTTATCGAGACGTCAAGCAGGATGTACCCGGTGAACTTGAATCGCGGTTGTCATCGTCGATGATCCTTTATTCTTCTCGTGATTTCGCGCTCGATACTCTTTGAAACAGCTTTTCAACGTATCGGCATGGTTAACCCGTTGACCGGGAATCGCGGAACGTGGCGCGGCAATTATCATCGGAACGTTTTAATAAAGCATATTAATCTATTTCAGCTAAATCGACGGGACGGTGATTAAATGACGGATGTAATTAAATGATCATTTTTACTGATTCGCATTCAGTGTTACAAACAGCGGAAAATCAAATTCAACGTATCAATTCCATGCCAGTTTTCGGTCATTGAACGAAACTGTTTATTAAACGCGTTCCACGTTCGATGCATGATGATTCAGCGTTTAACTAACTGCTGCTATTTGGATTGAGTTTATGGGATACAGCCATTGGCGCTATATTATGACCCTTTGCACTCGAAGCAAAAATGGACGTAATCGGGTCTAATCTATTTAATTTCCCAGCTACGCTTCGAGAAACCAAACGCAACTATGTTGGAAGAAAAGTGTTAGAAATATTTGAGAATTTGTTGACTTTTATTCCCTTCCTTAATTTTCTATATTTTCATACGGCTGAAACTTAAATTTCGCATTTTAGAATCGAGTCGAGTGCAAAAGGTTAAGTTGGAAGATGTAAAATGTTACTAACATATTCAGTTTTGATATCAAATTCAATTTTATATTATTACTTTTTATAAATTAGGATTTATAGTGTTTTACAAACTCTTAGTGGTGCGTAAACTTTATTTATTAGATAGAATTAATATTTACTGATTAGCTGGGTCAAGACTGACCCAGTTCTATCGTTCTAGTGACAAGCTTCGAAATCTTTATTTTATAATAATCGTGGTTACACTTTCACCTAATCAGCCACTGAATTAATAATCCACAAACAATACCAAAAGTGTAATCAAATCAAAATTCCAATTCTCAAGCGATCGTTCGAATCATCGTTCGCTATTTGAACAGCCTCGTTCAACAACGTTGAGACGAAACTTTGGTCTCTGTTGCTGGGAAAAAAAAGAATCGAAAAGTGCATCCACTCCGGCCGAAACAATGACGAGGTCGGCTTCCGAGGATGCGTCCACGGCCCGTTTACCTGCAAATGCCGTTGCTCGCAGCCGCTGACCCGAGCTGCAATCTCTCATTTTTGCCGGGACAAAAGAGCGCTAAATCTTATTGTTCTTACGCCGGTAATTAAGGTGGCTGAATTAGTTCGCGATTGTTCGTCCGCCGCTCGGCCCGTCCCGCTTCCCGCCGGGGATAATAAATAAGATTCTTGAGGAATTTCTGACCGTGTTATTCCGCAATCCTGTTTACGCTCAACGGGACAACGAAGGGATTAACGGGAATGAAAAAAAGGAAGAACGAAAAGAAAGAGCAGGATGCGCCGGCACGTTAATTGCAATTGTAACGAAACTCACGACCGTATTCACCTCGTAACGAAATCTTTTACCCGTCCTCGTTGAATGCTGCCTGGTTCTTCGTTATCATTTTATATACATTCGTTATATAGGGTGTTGTGATTTTATTGTAAGTATATTCATGCCTCGCGTGGGCTTTTGAGGAAATCTTCTCGAGCGATACGTGGGATAACAATTGTACGATGATGGAATTGTTAGAAATTTTTCTAGAATTTGAATAAGAACTATTTTTCTTCGATAGCTTTTTTTTTTAATTTAGGTAGGTGATACAGTACCTTGTATACGTTTTTCATGCACGGGATGTTTCAGAAATATTATAATAAATTGGAAATTGTATTAATTTTTGGGATATGAAACTTGGATATTCGTTAATGGGCAGTTTGAATGGATAATCATCAGTTTTGTGTTAAGAGTACCGATGGGATTTCTATATAGACATATTTTTCAAAGTTTAAGCTTCAAATTGATAGCAGATAAGTGTTATTTTGAGATACTTTTATGTCATGAAATCCTGTCAGATTTTATACGTTTCTAAACCAATCACTATTTGCTATAACTAACAACACCCCACTTTATATTAACGAACCTTAACAAAAAACTTACATGGTCATTTTCATTAATCCATAAGCTTCAAAATGATATGCCTGGAGTATGATTTTGAGATACTTTTCTGTCATCAAATTCTATCAGAAGTTGAGTAATTATTTTCATCAAACTTAAACTTCCAAATGGACATGTCACGAGTACATTACACCGCGATATTATTAACCTGTTAAGTTTACAATTAATTCGATTGTTATAAATGATTAAATCACAAACAGAAACGTAAATAAATCAGAATGAATCCCATTGAATTATCGCCGATGATTATGGATCATGACGAAGTGGCAAAACGTTAGCCGCTGCTTAATATTCGCATACCGAAACACGATCATGGCGGCGCGTTACATCGCGATGTCTCGAATACGAAACCGCAGTATTTCACTTTTCTCAGGAAACGTCCGTCGTTTCGCCAGAGCCGGGTTTGGAAAACTTGCAATTGCAAAAACTTGTCTGCTACTCGAGACAAAAGGACGAACTTTCCCGTTCCGTAAGAGTTGCCGGCGACTTCTCCGTCCTTCTTCCAGGACGACTTTTTCAATTTGTGTCCCACTCCCCCTCTCTTATTCTGTTCTGTTTCCACGAAGTTTCGGCGACAAGGGCTCCTTGCGCAACCCCGCAAAAACACATTTCCGAGTAACTCGGTGCGAAACTTCGTTCGAGCACCCGTCGATCCCGTGATAATCACCTTCTTCCATCTTCATCCGTTTCCTGTATCCCGTATGAATTTTTCGTGCATCATTTTTTAGCACGAAACTTTGAAGTGATGTGTTCAACTGTTATATCGTTTCTACGTCTCATCGTGAATTGTAACTCAACGGTGCAAATATTAGTAATTCAGATAATTCTCATAGTAAAAATTACAAAATATTTAACTTTCAAAATAAAAAGAAGATTCCCTTTCACAAGGCCGCCACGCGGGTAAGAGGCGCCTGTGTGCAAGAAAAATTAAGCGCTCTTTTCCACGATACATGATCGGTAAATTAGAACAAAATAATTAATTTCTCACAGAATAAACTCTATTTTTAACTTCCAAAATGTCGACAATCGAGACTGTCAATATTACATACTATTTTCAAGCATTAACACGTTGACTGCCGCAGTGGAAACGGACGTGTGTAGTCAGACACGTTGAAATCCTAATTATTCAGAATATAATTAACTAATTTTCAAATTTAACCTTTCAAATCGATAGCTAGCATTATTAGCTCAATGATAACGCTATCCGTGGTTTGTTTCGTCATTTCTTTTGTTAATTATTTGATTGTAAAAAATTTCGGGTGCCGGTCACCGGTGACCCCCGTGGCAGCCAACGTGTTAACGATTTCGCAGACAACCTTTCGGCAGCCGGACAAGCTAGATCACCCCCGTCCGGTTTTTACCCCTCCCGATCAGTTTGAGCTCTCGGTAATAGAATGATTCATTACACCTTAGTGGTAATGCATAAAAAGTACACAAATTCTTGTGGCGATATGGCGCCCCTTCGGAGAAGCACCCGTGTGCGGTGCACAACCTGCACAACCGTACCTGGCGGCCATGCCCTTTCAACACTGGAATATTTTTGAAACGGGTATCGAGTTCAATACAATTTCCCTAACAGCGTAATTGTCCCTAACAGTTCTATTTTTTTTTTTAATTATTATTCGTGCCTGTCGGACGAAAATACCCGTCGTTCATCTGCAGCGCTTACATTACATTTGCAGGACATTCCCGCACAAACGCGGCAACACGACGCTTGACTTCGTTCCTGCCCTCCCTTCGCCCAGCCCCCGTTGCACCCGATGCGTTTTGTTCGAATTTAATTTCGTTTTGCTATTTCATGCGCAACAAAGGGTATTAAATTCCAATGCGTCGCGTTAAGCGAAGCACGACGAACAATGGTCTGTCTCTCATTTCGCACGCACCGCGATACTATTTACGGACGGAACTTTTTATCCCCGTGTCGGGAGCCACGGACAATCGAATATCGTTTCGACTATTCGTAATAGGTGTGTATACTTTGAAAACAAACGTATCACCGGAACGCGATCGAATTGCTGTTTGATAAGCGTCGCTTGTTCGCGTATACACAAAACCCTGGTTTTTTTTTTACCATCCTTGATTTTATAGAAACATCTATGCCGTTTGGATTGAATCGAAAAACATGTATTATCCTTCGAACAATTACTCTTTTTTTGGAGGAGAGGGTATATTGCGATTTAAACTCGTTACTTTTTGTTCGTTAAAAAAATGTTGAACGGAGCGTAGAAACGTACGCTGGTGTTCATGGGAGTTTGGATAATTTATGTTTGATTTAAGGGGGTATTCCTGTGTCCAGGCTAAAATTTTAAGCTTGTTTCAGGGATCTTTTTTATAGTAATGTGAAATGCAATCATTTGAATTATTTTATATGTTTTGATTGGCATCTTAAATGATACAAAAAAATTTTCTTAAATCGATTGTTTTTGTCTTTTTTATGTCTTAATTATGTCCTAAATTATGTAAAAAAAAGTCTATAATTTCGACCCTGGACATAGAAATACCCTCCTTAAAGTACCAAACGACGATGGTTCGTTTGTTCTTCCGCAAATCAAAGTTGGGTCACGAACTATCGAATCTCGCCGCGTTCTTCGCGATTTATCCGTCTCAGCAAAAGTTGGTGTTGCTTCTCGCGGAAAAAAAGATGGCCTCCTTCCACGCCGACGGTGTTTCCACGAAACAGACCGACCCCCTCTGTCGAAAGACCATCGGCCGTTTATCAAATATCCGCAGTTAATCCAGTTACGGGCAATCCGGGCGGCACGACGCTCGGAGATTGTGAAGAGGAGGACGCGAAAGGGAGCCGTTGCTGGCTCGGATAGCTAGCTGCTGATTGCGAGCGGGTAATGACGGGGTCCGCAAGGGTGAGCAGTAGCCTGGAAGTAAGTAAAAATTTAAAATTTAGTTACTGCTCGCGTGTGTCCGACGGTTTGCGAATGCCGCGGATGTGGGACAAGGATGAGTCAGCACGCGTGCAACCAGGAACCGTTGAGCGTTGGTTGGATCGCGCTGATGCGAAGCCCAGCGTTTCTCAAACTTTCAGACGTCACCGGTGCTCGGCGGGCTGAGATTTTACCCCGCGTTGAATCGCGTGACTGAACTTGTTAGAGGAAATTCGTGCAGATTTTGGAACAACGCTTGTTGGAAGCAGTTTTTGGTGCGTTTGTATCAGATTCGGATTTATCGTTATGTTTAATTTGTTCAAATTTAGCGGGCGAACTATTTTAACGCGATGCAGGCATTGAGATATTGAAAATGATCGTCAAAGTAAGAATTAAAAATCAAATATCTAGGAAACTATTGGATGTTGTAGAAAATTTTTAAACATCTATTGTATTGCTCTTAGTAAAAAATTTCAGTGTTTAAATGGATTGTTGAGGAATTTATCGACTCAAAAAGTACATAAAAGTAGATTGAATGCTTACAAGAATGTTAACATCGCAGGCTTCAAATGCTACCAATTAAAAATGAAACTTTTCTAATATTGACCGAAATAAATTCATGCATGAAGCAATAATATACACATCATAAAATTAGTCTATTCTTTTCGTTCATAATCTGACAATGAATTAATTAGATCGAACATCGCAGAGAACAATAACCGCTTAAGTAGAATTAGACGCGAGTAGTCAGACTCGTTCGTCGTTCGACCTCAGACCGCACGCAACGTATGCGGCCGTAAACGTAGAGCAGTAGAATCCTCTTTGGCATTTGTTCTACACCACAATTATTCTGAAAATAATTGTTCCACCTCGATTATTAAACTCTACATTGATTTTAATAGTGCATCTTCGAAATAGTAACTTCGTATGCCACATTTTACAGCATTCTTTTAAGTATTATTTTTTCCATACTATTTTTCCCATATTTCCTCGTAGTTTTCCAAAAAAATTCATTCCATCCAGACGAAAAGTCTAAAAACAGGCCTAAAACTGTTACTCGGAGATATTTTTGAAACACGAGATCGATGTTTTCGAATTTGAGAAACTCTGTCGTGTCTGCGGACAATCCTGACACGGAAAGAACGGATACATCGCAGGGGTGTAAGCTTTAATAAGGGCTGCCGAATTTCACACTGACTTGGCTCGCCACGGAGCCGGGGGAAGGGAGGTCTGGATCCAGGACGAAGGGGTGAGGATGTTGCAGGGAGAAGAATCGAGGGGGGTGGGGTGGGGTAGACAACGAAATGGGAAGGGAGGCGTGCGGCTGATCGTCCAGAATAAAGTCTCGCGTCCTAAGCACGGCTCTAAGCGCTTCTCCACGCACACGCTCGGCTCGGCTCGACTCGCCAAGCAGGCTACGCGATCAACAGCCAGATTATTAGAGTATTAGAACTTGTCTCATAACTCACGAACCTAATGGCCTTTGACCCGGCCGGCACGACGATATCCCGAGTTGCGTTCTGTATTGCCTTTGACGCGACCCAGGATATATGTTCCTTCCCTTACCGTACGGGGATAGATCGTTTTTTATTTTCTTCCATTTTGTTTCCTACTGACGTGGCAGTAAGTTAACTACTTTTTTCGTGATACGCATTGTTTGGAATTTGTATTATTTTAAAGAGTACAGAAACCTTAGAAAATTTTTTGGGAAATTTGAAGCGTTGTGCGTTGATAACCCTTTGACTACAAAAGGCGCATGTATACGTTCAGTAAACTGTAAGATTTCAAGTAAAAATTAACATAGCTTTGACTAGGACATTCGATGACATTTTGTCGAAGCATGCCGCAGTCAAAGGGTTGAAATAAAAAGTACACGAGCCACGAACAGTAGAATCTAACAAATCCTTATAGTAATTTAATAATAATGTACAAACATCTACAAATCGCGAACTTGCTCGCCAACCAAACACAAACGTCGTTGATCGTAAACGAATGTGTTAAAAAATTTATTCTAAAATCTCCAAATCGTGTCGATCGCGAAGGGCTTGAATCATAGGGTACGGCGAAGTAAATCCATCGACCGAGATATCCCCTCGAAATCAAGCACGAACCACGGCCGCAGGAACGAAGATGCCCAGAAAGCGGAATCTTCGCCGAGGAACCCCACCGAGAGAGCGAACAGCTGCGATCGCGAAGCGGATCCGAGGCGGAGCCGAGCCGCGTAGCACGCACTCGCAACAGGATTGTTTTAATGCCATTTAAACTAATCGAATTAGAGAATGAATCAATGTGACGATACGGAACGATAAAAGGGGGGGGGGGGGAGTGGAGAGGGTGGGGAGGTGGATAGCGGGGCGCAGAACGATGGGTTAGGTGGCGAGGTGGAGGCGGAAAACAGAGGGTGAGAGGGTGGTTGGATGGATACGCAAAAGGGGGCGCATGGCTGTGCAACAACAACCCCCGTCCTGCAAACTCCGCAGCTGCCAGGCACAGCGACCGCTCGACCGGAAGTAACGCGACTACTGCCTACTGTGCATCTCCGGTCTCTTTCCTATCTACGGTTTGCCCCTCTTCATCTCGCCCTCCCCTCCCCCCCTGTGTCTCAGTTTCTCTCTTTGTTTTTCTCCCCGTCCCCTCATCTATCATCCGTGTTCGGCCTCCTTCTTCGTCCAACGCCACGTTATCCGTACCTCGCCCTTCTCCTCGTATCGTACCACTTCGTTCTATCCTCCTCCCCCTCCCCCTCTCGTCGCCGCAATTCGCACACCCTTCCCTGTCATTTACATGCGTACACGTGGTGTACGTGCGCCTAAACGCGGAACGAGTCCGCGGCGCTCGTTTCAACGGAGTCTTTCACACTCACCCTCCGCCCCAGAAGATTCCGTAAGAATGGATCGCCAAATCGCGACAGACGGCTCGACGAACGGGTTGAAAGGGTGGGGGAGGGGGTAGCAACAAACCGGAAGAACGATAATGGAACCGTGTACTTAGGATATTGATGCCGGGGATGATTAGGACGGACGGAGGATGCTCGGTTCTTAGAAAACTTCGTTCAAGTTTGAGGAGGTGGTACGAGATGAAGATGCATTAAACTTTTGTTAGTCGCGTTGAGACGACCAGTCACGTAACAACAATGCTGTCTAATTTTATGTAATCTAAAATTAATGTAATCCGAATTCACATAGCAATATAAAATCGATCCTTCGCATGAAACTCAGGCAACAAGTTCGTAAAGGATTAGTTTGAGATGTCAAAGCTCTACGACGTTGTAGCTATAATTATTGCTTTTATTTAATCACGAAAATGGTAAACCATGGGACTGCTAGTACCATGCGCGACTAATAATTTGTGTTACGTATGAAATTAACACGTTGAATGGCGTGGGGGTAATCGGTGACCGGCGCCCGACGTTTTTCCCAATCGAATAATTAACAAAAGAAACGATGAAATAAACCGTGGATAGGGTTCATATCAAGCTAATAATGGTGGTTATTAAAGCGAAAAGTGAAATTTGAAAATTGATTGACTGCATTGTTCATGATTAGGGTTTTAGCGTGTCCGACTACATACGTCCGTTTACACTGTGGTATTTAACGTGTTAATAATTCGATAGAAGAAAGTTGAATATCAGCCCCATGTTTGGGAAAATAAACGATCAAACTTTTAACCCTTCATCAACCGAAATTTTCTAAGTTTTCGGAAGGGAATGGTAAAGTATTTTTAGAGAGATCCGAAGGTACAATATTTATTTTGTTACGGTGTAACTTACTTGTTATTACACTGGTGGAATTAATTCTGAACACTTTGAATAAAAATATTCTTTATTTCATATTTGTGCAGAATATGTATACTCTGCTATGTTAAATTGATACCGTAATATTTGTATTGTAATCTATAATGTTTGTACTTTATATTTTCACATGATTTGGTTTGTAAATATTTAAAAATTTTAATTTAAAAGAATCTAAACCGTGTTGTTATTTTTGTTTTTGCACCTGGCAACACGAAACGTCGCATGATGTGAATTAGCCAATTAATTAATTAATTAATTTTTTGTACCTCCTTCGATGTATTGAAACTGTAATTTTTATTGTATATTCAAAGTATGACAATTAGAATCTAAAATTAGAAGACAATGATTAAAATATAAAATATAAATAACTGTACATGAAATAATTTGAATAAATACCAAATTCAAGTAAAAATTTAAAAGTATCGTAGCAAACGATACGTAGCGTAGAAAATGAGAAGAAAAATTTTCAATTTATAATAAAAACTCGATATGTTGTTCCAAAGTTACACAAGTGATCATTAACGGTTGCAGTGGCTACAATCACAGAAATACATATAACAAAGGAAAAAAAAGAAACCTCAATCTCGCCAGTGATGAACATGCTAACGTTCTTATCAACTTCCATGTTACACCATTCGTAAATGTTGTCTATAAATCGCTTCCAATATTCTGTTTCATTGTCGTCTGACGAAGAACAATAAAATTGGAACAGAGGATTGCGGAAACTGTGAACCATCCGTCGAAAGTTGCGATAAACGGTGGTCTCTTTGGCGCTACTTTTTCCCATAACGAATCAAATTGTGTAACACGGCCGGTGTAATTTAAACGCGAAAACGTTTCCGACCCGTTACGAATGAAGCGAAGACCGGGATAAAACGATAGCCGAGAGTAGCAATCAGAAAATTAATTTTACGAGATGAAAGAAGTTCCCTTCGGCGATCGTGTTTTCGCGAGGCAAAGCCGTTGATTGCGGACGGTTCGTTGTCATTTACACGGCCATACACGGCACGCGAATCGATCCAACGATCCGTAAAGGCGTCGTTGCGATTTGACACGCGTGGCGATGTCAGATGTTTAAAATTACCGGCTGTACCAGCCTGGTATCGGCCAATACCAAAAAACGTTCTTGCGTCGAATCGAATTTTTTCTAGCTGGCTAGAGTCGCACACGTGTCCGCGTTACGACTCGGTTGCGTGCACGAGCGTTTAAAATCGAAACGCGATTTCATCGTAGGATCTCGTGCGGAGATGATGCTCGAAGTATTGGGAAGTCGAATTTTCTTTTTTCCCCCGTAATTTTGCCTGCTTTGTTCGTCGTCGAGTTACGTTTCATCGAACATTGAAAGAAATTCGATACGTAACTGATGAATTTGTTTGCAATTCTTTTGTTCCAACGATATTGTTCAATTAATAATATCAAGGTAACACATAACACTCTGACTGGTTGTGAGTAGCTTTATTTTAACAAGAAGAAAAACTTTCCGAATCATAAGCTACATTTGTAAAAGTTACCTTGCCCTGTAATAAATTCAAATTCCATATAATTCATGTACAATGTTCGACAAAAATCATAAAATGAAAGAATAGAAATTCATTAAGCGGATATAACATAAGAGAGTTCGTCGGTCGAAGTATAAAAATGAAAAAGGGGAAAAACTAACGTCACTTTCGACCCCTCTCTAATAGGTTTCTCGAGGCTGAAAAATCTCGTACCCGTTGCGCGGAATAATAATAATTACTATGGGTTTATAATATCACTACACGCACTTAAACGTCGAATTAACCCAGGCCAAGTCACCCTAGGCTATATTGAGAGTAATATCCCTATTACACGTCTTTCCTCTGTCCTCCCTCTTCGGCTGTTCTCCTCGCCAGTAAATTACGCGCGCCCCGTTTTCTCATTAACGTGTGCGTGCACCTATAACTCTGTTTGCTTGTGCGGGGCTCGTGTAAAAAAAAAAGAAGAAAAAAAGGAAAAAACAAGAAAAAGAAGAAAAAGCAGTGAACGATGAAGAGCGTCCTTTCGTCGAGCAACGTGAACGTCGATGTAATTAAATTCCTTTGGCCGATTATTTCGTTGATCGCCGGAACATCGAGCGTGCTGCGAATTTGCATTTTCAATGAACCTTCAAGCGGTCGTTTACATCGATCGATCATGAACTGTGATTAAAAAGATTTTCTATAAATTCATTTATGAAGCTCGGTTTGAAGAAATGATGTGGACTTTTCGTTGAAGATTGGATTCAAAACAATGATTTGAATGGAATGCTGTTTATATGGACGATCGGGTAGATAATTATTTTCGCCTTTTAGTTGTTATTTATCTCGAGTTTAGGGGTTTTTTTGTGTCAATGATCTACAATCTCCGCATTACGAATTGGAAAATTTATGTTAATTTCTTTTCTTAATAAACGCTACTTAGGTCACTGCAATGTTCTTAAAACGATAGGAGTATAAGCGTTAGAGGATTAAAAATAGTTTTCAGATAAAAATTATGAATCCTGAAATCCCATCAAACATTACTCAGTTCGTATTAAAAATTGCCTCCAATTAAAAATCACGAGCCCCGACCTAACTTTTTACCCTTTAGAGATAAAAACAAAGAAACCCTATTATTATTCAAAAATCTCCCACAAATAAAGATTACACGAATCGCGTCCATATTATTGTATCCTTCGAAGACGATAAGAAATCTCCATCCAAAGACGAAGAAATCCTACATACAATTATTATCGAACATCTCTCGAGCGATCGGCGCGAGGAAGAGCGCGCGTACCAAGCGGCGAGCTCGAGCCGCGCTCGACAATTCGACGCGTGCCGTCGCTCGCCAGGCGAGAGCGTCGCGACGCGGCTGGTCGTGGCGCGCATCGAGAATCGCGCTGATCCAACCCTCCGAAAAATCACCCCGCGAGAGGCCGGTTGCAACCCTCCTATCGGCATCGCTCCGCCCCGTGCCGCCACTCTGGCTGCAGCCCAATAGTGGTGCGCCGCTGTAGGGTTGCACCGAGCTGCGCTGCAACGCCAGCCTGCGCTCCCTTTTCGCTCGCGTGACCCTTCGTTGGGCTCCGTCCTGTACGTCCATCTGCATCCCTCCCAACGATCCGCATTCCGTAACCATCCATCTCATCCACGATGCCAGCCAGCTGCGGACTCGCCTCGAATATCGTGTTGCTGTTAACTTCTCGCGGGTATTTCTCTCCTTTCAACCAGCCCCCTCTCGAGCCACCTCTTTCAGTGGTTCGCTCTCTGTTTCTCTCTCTCTTTGCTCGGCTCCTTTCGTCTATTTCGATGTATAATGCACGATCTTTTTCGCGAGGCCGTGCGCGAGTCTCTATTAGGAGCTTCCATTTTTCTGCCACAACGACGTTAGTCGTTTCTTCGCGGCCTCCTCGTATCCGTTTTCGCGACGCGCAACGCGAGCAATCACGCTGACGAGGAAGGAATCCGGGAACCAGACGACGGGATAAGGTTCCTCTGGATGGCCCTTCGTCATTACGCGAACGGGTCACGCTTACCGTGATTAAAAAGTCTCGCTCCTTCGGGGAAATCTTTAATCAGCGAGAACCTCTATCTCTGTTTGAGCAACGGAGATGGTTTTTGCTGTTTAGGGGCACGGTTTTTTTTTTCGAGACCGCAGTTCTCGTAGAATGTCATCCTTTTATAAATCCCATATATATTGCATTTTTTATTATGTATGTGTGGTAAATTTATATTCAAAATTGTACTGTGGTACATTCTGTATAATCTAATGGATGAAAACGCTGGCCAACCATTAATTTGAATATTGCTGAAGCAATTTCCTGCGGTCTGAGCTTTCATGTTATATCTGTATTTCGCTGTTCAAAGTATTCGAACGAGAGCATGGCTTTCACATTTGACGTACGCTTCATATACCATAAGATACCCTGTTCGTTCCAAATTAAATAGGTTTGAATATAAAAGATTCTTACCGAAACAGCTTTTTTTCTTATCAAAACACCTTTTAGAGAAACGTAAGACCAGCAAGGTAGTCGACAAACTCGTGGAAGAATAATTTTCAAGTATCTTGAAAAACAAGTAACACGGTGGTAATGATAGTTGCCTAGGTGCCGGACATATTTGTCGAAGGTTGGCATTCAAAGGCTGGCATGTCTCTCCCCGAGGGATGAATGATCCCAGAAGCATCCCCGCCCTCGAGTTACCCTCCGGTCGTGATTCACGGTGAAGAGGACACATCGACTTTAAACCTCAGGCAGACGGGCAACCTCCAGACCCTGGCGTGCAGTCTCCTTTCATTAGTTGGAGTAGGAAACCAGCCAGTCAGCCAACCAACCAACCTACCTACCAACTAACCATCCATCCAACCACCGCAACGACCTACCCACCACTACCACCGTTGCCATCATCACCGACGTGGCCCAGGCTTCCATGATCCACTCTCGTTTCTGGCGCCCGGTTCCTGATCTTGCGTGCGGTTGACTCGTTTTCAATGAATACAATACCGGGGCAGATCATATTGAATATGAAAACGGGAAATCAACGAGTGCCTCCCCTTTTCTCCCCCTTTCTATCTTTCTCCCCGTCTCTGTCTCTGTTTCTTCGTCCGTGCGTCTCTGTCGTTCAGGAGTTTCTCTCGGTCTTTTGACGCTGGTCGTCTTCGTTGCTCTTCGACGAGATCCTCGTCGCGAATCCGTGGTGGATTCTCCATGGAGCTTTGTCGAATCGAGTCAAAGAGACAGAGACGCGAAAGGGGGAGAAAAATTCTACCGATACCGACCATCGAGACCCTGGTGAAGAAGCTTTTGGACTATACCCGTCAACGGACACGGCTTAATCGATGCACGTTGGATTAGCAGACGCGTGGATTCTTGGTTAATCCGAGTGGTTAAAAGTAACCCTTCAAACCTTTATTCTTGGCTTCTGTTCTTCGTTAGGTGGGCACCGCTGGAGAGTAATCCCGGTGAGATCTTCATTCTGGTAATCGGTTAGGGTTCGAGCCCCGTTGCTCCAACAATGTTAGGTGTGAGATAGCCTTCTATAAAAACTGAATGCAATGGTATCTTAAAGGTTGGATTTTATTTTGATAAAAGGAAGCGGCAGTAGTGCGTGCAATTGATTTGAAATCAGAGGGAGAATGAGTCGAATATTAAGGATTTCACCAGATTGTGCTTTCTTTACCCCTGTGCCACCCCCTCCCATATTTCGTTCCCGTGCAGCAACACGCACTTGGTTAGGCGATCCACTCACCGTTGTTTCCGAGCGCTGGCAAACTATACACTTTACCCTCTAAACAACCACTACCTTTAACCCACTTACAACCCTAACGTGCCGTAGACATACAATCACGGCCATCGTCGTTTCATGGGACCCCGGCTGTTGCGTCCATAACCTGGTAAATATTATTTTTGCTTCGTTAAATGGAGAATTTTTAAACCTTATCTATTAATCAATCCAAAAACTGAATTCTGATTTTGATACAAACGAATAGAATATCAAGCTCGAAGCATCCCTTATCCGAGCAGTCACCCCTGGCCTAATTACATCGACTCGCCACATGTCGAAGCCGATCACAACGTTCCGAATCAATCGAAACGATCTCGGCCCGTCAGGAAAGGTTCCCCGAAGAAGAAAAACGCTTTCGGTTGAAGAGGGCGAACGGGCTCGCGAAGGGCACCGAGCGCAACGTCATCTCCGGATGGAAGAGTAAGGAAACGCAAGACCGTCGGAGCGGAAGGAAGCCGTAATTAGCTTTCCAGATTTTTCGACGGCACACGCCAGCAAGGGTGGACTGGTTACACGAGGAGATGCTCGATTCTTCGGATGTTCCTCGCGTGTTCGCGAGGCGAAAACCTTCTGTTGCTGCTCCTCAGCGTTGTCGCTACCGCTGCCGATGCTGCTGCTGCTGCTGCTGGCTCTTCAGCAGTCCGTGAGTAGGGATCCGACGTCGACAGTCGGCTCACAAAGCTTATTATGCAGGCTTGGCTCTCTTCAGGCCGAAGAGGATAGGCTCGTGCTCGCTGTGCCATGGTACAAGTTAAGTTGATGGCACTCGACGAACATCCTTCCTGTCTACATCCTCGATTCGGCTACGAAGCTTCTTCACGTTCTACCTCCTTACTCGTACCTTCCTCCCGCCCTTCTCCTCTCTTCGCGTTTCTACTACGATTGCTCTATTGCCGTTGGGTCCCTTTTCTCTTTGGTACCTCTTCTCTTCGCTGGCTTCCTTTTGCAGCTACAGCCAGACGCGCATCTTCGTTCCAGGTGTCTTTCGATATGTTTTTTATTTAAGTGCAACTTGGTCTTTGAGCTTTTTGAAACGCTGTATTCAGTCGTTTCGTAAAGGTACGGTGTAGTTTGGAAAAAAATAAGCTTTGGATCAGTGATGATGGAAATGGTAACGTAAATAGAGGAAATGCCCACTTTGGCCAGAACTTTGGTTCAGAAAATGTTTAAAGGGATTAATGTAGCATTAACTAAGAATCAAGTTTGAAATTTTCGCCCAAATTCATTGAAAGTAATCCAGTGGGTGGATAAAAATGTGCTTTATCCTACTTCAAAGCGATCTCCGTTAACGATAAAGTTCCACTTGGATAATTGTATAATTTCGATTAAGCGGTCGCTTTTGAAGTACCTTCCCGTATTGTTCGAGCGAAGGTTCCAACCCCTAAAGTGGATCGAGCTTTTCGAAATTGGGCAGAACATTGGACCAGTGACAGAACAAAGTTATCCGCGGCACGAGCGTCGATCAACAAATGGGAAGTCAACAAACTTCCACCATTATTTACAAGCATTATCGCGTCGAGCGTGCGTAAACAGGGATATTTGATCTGGCCTACGTAGAGCACGGTGAAAATCGTCCGGTGACAAATCACCGAGGATGGCAAAACGCAAAAAAGCCTCAACTAAATTTGCTTGTCTTTTAGCGGGTAAATACTTTTACCAACGGGACTGTTCCGATGGCTTTGTTTGATCAGCACACCCGTCCCGGCCAAATGAATCGTTGCTCGATACACGAAAATATATTTACCAAATCTCGTATGCCTCGCAACAGACGATTTCGAAACGATAATAACATATTTTTCAAACTGATCGTGCAGACACCGTTTTTGATCAATGAAATAAAAAAAGGGTGGCTGTCGATCGCGTTCATATTGCATTTTTCGATAAAAAACAAAAAACAAAATAAATAAACTTAAATCCGAAAGTTTCGTCCGCAAACGTGATAGGAATTAAGTAAAGAGGTCTGTAAGAAAATTATTTTCCAAGTTCATAATATTATTATTCTAATTTTCGTACAGTTGTTTTCAAATAGTTGGTGGTACGATTTAGGGTGTCCCATTTAAAAAGCCTTTTTGTGTGGTTTGATCCTTCATAATTTTGTACGTAAAATATTCCAAAAGCCTATCTAGTGTAAAAGAAATAAATCAAATTCCCTTAAAGAGAAAGATCATTGGGAGACACTTCTACCAATGCAAAATCTATATCTATGATAAAATGCTCCCTTGAAATCCATAATAATTACACGGATAGATTAAAATAGGACACCCTGTATAACTTTGAAAGAAACCAAATTACTTCTCACACTAAAATTACCGTTCAAATAACACGAACGAAATGAAATTCATCGTTCGAAAGGTTCACTTTACGTAAACGGCACGTAGTATCGATAAAAAGAAAATCACTCTTCAAATTCATTTGGACCTCCATCGAATCCGTGAAAACGTCACAAGTTGTCGTTCGGCCATCACCTGGCAAATAATTGTCCAATTCGATCGTGGATGAACCGCGAGGAGGGAAGGGAATAAATAGAGATCAGGGAAGAAAACGGGGAAACAATTCGTGCGCGGATGTTGTGCCGGAGAGCTCTGTGGCTCGACTGATCGCCTTCTACCTCGAAAAGCCTTATATAGGCTTCCCCGAATTTTGTGGTCCACTTAACTAGAAAACCTGGTGCTTATCCGACTCCGGAGCCGCTGCAAAATTACACGCTTCGGCTTATCAAGCCGTGAAACTGGTATTAAGCGTCAGACGAACGAACGCGCGGGCGCTCCTGCACGCGCGCTAGGAACCTTCGCCGGAGAGCCGAGCTGAACCCGGGAATGCACCAGTAAGCTCGTTTCCTAGGGTTCCTGTATAACTATATACACCGGATATCGTTCACCTGACCGACCACCCTGACTTTTCGATCGGAACGTCCCGTGCCGAATCGAAACCCCTTGTGGACAACCACTCCCCCCGTCACCCCTTCAACCTCATCGCTTGTCCCTTGGTCGAGTGATTCTTTTTATTAATTTTTACCAGACACGTGATTTGTTCGAGGGACCTGCAACGATTTACCGTGTGTCTTGGAACGATGGAATCAAATCATTTGTGCCGGATATTATTTGGTTTGTACTACTTGGAGTAGAAAGACTTCGTATTATATTTATTATCATTGAAATGTATAGATGTTTCTTATATTTTGCTGGAAGTATCAAACCGAAGCGTTAGATTGAAAAAATAATAATAATCTTTGGTGTCGTTAATAGTGGCAAATAAGGCCAAGAAGATGTCTTTTTAATTGAATTGAATTATAATTAGATTTCGTTTATTTTTCTACTATGTAATATGTACATATCTTTTCGACTATGCAAATTACAAATTGAAAATCCAATTGTGGCAAAAATAAGATCTAGGATCGTTATAGTTGAACCGTAAGATGTATCACGATATCAAAGAAGGGGTTAGATAAGAATCATTTTCCCTAATAGAAATATTGTGTAACGTCGCAACAATTTCGCTTGCAACGAACCGTAAACGTTCGACCCAGACAAGTTAACGTTCTCCGTCAAAAAGGGGAAGGGGATTTAATTGCTAGTCAGCGATTCATCGTCGAGCGAATTTTCTTGAAGCGACTCGAGGCGTGTATTCGGGTAACACGCTCGGCGTTCCCGCGCCTCT
Source organism: Stelis phaeoptera (assembly GCA_943735885.1). Lineage (NCBI taxonomy): Eukaryota > Metazoa > Arthropoda > Insecta > Hymenoptera > Megachilidae > Stelis > Stelis phaeoptera. Next base: position 9,205,046 of record OX030937.1, read on the forward strand.
TTGAAAACGCCCACCCGCGTTTCCCAGCGACGTGCATACACGCGCCGTTGAAATACCGTTGACGCGGTGTCACAGTAATTAATTTCTCTCAAATTACTCGAGAAACAGGCGGAGGAAGTACGCCGGTTGCGCCGCACGCGTTACCTGCGAGTCAAATTACAATGCGAGAATGCCGGTTAAATGATGAAGCTTAACTGAATTGCGACCGCCGCGAACAAATTTGCATCCGTTCGGGCTGACGAACGGAATCGTTCGCGAATCGAAATTCCTCCACCGTGAACGCGTGTTCGGCGAATAAACAATGAGAAGGCGGCCGCGAAAAGAAAGTTTTAAAAGGGACAAAGGGTGGAGAGAGAGAGACGACTGGTGCAGGACAGGAATGGAAATAAAGCGGATGAGAAAAACGGGAAAGAGAAACAGATGCCTGAATCCTTCTTGCCTGCCTTCGCCCCCTCAGACTCGACAATAGACGGGAACCAAAGGACTCTTCTTCTCCAAAGATTTTTCCCTCCGATGGCTAATCTTCTTTAACCGACACACGATCGACCTACAAACACACGAGGACGCAGGAGGCACCGAACGTTACCTCTAATCGTTCGTGGTGAAAATTTCAGTTGCTCAAGAATTTTCACGCTATCGGCACGAGGATCGAACCGAATGTGTACAAAGGGTGTCACAATCAAGTCACGAGCGAATCAACGATATTTTGCCAGTTTCACGCGTCAACGATGACATATTTCTTCTCACGCATGACGTTGCATCTTTGGCAACCCTCGCAACAGGGTTGTTTCCGCGTTCGTCTAGCTTGCGAAATGACGCACGATATTCGGGCGTGCGTCAAACGCAGGGAAACCGTGGTGACTCCGAAACGTGTGAAACGACGGCTGCGAATTTCCACGAAAACAATTTGCCCCGCCCAAGACGAAACCCCGCTTTTCTTTTTACCGTGGAAATCGAATCGCGCGATGAAATTCTATCGAAACGATTCGTTTTGCAAAAGCAATTAACCCTATAAAAATCCAAGTTTCAATTTGTACCAAAAATAGTAAAATTTCTCTTGTCAATGATGATCAATTTGTGTAACGAATGATTTTCGAAAATCAGTTCTTCCATTCCGTTTTTTCCCCCCTCGTTCCAATAACTAAACCGTTCGAAGTAGATTAAAGATCGAAGTATTACACTCTATCCTCGGACAATCAGAAGAAAGGCGGATGTGAGAACGAGCTTCTGACGGCATCGATTTCAACTCGACGGAACCATGCACGTGACCAGAAGTGGCGAGAACCCCTTCGGCTCGCGTCCCATAGCCTTCGCTATGGGATAACCCCCTCTGGTCCATTTCTCCACGGGTTTTCGTATATACGTCCTACGGCGGTAGTTCACGGTGTTCGTCAAGTCAAGCGTTCGACGCACAATAGAAGCGGCTTAAACGGCAGTAATTATATTTGCGGCTGAGTGTCGTCGGGCTGGATAGCAAGGCAGCGACTCCCACTGATCCTTCAGGACCTCGTATTCACTCGTACGTACGTGGACCAATCTGTTCGTACGATGGTTGCAATCTCAAAACTGAAATTCCAAACGGAAATCGTATATACCGCGTTGCTGTCAATAAATTTGCGCCGATCGGATCGACCACTTTGATAATCCCTGGCCTAGACTTTAGAAAACAATAAAATCAAATTTAGATTGACTGAGGGTTAATAAAAATAAAATACATGTAAAAGAACAAAGAAACTGCCTTTCCCAGCTCGGGTACACGCCCGAGTAGCATCAATTCGCGCGTCCTCCCGTAAGCACTCGTAACGTGGAACGTTCGCGTCGGAACAACGTCAAAGGTACACGGCGAAGCATCCGTGGAGCATTACCTTGCGACATGTCGGGCGGCGCACGTTTGTACCGCAAACATAAGTGCCTGGCTGGCAGGGCGTACGTACACAGCTCGTACAACTTGTACGTACACATTGTGAACAGCGTGTATCGCGAGGCAAATTGCTGCGAGGGTAGGAGAAGGGAACGTGGCGCAACCCCCGCCTCGTTATTAATGGCAATACAAATCTCGAGAGTCATCGAGCGCTCTTCAATCTGAATGCCTTCTGCTCGTGACGTCACACAAACCGGAGCCGATTCCTCTCTTTCTCTTTCTTCTGTTACCTTTTTGCGCGCCGCCCTTCCGCCGATCCTAGTCTCCCTTTCCGACCGAAACCACCGCCTTCACCCTCGCGCCCCTCTCTTTCTCGCCAGAAGTTTGTTGTGTTTTTATTCCCGTTGAATGAGTCAATCGGTTCGGTTTTGCATTCGCGGCTTACGAGCATTCGCCCGGCCCCAATGGGAATACTCGAGACCAGCGTACCACGAGCCCCGCGACCCACACAGAGAGGACAGAGAAGGGAAAGAGGGTGCAGGCAAGCCTTGCCTCTTCAATTAACTTTCCTGATTACATCTCGTGCCCACATGTGGTGGCACTTTTGAAGTCTCTTGCGTCGCGTGCGCCGTCGTTCGCCGCTGCCCCTACAAATTGTTTAATTGCGTCGCATTACCCTTTTTTACCAGCCTTCTTTCTTCCGTCTCCTTTTTCGATTCCACCTCCCCGCTCAACTAACCGCGACCAACCGGCTCGGGTCCTTCGGTGGACAATGTCGAGGAACGAGGGTGAACAGTTCAGACGATCCGACTTTCTTCTTTGAGTTTCGTCAAAGCTTCTTTCTTCCCTCACGCCACCGCATCATTTAGCGATGTATAAAAATCGAAGTTGGACGTTTCGTTATATGTACTTAATTCGGCAGAATCATCGACGATTCGAGCACGGCAAAACAATTCGCGACGAGAGTCAATTCCACGTATGGGCTGGCCCGATGATTCGCGGCAATAAAGAGGAAACCGGCATTCGATATATATGTATATATATATATATATATATAAGGGTTTCCCTTTGGGTTCCCGGCAACCGTGCGCCTCTCTGTTACCCGTGAATCAAATGATAATGAGATTGTTTGACGGCGTCGGTCGGTGGCCTGGTTGGTCACCGCCCGGGGCTATTCTCCGCAGGCCGGCAAACGTACGTGCAGGCATTCACCGCGAACACCTCCGTCAGGGGCCACGTATACTCGCACACCCGAAACCATGGTATCCAGCACACGGTCCATAATACGAGCCAGCAGTGCGTTGGGCGTCAGTAACGAGATGCAGGAAGTGCGGCTCGGCTTCTCCAGGCAGGCGCAGGGATGCTGGGGATGGGGTTGGAAGGCCAGTGTTGGTATCGTGGACGGAGGAGCATCGAAGGAGAGAACAGAGAGGATCGAAACGAGAAATAGAGAGAATTTAGGCGGGAGAGGGAACAGACTGAGGAAGATGGATAGACGGATGGATCGACGGACAGATGGATAGATGGATAGGCAGATAGACTGACGCGGACAGAGAAGGAGAGGAGAGGAATGCAGGTTGGTAGAGTAGCCTAGGTATACTAGGTACCCTGTGTGTTGCCCGAGGGCGAGGCCGAGGGTCGAGGGCACTGATATCCGCCCGAATGACTGCCACGTAATCACCGGCTAATTATCCGATAGATACCCGCCAGCTCTCTCGATGCCCGGCGTCAGCCGCAGCCGTGCTCTCGTGTGCCCGTACGGATACGAGAGACGGAGGAGGGTTGGCAAAGGGAGGCGAAGCGAGGAACGGGAGCAAAGCGGAGAGGAATACTGCCAATATGGCGAATATCGGCGGATTCCATGAAACGAGCAGTGGAGCCTCTCTCTCTCTCTCTCTCTCTGTCGGTTGCTTTGCTCGTTTTCTCTCTATATCCCCCAACGTCATCCCTCGCATCAATCCCAACGGCGAATGTCAATATCGAGGCTGGTATGTACAACGAGGACTCGGTTACGTCTAGCTGCATCTGTTTAATACACTGGCTGCTCCTTCCTCGACGTTGTATACAAGATTTCTGAACGATTCGTGGAAACTATTGGGACACGCATCTCTTTCCAGTAACGTTAATTCTGGTGAAGTTTAAACGATCGTTTTCGAGGGATCAAAATTTTTAAACGACCGAAATGATGTATGTAAGATATTAATCTAATGGCGTTTGACACGTGTCGACTTCAGGGCTCCGGCATCGGAAAGTAACATACTGGCAGCGAGATTATTTGCCGATCGATGACGGTGAAACGTGTACACCATCGACGCGGGCTAATTGAAATTCTCGTGTTTGGAATAAACAGTCCCGTGTGCGTTCCACGATGAATTTAACATCGCCGCTTGTTCAGTTTGCGCCACCAAAGTCCTCGCAAAGCGATTAATGACCTTGCTCCAGGTAATGAAGCGACATACGTAATTAGCTTCACTGTTTTCGCCCGTATAAGATCGTCTTTACCATCGTCACACTTCATTCTCTACGTCGATCTACAAGATACATTTGAACAACTACAACGATCAATCGACTATAGATTGATATCAAATCTACAATTAATAATTGAAGAAGAAAAAAAAAGAGAAAGTAAAAATTTGAGATATCGTTCAGAATCTTTTTAATCACCAACAGAGATTCTAATTAAATCCAAATTATACTGCTACTCCCCTCGTCCAGAAAACGTCCATCCTCATCAGATTCCTTAATCCCTCGCCATCAAACGGTAGTTTGCTCTACCACCTACCTCGCAATATGGTAATCAGGAATCAGGTCCTGTCCCTAGTACCTCGACTCATGCACGGCTCTTCTTCCCGACCTCGATTCAGGCCGGTTAAAAGTCAGAAGCAGTTCGATGCGTCGGTATCGTGGGCCATCGTCGGGAAGCGAGGGTCCGTGGAATAATTAGTTAACGGTATACAACAACGGAGCCGAATCGGCCGTGCCGCGTCCCATATCGAAGATAACATCTAGATCCTACTCGTCCTAAGCTTGACTGACGTTTCTGTGCGAGGCCTGACCCCGCCTGTCCTCCGTCATCGAGTGTCTCTTCCCTAAAAAAAAAAACCGATCCTGCGGGGGTATTTTCTCGTCGAACGCCCCGGGCTCACCCTTCCCGCCCTCCCTGCCCGTCCCGTGCACACAGGAAGAACACAATTCGCCAGTTTTTCGGGGGCCACGTGGCCCCGCGACAATGCGCAGACGACGATTGATCGCGGCGACACGTTACAGATCTGGCCACGCACCGTTTGTCCCGAGTTTGTACAAGCGTTTGTCACGGTTGGATGAAGTTAGGACCTCGGGGGCTGAAAACGATACACGGAAGAAGGACCACCCCTACACGAGCTGGGGACACTTGGTCAAAAGGTAACGCGGCCAGATTGAACCCCCCCAGTTCCGAGGTTTCACGCGAAATATAAGAATTTCTAGCACGTCAGCTCTCGGGAGGGTTAAATAGAGTTACCTATGTTTTGCGTAATAGTAACTAACTATTTAGTATTTAAAGGTATTGACGTTTATTATCCATCTAAACGGTTTAAAGGGTTGATTTAATTTCAGATAGAAATACTGTCTTACGATAAACGTTTTGTGTCAGTTTCTTGCGTTCTGTAGACAAGAAAGCCGACTTCCTGTAAACAAGAAACATAATGGATATTTAAGGATCGTTGCCGGCGGCATCCAGGATCGTCCTGGGCAAACAGCATCGCAACCATCGTGCGCCAGCTCCTCCAGCGGTTTAATAGTGAGATAAACAGACGTTTCTATAGGGACACTTTGACCCGCTCGTAGGAAAACAGTGCACGTATCATTGTACGATGCCCTGGGCATATAAAGACAATTTAATGGGGGGGGGCCTATCTCGGTAACAGCCGACCGCCGTTCGTTCCGCAACGTTAACACACTAAATACATAAAGCTGTTGTACTTTGTGTACGTGTACGTGATACAGATCAAATAATTATTCGCTATTGTCTTCATATTTGGCTTTAAGTGCTCGTGTACGATGGAGTTAAACGTATGAACAGTCTTATTTTATGTGGCTGCACTATATTTGGTTATCTCTAACCAAAATGGTGGGTACTGAAACATCGAATACCAATGAGAAATCATGCGTACTCTAACATGTGTTTGATTCAACTACTGCCTTTAGGTGATCATTATCCATCTTCGAATCCGGTCTTTCACGAGGCTCGTTAGCGAGGTTAAAATTACCGTCCTTAAATGTTTTAAGCCAATTGCTCACAGTGGTTTTTGTAGTAGAAACCTTCCCCGTACACGGCGTTAATATTTCGAGTCGTATCTGATACCGTAGATCAGTGATTCTCAACCACTGTGCCGCGAGATTCTTGAAGTGTGCCGGCACTGCCAGAAATCCAAATTATTTATTTCTTTTTACTGTTGGAATATGCGTTCTGCACACACTGAAATGAGAGTAGCGTTATCATGTTTACCCCCGAAATATAAATGAAGTTATCAAAAAACACCAAGATCAAATTTCGTATTAAGTGTAATTTGTAATTTATCTTTCTTAATGCAATTATTCGTTTTATTCTTCATTGAAAATTATTATTCTATGCTAATTTTACGAAATATATTATAGGCACATCAATCAATAAACCAAATAAAATTCTCTTAATTTATGTTATTGTTAGTGCTGCTAAATTTTTAAATTATTGAAAGTGTGCCGTGACGAGAAAAAGGTAGAGAATCACTGCCGTAGATCCACGGCGGAACTCATATTCGTAAATTGCACGAATTTTCGACTTGTCCATGGTGTCCACGAAAAACTATTTATCTCCGAAAGTGACAAATGAAAAGCGACGATATATCATCCATACGAGCTTCATGCTAAAATTCGGAGTAAATCGAGAAATAATAAATATCAAAGTTCACGTTCCAACAGTTGTAAAAATTGGTCTATAATCGAACTATTCAATTTCTCTACTTTCAACCCTATCTCCCTATAAATTTGCACAATTATTTTCCTTTCTCTCGTCCTTTGTCTCATTATCAAACCCAAAATCCTCCGTCCTCGTGTATCCAGCATCCATCACGGCCAATTTTCCCACCTACACGATACCTTCGCTCGTCCTCGTCCTTGCGTCGTTTTCTTCTCCCGTCCTTCGCCCATTTCTCTCACGTTCAGCCAACGGTATCTGTCCGTAGGATCGTCCGGCTCGCGCACCCCTTATCGCGGGTGAGTCGGGGATCGGATTCGCCGAAAGGAAGGGAGAAACGAGAACGGTTGAAGGAAGACAACCAGATCCAAAGTCCTCGGCCCCGATAGAAAAATACGGCTGGTCGTTCGAGTGAAGTATTTCAATGAATATGAAAGTGACGGCCACGTAATCCGGGCCAAATTTATCTGACCTCCTGGATATATCCCCCTACTCCTCTGGGCGTCGCGTTGACCTGGGTCCAACGGAAAACGCGGTTCAGCCCCTTCCAGGCCAGATAACGTATCGGGGCTACCGGCATCCTCGAGGACCCCATTCGTTTTAACCCACGCCAGCGTATATTACGCCTTGCCACGCTTCCCTGGCGATTGATATTACAAGCCATTCGTAATGACCGTCACGCTCGATCGAGAGAAAAAGGCCGCGAACGGCGTTAATTAATTCGACGCCTCTCGGCCTCGTAGATAATTGTACGCTGTTTCGGCTCCCTTTCACGGACCGTCTTCTCGCCGTCGCGACAGCCTCGATCACTGCTAATCGAGGAGCCGTGATTGCTCGTTCAATCGGCGATCTCGATTATTGTTGCACGCTGGCTCGAACGATTCCGGATCATTTTTCGGGGAAAGATTATCATGGCTCGAGGGATTACATAAAAAGTACCGTTTTACTACTACGTATTAGATGAAAAAATTTGCACTTCTATTTTCGATCTTTGGGCATTAATAGATTAACGTCGGAACGATAAGGTTGTTGAGGAAGGATCGCGACAATAGGAAGAAGGAAACGCAGAAAACCATTCTTCAAAATATAAAACGTCGATATGATTGATGGAGCGTCGATCGTACGACGTTTCCGAGGAACAAATTGGATCTTGGGAGGGAAAAAAGGGAGGACGAAGACGATGACAGAACGAAACAGAGGGAGAACGTGGCACGATTTGTCGGAAGGAATACGGCTGTCGACAGGACGCGGGAGAACACATATTCACTCGACATGGAAGTCGATGATTTTACTGTTGCCGGGCACGTCCTCGTCAATTCCACCCCTCCGCCGCGCGTTCCGTAGCCAAGGATTTTCGGGATTCTCTCGTCTTTTCCGTCGTTGGTCCCGGGGCGAAAACGTCGCGTCATTGTTTACACGCACCTGTATGTACGTACATATATAACAATGTCACGCACACACCACGCCCTCGTTTATTTCTTTTGTTCCGCGTCGCAGCCAGGGGTGCGCTCGATCGTAGGACCGGGCAAACGTGCCAGATCTGAAGGATAAACCTATGAGATGTATCGAACATGGTATTCTGGGTCGTCGTTCTGAACAAGAATTCGATGTTTTTTGTAAAATACCATGTTTCAGAGGGGTTGGTAATGATTTTAAAACGTTGATTCCCTTTTGATTGCTAAAATTCTTGAAAATTTCGTTAAACGTTAGTTCTATTTTTAACCAATTTTTCCGTCAATTTTAACACCAGAACCACCGACTTTTTATGTATACTTTCAAATAGAAAATAAAATACAAATACAAGTAGGTCTTTATCATGGTAAAAATTAATACACATTTCAATAAAAGTATCTTGATTTGTGATTTAATTTAAGAAACCCTAAACCAATCATTTGAACTGGTTCGGTAGTTCTAGTGTTAAAACACTTCCTTATTCTTATTATTGATAATTTTAAGTACTTAGTGAAAGTATGTTTAATTAACACATTGACTGGCACAGTGAAAACGGACGTACGTAGTCAGACACGTTGAAATTCTAATGATTAAGAATACAGTCAATTAATTCGATAGCTAGCATTATCAGTATTAATATTAACGCTATCTGCAGTTTATTTCATTACTTCTTTTGTTAATTATTTGATTGTAAAAAATTTCGTGGCAGCGAACGTGTTAATTAAATGAAAGGATTCCTGATAATATGTGTGACAGATTTCTATGAAAATTTAAATTTTATATTATATCAAAATTATGTATATCAAAATGCCAATTGTGTTCATTGTAAATTTTCATTTCAACTTTCAATCTTTCGTATCTAAGAAACTTTGCACAAGGTTCCAACAAGAAATATGAAAGGTCCAATAAGTGAAGAATAAGGTATTGACACGAAGTTTGAATCAAAACCGTAAGATTTACAAAGCGTTTTCACGTCGAGTTATAATTGTTAGTCGTGGAATCGATAGCGCACGGCTGTCGTACCTTGTACAATACAATTTCTTCGCTGATGTTCCGGTTGGCGGCACGGTGGCCGCAAGATAAGCAGCCGATACCGGTAAAGATGCTAATTAACCAAGTTTCAGTCTTAACGAAGTTTTTCGATTAGCCGGTAAATTGTTGTAGGATGCGGGCCGGTTGCCCGGGCTAGCTCGTTATTATCTTCCCAAACAAGCCCTGAAATCGTACGGTGAAACGCGGCAGAATAATAGAAAGCTCGGCAAGTTTCGGTCTTAAAATTGCCGACCGAGCGCCGATTGTTGTCCCGTGCTCTCCCCCCTTTATCTCTTTCTGAAAACTTTCTTGAAACTCTTGGCAGGTGATAACCCGGACCGTTTTAGCCGGTTTTCAGTGTGCCATCGCGAAACAATTGGTGAATAAATAAATAATCGATTTACAGTAAAATTATTAGAAAAGACATTGAATAAAAATGAAAAGTTCTTGATAGAAAAAAAATGGAAGTTAACTCGTGGAGTCTTTGTTGAAAATTAATTCGTGACTGGAGGAAATCTTTTTGCAAATTTTTGAATCGTAACACTCGGAATTTGAAATTTTAATAACTAAACAAGAATCTAAACTTCCATATTTATAATAAGTTTACGTAGTGTAGAGGAATTTTTGTGTCGATACAGGATGCCGTTGTATGGGTCTGAATGGTCAAAATGAAATGATAACGGTGTACAGGTAATAATAATCACAATTCCATAGACTCCCGTAAATCGTCCGTTTTATTCCTTCCAAGACGTTTATAAGATATCCAGGGAATAATCTCTGTCTCATATATATATATCATTCTAATAAACATGAACAATAATAAATATCATGTGTCCAAGAACGTAGGAAGTCTGCGTCTAATCAGGCTGCTCGGTACAAAATAGCGCGTTTATATACGGCATTCTCGGCAAATAGCTTCGTTACGCAATAATCTTTTGATTTCAAAAGACACTGTTCATTCACCGCTACCCTTCTTCTCCATTTTCAATTTGTACGTTCTTCTCGCACAGTCTCCGTGCACCGCGAAACCGTGTCCTCCTCCTCGACGAGTCAGTATAATTCGACACGAAAAAAAATTCCCATCGACGAGGACGACGACCGTTTCGCGATCGCCATGGTTCGTCAGCGAATACATTTGTATCATTTACTATCACTACCGGTCACCCCCCCAACCCCTTTCGAATTGCACGATGATTCAAGCGCTGTTTCATATTTTTTTTTTTATCTGCAATTACTTCTTTTTCCTAGAACACAGTAACGCGAAGAAAGTTTATCAACGAACGACGGCTGGAACAGCCGCGATGCGTACCAACGGAGAGAAAGAATCGATCGAACGATTTTCATGGAAATTCGGAATCAATCTTGCGTAGTCGTCGATGGGTTCTTTGTCCCCTGGTTGAACAATCGAAAACGACTGTCGACAAAAATACATGGATCGATGGTGATTGAGACGTTAAATGCCGAAGCGATAATTTCTGTATTTTATTTTTATACAAGTGGCGATTGTAATTATTTTGTAATTGAAACTTTTCACTTGGTACTTTATGGAATTAACCCTAGAAATGGGATCAGTCGTGACCCAGACCTAGAGAAAATGTACGATGTTATTTTTAAGCAATAAAATATTTTTTAAGACTTTCGTACGTTGGACGAAAGAATGTTGAAATCAGAAATGGTTCGAAATTTAATTTAAGTTGTTGGCGCTCTCCATAGTTCGTTATCAAAGGGTTAATATAATATCGATGGTATTCAATTTTCGAGTGTGGGTCACTGGTGACCCCCCCCCCCCCCGGCATTCAACGTGTTAAAATGGAATTTTGTGATCGTACGATTGATTATATTTATAGTAAACGTTACACGGGAACAGATATCGAATAGCGAAATTGAGAAATGTTAATCTGTTAACCGAGTCCTGCATTCGTTGATCTATTGCAAATTTGATAAAATTTTGCAATTATAAATATAACACTACAGTCAATAAGCAGTAGGTTTTATCCGTCTTTCCCCAGTTAACAGATTAAGAAATATTGAATTGTAACATAAATTCGTAGCACGTCCCTTTTTTTATTTTTAAATAAAACTCTTTCTTCACTCATTTCGGGTGAAAATGATTCATTTTCAGATTCAAAATAACGAAGTGCAAAGTTTTATATTTGCTACGAACTTGTATTACAACCAAAATGGATAATTAGAGTAGAAGTTAAAGCACAGTTTACAAAGTAGCGAGGACAATCGTTTACAATCGATTCGTGAAGTAATAGGGAAACAGTGCCACGCGTATATCAATTCTTAATTCATGCTTATCTTTCTATCAAAATAAATTCGATATACATATATATATATATATATATATATATATCTATTATATCATATATTTCGTAGGAATATCTTTCCAACATAATATCACGAAAAAAATTGGAGCGTGACGATGATATTTCATTTAAATTCGACCGAAAAAGAATTTTAAGGAAGCATCTACGTATCCTTCTTTCATCTGTCACAGTATCTACAATTTTTAACTCGATCCACATCTTGTGCGCACAATGTATCGATTTCTTCGAAATTTCGTTCGCAATGTCTACCACGTATTTCTACATTTCACGATTTCCAATTTGATAAGATGATCGTTTTTCATTCTGTACAAGACGATGATCGAGCTTCTAGAGAATGCTAACTACGATTAGAGAAATATAGTAACGACTAGGAGAAAACATCGAAGAGCCAAGTGCTCGATGGACGATCGTCCGACAACCTTTCGTTTCCCTTTTTCAATCGACAAACGATCATCAAAATCAGAAACCCACTACGCTATATCTTACACACCTAATAGCCAGCTATGTACACGTCTATAAGTCAGACAGAAAAATCTCTCCCTCTCTCTCTCTCTCTCTTTAATGATTCGAGCATGGTTCGTGGCTTCCGTTCATTTTCTTTCGAGCGGAGTCATTGATCGAAGACCCCGATGCTTGGATTCACATTTATCATTTGATGGTCCGTCGACGAAATTTCATGGAAACTAGAATTCATGAATCCTTATTCGGCTAATGAACAACGTTACATTAAGGATCGAAGATATTTGTAAGATTCTTAAAGCGTTGAAATGGAAATCTTGCGATTAATGATTCGGATAATTGATGACTTAGAACAAGTTCAAGGGATTGCGATTAACACGTCGATCGAAGGTCAATCACGAATTGAAATTAACCCTTCATAGGACAATACTGTCCTACAGTTAAATTCTTTGAATTTTAATTCGATAATTTTGGACAATACACGCTAAGCGGTGAATATATTTGCTAGTAACCTATAAAGGGTTAAAAGAATTAACTAACGACTACAGTTGCACTAGACAATGACAATCAACGTGTTAGTTTGCAACCATCGTATGGAACTTTGAATATTAAATGACAGTGCTCGAAGAGGAAAAGATAGAAAACGCTTTCACCGGAATCAGTTCGTCAATTTAAGCGTTTGACTTAAGAATCCGAAGTCTCGTGAAAGACACAGGAATCAGTCATGATTTCCATGTTATCGAAAACTTATTTCTACCCTTAAAATAACCATGGCTCGTCCAGTAATTATACAAAATAGAATCTATCTTGTGAAGTTCAAGAATAATCGTGCACCGATATCGTTAACAGTTTCTTAATATTTATTCACCGAGTGTATTCTATTTTGCATAACCACTCTGTAGATATTCAATACACACGAAGGCATCTATCGATCCCCTTATTTTTTCGATACTAAGCTTTGGTACCTGAAAATCTACCCAAACTTAATTCTATAACGTCAGTTAGGCTGATTAAGCCAAGGAGGACAGTAAAATATTAATCACGCGTACGAGAATGAATTTTAGAAAGAGTATTTTTAAATTCCATTCGGTAATACGATAATGGCGACACGGAAGTACCCGGCAGTTGCACGAAATTGCCAGTTAAACCGTATCGCGTCCAGGGACTAATAAAATAATATGGCTCGCGTAATATCGTGATACGGGTACGTTCGCATAATTAACGCCGTGCCTGGCGAGCATGTTAACGAGACACGCGGTTTTTTCCAAAGTCGAAAACCTGTGAGAGAACGCGACGGAAACGATCTCGCGAATTCAACCCGCAAATTGATGCGATTTGAAGATAAGCGTCGCGTTAATGACATCGCGTTTCCCGCCAGAAACGGCCACGTAATCAGAACGAACGCTATTTCCACTGAAATCGCACACGAGCGGGAATCAGGGATATTTCATGCACGAGCATTGCGGAGAAAATTGGATAGACTTTTTTGAAAAATTAATCGTATTTTTCAAACGATTATAATACTGTTCGAGGGATCGGGATGTACGTTGTACTTTTCTTAAACAATTCTATTAGCAGTAAGATAAATATTAAATTGGTGCTGTTAAAAATCGATGTAAAACGCTTCGTTGTGATATTATTTTCATAGGGAACTATTGTAATAGGAGGAAATGTCGAATGTACAGGGTGATCGTATGAGCAAGTCGTTCTGAACGAAAAATGTTGCGTACAAGTTTGTTTACCTAAGGATTATACTGCAGTTCTTTGTGCAAATATTTTCTGCTTCAGGGTGACTTAATTCCATATATGTATATCATATAATTGGAGTATTGTTAGAAATTTAGGAAATTATTATGATCACAGTTTAAATTAACACTATGTATGTAGTCAGACATTTGAAAATCCTAATTATTTAGAACGCAGTCAATAAATTTTCAAGTTTAACCTTTCAATTTGATAGCCAGCAGTATTAGCTTAATATTTGACGCTGTCGTTTCATCGTTTCTTTTGTTAACGCGTTGACTGCCACAGTGAAAACGGACGTGAGTAGTCAGACACGCTGAAATCCTAATTATTAACAATACAATCAACTAATTTTCAAATTTAACTTTTCAATTCGATAGCTAGCATTATTAGCTTAACGTTAACGCTATCCGTGGTTTATTTGATCATTTCTGTTGGTAATTATTTGATTGTCAAAAATTTCGGGTACCGGTCACCGGTGACCCCCGTGGCAGCCAACGTGTTAATTATTTGAGCGAACAAAATTCGGGGTGCCGGTGACCACCGAAGCGGTCAACGCGTTAATCCAAAGGAAATTCATAATAACACCTGCAGCACAATGTCAAAGTTTAATATATAAATGACTGATACTGTGTTTAAAAATATAAGATCAAGAATTTTAATATTGCTTATAATACACGTAATATACATTCGATATAATTGACTATGGAAACGATATTCTTTTGTTTAGAATGACTTGCTATACACACGAGTCATTCCATATTTGGTGAAATATGTATACAAATGATAATAAAAGTATGATTGTGCCAACCGTGCTTCGAATATTACGTATCATCAGTGATATAAAGATCATGAACAACATTGATTACAGTATCAGTATCCAAAGCCAGTTTAATTCGATCGATTAATCAGGATTCTGAGTATCGTTCGTATCTCGCTAACGTTAACAATTGAATAGAAAAATTGTTCGAACGTGATAAATACTTTCAGGAAAACCGTGTACGTGCAACTTATCGACCATCTAATATCTAATTGTACGTTCGATATGTTTATATGAATATCAAATAATGCATCATGCTCGTGTAGAAAAAGGAACTCGAGTCATTGTACAGTGAAACAGATCCAAGAACCTCGAACAGTTAAAAGAAGAAACGAAAGATCGAATAACGCGAAGGATCCCGAGGCGTGGGTCATTCGTAAAAGTCATCAATAACAGAAAATCCACATCAAATATAATCAGCATATCAGTTTAATCACACATAGCCGTCTAATGTACAATTAGGAAGTTGCTTCGACCTGTATCTTTGGTATCGTTGCACCGAACTGATTCACGGCGATCGCCTTTATAACACCTTACAATTACGTACGCCTATGTACATCTATTCTCGATACTTGTATACGATCTATCGACACGACGAATCGTTAATCGACTCGAGCTGAGATTTGGCTCGACGAACACACTCGAACGTTCCTGTTCCTTCATTATTATCTTTTCCCTTCATCAGAACACTAATTACCTACTCATCGTGCTTTCATCTTGCTTCGTTCTCTCTTGGTCCGTGAATGAATTTTCATTTGTTTTTTTCTTTTTTTTTTTCGTTTAATCCGAATAAATCTCGATCGTCTAACGTGTACAACTACCGTCTTAATCGTTCCGTTAATAATATATTTATATAAATTACTTAACGTTAAGGCTATGTATATATGTATATGTATAGAGTGTTTGCCCGGTTAACACTTTGACCGCCACGTTAGCCGAATATGGATGAGACTTGAATTTTTGTAGGAATTTTTTCGTTTGCCTAATTAGGTAAGTCACGCTTATCACTTCGACTTAGCAATACCTAGAATAAGTATTACTAAGCGATACTCACCTGATTAGGTACTGGAAATGTCCAAACACCGTAAAAATAACAAATAATATTCGTTCGAAATTAAAAATGCTAATTGACGAAACTTTTGACAGCTTCGACGTGGCGATCAAATGGGTTAAGAAATTGGCGGCAGGGAATAAATTATTCTTCGTGCAACCAGTTCGTTCGTGGAAGGACACAAATTTACAATACGCCGAAACAAGATGTATTAGCTACCAAATAGTTGCTGTTTCGTTTTCGATGTATATGTACAACTATAGTCGGATTAATGCCTCGACGAGCTAACCCGCGGATCCTGAAATCGGATCGAACGTGTACATATATATGTGTGTTTGTGTGGGTCGTATTTGAGTATAAAACGGGGCCTCCATTGTTGGCACATTCGAGATTGCATCGGCTGCAACTCTATTGTTCGTTGATGGACGAAATGCTTGTTGTTCCGAGTTGCGAGTCGCGTGCTCGGCCGAGCAACGAGTCTTTTTTAATCGATAAATCTGAATAATACACCGAGTGATCCATGCGTAGTAAACGTCTAGAACACGAACGACTTTTCGCGTTACCTTCCTGTTCGTATAAAATAAAAAATTCGATGGAGTATTGAAAATTTGAGCATCTGTTTCTCTTTCGCTTCGCGAGCTTAAAAGATCGATATCAAAAAAATGGAACCAACACGAATCACTTTGTGTACGTTTCAATTTATACGGGAAAACGAGGAAAGCCTTACGGAAGTACAGATCTACGAAAAATTATTCGATACAGTTTTATAATGACGCTCTATCAAAAGTCATCAAACACGTAGTACTACGTTGTATCTGACGGTGATCGAACAAGACACGTTCTGTCAATCGACGAGACAATCACAAATGATGCGAGAACGTCGAATTGTCGTTTACTAATATTGCACTCTTGACACGTGGTATTTACGTTTTCGTGGATCGATCACGATTTGTCCCCGGCGTCTCGACAAATCCTTCCATCAAATCAATAGATTCGCGTCGAAAACGTTTCCCCTTCGTGCGAAAGAAAAATCTCGTTCGATCGTGTGTCTCGCGTACGATCGACTCGTCGATTGATTTCTATCGAACAACGCAACCATTCAAGGCGTCAGTGCCACGTAACCGGCACGTGCGACCTTTTTTTTTAACCGGTCACACGTGCCTCCCCCTCTCCCCCTTCGATCATACAGTGGCAAACGAGCTTCTTCAATTTTCCTGGCTCGTATTTGCCGACACACATCGAGGAAGCATGTGCTCTCTACTTCGAACTACGATTTCTAAGATAGCTGCGCTACGCGAGTATACGAAAATGCGAGGACAGTACAGTTAGGTACATGGATGTCTTACCGTGATTTAAGGGGAAACATAGGGGAAGGTAACCCCACATTTGCCCGATTAATCCTTGTTCTTCGTGTGGAAAGATAGAAGAGGATAGCTGGATAACGGTGACACAAATTGTGAATGGTTGAGATGGTCTACGAGTAGGTAAGGTCTGGGTTACGTCTGGATTTGGTCACAAACTGAAGTGTATAAAGTCCTAGGTTGGGTCCAAAAGTTGAAAGTAAGGAAGGCCTAATTTAGGAGGAGTTTGAATTGGAACTGGATTAACTTCAAAGTTGAAATGTAAGGGAATCTTAATCGTAAGGAAGGCCTAAGTTAGGTCTAGACAAGGTCCCAAATTAAACATAGAAAAAATGCCAAGTTTACAGTCTTGCAAATTACTAGTTTAGAAATGCATGGAAAAATCTACTTTCCATCGTTGTTACTCACCTACCCCCCTGCTCCAAATCAATTATAATAGCAACTATCCCCCTGAATTCCCCTTAATCAAGAAAAACTATCCATCTACACGACTGTACACCTTTCGTGGTCCTCGGCGGACATCACCTCCTTCGATTCACCTTAACACATAATCCTGCAATAATGTATACGTATAGAACTACCTACTATTGTAAATGTGATAAATACAAAGTGTGCGTATAGCCACGGGTTAATGGTGGTGTATTGTTTGGCAGTTTCTCGTATTCCACTCCTCTCCTCTCGCCTCTGCTCCCCTTAATCACCACGATGGACTTTATCCACCGGATTCTTCTTTCTGCTCGATATCCTTGATTAATATCGCGCATGCTTATACATACATATACATACGTGCAATCTTTGGTTTCGACTATCGTGTTCGTATTCACAATCTACTCGCGTGTACAAAGGTTCTGGCGTTAAAACCTTCTTCCACGCGCTAATCGTCTTCGTTTCATTCTACAGAAACGTTACGGGGCGAGCAGGTCGTTCCCGATTATCGCTATAAGATTCGTAAACAACTAGAATCTAGTTACTACACGATCGTTTAGGCCTGCTGCTGCGCGAAAGATTTCGATCGAGACAGCTTGTCAACTGTACTCAAAGAGTGCTACCTTGGCTCGTTCTTAATTGGAAATCGAGTCACGTTCGATGGAACGTTCGAACTCCGTGGAACATTCAAAATACACGTTTCGGTGGTGTAGCTCAGGTTCGTCGTATTAGCACGCTCCGTCGACGCGATACAATCGCATGGAGCTTCCTTCTCTTTCTGCGCTCATTATTTTTTTTTTCCGTTTCTTTTTCGCTTTTTCTTCTTCTTCGACTATAATACGTTGTGTGCGTGTATACGCAAAACGCTTAAACGTGAAATACAAAAGGAGATTAAAGGACTGTCAGTCTTGGATGATGAGAACGTCGAATGATGAGAAAACGACACGTGGACCGATCCACGGTTCAGAAGAGAAAACGATTCAGTCTCATTGGGTCGTTATCGATTGCACGGGATGAAGAAAATTGAGCATTCGCGAATTCCTCGAAACTCGCCTGCATTTGCCATGGGAATGTATAACGCGTGTCTTCTAAATGCCATATTTTTTTTTTTGTGCACGATGCTCTTGAACTGTTGGTTATTCATTTCTTAATTACGTTAGGCGAGACGTCGATGTTGGCCACCGGTCATCCGTACCGACAAAACGTTAAACCTAAAAAATACCCTACACACGTGATATCCAAAGAGCTCTACGTTACTCGAATAATACTGTTCGCGATGGTCGCGCCTCGTGCTACGAAGAAACGACGAAACAATGACTGTTTCCGTAGCTACTTTATTCCTGACGGAATTTTTCTCGTCGCACAGGCGCGTGAAATGTGTAAAAGATGAGCACACGATTGCCCCCCAGACGAGTCTTCTCGTTCCCCTAATGCCCTCGATGCAGAAAATCACAGTGTCGTCGTCTCAGGGTCGTGACGCGGTCTCGGAGGTGCCGAGTTTGGCAAATAAATTCCAACGATCGCCGGTTCTTACTTACCCGAATAGCCGTCCATACGTTTCGAATAATCGTAAAAATGTGTAAGGTTGTTAGAAAAATTCGACCGGTAAAAGGAAATACGTCCAATCGTTGGCCTGCGTGTTACGAAGATCTATGTTGACCGAGAACTAAGATTCAGATTCAAACCCTGATTTAAGAAACGTTGAAAATTAACGGTATCCACGTGAACCGCGCGACAATCGTCCTAAAAACAACCCCGATTCGCGAGCTGTCACGATCGCTCGAGTCTCGCGACGGAAAAGGGATGATCCTCAGGTGTTCCGGAACTCCAGGAGGTCCCAAATTCCCGAACAAATGTCAAACAGAAACCCCAGCCTCTATAGTTCCTCGGACAAGGCGATCGGAGCTCTGGAACCGGGTTTCAGATCCTTCACGCCTATCCCGATATCGTCGACCGGCACCGGCGCCAGTTTCAGCTGATTGCCGTTTATTTTAATGTCGTTCACCGAGTGGGACCTGCCGTGGGTGACCAGCGGTTTCGTCGTCTGATTGGTGCTGGCGTTCGAGTTCGAACTGCTGACAGAATTGGTGCTGGGACTGGTGGCGGGGTTCGAGCTGGATGTACAGTTCGCCGTGGTGCTCGAGCCGGAACTCGAATTCGAGTTCACGTCGTGCGACAGATTATGAATCACGGATTGGACGATCGGATTGGTAATGGACGACTTGGATCGTGGTTTCAGCTTCGGACAGGTGGACGAGTTCACGTTCGTCGGCGGCGGATGCTGATCGACCGGGTTGCGACCAGCGTTCTGAACGGAATCCGGCGAGATGGACATCTTGATGGACGCCGGCGACTTCGATAAGCTCGTCAACTGATTGGCCGACTGGGAACGAACCGTATGACCACCTAGCTTGTCCCTCAACGCCATTTGGTAGGCCACCTCAAACGCCTGGCCTAGGGTTAGGATCACCTCTGTTGCTTGGTCCTGGAACAAGGCAAACCTCGCTTCGTAGACTTCTTGAAGTTCGACGACAAAGAGGAAATGTTATTTGGCTCTCTGTTACCTTTTTCTTCTTTCAAAGGTTTTTTAGTTAACAGAGGTGTTCAGGAGATCACTGTGTTAATTATTTTTATATAGGAAGAGCATGCGAAAGGTTTCACCTTCAATCCTTACGATTCGTTAACACGTCAAACGCCACGTAAATTTCTAGGGTTCGGGTATCAAATTTTTACAGTTCTAACAAAGTGCAGAAAATAGTGATATTTCGTGTTACTAGTAGATTAACCCCTTGCCCTACGATTTTTCCAACAGGTGCGTTCCAACGTTAAAATAAACGAAGGAAATTGAAATATTACGTATACTTCACACTTGACAAGCATTAACTCTGTAAATTGTATTCAGAATTAAACTTAAAATTCAATTGTAATCAAAGTTTGCACGACCGATATTGTAGGTCAAAGGGTTAATTCCCAAGTGTTGAAAATATTGATAGACTTACCATCGTCGGCACGCAAAACACGTGACAGAAATGCGTACGACTGGCATGATCCTTGGTGATGTACGCGAAATGGGTGAGATCGTCGGCATCCTGACAGGCGCAGTGAATGTTGCGGATTTCGTGCTCGCAGATCGGCTCCTATTGATTCGTATCATCCGAAATGTACATGGGCAAACAGGATAAGCGTATTAAGGTTGAACGTTAATCCTTCGCAATGTAACTCAAATCCCATAAACACAGGCGAACGATGCAATCTCTGATCGTGCCTAATTACACGACGGCAACGCTATGAATTTAATTTAGTAATTAATTATATTTCTCTGAAAGATTATCTCTTGAAATTCAACAAATAATGTCTCACCACCCCGTGATCTTGATAGAAAGTCTTTACAAAGATTCTGTTATACGACACGGTAGAAAGGATTAACGTTTTTCAAATATCTGGCGCACTGTAATTATGAAGATTTCTTACGTTAGTCATCGTATTGAGAAAACGAACGCCGCGATAAGAAATCGCCAGGGTGATATCGGGAGTGACTCTCGGTTCACGACACGTTTTCTTCAGCTTCTGTATGGACTTCTTGGTCGACTCGGTGCCACGCAGCTCTTTCACGACAGTGGAGCCCAGATACTATGCGATTTAAAAAAAAAAACAGAAAGAACACCGTGCCTCTAAAATCGTCGTCTGTTTTAATTAATAACCAAACAAAAGAGGGTGCAAAAATACGAAAACAAACGAATAAGTTTGATTTTACGAAAGTAGAAAGTAGAAAGATACTGTATCGCAGAAAATGATGGCCTGAATGAAATGTGTTATTAGTTACACCCACGCGATCATTATGGTAATGGACCTTCACCTTGAGGCATTGTCACGACTATCTGGCTGACATCACAGGACGCACTCGTTATTTAAGAACCGTGTAACATTTCATAGAGTACGACGGAGATAGAGAGTCGAATTACCGAGTACAATTACAAGGCTAACGCGACACGTTCTTGATTATTTCCTTTCTAACTTACAATATAAGAATTTAAACGGTCTAGTTATACAGGGTGTCCGGTAACTGATGGTACAAGCGAAAAAGGGATGATTCCACAATGGAAAAAATAAGTCGAAAATGTAGAATAAAATTTGTTCATACGAGGCTTGGTTTTCGAGAAAATCGACTTTGAATTTGCTCCGAGTACGCGTATACTTGACTATGAATATATCATATGTCACAGGTTTATGACTAATAATATAGCATGTAATATTTAAGAATTTATTTTATCGATGGAAAAATTGTTAAAAATGCCGACCAATATGGTTCGTATCAGGATTCGTTCAACCATGACATAATCAAGTGCATGCGTATCCGGCGAAAATTCGAAGTTGATTTTCTCGAAAACAAAGCATCGTATAAAAAAATTTTATTCTATATTTTCGACTTGTTCTTTCGTGTAGAATCACTCCCTTTTCGCTTGTACCACCAGTTACCGAACACCCTGTATACACAGAACCGTGCATAAAGCTTACTTGGATTTTTGCATTTCTATTTCTTGCTGAAATTCGCAAAAGACCTAATACTTTGAAACGTGCTCAATTCGTGGCGAATCAAATCCATAAAATATAAATCGTATCGCTTTCGATACGTAGAAAAATATAAAATTCAAATAAAATGAGAAAACAAATGCCATATTTTCAGTTTTAAAGCATTTAAGAACATTTGACTGCACGAACAAACAACCCTGGTAAGAAGGAAGCTGCAGGACGATTTCCAAAGAGGAAAGAACGATCGGAACACGAAAGCAATTAGACTTACGTTGGCAACGTACGTGACGCAGCCGGTGACTAGAGCTTTTGGCTGGTGCCTCCATTGCGTCTTCAGGGTGGATGGGACGCCGAGCAGCAGCTCCGACGGTGCCCTGATCTCTAGTTGTTCTGGTGCCGAGATCGCCCCATTATGCGAACTGGGTCGTTGGGGTGGCTGAGGGGCCGGCCTGTTTTTACGGTGCCTTAACGTACCGCTGGTAGTCGAATTCGTTCCGGTTATCGACGTCCCGCCATTACCCTCCGTCGTTGTTTCCGGTAGTTTTTCCCGTATCTCCTCCTTCAGCTGCTGTATGTTCGTCTTCTGCGGAAACGAGACGCGACGAGAACTTGAGAAGACGAGCTGTGTTCTTGTTCAGAAAGTTTTCAACGACTTTCAAGTTTCTTCTTTCAATTTAGTATTGTCGTCCCTTTGTTTTGTTTTATCAGATCAAAATTGTGTTGCTTGAATTCTTTTTTCTGTAGATTGAAATTGAACTGTACGGTTAGTTTAATTATACTGCAATTTAAATAAATCACAGCCTGTTAAGATCATACTGGTTCTTTTTTCAGTTATAGAATTCGACACGTAACACAGAACACGATGTATTTTTCGCTTAGACCAAATGAAATACACTGCGATCTTACAACCATCATAGTTACAATTTTTATTTACGTCAACTGCAAAATATGCCCTGCCAAAAGTGTACATGGATTAACAAGCTGCCATTTTGATACAAAAAGATTAATATACAACGAATTGATACAGACTGCGAAGAATAATATTCTTCAATTTAAACCGGAAAGATCAGAATTTGAGTTCTTCGTAGAACTATCTCCCGCGAATCGTCTATTTTGCAACAAGTTCTACCGATAACGATTTAATACTCTAACCGATCCGAAAATAAAACGCAGGAAACGGGAAGAGGAACAAGCTGGCCGGAATTTTTGCGTTCACAAAGCCAGACGCGAAAACCCGAGTCGACGTTGCACAACGTGCAATTACACTCGTAAAAGCGTCACGATTCAAATTGCCGCCAGCCCCGCCCCACAAAAAGGAGACTTTTTGCAATCTCTCTGGTAGAAACGCGTGATCGTTTCGCGCCACTCCGGGAATTACGATCAAACCGGATTTAAACCACGCGAGCGTATCGCTCGCCGTTCGGATTACATCCCCGCGAATCGTTTGTTACATCTGGCTTGCCTGTATAATTTACGTCACTGACATGGTCCCGGCCGACGACGCTTTCGTGGATAAAAACAAAAAAAAGCCGCTAAAAAGAATCGTTCCCGATACACGAAGTTAACAAACAGTAGTATTCAGAAGTACATAGCTGCAGAATCTAATTGTACATCATTTTGACGTAGGAAGATTAAGATAATTGACTGGGACGCTTGGTTAAATTAACCTCCTAACACTTTGACGGATGCGTGTTTTATGCGATTAAGGGAATTTGTAATTTCAGATTTCCTTTTGTATCTAAGGAAAAAGGTATACGTCATAAAATTGGCAATTTATAAATCGGAATATCAAAGTGTTTCGGTGTACCTTTATAACACCACGTTTGACTAAAATATGACATTTATTTTTGTATCAGAAATAATTCGTAATTAATGATTTGTGTAAAGGTAATATAATTTAAGGTGGCTCGATTTCACGGACCACCCGGTAAATCTGATCGGCAACGAAGGGGTTAATCCGCGGACAGACGTAACAAGCGTATCGCGAGGTGGTTCATGAAATTCAATTAGAAGAGAAGAATAGACGTAAGGACCCAGAGAAACGGAGAGGCAAAGAGAGCAATTTGAGCGTGTACGCGTCGACCGGCGGCCATTAATCGAATTTAATTAGGTAATTAAGAGGGGAGGCAGCGCCGAAAAGACGGGCGAGACACGAAGTAACGGAGTAGCTCGTTAACGGATCCACGTATCGCGCTCGAGGCGACCGAACAAAAACTATTAGCGTCCGCTCGAGCGAGCAGCCTGAAAGCTCGCTCGAGTGTTGCCGACGCGGCGCGGTGTACAGCCCGCTCTGCGGACAGGTAGCTGATGCACGCGCGACACCGACAGCCCGTTACAATAACGCCTCTCCAATTAGCCACGATATTTACATTATGACGCGATCGGTTGAAAGCCGTCGGAAGCGATCGAGCGCGGAGCCGGTGTCGCCAAGCCACCCCTCGAGCCAAGTTTCGCCCTCTTCTGGCCGAGTACTTTGGGTCCTTGTCAAACGCCCCGCTGCTAATTTTTAACAGGCTCGCCTCGTATCCCTTTCCTTAATTTCGTTGCCTCTTCCTCCACTTAAAAAAAAAAAGCAATTTTCGCGATGTCACGCGTTCCACCCCCGTTCGTGAACAGGTGACACAAGAATCGACGGAATAAGAGCGTCGCGCGGACCGATCATCGCGATCGACTTCGTTAACCCGTTCCAGTCGGCGTGTTTTTACCGGGCGGATGAAGAGGTCGCGATCGAAGGGTAAGGACGTTGTGAGAAATGAATGGTAGGAATTTTATGTAGAACAATGCATTCTGAAGGGCTGTTTTAATTATTAAATATAAGCATATCGGCATGCCTAAATTCCTTGGTACCTATAGGGAAGCATAGTGCTAGCACTAAACTGACAGAAAATTGTCTAAAATTCTGTATCGCCACAAAACTGAAGTTTTGATTCTTAACACTTAACCAACCATCCGCGCCATATCTGACCTTACCTAAAGACACAAAGAACATGCTAAAATAATAATTAGACAACGCGTGAAGAAAGTGAGAGATCTCCCAGATCGGTCATTTAGCGAATTACTTCATAGCGGGGAAATATCCTCGTTCTGTTGGCTAAGTGTTAAGTCCTAGTGTCGCCGACTTGCCGGACGGATCCTTGATATGCATAAGAAAGTATAGAGCTAGAAGCAATTCGTCTTGAAAAATATTCTCTCTTCAAACCTCTGAGTCCCGAACATTTCGAAGGCTTCTTTGAAACTTTTGCAGACATAGTTGTTAAAAACGATTACGATTCAAGACGACACTTGAACGCAGCGCAATAACGAGTTCCACGCGACGCACGCTCGACGATTTCGTATTCACCAGGTACGATCGATTTCACTTACCAAGGTGTTCAGATCCTTATTGAGGTCCTCCAGGTTAGGCCCGGAACAATTTCGATTCTGCGCACGCGTATTAAATCCGCTGACCGACGCTAGGATCCTCTTACGGTGCGCTGGCTTTTGGATCTCCAACACTGCAGCCAATTCGACCTCCCACACTCGTCTCACTCGATCCATGTCCGTGTACAGGTGTTTCTTGAACGTTTCCGCGTAATTCTCCAGATGAATGATCTTCAGCCATTCGTCCACCGACTGAGTGTTCCCACCTGAACGTTTGTCCACGCGTTTGTTCAGCAAACCAGCCGCGTCCATGATCACCGCTCGTTCTTGATCGCTGCTGATACCCATATCTTTCAAATCAGCCTCGTCCAGTACTCCGTTCTGTGAACAGTCAAGATACGATTGCTTGGAATAAATGGTGAAGAAGAATCGAAGGAAGCGATGGGTTGACGGCACTCACTATAAAATCCAGATCGTCGAATCCATAGCTGACGAAGAGAGTCTCGTAATCGGCCAGGCCTAACGTTGACAACCACTGGCCGACGGAAGTGGAGACAATGGGGCTGCTGCTGGTGTCTGAACTCAGACCTACGTGCAAATCGAACAGGATTGCCGAATTAATATTCTGATAAGCATTCGACAACCGTTTTCTCGTCTAATCGAGCAACGGTGATCGATAGGAAATTCTCGAAACGATGGGTCCAGGATACCTAATCGAGTCTGGAACTCTTTCTCGAGTTCGGTGACGAACACGGACTCCCTGACGAGACCGGTGCCGAACGACGCCATGATCTCCGAGATCTTCGCCCATTCTTCCTGCTCGTCGAAGGGACTCATTATGCTAAGGGACTTCTCGTCCCTTTCTCGTTCCCGATCCGACAGCCGGAACGGGACTTCACCGTCCTCGAGACGTTCCCCGCCACCGCCCTCGCCGCCGGATCCCATTCCGCATACGGATGGCCCGTAAACGTTTCGCAAACGGCGCAGCGTGCGTGGTCGTTCAGCCGTCACCGAGCCTTTTAACAAACCTGTCGAATAGATGGAAATAATTTGAAACGAAAAGATATTTGCTACTGGTACTCTGACGTATGGCTTATAGAAACATGAATTTTCTTGCTGCGAGAAATGAATAACGGTACGTAATAATTTGTCACTCGATGCGTGCGTTCTTCCGTTATTGTATTTCTTTAAAAATTCGATCAGAGGATCTTTTATTCGAATAAACCTTGAGATAACGCTATGATTTATAAGATGACTGTTATAAATTATACGATCTTTGCATCTTTCGGGATCAGCTGGCGATCGTATATCGAAGATCCAACAAATGTAGCATTCCAGGGAGGGTTGCAGCTAGCAATTTCGAATGGCTTTAAAGCGCAAACAAGCTGAAAGGGTGTCTGGAATCAACCGGCGGGTATCCATAATGGATATGCGGCACATACGAACGAATTTCACGGATACGTTGAATATTCATCACGGATTCGTCATTGTTCGATGACTTCACGAGATTAGTTCCCGGAAGATAATCAAGACCGACTCTCGACACCGATGTCGTTCGACAATTAACGCGGTCGTCGCTCTTAAACGTAAATTACACCGTTTCGTCGACGTTGCAACCAACCAGACACGATATAAATATTTTATCGTCGATCTGACGTGCATGGTTTCGCAGATACAAAAAAAAAAGGGATGAAATTTCATGGCGGTTATGCGTTGGATATTAAAAACGCATCCGATCGTGCGACAAACACCGTCGCGGTGCTGTGTAACGATCGTCGGCAAATAACACGGATAAATGTTTGAGGGTCAAAGTACCATAAAAAAATATCATCTGCGCGTGCACTTGTGGAAAAGAACGAACGAACTGGACTATCACGAAACGCAGCATCCTGTCGCGATCGATTCGAAAGAAATATTTGTTCCTAGGTATTTGTCGTGTTTTGTAAAACTAGCGAAGAAACTGAATCTAGAAAATATTTTGTATTGCAGGGACAGTATTGTATCGATAATGTAAGGCGAGTGGATATAAATTTGAAAATTAATTATTTGCATTTTTATATTAATAGAAATTTTATTACACGATTATATTAAATTATCAAAATCCAGTACTGGATACGTTAAACGTACGGTAAGCTTTGCGACAATTTTACGAGCAACAATTATTGATACGACGTATGCATGTAAATTTAAAAAGAAAAGGGCTAGATTAATCACAATAAAAAAACATTATTCGAAAAGATTATCATCTGCACACGGTTATTCGATGTTTCCCTCGAAAAAAGCAACGCTGCTTTCATCCACGGTATTGCGAGTAAAAAAATTGAATCTGCGCAATAAAAAAAAAAAAAAGAGAGAGAGAGAAAGAGAGAGAAAAAGGGCTCGTAACAATATTAAATTTCCCAACAGCGGACCGTCAGCCATAGCCAATACCATTAAACGAAAATGTGCGAACGTGGATACGATGTCGTTCGCGATACCACATACATATATTCTTTTTTTTTTTCGTGTCGAGCGCTTACTTAAACGCTCGTACGGTAACGCTTCGACAGGTGCAAATAATACCCCCGGTTCGTGTCGTTCCCAATGTTCTTCGCTCTTTTCACGCCAGCAGAAAGCTTTCAGCCGCTGAAAGTCTGAACGGTGGTGCACACCAAAAGACAATCACACGTCGTTTTCAGCGGGCCACACAATCGACGTCTCGGCGATAGCCGTGCGGTCGCGTTCACCATGGAAATTCTTTCATACGAATTTCACAAATGAGAATTCGCGTTCCTCATCGAAGCAAGGAGACCCGGTGGGGCCAGAAGGGTAGGAAAGAGTCGAGGGTGAAAGAAGAAGAAGAAAAAGAGAGAGAAACAGAAAAAAAAAGAGTACCACTTTAAGCAACGGGTATGAACGCCTTTCAAAGATGCCGTGTGTATCCTCTCCGTGCCAAGCTACACTCGAGCTTGTACGAGCGTGTACGTACATCCTCGGCTCGTGAAAAGCTCATAAAAATATTAAACAGAGGACGGAGGGAGGCAAGAAAACGAAAAGGAAAAATAAGGCGGGGCACAGACTAAAAGAGGTCTCGTGCGGGATGAAGAGAGAAGAGGCTTGATGGCTCGCGCGTTACAAGCAGCAAACGTACGTAATTTTAATTAAAGCTCCATGATGAAGGGCGTCGCCTGCCCGCGCGCACTCCAACCACCAGCGTTATATTATGTAGGCAGTTATTCAAGTCATATACACAAATTACATAAATCCTCATAGTCGTCCTTTTCTCTCGTTACCGTCTTCTATCTGCTTTTCCCCTTCTTTCTTCCCCTTTTATTTTGTATCTTTCTCTTTTTTCTTTTCTTTTTTAACCCCTTCTTGTTTCTGTTGCCGGTCCATCCTCCGCCCATTTCCCCTCCTCGCGAAAGCTTCTCTCTTGGTTGTTATTCTTTTCGTCGTTGCACCAGCGTAATAGTTTCCCTCGCGAGGGAATCCGTTTAATCGCAGTAATTGGGAAGAGCCGCGACATTATGCGCCTTTTCTGTCCCCTTTATTTCGTCGACAGTGTTTGCATGCCTCCAGACTCACTCTGTGAGAAACTGACGTCTCTCCTTCGTCTCTATGTTTTCCCTTTTTTGTTAATCTCTGCTCCCGTCTTTCGTTTTTTGTGATGTACCAATTTTGGAACGACACGATGGTATTGGATGGTTGATTAATTTCAAGTTCAAGATTCAAAGAAAATTTCCTAGCATCGATTAATCACTCTAATATCCAGTGTAACAAATACTATATTGCAAATCAAACTAACGATAGGTTGAATAATTTAATATATAATAACGTTCAACGGCAGAAATAGCAATTTGTCACCTAGATAAGTAGAAAATTAAAAGTTATAAAAGTCGTGCATCGATCATATTTTTACCCAATTCCAAGATGATTAAATTGCATAATACGTCCCATCGATGAACAATGTAAAGTTGAACGATCAATGTTCGCCTACAAGGCATAAAATCCGCTCGTCTTAGTTTGAAAATGATGGCCGTGTTGTTATATCAAACGCAGATTCGCGGCGATAGGTTGGTCTTCGTGGCTCGTAAACATTAAGGTAATCGTTGCGTAAGTAAGTGCGTGTGCGGTGTGTTTCACGGGACACCGTCTTTCTTCGACAGGGACGACCGGATTTCGTTGGATATTAAAAATCCACGGCCATTAAGCTAGTCGTAAACGAGGAACCGTTACGATTTTCGTATCTGCTCGACCGTATCTCGTTTCGTTCAGCCGCGATCATTAAAATCCCCGAGACAGAAGTCGACTTGACGACGGACATTCAGAAGTCGTTGCCACGCTTGTATCAAACTGAAAATTAATTATCTTAAAGAAGTAAGTTTCAACGAAACCAATTGGTTTTCAGATTTGTCTCAAGGCAAAAGAATTTGGTCCAAAAAATAATGAAGAAATCAGGGAACGATTTCATTAAAAAAAAACTACGGTAAATAATGATGGTTCAATTAAGAAATTTCGTAAATTTCGAAAACGAGTGAAATCTCGATTGAGATGTTCACATAAACGTCAGATTTAATTCTCCAAGAAGAAAAAGACCTGGGATATCACGGTTAATTTAAATTTAAAATATCATCTACGAATGTCTTCCTTCATTCGTACGATGCTTCGAATCTCACGTTAATTTAACGCCGCCTTAAAACTGTGTCAATTTCGTTTAACGAGCCCGTCGCAAAATTAAGATATATGAATTCTGAGAATCCATTGATACCGCCTCGTGTACGAACCATTAAGAATTCAGAATGCAACTTTTTACATTTGCCCTGAATTTAATTGTCAATTTAATTACATTAAGTGTACCAATAAATTGGGCGAAAATATTTTTGTTTCATACTTATTAAAAAATAAATACTAACAGATTACTTACTGAGTTATTAATAGAATTTGAAAACAACACCGTGGATCGAGAAATCACAACTCTGTGGTCACACGATTAGTCATACTACCCACTGCTTGAAAAGTGTATCTTGAAAGATGTAATTCGAAGGATTGAACAGCTTCCGAGAAGAATAGGAGCTCGCGATACGAACGGCGCGGCGCGGCGAGCAAAACTTAAATCCCTGTTGAACGATCGTCGACCCACAAATTAGTCGGCATTTGTCATTCAATCGTTGCTCAGTGACTTGTTCAACTCGTTAGTCGACGGATGCTCTTTCGTGCGGGGATAATCGTGCACCGCCGATGGAATAATAATAAGAAACGAGGGAAATCACGAGTTTCGAGCGTAATCGCGAACCGTTGGGCTGAATTCGTCGCGCGAGCCATCAATTAAACTCAATTGATCGTAGGTGCTACTCCGTTCTTGGGCGAGTTATAAGAACGAGCTTCGTCCAATCGGTGCACGCGATACGTGCCCGACAATTTACGGGTGATGTAATGACCCTCGATCCTCGTGGAAATGGATAATTTGCTAATGACTAAGTAGGAAGAGGCACGAATTGTCGGAGGTCACCAGGCCTTCGAGCTCGTTTCATAAATTGTCCAAACGCAAATTTCTGATTACCTGCGTTTGATGTCTTAAATATTATTAATCTTTAAAGTTTAAGTAGAATTTACATTAGAATATAGAAAATTGACGAAAAAAAAATACACTTAAGCGGTTTTCTTCTAAAATAGTGCTTTTAGATTTTGGAAGATTTACTGGAAAATATCCGAAAATGCTTCGAGCGCAAAGGGTTAAATATCTTTCGCTACTTTTACTATAATAACTATCGTACTAAATTAAAGGTTCGTATTTGAAAATTAGATAAACATAGCCATAATTCCTCCCAAATAAGCGCCTTGGGAAATTGGAACAAAAGCCTTGGAAAATATTAACTTTCATAATTTTAAAAGTATGCAAGAATCATCTTACAATTAGTACTAAAGTGGCTGACATAATTCCATAAGTATTCCTGTTGATTCGTAATGGGCCGAACACCGATATAATTACGTTTCTGTAAATAACACCGAATCAACCTATATAACTAGAGCTTACGAGTTTTATAAACACTGACGTCACCTGTCAAATTTGTTAATATTTCACAAGACATCTCCAACAACAGTGCACACAATTTCGACGTCATACGAAAATCTTCCCGCTCACTAATTTCCAACCGTGGCTATTTGAATACGCTAATGACCACACAGCTGACTCATAATGCGGCTAATTAAAAATAAGATAAGAAAATAAGATACCATCCAGGCCATCGGAATGGTCGATGGTTCAAAATTTCAAACAATCTTGCCGATTTTCGCGAAACGATCGTTATCATAGAATGGAAAGCGTTCGTCGAGCCAACGCATTAACATTCCACGAATTCACGGCCATTTTCACGGTAATGCGAGTTACGTGCGCCTCGACCTCCCCGCGAATTGGTTGAACGCTCGCATAATTAAATACTGCCGGCATTCAAAGGCATAATCGCGAGAAATCGCTTCGACGAAGGCCATCGTACGAGGAAATAGCAACGGGACAAATATGCCAGCGGAATTGTAAAGAGTCGGACGACTACGCGACGATTTCAACGGAACCTTGAGCGATCTCCTTCGTACACCGTTGTTTGCGTTTGTCATTTTCGTACCGACTCGACGAAAACAATTTCTTCGCTATTAAACAACGCTTCTGCATCGTCTGCGACTTTTTTCGTTCTCTTAGGACATTATTGAGCATATTAGTCTTTCCTGAAGAAAAATGACGTAGGGGAATTTAAAAAAATTTTGAACATTAAAAATGAATAATTCGTTAGATTCTGATACAAGATTGAAATTAATCATCTTAATTCGTACAATTCGTATTATTTCACAAATTGTGAAGTCTAAAATCCTCCAGGCCGGATAATTGGACCAAGAAAAAGTGGTTCAATGGACGATTTTAAAGGAAAACGCTTTCTTCTTTTGTTCGTTTTGTTGGAGAATTAAAAAGGAATACAGT
This sequence comes from Stelis phaeoptera, assembly GCA_943735885.1. Lineage (NCBI taxonomy): Eukaryota > Metazoa > Arthropoda > Insecta > Hymenoptera > Megachilidae > Stelis > Stelis phaeoptera. Next base: position 9,237,356 of record OX030937.1, read on the forward strand.
GAACACGATCGAAAGTTGATTGTTATTCGTTCGCACGGTTGTAAAATCGAATTGTATATTTATCCAGATGCACGCTATATTTCGTAGCCGGATCATATTGAACACACGCGGGACAAGACCTGTGCCGGGGCCAAACTTAGAATGGCTCCTAAAAATATCAGAATTGCGAGCCAGAAATAGTTTTCAGGCGGACAACACGAGAATTCTACGAGAAAGATAACCTCGTAATATGTGCCATAACGAATATAGATTAATAAAGCCGATCATTCAGATCGATAAATTGATCGTTTCGATATTGTGCATTTTCATGCGGTATCTTATCGACTGCCGAAGGAAATATCTCTAACTTTCTTCGTCGATGGTTTCTCTGAAGGAATGCGTTTCAACGAAAGAACGCAGACCCACGAGCGAAAAAGAAGCTATTGCCACTCTTTTCTCGTGTAAATTCCACAATCTCGTGTAAGAGACACGAGTGTCCGTGTAAAATTTGAATTTAAAACTTAACACGTCGAATGCCACAGTGAAAATGGACGTATGTAGTCAGACACGGTAAAAACCTAATTATTAACGATGCAGTTAATTAATTTTCAAATTTAACCTTTCAGTATGATAGTCGACATAATTAGCTTGATATTAACGCCACCCGCGGTTTATTTTATCGTTTCTTTTGTTAATTATTTAACATTGTAACCTTCAACGTGTTAAATTTTGTGAAAGCTGCGGACAAACTTCGATATTTGTTCATTCTTGATTTAGTATTTAAATTTAGTATTGGGTTTTGTTTCCTTTCCATTTTTCAAATTTGAGACTATTCTTCGGAACTCTATGTTGTAATATACTAGAGCTTTTAGTTGAAACATTTGACTAAATTCCATTAAGGCTAATTTTAATGGGAGCATCGAACAAGTAATTCTTATACTCGGGCAATAGTGGTCGATATGGCTCGATCGCAATTCTGTGGTATCCTAGATAACTAGACCAGCTTCAAATTCATAATCATGTATCATAAAGCCCTATTTATAGACTCGTAAATTTTCATTTCAATCCCTGCCACCTCGTAAAATTACAAAAGTTCTCAAAAGTTTAATTTACCTCTTATTTCTTAAATCAATTTTTGGACAAATCCCATCGTGCGTGTCATAAAGAAGTAACTCAATCAATGTAGTATTTTACCTAACCAGCTCGACGAGAACCGATCGAGAACCTGCATCCGTGCCGTTATCGGTTCGAAAGTCGTATAAATTAAAGAAATTACAAGCTAGAAACCGATTTCCTGGCTGGTGTCTCGTTGTCGAAGGTGACGCAACGAGTGGACGTGCTATTATTGCACGCGAAAGCCACGCGACGAGCAACAAGTAAGCACTTACACGTGTATCGCGGTTTTTGCCAGGCACGCCAGGAACTTTGAACGCGCAGGATTCCCTCGGAGAATGCACGTGGCACTAATGCAGTCGGCCACTCGCCCGTACACGTTCGAGACAGGCTAGAAACACGTACCGGGACACAGGGTTCGTCCCCTTCGTTTCGTCGTCCCTGTACGCTACTTTTTTCCTCGCCAACCCGCCCGGATATCCTCTTTCCCTCGCGACAGGACACACCGGTGGCACGCCTCCGACCTCTCTCGCCTCGTCGACGAAGAACAATGGGGCGCAGCCCGACACGGGCGGATTTTCGTCGTCGTCGTCGGTTCGCTGACTTTTGCCAAAAAACGGACACGCGTGTCATTTTTGTAGAAATTTTCTGCAGCTGTCGCGCGATCGCCTCGCTGCACTCGATTTCGCTCGCCGGGATAAACGCGAGCGTCAAGTGCAGCGTTTAGCTAGCCACGATTTCACCAGCATTCCTGGATTTTATGAAATATTCTTTTTTTTTTTTCGTATTTTTATCAACGGAGGAAACACTGTCGAGGAAATTGTTGGCTGTTTGCTGCGCGTGTTGCAAGCACGAGGGCATAATCGACCGGTGTCGAGCGAGTAGGAGCGTAACTCGTTATCTGATTGATAACACGTGAAACGACTGTCTTGGCTTGGTATTTTAGTACGTTTCTGTCATTTTTCTTTCGTCTGGGAATTTGGTTAAATTTTCGACCGAGGGAAACGCGGAGCGACGTACTGCGATTACGTTTTGTTTTAAACAGAGTAAATCCATTTTATTGCAGAAATACAAGCTTATGGACGTTTAGACGTTTCTGAGCCAATTGACGAACCTTGAAAACACTCACAGTCAGACAAATATGCAGTTTATTACATTGAGTTTCCAATGACGGACAAACGAATCGTGTTAATAAGCAAAAAACAAAAAAGAAAGCATGAAGTTTGCAGTTTTAATGTTAAAAAGTTCTACTGTTTTATTCGTTCAAATCCGTACGTACGCTTTAGATCTCCAGTATCATCAAATATCCTGTGCTCTTCAGTTTTCTGTTCCGCACTCCTTGCGCGTGTCAACAAACACACTGTATGCATCAAACTCTCACCGCGTCACTTCAGTATTCTACAATATTCTTGACGTCGAAGTTCAAACGACGTATCACTGTAATTCCTTCGAGGTTCATTGCTTCGTAGTCACAAGAGGAATCGTGTCGGTTTGTCGAACGCGAACGACACGCCCTGGGCCGCACGAGCCACGCGCGATGATCCACCTGCCTCGATCGATCCTCGTTCAACCGCGCACTGACGCTCGATACCGCGCCGCGATCGATTCTCCTTCGACTCCGAAACACGTGACCCAACGTTTCCACCACCTGGGGGCTACCTGTGCGTGAGTCAACCTGTGGGCTTTCGACGAATTTCCGGCGAATTTTTCCCGATCAAACATCCCCAAGGTTCTTGCGATAAGTCGATCCTCCTATCGATCCCTGTTGACACTCGTAACGAGTTTGTACTTGAACGATCTTCAAAGTTAATCCGATCGCGTGCAATGTTAACTGATAGCGGATCGATCATCTGTTTCCGGCAAATCTTCAAATCTACGACGAACCGTCAGTTCTTGATGATCTTACCTGTTGATCAGAGCATTCCTAGGTAATTAACGTGGTAGGCTGACAGGGTGAAGACGATCTGCTACCAATGTCTGTTTTCTTTCACGATAGATAAACGTGGATGATGGAAGAGGCTCTTCCAGACTTCCAGGTGTCCCAAAGGAACGATCCAACACTGGCGACCGTACCACCTTTCTTCAATCTTCGATCGACCTTACACGAAGTCGATCCCGACCCGGCTACTCCTGCTCGTCCTCTGGTGATCGAACCAGAACGCGAGGATCGTGGAACCGGTCTACCGAGAGCTTCGATAAAGCAAGGCGAAGGTGTACCGGGAAATCTTCGAGGTTCAATTTCAGCGTGGAGTCGAAGAATCCTGTTCTCCGCGGGCTAAACCGAGCGGTTGACCCGGGTTAGCTTCTTATCGTTCGCGTAAACGCATAGCCAGCCGAAGCGGTCATCCGAGTAATGCGATGGACTCGTTCGTCGACGTGCCACGAGGCTGTTTAACGAGACGACTAATTCGAACGTGTTAGGTCCACGAGGAGTTAGCCGGTGGTGGTGGTGGTGGTGGTGGTGGCAGTGTAAGAGGAGTAGGAGGAACAGACACCGAGGAGAGGAGGAGGACGGAGGAGGCCGGTCCTCGCCACCCGCACCCACAGTCGGACAATGGGTCGGAAAGAGACGAGTAAACGAACGGAAAAGAGGGACAGAGAGGCGTAGAAAGTCGCTCGACTCGTATACTGGCAGGCCAGCATGTTGCGAGCCAGGGAAAGATGACCCCAGAGATGGGACTAGCTGGTTGGGACCCCAGACCGAATTACTCTGGCTTCTTCGGTAGAGAGAGAAGAACGAGCGCCACGTTTCGTCATCAACGGATCAATCTTCTATTTTTTTCTTTTTGTTTTTTGTTTGGAGCCGGAGACCTAGTTCTGTGGCAGCTGTTTACGCGTCGAGGAATTCCAGCGAGTCGCAAGAGAGTTTAGACATCGAGATTTAGATGCTTGATGTTGGGTCGATGAAACTGCTGGGTCATTTAACTGGTTGTGGGATGTAGACCACAGGAGCAGATCGATTTCTCGGTCAGATACGTTCATTTCGTATATTTCAGCAATTTTGCAAATGTTTAAATTCCAATCACAAATTTGAAAGTAAATGAAATTATGCGAAAGTCTCATATCAGATATTTTGATTATTTCAATACACCTATACGTCGCTTTACGGCCTAGACACGTTCCGGAAAAGTTAGCCGTAAAGCGAAAAGCCGTATAACGAATCAATTATTTTGATACAAACCCATACAAATTCAATTGGATCTGTTCCAATTTTGTATAAAATAATATAGTTTTTAGTTCATAAAGAATTCTTTTTTTTTTTGCCGTATAACAAAACATCGTGGACCGTAAATCGAAAAAGTGCCATAATTAAAAAAGGCTGTAATAGCGAGGTATGGGTGTATTTATATTTGAATAAAATGCTGTTTGAAGGGACATGGAAACAGTGATGCAATTTTGATTTTAAAAGAAGAGGTACGTCCTTCAAGCTTCGAAGCCAACAAAGTTCCAGGTCCGTGAAAACACGCAGACGACCCTGAAGAAGAATTGAATGGCAGAGAAACGGACAATGAATCCACACTCACGTGGATCGTGCTTGCATATGGCGAAGGTCCGTTCCAGCTGACCAGACACGACCATTGTCATGTTAATGAACCGAGGACACGTTTTCCTGAAAGTTGCGTTTTGTTCACGAATTGCGCATGCTTCCCAACTGTCTTGCACAAAATGAATAACAATTACCACGTGTTTAACTTCCGGCAAAGTTAAAGAGAATTCAACTTGACCTTGTTTGTTTTATAAAAAGAAAAATGATAAGAAACTTTCACGAAGCACTTGGAGCAACAAGTATCCATCAAAAGACAATATATCATTGACGTAACTATGACTTTTATCTGAAGCGTGCCAGCTCCACCATTCTCATTTTTCATTTATAATTTTACGTAATTAGAATTTTGGTGCAAACACTTATTTTATGACCTTTTTATATATTCTTCCTATTCTTCGACGAAGTATCAATTTGAAATTGTAGGGGTACTCAGACCCAACCTGACCCCCATCTGGCTACGCCAATGGACAATAGCATTCTGTTCCTATTATCGACTCATTGTCAATGATTTCGTAACGAACGCTTTTGTCGTCGTTGCAATCGAACCGAATTATTGCCATTTCGATCATCGAATAGGTCAGCGCGATATCGTGCGACTCGGTTGCAACAACGAAGCGCAAAAGTAAACAGATTTAACAGAGAGTGCATGACTCGTTCCCGTACACGTCACAGTCGTTGCAGACCCGTCGGCAAGTTCGTTAGTCTGGCATTCTGGGAAACTTCTCGGAGGTCATGACTAATCCATTCTGCAGCGAAGAAAACGGTACGTGGCCCATTAAAATGCAACCAGCGCGCAAGTGAACACGACCGAAGCTTCCGTTGCTTCCGTTCAAGATCAAATAGACGCGATTGAACAACGACGAGTATAGTTACGTCTGGCAAGAAAGAAGATTCGCGATTTTCATATGCTAGTTTGTTGGATATCACTGGAGAAATCGTCCTCGAACCTCGTGATCTGTTCTTAAATTAATTTTACTGATTAACTATACTCGTGTAGAATTGCAAATTTGAAATATTGAACACCTTTGTTAAATTTACACGTATTCCAATTTTTACTCTTAATTCCCTAATTATTTTGTTCCCTTTTTTTATGATATTTATGTTGGTAAGTATTTTTAAATTAGAAAATTAAAATTACAGAAGAGCGTTTAAGCACTTTAAAAATATTTTTTATCAATTAATTTTCATCCTGTCGTGTTCTGTCCAAGTTATATTCTTCAAGTCAACGATAATCAAGGAAACGTGTCCCCTTCACTTTTTTTTCCCTTCCTGTTAAATCGTAATTTCCACGTTAAATATCACCGTGTCACCTGTCATTCGATGTTCTACTTATCAAGATAGAAAAAGAAAGAAAAAACTAACACCTCCACGCTTCAGTAATCCAGATCAAAGGGTACGCACAGCTTTTTTCCCCGACCCGATCTTGAGAATTTCGATTCGAAAAAGTCGACGCTGGATTAATGGAACGGAACGATTTTCCCGCGCTTGGAAGAAGTCTCGGAGACGAGATTATAACATCGACGTGGAATGTATAAAAGCCGGGGAACATGAGTCACACGGTGTCGCGATGCTCTCTCAACGATCCCTCGACTTTTTCTCGCTTTCGACGAACCACCAGTTCATAGATAATTCGAGCATTCCTGTAATTGAGGCGATAAGTGGACCGCCTCGCGATTACCACACGCTGAGAACTCGCCGGCGTGTTATCGCAGCGGTTCACAATTAATTTCGCAACAATGTTGATCTGTTAATTAAAAAGAAAAAAAAATATCTACGACTAGAGCCTCCGAGGAAAGGAAATCGGCCAAGTGATCTTCGAGCGTTTCGATGCTTTCGATCCTCGAATTTTACTGGAAAATATAAATTTAAAAAATTGGAATTCTTGAACGTGGGTTAATTATGACCCGAATCTATGAAAAGTATGTAAGAGTGGTTTTAACAAAACTAGGTAATCGAAATTTGAAAAAAAAGGGCCTTAGGTTAAATTTGGCAATCCGATATTCGAAAGTTAAATATTTCAATGTCGACGTTCATCGATGGAAAACTAATTAAATTAGCCCTGGTTTGGTAATAATTTTGCAACGTTAACCAAAACAATGAAATAGGAATGTTTGAACAATTTCTTCGACCAGCCATGGGCAATTTCGTTTAAATTTACATTCTCAGCCGAACGGAATTGCCACCGACGGTTACAAAGTGCTAGGAATGCAGCTTTCGAAGGCGCATATATTCGAGAGTCCATTTGGTGAAAACAAAATGACTTTGGACCTTAGTTGGTAAATTTAGATCCCTAAATACAGCGTGCATTATCTGTTAAGCGATCGGATGATTCATATCGAACGGACAGTTGAATCATTTCAAGACGAATCTATGCGAAGTTAGACAAAAATATTGTTATTGTCCGAATTCCTGAAGATTGTAAGTCGTTCACAGAACAGTCGATTTCGAGCATGAATTTCCGCGTTCTTCCGGCCGAGGAACAAAGAGACGTGCATTTTTCGTCACGGTCATAAACGAGACACAATGAGAAGTTAACCAGCCCCGTTGAAAATAAATTTCGCTTTCCTTCTCGTTACCGTTTCACCCTGGAATAAAATCGTCGGATGCACACGAACGGCCTTTTGTTGGTTCTGAGTCAACAATGTTCGACTGATAAACTCGGTTCTAACAGTCCTTACTGTACGGCACTGTTCGTCGTCACTTTCTATTTTAGAAACCAGATTTTGTTGAACGATCAGTCCCCTATTAGACATGAATCATCGTTGTAACTCATTAGATAATACTTGCGTTCTGAACTATATACTGTGTAATGATTTTCGGTTAGAGTTCATTCGTATCACACGGCACTTTGAAATTATTAAATTCCAGCAGGAATTTTTCGAATAATTCAACAGATTGTGATTTCTCTATTCCTTATTTAATATATCGAGAAAACTCGATTAACTCGCAGAAGATTAGAACCGAAGAGAAATTCTTGGGGGAAAAAAAAACGCCGGCTTTTCTCGAGATGACGAAACGGAGACTGAGTTCTGATTTACTTAAAGATGGTAAAAGATTGCCGAGCGGTCGAACAGATAAACAGTGATAAGATACAGCGTGTCGTTCGTCAAACGAGACATTGTGCTGCTCCCTGCTTGCACGATTTATTTTCTGTCGTGACAGTCTTGCTTTCGAACGTGCTCCAGCGGTAAAGTAAGTACAAATTTTCAACCCGTTCAAATTCTTCACCATTGAGTTATTAACGCCGATATTTTGCTGTGCTCGTTTAAATCAGTCGTGGTGAAATACAGCTAGTTAAATAAACCACCGTTTGGATTTTTCTTTTATATCAGACTGTAGACTTAATTATTAAAAGCTCTTCCGAGGATTTTTATCTTCAAAGCATCGGAACCTCGACAAGAGCACCGAAAATTCTGTGAGCAGAGCTCGGTCAGATAAACACGGTGGGTCATATTATCGAGAATTCACAACCTACGACAAGCAGGGCTTTCCAGAGATTCGATAGCACCAGAGAAAAGCGTATAGTGGATGCTCTTTTATCAGTAAAAACGAGCGACCGCGTAACTTACGACGGCCTCGATAAGACTGTTGATTTAACGAGACACGCCGTTATCAGCAGCGATATCGCGTTAATACACAAAAACCGGTAGTGTACAAGGAATTATTATTTTGGGACGCATAGAAATGTTTCATAATTTCATAACGATAAGGACGCAAACGGGTGACAATTATCACCTGTTTACATTGATTAACTTCATTAAAGATCTCAACCCCTTATAATTTGAATTCTTTACAATTCCGAAAAGAAATGGTAAAATATCTTCAAAGGTACTTATATTTTTTTGAATAGCAATAACAATCACAATATTTGACTGCAACTCGCAATCATAAATAGTACAATTTTCTGAATCTTATTTTGAAAAGGAAAAGTTACAAACAGTTAAGAATCTGTGTCTTTTAATACAAATAAAATTTAAATTTCTCGTTTACAAATTCTCTGCCCTTAGAGGGACCAATTAAATGCAAAGGGTTAATAGTATTAATGATATTTGTTCGATTTCATGGTTGTTGCAATTTTTATAGACACTGGGTTAATTAACGTTCGACGTGATTCGTTTTTTTTTTCGAAAGTAATTTCAACAACAGCCATCGATATTGTAGCCAGGCTCTAGGTTGTGAAACCCGTGAACAGGTACACGGCACGGATGGAAATAATTAACCGGCTAATAATATAAAAGGACGCGTGTCGTTAGTTGAATCTCACCTTGCTCCACTTTCCACTCGCTCGGAAAGTCAAGCGTGCAATTGCAGCATTGTGCTCGCGAGCATGAACCCGCGGAACCGCGTTACGTAACTGCGGAAGAGATCTGTTGAAATGTGTTTGATGATTTGTTCCGTTTCTACGCCGATACTGTGTCTAAAGAGTCTGAATTTGTTGGACCAAAAACATTTCATGGGGTCATTGGAAATTTCATTAAATATAAATTTAAAAAATTATAATTTTTATATCTCAAGGGTCGAAAAGGTAGCTTATTTTAAGAATATTATGTCACACTGACGGTACAATCCACAATAAATTTGTTTATATTTTTAGAACAATTTAATTTTTAACTCCAATTATCACAGTCAAAAATCCTTAAACGTAAAATATGTATAATATTTCAGTCTCCTTTAATTAACATTGCAACAATAAATATTTAGCTAATGCAAGTAGCTAAATATAAGCAAGATACGGTATGGCAAAATCTGAAAAATATCCACCTTTTTAAACGAATCTGTTATTTGAAAGTATGACAATGAACAAACAACGACGCAGCTTGCTGATAAAACAAAATACGAATCAAATGTAACAATCATCGTCGCATATTACAAAACGAATGATAAAAACCGCATCAACTAGCATGCATGCAGACAAGTGCAGCGATATACCATATCTCGGCACCGATAAATTGAACGTTCCCAAAAAAATTATTAGAATTAATCTCGATGTTGCAATATTTACAAAATATATGTACAACGTAGAGTGAATGCATAAAATGCGGTTGCAAATTGTAATATGTATAATCGTATTATGTACAAATTGGATGGTGACTTACCGTGACGGGTTAAAAAGTACGTGGTTAAATATGACGATCGTCCTCCATTCTCGTGAAAAAGTTAATCTTATGAGGACAAGAACCAAGGGATCACGGCCGTGATCTCGTCGACAGTCTGTTTCACTCGCATGCAATTTCACTCGAACGCGTGTCAATATCACAGCAACAAAACAGAAAAAAAAACACAGCATACTGCAAAACACCGTTACACGAGTCTCTGAAAATCTGCATCTCATTACAAGAAAACTAGTCGCTGTTCGTTTCGTAAATTGGGGGAGGAGGATGAAAATTCTGCTGTGCGTGCTCGCTTTTCCTTCTTTTGGTCGATAAAAAGTAAATTAATCGCAATGTTTCGATCGGTAACCCTTGCACGGAAATTGGATGAATTTGACGTAAAACCAAGTCACATTGGTTTTACCAATGGTAATTGGTAATCTTTATGAATTTTAATTACATCTCCTATTCGTATAATTTTACAAATTCCACGCAAGGGTTAATCGCAAGATCGTTTAATTTTAAGGAAAATTTATTTTCGCGACGTAAATGTTAACGAATCGGAATAGCGAGCTCATCGACGGATCGGACGCAATTGAAGATATTGTTTGAAAAGGGGAGCAAGAAACAACGATGAAAGCGTCGATGGACGAACGAAAGCGACAAAATAATTCAAGACATCGCATACATAGCAGCAAATAACGTTTATTAGCACACCAACGAATATCGATATAACGCATACGATATAATCGCAGTTAACTGTAACGTTTAACTGTATATATATATACTGTCTACACCTTTAACTATCTATATAATATATACTTGTATATACTCTTTTAATCGTTGAACGATTACAATAACCAGACGAAGCGTTCAACATAAAATAAAATATAAAAATCAATCACAAAACAAACTATATGTATACCAGGAAGGAATGGATAATTCAGTGTAACAAATAAAAAAAGAATACTTAATCTACGAGCCTTAACTATCCGTGGAACGCTTCTAACGACATCGTGGATAGGTTCTATTTATTAGAAATGGCACAAAATTAATCAATTTTTGTGGCAGTGAATTTTTCTGCATTATTCAGCGACAATTTTAATATTTCAAACATTTCTTTTTGATAGAAAGGTATGTTGTACAGGAAGCATAACCCTTTTGCTGCAACGTATATTGCGATAATTGGACAAAGAATCGAAGTAGAACGAAAATTTTTCTTTCGGAGCATAAAAATGGGTAATAGATAAATTTCTCCACGGACGTTGCAGAAAAAGGGTTAATGACTGAAAATAAAATACTATTTGAAGGTATGGAGCGATGAATTTAATTAAAATACTGACAGAAAGTTACTCGAGTTAATTGAAAAGAGAATCTATCCACGATTTCCTAAAAAAGACTAATGTTCTGCAAGCATCCACTGTTACAATAAACCATACGTCGAAGAATACTTTCACTTAGGTATAGGTTTCATTTATAATCTACAACTATTAGCTAAAAGGATTCTCGAATAATCTAAACTTTTACGATTCTTTTCAAATACTATTTGTCTCTGCTACTGTTATTGCACGCTCGTCACGTTTCTCGAAATACACGTTGCAACATGGAAATCAGAAGTAAAACAGACCGATAAACACCAACCAAGTTAAAGAATATGTATATAGACGATTTTATACATAACGAATGTACGATGAACTATTAAGAATTAGTATTTTACAATACATCGAGAATTCGTTTGAAACAAGGCAGTGTATTTACACAACGGAATAGTATATTTCTATTCAGAGACAATAAACATTCGATATAATAGTACTCGATGAAATTTTATACACAGCACGCACAACGAAACACGTATACAGGGTGTCGATGGAAAAGAGAGTTTAAGAAACTTGAAAGAAAAAAATACTCACCGGTTAATACTTTCATGACCTACAACGCAGTGCTAATTAAAAATGATCAAGTATCTCATAAATAATACCACTGGAATCTTTTGTTCATGAAACAGCGACAGATTCCCCTTTGTCTACCTTTTTTAACTACATCCAGTGACAAGTAAATAATTGTCTAAAATAAGACAGACGAAGATAACAAAAAATTACTGAAAACAGAAGAGAGCAAAAATTCTGTATCAACAAAACTATATCCCACTTTTTCTCTCGACGAATACTATACGCTACTAACAAAAATTCTTAATCTTTTCCTCGTAACACCCTATATACGCAAGTATGATACGTACATCACAGTTAACTATACAGGATGTATCTGATCAAGGTGTTTCCCACAAAGGAGGCAAGATAGAATGAAAAATTGTCCTATTGGTAAAGGTAAAAGATTTAACGAACTCTAAAGATAGAAACTGAACGAAGAAAATTATTTCCGGAAACAAAGTAAAAGGATGTTAATTGTAAATAATTCGTCTGCCACTCAATTCGAATACAAGTATCTTTTCGTTATTAATTTTCTATTAAATTACAAAGATATAATACGTTCATCCATAAATGCAAGACATTTTTCATCCCATTTAATCTCCCTTACGGGAACCATCTTCTTCAAAGACATCCTCTACAGATGATCTATAATCTATAATCTAAGGAACCGCTCAAACTCTAACCTTATTGGCAAAGTATCTACACTATCAACTGCGCCATTCTTGACGTGCGTTTAACAACACGTTGGCTGCCACGAGGCACCACGAACAATCGAATAACAAAGAGTAAATTTTCCAAAATGCAAATTAACAAGTGAGAAAAACGACGGCAGTTGTCACTGCGGCAGTCAACGTGTCGAGGGCCTTTTTACGTCGGAAAGGACGACTGCTTCCAGTATTGTCGGCGCAACCGGGCCAACGATAACCGGAACTCAACGCGGAACAGAGATCGTTAGTTCTTTCCGCAAACAGGATTCCGCTTGCGCCGCACGCGAAGATTGAAATCCGGCGTCGACGGATTTTATCGTCGGTGTGTCGACGAGGCGGTTTTCTTCGCTCCGCGCAAGGAAAAGGAACGGGATGCTCGCGAATCCATCCCTGCTGGGAGATTTTTGCTCTTTTTCGTTTTTCAAACTGAATTTTCGACACGGTGTTACGGTTCGAATACGAAAAACGCGTCGAATGAAAAGAACCGTGTACCCGTGACAGCATGAAAAAACAAAAATACACGCAAATTCGGTCCCATAAAAAACGGCAAAAATCGAACTGCCCTGATCATGATGTAAAAATCACGGTTACGCTCGAAAGCTTCCGTTGTTACTGTTCCCAGAAGAGCAACAAAACGTGAAATAATAACAAAGTAACGCGGCAGTTATCGAATATAATGAAACCATCGGTTTGGGACAAAAACCATGACACAAAGATGAGTTAAAAGTAGATTTATATTCAAGTTTCAGACACGGAACGGTTTAGGCAAAGACATTTGTATTTTTACTGTGGCACTCGAGTTATATTCTGTACGATACCAAATGGAAAGTTTAAGAAGGAGAACGACACAATTGTCGCGTGACTGGCGCAGTGAAAAAACACGCATGTAGTCAGACACGTTAAAACCATAATTATTAAGAACGGTGTAAATTAATTTTCAAATTTAATCCTTCGCGGTTCGAATTCTTTTTCAATTATTTCTTTATTTTAACTGGCAATTTAAAAATGTCGTTTGCGAAGCGACGTAACAGTGTCCCTGTGATAAGTACTAATGTCAAGTCACGCTCGACACCGGACCGCAAAGGGTGAACCTTTCAATTTGATAGCTAGCATAATTAGCTTAACATTAACGCTGTCCGAGGTTTATTTCATCATTTCGCCCGTTAATTATTTAACTGTAAAGAATTTCGGATTCCGGTCGCCGTTGACCACCGTGACAGTCAACGTGTTAAACAGCGCCCAATACTATTAAATCTACATATTTTACAAACAAATATAAAAGATACAAACGCGGAAAAATATTTTGTAATCAATGTCTGATGCGACCAGATACAAACTCGACGATCTTTGCCTGATTGTGAGAAGAACTGGTTCATAAACGTTCCGTGTCTGAACAGATAATACGAACGAGCCTTAATCCGTTCCCCTGGGGACAAACGATCGTCGCCGTCAGGCATACGACGAAAACAAGAAGAAATAAAGACGTAACACAACGATTATGCATGTACACGTGGGCAGAAAGAAGCGTCATGCGGTGCAGCCAAGCGTGCGTTGCTGTTTACCTGCGAACGGCACATCCCCGAAGTATTCCTCGACGTTGTCCGTCGACATGCTCTTGTCGGACAGAGATACGCTCGATAACGACCCGCTGGACGCGTCCAGGGAACCACCGGCCGGAAACTGCAATAAATCCTCGTCGGTTTCCGTTTCCATGTCGCGGGACCTCCGCTTGTATACCTGCCGGCACGTAAACCCCGGTATATATACATACACATTTTTTTTTTTTACCTAAAGCTTCGTTCTTGATGAGATGCATTGTGTGCTGTGATTGGTTGCATTGTGTTCCTTTTTTTTTTTAATTATTTTTGATAGTCATTCGAGCCTAATGATTGTAAAGATTTCACGATCCGAATAGTTAGGATTGATGTTTCTTTGTGATCAAATAATATACGCCGTTGAATTAGCGGACAAAGTAACATTTTGCCTGGCTCCGATTACAAACGATACTGCATTGGTGAAAAACGTGAGCGCAAGGGTAAATTCTCACTCGATCAAAATCATGAAATATGAACTTGTCCCAATTTTTGATTCACGATTCAAAATATTCGGGCAAAAATATAAAAATTTCCATTCGACGAATCGGAAATATATTGTCTCGCAATTCTACAACTAAATATTATGACAATGGAATAATCTTGACCTTGCCATTATTCTTCGTCTCAATTATATAACATACCACACTAGATGTCCAAGAAATCAAATCATTCAAATCTTACGACTTGTGTCCTTCGACCAAAAACCATTTTTACCAGGTCCTTAGAAAGACGGTCCACGATCAAACCTGAGAAAGCCGCTCGAGAAAAAAAGCGCGCCCCCTCGAGAGGGTGGTGCGCATCACCAGTGCACGTTCGAAGGGAGAGAGGCGAACGTTTAAAGCGTTGAGGAGGGACAAGATTTCGTCGCGGTTCGGATCATCGTAATGCAATTAAAATTTGACGCCAAGAACTCGACAGGCGCGCGGTTTCTCGCATCTTGTCGACCGTATAGCCGGAAAGCGTCTCTACAAATTCGTAGATCTCTCTGTCGGCGCGCAAGGTAAGGCAAAAGGCAAGACAAGGCGAGGCAAAGGAGAACGAGCGTTCACGAGGAGAAGTCAGACAGGCATAGAAGCCGAGGGCTTCATTATTCAAAGGGTGTCGGCGTCTTGCATTCTGCCGCTCTGCTGGATCCGCGGAAGTTGACGGGTGTGAAGCAACCATCCGTGAGCGGTTCCACCTTCCTCCGCGTTCTTCCTCTCACCGGCTTCTCGCTGCCACGCTTCCTCTTTTCCTCGTTCCATTGCCATCAGGCGCGATACTCGGCTTGGATCCGTCGTCGAATCGCAATCTGGCAGCCCCGTCTTTCGCGATTTGCGCGCCTATGCTGACTGAACGATCGCTGAAACGACGCCTCGTTTCATTTGTCAAGCGAACCTACGAACACCTCGACGCCATTAGTTCCTCCTGTTGGTTTCGCTTCGAAATTCTTCGTTCGAACCTGGGTGGTGATTTTATTTCAGAATACCAAATTGCGTATCAAAGTATAAAAATCTGTTCTTCCAGAAAAAATGATCCCAAAATGCAATTCGTTCAACGTTCCTCCGTTTTACAAATTAAATCTGGTATCGGCATACCAGACGGACAAATTGTGCCGAAACATCGGTACTCTAGTGTCCCGTGCAGGCTGACGAGATTTCGAAACGTCAATCGAAATCGGGCTTCCCTCGTTATTCCCGGTTCGCGACTCCGTGCCACTTGCCAATTACCGTCCGGCCAGATTGCCACTTCTGCACACGTTCGCGAGCATCCGGTCCAGCGAAATTGCACGTCGCTTTCCCGATTAGCTGAAAACATGTAGCAACATCCTCCTTACAGCTATGCACCCTTCCCGTTTCCGCGTTAGTCACGTGGGTTGGATGGTTCCTTTCGTTTCGTCCTTCTTCGCCGATTCGTGTGCATCGGTCCACGAACGGCTCTCGCTAGAATACACACGGATGCCACCACGCCAAAAAGCAACATTTCGAACGTCGTACGCCTTGAATCTCGCAGACACTAACTACTCTATCCTCATCCGACGAAGAAAACGCCGGGTTGATTCCGCAAAGCGGTGACGCTCACACGCACGCGTGTCCCAAAGAGTCTTGTCGTCGTTCGTGTCTCCTCGTTGAAGATATGCACGTAGTCTCGCCGTAAGATGTTTCGCGAAGCGTGCATAACCGCTGAAAGACACGGATTGGGAACGCGTACAGCAGAACCAACGGAAAGGATGTAGCGAGAGAGACGAAGGGTGGAAGAGCCCAGCGTGTATTATGGATATCTATTCGCCAACGGATGGAGAGAAGCGAGCGTAGTCAGTCTCACAGCAGAACGATCACAGGATGACGCGGCAAACGACGGGAAACGAGCGATACACGCTCGAAGCCAGGAGCGACGAAGAGGTCGACCTCCTTGCAAATCGCATCACAGATCAAACACGGCTTGGTATATTAAACGCAACCCGCTAAGACATACTCCCGTCGACTGCATATCTACTGTCCAAGCTTTCAACTCGAGTGGACGATGCCTTTTTTCGCGATCCGCGCCGCGAACGATTCTTCCACTTTCAGTCACGATGCAACCGCGAAATGCGAATCTGCTTCCTCGATCCTCGTCAGCGATCAACCGTTCTCCGTATAATATTCCTTTTGACGGGAACCTTTCGAAGCAATACTTTCGCCAGCCGACTCGTTAGCTACCGTTTGACGTCTCGTTGCGTGACGCAGCACGCACGCGTCGAGAACGGAAGATTAAACGCCTGCCGACTTACGCTTCGACGAATAGCGTGCGACGAATGCTTTTAAGATCGGCTGATAGGATTTATAATGATGCACTGGATCCCTCCGAAAAGCGAGAATATATTCTATAAAACTGTGAACTTACCTGGCTCAACGGACGAATCCGCTCGTGAATGGACTTCTCCGCCTGCATAGCCGATGGCGGAGGATGATCAGGCGTCGGTGGCTGAACGTAATGCGTGGGACTGGTGGGCAGCATCATTTGTACTCGTTTCAGGCGCTTGTCGGTCGCCTCGCGTCCCTCTGGGACCGATTGCTCGTCGGTGGTGTCCCGTTTTTCGTCCAACAGACTCTCCTGGGAAGACTTGAGCGTGAGGAACGCGTTCGACACGAACGTCTGTTCCTGGATGTACAGATCCGTCTCGCTACAGGGTGATTTGTCCGTACACGGGCTACTCTCCGCCTCGTAATTATCGAACGCGTGCCTGCGCAATTTTCGTCGTGGATTCAACGTTTTAATCGGTCTGTTCTCGTAGATCGAGGTGATGGCGACTGGTTCGACGTTCGTTTCGCGTCTTTCGTCGCCGTCCGGCACCCGCGATTTCATCTCCACGTATTGGTCCACGCTTCTCGTTACGTGACGCAATTGTTCTCGACGCTTTTGCAGCTGTTCCAGATCGATGTGGCTGCGTGCCCCGCTTCGCGCCATGAACAAGTACTCGTAGTTGCTCGGGCCCACCGTGCAATCGGCCGACAAGGACATCTGGGTCTGCAGGTGCGTCGGCGACACGGACAGGTTGCGTCGGGGCGGTTTTTTCGGCGGAGTTGGCTGAAACCGTGCGTCAATTTTATGGTGCATAAATTTGGATAAAGGTTTCTTTGGATTCGTTGAACTCGTTATGCACGTTCTAAGAAACTATAGAAACCATTAATTGCGTGTACCGAACGCGATGAGAAAGTTAGAACAAAAAAAGCGTACACGTGAGAAGGGAATAATCATCAAATCTCGCATAACTGATTCTTTAGAATATACAACATTATTTGGTAATATAATTATATGTATATTATATATGACAAAAGGTGCAAAAAGTTGAAAGGTTCCTTTACACGAGGGGTAAACTGAAGTTTAACCAATAGCAAGCAATCGGCGGATTATCTTTAAAATACTCGACAATAACGCGTTAATTTCAGGAAGTCGTCTCGTTCGAAGGAAGAAAAAATATAGCCGACGTCGAGCTGTCGGGCCAATTAACCCGCGATCAATTTGTCCACGTTAACGAACTGTAAGGCGCAGAGATGATTCATTGCCACGTTATACGGTAGAGTTCTTCGTGATAAAACAAAGAACCAATCTCCAGCAGCGAAGAATAGAAAGAAAAAGGGAGAAAGAGACAGAAAAAGCGTAAGGAAAAACAATTCACCGAACAAATCTCACCGACGACGTTCAAGATTGAAAATCAATGAAATCAAAAACTACCCAACATTTTACCGCGGATAATATCTACATACTAATTATTCGTGATTGGAACATAACAAAATTTCTCTTCGAACGAACGTACTTCTCGATGGAATCCAAGTATATCGCAAGGTTCGATTCATTTCGTTTTTATACATAATTAGGAAAATTTCTAGTATATTTAGAATCCATTCGACTTCGTCGTTTTCAAGTTCGAGCCAACTTGGGAAATACTTGAGGCCATCGCTAATGATAACCCTTTGCAAAGTCATTAAGAGCCAGCGACTTGTCCGCGATAAAAGGGAGTCGTTCTTACCGAGACTTTACTGTTGGAGGCAGGGCTATGTAGTGAACTGGACAAGGGTGCCATTGGCAAGTAAATCCCGGCGGCGCTGGAATCGTTGAGCAAACAACGCCGGTCCCGAGGGCTCGGTCCACCGACGCTCGAGGACGAGGAGACGCTCAATTGGTCCGACTCCCTGCCACCCCCGTATCCCGTGGGTAATGTCAAGGACAGATCCTCCGACACGAAGCTACCCTCCATTGTTCCTCGGGGTACCGGTGGCGTTTGGTACAAGCCGCTGTCGGAACCCCTGTGCAACCAAACTGAACGTCTCAACGGGACCCAATTCACGATTAACTTGGAATTGCTAATGCTTCGTTCGGTGCTCGAGTTGTTTAAATTTTTCTCGATTTTCTTGTACACTAAGTAAGTTAAAATATTACGTGAATTTTTAGTAGCGCTCTGGACGATAAACACGCCGGTCCCCTGTAGGTGTAAAACAGTAATCGATGGATAAAATTTGATACGAAATGTATTATCGCAAAAGTCGAAAGCGCTACCATTTTGTATGGGGGAATGGTTGCATGTTATTACCGTGTTGTGTCGCGTTGTAGTAATGGTATTCTGTTGGTGGTAGTGTTTTGTGGTTTGTCGTCGGGAGTTTGATCGGAACTTTCGAGAGTATTTATCGAGTTCAGAGTGTCGGACATAGACATAAAGACGCTGTCGAAGACGGAACTGGGGTCGGAGTCCTCTGTCAGCTGGAGGGTCCTCCGTACTCCATTCACTGGTCCCCCGTTTTGATCGTCTTCGCTGAAAAACCGGGTGGCTAACGTCAAATTCTATTTCTAATTTATCTAACATATCGAAAGCGATAACAACGCAGCCGATGTTCGTCGTCGAAGCCAAACACAACGCGTAACAATCTATCCCGTTCCTATCTGCTTCGAATAATTCCTTTTTATTTAACGACAATGCGCTCGAAGTTGTCGTCTTTTCAAAACCCCAAGCGTCTCTCGAGAGATTATTTATTGCAGAAAAATAAGTTGCACGGTACTAAGGGGATCGCGGATTCCCAATGGAACAAACAAAGATCTCGGTCGGACACAAGGGGCAAAAGGATGGTACTCGAGAATCGTCGTTCCTCTCTCTCTCGACAATACGTAAGTTTAACCAGAGATGTCCTGCCAGACGAGCGGCGACTTTTTAACGAGGTCACGTAGAAAACCGAGGTCCCGCAGGCTAACGGGAGAAACAGCAAAGAGAATGAAGAGAGAAAGGTGGGAGCAGAAACAAGCGAAAGCGGGGAGGTGAATGAGAAGCCGGCGAACCGCGGCTGGAGGCCATGCCTGTGGGACGAGGGAGAGAGCAATGGTTATTAGTTTTATGCTGAGACGGGCTAACATTTACATTGTTTAACGTGATGGATTCATCTCGAGGCGGTCGAGCCGCGGCTACCGACGTCAAACATTGACGGTGGAGGTGCAGAGAGGCACTGGTACCACTCTCTCCTTCTTTCTCACTCTGCTTCTGTCTTTCTTTCTACCATTCAACGTCTACATTTACCCTCTGTCAGTCTCTTGCTCGCTCAAGCTACTCTTTCTTCGTCTGTCCGAGCCAACCAGTCGCGCTTAGTCGTGCTACCACCAACGCACCGGCACACGCACACACGTACACATAGAAAGAGAGAATGTACCAATAGGGTGATGCGAAGGGGTGACCCTAGGGGTGAACGAGGCGGTCGGACCCACCATCGCCTGCCTACATCAGGAAAATTAAACCAAGCCAAGCGGTGCTTAACGCGCTGGGGCTACACGCGGTCGCGCCACCTCCTCCAACCTCTTCCTCGTCCACCTCCACTTTCAGCTTCCCTTTTCGGTCCACGCTCGAGAGAAGCTTCTCTCCTACGCCTCCTATCTGGCCAGCCCTGTCGGTATGCTGCAACCACCGGCATCGGGCACTAACGTTACCACCGACGTTAACCATCATCAGCCAGAGGGGCACTCGCGCGCTCGCCACCGCTCGCTCATTCACTCTCCGTGTGCCCCCGGTCCACGTCTATGCTTTTGTTTACCCCAACATCTCCTATATTAAAACCGCCACGGTTATACGCGACCGTCTGTCTATACGTGTACATCCGGTCTTTCTAGAAAATATTACCGGTACTCCGCTCTTATCCGATGCACCGACGCGATATTCTTTTCTCCTCGACGAAGATGACGCCGGGATGAACATAAATACGGGCAACAGCTAGCTGGCTGAGCTCGATTGTTGCTCTTCTCCCATTTTTTTTTTTTTTCTTTCGTTCTCTTTTCGTTTCTTTCGCGATGCGTTGCACGGTACACGGAACGGGAAACGCGAATGGACGTGTATCGATGCGTGTACTTGTCGGGTGGGTTTGTGGTTTGTCGCGATCGAACGTGGAATTTTTCATGACCCGTATTCTCGTTGTTAACGTACCGACTGTCGTACAGGCGAAGAAATGTTTACCGACGTTAATATTATAATGGTAATACAACTTGAGAAATGAATAGCCTAAATAATTCTTAACAATTGTTATGAAACTGTGTTGGAATACACACGGCCTGTTCCACTGTGACAGTCAGCGCGTTAATATTATCACTTCTATATTCGCATTTTAATTATAAATACAGTTGCAAGCACATCAATACACAAAATCGTACAAGAATTTATACGAGCACCCTTCGAAAAAAGAGAACTACAAGCAAGACAGACACGAGGCAAATTGAAAGGAGGGTAAAAATGATACTCACAAAGACATAACGGAAGTACCGGAAACACGGCGATCGTCGTCTCGAGGCTTATGATAGAACTGCCATTGAGTGGGCGACGTCCCTTCCGCCGGAGAGAGATCATCCCCCGGGCGAACGTTTTCGTAAGGGCTGCCCAATGAATCGCCTCCCTGCACCGGAATAGGTGGCAAGTTTTCACTGTCGGCATCGCTCTCCACCCCAGAGGAAGACCTATGCCCTGTTTCGATATACGTTGTTCGCAGTTATAATTCAGCATCGGTGAGTTTTGGGTAGAAGGATGACCCTCGTACAATTTTTACAATGTGTTCTTAATTATAGCACAAGGCTGCAAACATTTGTTAAGTGTATCAAAGGAAAACATTGTACAAGAGTCATTTGCACTCGCTCTTCTAAATACAATTCCCTTACATAATTCTTCGAATGAAATTCTCTATGTAGTTGAAATTATAATACTTCTCTACAGAGCGGAAGTTTAATTAGATCCTCGCAACAATTAAATATGCAGTTTTAAATTCTGAAGATTTTAAGATAACTTTGCTCAGTTCAACGATGTCTTTCTATTCATTTTGTTCTTCAGATTTGTCAACATCTACATAGTAAACCACCTTGAGCGAAATTAACTCTGTTTAATGTACAAACGATATAAAACCAATGAAAATGACGTATTACACGTTCGTTCGACAAATATACCAATGAGATGTAACGTGTCGGCGCGCCTCGTGCGTGAAAACCGATCATGCAAATTCGTCAGATACGTTCAACGAAGCGAAAATTGTATGGAAAGTAGCGTCGAACACAAGGTGTCGTCACCTACTCGTGTGTTACGATTGACGATAATAGAATGCGTCGTTTTTTTTCGCCTGGTTAATTGCACGACTAGTTTACGCGTTATCGGAACACGAGCCGGCAAAAACAGAACGGCCGTCACGGGCACGCACTTTTTATCACCGCGGTGATGTCCTGAGTAACGTGCGGCGGAAACTGTCCTAGAAGATCGAGCACCGTGTTCTGTCGCGAGTCCCGGATACCGAGATCGACCCCACGGTCCAAAAGTGCCCGAACCACCTCCATTTTGCCGCAGAGAGCCGCCTCGTGCATCGCGGTACCCGCGGACGTCCTCGTGTTCACGTCCACTCCCGCTGCCAGCAACACTTCCACGACAGCTCTGCAACAAGAATACACGTTCCATGTACTCGATCCAGATTGTTCTTCATAAAATGAACAAAAGAATTGATTATAATACGCGTATAAATATTATAAGCACGTAGGATCATAAATCAATCGCTTCGATGCTGAACACTTTCTCGAATTAGGAGTTTGAGGTGACATTGTTAACTCTTGGACGACGGCATTGAATAAAATTCTGAACTTTCTTTTAACACGTTGAAAAGGCAGCCGAAGTTTTTCACAATTAAATAATTAACAAAAGAAACGATAAAATCAACCGCGGGTGACGTTAATATCAAATTGAAAGGTGAAATTTGAAAATTAATTAACTGCATCGTTAATAATTAGATTTTTACCGTGTCTGACTACATACGTCCGTTTTCACTGTGACATTCAACGTGTTACATATTCCTTAGTCCGACAAGAAATTCATTAAAATGTGATCCTACATTTTTTACTTATTTCTGCCCCAGTCACCCTGTATGCGGATGTTAATTTGCCGAGCAGCCCAATAAATAAGCATCAGCCTATTTCCTTTCAGCGCGTGTAACATTTGCATGGCCATAGCGTAACGAGAGCCATTGAAGAACGGTTCGCGGACGGCCGCGGATCAGCGAAGCTCGGCTGAAAGTGGCCCACGTTGCACGCATTTCCCATTTCGAGCTGGGGCACAGAGAGCATCAGAAAACCCAGATATCGTTGGTGTATCTGTCGGGGCTTGGGCGTGCAGCAACTGCAGTGACCGCAGCCATCCGTCGCATATAGGATTCGTGGCTGGGAATCGGATTCACGTGCACCTATGTTGTTATTACCCTGCCATAGGGGTATTTGTATACTGGCTTACCAAGAGCACCGATATTGAATCCGATAATAGACATTACTCCGGCCTCCGTTCCCCGGCTCCCCTTTCCACCTTTCTCTCGCTCTATCATTCCATGCTTGTCTCTGTACGAACCTTCCTCTCTCTCTCTCTCTCTCTCTCTTTCTCTCTTTCCCTCTGTCTGTCTGTCTGACCGCCCACGCATTCAGCAGATCCGCCAAATATCGTGGCGAGAGCGTGAAACGCGTGCGTGAACGCAATCGTCGCAGTGTGCATCGGTACACAAGGGAATCCTGACGCGTTTCGACGTGGCTGGGTCATGTATGCACGTACGTGTACACGTCCGAGCCGGTGGCCGCGTACACAGGGGCCAGGCAATGTCGAAAACGAGCGTGTACCGCCGATGGCACCATAGTTTCGCGCCTGTCCAAACACTCAAAATGCTCGTACACACGCGAGGACCGGTCCCGATGTTTGACCGTGGAGATTGTCCATAAAGGACGCCGGAGATTTTGCAATCTAATCAACGGGACGAGGGCCTGCCGAATTGCCCGAAATTCATCGAAACAAGTCGTACAGGATACCGCGTTACGGACAGGATTTCCGCTTTGGCGACTGATTATCAAGTGATAGAAATAAATGTAACACTAATATTGTAACTAGACACCGTCAATTCCCGGACGACGGACCATGGAGGGAGCCAACAATTTAAATCCACATTGCCAACTTATCTTCGATCTTTTTGTATTAAAAAATGAATTGGTTGGAAATTAGACAAATCGTAGATTAAGCATTGCGGCGGCAAATGTTAGGGTTCGTTTAGGTCGCGTATTCAGTTTTCCAACCGAATAGAATTTAAATTTCCACCGAAACAAGGTAACCAAGGCGGGATGGCGATGGTTTATCGAGGGGATGGACGCGTCACCAACGACAGAAAATGCATTCATCGGACAGTGTATCGCGACGCGATCGCATTATAAGCGGCGAGCGCCAGTTAAAGCGATTACCGGCTGCGAGGCTGCATAGAAAAACCGACGTTATACCCGATTACAATGTGACTGCCGTTTCGCGGCGATTCACGATCGCCCAACGATTTTCGATCGAATCCACTGTTCACCCTCTGCTACCTTCCCTCCCGAACTCTGTCCGCTCCCCCCCCCCCCCCCAACAACGTCGATTATTTTAAAGGCTTACCAACCGGATTATGGACGTGACGCCGCGATGTTAAATGAGAATGAATTGGCCGAGCAAAAGCGTTAAATACAATTCCCGTTCCGCCAGCTCGACGAGGGACCGTGGAAAACGAACGATGCTGGAAATCATTCGTATTCTTGTTTTTGAAATGGGTCATGGGAATGTTGAAGTTTTTGTTGGAAAAGATATTTAAAAATGTAAAGTAACAGCTTTGAAAATTAAAAACAGTACACTTTTATTAATCATGAACCGACTGCACCCATTAGCTTATCGGCGTGTAATAAATGTTATTTCGTAGTACTTTTATGTTATCAAATTATGTGTCAAACTTTTCATGTTCCAAAGTCGGTCACTTGATATGCAGATTTCATTTCTGAGCTACGTAACGCGATAAGAATTTCAATTTCTTGTTTATTAAACAAACTTTGGACTATGACATCGTTCTACGGGGAAATGTTTGACGTGATAAAAAAGAGTGATTTGTGACTGCTAGTTAAACGATCAACAATTGATCCGGTTGAAAAAGAAAATATATCCACGAGATACCTGGTGCAAATATTCCGTCCAAAGAATTGTTTTAAATTCCGGGGGCCAACATTCGTTATTTAATTGCACAGCACTGATGTAATCGATTATCCGGTTAATCTTGCATCATCCGATCGAACGGTACGATTAATCGAATAACGAACGCTCGTGCTTACAATATCTTTTGTTTAACTGAACATTTTTGCCGAGCGATGTAACAATCGCCAATTATATTTGTGTAAATACTAGCAAATCGATCGAACAGGACGAGTCTTTCGTCGATATTTTGATTGACGATCTTTGTTTATAACGCATTCTTTCACATTACAAAATAACTTTTCATTCTATTATATCGTCCTACCTTTTATTTACCTATTTTCCCTCCTCATTCACTGTCGCGCAATTCACCATTTCCAAATGTAAATAAAATAACTTTGTTCGTAAAATTTCATACACAACGATTTTTCTTTTTATTATATAAAAATTTTCATTAAGAATTTTCTATTCTGAAATTTGAACGCTTTAAATTGGACAACTATAGTTCACAGTTTATTAGGTATAAGATACTTATAGTTATTACCCAGTAATTCTTTCACAGCGAATAAGGTAGCTACACGTACCTGATACACCAGGTAACCCTACCTAAGCTTAGAGAATTTGTATAGCTCTGTCCTTGAAAGTGGTTAACACGTTGAATGCCACAGTGAAAACGGACGTATGTAGTCAGACACGCTAAAACCCTAATGATTAACAACGCAGTAAATTAATTTTCAAATTTAACCTTCCATTTTGATAGCCAGCATTATTAGCTTAACGTTAATGCTACCCGTGGTTTATTTCATCCTCTCTTTTGATAATTATTTAATTGTGAAAAACTTCGAGTCACGGTCATCGGTGACTCCCGCAATTTAGAGTACCCAGGAAACCCGATTAGACCATACCAACTGCAACAACACTCCGATCACATTATAACGTGTAATTATTATTATTAGGGTAAAACCTGAACAGATGACCACAATCGTTATGAATTATGTATACCAAGCGGCCATGATCGAGCCCACCCTCCAGTGACGAAAGGATCAAACGTCCTGGTGCAGCGTACAATCGCGGTTCGTAGGGTCACCGATGATCTAGGTCGATACGTTTCGAAGGTAATGATTAATACGATCCTCGTAATCGAGAGGCGGCTAGCAATGCGCACATGGATGGACAAGAGCTATCGGCGATCGAACGCATTCACGGTGGCCCCGAAGAGAAACGCGAGAGGGCAATCGGTGGGTAGTAGGATGATGGTTATAGAGCGTGTAACCCAGGAGAGGGTTGCGACGGTTCCCAGTCGCCTCTGTTGGAGAGGACGTACATATCGTATTCGACGGGATTACGCAACGCGGTGCTCTCTGATTGGGTCTAATGGATAACGCTGCAAATGGCTCGACATCGTTATGGTTAGCTGAAACGAGTCCATTGTTGTGCCGGAATACAATGCGCGAGCCGCATTACACGGTAATTAGCGTGAACGGTTCCAAGGAAAGAAAAAAGCATTCATGGTTCTCAGACGCCAACTCGAAGGAACGAGCCACGATTCTTTCTTTTATTTTCTGAGAAAAGGAGTGGATCGATTGTGATTTTCATCGTTTCAATTATTTTATTGACTGCACACTTTACAGGGTCTATGACGAATAAAAAACTTGATGGTTTCCCAAATCGCATAGATTCTTATATTCATTTTTATCCACTTGGCTGTGAAATAAATGATTATAAATGACATCGTCTTGTTTTCTACGCTTTATGTCACTCAAATAAACCCTATTTTACGTGGACAATGATTGACAAGGACCTGCGTTCGCAATGCCTCCTTCAATCGGTACCATTGCTTCAAAAACTGCCGACATTACCAACATCTCAGTAATTCAATTCTTCGACGATTACCTTATTATTGTATTTGTACCGATACCGTGAGGTTCCGAATTTCGTAACAAGGGTATCCAGCATTGACGGTGGGCACAATTGAATACACTTGGGCTACATTGTCAATCACACAAAGTATCGAATACGATCGCGGCCTAACACATTTGGTCACCTAATTATTACGTAACCAAGTGGTTAGGGTTCGTAACCGTTTGAAAATTAATATCAAACGGTTCGAATATTATTTACGAACGTAATGCATCAGCCATGAATCGTCAAACACAAATTAATCGCGTGCGACGCGTGTAACCCGTTCGCTAAGTCCAAGTGTGTACACGAGTTCTGCCACGGTTCCACGGGTCATGAATAATCCAGCAACGATCCTGATCTGCAATGCAATATAAAATAGATTTCATGGACAGCCGGCGGTAAACGCGCTGGCTGCCACCCTCGCGTGTTGATCAAACGCCGTGTGACGATCATCGGCTCGGCTTGATTAAATAAAGAGAGCGGTTGCAACTGTTGGACGACGCTGGCTGGTTATTGGACGCGTTACAATCCGAATCAGAACTTGAGGATGCCCAACAGAATTTTCAACAATCGTGACCAATTTGTTCGGAGTGTATAGTATCGAGGGGTAGAGGAGTTAAAATGCTGCAATGCTCAACCTGAAGATCTCACAACTTCCAAGCTCCCAGTTTAAATATCATATTTTATTGTGCAAAAGTTTGTAAACGATTAATTTCATTTCAATTTAAGAGATAATTATTTTAATTTGGTTTTCATGACCGAAGTTTTTGAAAACAAAAAAAAAAAAAGGTCTACAAAGGGTTTGGTGATACCAACGAAGAGAACAAACAAAAAAAGACAAATATACCAAAAAGAAGAAACGAAAATAATGATAGATACATGTTTACGAGAACTTACCTGTGACCATTCCGGGATGCCAAATGCAGCGGGGTATGAGGAAAAATCACCGAGGAGGAAGAATTCCGTAGAGGCACGATCAGCTCTGGATACGTACTAACGAGTAATTGCACGGTTTCCAATCTATAAAAGATAATTAATTTTACAGAAGGAGCACAAAGCCAATTAGCAGGCTCATCGATTATTCAATCTGTACGGTCGATTATACGAACGGTTTTAGTGCCAGTTATCCCGCACAAGATCTGAAGCCCGTTCGAATTTCAAATTACTCGCCGGATAAACAGCCACGAAATTATTATTGTTATTATTATACGTGGCTCGAAATGCAAATGAAATGAATACACGAGAAAAAGATAATATGGGAAAAAAAAGAAAACAATTTACCTGCCATATTGCGCGGCGAGATCGAGCGCAGATTCTCCCCGGCTGTTGCGGATGCTGGGGTCACATCCGTACTGCAACAGCTGTGCCACCACTTCCGTGTGCCCATACTGTGCTGCACAGTGCAACGCTGTTTCGTTGTCCTTCGTCTGCGATCACACAAAGCCGGTATCTCGAATTTAACACAAATTCGATTTTCATTTCAATACATCGGCATGTTTTTTTTTTTATAAAAAAACCAAATCGAGACTTAAAAAGAAATTGCAATCAATAACCGTGGCCCAAACACGGTAACTGTTAGTGGTGGGCCACTTCAATCAACCAAAGTGAAAAATCTGTTTGCGTCCGAAACGACACATGAAACCAGAAAACAATGAAACACCGAATTGAGAAACAAATTTGTTTGATTTTTAAAAAATTGATCTTCGTAGCAGGTATCTTTGGATTTAATTAACGAATGTGTTATGAAAGTTAATATATTGTTGTTGTTGTTGTTTTTTTTTTCTAAACAAAAAAGAAAAAGATGATGAAGAGGAACAAGTTTACTGACCGTAAGATTCACTTTAGGTACCGAAGGTCCTTGGGTAAGAATTAACCGCACGATTTCAGCGTCGCCCGCCCAAGCTGCCAAATGAAGCGGCGAAGAGCCTTTAGCGTCGACGACGTTAGTGGAAGCCTCATATTGGAGCAATAACTTTACCACCTCCCTGAGGATAAAAGCGTTTTCCCCGAATTATCGTCAGAATGTGCGCGACATCGATTAATCGCCGATCGAAAGGAATATTAATGAGAGAAACCCGGAGCTAAGAAAAGTTTCGCCGTTATCGATCGATGTGTCTCATAGAACGGAGAAGCTCGAAGTTTCGTTCGATCGGAATTTAATTATTTCAAACATACTTGTGACCATTTAAAGCTGCGTGATGAAGGGCAGAATATCCACTGGGGTCTTGCACGTTAGCCCCCGGACCCCGCCGTAAGCTGTGAACAGAAAAAAAAAAAAGAAAATTTCTAACGTTTCGAGGAATTCTTCGGAACGATGTAAAACTCATATTCAATTTCTTTTAAACACGTTAATCGGCATAATATAACAAGTTCGATGTTACAACATGTCTGACCACACATGAGCCCTTTTCACTGTGACGGTCGAACGCGCTATGTTGCATGATTGCTGTCAGGCTCACTCAGATTTTGGTAATTTTTATACCTTATTTCCTTCTGGCAGGGGTTGCAATTAAAATTTGCAAGTCACGATCTATGGAAGAAACTTTACGATACAAACTTGAGAAATCTGAGGGACGACGGTCCTATTATAATTCAGGCTACTAGGTACCATGATTCGCTCAAAGTACCCCTCACGTCTGTCAAGCTAGCCCACCCCCCACTTTGCAAAAATAAAAAAAAACATACATGAAAATTACGAGCTATTTATGAGTTTTCATATTCTGCACATTAAAAATTTTTATCTCTTCAAACTAAGCAGGAATTTACATTTTTCGGGGGGGGGGGGGGTGAGTCGACGTCGTCGATTAGCTCGGGCTAGCTCGACAAACGTGTACCCCTCGATGGGTGCACACATGTATTCGGCAGGACGTTCGAGACAGCCTGATTGTCAGGTCACCAGCACGTCCATTTCCGTAATTAGGAATTCATGTTTACTGCCGGTAACTAATACCCGGCGGCAATCTGGGCTCAGAGGCAAAGAATCACGCGAAACGCAACGGTTACGTGTCACCAGTATCGGCAGAGGGACAAGTTAGGTCGTACAATGAGGCCTCGCGGACAGGAACAGGTTCGCTAATGAAGCTTCCTGTATCCGACACATGTTCTCATTACGTGCCTTTGTTGCGTTCGTGGCGAGATAAACGTTCTGCTTCGATACAATGTAAACGTGCCCTCCAAAGTTCATCCCCTTTGGAACACCTTCTTCTTTTTCTTCTTCTTCTGTTTTTGTCGATCGATGTCGAAACGATTTCTCGCTTTTCCACGTCCTCCTCTTAAGTGGGCTCGATTAGCATGGCTTCGAGTTAAACCACTCAAACACCCTCGATAAGTTGAGTGGTCGTGATCAAAGGAGATCGAATCGAACGAATTCGACCGTCGAATCGAAACTGACGATTAAGATTCAAGAACGCATTAAGTCTAACGGTTCCGTCTGTTTCTTGAGGTATTTTTACAAACCATCATTCCGATAGAGGCATAAATGCAAATTCGAGTGACCAAATTAAAAATGGTTGTATTTAATAAGACACGTTTTGACGAAAATTCAGAGACAGAATTTTGAAGCAAAATGCGCGGAAAAATCGCGAATTTATTATATCATAATTGTTCGATAAAATGTAATACGTATTAAAACACGAGTAGCAGCAAATCCATGCGAATGACGGACATATTAGAAGGGACGTGCAAGCCGAGCATTAACACGTTGGCTGCCACGGGTGTCACCGGTGACCGGCACCCGAAATTTTTTACAATCAAATAATTACCAAAAGAAATGACGAAACAAAGCACGGATAGCGTTATCATTAAGTTAATAATGCTAGCTATCGAATCGAAAGGTTAAATTTCTTAAATTAGTTGACTGTATTCTTAATAATTAGGATTTCAGCGTGTCTGACCACACACGCCCGTTTTCACTGTGGCAGCCAACGTGTTAAGTTAGATTCCGAGTAATTATATCGCATTCGCGACCTAACGGGGGTGGCGGAAAGGCGAAACAAATAAACTGCAATTAAGACGTGACGCAGGGATCCTGTAGGTTTTGCGAAAGTTGCAAAAATACCCTGTTTTCGCCGTTCGACGAACAGGAAAAACAGCGTAAGGGAGCGCAATATTTATCTTGCACGATTAATACACATCATAACCGTGAGCAGGATGGTACAGTATTTACTTAGTTCTCGTACGATTCCGATATGAAGATAGACTCGTAAAAATATGGATGTTTACCCTCGTTCTTCCAACTGTCACACACCGTAACTCTCATATCGATATTAGAAACGGAGCAGCTCTCCGTGGATACTAAACGTCGTCTTGGCTATTCCTTGCACGAGTTACGAGATAAAATTCCAAGATGATAAATTGAATTTACCTTACGGCAAATAAATAATACACGTTGCAAAAAGATGGGAAAGAAAATTGCGAATTTCAGGGAAAATTGATGCGTTACCCTTAAATGGTGAATCAACCAATTCGCGAGAATACCAGACCCGTGGAAACGTTACGACGTTAAACAATGATCGCCAACACTTCACAGAATGATATTTACCGATGTATCGAGGGTTTATCGAAAATTGTTCTACGTAAACAAGCGTTCGGAATGACCGATGTTTGTCAAAACAATACGTCATACACG
The DNA here is from genome assembly GCA_943735885.1 of Stelis phaeoptera. NCBI lineage: Eukaryota > Metazoa > Arthropoda > Insecta > Hymenoptera > Megachilidae > Stelis > Stelis phaeoptera. The sequence goes on from OX030937.1 coordinate 9,268,816, forward strand.
CGTGTTTACAGCACGGTAAATATCGTACGGAATAAATGCGCAAAAATATTCGACGGTGACGGCGATTTAACTGTGCACCCTGCAGAGGCAATTCAGCGAAAAAAAAAAGATTGGAAAATATTGTGCGCTGCACCGTTTGAATCTACAAAAAAAAAATGCACCTATCCTTCGTTATTTATTTAAAAAATTGTAAATGAACATAAAATATGAAGTACCTTTTCATTTTTTAATTTTTCAATAATAATTATGTTTAATCATTATGATATTCAAACTTCACGTTTAAGAATTAAAAAAAAAAAAAAAAAAGAAAGAAAAAAAATGCAAATAATAGAACGAGGAGCATAGGTTCAACGTCTTCAAACGATCGTATACGTGAGAATGGGCCCAGACAAAGGTTCGAACCGAACCCGGTCATTATTGTCATCGTTTAGCTCGCTTCCGAACAATTTCGTTCTCGTTCCCAGACGAGGCCCCGGCGGAAAGCAGAAAACTGCTTGGATTTACCTCGTTAACGGGACGCGTTCTGAATCGGCGCTTACGTCGGGCGCCGGCATCAAAGCATCGCATTCAGTTTACCCAAAACAATTATAAGAACCGAAGGCCTTTCTACGCGCAACGGGGCCAGATCAAAGAACTTTCCCTGTGACCGTCGACGTAGTTGTCGCTGTCGTCGTCGTCGTCGTCGTCGTCATTAAGCAACGACGTCATTAAGCTTTCAGATACCGGCACTTAAAATCAACGGGCCAACGGGTAACGGCACGCGTGTGCACTCGGTTGCGCGTATACGCAGAATCGTTCAAGACCCCGGACAGCCCACCCTCGTGTCCCCCCTCTCTAATCCATTGTAACTAAGATCAAAAACGAGAGAAACTGTCGATTTCACGAAAGCAAACCACCGCCATCCAGCCGCCAAGCGTGTGTATGTACACGAGAGGCACGACGACGTCGTGTGGCGGGGTGGCCGGGTCTGGCAGCGAGGGGCAGAAAGAAAAAGAAACGAACGAGCACTCGAGGGCTCCGCGGAGTGCTCGCAACGCTTGGAAGTTCGAGGAGCTTTCGGCCAACGGAAGAATAGGAAAGAGCTAACGCGAGCAGGAGGACGGCACGTGTTGAATTTCCTTCTTTCTCTCATTTCCTTTGCTTTACGTTCTTTTTTTATTCTTTTGCAACCGTTGTCTTTTACGCTGCGCCTTTATCGCTATCGTATTTGTGCTCCGTGCCGTTACTAGAGGAATAAGGGATGGATGGGTAGTTGGCTCTCTTAAGGGTACATCCATACCTAGCAATTGCCATTTTAAATTTTCTTTCCAAATTCTTGAAGTATGACATCGTGAAAATTAGATAATTACTAGCCAAAAATGTGGGAACATATTTAATTTTTAATAAAATAACCCTAACCGTCCACTCTGGATTAAAACAGAGTCTTTAATAAAAATTAATCCTTCGCGTTATATCGACGCGTATTCTTACATACGTATTTTTTGTCGCGTTCGAATTCGTCCCCGTGCGTTTTCCTCTGAACGTTTGACTCTGCCTTTCTATCATCAACTCCCCTTTCACTCCGTACGCACCCAATCCTGCCCGCTTTTGCAGCCTCCGCTCCGTCTTTCTCCGTCTGTCGCACCCTCGATTCGTTCCTCGCTTGCCCCATTCATCGAGTTTATCCGCTTGCCCAAGTTCCTTAATTAAAGCCCGAAGATTGTCTGCAAAAAGGACATCGCCCAGTGCCCTCGACGTCCACGGACGTTACGAATTGGACGACAACGAGGGACACGAAAGATACAGATAGGTGGCCGAACGAAAGCGCCGGCCACCGTCTGTCAGGCATCCATAATGGCGATTTCTTGCCGGTTTTAATCAAGAATACCGAACGATCAACGGCAAAAATGCCTGGTCATCGAGGGGGATAATTGTGCGAGCCGTTTTTGTTCGCCACCGAGCGCAGAATTGAACATTTTCGTTGTTAGAGATTCGTGGGAATTCGTTTCATTACGCGTTCAAATTCTTAATCCTTTTATTGAACGTTACGAATAATATACTTTACAAACACATCGAGTCACGAAATTTTTCATTTTAAGTATCCAATGGATAAAAATTAATTTGCGTGGGTATTAAAATTTTATCTGCGGAACAATAACAGTAGCGTTTAAAATGAGATTTAAAGGAGAAAATCCCCTCCCTCTTCATCGAATTACGCGGTTTCCCCTGGCACTCGACGATCAGAGGCGCAATAAAATGCCGAGGGTAAGAGAACTTCTATCCAGCCCCTTCCGGTTCCACGGATGCGAGTGTTTAGTGCGAATGCACCCTCATGCCGCCGGAGTGTGTGTGTGTGTGTGTGGGGGGGGGGGGGGGGGAAGAAACTATGAAGATCGAGGGTGGCTCGAGGAGGAAGGTGGAAAGCGAAACAGTCACGGATCGAGCGAGAGAAAGGTGAAGGAGGAAAAAGAGACGACTACAAATTGAAGAAGAAAAACGGAGCTAACCAGAAATAAAAGAAGAAAACGTCCATACGAGAACTCGTGGAAACAAAAGTAAGAAGAAACAAAAATCAACGAACGACAGGATAAAAAAGAAGAAAAAGTTTCGAGGGGGTGGTTGACTGTTCTACCACCTCTCCTGAAATACGATGGTTCGAAAGACTAAATGGAAAGAAAGAGTACCGTGTACGTACGTGACGGAAAAAAAATGGAAAAGAAGAAGGAACAAGAGGAATACGATGAAAGGGACAGACAGGGACCGAAAGCGGCGAGGGTGCACGCACGCGAGGGACGTTAAGGCATCAATCGATAAATTCCTCCGGCGGGGAGGGACACGACTACGTGCTGATGTCGTGAAAAACTCCTGCCTCGGGAACACTCCAAGTGTCAGTTCAAGGAGGAAAAAAAAAAGAAAGGTGAGAGAGAAAAGCGGGAGGCTCTCTTATAGTTGCACTTTATGCAGTTTCGCGACCACTCGAGGAAAAGAAGGGCAGTGCTCGAAAGGAGGATCGTTCATCGATTCGTATTAGAAGCGAACGCGAGCGTTCCTTGTCGCAGGCCAGAAAGCCTTCTGCTTGTCGGTTAATTATCCCCTCGTTGATTGTTTAACAGTTTAACGCATCGATTCCTTCTTCCGGAACAACGAAGAATGAACAAACGTTACAACGATATCGGTCGTGCGCAACGGAATCGTTTTGGAGGGGAAGAATTCTCCTGATGCTTGAATTTTCTATGTCATCTCGGCAACAGAGAACCCAAACGGCGGCGGTGATCTCTGTCGAATTTCAATTGTAACCTCTTGCGTGGTTAACTTCGTTTCCGGTTAAATGATGCAACTTTTCGGGAGGGACGTGTCACGTTGATTGCGATGATTTCTCAATAACGAGTTAACCAATTTATTTCAAATAGAAGCCCGTTTATACCTATGTCAACATTTGACATAGAAATAATTAACTAAAGAAATTTTAATTAACCTCTTTACTTCTAAATATCGTCTAAAAATAAACACAGTGATCCAGGTAAACTTTCAATCCCCACAGGATCAAAAACCTGAGCAACGGTTATTGCCTGAATAGTATCGACCGTGAACTTCGTCGAGCCCTGAGGTTTAAATGAAAACGCGAATTTGCCGCTTTCCGGGAGATTCCGCGACGGGCCCTCGGTGCCCACGAGAGATCAAAGGGAGAGCACGAAGTTATCGCAGTCAGCCGATGACGTTAAAAGTTCTGGTTCACGGAAGGCTGAATCGCCGCGGGCGACGTTTTCAGATGAACGAAGCCCTTTCTCGTAAACCTACCCTCTCCCCTGTGATTAAAATTATTGGACGACCCAAAGTCAACACGCCGAACCAACAAAGGATAAACACGTTCGCGGGCAATGATACACGCGAAGTCGATTAGCATCGCAAAATATTTCTCCTTTCTCAACCTCTGATAGGTGTTATCGGCGTTTTTTCTGGGTTTTGTATTGCTCTCCCTGTGATCTCTCGACAAGTAGAGAACGAGAGACGATGCTGTAGGAGATGATGGAAAAATAGAACGAAAAGAACCGATCTCGAGACCTCGGCAGCGAGAGGCGAACCAGGAGAACAGAAGAGGGTGAAAGAGCTTCGGTGAAAAGTTGCCGCGGGTCGTGCTTTGTAGTTATGGACAAGTAGCACGGCTGGTAACGAGTAAAAGAGGCAATTTGTTAGAAGAGGAGCGGCGTCTGCCGTGATACATTTAGGATCTGTCGTGCACTCGAACTCGGGCCGGAAAAGGATGGGGGTAAAAACGTTTCTTCGCCACCCTTGCTCCTTTCTGCAGGCTGCGCTGGAAGTAACCGAGCTATTTGTTTCCTCAATAATTAACCCTTTGCACTCCAATTGCGATATAGGTTGGTATCTTAGCCTTAGGGGTTAAGAAACGAACAGAAATCGTTATCAGACTTTTTATCGAGACTTTGGGAAAATTATTCATAATCTTTCCAAAGTCCCAATACTCATTTTTGAATTACGAAGGAAACAATTGCACCCTGTACCTCGAACTACGTCCACAGTCTTCCTCGTTCTCATTCTTTCGATTATTTCTCTTTCTATTCAACAGTTTGTACTGGTGAACGACAATCAGTGCTGAAGCGCGTGAATGCACCCGAATCACATACATGAAACCTTGTCGACTTAATTAATGGAAACGTCGACAAAGTCGTCTTTGTCGACAAGTTCGCGGGACTGGGTCAATAAAGAAGCCAGCGGACCATCGACCGTTTCGATCGATCGCGTTCCCCATTATCGTCCATTCGTTTCGATCGATCGTAAACCGAAGCCGAATCGAGCCGATTCGATGCGCGCAGTGATTCGTCGACCTACTCTTATCAGGCGATCATCTTCTCCGGGAATTGATCCGCAAGTTACGTGGAATGGATGGAAGTTGTTAAGCGCACATGTGTGTGCATGCAAATGACGCCTTTTAGACGGAACCACGTTCAACCCGGAATGATGAGTCAGTTATTAGGCTGACTGTGTTTTATGCCCTGAAACTGGAGTCGAAACACGGAAGTCTCTGTTCCAGCACGCTGTTACTAACGACGCGGGACGTCGACTTTTTAAACATGTTTTTTTAGAGCTTTAATCCGCGTTCGAAAGATCTGGTTCAAAATGCAAACGATGCGTAGAAATATCAATTGGAAAATATCCACTCCACCAATTACCAATTATGGTTTATGGCAGAGTCATACATCGATAATATTTAAAATAACTGCCAGAATTCCCATGAAAAATGAAGACGCGTTGATGCAGACTTCCTCGTATACGACACAGAGTTAAGAAAGAAAAAATATCATAGCCCCTTCGTTGCAACCGTCTTCGACGATTTATCACGCTGAAGCGAGGTTTATCGTTGACCCTTGGAAATAAATAGCTACCTACCAAATAAGTCTCCTTATCTGGCCCCATAAATAGAAAATAGGAAGACTCGATAAGTCGTGAAGACGTTACGCGTCGTTTCCAAACACCCGTTCACTGGTCATCATTTTTCATCGGTTATCAGACGGAATTTAATTAACACTTTCCATTTGCTATCTTACGAAATTAATGCCACTTAAAGATACGATCGATTGATTTTCAAATTTAAGCTCCTACCTTGCTACGTTGTATAATTAATTCAAAAACAACGCTATTCGTGGTTTAACTTTTCTTCTATTTCTCTAATTACTCGATTACATAAAATTTTCGGCCCTTTAGATCAGGGTAGTAACTAAGCACCCCATGTAGAACAACGCAAAATTTATCATTTTTTCCTACGATTTCTATTTATAAATTCTTATGTAATAAAAAATCGAAGTAACATTCATTCACCCCCCCCAGTTTTCTAAGGGTGGGTGTCCACTTGGGAGTACAACTCGCGCAAGAAGTCGATAGCATTTCTTGCATGCAGCCACCATGCTGAGACTGACTCTCCATTTTACGAAAATACTTTGGACGGTTTCTAGCACGATTTCGACTCTCGAGTGGACACGTGCCTTAAGGGTTGAATGGGCTGGCGCGTTAAAAACGACGGCGTTACGCGTGTCCCAGCACGAATTTCAATAATTGATAGTGGGATCGTTGCGTGTCCATATCAACGCATCCTTGTCATACATCGTATGGACGGCGGGGTGATTCATGGTCACGGTAAAATCATGAATAATCGCTCGACTATAACGCGCATACACATGTACCAAACGAGTTCTCCGCTGGTAGATATTCAGAGCAAAACTGATTACCCTCGGAAAATTACGCCCCGTGAACGCACCAGCGTTTATTTTTCTACAGAAATTGTATAACATATAACACGTAGCTTCAATCCGAAAGATACGTGAGGATTTAATTTGAAAAGCGACCATGAAACGTAGAATCGAGTGCCTATTAAAAAATGATTCATATATAAAGAAAAATATACGTATTCGTTTGCACAGAAAATATCAATTAGGATGCTGGCGATGCCGGATCATTTATCATGCTTAAAATAACATTCTTTCGATTAATTAATATGAAAACTATTGAACGGAACGATTCGTGCTATTAACGCTTACAAACGGCGGACACGCATCCAGTAAATTCTCCGGCAAACTGTCGGAATTAATTGCAAAAATGTAGCGATCAATCGAGTGTAGGTAATTTAACGCAGGTACCGGTACGCGTAATGACTCGTTCGATTCGGTTTCGTGCTTTAAAACACGGTTATCCGTACTCCGTTAATCAAGGGAACGCGGAAGCGGTCGGGAAACGGGAGATGAAAAGGACCAATCTGAACGGCAGTCAATACCGTATAAACACTTTTATCATCGAAACACACAAATCGTAGCGTCGAGCCAATTCAAGAAGGAACGTGTACTAACGTAACGCGTATCAATCGACAAATTGACAGACGAATGGGTCGATTTCTCGAACGATTCGTTTAAAACTGTCGAGATCGAGGCCGTCGAAACGAGCGTGAAATAGAACGCGATAAAGGTTAAAAAAGAAACTAGGAAAAGCAAAGTCTGCTTCACGGTGACACCCACCTTGCCAGTGGACCACTCCTCTTCGCTCGTTGACCCAAAATCTTCTCGACCACGGTGACATTTCCGCTTCTCGCTGCCTCTAGCAGCTCCTGATCCTTCCCCATGGTCCATTTACACTGTAATCAAAGTCTGGTGTTCACTTGCACACTTGTCAATTTCTGTTTTTACTATGATTACTCGCGTTTCATTGATCCAGCGTGGCCATCTTGGCCCGACTGCGCCGCCACCTCGCGGTCGTTTCAACAAGCACACCTGGTCAGACAGAGATAGAAAATGGCCGACAGCCTACCGATTCTCGTGGTAAGAAGCGAGACAGTACGCAACGCGGCTGAGACTACGAAGTATAGCGTGCTCAGGCATGTAGCCGACTGTTAACCACCAGCTGTTGCGCCGTACTGATTTTCCGTTGGTTCACGCCGACTCGGCTGCTTTGCGAGCTATTTAATCGAATAAGTGTGTCACGCGACTCGTTTCTTTGATCGACATGGGTCGCAACTTTGTCAGAGAGCCGCTAATTTTACTGTTGCTTCTCACTGGCTGCCTAGCGTTATCGAGACGCATCGAAATATTCGATGGTAAGCACATAACCTTAAAATTTCACACCGCCTTCTGACGGTTTTTTTATTACTGTACGTTATTTTAACAGTTGTATTTTTAACTTTAACCGATTTCCTTCGTAAGAGAATCAGGAACAAGTGAATCTGAATAAATTATATGGATTTTAAAAGATTAGGGATGCGATATTTATTGGTATTGTTTTTGTTTACCTAGTTGCTGTATCCTTTTGTATTATTAGCATATAAACTATTTTAATTTTGTAGGTGAATATTGTGATGATACTGTGAATTGAAAGAAATTGTATATGTTTATTGTGAAAAAAAATATTGACAAATATAGTGTGGTTTAAGGAAATCTTATTTTTTTACTTCAATATTTTTATATCATGTTTATTTTCACTGTAATCAGTTAGTGTGATCATCATGCTCATATTATTTTCATAAACATTACTTACTGTGTCATCGAATTGCCTTGTGTATAGTTTCCAATGCTTGATAACGAAGAATTCCTTCAAGTATGAGTCATAACATTATCAACAAGTTGGTTTTTATTAACTTACGTACGAAGGATATCACACTTGTTTTATCATCAAATGTTTCATCTACCAAAGACAAAAACTGAAAGATCATCCTAAATATTATAAGATGCTTACTAACACAGTTGCAATAGATACAATACCTCTAATTTTCAAATTCGATAACTTAATCAGAACGTTATAGAACATCCAATTGCAAAAACTAGTTGTGTGAGTAATGTACAATACATTTTGCAGATGGCAGTGTAATACAGGCGAATTTAACTAAACCTCATAGCAGTACACCATACATCAAACAAATATCCATTCTACCCTCTAGCGATGTAATTTTGAATATAACAGACATTTCCTCCAATGTTGCATTTTATATCGTTCAAATTCATGCATACGAGCATTCACTTATGCTATCTTATGATAAAAATTATAACGATAAAGTATATGGATCAAACATTGGCCTTTACGTCAAGCCTAGTTCCACTAAAATATCACAATTATTTTTAAAAAATGATGGAGGCCACACTGTTAAGGCTATGCTCGTTATTATCAATTACAATAGATATGGTGAGTACTGCTGACATTGTTTTCACATAAATCATACATTTTAGATATGTTCTTTTTTTACACAATTTTATCAATCCTCTGCTGCATTGTTTTAAAGAGTACATTTTTAAATGATATTATAGAAATAAAATTTAACTATTTAACGATCATAAAATGTAATTTTATTGCCGAAAAATATAGAAGTAAATAAATTTATACGAAATAGGTTAAATGATAAGACGTGATTTTTGGTTTAAAAATTTTATTTATTTAAATATACAATAAGCATTTATATTTACATACAAAATGTTGTGAGTAAATGTTGTGGACAAGCCTCGTAATTAGGTGATCAGGTTATCCTAGATCAGTGTTTTCCAACGTGGGACGTACCCTCCATAAGGGCGCAATTTAAATATTTTAGAAGGACATTAGTGAAAAAATCATAAATTTCAGTCCTAGTATCTCTCATTTCTGAAGAATAAACAGCACCAATCGAACCCCTTATCACAAAGGGCGTTTAGGATAGTCATGATTCATTAAGGGTTGGGAAACACTATCCTGTAGAATCTCATTCATTCTTATACCAAATAAAAGTACATCCTTGAAGTTCCTGTTAAAATATCCTGTGTATCGCTGATAGTTCCAAACCCATCTAAAAATGAGAGTGCAAATAAATACCGTAAGATAGAGAACATACCAATCTCGTCCATCAGCTCATTGTTCTCGCCATAGCACCCATACCGGGTGGATGCAACATGGAGTTCGAAACCGAAATCGCACCATACGCAATGGTGTACACAGAGCCAACCATGATAACGGTGGACGTCCAACCAGCTTCGATGCCGTTAATAAAAAATGCGACACCGATTTGCGACAAAAATCCAGTGTCGATTGAAATGTATCAGATGTTCTTACCTGAACAGGACAGAACTGTTGATACTTATTTCTCATCCATCACGAAAATGTTGACCGTAGAAGACATCCTAGAAAATGGTCAGCAGGTACACGAACTTTTTCCCTCTATTCGCGAACTGTATTTAATTACGATCGAGAGGAAAAACTGCCCTGCTAATCGCGCCGACGCGACGCTCGAAATTTTCTAATAATTCGTTCTGTTAAATAATAAAAAAAGAAAATGCTACATGGAAACCTTGTTATAGAAATATTGTATTATAAATGTTGGAAAACTTATGAGATTCCCTGCGTTTCAAAATCGGCCATTGGAGGGCGTACGCGATCGGGTTGACTGTATTAATGTCACTGTATAATACAACGAAGAATATTTTGCGATAGATAAGGAGTTCCGTTGTTTCTACTCCGATGAGGAGAGTTTTCGCCGCGTATACCGGAACTGGCTCGGTATACGTCGCAGTGGCCACTTACGGCAATTATTCCGCCGCTTACGTCCCAGGTTTTTCGTATGGCTGCAACCCACTGGGAGATCCGGACTCTTGCCAAGTTTTGAGTACGTTTTTTTATTGCCATAAGCATTGCAACGATCGTTGTACTGGTGGTAAAGGGAATTGTTAATCATTCTTTGTTTCAGATGATGGGTATTCGAAATTCATCTGTGCCTGCTGCTTCTTTTTAGGACTGTTCTCCGTTTTCTGTGGCGACAGTTGTCCTGTATTTAACAGGCAGATACCGATGTTCTTTATTGCAACAGTGATCGGTTACATCATCGCAGGACGTAAGAGCGTAAATCTTAATTTCCATTAATCTTCTGTTAATACATTACAGGCCACACCTTATATTTAATGCGCAAACGACTGAAAGTGATTCATCGATTGAAAGTCAACGAAACGTCTTGTTAATATGGATTAGTTTTGTCAGTTTACGTTTATTAAGTTACGAAGCAATAGCGCACAAGACAATGCGTTATAACAGGCGTCAAAATCTCTAAGCGAAAACAAAAGATAATAGAAAACACTTCCGTAAGGTAACACGCGTTCATCATACGAATATATTTATCTTGTTTGTTACAGAAGACATCACACTCGCTTGGATAATTGGTATGGCCACAGCAGTGATATGGGGATTGTGCATCCAAAAAGTTGCGTTCTTCAATTACTTACTCCCACTTCCGTTGAGCTTGTTTTTCACGAGTGTCGTCTACTTCCGTTCCCCAGGTACATTCATGTAGTACGTCGCTTTCGAGGTGCGCACGAGGTAAAAGGATTACCGAACGCGTATCTGAAAATTAAGCGATCTTATACTAGCGACGGGGGAAAGGGTGAGAGCGGGGTCTGTAGTAAATTATAGGAAAATAATGAAAGCCGGCTTAAAAGCGGAAAGGAGTAACGCGAAAAGAAAAGGGAGACAGAGCCAGCCGCCCCCGAAGTTAGTTCGAGTTTGGCGAAGGGATGAAGCACGGTCAGAGTCCCCCCTTGTAGCTTTTATCAATGTTGTTCGCTCATGTGGAAACTTCGCTTGCCGAATCCCCCCATGCAGCAGCCGGGCATTCGCGTTGCCCTCCTACCTTTCTCACCATAACGCGGCAACCACCCTCCGCGCCACCCTCGCACGCACACACAGGGAGAAAGAAAGTTGTCCTGTGCACGATGGCTCCACGCGACAATCCCAACCCCTGCGCTAACTCCCACGAACCGATCTAACCAGCTTGGAAGATTCACATTTACCTAATTGTGTCCCCGTATTTATTTAGCCTCGGGACCTATTTAGATTACACGGTCTATGCATGCGTAACTGCACAGAATATCGGCACGATCTACCCTGCCCGACAGATGATCGACTTGGTCACCCTCTGCTGGCTGTCACGTATCCCGTCTTTGCCATAGTTTGATTACGTTCTCGTGGTTTATGTAACCTGGTGCGCTCTCGACGAGGGGTTAACGGTGGATCGGTGAACACGCGGGGGAACTCTTTAAACGATAAATTAATTATCGACGATGAAAGGTGCGTGGTGTGATATTTTTGTTCTTGAAACTTTTTTTTCAGAATCTTTTGTATTGCTGCAAACTGATTGGATCTTCTGGACTCTGTTCGTTATCATGACTCTTGCAGTCGGTGCAATCAAATTTTTACTGTATCTTTTTACACGCGGCACCATCAGTTGTGCGATATTCGGATCCTTTATGATGATTTTACCAATCGATTATTACGCCGGATCCGCTCTGAAATACATTATTATAAATGTTGTGAGGAGATGCACCGTGGCCGATTTCGGACTGGCCATCGTCCAACCTCCAGTTCAAACCAAAGGTACACTCTTGTTTTCATCGTTGTAAATCGTATCAAACATACATTCTCGCTCGAAGTTCATTGATTCGACAGCGATATATAAAAGAAACAATAATTGTCGAAGAACTGTAGCGTATTTAAGTACTTTCAGGAACGTGGATGATTCTTTGAAATGTCATTATATTTTCAGATATAACATTAATCGTATTCTGGACGTTATTAGCAGTCTGGAGTTGTTTAAGAAAATACTGCTCGATTGTAGGTGTAATTACGGAAAGAACACCTTTATTATCCAGCACAAATGACAACTCTCCACATGGCAATCCAGATCGGTCAGATTTTATTAACAGTTTGAGTCCTTACCACCCCATAGTAGAGAAACATTTTCAACAAATGCTTTCCAGAAATATGTAATTCGTGACCGAAAGGGTTAACTAAACTTAATGCTAATCTTAAGAAAGAAATATCTATTGTATATATCTTAAAATAAATGTATGCTAATAAATAAAGTATGTTGATAGATAAAGGAAACGGCCAGGGAGATTTTTTTTTTATTATGAACAAATCCAGATACCTTGCATTGTCATTAAAATGAAATAACATTTATTGAATCGAGACAGTGACACCTAACAGTGGTTCTATATCCTACTACTTACAATCTTAAAGGTAATCACAGCAACAATATTATCTTCATTATTCACAACACTTACGTAGATTACTATCGCAATAATATATTATTTTCATTAATAAATTTGTTAATACTCATACACTGTATTCGTTATTAGTATTATTATTACAGATAATAAGAAGACCGTAACCACTTCCGCGTCACGGGTCGATCTGCGAAATTTCATTGACAATCATAATAAATTAAATTGCGTAATTTTTTCATACGAACAACGAAATGAAAAATTATATCAACACACCGATGACTTTATTTTCTATTTTCTATTCATTCACCGAATGTCTCCCTTCTTTTGTTTTGGTTAAAAGCTAGAGAAACATTCGACAAATGATCTAATCGGTTTTCTAGAAAAACAAGCTCATCGTCATTCGAACGAACGATTCAAGAAACAGACTATTTTCCGTTTAACTACCTGCAACTATCCTGCAAAATACGGTCCCGGTATTCGAGACGAATTGTGCGTCAAAGTAACTCGAAACAAAGGCAGTGCGAACGTTTGCTAAAAGTTAGGAACTGAATCTCGAAGATGGATCGATCTTGGTTCTCGACGACGATGTCAACGCGGAAGTGGCACGTGATGCGGATTCGAACGAAGTGCACGACCTCGAAAATCGAGGCTCCCCTCAAATATTCGCACGCTCGCATGTATCCGCGAAAGATTTCTGCTCCTGGCTTGGCGTTTCGTTCGTCCACGCGGTTGCATTGGTTTCTTTTTGTTTTCCCTTGTTCATCCAAAAATATAAATTTACTAATGTACAGTTCAATCCTCTGGTTCGTCGTAGGATTGGTACACCAGCTGTCGGGTGTCGACGTCGCAAGGAAACGCGGTCATCCTACGGGACAACGTTTCGTGAAAAGAGGCGAGCATCGTTTATTTTCTTTTTTTTTTCTTTGTTTTATTTTTTAAGTTTTATTCTAATCAACGCATCGCTTCTTCCGTGTTCCCGTCTCGTTTTATCGTCACGAGACAGAACACGCGCAATCGTTCCTTAATTACCCTATTGATTGCGGACAAATCTCGTTACAGTTCGTTTTATCTACAACTGCGACCTTGCGCCAGAGGTCACGATTCGCGAAAAACTCATTCCGAACTGTGTACCGGCGATCGAATCGCGAAATCTAATTAAACGGTTGCTTGGCTGTCTGTAAACACTCATATACTGTGGTTGAACGTCTCTGGGGGGGATGTGTACGCACTGTGTAAAAGGGAGATGAAAGAAGCATTGGCTCACATGCGCGTACAGACACGTGGTAACGGAAAAGGTGCGGTGCGATCAAAATTTTTGGGAACATCCTGCGAACACTTGACAAAAGCTGAAGCAATTTACCGTTTCGAACACGATTCGTGGTTTACAGAGGTCAGTCTAAGCGACCCGTTACCGATTTAATTCTGTCGAGTGATTGAGAAATGAAAACAACAGGACAGCCCTGAATACTAACAATTTATTTGCTATTTCCAGATGTGACTGAAAACGCTGATTATTAGTGTAGAAACCAAGAACCTGATTCGAAACGGAGAAGTACCGATCGTTGGATCTACTTTTGCTTCGTTCGCGAATAATCTAGAAAAGGAGAAATGATTTATGTTACAGTATGTTACAGTGTAAGAGGTTTACACGTGTCTGTACGTGTTTAGAGATGTCCTGGCACGACACCAAAGCACGTGACTCGACGGATAGACGATCCGTTATAAAGTGGATGGGGGTGGATCGGAGTCACCGATTTAAACGCCGTGTTTCTCGAATCAGGTACGAATCAGCGACCGAGTTTAATCGACTACAACAGCGGGCCACGAGTCGCGCGCGAGTAGTCAAACGAAACAACCGAGGGAAAAACGGAGGGAGAAAGCACGCGTCGGGGTTTCGTACGGGGGTTGTTATCGCGCGAGGAACTGCGTCAAACGGACGAGTCGACCCAACGATGTGTTGCACGTGGTGTGTGTATGCGTGTTGGTTGTGTACAGTTCGACCAACAAAAATCTCGAGTGGTTTTCGCGGTCGCGCTTGCGTCCTCCCGTCACCTCCGTTCACCCCTCTTCCCTTTAACGCTAATGCGATTAATTAGAAATTTTATATCTCATAAAAAGCCTTGTCTGAGGTAGTGCATATATACATATCAAATTACCCTGTACCATAATTTTTCCCGCTTTCGCGACACTCCGTGTCTGTGTGTGTGTGTGTGTGTGTGTTTCTGGCCAGACGTGGAAATTCATTATCGTGAAAAGTTTGAGGCTAAACTCGTGTTATACCGAGCACGCGAGACTCGATTCACGCCATAGCGAAAGATATTTTAAGGATGATTTTTATTCTTAACTTTTTGAATCACGTGTGATTCGATTGTCCAATTTCTAATTTAATTTAATATTTAATGGTTAGTTTCGAATCGGTTTTGCCGATGGGGTGAACCGATCTCGAGGCTCGATGTCAACAACTTACCCAAACTGCGTGTTTCGCTTCAACGTTAGTATATTTTGAATTTGTTCGTTGTGATTAGTCGTTCCAAAATTCGTTTCAAAACTGCGCGCGATGCGTGAAACATATTTCTCGGCATACAGTGACTCCGTGAAATAACGAGCGAACAAATGTGTAAACTCCGATGTCGCCCGTTTAACACGTTGACTGTGTTTCATCCAAAACATCCCCAACAAAAAGCAACGGAATAACAGATTGGATTTGTTGAAAAATAAAATCGTTCAATTGATATTTCATCGAATCAAGGTGTTAAACGTGGTACAGAAGTTGTTCTTGATTACGTTGTTCAAGGGAGAACATCGAATATACAGGCAAAGAGAGTTTCTGCAATTGTGTATACCTCTATGAAATGATACGATCGAACGGTGCCGAAATTACCGTCTTCGCTTACCTACACGTATATACAACAGGCGTGTGTGTCGACGATATACTCTCTCTAATGTACAGTACAGGCTAAGAAGAGTAACAAATGCTATTTTACAATTGTCTTTATACAAAGGATCGATGGTACGTGCTTCGATCGCGAGCCTGAATGGACAGCATCGTCTGTTATCAAATATTTCGACAATCGAATTGCGACGTGTTCGAGCTGTTCCTCCAATCGAATCAACGATTCGGTTGTTCCGGGAGACGCTTTTGATTCTCTACGTCCCGACGAGAAATCCTTGCGTCCTCGTACGCTGTGATTCCACGCGAATTTCTCGTCAACGACGATCGACGCGAGAGCGTTTTTGTTTTTCTTTTCATTATCAGCTACGGATTGGATTGTCTTAATCTACGGTTGGACCAAAGGGTGTTACGATCGTCTGTGTATCGAGGAAAATATACAATGTGTTAATGAATTGAACGACACGACCGTCGCTTTCGAAACTAAACTCAGGAAAACACGCTCGTCTCCGTGAGTTTAAAAAAGTTATCGTATCTTTGAACCGCTCTTGAAGTCTGCGAGAAAAAGGGTCGACTTTCAATGGATTAGTTACGCGAGGACCAAAGTTCGAACGGATCCTGCGAGGATTCGTCAACATCTGGAACATCATTCGTGAAACGATCCAACCCGAAGATAAATAATCACGGTTTGATGCGATCGAATCAGAGGGCAGCTGTTTACCTTTTCGCTTTTAGTCAAGATTGAACAGAACGTTTATCGCTGAATTTGAAAAGGAGGAAAAACAGAAGTGTACGGGGGGAGAGGAAAGTTAAGACCACTCAGGAACGGCAAGTTTTCGGGTTTGAAATACGTTGTCAGCCGACGCCATATCTGCGAGCAAGCGTGATGGCCGGCCAACGAAAAAAGCCACCCTCGAGGCAGCTATCAATCCCCATGCTTCCCTCCCTCAGTAAGGTTGCCAACCCGAGCCACCCTAAAGTCTCGCGAGAATATTTGCAGCGGGAACCCGCCTACCCTGTCTTCGGATCCCTCGAAATTTCCACGCGATTCACGGCTGTCATGCGTACAGGGATGCGAGGAGGAGAAAGGAGCTCGATAAAGCGTCACGAATTGTCGATTCCAGAAGAAAAACAACATTCGTGGGTGCGATGCGAGGGAAAAAGATCATCGGTTATTTAACATGTGAATATCACAGAAGTATTACAATAATAAAACAAAATTAATTTCGAATATCTTTAAAATTAATACGACTGTCATAATATGAATTATTTGTTCATATTTAACACAAGATTATTGACAGAATTATGCTTAGAAGTTACAATTAACGCGCATCGAAAAATCGTGATTTGTGTTTAATGGGGTAGAAAAAGAAAGACGCATCGTAAAGTAACAAGAGTTTCAATTTGAAAATGTAATTATTCGTAAACGTCACTTTTTATTAGTCGTTTATTTATCTGTACATAAAACGAGAATATCGTTAAATCACAGGTTGGATCGTTTAACGAACGGTTCAGATGATTCCGATTTGTACACTGTCGCGAATAAATGGATGATATACCCTGCGTGACCCGGGTCATGCGTATACGTCTATGATTTATCAGATAAAAAAACAAGCGAGTCGGAGATTCGTTGAGATTCGCGCAACAAACGATTTCATTCAGCTAAAGACATCAAGGTTTTCGGACGCGTTCAAATGTAGAAAAAGAACTTACGATTATCGTTATTGGCAAGCTCCGAGAATATAGAAAATTGAAATTGAACGATGGCAAACGATAATCGTAAATTCTGAGCGCAGGTGTGCTATTGTTTGCCGGTTAACGAAAGTAGCGATCAGCAGTGTCAGCTCGTTCCGTGAGATTTGGCCAACTTCCAGCGAGTAATTAATCGAATTAAAGCAGGCTCGTTAACGCTTCTTTCCTTCTCTTTTATTTTTATATTCCGAACTCCTGTTGCATCGTTTTCTTTAACAGGTTTCCAAACTCCATTCGTTTAATCTTTCCACGATCGGGAACAACTTTCAACAGTTCGAAATTTGTGTTCTGGCGAACCAATCGGACACCAGAAAATACACCGAACATATTCTACTTTGAGAGATTCTACTAGGAATAAACGAATGCGTAAAAGTCGGTTGCTCACTCAAGTACTGTGTCATTTAGAAAATTTGTAGACTGTGATAATTATTGATATTAAGATTATAATAACTCGTATCATTGATTTTGGCAGAACGATAAATTCTAAAGCAATATACATAGAGACCCTTAAAATCCAAGAACTACTACTTGAATTTTATAAGAACTTCGTTCAGAAACCTCGTTGCAGAGATGAACATAAACCAATTTGACCGAGGAATCACGAAACAAACGACAGAACTGATATGCTATCTTACCTTTGCGTACAGTGCTAACAATAATGCGGTATAACGCCGAATCTCGTCTCGTAGATTCACCATGAGACTCGTGTCTTCGTTGTCGCAGGCTTCGCGGTTGAACGCAGTGATCGAGGTCAGCGATTCGTCGGACAGCGACGAATCGTCATGGTAGTCGTCGTCGTCGTCGTCGTCGAGTAATCGCGCGAGGACAGAGAAAGGTATCGTTCAGAGAGAGAGATTGATCGATGGTTCACTCACTGGTGTCGGATGTATGCACGGGAGTGGTAGCCGGCGTGTTCGATGGTTGGTGCGGTGTCGGCTGCGTTGGTATCCCGAGGGACGCCAGGAGCGGCCGGGACACTGCACCAGAGGTGGCTGTCGGTGGTGGCGGGCTCTCCTGCCCGACGAGCAAGCTCGCGGGCGGGAACCCGAAGAGCTGGGATCACTGGAGCCTCGGCCAATAGTTGCCGGTCAAGTCCGGGGTTTGCGAGGGAATCTGTACTGGTACCGAGACGCCAGCTGATATCACACCTGAAACAGATTTAACATTTCTTTTCTTCGCGATCAGTTAATAAGATTTATGTGGGGACAGATTTAGCCATGGAATTTCAAACTTAATTTCGACTGAAAAGAGCGGAAATAATGAAACTTATTGAAAAAAATTATAAGATTAATTCGTTTGTGATATTAGAATGATATAATGTAAAATATGATTATATTTATAACCAAAGGGTGCATGCTTGGACAGTGTATCGCTTCAGAATCTTGTATCATATTACAAAGAGAGTGGTGCCACTGGAGGGACATAATTTACCAGGGTATTTTAAAATGCGAAATTTAAGTTTTATTTATAGTATAAAAATAAATAGATTCATAAGCATTTGTAACGCTTTACTTCCGAAATAATGAATCTACTTTTCGGAAGCTTTGGTGGAAAAAGTAAATTAGATTCGAAAGTATCCAAAAATGCTCCGAGTGCAAAGGGTTAAACCGAATCAATTTTCTTCTCTAACCAAAGTCCACCGAACACGCAGCCGTCTTTCTCCCCGTAACGGATCGTCGGACAAATTACCGAGTCAACGAAACCGACAAGCCGTGTTCCCTCGCCGATACAGCTCGCCGTAATCGAGCAGATGAAGCGTGCATACCACGGAAAGCGATACGTGAATGGTGGATCGGCGAGCGGAGCAGACGAGACAAGCAAAAGCGTCGAAAGCGGCGACCGGCGACGAGGATAGGAACATGGTGAAAGTTCCCCGCGCTCATGCACGTAAAACGATTATGATGAATAAGTTGCGGTTCGGTTCCGCACGTAAGAAACGAGAACGGGTAAGAGCGGGGCGGGAAAGACGGAAAGAAGGCAACATCGGGGCTACGAGGGGAGAGAAAGGACAAGAGGAATGCCGCGCGTGTTCCGCAGTATTCCACCATTCTACGGCGTTCCACTCCATTCCTGTAGATACGCCGCGCACCCCCGTATTTCCTCCCCTTTGGGTTCGCACGTTATTGAGCGCTCGCCCAGCCGAGGCGAGACCCAACCCATCCACATCCTCTGTTCGTCCCCCCCCCCCCCCTGTATACTCTGAAGAGAGGAAGAGCCGCTGCGAACCGATTCGACAGAGAAGGAGAAAGAATCAAAGCCGACCGAAGAGAGAGAAGAAGAAGAACCAGGACTACCGTGAGGAGGAAGAAGAGGGTTAAGCCTCCACAGTTTTCGTTAAACGAGGAAGAAGAGGGTGTTGGAGGGAAAGGGGGAGAGAGCAAAAACTGAGGAAGGAGAACGAAAAGTTGTCGTGGAAAGAAGAACGAACCAGAGAGGGTGGACTACGGGGAACACGGAGAAAGTGAGAATCGAGAAAATGGAAAATTTAGCAGCTACGTTGTCGAGCGGGGGCGGGAAACCACCGAACACACCATTCTTCGATTCAGCCTGCTGCCGGGCGCCATACGAGATTTGTTTTAAAATCCTTTTACAGTTCGACCGCGCCTCGACCACCCCCCGAAACCGTCCTACCCTCTGGGTACCATCCCTCTGCGAAAAAATAATCGTTGTGTAGATTGCGTGTAAAAAGGTTCCTAAGTAATCCACCCCCTCCCCGCTCTATTTCGTTTTTTATGTATAAAAGTTTTGCGGATACCGATTTTTTATTATTCAAGGATTTTTAGTCACTTTCTAATTTGATCGGAAATCGTGGATATTTATTAATGCGGCGATGAAACGAAGAAACGATCGTAATAGGGTCGTTAGGAATAGGACGCGGGAATAGTACATAATATTACGTACCAAGGGCGAAAAATGAGTGATTGGCGCCTGAGTCGAGACAATATAGAGACGATGGTGAGAGTCACCTTGCGCCTGTATTACGTACGTTATTTTTTGAACCAGAGGGCGCAAAACTCGGGCTTTTAATGCCTATTTGGCGAGCGCAAAGTGCCCGATTCTTGCCCCAGGGCGCAAAATATTTTACTTCTCGCCCTAAGGCACTTTTGCGCTCGCCAAATAGGCATTAAAAGCCCGATTTTTGCTCCCTCTGGTTCAAAAAAATTATTTTCTGTACGTACGTTTCAGGCGTATTTCCGGCGGAACAAACTTCCTCGCGTCCGTTAAACGTATTTTCCACTCGTGTCGTTCGCCGCGCGGTAACTAGTTTCTCGCAATGACGCGCGTGCTTCTGTCCTTTCCTTCTTCCTTTTCTTCCTTTTTTTTTTTAACCATCGTCTGCTCGCGGCTACATGCTCAGAATTCTCGAGTGTGTGTAATCAAGCGACAGTTTCAATGGTACAGAATGAGTATGTTTCAACGGGAAGCTTGTGTTCCGTAAACTCGACACGCGTCGAGTGGCGCGAGTACGCGATACGAATCGAAATTTTCCTCTGCTCCTTTCGTCGCCGTTCCACGTTTCCATTTCGTTTCGCAACTTTATCTTCGATGAAAGCGACGCATCGCTCTCGAGGCTTTTCAGAAACCGAAGAATCATTGTTTACAGTACTTGCCTGTCAAGAGCGAGGTGTGGTTGATAAAGTTTTTATGCCGATTTAAGAGAGGGACTTCAATCGACAGGTCGATAAAAATTGACAAGATAAAAGTTTAGAGTTTGAGGAACGTTTGGGGGACTCTTGTGTGTTCTTTTTCAAAATCACTTGTAACAAATTGATGTGTAACAGGACTAAAAGAATATTTAATACAGGGGTACTTTTTTCAAATTGCCTCTATTTTGGAGGAGTAAAATGTTTTATACTATTTAATACAATTGCCACGCTAAAGACTTGGTCAGACAAAGCATTTATTTTGATCAAATTTTACCTATTATTATTACAATTCTTCGTAATTTCTATTATCCAGAATTTGGAGTACCTAATACGACGATTTCTAATTAAGTAATTGAAAGGATATTAATAATGCAAGCGACAAATTTCACACATATGGGTGACGTGGCAGTTAAAGTGTTAAGCAAAATTAATATGTCGCATGTGCTTTATAAGAACCTAAAATTAATCTAATCACTTGGAAGAATAAACACAGTGATTAACAATACGAAGTTAATTAAACAAAACAAAAAAAGAACGTCTTCGTGTGTAAAAGATTAACAATCATAAAAACCCATGCAACTAGGTATCAACATCCATGCACGAGCCATAAAACACCTCCAGAAGCGACACAGTCTCTTGTAAAGGGTGCAAGACTGCTCGCAGACCCGGTTGCTCCCGACCTTGATTAACGCGTAAGCAGAGGTGGCGAGGAAGCGGGTACCGGTAGACGGCCTTGAAGATTCAGCAAAGAACAAACAAACAATCCTTAAACGGAAACTCACCAGTAGCGGTCGAGGTCGTTGGCTGGTAGGGCGCACCACCTGGTCCTGCAGGCTGTCCTCCGGGTGTAGTGGGGGTTCCACCATGAGAGGTCGGTATACCACGATGGGGTTGCGAGTGCGCAGCAGTGCTGTGTGCGTGGGAGTAAGACTGCGTCAACGAGTGAAGAGGCTCGTGGAACACGTACGCTGGATATCCTTCGGCGCGTTGCTGAAGACAGCTTCCACCCATTGATCCGCCCAAGCTGCTTGACATCGAGCTGCGAGAAAACGGATCCGTGTCAGAGGAAAATGCTAACCGGACGGGACCAATTTTCGCGATCTACACAGGATCTCGCAACGACTTCCGTCAAACGATCTGGCGAGCTTTACCAGGCCTTTTTCCACTGGTTCTGCCGCGTCGAACGGCTTCTTCGTGGCTAACGATCTTTTTAACCGAACAAATCGGGACGCGTCACGGTCGAAGCTGTACAGTTACCGTTCTTGAAATCCTGGCACGACCGGACAAGAAGAGATTGCTCGTGTACGTTTTTATATTTGAAGTGAAACGCGAATGTGGTCGACAAATCGTGGATACAAAGGATACAACACTGAACTTCGACATTGTACGGGGCACGGAAATCGTTGCGAGAATTTAGATCGTATCTTTTATCCGAAATCTTTACAATGGTTCGAGCCGAATAAAGTTCTAGATCGATCGACAAATCCCCGAACAATAAATCACGACTATCATGCTGTCGGCGTGTGCGATAGAACAAGCGACTATGTATTTTGATTTTAATCGAAAATAAAAACTTATAAAAAATTAAAAACACGTTAACACCTTCACTGCCACCACGAGTTTATTTTAGCCAACAAATTAAGAGACAAAGCTAGGCTGTGATAATTTTAACTAGTAGATTGAAACGGTACGTCAAAAAATTAATTCTTAACATTAGAACTACCGACATTTTATGTATACCGACTTTCGAGTGGAAAATAAAATAGAAAAAGAAATAAAGAATGAAATATATATTAGCATGTACAGTAGGTGTTCATCTTGATAAAAATTAACACACGTTTTAATAAAAGAATCTTGATAAATTTTGTGACTTAATTTAAGAAACCTTCTACCAGTCATTTTGACTGATTCGGTAGTTCTAGTGTTAATCTCGTTGATAACGCGTATGATCGTGTGTGGGCTGTTTCAAGCGTGTCCGTGAACGGCGTTTAGAGTATAATTACCTGTAAGTGTCAGGCATCGTAGCGATCGGCTGCGGTATCGACGAGTACATGGCGTTGAATCCGGCGTTTAAGGGTAACCGTGGTGTGGCAGGGGTTGCAGCCGGGGGTGCGGCGCTGCTGCTACCCCCGCTGCTGCCGCCTCCGACTACCTGATCGACGGCTGCTCTCCTTTGGTTCCGTAACTTCTCCTCTCGACGCCACTTCGCCCTGCGATTACTGAACCACACCTGCAACCGACGCAATGACGGTGCTTTTGTCACGATAAGGGGCGTCACTCCGCGCGATGTATTCGCATTATCCGCACCTATCCATCCTCGCAACTCTCACGCGTTCATTCTGCTTTTTCACGCTCGCCTTTCTTTCATTCTCTCCTCCTCCAATCATCCATTTTTACTCCCATTCCATCCTCCTCCACCCTATTCGTTGCTCCACTCCTTTCTCGTTTTTCCTCTCCCCCTTCCCACTTTTCTCTTTTTCTATTCACGACCAAGCCCAGCCAGCCATGCGATAACAGCGTGAAATCTAGATACTTTTTTTCTACCACCCCCGCGCAGGAAAACCCCGGGTCCCTGACTGCAGCCGAGTTTGCACGAGACTCTCTCTCCTGCAGTTTGTTAATTGCGATTGAGCAGTTGTCGAACGGGAAATTGAGTTACTCCCGTTGCACTCCCTTGTGCCTTTCTCTCCCTTTCGTTTCACGGATGCTTTCTCGTCTCGTCGTTCTTTTTTCTTTTATCTTGACAAATACTCGTTTTCGGACGACGCGATCGAGAGTGCGTGGCACAAGCAACGGGAGATAAAAGGCGCGTAATCTCGATTTTTCTGTCAAGAAAATGGTATTGAATTTTTAGCTTCGTTGCGTCAGGAAACAGTCCATAAGAAAAGGGATGTAGAATCAAGAAGTTGACTCGTTTAAAATATTTGCTAAAGTTTGTACAAAATTAGAGGGAACGTGTCGATATTCGGTTGTAACTGGATGACGTGACGTTAATACACGGATTCGCTGTTAAGGAGGCTATCAGAAACGCGCCATCGATGACAGATTTTCTCGAAGATTTCCCGCGCAAGCTCTCGAGATGACGGCTATAATAACCCGTAACCTGGAGCATCGAATCGGAGCTTAAGTTCTTTGTCGCGCTTCCACGGATTTCCTGATTTCGAAAGATACCTCCTCTCGTCGCTGTAAGAGGATTCTCTCTCCCTTCGATATGTCGATTTGCCCCGGATCCCCCAAGCGCATAAACACGTTCCAGATTAAATCGTAATTTTTCCCTCCGATGCGTTTCGTGCTCTCCCTCGTTTCCCTCGAGTTTACTAAATATTCCTCCAGAAAAATAAACAAACAAAAGAAAAAAACACCGGCGTTCTATAAAATTCAACGAATCGATTGCTCGGCTCATTTGCACGGAGATAAATGGAAAAAAGGAACGCAACGAGCACACATTTCGATTCGCGGGCCCGCGCTTTTATTAATAGCCGACAATCGCCACGTCGGCTAAATTCGTTTCGTGGAAAGCGCTTAACGTTTGCACGATAATGAGAATAACGATATAAAAAATTCGATGGCCAACAACGAGGGAAACTTTCTCAATTACCATATGCCCGCCCAGGACGTTAACAATGCACAGCCAACGGCATTATTTCCCTCGATTCCACCGCTAATTTGTATGCATTCGGTCGAGTTATTGATGAAACGAAAAATATATTCAGAAAAAAAAAGAAATATATGGAGAAACGATTTGCCTCGCGATTGTTAAATGATATCGAGGCATTACAAGGTGTTTCGAACAATTTCTAAAGGGACACTTACTTGGATGAAGCTCTTCGTGGTGTGCGTTGGATGTCGCAGTGAAACTGGACGTGTATGGTAAGACGTATGAAGACTATTTATTAAGGATATGGATGATTAATATAAAAATGTATTAATTTCCAGTCAACAAAGACAGATTATTGTACAAAAATATTTTGAAGAAATTTTCGAGATCGAAATGAAACAATGTGTTTTCGAATCGAATGAATTCGAGTTTAATTCCAGGGACGAAAGTTTTCAATTGAAAGGATGCGGGGACCACCGTGGTCGACGAAGAAAATTCAGGATTATTTTTATCCTTGGCGAAACTTGATCTTGAACACTGCACAACACACCCGGCGGCCTTCAATTGAATCACGAGCGGGAGGGAAAAAAAAAAGCAAATAAAATAAATTTCATCCTGCCAGCGACGTAGCAAATCGTGTTCTAGCACCCCACTGGCAAATATTCCACCATTCGCCGGCAGCGAGCTCCTTTCGCCCAATACCGTCGTTCGTCGTAAACTCGTCCTACCACGTCCCGAAAACTCGTTTGAATCGATCCATTCGGAATTCCACGAACCCGGTTCACCACCGTTCCCGTCCCTCGCGGCGAACGCGTACCTTCTACTTTGATTGGCAATGTTTAGAAGATGGCGTCGCATCCGAATTTTAAGAAGATCGTATCACACGTCACATCTCTCGATTCTTCGTGATCCTTTTCTTTCCGTCAACGAACGATTTTCGTCTCCACCTTTATTCACGAGACGCATTTTCAGATTCCGAGATTCTCGGTTCCGTTTCATTTTGAAAGATATTAATCCTTCAAAATACTTTCGTATTAAATCTCTCTTTACCCGTTTCAGAATCCTGATTAACCTTCGAAAAAGGTACAAATATAGTCTGCCGTCCAACCAGAAAGGATTAAATCGTAGAAAAACAACCCTTCCTCGTCAAAGGTAAAATGGACACCGAGGAAAGACATTCGCGAAAGACGAGCTGGGATAGTTCTTAGGAAACGCGTGAAATATCGCGAATCACAGGGAAGTTCGGCCATCGCGCACATGGGATATTCGTGCAGCGCCATAGATGATAATCGGGCAACGGCGGTGTTGCGCGGCATGGCGAAACTCGTGCGAGTATTCAAGGTATAGGTGGAAAAGCGAGGAACAACCAATCAGAGGGCAACCTCCCTGGGGACTCGACGTTGCCATGGTTGCGTTCGAACCCTCTTAGGCTGTCTGCTGGATCTCTCACAACCGGCTCGGGATATACCGCACCGCGATGTGGCGTTTCGTAACGTTTCCCTGTCGTGGCTCGCCGTGCCGGCGGGAGTCCGCGCCATGTCCAACCACGCCAAGCTTTGTTTTACCCCGTAGCCTCGACTACTCAGCGTCTATTCGCTCTCTTCTCCCTTCCCCTCTTTCTCCGTTTGTTCGTTTGTCCGACGACGGTCGAGATCCGTTGGTGGAACGATTCCTTTTCTACCCCCCCTTGCCCTTCTCTCTGTCCCTCTTTTCGTTTATCTCGCCGGTATCTATCTATCTTTCTCGTTCAGTTACTGTCCCTTTCTCTTACTCCTCTGTCTCTCCCTCTTTTTCACCCGGTGATCCTCCTTCTCTGTTTCCCTCGCACTCACTGCCTTTGCCTCTCGCACCGGCACTCCCGGTTTCCTGCACTTAGCAAGATCAATACCAGCCAACGAGGCTTGAAAACATGCGTCAACATGGTCTTGCACTGTTTGTACGTCCACATAACGCTCAGCGCCCGGTTACTACCATCGACGCGAAAGCCCGCCGGCCACTTCACCACCCCCTATAACCCAGGGTGAGGCCAGGTGAGAGGGAGGGCGGTCGGATAGCAAGAGGGTCGAACACAGGCCGAGCCAACGGCACCGCGCGGCCAAACAATGTTCGATAAGGCTGCGTACATATTAGCTCGTATACACACGGTCACTCCCCTTCCTCCCAGCCTTCGTGACTCGAGCAACCGTGGATGTTATATTAATTAATTGCGATACACCGTGCAACCTGGTATTACCATTAAGCCGTACGAGAGTGTCGAAACAGATTTCAAGCATCGATTCTTTTATCCTCGCTGGCTCCGATTTTCGGACCGGAGATCCCGAGGTCGACAAGTAACGCTGGGTGTCGCGCAAAGACGTAAAAGAGGCCAAGAGAAAAGAAAAACCGGTGGGAGGATAAAAATCCCCCGAGGTCGTCCGTGCTCACGGAGATTTCCAGTCGTCGAAGGTGTCTAACGTCCCCACGTCCCCACGTACCGTGGTCACGCGTTTAAAGCGTTTAAACCGAAAGGACGTCGTCGCACTTACCAGCCGCTCCCTTCAGGAGCACCGGCACCCCGGTGGCTAGAAGACGTCGAAAACGGAAAGGAAGAGCGAACTAGGAACCTCGAAAAGAGAGGGGGGAAAAAGTGGAAAACGCTGAAACGAGAAAGGGATACGGACGAGAAGGGAAAGAAAAAAAAGAAAGAGGAAAGAGAGAAAAGTGGATGGAGCGTACGAGAAAGAGGAGGCACACGCCGCATTCGCACATTCACACTCACCTGGATACGTGCCTCAGGCAATCCAATCTTCTCGGCGAGACGCTCCCGTGCAAACACGTCCGGGTAATGTGTCCGCTCGAATTCTAAAACGAAACCCGTTTGCAACAAGTGCTCGTTATTAAACGTGCCTCCGCTGGGTTGGATGCTGTGTGTTTCGCGCTCGTAGGTGCATGCACGCATGTGTGTACGGGCAACACGGTACGTAACGCGCGTGTGTGTAATTCTGTATTAATCGTGCATAATTTCGATTCAACCCGGGACAAGATTAAAAGGATAATTATCGACGATACTCGAACTGAGCCCGACTTGAATGGCCGCGGATCCAATTAAAGCAATTCTACCGGCCGCTCGTGGAGCCGTGAGAGGAGCGATATTTCGAGGAAAGCAGCAATTTATTTCGCCCGTCTGAATACGTGCGTGTGCTCGATCGCGGAAAGCTGAAGATGCCCGGTGCTTTTCACCTTGTCGTTGGTACATTGAAAGTTTTGAGAATCTAATTTGTATAATACATCTGCTAGATCTACAATCGTTTCTGCTGCAATTCTCAAAACTGTCAGCGTGATCCTATTCGAGTTTTTCAATAAAATGGTACCAAAAGAACGGTGTACTGCTACTAACCTTTCTCCAGGCTGTCGATCTGTTCGTTGGAGAACGAGGTTCGATTGCGTTGCAGTTTCCGCTTTAGCCTCAATCGAACCTGCGAATCTTCGTCGCCGGACGAATTGTGCTCCGAGTTGCCGTCCGACGTCGTTTCCTGTTGGTGCGACAACAAAGAGCCAGTGTCTGAAAGCACAAACGAACAAGAACGCGATCAATTAAATTACCAGAGCCCTTGTATCGAGCTCGAAGATTATTACCAAACGATTCAACTTCGTGAGTCGTTTGTACCGCGTAACGGGGGAGTAACGCAAAGACGACAACGTTTACCGAATTAAAGCTAAAGGAACATGTGTTGGCCCACCTATTTGGCTAATCTAGCGAGATAGAAGAGGATCCGCGAGGAAGCGGCGAAAATTCGTAAGAGGTAGGCGACCATGGTCGATTTCTAGGAACGGTGTGCCATTCGAACTTTCCGCCCCTTTGGTTCGAGGAGAGCGATCCAATTAAGGGAGAGGGAGACCAGAAGCGTACCTATCAAGGGGTATCCCGGTGGTATCCAGTTCCAGTGATTTCGCAACGAGCGACGCGGACTAACGTCCTCCGGATTCCTAGGCATAGAGAGGGACTAGGCGGTTCGCATAGTCTTCGGCTATTTGTGTTGGTGCGTACGCGCGCACACGCTCGCAGAGAGCCGTCGTCGGCTCCCGGTGAGCCGCGATTACTTTCCGCCTCCGCGCACCGAACCCTCGCCTCGCCTCTTTCCATCCCTTCCAATACCTTCCTGCCATTTTCCCTTTCCCTCTGGCTCCCCGTGTCCGTCCCTCCGTTACTCTCCACCATCTACCTATATATTTGCCCTTACGCGGTATATATGTATTTCTAGCCGTACCTATATATCGTCCGCTCGTCAGCTGCTCGCTTTCTCGTTCGCTCATCTCTCGCGCATCGCACCCACCCCTTGCCACGACCCTACGAAATCTCTCACCCTACCACCTTCTCTCGCATACCCTTCAACCGATTCGAAATACCGTCACCCTCGAACATACACTCGGTGCCTGCAACCTCTTCGTCACTCCAACGAAATCAACCCCCCTTCGACCGTACCAGCCCTCACGGAGAATATTCCCTTTTCTGTTCTTGCTAACACTCATCCGCTGGCCGCGTAACGACCAACGAATTCGGACTAGAATCCGTTTCGCAGGCCGGACCGTTTGGCTTTAATTTTCTAGGCACCAGCGTCGTACAAGGGTTCGATACACGAGGGGGTTGATCGTCGATCTTCGAGCGAATTAAAAAGCTTGTGGAATGATTGTGACCGGTGAATTTTATTTGCATCGTTCTGACTAACGACTGTTGAAGATCGTTTGTCGTAACAGAAAAGATTGAATATTTTCCACGTGTCCAGGTGTCAGCCGTTGACGAAAATAATCTACCGACTATAATTTCTGTAATCTGCTTATCGAAGCGCGGTTACGCCCGGAATTGTCGTCGGTGGAACAATTTCGGACTCGTTCCGGACCGCAGGCTCCGATTACCGTGATCCTATTAGAGGAGACGTTTCGATTCAACGAGACCAGGTATGCTTTTCTTCGGTAGTCGAAACTGGCTTGAACGCGAGGCATCGTGGAATTACAGCCCAGCACAATGCCGGGGGTGAGGGATGGTGGTTCGTTCGCAGAAGGCTCGTAAAAACGAGAAAGGCGAGGGTGTCACGCGCCCGCGTACCACCAGATTATAATACCTCGAGGGTGCTCCCTTGACTTTTACCTTCCTTCGAGCATTGTGGATCTGCCAACGCTCGAGAAGAAGTGGATCAACTATTGAGACCGAATTCCTGCGAACGTTCGTCTGATTGTATAGCGTCTCGACCGCGTGAAAGGAGGAAGAAAAAATATATATCCTACAGAAGCACGTACACTTTGAAGAGCAACGACAATTCTACCATGAGAAACCTTCCACGTGACAATTGAAGTGCAAAATAATTCATCGCGGAATAATCGTCCGATAAAGAATGAAAATTTCTAACGAATAGTCTTTTTATAACCGCAACAGTTGTACTAAAATCGTAATCTAAATTCAAATTGTTATATCGTCATTCACCCTACGCGATATTTTTAGCAAAGATATTAATATTACGTTACCCAATCAGCCATTCGTAACTGAATCATTTCAATAACGGAACACTAATTTTACCACTGCTTTCAATAAATTCCGAACAACTAACAATACTTTCGTTAATTATACAAGCATTGTGCGCACGTAACTCTGATTGTGAGTGGTAATATATATTGAATCGCGTCTATTTATGCCACGACGGCTTCCTTATTTAGGTGCAACGAGGGTGTGACGATAAAAGGATCGTTGTTAACACTGATGTCGACAGCAAGATGATAGGGCAGGCTCTTACGCGAGCAGCAAATCGGACTTGACAATTAACGTGTATAATTAGAAACTCACCGCTTCGTTTGAGCAGGGAATCGTCACGACCGTGAAGTTGGCTGCCTGGTAACAGAGACTGGCCAGAGCCGGGGGTAGCCGCCGTTGGAATTCCCGTGGCCAGGGGATGATGAGAGGGTGTAGCGGAATACCATGCCGGGGGCCAACCTGCAGCCTGTCCATTGAACATCCGAAGCTTATCGTAGACACTCTCGGCACCCTGGTGGGCCTGTACCGCTGCCGCCTGTTGCTCCTTTTGCGAGGCCAGGTTCCTCAGCACCCTGTTAATGGACGACACCTACGGACCACGAAGAATCGGAATTACAAAGCTGCGCCACTTCACAATAACGTCAATAACGACAATGCTGTCGCTTATAAGAAACCCTCGTGACAGGAACATTAACGATGACAAATTTTGAAGGATCATTTCGTACGCTGTCGAGCATGTTATAGGCTTCTCCAGGGAAAATGGCGACGTATGAAATTATTCCAAAGGGTTAATTATCACGTCTAGGCATACTGCTTAACCCTTTCGAGCCAAGCGCCGCATATACGCGGCATCCACGCGACGACCTGTGGGTACGAGCGCCGCATATACACGGCATCGAAATGATGCGTATACAAATACAGAAACCACGCGCACTGTGCATATTTCCTGCGCGTAGTTTCCATTCAGTGACGGTACTTCGGCGGACGGGACTGCCGTAGCGAAAGGGTTAATAGCTTTTAAGCATAAGACGGATGGTAGTACTTTCTTTCTCCAGGAAAGATTAACCTGCTCGACAGCGTACGAAAAAGCAACAGTAACAACGGACTACGGATGGAGAGAAGAAAGCGTTTAATCGATTACCGTGAATTCCGAACGTCATTCGCGCTTAATTAAAGACGGAAGGATGAATGAAAACGGTGGATCACGGAAGAAGGGACAACACTTTGAAAAGTTTCGTCCGACTTCTTTTCTCGTGGCGCGACAATCATTTCCATAGTTACATTGGTTGCCTCTCGCTCGCCATCTCTTCCATACAACCCCTCGTCCACCGGATTTCTTTCTTTCTCTTTCTCTTTAGCGACCTTCGCGTTGAGGGAGAGACTACCCAGATGAAAGGACACCGCCATCCAATTATTATTACATAAAACGGTTTCCATGGCTCTTCGCTCCCCCTAACCAACGGCAGGCACGGTCTTCTTCACCTTGTACCGCGACCGAACCACTGGCTAACTCTAAAGTTATAACGAGCCACGGGAGCGAGCCTTGCGCTCTCGACTCGTACATAATAGTCTCGCTGTTCTACGTTGTACCCCCCTCCACGTCCACCCTCTATTCCTTCTTTATCCCTTCCTCTCTCTCTCTCTCTCTCTTCTGATTCAACCCCCAACATCGACTTGCAGCAGCAGGTCTAACATAGCCCGAACTGCACTGCTCCCATGGATCCCTGACGGATGGAGGATATCGAGCGAAGCTTCTTAATTACGGGCTTCACGTTGAAAGGTTCGACGAGAGAGGTACGACGAGTGCCAAAGCCGATCCTTCTCGCGTGGCTCGACTTTAAGACCTGCGAGAATAATGGTTGTATGCCGTCGGGTGCCAACGACGTTGTTGGTTCGAGTGCTGCGTACAGGGGCTCGAGACCCGGGTCAAGTGGGGCCCGCGTTATTACGCCGAATGAAAGCCGATAAATTCAATCGCGCTTTTTGTTTGCGCCCCGAAATGGGATCGATTCGAGTCGAGTGCTTAGATTCTATATGTTCTCGAGTAACGATTCATAATAAGCGAAACACCCTTTATACGCGTTCAATGGCAACTGAATCTCCGCGATCGCGAACCGTTTTGCGTGCACCTTTGTTTGCCACAATAGTACACGCTCGAACAATAGAAATCGATTAAGAGAAGCAAAGATATCTTGTCTATTTCTTCGACTATATAACAAAAGTATTATTGCCGAGTATTTATTCACGTTTTACTTTCATTTTCTCCAAATCTTTTTCTAAGAACTGCCAATTCACCCCCGCGGCCCACGAAAACAAAAAGTGATCTCGCGGCAAACCGAGCTACGTTCCTTAACCAAAATCAATCCAACAGGGGGGGGGGGGGGGTTCGGAATCGAAAGTTCGTATTGCAAGATTCGCCTCAATCCCGTGGAATAATGGCTGAGGGAGAACGGAAAGGACGTTTCCAGACTAACTGCACGTACCGACGTATAACCTAGCTAGGTAGCCAGCTAGCTAGCTGCAGCCTAGGCTTTTCATCATCAAACCAAGCAACCTCTGGCCGCTCTACGCTCCGCTCCACTCGGCTCCCGCCGCACAACAGCCGCAGCACCGATGCAGACCATTACACGCGCGACCGGACACGAATAATTGTGCAACACGCTTAACTGATCCCATTCACCCTGATTCTACCCGCTTCCATCCGCTCGTCGGCGACTAACCCCGTCGCACCCCATTGCTGCACGATATGTACCCACCGCAACAGCCAACGCTACCACCACCATCATCGTCATTGCTATCATTATCGTTAACGTCGTAGCCATTGCCCAGACAATTGTCGTCATCGACGAACGGATCGAAGATACAGGAATTAATCATCGTTCTGCCTGAGGGAGTAACATCATTTTTCGATCTGACTTCAAGGTAAAAGTGGAATACTGAGCTAATTGTGAGTGCAATAGTCGTCAGCTGAAAATTACTCTCGGCACAGAGAACACGTACCCCAAACTTTTGGATTAAGATTTTTCAGAAAAGTATTTAGCTCTTAAGATTTTTAACCCTTTGCACTCGAAACATTTTTGGATATAATTAGGTCAAGATTTTGTTTCCAGGAAATCTTCCAAAATCCAAAAGCACTAGTTTAGAAGAAAACTGCAAAGAATGCTCGAGAATCCATTTATTTTTATTTCTTTTTCTCGCTAATTTTCTATATTCTAATGTAAATTCTACTTAAATTTTATATTTTACAATATTCTAGTAAATCACATATTTCGCCACGTAGGCGTCACCCGAGTGCAAAGGGTTAATTTTACTGATTACTATGTAGCCTGGGGCATTCCATTTGATTGATAAACAGGAAACTGGAGATGTTCGAAAAGATCAGTTCAGAATTAGGTATCCCAACGCAGAAGTAGCAACAAAAGGGTTAATAATATAATTACCGATGGAAGGGTTAAACGACAAGCTAGTGCAACTACTCGCGATCACGATCTTACCCATCCGTTGCAAACACACGGCCGTTTTCATGGTACCGATTTCAAAAGGCTGCCGCACAATCGGGAATCCAGAACGTATCTCTCTATCGTACAAGCAACGGACAATCCTATCGCGATCCTCTCTATCTCTGGGTACACTTACAAGCCTGGCCACCGGTGATCATTATAAAGGATCGCGAGTTTAAAAGCTGAAACGTAGCGCCGCCATCGAGACGAGCCCGACGTTTCTTTACGAACGGTGTTGGATAACTATCGATATAGAGAGACGCGATTCGTTTGTGTGCACGTAGCCAGGCTGATTGATCACCCTCACCGGTTCTCCTCTGTTTCCAACAGCGGGCAAAAGCGAGTGGTTCCTCTGGCAGTCGACGGATAACGACTCGTACGCGTGCCATCCCCTTCGGTATTCGTGACAGACACTCGGAATCGTAGGGGTTAGGTGGGGTTTCTCTCTGTTCGAGAGAGGAATGCTTTTCGAAGGAACTCGGACCAAAGGCAACCTGGCGACCTTTACGGAATATGGCTCGAACGGAGGACGTTAACCGAAGGGGGAGGGTTAGTCGAGGAATATCGATGCCTACGAGGGGTGGAAAGGATGTTTGGAAGACGTACGTTCGCTCGACGGAGAGGATTCTTTGGGATCGCAGAAGGGCGATCAGCGAAGCGAGGGTGGACAATGCCGAGGTCCGCGTAATGGACCGATTACCCCTCCCAGCCGATCGTATTGACGAGACTTTGATTAGGGTCGAGTGGCCAGATCCGACGGGTAAGTACCGACCGTCAGGGTGCGCACCCTGATAAACCGCCGCGCCACATACAAAGCGACTACGTGTCTAGCGAATGAGCATCCCGACAGTGGATCCCCCCGGACGAAGAACGCGTCGCCGACCCGGGATTCGTCTCCTGCCGAGTCGTTGCGCTTTTCTTTTGTCGGTTAAGCGTACGGGGAAGCTAGGTCATTTGTTAATTGCCCCCGTGGAACGATTGGAATTCGTTGTTACCCCGTTTCTTTAGAGTTTCTCTGGATCGATTAACTTTTGAGTTTCATTAGCCAGGGGTAACCAACGATGTTAATTATTGCAAATCGACGGTAGACAAACGAGCTTCGGTTTGGTACTTACACTCGGTATGTTGTCGTTATTGCAAACGCCCTCTTGCAGAAGTCGATCACGAATCTCCCAAGCAAAGATCGACGGGCACTCCCGTTTGTAATCGGCGATCTTGTTAACCACCGGTGTGGTCGCCACGCGTGGTTTGCTACCCCCGATCGCGCGTGGTTTGATCGAACCTGTCTCGTAGTACCTGAAAAAAAGAAGGGTGTATCTAGTTTTAATCAAACTATTCTACAGCGAAAGTTATCGATACTTTGATTAATTATTATTTAACAAAAAGAAAAGAAAATTTCTCTAATTTTCATTAACGAAGGTTTGCAAAAGATAATTAATGATCACTGACCTGCCTAGTATCTTGGAGACACATCCATTGCTGACTTGCAATATTCGCGAGATGTCGCACGGTCTAGCACCGCTATGAGCCAGCTCGACAATCTTCTGTCTCGTAGAATCTGGCAATGGTCGGCCATTGACGTAAACACCGCCAAGCTGGTTAACCCCGCTGTGTCCTGCAGCCGAGCACCCAAATATTGAGTTCTGTCCGACCATAGAACCCCCGCCAATACCCGCACCACCCCCGTGCATCAAGTCCTCCTCTGTGAATCAAAACGCGGGCCAACGTGTATTTTGTCACTTAGCCAGGCTGTCTGG
The DNA here is from genome assembly GCA_943735885.1 of Stelis phaeoptera. Taxonomy (NCBI): domain Eukaryota; kingdom Metazoa; phylum Arthropoda; class Insecta; order Hymenoptera; family Megachilidae; genus Stelis; species Stelis phaeoptera. The sequence goes on from OX030937.1 coordinate 9,303,951, forward strand.
TACGGCAAACAGCGATCGTGTTAGTGTTCACGCCAACGTTCTTATTAGTCTGATTACACCACGTGTAAATTCTGTCAAACTGTTGAATGCCGCTGATGTAAAGAGAAAAATTTCATAACATTTATTAGTTCGCTGAACGAAGCAAATAACCTTGTCTATATCAACCCTTTCGCTACTATGGGCGACTGTAGTCCAAATTAACGAACCACGATTATTATTTGTAGCATGTTTATAATTTTATAATTAGCAGAAATGGTAGTGACATTGTGATTAAACCCAAACAGAAAAATGGTTCACAATATTATACTTGGAGCCCTTTTGTTGTCAATTTGTTAAGCGTGTTCGTTCGAGGAACGCAAAAAAAAACGTAACGTTAAAGAACGCGCCGCGTTTGTGTTAAAATTCCATCCCCCTGAATAACAGAACATTAGCAGCGGGCAAAGAATCAACCGTTCCAAGCAGCTACGAAGAAACAACCGGCGGACGTGCAAAGTGGGTCTTTGAACGTTTTGTCGCCGGCCATTCTAAATTTTACGTGTTAACGCCAGCAGCGTGCAAAGAATAAGGGTGAAACGGAAACGCGTGCTCTGTGTACACGGGACAGGGCACGTAGAAGCCTGCACACGCGCTAAATGCATCTTGCAATTAACGAATTTAATTAATCTGCCGCTCTCGCGTCGGCGTAAAACGACAAGAAATAGTTGGAAACGCAATTTGAATGGTCTGCCGTGTACCACCCCCGTATGAAACCACTTTGTGTGTTACGTGGCAGCACGCGTTTTCATCAGCCTTTACCGGCGTCACGAGAGGGCCGAGATTCCACGCGTTTCGTGCTTATTTCACGCTCAAAGGGGGACGCGCGCGTTTCCGCGTCTGCAACTATCTGTCGCGTTTCCTCGAACACCCTTCTCGCCGCTCGTTTCTCACCGACATGACCATACGAACGCGATGAATGTTACAATTCGGTATTTTCTCGAGGTTAGAATGTTTCGTCTGCGATATTTTTTTTTCATGGAAATCAGTCATTTTTCAATATATTTTGAGTTAAGGGTGTGGGAAAAAGTTTCTGGTATCCACGAATACTATTGAAAGTATATTGACAATTCAAGAAAAATTAACAATATCGACATAATATCGCCGAAGAATATGCAATGTAAAAAATTACTTCACCTGAAAAGCCTTTCGAGTATCTGACGGCGTTTTCATTTACAGCGTTCTTCTATATTAAATATAATAACCTTCGAAGGCGTGGAGACGCAATTAGCTGCGTTAACTTGAGCGTCCTCGAAGGACAAGTCGGAACAGGTGACATTTAAGGGAAATAATATAATACAAACAGGAATTTCGTATTAAACGTGGTTAAGAGATTTTTAATATTTTTGTTTCATACAGGGTGATTTTACGACCTTATCGAGGACCCCGAGCGAAAGTAAAAGTTCGTTCGATTATGCATACGAGTGAAAAAAGAAGCCAAAGAAATGTTAAGACATTTTCCTTGATCCGATTAAAACTGGCGGCTACTCTTCGAAAAATCCACTGACACCCCATGAATATTCATCGGACGGCCAGTTCAATAAACGTGTGTATGTAAATGCACAAAACCGAGACACGAGGTATGTTTCTTTTTTATATTCGATGCGTTCGAGGGCCCCGCGACGAATCACGGCGGACGGGCTTTGAGCCGTATTACGCGCCATCTTTGATGATAAAGTTGGATTGAACATTCGTGTCGGGTACCGGCGATCTAAAATTACATAGTACGTCCTTTCAACGTAGCAAAGATTATCTCGTGGCGAACAGATTTCCCTCTGTACCGTAGGATGCTACCGTGACAAGATCCCCGTGCAACCAACAGCTTTTGCAACGTTCACGATGAATTAACATTTAAATAAAAAAAAAAGTCGCCCCTGGATCATTGTTTTCTCTTCGAATTCGTTCGTCGCCGGGGTAAGTTCCCAGCGACGGGAGAACTCGTTTCTTCCTTAGCGCGTCGCCTAGTTTTTCGCGAATTTAATTCATCACAAAGGGGGTGTGACTTGGACACGAGAAAAAGACGGTCTAAGGAACACGGCACAAAGTGCAAGCGTATACACCCCCCGTTCCTCTTCGTGGTGTTGCACGATTCAAGCGAATCGTCCGTAGCGACACCGACGACCCGTGCACACGCCGTTCGCACACATTCTTTATATATAATTTCGCGTTAATCTACGCGACGACCAGCGGCAAAAGCGAGTCATGCCGCAAAGTGAGGCAAAAAGGTTCCACTTGGCTGAGCGTGAAACGGGACACAGATTAAATCCCATCCTGCCGTCGCACCACGACGACGACGACGACGACGACGTCGTCGCGGCACCCTTCCTCTTCTTCCTCCCTAACCCTCTCATCTTCGCCACGCCAAACCCTTGCCATCCTCTCTCGTTCGCAGTCAGCGTCGCCTCGCCTCGCTCTGCCTCGCTACGCGACCCCTGTTCACCCTCTCTCCCTTCTTTCGCGACCAAGCCCTCCTGCCCTCGCCAAACAACCCCTGAATCTACTACCCGTTCTTAACGCTACGCCCTAGACAAGAGGGGGTGGAGAAGAGCGGGAAAATTCTGCCATTTCGTTCTGTTTAAGCGCGGAAATACTTGTCTGCTATTTAAGCCATATAAATACATTACGTGCCGATTAATGCTCAATCTTTTGTTTCCCTTCTATTCTGGCCGTGTTTTACAAGGGATTTTCGTTATGGACGAACTTTGTTCACCTTCCTGCGTTAAACGAATACAGTGTTTACAGTGTTCTTTATTTCCATCATAATTCTTTCCAACGCAACCGGTGAAATGCACGAAACTATGTATCATAAACAAGGCTGGTACTTGTTGAAAACGCATAGGGCATTTAAAATATTTCAGACAGAATTATTCGATTCGTGTGAAATATACTGCTAACACGAAACATTATTAAAAAATTCATAAGATCGCCAGAAAATGTAGACAGAATATCCCTGGTTCGTTTTGTCCTTCGATTTGACGATATCGTGGGATATTTGAAACAAATCGAGCATTAGTAAACTGGAAAGGAACGATCGATCGTTATCCAATAATAGAAATAAAACAGATTGGCGAAGCGGGACTAATGCGCCACTCCAATTTTCATCGACGACGAAAGGTTTACGTCAGGATGTTTGTTTAATCGAACGCGATAATATTATGCTTGTAATTAGCCACGAGTTTTCCGATGGTATTCATTCGAATGTAACGAGCCTCGTGATCTCGTACACCGTGGGCAAAGTTCAATCGTGATACTTCAATACCAGCGTAAAGCGTCATTCTGGTTGCAAACTAAATACACACATCTCGAGTTACTCTGCAGCTACTAATCAAGTTTGTGAAACATTCGGGAAAATTTCATTTCAATTATTGGTTTATCGGCACTCTTCATATTTGCCTTTACAATATTACACGATATTATGATTGATTTTCAATTATCATCCAAAAGAAAGAACTTTCGAGTTAACACTTTGACTGTCGCGTCATATATTTTCAGAAATTTTATCAATCGCTTTCTCAATATCGTCTTATTTCTATTATCTACCTTTTCAAATACCTAATGAAAGTATTTCTGGTTAGACAGGTCAAAGAATTTCTATTAATACGACTAATGGATTCCTATAGAAATCCAATTGTCACCCCCCCTAATGGTGACGTAGCGATCAAAACGTATGTGGGCTTAATTTAACCTAAAGTTTAACCCCCCTTTGTTAATAACACAATATTCATTTCCACGCTGGCATTACAGAAATTATTACAGTTCTATAGGAGTATTTTAATTTCTTCTGATATTTCTGTATTCACGATCCGAAACAGTTCAGCTCATCTTATATTACGACGCACCACTATAGTGGCTTTCCGTGGATACCATCAATTCGAATGGTACGCCACTATAGTATCTTTCCGTGGATGTCGTTACATGAAAATGTATAAGGAAATTCCCACGTAATGTCGTACTAGAAAATCGTCATGAACGGCCAGGGAGACAAAGTTACGGAAGTCAGTGCACAATAATAAAATACCCTTCACACATCGTCGAAAGAGAAAGACGGAATCGTCGAGTCTGCCATTTGCGAAGAAAGAATATTCCCCGATAAACCAAATATTTTCATTGAAAGCACTTCGTCTGTTACAAGATACCTACACGTGTAGCTAACAAACTTCCGGCTCGACGAGCTCCTCGAGGATTAAATGCAATTTTTCATACGACTTGTCCCGCGGTTTCAGAATGATCGTTCGCGGTGGCTCGATAGTGTTCAAAGACGTAACAAGCGGAATCCTATTAAGCGACGAGTCGCGCGTGAAGAACACGCTCGCGAAAAATATCTTCCTTTCATTCGAACAACGTTTCTGTGCCCGTAGCGGGCAAAGCTCGCGGCGCGTTTTATTTATTCTACCCCGGAGAGAAGTAACTCTCGTTAAACGTTATTATCACGTCGTTGGTGAGCGTCGAGAAGGGGTGGCGAGCGGGTAGATACCGGCGGCAAACTAAATCCACGCCATCCAGGAAGCGAGAGTTTCATCTGTGAAACACGACATCAAAGATGGCGTGCGAAGCATACATTCTGTAATGAGTTGAATCGTGGCAAGAGCGAGTTTCACCGTCCTCCCTGCTTTCATCCCTCTCTCTTCATCCTTCGTTTTCTTCCACCGACGAATTCATTACGGCCAGTGTTAAGAAGCGGCGTTGAATCAGCGGAAGCAACACGCCATACCAACGGCGTATACATATACTCGTTACCGCGCCTCTTACTATTAAAGCCGCGAGGCGTCGCGTCGCGTGTCTTCGTCCCTTTTCAACGGAGGAAATCCACGGGACCGTCTTGCATCGAAGTTTAGCCGTCGGGTGATTACACTTGCCACGTTCCTTAATTATAATTGCGAAGTCACCCCGGCGGTTACGTAATTGGTATTTAAATGCGCACCAGGCAATTTAACTCTGTTCTCGTCGACTTATGTTTTGCGACAACTATTAGGCAGGATATATGGTACCCCGTATATATAATTTAGATTCCGAAACTGACTACCCGGTAATATTTTTAATAATTCAAGACTCGTCATGGGCCCACTTCCTCTCACAGAAATAGAAAACTTACCGACCTAAATTATAAATATTTTATAATATTACGTTTGGTAGTAAGGTGTACGATACAATCTGAATTTGAATTTATAAGCTATGTCACAGGCAACGGAGTGTGTCAGTCGTTCCGCGACGGTATAAATTATGAAACGAACGGAAAATCTCTAGATGCATTACGAACGATATCCTATTGCCCGGCCACGGATAATACCGCACCCTCGACATTTATTACCCCTCGAAAGACGGCGCAGGTAATCTTCGCAGCCTCGGTTGGCACGAGCTAACCCATAACCATTAACAAATCTTGTAGCCTAGCACGAAATAAAGTGGCTCTCTTGAATCGGCCGTTTGATTCGAATGGCTACGGGGCTTTTATGGAGCAGACACACGGTAGAGAGGGAGGGAAAACGTGTGCAAAGAAAGGAAAAAAAAAGGGGATATTCTGTCGGTATCCTACAGGCGACTGTACGCGCGATGTTCCAACTATACTGCACACGCTCGAAGGGGAAACTCTTCTGTGCCCGAAACACGGGTATTACGATCCTGCGTACAACCGTAATACGATCCGACCGAACTTCAGATAAACATACACGCCCCTAGTGAACAGCAGCCCGAACCTGCTGGTGTCCTAACTATTTTAACGGGCCAACATTGTTAGGAATTATTATCGACTTGGGGCGATTGTAGGGGGGATCTGACGGAGAACATTATTAGCCAGGATCGCAGATATTTAGAAAGATTTTGGGTGTCGCGTGAGTGGTGTAATTACTATTTTTTTTGGGGGGGGGGGGGGGGGGGGAACAAGTATTTATGAAATTTAAAAGTGTCTAAAAAATGTAGTATTTTATTTCGAATAAAATTGAATACGACTGGAAGAATCGAGAAAATGTTCTGGCGATTAAGCTTCGAAAACCATTCAAAAATTATCTATGAATTAATTCGTTGTTAAAGGTGACAATATTCGCTTGATATTGATCATCTGTGCAATATAAAAGTAATAGAAAATAAGGAAATAGAGTCGAATAAGACGGAATATAACGTAACAAGTGGAATAAACTTAACAAGTCAGACGTCTCATGCATTTCTTGTCTTAAAGTGTAAATTGACGACCTTAATTGACTGAATGATTTTAACACTCGTTAATTTTACAGAAATAAATGAATTTTTATATGAAATCTGTTGCTGCAAAGTGTTAAATCGGACCAATATAGAAAACTTTCTTCAAATTGAACCAGTACCAAAAGTACTCACGAATTAGAATTTATAATGAAACAACCCCACATGATCAATCAGAGGACAGTGTAAATATTTCTTAATTATTAATACAATTGTTTCATTTCTCGAATTGAACCCTCCAGTATCGTAACCATAATATTTCTTCTTTTCGTGAATTAACTTGATGTTAACCCCAATGGCAGCGAACGTGTTAAGATTGTCGAGGAATTCATTCAACGACGTGGCGCGTACGATTGAAGCGCACGAGCCATCGATAAACCTATACAAAAGAAGAGACAAATTGGCGGTGTGGGTGATCCAGCTTATTAAACCCGACGCGTGATCCGTGCCCTGACCCGAAGCAATAGAACCACCGATTGTGCCGAGTGTGTTGTGTAACGGGCAGGGTTCGTGGCACCGAATCGGCGGAGGCTTTTTCGGTTAAAAGGCGCCACCCTTCGTCGTCGAGTCTTGGCCGAAGGGGGCTGTTGGCTCGACAGAAGCCAAGGAAAGGCGTGTCGGGTTACCGGCTAACCCCGGGGGTAACCGCGAGCCCCACCTAAGCCCATAAGCGTACACGTATTTGCTCGCCCCTCGTATAACTCATTGCGAAGGTCACAAATTTAGCCGAAGGCTGCGGTGTGATCCGAACCACCTATGATCCTAGAGGAGCAGCACGCTAACGTAAAGGTAACAAGATGTAAATTGAGACGCGTTTAGAAAGGATACACTGTTACAGCCACATACCACTCCATCTTACCACGAACGTCGTGCCCTTATCGACAGTATCTGCGGTGGCAAAAAGTGCTACCACGTGGGCTTCACCTAAAGATAATTACTCCTGCTTGGATTCTATCTTGGAAAAATCTTGAAACTTATACGGAGTTATAAATGTTTAATAAATCCAACCCTCCAACTTGGAACGCGAAGCATTCACAACTCTTACATCCCTAACCATTAGTTACTTGAATATTTAGTTATCCTCTGAAACTTCAATATGAAAAATGTTGCAAAAAGTTTCCATTTCGAAACAAAGCAAATCGAACGCAGAACGATTTCGCGATACTTTTGCAAGAAACTAAAAAAACCGAGGTTCGGCTCGATTCATGGAACTTTCGGACCTTTCGTCCCGTTTAGAGACAACTCGAAATCCATCCCGGGTATAGGACGCATCGTTGGTTCTGAACATATTGATAAAAAAAGAAGAAAAAATATCCATGGGGCTCGGATTTCACGGCACAGTGTTCACAAAGTTGACGTTAACGATTGGTGACAATACGAAAGGCGACCGACGATCGACCATATTGTAAGGGCCTTCTATTAGCACAGTCGACGAGATATAAAAGCCGGATCGAACAGATACAGTATCTGAATGACAGATAATCGGGCATCCTTCGGTGTCTCAAGTTTTATGATTAAAGATTCAATTCCATTTTGTCTTTCACGAACAACCTGTCTCTCTGGCGAGTAGACAGTCTCCAAAATACATACTCTTATTATCAATCCTCTGTTTTGTTCTTACTAAAGTTGTACGTTATTATTAACAAATAATTATTTAGGTGTATTAACATATTGACTGTTGCAGCAATGTTATTTGCGAGTTTAGATTCAATTTGATTTTTGAATTATTTGATCGTGTGGAATCTGCGACGTCCATCACTGGTGACCCTCGTGGCATTCCAACGTGTTAATTACAATTCATCGATCGGTAATTTTGTAGGGTAGATTGCAGTAACTCTCAAATGTAATTCTATGAATTATCTTCATTCAAATATAAAAAATAAGCATAAAGTTACAAAAGACGTAGTTTTTTTTTTTTCATATAGAATTCCACTCAGAAAAGGGAATTAGGTGAAAGAAGATTACATCGAGTTACTACTTCCACAAGTTAAATTTGTTTACACGATGCGAGCCCTATATACGTGTAAACGGTACACGTGATAAAACGCCAAGGAGAAAAAAAGCGATAAAACTGCCATACCCGATAGAACAACGGCTGTAACCCTTTGAAACCGCTTCGTACGCGATAAGTGAACTAGTACTAGAATAATCTCTATTCGCGAGAGTGGCGTTCGAACAAAAACCGGTCGATACTATGTGCATATAAATCTTATGCTGACACAAAAAACAGCGTAGCGAGATAAAAATACGCTGCGCGCATACACACACACCAGTTTCATGTTTAAATCCCTCTAAAATGTACAAAGTTCACGTAACACCCGTTTCTCTCAAATCTATTCATACAAGTATATTTGATTAGAATCCACTCGATCATATTTACAATCCCGGATTTCTATTTCTTTTTTTCATAAAGTAACTGACGTTATTTGTCGCTAAAAGATCGGAAGTTTTTTCATGTCTTCTTGTTTCCGGTTAACCCCTTGCACTACAATAACGTGTCACACTTGTGACGCACGTTACAGTTCAGATCACTTTGATCACAATTGAACATTAACTTTAATTCTGATTACAATTTACAAATACCGCTGAAGTAATAAATGACACAACCTATCGGGAAAATAGTAGTACAAGGGGTTAAGAAAGAAAAGTTTCGAGATTCGACTGGTTGAAAGTTAGCCGAAACAAACAGACCAGATTGACAAACCTTTATGTGGCATCTTCCAGAAGGGCGGTTCGGGGGTGGGCGAGCAAGGGTTGGCCACCCCCGCGCCCAACAGGGTCCTTGCCGCGTGCAGCGCCGCCGCCGCCGCTTCCCTGCTCCTCGCTGCCGCAGCACTTGGCGGGTAATCCGAAGCGCTGTCACTTCCGACGATGCCACCGCCGCCTCCGCAAGGACGAAGGTGCAGGTTCAGCCGACCGCCGCCGCCGACCGTGCCACCGCTTCCACCGCCACCCCCTCCTCCGCTGCCGCTGCCTCCGCCTCCGCCACCGCCGCCACCTCCGGCCACGCTAACACAGTGCTGAAAACACCGAACAACAAGATCAACCCTTAACTTACTTCCGTCGATTAACCTCCGTCGGAAAGAAACGGACAATTTGGCGCCGTTTTGAACGGTATAGCTGAATGATATACAAATTTCAATTGCTTAGGGCTTAGAATATAATTTTATCCGTCAAATTTCTATATTCAATTGGTATTTGAAGATATACGATGTGGTACCAGTTATTAACAGATTAATTATAAAATAAACGGTAAAATTTCTGTGAAATGAATTTGCATTAAGAAAGTATGAAATAAATGTCATGGCGTTATTTATTGAAGGGGTTCGAGGATAGGAAAGATCCGTCAGCGTGTTTAATTAGCGTGCTGGAAAGTTGTCGTCGAAGCGACACAATAAGGTAATATTATGCATGAAACAGCGACATCGGCGAAAGTCATAGAGCATAAGGAAATTATGATTGCAACGCAATCACAATGCAATGCATTATAACGCAACAATGACAGCAGAAAGTCACAAGGACGCGAGGCTAATGCATAAGATTTACAAGCGAAAGCTTGCTTAGTTTCACCGTCAATGGCTGGGGTGTGTTTATTCATGCCAAACGAAGCACGTGCTTTCGCTCTTCCGTTTCAAAGCGAATACATTGCTTCTCTTATATCCTCTGTTACACGCTGAAGGTGTTGTTCACTTCTGTCGTTTGCATTACCACCGCATCGTCTTGTCAAATTATTTTACCCAAGAGGGTTTCTGCGTTTCAGGACAATTAAATATGACCCTTATTTTGTTTTTAACATTTCTATCGCGTTCTTAGAAAAATTTACACAATTTATAAAATTATAAAGATCCTTAATACGGGCTATTGTTAAAAAGAATCACGTTAACGAGTGATAATCTTTGTACCAACGTACCACCAAAAATTCGAGAAAATTTTATCCACCTAATCCCGATTTCGATCGACCTTTCGCAATTTACCGTTCGGAGGAAAGCGCGAGTGGAAGCAATCTACGAACTGTGTACAAATTTTTACGTTCCGAACAGTCAACGTTCGTCCGATCATTAAGAACGTTCAGATGGAATGCAAACGCGTCGGTGCGACGAGCGAAAAAGCTGAAATAATTACCTTAACTTCGCGAACAATAGCGGTTGTTAGCTGAGCGAAGGAATCCGATGGTTGCGCCGTTGTCGCGGCTTGCAAAACGCACGCTTGTACAATTTCCAGCCGTCGTGTCGTCAGAATCTCGCGAGAATAAATTAATTAAAAACAGGATGTGTTGCATACCGATAAGCGAGACGGCTGTAACTCGAGGTGTGATTCGAAGAGGTCTCGAAAGGTGAAGATATTGTACGTGTCAACTATTTGTATAATGAAAGCGCAATTATACAGTTAATTTAATCCTACAGTACGGGCGTGCAGTTTTATTTCGTGAGAATTAAGCGCCGTCCGTCTGAGAAACTTTTTCTTTGAAATATTAAATGTTTTAAACACTTTCGGATAAGTGGAACATTGCTAATTTAATAATAACTGTACATTTCGTAGAATCGGAAGTTTTGTTTTTAGAAATTAACGAGAATGACAAAATTAGAATCGTTCGAATGATATATCGGAGATAGAAATAGAATACAAGATAGCAAAGTTTTAAGAATCGTGCCTGTAACCAAAGAATTTAATTTCCTTCTTTTTTTTTTGTTTTAGATCTATAGCAAATCCGATTTGAAATTTTGTGGAATTTATAATGGCGATACGTATCGAATACAGTATCACGATGTCCGACGGGTTCGGATCCGTGCGTTAAGGCAGATCAATGTTTCCGCATGAAACGTCGAAAACCGCCTATCAAAATGACTCTCGATAATGTTGCAACGATTTCATAAACCCGCAAGTAAATCATGAAAACTCGATTGATTTCTGTACTTGTGTACGCTCTTTCACGCGCCTCTCCACGCGTACAAAACGGCGGCCTCGTCAAAAGAACATAATTCAAGGGGATTATCGCGCGGCGAAACGGGGCAAATATTGGCATCGTCGAAACCGACTGGCCAAAAGCAAATTTCAAAGTGCAGCCAGAAAACAAATAAATAACACCGCGGCGGGAATAATAAACATCGCCGTGTCGGATGGTAAATTATTCCATTTTTCCAAGCTTGATTACGTCCCCAATATTTTATCGCTCGTTCGTCATCAGGGGGCTTCTCTCTCTATTTCGAATTACGATCGCATTTTCTATTGGCATAAGGAAAATTCTAATCTTTTTGAACGAAGAATTCAGTTTTCAAGTTTTTCAAGTAGGGGTTGCAATCGCCATCCTTACTAAATCTCTACCCTGTAATATTACGATCTGCAAAACAATCGCGTATTATTACAAAACTATATCGGAGGCGATCTCGTTGAATTTTAATTCGACCGTTAATCAACGTTTCAACGAGCAAAATCTTCTTCTTCGTCGCTGGTAAGAATCGTTTACTATCGGGCGTGTAAGTTAACTCGTGTAGACGCGATACTTTGCGGTCAGTTCGACGTTTAACATCGCCAGTCATATGGTGTTTAGCGATCGGCACCACCATTGACGGCGAGTTTACGGCGACGCTCACCTACGCGCATTCCAGCGTCGTTTTCGTTCAATCACCGCGGCAGTTACGACGAGTGTTAATTATCGTTCGGTCCGCTTCGTAGATCGTTAGCTCCTTTTCATTCCCGTTGTACGAACGTCTCGGCGAAGGGGGTCACCGGACGCCTATAGAGACGATCCGATCGAAATGTGCAAGCTGTATCGTCGGTCGACCGATTATACGTTACTGCCCCCAACGACCACGCGATCCTATTGTATCGTGATAAAAAAGAGTACAGGCCATTTACCTCGCCACGATGGAAGCATGACCATTCGAAGGAAGGATAAATGGTATGCTGTTGTCATAACATAAAGACAACGTCAACACGTTTTCGAATACGTGTTTCCAGAGCGTCTGTTTGGACCAAAATAGGGTAAAATAATGATTCGACGATCACTTTATCATCGCCATATTTGATTTCTTTAGAAATATTATTAAAACGTTCGAACAGGATCGGAAAAATATTAGTACCGAATTTTTGGTGATAAATTGAATTTGAAAGAAGGAAATGTTATCAACTCCTGGCCTAGTTCTTTTTCTGCTATTCCAGACATTTAAACGATCCGAAAAAATTCTGTAGTCGAATTTTACTTAAAACGTCAAGAATCTCAAAATGGAATTTTCTTGGAAGTTCGTTCGACGAAAATGAGAAGTGGGTTCGAATTTCGAGGCACGATATCGAAAGAGAATCAATTGGCACTGAAATAAATGTATTATCTAGAATTCGCGAAACATGGGAGAGTTTAAATCCTCGTGGAGATTAAACGAGCCTCGTGCAAAGTTTACCAATTACTCAGCTTCTTCGTTCGCCGGAAGCGACGCGTGTTCAGAAGAAGCCGCATTAACCCTTTGAACAATGACCTTTTCTATCATTAATCGACTATCTAAAACGAATTTTTTTCGCCCGCAATTGCACCTCTATTAATCAACTCTTCTTTGGATTTTCAACATTAGATAATTTCCTAAAATCACTATTTCTGGAATTAGCGAGTACAAAAATTAATATTTCTTGGTAACGTTTAACAATTTCATGAAATAGAAATCCAGATGATTATATCGACAGGCATTGAAGTAACCTCGGTTATAAAATTTGAGGGGGTTGTTGCAGCCCTCGTAACCCGATGAAGGGTTAAATCAGGTAATGAATAATTTTACCTATTATTTTTATTAGTTTGTAAACAAACACTGACAAGTCTAATTTTTTTAAATTCGATAGAATTAAGGACGATATTCGAATAGAAATAGTGTTAAAATAAGTTGGCACAAAATTCAAAAACGTACGTGCACGACAGACTAAACGTTCGTTTTGCTCAAAGGGTGGAATTACTTAATTTAGCCGGCGTGCACGAGATATGTTTCACGTGGAGGAAAAAAAAAAAGGAAATTACACGACAACGTTCTTGGTTGGACCGAAAAACACAGTTTCAAAGCGACGGAGGGGTTGGCCCATGCGTTAACGACATCCTTGACGCTCGATTTGCAATCAGAGACGCGGAAGCACTTTTCCTCTCAATGAAAACGCTTTCGTGGAAAATCTTGCTATTTCGCGGCCTCATTAACGAAGATCGTTAAACCAGTCGGGAATTTTTTTCCACGTTTAACCTAATGCCTGACAATTTCCGATCGACGCTGCACGGTAAATAAAAACGAAGCTTGCTGGCTGCCTACTTGTAAATTAAAAACTTATACTCGTTAAGACGTGTTAAATTGACGCGTATGAAATATCGTTTAAAAAGAATTTAACCCTTTTCTTTATGTCAAAATATATTTAATTTCTGAAATTCTTACAATATTAAATTGGGACATATTTTAATTATAATGAGAATTGATTGACGCAGTCACCGTTTGAGTCATTTTTCTCCGTTTACGGGGAATATTTCATTTCACATGCATCGAGACAATTTTGTAAACAGAAAATTTATTGAATATACGAAAATATAGTGTATCAATATCAAACTAAACGAACGATAGTAGGAATGGCAAAGAATTTCTACTGATACTATTTGTCTTGCCACACACGTCCATATCTACTGAGAAAATCGCCGCGTTCGCTGTGGCAGTGAATAAGTCCATACATAGTAAGACTACCGAAACTATAACTACCGAAAACACAAATTTATTACAATAATTCCAGAATAATAATTCTATTCACAATCTTCCTGTTCCTCGCTTTAAGAGATACGAATGTCGAATGTACAAAACATTATATTATATAATTACCTTAAAGAAATATTATAAAATGAATTTTGCCAACTGAATAAGAATTTTATAGAATTCTGACCACCTTGCAACCGAATTAATTTGAATAATAAATGTTGTATCGTGTTTTCTAACACATCAAAAGGAATTTTGGCCCGGTGACTTTGTCGAGACTTCCCGTTCACGTTTCGAACCGATGGAATCGTGCCTAATTCGTCACACGTCATTCAACGCCGACTCGCGTGATATATCACCATTCCCCGTCGACCATTAAATACGTTTAATTTGCTCGTTTTTTTTTTTCGTCGTACCGTGGGCCGCGATTCGTCGATGAAGGGCGAACGGAATTAGTAAATAATTTGTGACCAGGGTGAATCTTTTCCTGCGCAAAAGAACGGTCGGTTGTCTCTTCACCCTCGAGCGCTTCAACTACAACAAAGGGCTTTCCGTGAAATCTCCGAGGTACGCGAAAGTCCTTCTTTGTCGAGCACTCGAGAGCAACGAGGGGACATCTGTTATTTTCCGAGATTGTATCACTTTCAATGAGCGTTGGACGCTTTCGGTTTTCGTTTCACCTTTAACCCTCGGCTTTCTTTTCCCGGTTTCGTGTAAAAATAATAAAGGCGGACAGGTGTGTTACGCGGTGTCCGCGCCATTGTTGGCCCCGGCGATCCCCTAATTCGTGCGGCGAACGGTATAAATTATTCATATAGGAGAAAAGTTTTGTTTCATTCCCGTTCGAAATAATACTCGGCCGGTTCCCGAAAGTTTGAAAGTATAATGAGATGAAAATATCGCCGACGGGAGGCTCGATCAGCGAGAAACGACGGGCCACGCGGAACAACCCGCTTTTTAACATTCGAAAATTCAACCCGTCTGGTGGTGTTCCTCGAAAAAGAAAAAAAAATTTTTATAATTTACTTGGACGATCTGTAAATATCCGATCGGTCCATCACATTTTACATTAATTAAACAAATAGCGAAATAAACAAGATTAACTTTGTACAGCGGTGACGTTCAACTAATGATGTAAAATGCAAAATTGAAGGCTCAAATGTCCGAATTAATTAATCGCATTCGTAACGGTGGGAGTTTCAATGTGTCTGACTACATGCGTCTGTTTTCACTTACGCTTCTAATCCCCACCACTTCACCAGCCACAGTTTATTTCCACTTTCAATATTCGTTACATGGGTTAAATAATTAAATATTTTTTCCCGAGACGTAAGAAAAATAACAATCAATATATAAACTTTATACAGTATATTCAAGATTTGAGAGATCGAAGTTCTGTTGGTAATTCGAAACATCAAGCGGAAACATCAAAATTAACACGTTGACTGCCACAGTGAAAACGGACGTGGGTAGTCAGACATGCTGAAATCCTAATTATTAACAATACAATCGACTAATTTTCAAATTTAACTTTTCAATTCGATAGCTAGCATTATTAGCTTAATGTTAACGCTATCCGTGGTTTATTTGATCATTTCTGTTGGTAATTATTTGATTGTAAAAAATTTCGGGTGCCGGTCACCGGTGACCCCCGTGGCAGCCAACGTGTTAAAAAACAAAGATTAATCCTTAATAAATGTTAATGAATATTGTCATACAACGGAATACAAATTTTGCATTACCCCTAAATAATTTAAACTCGTATATTAGAAAGAAACGGTAGTACAGAAAATATATAATAGTAATTGGATTGTAATCTAAACTTTGTAATGTAGTTTCATCTTTGAACGAATTGCCGTGAATGACCCTAGTTTCCTCTGTCAACGTGCATAAAGTAATTGAGATTCACGAGAGATTTCGTCGGTAAATAACAAAGCGTTGTCACGGCCGTTATTTAATCACGTCCCTTCCGCGAAATGAATCCAATGCAATTTACTTCTAGCTGACAGCTTTTTTTACTCTTGATTCACAATGAGCCACTATATTGTTAACACCACTATTGCGGAACGCGCAATTTGCGTCCATTTCAGTTCATTACAATGTTTCACGACCGATGGTGGACGAATTTATGAAAAAAAAAAAAAATTCATTTTCCCGCCGATTCAGGAAGAACAATAAAGCGTTTCTGTACACCAAGTTGTACAATCACATTAATCGGTGGAACCAAACAAAAATTCTGTTAAACTTATAGAAATTACTTTAGTTAAAACAAAGAGCGTCTGTTTGTTGTGATAATGAGGTGTTTTGAGGTGAAAATGGTAGTTGCACTTTTGTAACACTCGCTAACGATCCGTCGGTAGCCGCGAATCACTGATTTATAAATGTTAATCGTTTAAAATAATTGTTCATCATTTTTCTACGATAAAATGATGCGAAATAGTTCCACGATCGGAAGGATATATGATTTCGATAAGATGGTTGTACAAATCGGAAACCTTACGACGGAACCGCTACCCCGCCGGCATCCGACGCGCGGCAAACTTCAAATTTCATTTTTCGCGGCAATTTTCTTTTGACATCATTTTCTATACTGCTTGCAGTTTGGAAATTGGTTATTTTGCACCATACACCATAAAAATTCTGAAACTCACTTTCCTTAATAATTCATTCTTTGATATAAAGATCCATACTTTGATTCCACAGAATATACGACCGTCAAAGTGTCAAAATACGCGCGAAAAATTTGTCATAAGAGCCGCTAACATCTTTTGACACTTTCTTAACACATTATTGTCGGGACACGAAAAAATCCGTTTTCATTGTCTGCTGGTGGAAGTCGAGTTCCGTATTTATACGTGTTTTTTAACGGTGGATTATATTATCATCGTATTTGTGACAGCTCCACAACACGCATACTTGTTATATTGACGTACTACTTTTGTTATTTATTGTGTTGTACGGTTCACTATTATATTGGTAAAAATGTCTAATTTCTTACTCGGCGGCTACAATATCGCCCGCGCGCGAAATGTCCCGCAAACAATGCGTTAATTAATCATTCGAAAATAACAAAAAGAGATGGACATACCGTGTCGAGAATGGCCGTGGTCAGGCCGGATCCAGTCACCAGCTAAAAGCACAATCCGCAGCTACGTGTCTCCGCGGCTAAGTTCACAGCACTTTTCAAACGCGACTCGGCTCAGCGATGCTCGACGAGCGTCTCGTGTCTCGCCACGATTTCGATGAACAGAGACGAATTTTCGCCGAGAAAACGCTCTCACTGATCACTGAGAATGCACAGTTCCTTTTTTCGTATACTCGAACGAAACTGGCTCGTCCGCTTGCAAACGGAATCCAGCACAGGTTAAGCGTCGGCAGATCGATCTCTGAAACGGAGGACCTGGTTTCTGCCAAACAAATCGGCACACTAACGACGACGATCGACTCGCTCTCACAATTATACCTCGGAAAAGTTGATCGTCGCAAAACAGGCGTTCGACGAAACGCGAACAAACGACGAGCGTCGACGACGAAGAAATCCCGCTTCTCGTACCATCGGACAACTGTCCACCGGTGATTTTTTGTTGTTTCTGGGTGTCCGGCTTGCGTCGTACGGATACGTTTCTTATATTATTTGTCGCGCGGGTCCAAGCTGACCGAAGGATAAATACCGGAGCGGAGAGAAATGTCGAACGTGAGCGTCGGTGAAGAGGAAAGAAACACGTGCAACTCGAAAACAGGGGTGCAGTGACGCGTCACTGCTGCGGTGCGCGGCGCCCGATTGACCACCAGAGTCTGCCTTCCTTCATGCGAAGATCCCTGCCGCACGATTTCGGCACCCCCACCCCATTGCTAGCTACGGCTCTCTCGTACGATCTCTCCCTCTATTATATTCGTCTTCTTTCTCGCCCCTTCGACAACCGCTCGCAATCCCTCTCCGTTTCTCCTGGCTCCGTTTCAGTCGGCACGGGGGATAGCCTGTCGAGGTTGCCTTGCCTCCGGGCAAAGTCGCCGAAGCCGAGGTGGCTCGAGAACGCCGAGCGGGTACCCAGGTTTCGCGTACGCTGTATCTGGGTGGAGCCAACGGCACCCCGACGGGGACGCCTCGGTTTGCCGTTCCGGTGTTAACGGTGGGGAGAAATCCAACGAGCACAGTCTATAGAAGAGAAGAGCCCCGTCGTTTTCAGAGCCGGCGTTTCGCGCCGACGAGCGAGGACGCCGTGAAAATGGGCGGCGCTTATGGAAGGCGGCGCCCTTTGTCGTTGGACCGCTCTGTAGGACGCCATTGTCTTGGCGGCGCGGGCACGGCGCGATGTGCGCGACGCACGCCGACGCCCGGCGTCGCGACGCCACTCTCGCACGCAACGCCGTCGCGGCCGTCGTCATTCGACTGCCTCTTTTCTATCTGCCTTCGGCTGGACGCTTCAACTTTTGCGCCCAAGAGGTAAGTCTTACGTATCCGTACGTATGCGTTTGCGTATGTGTGGTGTGTGTGTGTTTGTGTGGGTGAACGTGTGTGTGCGCGTGGATGTCGAGGAAGCTTGCGCGAACGCGTGTAAGATTTGGCCTCTTTATCGTCCCTTTTCTGCCTCCTTCTGCTCCTCGTTTTCTACACATTTTCTTTTCTTCTCCTCGGCGATGTGCACAAAAGGACTCTCCAGGATCCTCGAAACAGCTACGATTAGCAAGGAAGCAAGGGTGGAGAATGGTCGTCGCCGGATCACATATGCCTATGCTCACCCTTCGTACTCGACAGGTTCGTGGTTTTCTTGTTTCTGAAACGAAGTGTGTACGTGCTACGATTTTCGTCGATGCTTCTACAGATCCGTTATACGAAACGTTGAAGCATCGAACCGAGTGAACCCGGTCGGGTCTGGGTGCCTCAAACCTCCAGCCCGAGGTATCAGGTTTCAGCGGGGTCGTAAAATCAGTCATGCGTCAAAGTAAACAAAACCCGATTACTGAAATTGCAGATAAAGGAGATGGAGAGATAAGGAACTTGTAATTTCAGTCACGGCCTCATGTAGAAATGTTTCCTTGGATGTCAATGTATTTTATGTAATATGATATTGCCTTGTAAGTTGACAGCGACTCGGGATCGATTTATGAAGATTTCTTCGTTGTGTACGAGTGAGAAACGATCGACGAGAAACGGCACCGTGTGATGTGTCTGGGTTCTGCGGCATCACGTGTTTTCTTTGTCCCTTAGCTACTTACATCAGGAAGGGAGTTCGAGAAATTGGAGGATCAAGTTTCAAAGCACAATCCCGGTCAACTTTTAAGACGGTACTGTATCTTTAAACGGAGTTGAGTGTCGCGACATTGATCAGTGCCGATTTTTGGTGCTTTCAATAATTCATTATCGAAAATTAAACGCGATTTTTAATCTCTCTCATAGCAACAAGTAAGTTGTATCAGTGTTTCTTAGGCTGAAGTACGTACCCTTAGCAATCACCTTGCTTCTAAGATTCTAATTTATTTAATTTCAAGATGGATAACGCTTATATTCCACAGGATCATGGTTAAAAGAATCATATGAATTTTTTCGCCAAAGATCGTATCACGAAGACGTCGTATTGGTTCGTTACTCGAAACAGGTGGCTCCAATTATGTTCCAATTACCTGTGCATTTAATTCCTATTTGAAGCCGTGTCCGAAACCCGTTACCCCAAAATACAGAGGGAAAAAAAGAAGCATTTTTACCAACGTCGATCGTGAAACGCCGGTTCACAAGAATAATAATGAATCGCAACAAACTGTCACGCGCGCATTTCAGTTATAAATTTCCTGCGATTGTTCCTTTCATTCGACGCGAGAAAAAAAAAACTCGACTCCACGGTCGTTAATTATTTTGTAGCGTGCATGTACGGCGGCCCCAATTTTTCCTGCCGATCGTTGCTTTTTCATTCGCGTCGTTATTCAACGACAGGCGAAACCCGTCGAACAACCGATTTAATATCAATTATCGTTTATAATGAACATAGCCTTCCTTTTTTCTTCCCCGTTGCCTGTTGATCGTATTGAATATTCGTAATTGTTTGCGTACCGACGGTGTCGCTTCTCGTTCGTCATCCAACCGAGACGTTAAAAACGTTCTAATTAACTTACGAAAAAGTGCGCAAAATCGGATGTCCCATGTGCACCTTGTTTTTAACGAATTGTTTCTCTGTTTGTTTGTGCTCCAATTCGTTGACAGTATACTTATTGAAGCAACTAAATGTGAAATAATGAATATAAACGCTTTTACAGTTAATAATGTCTTCAAAATCCTGGAGTTAAGGGTTGCAATAGCGAGGGGGTTTACGTATCTTATTTTAAATTGCTTAGCGCCTGAAATTCTGACAAATATATCTATTAAAAATGTAAGCACTGGAAAGAATTTTCTTTTTATTATTTTCTTATATCTCCAAAGTATCGATTCTGCAAGAATCGGTTTAAAAAGAATCGACTTTTTTTGCTTCCTTTTTCATTTTTGTAAAGATTACATCTTTTATTTTTTTACACTTCGTTCTCTTAATATTTTCATCACTATTCCTATACTTTTGTCAAGTATACTAATATAGGAATGAATGTGTTTTTATGGATAAGAAAAATCGATTCTACAATACTAAAAATTCGAAATCAAAAAGTTGATATAAAAACTTGATTTAATGAGAATTAATTCCCTAAAGGACATCAAAATTGATCTTCGATTCTTACGTGAAAGAATCGAGTCGGAAACGAACATCCCTAGTGTGTACCGTGTAATTCCCAGACGAACGACAAAGCAGTACATTCTCAAGAAGTAATTACCACCTCGTTGCTATTTACACCTCCTTCCTTTGGGTCCTTTAAACAGCGTCACGCGTCTACGTCGTCGCGACCCGCTGTTCCTTTTTTTCTTTCCCCGCCCTTAAATGGCGTAGTTTAGTTAAAAAGCCAGCAACCTGTGCACGGTTGGTTTCGCTACACGTGAATGGTCACACGACACCCGAACTTCCCGAGGGAAGAACATCGAAGACTTCACCGCCAAGGACGGACGATCTTGCTACCGATGCTGCTAAATACGTGTACTCGACCGAGTGTGCAATTAATCAACGATCCGTGGGTAATTGGTGGCGTGGTATGGAGAATCGATCGGGTCGGAGCATCGATGTGTACCATGGGCCATTCAACGAAAGTTCCCGTCACGCCGAGACATCCGGTAGAAAAGCGTGGATGCCGCTTAAGGTTTCGGGAAGGAAATAAGAAAATAACAAATTTCATCCGAATCAAAATAAAGTTTAGTCAGGGTTGTAGATATGTATAATGTTACAGAGTTTTAAGATTTTATTTTTGTTGGGAAAAAGCTTGGGACAGTTAATTTTAGGAAAAGTTGCAGTTAGTCGGTAAAGGGTTGATGTAAATACTATGTGTTAGAAAATAAAGAAAATGGTACTGTAGCAATTTGGAGCCATTCAGTGGTACACAAAGTTGTTTTCTTAATAAAATATGTTTTCCAACCAGAGTGTTTACCGTCTGATTCAAAGGATATGGCTGGGAGTTACATTCCCATAGAATTTTGGAATCTAGGTCTTAAGGATGTTACATGGACACTTTCCATGGGTATTTTCTGTCGAAAAGTAATCCTTTTCGGAAATCGGTTGGGCGGCCGAAAACATAATCGATGGAAGATAAATTCAAAATATATGATATTGTCCAATGAGAAGTACGAAAAATTCTAATAGTACCTGTTTGTTTTAAAATGGCATATCATCGTTAATATTTATCGTGCGTTGTATAAACATTGCTTTGTCCTTTCATATGCAAAATAAATACTTAAAAACCTGATTTTTCCCTTCATTTTCAACATTTTGCAACCTCATTATAAAATTCTAGCCAAGCTTTCTATTTCTAAAAGTCTAAAAAGTCATAAATTTCTACTACATAAATTGTTTTAAAGACTGATCTGATTCTTCTTCTCGATAAATTAACTCGTACGACGATTCGTTAAAAACGCTTTGACGAATCGATAGGATTTGAATAGGCTCCGTGAAACGAGTAGCAATCATATCGTTGTCAGAATTTCGGAACGGTCCTTTCGTCACGCCCCTCGTGTACCTTTCAGCTTATCCACCGTGTACAATTGGATTTATCAAGTTGAAGTCGAAACCGACGAGTGGCGTGTGTTCGTTGCACGAATCGTTCGAACGTCGACTGATCCTCGCGAATCACAAATGTCGAACATCGATCGCGTTTGACGATTTTATCACGAAAGCGACGCGTGTCGCTTGTTCCTGTTGACAGTTCAGGAAATTATTACGAATCAATGAACTGATTCGTTCGACACTTTGATTTCTACGAATCTTCAAAGTTTTTTTCCTGTAATTTTCACACTAGAACTACTTGAATCGAAAATTAAATAAAAAATGAAACTCATAATGAATGAAGTGTAAATTAGCATATAGAAGAAATCGTTATTTTGGTGAGGGACAACTTATATTTCGATAAAAGCGTGGAATATGGCATCTGGAACAAGTCATTTTGGCCCGTTTGGTAATTCTAGTGTTAAAGGAAACTAATTCCAAGTTAATTTAGAATATCGATGAAACATTAAAAATCCTCTAAGAAACAAGAAAGGGTCAAACATAATTTCAAACAGTCACATTTTTCTCTTATATTAAATGAATAACAACGAAAGGCACGGAAGTGCCACGCAAAAATAAGAGGCACGTATTTTTTTTCTTATCGTCTCAGACACGACTTTATGGGGTGAAACCACCTCTTAAAGTTGCGATTCACTTGTGCTATCTCGAAAATAAATTACATTTTGCCCAATTTATTAACATCCTGTTATGATACACACAAAAAAACCATACAATTTTCTTATTAAAAGTTTTAATGTATCTCGCATGGTTTTCGAGATAACACAAATGGATCGAAACTTTAAAGGCCGGTTTCACCCCTTAAAATCACGTCTCAGCCGATAAAAAAAATACGTGCCTCTTATTTTTGCCTGCTTAACAAACCTACGAAGTTTCATCAAAATCGGAGGACACTTCCGTGCCTTCCCTTGTAAGTATCAACTTCAAACGAATAAGATATCAGATTTCTTCAGTATCTAAGAACAACTGGAACCCTGCTAAACTAAGAACTACGGGCATTCCTTTAAAAATTATTCACACTCAGGTTCAAGACAATGTAGATTAATTGAAAACAAACCTATCGACGTCGACTTACCGAACGAATTAACCTAAAACGTAAAGAATCTGCGCATAACGTATGGCAAACAATCGTTCGAATAAACTTAACCACCCAGCACATTGATAATTTCCATCGTTTCAGAAAGAATGAAACGATTCATCCGCGTCGATACTGTCGCATCCTAATAACTAAGAGTTAAGGGGTAGGATGCAAACCCGTTAAGCCGAGAATAAAAGTCGAAAGATACATTTTTTGTTGTTGTTTTCGTTTTCCATGGTTCCGTTGCACGGTCGCGTAATCGCGAACAAAACGATGCCGCGTATCAGCGTGTTTCCGACTAGACGAATTTCATATTCAACCGGTATTATTTGAACGATTAACGCGAATGGAAGAGGAAATGGGTGGGGGCGGGTACCAGTTGCCGCTCGTATTGTTGGCAACATTTTCAACCGAAGCATTTACAATTCCCTCTTTATTGCCTTTCGGCTTATCCGGATTGCTCCGCGTGCCGCGTTTCATTCTAATAATAACCATTAAGTTAACGAACTGCGACACGGCTGTTTGAACGCCGCTGGACACGGAGATTAACGTACCGTTAATAAGATTATCCGCGTAAACAATAGATTGTCCATTTCCAGCCTCCGACCATCCGATTCCCGGATATAATACCAGGGCCGGCTGAATCGCGTTTATTGAAAAACTCGATACAGAGGAGGCTGGACAAAACTGGCACACGAATATTGTATGACGTATCGTAGGATAATCTGAAGTTTGTACAAAATGTTTCGATAAATCTAATTTTTTCTTTAACCCTATAGTAGCCACGGTCTAAGAAAACGATGGAATTTGTAAAATTAAATTGTAATTTAAAACGATGTTAAGCAGACATTATAAATTCTGTTTTCTTCGTGTTACTTATTCGTATTCCTTATAATTGGGGCATTAACGTGTCTGACTACACGCGTCCACTTTCACTGCGTCGGACGACGCGTTACTCCATACATTTCGAATACGCCCTTTCTTCAAAGCGTATTCAAAGCGAAAAATTGCAAAATTGAAACACTTTTAACGTATTTTTTAAACAAACTCGAAACTAGCCAAATGGTGAATGAAACCACCCTTAATTTCACATTCACTACATCAAAATTTCATTTGGTACAAAATCTCTGACGGCTTTAGCGTGTAATGACCCTACGATGATTCTATTCGAACCCACATGCACATGAATCAGTCGTCCACAAAGGATTAACGTTTAAACTTACAATCTCGTTACGTCATGGACACGATTCACCTGTTCTGCCGAATTTTCGGGTACAATTTTGCGAAATGTCGAGTCGGCAGTAACCACAAAGAAACTACAAAGTTGACCCGACTTTGGTATAGAAAAAGAAGGTAATATACGTATCGTGTTACCGAAAGGCGTGTTTCCAGAAGAGAATCGATGGCAACGAACGACGACATCTCGATTGCGACGGATTCGCGGTAAGTTTTAGGTCGAGTCGGGTCGGACAAGGCGGCATCGTGAAACGGCAAGTGCAGTTTTGCGGCTCCCGACATCTCGGTGTAATCAGACACCGATGCTGGGGAGTGCTGTAAATGTAATTGAAAACATCCGTCATGCTTCTGATCCGTGCCGCACCCTCGTTGCTTTTCCTCTTTCTTTCTTTCTTTATTTCGCCCCGCCGAATGCTCTCCTCCCTCCACCCGCCACCCTTCTGTTCCGTAATTAAAAGTCATTTCCCCGTGATTTCTGCTCGTCCCGTTCCCGTTCTCGTTTTACCTGTTCACTCGCCCCTCGTTTCAATGCTCTTTTCACGATTGTGCGTTATCGTTCGTGTAGCCGGCAACTCGTTATACTTTGTATGCTTTTTTTCCCCGCCTCCTTTCATTTTAATTGATATTGCTGCAGAGAAAGATGCGCCGTTGAAAGGGTTGAAGATTATGTTGCGTTTAAAAGATTTGAAAACTGAACGGTAGAATATAAAATTGTACAGATATGAATACTCACGATCAGTAACGAACGACGGTTTTAAAAATGATGTTAGCAACGATGATTAACGCAGTTTTGAAATAGTTTACTTATTAATAAAAAAAAATCGATGTAAAAATTGCAAAATCCTCCGTCATGTATACTCGAATGGGACAACAACGATGAAGAATCAGGTTATCTTTTCTCCAGCGATGCAAGGGATACAATGCAGCACCCACGCGAGTATCTGTTAAATCGTGAAACTTTTCAGAGAAACACGTAGACCGTGCACCCTCGAATGGAGCGCGATAATGCATTTCCAAGTAGCCGAAAGTAGGTGTAAATACAAGCGGACGATTTTTTTTTCTACTCTACCCTCCCCTCGTTCGGCATCGTGAAATAGTCGGTGAAAGGAGCCGACGAAGGCGGTTCCTTTTATCGCGAATATTTTCAATGGAAACTTTTTTTCTCACAATCCCTGCTCTGTACAGTGCGCACACACGCGAAAAGAAAAAAAAAAGAAAGAAAGAAAGGAGAGAGAGGAGATCTCAAAAGGTACGCAGAGTACCGCCTCTGATGAATGCCGCAACCAGTGGCCACCATGTTTTCCCTTCACCGGTCCGCCCTACTACGAAACATCCCCGTTCGCATCCCCCTGCCCGATTTTCCAACCCCTCGTCAAACCGCGATCGAACCCTTGTACACGTTGGTATGCCCGTCACAGGAGGAATACATTTTGCGAGCAGGCCGTGCACGAGTTCGAAAGCGCGATATCGATAATAATTACGCCGGTAACATTGTTTGTTCAAGCTGACTGTTACGTACTTGTCGACAGTGTACACGTGTTCTTTCTTCTCGTCTATCATTGATTTGTAATCCGTAGCACAGCGCATTATATCGTATCACAGTAATTCTTCTAAATCAAATTTTCGTCGGCCTCGTATCAAAGTCTTGTATCAACGTTCTCCGTATTAAAGAAGAAGAAAAAAAAAGAAATGGAATAAAAGAGAACTCGCGTCAAAAGCGCGTTGCAAGAAAAAAGTCGGGCGTGCGTTGGAGGAAGCGTAGAAAAGAGGGAAGCCGCGAGGAACTGGTAGAAAAAGAAGAAGAAAGCGGCCGATAAACAAACTGCCGAGCATCGCGGCACTTTAATCTTTCTTTTGGAGGCATTGGCCGCCTTTTGCGGCGTTCGATGAAAAGAAGCAACAGAAGGGTGGGGGTGCTCTTTGGTTCCACCCCTCTCGGCCTGGATCCCACCGCTCATTATGGCAACATGCGGTAAGTATCCTGGTGTTTAAGTCTCGCCGTACCCTTCGTGCCAGGGGTGCTCGCTAACGGAGGGTAGGTATTAGTTTATATGTATATTCGTGTAGCGGGGCCACTATAAAAAGTGGTAGCCCAGAAGAGGCTGGAACGTGAAACAGCACGATGTACAAGGACGCTCGTAAGGCCGGAGGAACAAGGACAGGATAGAAGAACATCCCTTATTTCGTGGCGGCTCGTTGTACGGCTCGGCGCATCCGAATGCCTCTCACTCCCCTGATCCCGTGGATTCCAGGTGCTTTCTGACCCCCCGTCCGCCCTCTCGAAAATTAGGTAGCCTGAATCCGATGCACACAGCTGCGATCCGCAACAGCGTCACCCAAGAACGAGGATGCCACCGCTGGATATCTTCCGACACTGTGTTCTGTTTTTACTTCGCCTTTATTGTTTTATCATATACGATCACCATGTAAAATATCATTTAGAGTATATCATTGGCATGATGAATCCAAGTTCATGATTTGCAAAGATATTTTGGAGGCATTGTAGGTTTGGTTGTAGTATGACGATGCAAAACGACAAAGGATTAGAATGCGACTGCTTGCGTCAGAATAAAGCGAACTGAACGTGTTAATATAATCAGAAGCGCCAATAAAACGACAAACTAAGTCACTAAACGTCAAATAATCTATAAACACATTTTTCACCCGTCAAAATCGAAATCTCACCGAGTATAACTCTGGCACACGATCGTTTCGAAAATCCTTCGGTGTTCGTTGCAAAGTACTCGTTGTCAGAAGAGGTTGAGTAGAAGGAAGGAAACAGTCTATTCTCGACAAATTTCAGCCATTGTCGCGTCCGGCGGGGAACCGAACCAGGTAACCGCGCGGGCATCTCGTCCAGGTAGCGGGGAAAGGAAGAAGAAAAGAGAAAAAGAATCCGGTGTCCGTACCGCCCAAGAGATAATCCGAGTAGCGACGGTGGTGGGACTTACTCTTGCCCCCCTCCCCTGGTTGCAACGGCCTAGGACCAACCCCTATAAGAGGCAACGATACCGCGCGGCTGAAAAGCCGCTACGAATAACGTGCTTACGCGCGATCATCCGACCGCGATCCTCAATGCCCGTGACAGATCAAGCTGCGGGTTCTGTGAATCGAACTTAAGCCAAGCCGCGTTAAACGGCGAGAAAAGAGAGAAAGAGAGAGAGCCGGGACGTGCTAAGTCCTCGGTGGATGGAACCGTGGACGAGAGACCTCTCCTTTTCTTTTTTTTTTCTTTTTCACCGTTGGTGGACAATGCGGTGTAGATTACTTTTCAGAATGAGCGGCGTGACGTAAACGCGGACGCTTCCCCGCTGACTAACAATCGTCGTGTTTGCCGACACAATTTCCACGGATTAAAATTGTGAAAGCAACGAGGGTCAACCCCTTGCGGTGCTAAACAACCGTTGATGCGGTCCGCAGTCGCGCGTATCTATTTCAAGACTATCTACGTTTTAGATTGTTATTAGCAAAGTTAGAGATTTTATATAGTACAATGAGCTGTTGTTTCTGCGCTGTAAGGATTGATCCTTTTCTCCCTCGAAAGCACGATATTCAGGATGATACTATATTTGCTGATGCAGTGCCATGTTAATAAACATTTGGTTTCCTACTTTTTTGGTAATAAAAATTTGCATTAGAAAAATTCCAAAAATTCTACAAAGCAGACGAACAGAAGATATTAAGAAAATGTAAGTTCTATGAATCTCACGTTTCAAGATCTTAAAAAAAGAAATCTTTTCAAAGTCCGAAAAGTCGAAGGGTCCTGGTCGGAGGGCGATCGAGTCAGAGGTGTATTCGATACGTGGTTGACGGGGTAAAGTTGGCCAGCGAGCTCCATTCGATATCGGGCCCTGATGAAGGCTTCTCGGATGTCGTGTCAGAGCCGAGCAGAAAGAAAGGGAGACGGAATAAAATAGAAAGGGAGATCGAGCGAGGAGGCCGCATTCCTAGACGGCTTACCGGTCGTTTATCGTAGCGGCCATCGCTCGTCTTCTCATATCCAAAGGTGGCGGATTTGTTTCTTCTTCTTATCCGACCCTTAAGGGCAAGGCTTTCGCGCGGGGGTGGCGGGCCAGCGGTACAAAGGCACCCTAGGGATGCCAACAACGGTATCATTTTCGAGCAACGGAAAGCTACCGAATTCTCGAATCGTTCAAACGTGTCGCTTCGAATTCTTTCCGGACGCGTGCGTTCACCCTCAACAGATACCAAACTGTTTCGCGCCCTTTTCTTCGAACCCTTGCGACTGATATTTGTAGAATTTGCTGTCAAACGTGACACAAATTTCCCGTAGTTTCATTTTTGAAAATCTCAAAGCATAATATACGAAAGATCTTGTGTTGAAATATTTTATTGCTCCGATACTCGATCGATTGTCCCTAACCGCGACTTCGCATAAGGCACTCGTGTTAGGTAAACTTCCAGCAAGAGAAAAGTCAATTCACGGATATTTATGAAGCAGCGATTACAAGGAATAATAGCAAGGCGAATCAACGAACGCTCCCCCAGCCAACGGTTCCCCTCTGCCATTGTAGGGAACCATCGATGTATGAAGTATTATCATACAAATATAATCCCTGTACGCCCTTCTGAGAAATAATATTTGTCCTGATATCGTCGTACGACCAATTATCTTAACTTGCGCGATATGTCAACCCCCTGTGTACATGTGTACACATACTTGTGCGTTCATACCGTGTTTCTGACGTTCACGATAAATGCATCAGTATATTTCACATATCGACGTTAAACTATTAATATTCCTAATAAATCACTACATAGATACCTACGTTTAATTTCTCCAAATGGTATAAATCTATTATTCCCCAACACCGTTGTATGCGATATTAATTTCACTAATTAGAAAGATAATAAAGAGTTTCGAAATCTATTTCATCCAAACGTTAGCTATCGAGAGAAAGATTTTCGCTCTTGGCAGAGAAGGCGAGGGGTGTAAGCCGCGAAAATGTACGAGGTGCCATAAAACGCAATTCGAAAACAGACGGAATCAGAGCAAACGATCGGTTACGTGAATAAGCAGCACAGTGGTTCCATTCTTCGTTTTCCTGACTGCTGGGAAACGATTTGCCTCTGATTGGTCATCTGCGTGTGATCGACCGCAGAACGTCGGAATCGAACAACGGTACGTGTTCTCCGTTTCCCTGTCCATCGAGGCCGGCGACCAAACGGCCCGTGAAAATCTTCTAAATCAATTTCTGCGACGGCATTTATCGAGTCGCGTCCCTCAATCTCGTTGGATTTAGGATGAAAACGAATGTTCTTCGTCGTTAGGATCGATGAGCACTCCTACACGGATATCGAGCTACTGCATTTGTCTCGATAGGGGCAGAACGTCCGGTTAAATTCTCTGGATGAACGTTTCCTGTATTTCTCTTGATTTTTCCGTGTTATTATTGCTTTCCCTTTTGAACTTCGAATATTTTATAAGGAAATAATATACCTTGCTGCAACAGTTTCATTTAATTCGAACTTAACACGAAAAATAAATAATACCCTAGTAACATTTTCGCGGTCCAGTTTCGTCATCAAGTTATTATAAAAATCGCCTTCAGTAGCGAAATGGATGGAACAGAATCGTAAAGGCAACTCAAACTCTCAAACTCTGTAGCATTTCTAACGGCTGACATAATATTCCCTCTATTTAAAAAACAAAACGTCCCAAAACAATATCCCAACAAACAAGACGTCCGCTAATAATCTCCGCACGCAAACCGTCCCGATCGGCCCGTTCTTTGCCAGCGAGACATCCAACCAAGAGATTCAATTAAGAATTTTTCAAAGTGGACGTCCAGCCGCCTTTCGCGGCCCGACTGATATATCTGGAATCAACGTCGTTGCCAGCAACGAAAGGACGAAAAAGGGACGTGGATGTGTCGAACGAGGGCGAGAGAAGGAAGAAAAGGAATCGGGACGAAGGTTCACGTTTCGGTCCGGTAGCACGAACAAGCAGCTCGGCTCTCTCGGCATCGGGCAAAGCATTCCTTACGTCAGGACTTCACTGAACGTTGATCCTTCGTAAAGGAAGAGAATCGAGAAAGGTCAGCGGGATACTTCGACGAGGGGCTACCGGTTACTCTTGCGAGCGGACCTCCTATCCGCTCGGTACGTTATTCCTTCGTCAAACCTCGGAGCGTGCCTGGGGCGGGCAAGAATCACAGCGTGAGCCATGCGTTTCCTCTTCCTTCTCTCGACGTCCGTACGAATTTCAGCGGCGTTTCGTCGGCTCGCTACGAGTCGTCTCGTATGTAAATTCGAAAGAAAGGGGCACAAAAGAAAGAGAATCGAACCAGATCACGGACCCGTATTATCTTAGAGACATAAGACGACGGTTCGGACCAGTAGGCCCTCTTTGAAATTTAAATCATCGGAGATTCGGAAACGTGTCGTGCGAACATCTTGGAGGATTGTTTTGTAGAGAATCTTTATCCAGTGTTTTTAGCTTTAAGGACTAAATCTAAAGTACCTCGATGGTAAACGTAGAGTCATCTTCACTATCTGTTGAAAATATTTCGAGTCTATTGCTTATCATTTTTACTAAAGAGCGAGTTAATAATTCCCAGAATATCTACCTCGGCTAATAGACACTATATAGTCCCAACGAGGGTCTACTGTACCCATGTGAAATAATAAGATTTCCAAGGAAATAGCTCGGCAATTAAAAGAAAAAGCGATTATTACCCGATCTGTTACGAACTATACTTTCCAGAAGAACAGTAATCGTGCTAAAAAAAACCCCTACGATGGTTGCTGAACAGTGTGAACACGGCATAAGAGGCGTTGGCACGCAGGGATCGGTAAGGGAGTAGCTTCTCCTGAGGCTGTACAGCCGCGTCCGTAGAATATGACAACGAGATCGGTCAGACCGGTGACAGGGGTGCGTTCGTTTTGCCGTGGTGTGCGTGTAACGTGCGCGACCAGGTTAACGGGGGGCGAGGGGCGGCAGAAAAGACAGGGCAAAAGACGCGAGGACGAGTCAGCCCCGTGTGAAAGAAAGAGAAACGGACGGATGGACAACCAGACCACCCCGTTTGCCAGCGATCATGTCCAGATCACGTAAACTAGCCGCCCCCTCATCCATCATGCCTTCGTCGTACATTGTCATGTGTGACCAGAACGATCTCCTTTTTCTTCCTGTTCGCTCTCCACCAAGACGGTTCCGTCGCCTCGTCTCGTCTTCTCTTTTCTCCTTGTTTTCCCCGCCGCAAATTGGCAGTGAAAAAAAAAACGAACGAGACCCGCGAACGACGTAAACGTACCGATCAGGGGTGGCCAGGCTCTCAAGATTCATAATTAGAGTCAGTATCTTGTATTACTTTTCGAACTAGTCCCTTTTTTCAACCTACAACTTGTTCTTCTTGATATTAGATGCCATCATCCTGGTCAACCAGGGTTTCTATCCCATCGAACAATTCATACAACAGTTGTGATCTGTGGGAGTATTTTCCCAGAGTTATAATTCTGAGTAATTTCAAATTCATCATAAACATTGCATCTGTTAATTGGGATGTGATCATTATAGTTTCTGTGACGCTTTATAGCCGAATTCGTTATCCGTGAATCGTGTAATTTCAATCAGGAAACGCAATTGAACACGATAAAATTAACAATATCGTTGATACGTACGATTTAATGACAGATTCAAGACGAATAAAATTCGTTACTTAATAATTACACACCTTGTCCTTCTGCGGTCTGCTTTTATCCTTCGAAGCGCACGGTCTGACCATCCCGCGCTGGACAGTGGATTGCTAATTGCTGATTGATCGTTTCTGAATAAACGCAATTAAACGAGAACCTTGTTCTGTTAATCATACGGCACACATCGAACTACATCGTAGAATAATGTTTCTAATCGAAAACGTTCAAAGTGTCAAACGCGAATGCATCCACGGATACGTAAGCAGGAACGTTGAGTACCGATGCAACGATCGAAGGCGGGAAAGGGTGAGAAACGAAGGGCAGAAAACGAATAAAGGAGGCTCTGACTACGGCACGTGCGAGGGCTGCGAACCGCAAAAGAGGCGGCTTATATTATTATAACGTGGGCAGGTGGGCGAGGCACTCTATTGGCAGTGCTAACGAGGGATCGGTAATTATTACCCACGACTTAACTCCTAGCTGGCCGTGCAAAGACCTTCCATTGTAATCGCTCACCCTTCTTCGTCCTTTCTTCTTCTCGTCTGAATCTGGTTTGTGGGAATCCTATAACGCCGCTGTGGCTACTGTATTAATTCCCATTACCATAGGATTTTCACCTATATCATATATTTCCTTTGTAACCGAACGGAAGCAACGATGAAAGAGTTATTACCAACTAACAATTGCGTTTATGTCGGCTACCGTACTGGCTAACATCAGAAGATTCTCAAATTTATGCTTTCAATTTTTTACCTTGCATTATTAACTTAAATATTACTAAAATAATATTATTTCTTCTTTGATTAATTATACCATTGCACAAAATTTAAGCCAGCAGTACCTATCAATCTTATGGCAATTGTGTTTTCAACATTTTCATATCGTGGGTATGTTTTATTAAGTTTGATGAGTAAAAATTAGTTATGAAATTATTGATTATTGTTTTACGAGATTTCTACACCTTTTGACGGGTACGTTCAATGATTCGAGCGTGTTTTGCTTTTCGTCCGACGCGTTCGTCGCATGCCAACGACCAACCGAGCAAACACGAATAACACGTATCAGATGATTTTCACGTTTTGATGGAGTTGTTGACCCTTGTGTAAAGGTACCTGCGTGCCGCCACGATTACACACTTTCATCGGGTACCCGTGAATGTACGTCTACCTGTCCGGTCAAGGTGGACGATCCATCATCGTGTCAACGGAGCGTTACTCCTATACCACGAGGGATTTCTAAACGTTCGCCCGTATCTCTCGCGACGGCTCGTACCGAACGTTCCTTCGTTTTTTTCTTCTTCTTCTTTTTTTTTCCGAACGAGTCGGATAAAGAATAAAAAGGCAACGATATCGTATCGAGCGATAAGACGAACAAAGAAGAAGAATGAAGAGGCCACGGGTAGAGGGAGAGACGGGAGAGGAAAAGAATTGTTAGGAAGCAGCAGCTAAACGGCACGTACCGAGAGCATCCTTCAATTTTCGGTTTCCGCTCAATCCAAACGGATAATCGCTTGTTTGCTACCTCCTCGAAGAAGGATCCTCTTCTTCTTGCCTCTTTCCTCTCTGTACATCTGCGAATTAACGTAAATCCTTTTTAAATAATAAACCCCTCGTTAAGTGTAATGAATCCGTGGAGAATGAGACCCGAGCAACGGGGAACCATTGTCGTAGGTAGAGTGGCCGGTTAAACGGTGCCAATGGGTCAGAGCCGGCCGAAAAATAGGCCATAGGCATCCTTGACAATCGTCGCTACCGCTTAGCCTCATTATTATCCAGGACTTGGATATTTGGATACCCTTAATCCCCTTTTCTACGATTCCACTTCGTACATTTAAGCTGGCTGACCGAAGGGTGACAAATAATATCAAGTTGCCTGTCACGACGCCATGGAGCTCCCTACGCTTCCCTGGACCTGCTATCTGATTTTAAAGGACTCGCTGCGAAAGATGATCCTACCCGCTGACAAAAGGTGTCCAGCTCTACCGAACCGATGGCTAGAATTTTCACCAGAGGCGAAGGGTAAGCCGTACGGCTACTCAGAGTCTCTCTCTATGCCGTGAGAATCATCCCTGTTCAACTTTTTCCACTTTTTGTTCATTATTCACTTCAAAACAAAAATTGTACCGCTGGTACCACCTATTCCTAGCTCTGATATTTAACCATTTACCTTCCATGATTTTATTCATTTTACAATGTAGCTAAATTGAAATTCTGGAACCGAAAATTTCTGAACCAAAATTCGTTCAGAAGAAAGTAAACTAAGATACTATCGAAATTTACAAGCAATTTCGAACTCGAAGCGATTCGAATCGACTACCAGATTCGTCTGTACGATGAACCAAGTCATCTCGACAAAGAAG
This sequence comes from Stelis phaeoptera, assembly GCA_943735885.1. Taxonomy (NCBI): domain Eukaryota; kingdom Metazoa; phylum Arthropoda; class Insecta; order Hymenoptera; family Megachilidae; genus Stelis; species Stelis phaeoptera. Next base: position 9,338,334 of record OX030937.1, read on the forward strand.
GACGAAGAAGGATCGCTAAGAAAGAGGGGCAACGGCGGTGGCGGTCTTTAAAAGACGTCGGAGCCTTTGATGTTCGCCGCACGTCATCTCGCGCGTTACCTCGCCGTGGCTCTCCTCTTCAAAGCACACGCACCCTCTCGCCGATGATCGCACTGACTCGTCGTTCGAAAAATCGCGAACGAACGAGGGGTGGAATCGCGTGCTCGCGACTCTCTCGACGTGCCACGATCGCGCATCCCCTCGATCAAGCTAGTTCCCGCCACCCTCCGTCGCTCTTTTTATCAGCACAGCCGTTGATAGGTCTTAGACCTCCCGTCGTCGATACAGTTTGCAAACAGCACGAAAATACCACTCGATTATTCCCTGTCCTGGATGCGACGAGAATCGTTTCACACCATTGACGAGACTCTCTGAAGAGACCAGCCGAGTGTGCGGGAGGGTGTGCGCACGAACCCGGGGGTGAGTCGGCACGTTGAGCCGGAATATTGAAAAAAGAAACATCGCATCGTGGGATTAATTGAGTTTGCGCGTTGAAGGTTTACGGCAAAGGATTAAACGGAGGTCCAGAAATGGGTCACTTGTGGGCCAGGTCTTGTATCGGAGATTTGAGAAATAATAAATAACTATAATCGGGGAAACAGTAATGTAATATTATAATTACCTTGGAAATTATGATAATTTATATCTAACGAAATTTCTACTAGCTGCTGAAAATTCTTCGAATTTATAATTTTATTTTCAGTAATAATATAGTAGGAATATTCTTTCATGATATTTAGCTCTTTCTATTCCACAAATCTTCAAGTATTCAATAATGTTACTTGCACTCATTGTCAGTTAAATAAAGCACATGATATGAAACACGCACAAAAAGCTTGTAAATTGTAGCAAATTATTTAGAATTTGTAAAAATGTTGAGCAATAGAACGATCAAGAAACATCCTATACCACTTGGCAAACCACTTATCATCAACTTTATCTCGAATGCCTCATTATGTCTCCGATCATTTCGATCTCGTTACTGCAATTAAAACTCAACAAACTGTAAGAAGAGCCAGTTGACAACGAACCAAGAGCAGATCCTTCCATAAGATTTATTTTCACGTCGAGCGACTTTTCACCAACTCATTCCTTTTAACAACTAATTACGATACTAAGCAATCTCGTTTCCGTCAGATTTCCTTTTTTCTCCATCGGAACATTGATGAACGAAGTGTAAAGAAGACTCGCAACGACTGTGCTAATTCTTTTTCTATCATTTCAAGATACGAGAGCCGCAGTACCTCCGGGAAGTTAAGCTCGAAGAGTCCTGATAACTGTATCGATGGTGTCGATTATAAAAGCGACCGGACAAGACTTTCGTGTGTGACGCAAGTTCCGCTAAACGGCTATCGCGATGGCCGATCGATCGCGAGGAGGACATCAATACTCATTAACGTTCGCCGCGTCGACGTTCCAGGATCGTCCAGGACAAAGATTTCAGCGAGTCGACCGGTAACCATAACGGATGACCGCGCGGTGATCGTGCAGGTCTATCGAGGATGACGATGCCATACCACTGGTCATACGAATCGGGGTGCAACGGGGGGAAAATAAGGGGAAGTCGTCAAAGAATGACAAGAAACGGGATTTCTTAGAAAACTTACAAAATTGTCGTGCAAATTATTTGCATACACTTCTTCTTCTTATTGAACGTTCAAAAGTTTTGATTCATTCATGTTCGGGTTTTGAAAGAATCTTTCTATGCCTTAAAAATATTATACTAAATACCAAAAAGACAGTTGATTCATAAAAATGAACACAGAGTAATATTTTCCCATGGAGCACGTAACAATTACTCATACTTTTAGATTTTAGAAGATAAAGAACGTCTCGAGAATATGGGCGTGTGCTTCTTCAACGGCTTCGAAAATGAAGTGCTCATCGATACTCCCTTGACAAATGTGTCCATTGTCCGGCTTTACAATTATCGTTGACCGTCTCGTTGGCAAGAAAAACGAAACTGGCCAGGGACGCTTTTCACCCTTCGTCGAAGGATCTGTGAATACACGGGTCCTTTAACGGTGGCGTTTTCTCCCTCGAGGATTCAGGTCTATCTATGAATTCGTCATCGGCCAAAAACTTTTCTCAATGAGCTCGAACGACGATGAATGTGTATTCCTCCCAGCGCATCCATGAACGGGTACACCTGTAGCCGGTACCTATCCCCGAAATAATTCGAGCCGGTAAATAATAAGCCTCGACCCGGAACGAACAAGGACGACGGCCCATTGACTCCGTTTTTCGTACGGTTGAATAGAACGAGACGAATTGTGCGTTCCACGATGAATCGCCGCCACGTTCGCTTCTCGAGGATACACAATCATGAATGAAGACGACTATGTCGCTTCACAACTCGGGGAAATAATGTTGTTCCCCGACCTTATGGTTCTTCATAAATTATCTGCTCCATTCTGTCACGAAGTATTTCTTTACCGCTTGTTTACTCACGGCTGGGATCCTCCTGGAAACTCTACAACTCTGTCAGATTATTGCGGTTTGCATGTTTTCGTAAATACGGTATATCGTTGCACTATTTTTCTGTCTGCGTTGATATCGATCTTCGACAAAACTTCAACCCTTAACTTATATTTTTATAATATATAACTGTTTTAATCGGGCAAAGGATTATGAAATTGTTCATTATTAGAACGGCAACGAGGGTTAATCGGAAACCAAAATAAATGGTTATTCTTCGTCTCTGTGGTCGATGGTTGTCGTAACGTTTAACTCCCCGTGAACAAAAATAGCCTGCGTACCCTAATATCGATAACTACCCAATTGTGGCGACCTCCGGAGGTTCGTTTCTGATGTAATCAGGGAATACGCAGGGGAGGATTGTTGCTAATTGTAATCGCATAACCGGCTGGCAACCGAGGGGTGCATCGCGAAGAATTGATTCTGGTTACGTTAATATAATCAGAAATTCGGTAACCATCGAACCCTCCTCTTTATGAAACATGTACTGTTAGAAACGTCTGTTCCATCGTTCTATTTATTCAGTGGTTACGACGGTGTTTCTATGATCCATGACGATCTGTCAAAATCGTCGATTTCAAAATAGTACAGTAGTTTTGTAATTGGTTTCGGCAAGAAGAAATAGTCGAATTTTGTTATTCAACCCTTTTCAGATATTCAACATCATCCGACAAGATAACGATCTAATTTTACGCACAATTTAGTTAAAATTTACCAACGTTCGATCTTCGAGGTTCTTTGACTTCTTTTCGATACAAAAAAGGAAAGAACGATCGTGCATCGCGTTATTAACGTGGCAATAATATAAATTAGGAAATTAAATCAACGTCGTCCACCATAGGAGATACCGTCGCCTTAAATTTTCCATAATCGGATAATTAGTAAAAGAAAAGAGACTAATGGAAGCTACTAAATTAAAAGCGTAAGTTTGAAAGTTTGACGATCGTATCTTAATTAATTAGAATTTTACTATGACGACCATCGTGTTAATAATCAAAGTTTGAATACGTCTTGCCACGTACGTCCATTTCTACTGTATCTGAAATCTAGTTCAACGTTCCTACGAACATTTCTGTATACGGTCTTGGAGTAATCTCCAGTCCAATTGCATTACATCAAGTTAATTACTTATTTCTAGTGTACGCTCGCAAAAGGGCCTTTTCGATTTTCCTACCGTATAGACAAATCGTGTTGTAGAACTCAAAGATCAGTCGAGCCGCGCAATAGAATCCGCGAGAGGATCGCGGGCGCACAGTGGCGAAAGAGTAGCCGGCGACTGTGTTCCAACATCAAAGACAAGATAGTAGCATCATCAGAGAGATGGTCCCGGTTTGTATGAACGAATAGGAGGAGCGGAACGGTAAAAGTGGGCAACATCTCGTGCGCTTGAAAAGGCATCCATCGGCCTTCCTTTCACGAACGCGTACAAAACCATCGGCGTACGGCGATGAAGCGGAGAGCTCGCGTAATCAATCAGCTCTTCATGGTGAGCAACGGAGGCTTGGGCGCGTTAATGCTCGTGTTCCAGTCTGTATATAAAACTATGAATACGCGTAGCGGTTGCTGCTACCATCGCATCGGTCTATGCTGGAACATAATTGGTTCCAGATTCTCGTTCATTATGGCATACATTGAAACACGAACATACTTGTTCGAAGAAAAAGAAAGAAACATTGTAGGTAAGAAAAAGTATTAGGATAAGATGCCATCGTTCGATTTGTATGAAAAATCGAGTGTGACCGTGGGTGATGTGACGCAAACCTATAATTTGATGTAAATAATGGGAGTTAGGTATTAGGTCGTTGGATATGTAGATATACATTTTTTTATATTAAACGTTAATAATCAAAATAAGAATTACTAAAATCTGTAGATTTTTTTAAGAAATTACAAGTGTTCTACTTTCGTTTCAGAAATTTTCGGAAAAATTACGATTATTCGTGCATCACAGAAATCTAAGAAAAACATGTTTAAACACGTAAACCGTAACACTTTATCACAATAAATTATAGTCTTATTTTAAAATAAAAATCGTTGACGAATCAAAGCGCTTGATGATTTTCGCAAAAATCATGTTAATACATATTACATAAAAACTTGAGAAGGATGCGTATAAACAGGTAAATATTGAAAAATGAAAATTATCTGTGATAGTGAAGATTCCAAGCTTCGAATCGATGTGTAAAACATCTCAAAGACACGAATGTTTATCGAGTAAGCAGATTTAAAAAATTGATGAAACAAAATCATAGATTTCATATGCAACAACCTAATATTAAGTGTAAATTGAAAATAAGGGTAGAATTGACTATTAGATACTTAACTCGGCACTTTGATGGTTGCACGTTTTATATACTCAAGTAATAGCGACAATCAATTTGAACGATTAATTAATTTTCACCTGAAGGTGTCTTCACACGGTGAAAGTTGTAGAAGCGATATCAATTATCAGATACGCGTTCTTTGGGCAGAAGGGAACGAATTAAAAGTATTCGTCTTCTTTTTCGGTTCGTAAACGACACACTGGTTGGAACTGAAGTACAGGGTTTGAACGCACGCCACAATATCTGTGTGTGAGTGGCGTGTTACACCACTGACGAACGCATTGTGCCACCGTAGCGAGTAAACGAGTCACGCTGCGTCACGTTCTGGCCCACCACCGCAGCAGCCATTCTCCTTTTGTAATGTACGTACGAACACCCCGCCGCTTTTCAACCCGGTCTGAATTACATTACGCCGCTTTACGATCGGTCAGCTTATATTCGAGGTTTACGCGGCCCTCGGCTAGATGCACGTGAATAACGTTTTAATCGAATCCCGCCACGTAATGATGTTTGCTCCGTTCCTTTATCGAATATTCTTTCTTTGAACTTCAATAAAATTCTGAAGCTTCCAACGACAAGACTAAAGCCAGCTTCAAAATTGTTATCTTTTAAGATAAGGAATTAATTATTTGTCAAGCTTTTCAAATATTTCACAATTAACCCTTGGGCATTGATAATGTAAGTTTCATCTTTTACTCCGTGTTTTTTTTTTAATTTGTTAAATTTTCTACCACCCCCATTTTGAATATTATTTTCCAACGTGTTGCAACGAACTTTTCGATGCCCTTCGGGGGTTTATATAACTGTTTCATCGAGTTGGGGGTGCAGAATTTATAATTACTCTTTAATTACAGCTCCGTAACGTTGCGCTCTCCAAAAGTATTACGCCTTCTTATATTTAAATTTCTTAAAATCCAGGTTCAAACAGTTATGCTTTTTGTATAATATAATTTAAGATATACGAAGAAAAGCGAATTGAATTCGTGTCAGAAAGGGCTGAAAACTCTCGAAATATTCGCGCATGTCTGCTCATAATATAATGGAGTTGACAAGTCGTCGACAAGGATGATGGACTGCGTTGGATCGAGGGGGTTTACTACGACCCCAACGACGGGGCTAAAAACGAATTCGCTACGGGCAGCTGCGATGCCGCGACTCTCGCCTTCTAGCTCGTTTTCTTGCTGCTTATTTTCAGGGGAAATCGACGCTCTCCCGTTTGCGTAATCGGTTTTTCTCTTGTGCCCGCCGGATGCTTTACACGAGGTGTATTCGTGTCACGAATTATGCACGGGGCAACCCCTCACGTTGATTCGAGTGCTCGACCGCTTTATTATACGGGCGTCGAAAAATTTTCATTCATATACTCGTTTTGATTCGTCACGATCTCCTGACGCGGCTGCAAGTTGAAGTACAGTCACTTATAGGGTCACTCACGTTGAAATATAGCTGTTTAAACATTTGCATACAATACAATATTTTATGTAACAAGGAGTTAATTACGAAAATAATGTATGCTGCATTTGATAGAAATTAATTGATTAACTCTGGAAAGGGAGGTAGCGAAGAAAAAGGTGAAATTTCTTGGACTTTGACGTTATGTTTTGGAATTGACAAAATTTTCAGAATCAGTTCACACGATAACAAAATATATCATATAATAGGCAAACGATGAAATTAACGTTTAATTGTATTGTGGATTGAAATTTGATTTAGGTTTACCGCGTGTTTCAAAAATAACACCGTCCGTGCCATCTATCGACAAACACGGAAATTAATGAAACGGAAAATTGATTATTTGCGCGGGATAAGAGATTTCTGTAAAAGGGACCGCCGTCGTTATCCACCCACCTACAGGTGATAAGGTGCACCGACGAGCAACTGTTAAAGACTGCCAGCCCCTGTGTATTTTGGCGTACCACTAAGTGGGCTCTGATGGGCTCTGGCGGCTCCGTCGGTAAAGCGACGAGCGGTCTCCTCGTGACAAAGAACGCCTATGGAACAAAATGTGACAAAGCGAGACAGAAAAGTTCCCCTCGCCCCGGCGACCGTTTAGACGATTGGACCAGTCACGTCTTCCGCGAGTGTTTCTTATTCTGACCGCAATATATCCTAGAGGGCGGTAGAAAACAGCGAATTTTTCGGATACGCGAAGTCCCGTAAGGCTGGCAGCACTGACGAGGTACTATTAAAGACTGCCAGCCCCTGTGTATATTGGCGTACCACTAAGTGGGCTCTGATGGGCTCTGGCGGCTCCGTCGGTAACCCGGCGAGCGGTTACCTCGTGACAAAGAACGCCTATGGAACAAAATGTGACAAAGCGAGACAGAAAAGTTCCCCACGCCCCGGCGACCGTTTAGACGATTGGACCAGTCACGTCTTCCGCGAGTGTTTCTTATTCTGACCGCAATATATCCTAGAGGGCGGTAGAAAACAGCGAATTTTTCGGGTTACACGAAGTCCCATAAGGCTGGCAGTCTTTAACAGTAGCTCGTCGGTGCTGGCAGTCTTTAACAGTAGCTCGTCGGTGGTACCGGTAACATACCTCTGTCGGTAACTGATCGATGGTGATAATAAGTGGACTTTTCTCTTTTGAGTTTCGTTGGTATGTTACCGACGTCGCGCCAACTTTGATCAAAAATTTTCTGTTTTCCATGTGAATTTTTTCCCAGAAATGCCAAAAAATAACTCATTGTTATACGTTGATCTTCAGATTTTTCGACTTTCTCGGTAAAATTCTACCACCGACGAGGCGTCGGTCACCGACGAGCTACTGGTAAAGACTGCCAGCCTTATGGGACTTCGTGTAACCCGAAAAATTCGCTGTTTTCTACCGCCCTCTAGGATATATTGCGGTCAGAATAAGAAACACTCGCGGAAGACGTGACTGGTCCAATCGTCTAAACGGTCGCCGGGGCGTGGGGAACTTTTCTGTCTCGCTTTGTCACATTTTGTTCCATAGGCGTTCTTTGTCACGAGGTAACCGCTCGCCGGGTTACCGACGGAGCCGCCAGAGCCCATCAGAGCCGACTTAGTGGTACGCCAAAATACACAGGGGCTGGCAGTCTTTAACAGTAGCTCGTCGGTGCGTCGGTGATTCTACGCACCGACGAAGTAGCTCGTCGGTGTTCTACGTTATTAATCATAAAGTTCAGAACTTTGTTGTTAGGTGGCCCTGGTAAATTCATTTTTATGGCGGTACTTTTAAAAGGAAGGAAGTTCTGCTGCGAAACCTCATCGTTAAACTCATCAGTAAGGTTTATTTAGTAAATTCCTTCCTTAATCGAGTAATTATATCATAAATTTTTTACTGCAGACTGCAATCATTTTGCTTATTATCTTCGCAAGCATTAACGTTCCAAAATTCTTGCAATTTTTGCCAATCATTCCATGCCTCATTTTCAATTTCCTTCTCGGCAAATTTATTACAAGACACTCGTTATAATTTCAGCACAATTTGAAGTAAGCTCGCAATGCTTGGTATGCCTATTTTCGTTTGGCCGTTTCGAAGCCATACCGTGACAGAAAATAGTTAATTGTTATATTGTATATGCTTTGTACATTCTGTTTCGCATTCCTTCGTGATGAATTGAAATTACTGCCAGGATGTCGCAGTATTCGACGGATTCTTTGGAGGAGACAAAGGAAGATTCCCCGAGAAGCCAGGGTTCTTTGCACGAGACTAGTGTCAAACTTAACCTGCACCCAATGAAAGCCACTAATGATCCATCACAAGATGTGCCGTGTCACTTCAAACGTACTAATCCATCGTTAACGCGCAAACAAGGCAAGCATCAAATTTACAATGCGTTTTATCCATTTATACAACACTTGCGAATATTTAAGCTTCAACTTATATTGGTTATCTACGAAAGGGTAAATGTTTAAAGAAAGTGAGTTAATTGTAACCGGTCTATCAAATATTTACAGGGCTATTTCGATTAAAATTAGCAGCTTCAATTTTCCAACGAAAGACTTTCGTAGATTGGAAACTTAATACCTGGATAAATATTAAAAAAGAAGGAAAAGGATATAAAATGATATTTAAATTGTTTCATTCTAGAGCGTAATTTATCGTTAATTGGACCTTATGAACCTTCCTATTAAAATAATCAAAATTCAAAGCGTTAAGCGACAATTTTTCTTTTTTGAACAATCAACGGCTGCAAGGAGGTGCAGAGCACTATCGATCCAACCGAAGAAACTGTCTTTCATCATGTTCCTTTTTTTCTTCTCCATTCCGGGAAACGTTTCAGACACCGGATCTAATGAAACCACGTCGAGCATTGGTACCAGCAAAGACACGGGAACAGCCGGCAGTAGGAATGCGATAATTGCGAATGGAGACACGTCCAAACGACGACGCCCGGTGTCTTCAAAGGAAGGAAAGCGAGACGTGACGGATCGTCTTAAAAGAAACGTAAGAAGTCATCGATTAACGTTTGTATAAGATTACGATTCTTTGTAATTTTTCAAAGAAAGAACTTAGTTATTCTTTATATTCTTGGGCACCATTGATGACCGACGTTAAAAATATAATATAACCGAAAAATTAAATAATTAGAAGTACGAGTACTATCGAAATTGAATTAGTAATTCTAAATGATCAATTCAAATACTAAATTCGAAGGAAATTAACCCCCACATACATCTAGCAGTCGCAGCGTAGAAATATTAATAAATATCAATCAAGAAAGTTGCCTTACAAAGCATGAAAATTATTTTTACATGGTACCAAACGAAAATTCTAAATTCAAAAATAGCGTCATCACAATCTAACTAACAACTTACACGGCTACATAAAAAAAAAAAATCCCGATAACACCCATAATTAAAATTACCTTCCAGAACATAGACAAACCGAAGCAACAAGAAGAAAGTATTAAAAAGGAGGTTCCATCCAGGCGTACCGATCGTCCATTAAAAATACTCCCAACGAAACAACCTTGCTGTTCCAAAGAAACTTCGATGTCGACAAAACCGAAGAAAAATCTGTCCGATGTCGTCGTACCAAGGATTCAAAGGACGAAAGAGTCGCCCTCTTATCTGGAGCTTCATCGTCGCAGATTCAGTTAGTCCGAAATCAGATGACGTTCTATCCTTTCATGTTTGTGATCGACGCGAGCATAGGGTTGGTAAAGGCGGGAGGGTGGGGAGGGGATGAATGCGTTTGCGTCTGGACGCCAGCAACGATACCGGAACGGTGCAATTTTCTCCGAGAACGTTTACTTTGGTCGTGATTAGATGTCCTTTCCACGTTGGCTCTACGTGTATACGTATAGTATACTGTATATAGGTACGTCTCCGAGGCAAAGGATTAGAACACACGTTGACCCTTGCAGGACTTCCTTTCCCTGTCTGTTTGTTTCTTCCCTTCTCGCTTATTTGTAGTGCTGCTTTATTGTTGTTTGGATACGTAGGAGTGTTTCTGCAATTTGAGACTCGGTCTTCGCGCTCGACTTCGTCGGGAAAGAGGATTGTTTTCGGAAGGAAGGAGATTTTTAAGATCGTTAGACGCGGCAGGATGTTTTAGATGTCTGGGGAGCGCACGAGAGTGTTGCTGGGCCAACAGTGATTAGACGGGTCCAAAAGCTTTGCGACGCTTGAAATTGAATCCGTAGGGGAGCAGAATTTTAGCTTGATATTTTTGGGAATTTGAAAATTTGGAATTATTATATTTTTAGGAACCTTGGAAACTTCGATATATCTTATCCTTGGGAACTTAGAAATTTCCAAATATTATATTTTTACAAACTTGGAATCTTCGGAATATAATATTAACAGTTGGATCGGCACTCGAAATTTTTTACAATCGAATGATTAGCAAAAGAAATTTGAAAATTAACGGACTGTATTCTTAATAATTAGAATTTCAGCGTGTCTGACTATATACGTCCGTTTTCACTGTGCCAGTCAACGTGTTAAAGGTTTCATTTTCCACCTCGCTGTATCGTAACGTAGAAACTTTTGTCCTTCCTATACTTTCTGAGGTTGTTAAAACTGTTGACTCGCAGGGATGAGGACGGTCTAGAAAGATGAATCTTCAGGTTTCACGTTGCTCACAGGTGGACCATGGTGCAACATTCGACCCCCGGAGGGTTCCACCTTGTCGGTTTGGGGGGACAGCCACCAAGAACAGCTCACAGACGACGAAACACTCTGGTCGGCTAACTCTGGGGACGATCAAAGCGAGCCGAGCTTTTATCGGCGTCTAATCGAGGATCCTTTGGCCCAGACCATCCGACCCAGCGAAACTGTACATCAATGCGATCCAGAGGATACGAACATCCTTTCGTCCACCTTGGACGAGGGCGTTAAACAGCCGTCTGGCGATAAATCGAAGAAAACCGTTAGCTATCGGCCGTACACCATCGAGGAGTACCGAACCTTGTCGATTCCGAAGCTCGATCGATCTCTTGGGCCCGATAAAATCGAGATGCAAGCCAAGGTAGGTTTATTTCGTTTGTTGCCCATCTTCCTTCCGGTACATCCTTTGACCGTACTTAATTGCGCTGGGATTTATTCGTCACACGATCGTGATTGGCGGGAACGGAGGAGGAGGGATGGTGTTGAATTTACTTCGACACGATCAAAGCTGAATTTTATTCGCATAAAACGTACAGTAGATTCATGTAGAATTATCTTTAACAAACTACACAAATGTTTATTCGGATTGTCAATTTGTTATAAAAGTTTTATTAGGAAATCCGTTTGAAATATTTGGTTCGAAAAAAAATGATTATTTAATGAACCATTTGGCAATGATAACATTTATCTTGTTTCACCATCGATGATATATTTGGTAAAGCGAAAAGAAACGTCGCTTTTTATTAACTCTGCTTTTTCCAAGTCGAAGCAACTAGAATTTTATGAAAAAGGTAACGAAAAGTGGTCTAAGTTGTAGCAAGATATTGAAAATAACCATGGAAATTATCTGTCCGAATAAATATTAGGTATTCTTTTTTTGTAAATAAATTTGTTCGCATTAAAAAAAAAAAAAAACGACATTTCTTTTCGTTTTACCTCTGATACGTTGTAATTTCTGAAACACCAAGGAAAATAATAGTCGAATTTTAAATGAAAATTCGAGGATGTGCATTTGTATATTTATGAAACGTGAATTGCATTTTTGATGATTCGCGGATAAGCGTGGCTGCACGATTCAAACTCGAGTTAACCAAAAGTTCGAACAGAGACATCTCGCAATCTTGTTTCCTTGTCCCACCGGAAGTTAACCTGGCGGGCGACGAGAAAGCGAAGTAGAAGAAACTTCGCTTCCGTCGTCCCATCACAGTTTACAATTTCACGGAAGACCTAAAGCGAGTTAGCTTGTCGCCCGTCTTCGTAACTTCAATCTAATAAACATGCGGCCGTTTCCCCGCAGCTACCTTGTCATTTACAGAATTCCTTCCGGTTTTCTTCGCATGAATTTCATCGAACACGTGCATTGAAAAATACATGGGAAACTATCGACGAGTTATTTTGAAATATAACTTGACAACTCAACAGTTTCATTCGTTGTTATTTTATTAAGTAGTTAATCCTTTCGTTTTGAATAGTAATGTTATAATTTTCCGAGCCTAGAAATTTTCGAATGTTATATTCTTAGAAATTTAGATATTTGGAAATTTGGAAGTTTTATAATATTATATTTCTGGGTATTTAAAAGCTTCGCAATATTATCTGTTTGGGAATTATACAATTTTCGAACTTTAGAAATTTGGAAACCAGCGTTTGATACTTCAGCGTTTAATCTTCGGAATGAACAGATCGAATCGTCAAACGGGACACGATAACTGGATTAACTTTCACAAATATCTGTATACAGTAGTTTATCGAGACGCGACAATGAATAGTTGCGAAAAGTCGATCGAAATGCTGTTCTTTCGAGACGGCGACATACCAGCCCAGCTCCGGCAGCCGCGCGACGCCAAGCGTACAGCGAGCAAATAGTTGTCGTCGTCATACTCAAGAGACACAGTGAATTCCGGAAGCCTTTGAGCTAAATACTCCGGAGTCGGAAGGGTGTACCGTAAATTTTTCAGACTCCTAAGCACCGCGAGCCAAAATTCAACGGGACGAAGAGAGACTGATACTAACCAGCTCATACATAGACTCACGTATATTCCTCTATAAACAAGCGTTCGCATTCTTGCTCGTTTCCAACTAGAATCTCGATGGTCAGATCGTCTGCTGTTATCACGATAACAATTGTAGCAAATTGAAAATTAATATTTCATGGAATTCTTTAGCTACTTTGCCTATTCAAACAATTTCATTTAGATATTGGGGTTTTTTCGACTGGTATCTTCATTTACAAGGGTTAGTTTTAAAGAATTTTGAAATTATAAATTAATGGACCAAAAGAACTCGAAGAATTTTTCAGTCATTTTCTGTATTAATTAAGTTATACTTTGCATAATGATATAATCATTTTTCTTAAGCGACTTGTGCATTGTTTCTTTATTTATAAAGAGTCTATTTAAATCTTGGTTTAGATTTAGATATAGACTTTTTATATTTGTCAAAATATATTTTTATTTACTTTACTTAGGCAGGGACGACAACTATACGTGTACAAATTAAGATTGCCATCGATTCTTTTATTCTTTTATAGAAAATTGAAAATAGAATCTATACATTTCCTCTTCTTACTGGCTTCAGAAATCTCGATCCCACGATTGTAATCAATACTTCAAGATTAAACGTTAAAATAAACCACACGAACCACGGTCGAAAGGTGTACGACCAGATCCTAATACGAAAAGAAATTGCACGATTTGGATTCCCAGATAAAAGTACTCGTTTTAATCGAGTCCTTCTGTCACTACCGTGCATTCGTCGTACGTTCTTCCGCTATTATCCAGAATCACGCTAGCAGCAGGTAGATAAAATACACCGATACGTAAGGAATAAATTCGTTCCTGGTGGACGCGTTGTTGAGGACAATTTGAATGAAATGCCAGCCTGAGGCCAACGGGCTGAAACAAGGGGACACGTGAGGATACACCATAATGCCCATAATTACACTGACTCCCGAGAGGTTGTATTAATATTGTCCACGGTTTAACTCGCCATGATATTAACTATGCACCGACGTACATTAACCGGTGCGGTTTCGCGACGGAACGACGCGACGAGTAAGCGGAGAAAGGGGAAAAAAGGCAAGGATACACGTGTATGAAAGGGGTGTGCGAGAAAGGGGATGGAGAAAAAAAGTATAAAAGACGAGGCGAGACAAGGTGGACGTATCGATCATTTTGACGTTGTTCGTTGTCTTGTTCAATTTTTAACCATAGGGATGATAAAGGGTCTTGAACGATATGTACCCCGTACACTTTCGAGATACGCTTGATAAAAATTTAATTTTTAAACAGACCGACGTACGCGTACGTATATGGTTTCAATGGTAAGACAAGAGTGACGTGATAATTTAAGATTCTGGTCTTACGGGATGGGTTACAAGGGCTTCAACATTTTTTAAAAGATCGAGTAACCTTCTTCCTATCGCATGGTTTCAAGCTTCGCAGAATTTATTCCTTGGAAATTGACCATTGCAAGGGGCGTGAATATTTTTAGTAAGACATTTCTACTCTCCATATTTCGTTAAAGCTATATCCAGCTTTCTTTTCGTATGGACTACCAAGGGGAGTCTTTTATGTCTACCAACCTTCTGCTAGTAGCGGGTTTAAAGAAATGTATTTTATTATAATTAAAAAAATTTCTACAGAAGTAGTTGAATAGATAGAATCCTTGAAACACTAACAAGGGATTTTTATATTCGGCTAAAATAATATTATCTAGATAAAAGAACCAAGAAAAATCCTACACTTCTTTTCTTTAAAGAAAGTAAAGAAGATTCTTCCTAGAGGATCTTTAAACCCAAGATTTAAATATCAATTAACTAAAACGTAACAAGTACAACGTTGTGCTGCGTCGAATTTGACCCTTCCGCCTATTACAATTTCCACCCTCCTCCTCCTCCTCCTCCTTCTCCCTCTTGTTCTTTTGTTTCTGCTCTCCGTTCGTCGGTTACCACTTGCCCCTCACTTTTCATTCCGATTCCCTTTTGCGCCCACCTCTTCCCGCCGAGCATTTGCATAATCTACTTTACGTTGGATTCGGCCGGGCCAGTCGGCACCTCCGACGATTTTCGCTGCAGCTCGATCGATCGATCTTACTGCGCTTTTAACGGGCAAACCGGCGCCGGATGTTCGATGCCAGAGAAATGAGGGGTGCCCACCCTTTCCCTCCCGCGGTATACAAAAATCGTCGGACAGAGGGATGCGTCGTACGTGCGGGGGTGGTGGTCCGGTCGCGTAACCGGAAACTTGCGCAGACCGGGCGAACCGTCGCGTCGCGGAGCTTTCGTAAAAAGTAAATAAAGTCCCGGGCAATCGACCGGGCAACCATCCCTATTCTGGTTTGTTTAGTTTGAAAGTTTTCATCGAAGCGATGCCAGCTTTGGGGGTTGTTTGTTGTTGCAGAGAGAGTGGCTGACGCGGCGAAGGTCATACGGGAATTCAGTTAGCGCTCGTAATTGCCAACGGATACTGATGCAAGCGCAGAAGATCAAGGTGAGTGTTACACGAATCATTTTCTGTTTCGAAGTTCGCGCAAAAATGAACGCGCCAAGTGTATTTCGCTTGTGGGCGATGCTTGAATTTTTATTATAGATGTCTATCATCCCTTTTCTAGCGATTTCTTTCATTTACTTAACACGTTGACCGCCACAGTGAAAACGGACGTGGGTAGTCAGACACGCTGAAATCCTAATTATTAACGATACAATCAACTAATTTTCAAATTTAACTTTTCAATTCGATAGCTAGCATTATTAGCTTGATGTTAACGCTATCCGTGGTTTATTTTATCATTTCTGTTGGTAAGTATTTGATTGTACAAAATTTCGGGTGCCGGTCACCGATGATCCCCGTGGCAGCCAACGTGTTATAACATGTGTGGGAAATTTTTCCCAATCAAAGAATTAACAAAAGAATCGATGAGATAAACCGCGGTTAGCGTTAATATCAAGCTAGTAATTCTGGCTATCAAACGGAAGGGGCAAATTTGAAAATTAATTGACTGCATTGTTAATAATTAGGGTTTTAGCGTGTCTGACTACATACGTTTGTTTTCACTGAGGCTTTCAAATTCTATTAGCATGTTTGAAATTATGGATAATAGAGATCAAAAATGATCATCTGCCATATCATGAAGGATTTTTATATTTTCCTAATTAGAAATACTTAAGATTAAGCACTCGAAGTTACAAACAATAGAAATACTGTAATAATAACACCGTGTGTGTTATAAGTTATATTTTTACCACTTTATATTTGTTCAACCTGTAATAACGTGAGTTGCATTAACCACGATAATCTCACTCGAGGATACCGAGCTCGCTTCCTCGTTTACAAGGAAACGTAACTTCCGCCTGTAATCTTCTTCGTTATTTTAATCTCCTTCTCGCAGCATTGTCGAAAGTTAAAAGTAGCGAGGATAACGAGGCTTTGCTTTCGGAGGATGAAAAAGAAGAAGAAAAAAAAACAAAAAAAAAATTCTAACTTATAAGAATTTTGTTTCACGATATTTTATCCCCTGTTCAACGGTAATCCGCGTTAAATACCGTACCAATTAAAAAATTCACCGTAGTAACGTTGCCGAAAGATTTCCCGAATAATCTGAATCGTTCGCGTGAATCGGTACTAAAAATGCCGGAGCTTTTATCGATAATTTGAAAGTTTTTAATTTGTAAAGTGTACAACGAATTTCTTTCGAAACATTTTTCACGGCTCGAGAGCGTAACACGGGATTTATATTCTCGTGAATCGAACTCGTGTATCGGGTCCTCGAAACTAATGATATCGTAGGAAAGTGAGAAAGAGAAAGAGAGAGGAAGAGGAAAAAAAAACAGGATAGCCGAGGTGTGGCAGGATGACAAATTGACATCGTCCACCACTTGATCGCGTTACGTTCAATATTTAATTGCCAATTAGGGGACACGAAGAGGCATCGCGACGAAAACTGATTCGTTTCGCGAAAGTCAAGCCAGGTAATGGTCCACCAGAGGATTTATAAGCGAAATTAATTACCTGCGTATCACTTTCACGTTAATAATGGCGGACGTCTTTTTTTTTCCTTCCAATTTACCGCTGGTCTCACCCTTCTTCTGTTACGTATTTTATTCCATTATTCGGTACGCAACCGCCACTGTTGTCTTCATAATCGTTGTCCGACTAATTTGCTTAATTTCTCTTGGGGTTATCCCGTACGTACCAGTTTATAAATTACTATGAATATTCCGAATACTTCATAAAAGAAGGTTTACGAATTGTACAAAAATTCGAGTAACATCATAGTGTACTGGGGTAGGTTCTGAATGGTTAAATCTGACCGTAAGACGAGAATCGCGTGGAAAAGGACAGAGGACCAGGGTGGATGTTGGTGGTCGAAGTATAGACCGGTATCCGAAAGCAAATCCAATTATATGCACAAAGGGAAGAGCGCAGGCCGCAACCACCACAGGAGCAAGGCTCGAAATCGTGGATACAGAGGGGCGAGAGGGAGTAGAGAAATTCTCTACACGTGGATAAACCTACGTTACATCTCTGGGAAAGGGGACCGGGTCCCCGTGACTCGCCTACCGCCATCGGAATTAGATTTTGCTTACTTTCGTTCTTGCCCGGAGTGGCCTCTCTCCGCTTGCATCCTGTTCATCTGTCCGACGGTCCCTCGGTATCGATAATCGCGGACTGAATTTCAACGAGTTACATAGTTACATATTTTATGCATATTTCAAACCCCCGACGAACTTTCTTTGTTCGCGTCCCGTCGATACACAGCCCGCCACCGCGAAACAATTTGCAAAGGAATTCGGCAATGGTTGGCGACGGTTCGCGACGGTTAACTCCCGGCGAAACTATTTCTAAATAATTTTACCCGCTCGACTCTGTCGCGTGACGTGGAATTTTTGAACCGAAAATCGCGTCAGTTTGACTTTCGGATAGTTACGACGTATTCTACTGCGAATACCGTCAGTCTACCGTGGACGTTTCACCGAACTCTGCAGGGTTGATGAAATTAACATTTTGTTCAAGATTGTGATATAACGGAATGATTGACATCTGAATTTCTATAGGAATCTAACGTCCATATTATTGGGAATTATGTCGCTTAATTAATTAGAAATACTCGCGTTGGATACTTGAAATTATGAATAACAAAAATAACGAAGTATTTATAGAATATTATAAAAGTAACAGATCAAATTTGTTAAAAATAAAATTACTGTTTAACGAAGTCAACGTGTTAAGATGAAAGTGAGGAGTTAAAAATTTTGACTAGCATTCAGAGTAACAATGGAAATTTCTTACATGTCTTGCTACGTATGTCCATTTTTACTGCGCCAGTTGACTTGTTTTAAATCCGGCAGCCTAGTTTCTCTGTTTCATTATGTACAACTACTTTGGGTTCACAGTTGAAGGATGACGTCGCTGAGAAATGCTTCTTGCCTCCTTTGAAGGAACAGGAGGTCGATGCAAAGGTAAATCAAGAGTTTCCTTCTCGCAGACCCTCATCGATGATCCTTTATTTCCATATCTCCTTGTACTTTTGTTCAAAAAGAGGATATCTTCGATATCTTATAAAATATTCTCAACTCCTTTAACATCTTTATAACAAAATCATTCCAGTACAACAATTTCGATAACATTTCATTTGCTGGTGGTTTATATCTAATCCATACGATTGTAACGAATGAAATTTACACTTTTACAGACGCAAGATGATTCGATATCTTCGATGATATCCGAGGATCGTGAAACCGTTTCGAGATACGGAAGATCATCAAAACGGAATCGCAAGTCTGGCAGAATATCTTCGCCAAGTGTATCGAAGAAATTCGAACGAGTGTCGAGCTTCTGTTCGCCCTTATACTCGCGCGACTTCGTTGAAGATTCATATTTGGAGTCCCTAAGGCAACGCCACCTTTACGAGAAGGAGATGGTGGATCGTATAATAAACCAAGCGCTATGCTCCCGACTTCAGGACAAACAACTTGCTGCATAATTTAAATCTCGTCCAAGAAACTGTTCCGAATACAACGTCCGTTTGCTGTTGATTTTTAAATACATTCTCCTTCGATCCTTTCGTTTCCGTCATCAACAACGAGCCTCGTGTGTTTTTTTCTGCCAGTGCACGTTGCTAAAATCATTACCATGAATCGACCCGGCTTCCATCGACTCCGGATTCGGCGAGTCATCGTGTTTTTCGCGTTGCTGCCCAGCCGAGCTTTCCTCCGCGTCACGAGGATAGGTTCTAGCGAATAAACTACGCGGTGGGCTCTGGAGATTAGTCAACCGATGAAATATTTAAACTTAATTCCATCCGGATAAGTTATTCATTGAACGCTATCTTGGGAGCCCGGTCGATGCACCGTGGCACTGGTCACGCATAACTACGTACACGCTTTTCCATTCATACAGGATAACAGGAGCGTACGATACACCGGGGAACACGTACACCGCCACCTTGTCCCGGTAAGTTCAGAAATTATTCAACGCTTTTTGACATTTCGAGTACCGTGCTACCACGACGACCCGGGGCCCTCGGTTACCCGCTACACTTAAGTCGTGTCAAGGTTCCACGACACAGACACAACCCACGGAGATTATTTTTATCCCGTGATCATCCGCTGGATTATCCAACGGCAGAGAATTTAAAGGACCGACGGATAAAGAACTGCGAGATGTCTCTGTTTTTTTCTTCCTTAGTCTCTGTCTCTTGTACAGGATATTTCATAAGGCGCGGGCTGAATTATGTTTTTTTTTCCTGCTATTTTTAATCGTGAAGTCCGAGATTACCTTGGTCGTAGATACATTAAAATAGTATTTTACTATAATAAAATATTCCTACCATGAAGCTTTCTTTACCATTCCAATATAAGGTAGTGCTAGCTACCATATGCAAATCAGGCCTAAGTATTGTTGGCCTGAAACATCCTACCCTCGGTTCCTAGTTCTTCATTTATCCTGTACTTCGTACCCATCCTCAGTCGTACTGTCCCTTGACCGTTGTCCTTACCGTTACTCATCCTTAAGAGAAGGAATATAAAAGCTCGGAAATCCAGAACGAACAGAGTTCAGTATTCACTGACCGAGTGCAGACCATAATTGTATAAATGAAACCTTTAAAAGTTTCCTTTAAAAACGGTGTTGTCAATCCCCTTCGCTCGGAATCCAACAGTATCGATAAGACTATTTTATGCTGTCGGAAGGTTAATTGCACATGATCGTACTTTGCATGTTTTAGATTGCACGCATTATCTTGGAGTACCTTGTATACTTAGAGCCCGAAGTGGATTCCACAAGTTATGAAGAAACCTGTATGTACATCGCAAGCTTTCTCATGAATAGGTAAGCACGCGTACGTAGTCTTGCTGTTGGAAAAAAAAAGGAAAAAAAGGGTGCAGTTTTATGCTGTACAACGGCGTTCTTCTTTTGGAACGCCTCGTTAGTAGCGAGACTCCGTTTATTATCTTTCGCAATAATCTGGCAGAATTTTTGGCCAGCCGTGTGCAGCGTGCAGCAACAGTTAGAAGTTGGTCTATTTAATTTCCGCGTGGCGGAGCATTGTTATCGAGTTCGAGTTTCAGCGTGTTATCTTAGAAATACCGGAAGGGTAATCGGGCGGATACGATAACGTTCCGTCCACTGTTTTCTGCCAGTTAAACGCTGGATGGAAGTTAAATTGGTCGACATTTACTCAAAGGATCGGGGGAAAATAGGATTCGACCGTTACGTATCGGCGCGTGCGAAAACATCGCTAGTCGAAATCGAATTTTAAACACTGCTTTCCAGTGTCTGTCGTTCGACACTCGAGAACCCAACCACCTGACCCGGATTCCACGATAAACATTTCATCGATGCTTAATCTTCGTTATTGGAATCTGTAGATCGCTGAGTGGTTCAAAACTGACGACACTCCAATCGAGCTTCCATTGAAGGCGAACTCCCTTTCTCCACCCACAACATTTATTTTCACTTCAATCTTCTCGATCAATTAGAAACTTGCAACTCATCCTTCGATATCTTTATTTTTAATTTCGAAGTTAACTTTTCAAATCTTATTATTAGCAGCGAGGTCGCTTCGATACCGAAGTTAGTAATTACAGACACGTGCCACGGGAGAAACAAGTTTTCTCACGGCGCGAGGGGTCGTTGCATTAGAAGCTGGTGGTCCCGAATTAGCGATGCATCTCGAATAGATTTGTCGCGGTCAGATTAAGATTAACCGTAGACGAGCGACGGAATAATCGATTTCCGAGGGTTGCGCTCGCGCCGCGGACACCGGGGCGCAGCCAGCACCCCTAGCGGTGGCTGAAGGCACCACGTCGTTAGGGGTTGTCTACGTGGACGAGGAAAAGTCGGCGGCACGTGGGCGTGGTCGTGGTAGTGACGTGAACGGTTGCTCACGTGCGTGCGTCCGTGCGTGCAGCAGTGTGGCACCCGGACCTGATGCTGGATGTACGGGGCGCAAGGCAAACGGCACGGGTTGGCACGGACTGATTTCGCCATCAGACTGCCGCCAAGCGGGGAGGTCTGTCTCGCGTGCCAACACACATCAATGGTTCAGGTAAGTGGCTCTGCGTTTTCAAGATGCTTCCAATTATTTGCTTAATCGATGCTAGTGTCACCTGATCGTCAAGGTTGCTGCATGCCGCGATGTGAACTTGCCCGGGGTCGTTGTTGTCTGCAGCTACCCCACCGAATGAACGAATATCGCGTTCGAGATGTCGCTACCGTAGCCGGGTGGACGGTGCTACTTACAACTCACGTGGCTTCGTATCGTTGCACCCTCTGTACGTGACCTTGTTTCAGTGGCGCTGCTTGCGTTTGTTTCTTGAATTTTCTTTCTTTCCATAAATAGAGATCGAAACCAAAGAATCGGTTTGAAAAGAATCGACTTTTTTTATTTTTTCATTTCTTTTTTATTTTTATTTTTGTAAACAGATAAACCATACGATTCTTACGTGCGGTGTCGATTATTGTAAAGAATCGATCTTTTACATTTTGTCCTCTTACACCAAAGGCAGGCGCTCTACGTTGTTTATATTTTGAATGTGTTTTTATGGATTAAAAAAATTAATTCTTCTAAAAATTCGAAACCAAATAGTCGATATAAAAACTTGATTTAGTGAGAATTAGTTCCCTACGGGTTCAGAAATCAATCTTAGATTCTTGCACGAAAGAATTGATTCTGGGGAAATTTGAATACCAAAGAATCGATTCGAAAGATTGATTTTTTTACCGAAGGAATCGGCTTTCTAAAGAATCAAATCAGAATCGAACAACCCTAGTTTTAGTTCGAGCACTACTTAACTAAAATCGCCCCATGTACCATATTTTCAGTATTCAAAACATTACGAAACAATTTTTATCAGTTAAACAAAGTTAATTTAGAAATAACATTTTCTCTATAGGAGATTCTATAAATCTATAAATGATGCAGCAATTATCATTGTGAACAGAGAAGCATACAAATTATATATAAAAAATGTAAAAAAAAGTATTGTCGAGCATTCGATAGCTACGGCATCATATAAATTAGTAAAACAGGCAACAGGAGGGTTGATAGTATCTGTCCAATCCCGGCGCAGCGGTATCGTTATTTAAAACGAAGAACCGAAGGGAATCGTTACCATCATAACC
The DNA here is from genome assembly GCA_943735885.1 of Stelis phaeoptera. NCBI lineage: Eukaryota > Metazoa > Arthropoda > Insecta > Hymenoptera > Megachilidae > Stelis > Stelis phaeoptera. The sequence continues at coordinate 9,360,883 of OX030937.1, forward strand.
AACGATTTTCACGAGCCTGGCTGGCAGGCAAATAATACACCGAATAAAAAATGGCGTTGCGTAGTTCAATCTAGCGTGTATTAATCCGTGGGGAGTAGAGGAAATTCTTGATCGTTAAGCGAGCAACGTAAACCTTTAGCCAGCTCGTTGTGCCGCTTTATATAAATGGATAATAGGTCCTCCCCCGCTACTTGGCCAGGTTCCTAGACACTTCTATCCGCCATACATTGCAACGCCGAAGGGCAGTTCATTAACTGCCGGACTCTGGTTCGATGAGAGTTAGGGAGAGCCGAATAGCTTTGAAGTTGCAGACACCTCGAGGGCGTCCATTGTTGAACAATGAGAATTATCTTGTCTTTGTCTCTCTCTGTTCTTCTTCCCTTCTTCCCGTTCCCTCTCGTTTATCCATTGCCTTTCCATTTTCGTATTCATAACGCGCCAGTGTGCACGTTTGTCAGTGATGGGTTCAAGTGCTTCGCAAATGGGTTCGAATATCGGAGCGATGGAAATGGAGCTACCCATTTAGAGGCAATTATAAAGACAAGGCACGTATATTTTTAGGATACGTGCAGAAAAGTAGCATTTCAAAGTAATGTAGGAATCTTAAAATATTAATTAACACGATGCTTTCTACGGTTAATAAATTGGTGTTATTTTCAAAATACTTAGAATATTGGGTTGTAGTCAATACTTAAGTTTTGCACGGTAATCGTGTCGCATTCGCCACAATCGGATATGGTATCCAATGACTCGAAGAAGATAGTTTTGGACCGATCAAAGGCGAAACTCCAAGGAACGAAATTCCAATCCTTGCAGTAGATTCGATGCACGATTAAATTAAATGTGACAAATTAAAACAAAAATTGTAAGAATTTCATTTGATTATTACTCCCTAGAGACTTGATTCTTTCAATAATCAAAATACTTATAACTCTACAGATTACGAGTCTCGTAAACGTATATTGAACATTCGTTTTCATCGCTGGTGCTTCTATATCAGATTCGTTTCAAGCTACGGAACGATCGTCGTAGACAAAGACGATCTTTAATAAATGGACGAACTGGAAGCATCGAAGTGTGTTGGCCGTTGCCAATTATTGCGGTCATCGAGGCAAACGGAACGGTCGTCTATCGTCGATATAATTACCGGCAGAAACGAAGCGCAAATGGCATCGTGAGCGGGCACAATGAGGATTAGATTGAAAATTGCTCACGGCCCGTGGTGAAGTGGAAATTTGTAGTGGGCTTGCTGAGTGAAACAGAGCCCCGACGAAAATTGCTTTCTTGTTGGTGCTGGGGTTCTTGCCTGCCCGTTTATCAATGGCCACTTACACGATGCATGGAACACGGTGAAAGTGCAAACCTGTGTTTTTTCGCGGCCTCGTGAACCGGCCAGACGTAAAAAAAGGGAAAAATCTTTCGCGAGAGGGAAAACGCTGTTGAAAATTCCACGTTTAATAGTTTGCTCTTCGTTTAATACCGTTTGCTCAACGCCAAGAATTATGCGTTTAAACGTTTAATCAACTGATACGGATACCGGCCACGATCATTCCAAGATAATTTTAGGAAATTGCGTTTGCACACTCGGCCGGGATTAGATAGCGCTAACAGAATATACAGTTAATTACATTCGACCGATTTTCTAAATGGATCGAAAGAATTTCATTAACAAATCAAGTTATATGAAATTTCGTGTTTACGTTTATTATTATCGAAAATTAATCGACTTGTTTGCTCCGTTAATCACGTCCGTTGCTCTGGGCAATCGAAAAATAATTTAGCCGTCGTATTTCGCAAAAATTGATTAAAAAAGTAAATAATCTCTGGTTAAATCGAAAAACCGGTTCAGCATGAAAATTCGGTACGAACGTAGTACGCAGTGATTCTTTTGTTTTTACATATGTTATTTATTCTCGATATAAATCCGAGTATTTTTATACACGTTCAATGTTTGCGTATTTGAAGTTTCGAAAATGTTACCATTCAATCACTGCGTTGAATCAATTTGCTATCAATATGTTTAAATTTTCCGTCCACGCAATAACCAAGAATAAATCAATAGTAAAATATTATTTAAAGAGTACAAAAATCGTGTATCTTTCAAATCTATCTTTCTATCTTAATTTTCGTTCGATAAATAACTGGTAACTGGTTCATATTTGATTTCCGTCGATCTCCCTCAATGTTTCAAGGGACGATATTCAACACTTTAACCCCAGCGCTCTTTTTCTAAAATAACAAGAGAAAAAAAGGAGGGTAATTGTTGAAATTCGGAATTCACGGACAATTTATCATCGATAAATTATTGGTCAGTTTGCAGTTAGAATATCGAGAGATTGAATGATCTCGATTCAGCATGGATACGTGCAATTTATCCGTCTCATAGATAGTATTTCTCGCCATAGTTGGGTGCAGCTGAAATCATTCGTTCGATCAGGTGTTCGCACGCATACGTGCGATACCAGGGTGTGCGGTAGACGTGCCGGATAGATAGATTTCTCTTGTTCACCCCGTAACTTGTTTGATTTCAATCATTTTCGAGTGTTTTCAATACATTTTCCAAGTGTTTTCGATGGGAGGCCGTCAGCGACGATCGGGCTATATTGTTTCATCGTTTCCGAACGTTTTCGACGGGGATCGAACGTGGTGGATGGTACGCACAACATCGAAAACGTCGAATTACACGTCGACGTCGTCTGATGTCCTGTGCACGCGTTCACCGACGAATCTAGTCTTCAAAGAGCCTTAAATTTCACTAACTTTTGAGGCGTTCAAATAAATTAATCGTGTCCAATACCTGTCCTTCTATTTTTGTGAAAAACTGAACACGTGGAAACGAAAGAATGCTTGGAAAGGAAAATTAGGCAACGATTTATTCGTAAAAGTTTTAAATAATCAAAAGGTACATCCAAAGTGTTTCTTCGGTGATTAATGTTAACTTTGATAGGGATTTTTAAATAGAATTGCGATGAAGAGGTCCGCAGAAATAGAATTTAAAGTAACGAGCAGTCGGGGTCGGAGCTGTTCTTAAATTGTAGGCATTTTACTTACTTCTGTGCGTATCGGGCAACCGGTTAATTACGTTTGCTTTCCATCAAGCGACTTGTACGATTATTTATTTCCGCCCCGACCGACAGGAAAATATATTTTTCCAAACTGTTTAATCGTCAAACTATGTCGCGATTGTACAAATACGTCAAGCCATACTTTTGAGCTCGTTATTTTCTGTTTGCCGAAGAAATTATTCTGACGCGCAAAGATTTGCACTGGAGACTTTACACTTTTTCTTTCATTTTCATAAATCAACACGAAGTTCTTGTAATAAACTGGTAACCCATTAACACCAACAGTATTCCGAAAATAAAACATAAATTTACTATTTTTAAAATTATAACATTTTATAGTTATTGGAATCCGAGTGACCCTTCAACAATCACAATTTCTATTATTATCAGAGTAAGGTTAACAAAATTTTGGTAATTGTGATGTTTCGTGATAAGCGGTATCCATCTCCCCAAGTTGAACAACCATCTCCCCCGTATTCTTCTGGAGAACGACATCCGACTACTTTGGTTTCCGTGCACGACAAAGCCCGCTAATTACTCGGCGAGGAAGCACGCGGGCCGGGGCTCTCTTGACACGATTTACACTTCCAGAAACGGAATGTCCGACCAGGAGACACAGGAGGATTCGTAAGATCGCGTGTTTTCACGACAGCCGACAGACCCCCTCTTCTTTTTCCTGTCGTTTCTTCCGGTTCCGGCGCCACGTCGCGTCGCGCCGCTCTGTTGGTGACAGATCCGAGAATCACAGCTTGTTTAATTATCTCGGTAGTTATGCAAAGCAAACACGTGCACCGATGGGGAAAATTGAAGACTTGCTAATTATTGCGTAAAGACGACGCAAGAAGGAGACGAAGAAGAAGAAGGAAGATGAAGAAGTAGAGTAAAAGGAGCGGAGGGATAGCAAGGATTTTACAGAGGGGATGAGACGAAAGAAGGGCAGTCGTTTAATTGCAGCGGTTCACCACTCGACAAAAGTGGCTTTCGTGCTTTCCGGACTACGACAGTTATGCCTGACCTCTAGCTATGAAAAGAAATTCCTTTTTGAGATTCCATCGAGGTCGGCTAATTATTTTTCCCCTTCTACTATCCTTTTCATTTTTTTTTTTATGTTTTCTTTTTTTTTACTGGAATTGAGCGTTGGCAATTAGCCTAGCAGCGAAGGGAGCTTTCAGTCGCGGATATAAATCCTCGTGTTTACGATACTCGTTTTCGATTGATTACGTTAATACCTTGCCGAATAGTTTTCGTTGAATTGGATAAAATTGGGAAAATATTTCTATCGCGACAGCTCAATCTCTCGATATAAAAATATCTTTGCTTAAAATTGAATACGATCGAGAAGGGAAGACAAGTTTTGAGTAGTAACATGGTTAAACCAGTAATACGAAATTAAATGAAAACTTCATATTTTATTTTACCAGTAATATTTTGCGATATAATACGAAATATAAATATTATTAGGTTGTTACATATCAAATGTCCGATTTATAATGGCAACTTTAAGTGAATATACATTTTTTATATTAAACGTTAATAATCAAAATAGGAACTGTTAAAATAAGAAAATTTGAACGATAATAATTTATCATAATAAATGATAAATTAATGATGTAAATGAACAATAAATGATGTTGATACATATTTCATAAAAATTTGAAAAGGATGCGTCAAAAATAGATAAATATTGAAAAATGAAAATTATCTGTGAAAGAGAAAATTCCAAGCCTCGAATCGATGTACAACATCTCAAAGACACGAATGTTTATCGAATAAGCAGATTGAAGAAATTGACAAAACAAAAATCGGACATTTCGTATCTAACAACTCCACTATCAAATCGTTAATAATTGCCGTTATAACGTGTTTCACCATACACGTTCGCCGCCCCCGTGGCAATCGACGCGTCGGATCGTTCCTCGAATCTTTCAACCCCTTGACACAGCTCATCCACGTGAAATCCACGTCACGGTAAGGTTCGAGCCCCGAAGGTATTTTTCGTCGGTTCGATAATACGCACGTTCGCTTATCTGTTCCCGTGGCAAGGTATGGGTGCAATTCGTTTATTATCGTAAACCGCATCTTTTTCCAATATCCCTTTCACCGGATGTATTCGGGTAAAGGTAGGTCGAAAGCGTAGAAAGAAGAGCGCCAGAAAGGGAGAGAGAGGAGTTTCAAAGAATTTCCAATTCTCAGCTTTTCAACGCCACCGACGCCACCTTCGACGCTTCGTTTGCGAGCACCGACGGTTTAGAAGGACGAAGATAGAAGGGACGGATGAAACAGGAAAAGGGCTACGGGGCGGTGGGATGGTTCGATGGTGGTCGAACGGTCGGAGTTGGCTGTAATGAATCGTATTCAGTTTATTCTCGGCTAAGTTACGTTGCCGTCGACGTTGCACCGGCATCCAGCCACTGAACTAGAAGTAAAATGGGACTGTAGCAAAATTGGAAGGCAGAATTTATCCTTTATCCATGGATCCGATCTTCGCAGCCGTCCTCCTTCCTTTTCCAGCCCGCGATACGGTTCTTTAACCCTTCCCACTGTTACCTACTCCACTAGATTCAACTTCTTTATCTCCCACACCTGGCTCGTCCCTGTCTTATAACGAGTAAATCGAAACGGGGGAAGAAAAACTCGACGTGTGCATCAACTATTCACCACCTTTGAGAACGACTTCCAAAGGGTAATCGAACTACCCTGAATACAGCTTTCATTTACTGAATCAATCCACTTTCTGTCGGGTCTCTCTTTGATCCTCGCAGTACGCGTTAATTTTGATTAGGCGATAAGCGGCGTCAAATAAAACCTTTGCCGAGAAATTATTAATCAAATTATATTTTATTTATGGCTGGCGTTGTAACTTAAAATTAACCAAAAGTTATAATATTATTAATTAATATTTCTAACCCAATTTTCCTAAGTTTTCTCTAAATTTGTTAGCTATTATATCACATTCTTAATTTTACATATCAAGTAATTCCACCAAATATGACTCATTAGTATTTTACCTCCTTATCCCAGGAACATTAGTAAAAATTCTCAAAGCCTAGATAATCCGTATTAAGTACAAATCCTTTGTATATTTTATAACGCGGCTTTTACGGCGTACCAAAAATCATTCGATCCTCTAAAACGCGATATCCTGATTTCGGTATCGTTTAATGGATTTCCTGTATTGTTCGTTACACGGTGGAATTGCGATTACAGGAAGGATAGAGTTCCGCTCGAAGGTATGGTGAATCGTGCTTTCAAGCTTTCGTCCTGCATCGTAGATTCAGTACCGGTAAACCCTGCTATGTGGTTCGTGTGTGACCTAACGAAAGCCCGAGTACACAATTTGATAATGGGTTAGCTGTGTAACGTGCACACATTTGCCAGCCGTGGTACACGGGTTGCACACAGGATACACTGAATCAGTAATAACAACGTGTTTGCATAATCAATCATGCTCTTTCGCTCGTTTCTTCCATCCCTCTCGTCGGCCTTGTGGCGATACCATGTTTTCGAGATGGGAGATGATTAAAGGCGGATGGTGTTATCCTTTCGGCCAAAAACGCGTCCTCGCTTCGCTTGTTTACAGTGTTAATGGCATCTCCCTCTCGATGTTTGGGAATTCCTGTTCGTTCTAAGATATGCAAAAAGCTGCGATGCTTGTAATGTATACGTTACTGATGTAAAAGCGAGTTTTCCATTACACGCGCTAACCCGGAAGAGAAATATTTTCCGACAAGATATATCCTTCGACGATCTCCTTTTTCCCTTGCTTATTATCCTTTTCAGAAAATATGTTATTAGAGCTCGAATTATAAATAAAATTTGACAAAGTTATTTTATTTGCCAAGTAAACCGAAACTCTACGATGACCATGCAACAGTCGAAGCGAATGTTATTCTCTGTTCCCAATATTCAATTTATCGATTGACAAAATTCCCGTGCGTCGATATCAATTGTTAATTAACGCGGTGTTTGAAAAAGATAAAGGCACCGCTGCGTGCGCACACGTGCACGGTATACACCGGTCGAGTTTCGTCACGGGTAATAACATGCAAATGAATATTCCGCAAACAGTATGCAAATAGGTACCGTAGACTAAATATGGAGACGTCCTTCCTTCTTTCTTCGTCCCGGCCGTCCAGTCTGCTCTCATTTTTTCTCCGCGTCGCGTCAGAATAAGTTAATACGTCCGCGTAAATGCGACGGAAACGGCTCTCGAGCTTCAGGTACTGCGAGCTAGCGGTCGGAATTTTTCTCGCGTTTCACGGTACAGCGCACAGTTGTGCGGGAGGTTAGTTTCGGTTTGTAAAAATCCCAGCTGCTCCGGACGCAACCGTGTTCGCCATTTGTTTTTCTCCTTAGGATCGCCGTACACGAAGGAAACTTATCGCGTTGAGGTAACCCCGAGCGACGTGGTTACAAACTTTCTTGCACGCGTGTCCTTCTCCTTTGTCTTTTATTTATTTTCCATGGAAGAAGTTTGGCAAAAATGTCGCCAACTGTGATAATTAATCGCCTGCGGGTGGTATTCTAATTGTTTTATCATTTTTACTGCTCCTCGGGGTGTAGTACGTATCCTCAGCAGCGAGAGGGGGTGCCAGGGACGTGGTATTTTTTAATTTTGAAATTGATATCTCTTGTCATTTCGTCGGCGTGACTGTCGCAAGGTTAATCGAGAAAGTGACACCTTGCGACCTTTACTTTTCTCCGATTCCCCCCCCCCCCCCCCCCCCCCCCCCGATCAGACTAGATAATAGCCTTACAACGTCGCAGTATTACAGTATTACATCCTCGTGTCGTTCGCAAATAAAATCGATTACGATTTATATATAGGCTGGATTTTAACGCACCCTGGAAAGTTGTACGATCCATTATCGTTCTAGCCGCAGTTTCCATGCGAAATTTCTCCGGACTGGAATTCTGGCGTGCACTTTGGTAACTGCCTCCGCAACACCTACAATCTGTTTCTTCCGTTTACCTCTGTAATTGCGCCATTATTACGAGTGCCACGGCCCGACATCTATTTCTCAGACATTTAACGCGATCGTACAACTTTTTTCCCTTTCCACAAATCACCGTGCGTGCTTATTTCAGGACCCGTGGTCGGATAAATGGTCTGATAATACGAAGAAGGAATAATTAAAATAAACGGGAGTTTCGAAAATGAAGAACATTGTGCGAACGGAGGACTGGAATTTCTTGCGGGCGAAAAAGAAACATTCCAGAGAAATGGAATGAAAATATAATGTCGGGGAATAGGATAATATTTATCGAGAGACAGTCGCGCGATGAAACGGACGAGAAATACGCGTACAAATGAATACTTCTTCGGCGGACGGTTGAAATGATTTTAGGATCCAAATTTGCGAATGATTCGTCGGGAGATTTTAATTAAGCTGGATTCTATTTGTCGGAGATTCGTTTGTGTATCGTTATAAAATAGCGGGACTTCAGCGTAAGACGATTGTTTAAATTGATTTGCTTCTTTTTCCATCGTGGCGAAAGTAAAATCCTCATGGACAGAATATTTAATGAAATTCTATCGCGCAAGGGAAATGTACTATTTACATAGTGGGACTTCATTAAACCTTGCAGTCTCTGTGGATATTTATGCCTCCTCCCCTTTCCCGTTTCTGTTCTCTGAAATGCAATTTTATAAAAGTCATTCCCTAGCTTGGTCGCCGTATCGCCATTACAAACGCTGTATTTCTAGTATTAACAACGTTTAATTTCAACATCCTAGGACAATATTTCTTTAATAAACTCTTGGAACGATTTGTAATAATTATTTCAATATTATTCTTCGTTTATTCTTAAAATGAAATAAACACAAAAATTGCTCAATCTTATTTTCGGAAAGAATTCTTGTATTCGAGGATTGAAGTATACATTTTTAACCGTGCCATTTGATACAGTCATAGCTGATTCAAAAAGTATTCCTGTCACGTTATTCACCGTATATCCTTGAGTTTTCCGTAACATTTGTTGCATCGATCCAACAGATGATCGTGTATGCATAAGCACTCCCGTTTGATAGGACATATGTATCTACACATTTCTATCGTGTAGCCTACATTTAAGGAAATTCCCTGAAACGGATATTGAACGAATCAAGCCACCAGATGCATGATGAACTGTCCTATATACTAGACCTTAATGCATTCGATATTTGCTCGGTTAAATCGATCAAGGCTCTACGGGTAAGTACATCTTCGTTCGAATCTCATGCTCGCCGTGATATTAAATATCATTGAACAGAAAAACAATTTTCATATTTGACTCATAACAGTAATACTATCCTTAGAAATTAACAGTCAATCGATTACTATATAATTAGCACGTTAACTGGTGTCAGGTGAACGAAAACAGTGGAGATTCCCTCAGTATTTTGCTATGTATTATCAATTTCTAGGGAAAGTGAAAATAGTTGGAATTTCCCAAGCATTGTAGTAGATATTACCAGTGAATAGGTCACTAGTTACTTATCGTTTTAGCTTTTGCTTGGAATAGTGGAAATAGTCGAGATTTCCCTAATAATCTCCTATATATGACTAGTAACTTAGTACGTTAGCTTGTCCTAGGGAACGTTCGTAGACATAACTAGTTATTAGGCATTACGTCTTTCCCCTAGGAAAGGTTAATGAGCTCAGTACTGTACACTTTATTACCTGAATAATTGGATATGGTTTCATCAGGTAATGAAATTGGAATTTATTTCATTTTGGAGACGACAATATTTCAAACTTCAAAGGTTGATCTTTTTAACAAGATTCTCGTTTAACCGTAAATTCTCATTTCTTGTAGGATCAAGGAGGACAAACCGGGAATAGAAAAGTTTAATAATCGTCAAGGAGAGCTACATTAGACTTCAACATTCCCCTAATAGTTTATAAAGTTTTATATTCCTGTATCGCTGTTGGCAGCAACGAGCTGACGACGTGGTAATTAAGGTGATAAAACAAGCAACGCCGGTTTATGCTTTGGACAGAGCCAATACACCGTTACCAAGGACTCTGTTTCTTATCGTAATTCTTGTTTACACGGTGTTTTGCGGCGAAACAGCTGCCAGCATGATTTTTTCCCCCTGAAACTTTGTTACCAACTTCCGAACTTGTAATAGCCATATTACCTGCCGACGTTTCAGAGTCGTATAATATAAATGATATTTCCCCTTCGTTTCTTCGTTGAGTCATAATTTTTATGACGGAATAATAAAACATCGCAGAAATGACGATAGATACAAGATTTCAGATCTCGCAATTTTACGGGAATCATAATTTGAATGAAAAATGAATTTGTACGAATTTTTTTGTTATTAGTCTATGCGGTATTGCAAATGGTATCTGTTGAAACTGTTTTTCCGATGCTCAGTTTGGATGCCGGCCATGGAACCTCAGTCTGACCAGCGTGGTTGTTCTGGCCCTCTCGAACATGCTGTTGACTTTCCTGTTGCTGCAGTCGGAGACCTGTATGCCGGACGAAGTGGCCAGAGATTTGGAACCGAGTGTCATAACCGAATGGAATCTCGGTACCCTAATCAAAGAGCAACAGACAGATTGCGTAACACAGGATTACCAACCGTTGCCAGCTGACGCGAATAGCCTGAAGCTAAACGTAAAGCTCGGCCGATGGGATGCCCGTAGATTGTTCCGGACCTTCGACCACGTTCTGGTCGGCTCCAGTTTCGTCGAGTTATCGCAAGCTTACAGGGTTTGTCTGGCCACGCAGAGTTCGGTAGAAAAGCTGCACTCGTTGGTCCAGGCCGCCCATCATTGGACAGGTCCAATGTCCGTCGCTTTGTACGCAGCAGGTGACGAAGAGTTCGAAGTTCTTCAGAAGTATCTGGTCTACCTTAGAAGATGCTACGAGCCCATAAGAGACAGGGTGGCTTTCTCGTTGGCCGTGCCCAAGACCAGATCACCCAAGAAACAACCTTACGAACACGAACTACCCGACACGGTCGATTGTGCCAAACCGGAAGCAACGTTGAACAAGTTAATGAACGGAATTTCGAACGAGCAGACGAACTGGCGGATACACAACGTCTATCCTCAGAATCACATGAGGAATCTAGCTAGGAAGAACTGTCAGTCGGATTACGTGTTCCTGACAGACGTCGATATCGTGCCGAGCTACAATTTGACCGGGGCTTTGGACGAGTTCCTCAGAACGGATACCTGTGATAAGTGCGCCTACGTGATACCGACATACGAGCTGGACTCGCGCGTCAGATTCCCTCAGAATAAAACGGAACTGGTCAGGTTGGCCAGGAAAGGGCTCGCCAGACCCTTCCATCAGAAGGTCTTCATCCATAATCAATTCGCCACCAATTTTACCAGGTATTGGAATCGTTTGTAACAGCTGAAAATGATTGTTTGAAATATTTGAACGTATAATGTACAAATTATTGTGTACTTTTTTCTTTTTTTTTTCTAGGTGGATACTGGACACTGCTCTAAACCATAAAAATTTTGGAAACGTGAGGACCGGTAGAGTTTACGTCAGTCATGATGTGACGAATTTTGAGTTTTTGTACGAACCTTTCTACGTGGCGAAGGATATCGTTCCACCTCATGACGAGAGGTTCATGGGCTATGGATACACGAGAAATACTCAGGTATGTGTCTTAAATTATTAATAATATCTTTGATAGCTTATCGGATTGAACACTCTCGATGTTTAGTACGCAGACTGCCATGGTGTAATCAATTGTGATTAATAATGGACAGCTTATTAATACCTCTGATAAATAACTTAATCGAATACAAGCTCTTTGTGTTTAGTACTTTGATTGCGATGGGGTCTCCTGCGACCAACGTTGTGCGTTCAACTTATCAATCAGACAATTAGGAAACAAAGAAGGAGAATTCTAATTTGTATTAATAATTCAGAATAACGGAAATGTTCGATTACAAAATTATTCCTTAACACTAGAACTACCGACGTTCAATGCACCCTTACTTTTAAATTGAACCCAAAAATAGAAGACAAAATAAATAAAGGATGAAACGTAAACTAACATACAGAATAATTGTTTATCTTGATAAAACCAAACGTATATTTTGACAGGAGCATTTTAATAAATCTTGTAATTTAAAATATGAAATCTCAACCTAGTCATTTTGACCCCTTTGGTAGTTCTAGTGTTAATACGACCTTTCACGACTAATTTAATTTGGAAATAAAAACCATCGAATTGTTTTAAAATTGTTTCGTGCGAATTATTTCTATTATAACGCACAACGAACTGTAAACAATTCAATCAATTTTATCGAACGAAACAATAAAACGCGAATCGAATTAAACCTGGCAATATAGCAGACGACTTAATCATATCTATCGTTATACAGCTGCGAATGCACGAACGAAAATGAAAGTTCGTGTATCGGAATACGAAGAGAAAAATGTTTACACGTTATACGATGTATTCGTGGTTGTTCAATGAGAAACAGGGGAAACGGTAGGAAGTATCAAATGGAAACATGAGAGGAGCACGGGTTAGTTTTGGCAGCACGAAACTCGTAGAAGCAAATCCCATGGCCCATGGATATTAATTGAATTACATATTATCATTGCCGCCGTTATCATACGTTGGAGGCTCATTTTGTAGAACGAGCATTATTCAATTTAAACTTGATACATCCAGGAGCCGTCTAATCGAACGTTTGCATATCGAGGATCGACAATGTTACGTTGCAACGGTCGTGTGAAGGGTAATTCGTGTTTCAAACTGTACTTTCCTCGCTCGTTAACAATTTACCGTGAACATCATGCCGCTTGCCATCGTCAGACTAATTGAAAACTTTTCTGACGCTGTTGGCTCCAATATGGACGGGTAAACTCGTCCATTAAATCATTTATGAAAGAATATTTTTAATTGTTATTCTCAAAAAGAATAAAATTTGGTATGCGTCTTGTAGCTTATTGAATTTTCATTGAAATTGAAAAATTTGTAAGTCTAGTATTAGGTTTCATCAACGAAAAGCGTAGAAACGATATTGTTTATTGTTTTACAATCGTATAACATAACCGGATTTTTTTACAAAACATGTCGTTTGTTTTGTTCACTTTTCAAAAATGGTTCTAAAAACCAAAATTAAAAAATAAAAACACGGAGTTGATGTTTATTGTTCAACATCGCGCAGTCTGTCCAACGGAATACAAATACGCGTAGTCGTTCCGAGCAGATCGAAGTGTTAATAAAACATCGAATGTAAACATTCGTAGAAAAACAAGGTTGGTATGAGATATCAGCATTGTTTGTTTTGTTTATTTAAAAATGCCACCGTGATCCTCAGAGCCCTTGTACACGGTGTACACATGACCGCTCAGTAGAACGAAGCAGCATATGTCAGACATATACTGAAGCAGTAAGTTTCATCATATGTCTTACGTTCTACTGCAATCTGTCGCTGTTGAAATGACATTTTCTATAAAAATTAAGGACTGATCTTAGCTACCAAGCTAACAGAATAAAATTCCAGCGAAGAAAAGAAACAATTCTCTCCTCTTCATTATTTCATAATTACATTCGTAAATTCTTGCAGCATCGCTAATCTCGCGTTCGATTTGTATGTATTTTGAAGACGTTCGATCAGGTGCATGTTCATCCCCGAAATGTAGGCGAAAAGAAAGAGCCGTGACGCGCGTAGACCCGTTACACGCCCGGATAACGCGTCCAGGTTATTTTCCAATGACAGTGACGTTGGCGAAACAACCCCGTCCGGGTTTTGCCTGTTGAAAATAACGAAATTCCATGATGCGGCGAAAATCCGAGCGCCACGTAGCTACGAGCCATCCCGTTTTCGTATCCGTGAAACGAAATATGCCGCAGCGACGGCAATAAAACGGGTGTAAATCTACGTGGCCACGTAGGACGGTGGGTAGCACAGGGGCGCAAAACAGACGTACACAGTGGCGCGAATGTAAACTGGCTGTGTAGTACGGTTGCAAGCGTAACAACGTTCCCCTCCCGTCCGGAGAACTACGGTGTCCCTCCGTACATTGGTATTCGCGTCTTCTCTGCGGTTCGTTCGCACAACATCCACTCCCCACGGAGGAATGAGAATGGATATCGTTCGTTGCTCCTACCCTCTTGTTGTACACCGCACGCCAACCCCTTCACCGCCCCCGCCGCGATCCAATACAATCCTGTCGCACCATTCTTTCGCCGAGCAACCGGTTTCCCATCGACCTTCGTGCGCCTCGGTTTATCCCGTTTTGTCTTTCCCACCTTTCCGTTTTATCCTCTCGCTTCGTATCCGTACCCACACCCCTCTTGTCCCGTACCCCGGTTTCCGCGTTGTTTCCACGCCTGCAGCCAGAGCAACACGTTTCCGGCGCCCTAGCAAACGAGTACGGACGCATTCGAAAAGGTATGCAGCTTTTCCGTGTTCGGTGATCCGTCTCACCCGCTTTTCTGCGCGCTCGTTTCGGCAATTAGGCTCGTGTTGGGAATGCCATCGATGAAAAAATATTTGGCGGAACTTTCGTCTATTCCGGGGAATTTATTTGTAACAGTTGGAGAGAGTATTTCGCTATTATCGATGATTACGGTGGCGGTTTGCAAACAGGGGTTGGAAATCTCACGTGTTGGAGCTTATTGTTAGAGCAATTTTGCCACGTTGGCAAAGCAAGAATTAAAAATTTTAGGTTCCAGAATTTAGAATTCAGACGCTAAGTTCCATGCGTCGCCGATCCACTGGATCCTTAGCATCTACAGAGAAGCCTGTTTCCCCAAGATTTGGAGAATCTATTTCATCCAAGATTTGCAACATCAATTCATCCAAGCAAAGGACGGTTATATCGCAAGATATCATCCCCTATCGACCCAACAATAAGATCGAACGAGTGCGACAAGGCTCGTCTCGAACAACACCCTTGAAAATATTACGCCAACAACGGGCGGTGCGGGGTCGCAATGAATTTCAGAGCGGCTCGTTTCAATATTGACCTTTCGACGTTCATTTCGAAGATTGACTTTCGATCGAGGCTACGAAATTGATTCGACGGCGCGGAATGCCATTTCTCGATGAGACACGCGAATCGAACACAAAGAAAACAGCCAGCCACGTCGATTGAGCGATTACCTTGGCTCGAGGTCGTCAATCAGAATACGGATCGGCTCTCAATGGTGAGATTCGACGAATCGGATAATAGGTACATCGAAGTACGAATTCGTAACGGGGAATAGAATTACATTGAAATAATTGACACTTTCACGATATATTTCTAGAAGGTAATATGAAAATCATAGGTTACAAGAATACTCCACAATTAAAAAAAAATCCTTTGCGTTCACAAATTAATTAATTCTAATCCTTTCGATTCTTTGAACGAAAAATCCTATAAATCGCTAAATATCTCGTTCGAAAGGATCGCATGTATAAAAATCATTTTGTAAGATACCTGTTTCGTCAGTGGATGCGAAAGAAAGATAGCGGCACACTCAAATTTTATGATTGCAGGTAATTAAACGGTTTCATTGGAAACTAATATTTTCTTCTATTCAATCGTCATTTTAAAAGTTTCCTTTGAATGCCCGCTGTTTCGAAATGTTCACGCTTAATAGCCAAAGCGTAAAAAGTTTACGGTGCTCATTTTGCTAGCAATTCGTTCCTTAGTCGGAGATGAAACGTATTTCATTCTTCAACAATATTTCTTTCCTTTTATTTCGTTTCGTTTCCGTCGCTTATTAACCGGATAAAATTGCTCGTTGAATAGCGGCTGTTATCGATATGTTGTAATTAACTCGATTCCGATAAAGACGTTACCGTTCACGGTGAATTTGCTCGATAGAAGAAGCTTTTCTAAATTGCATCGGTCTGACAATGGCGCAGTTATTAAGAGTAAAAGAAATACAGCCGACGAGGTAAAAATCGACGTTTAAAGAAGCTTCTTTCAACGAGAACTCAATAATGAACCCTTGTAAATAATATCATTACAACGTGCATTTTTACCGATCAATTAATTTGAACGTTATTCCTCGATATGTATTTGTGTTGTTATGCTACAACTAATTATTATTCACCCACGTATTGTATTATAATTACAAGATTAAACTATTTGACGAATTTAAACTTCATCACTACAATATGCATTCGTGATATTAATTAATTCTATCCACAATTAATTATTCTACATTGAATCAGTAACAATTATAGAATTTTAATGAATTCAAACTCTAACGATGCAATATGCACTTCCACTGCTAATGGTACCGTCAAATATCCGTGAACGTCATCATTTAACACATATTTACATTATATTATCTACAAATGAATACTCGGAAAGTTGAAATTCTATATTACAATCACGATCTATTATTTCAACGAAACAATCCAAGGAATCGATCGAGATAAAATTATATTTGCATCCGAGGCAATACATTCGCAGCTACGGCTTTGATTAATCTCGTCGCGAGAGGTTTACTGGCGTCGCCATTTTAATGGATTACGATTCCGCCGTTTATACCTACTTAAAATGGCGGACGCAAGCGAATCCCTGCATTAAAATCTCGAGACTGGGAGAGCCTCATCCATTCGGAAGGGTCTTTCGCCAACGTACGTTTTATCCGTCGTCTCGTTTTCAACAGCTGTCGGGGAATGTAAGATAAGATGGGTGGCGAGGATTTGTACCGACGTGCGATCGCATAAAACTCAATTATCAGATTTACTTCTCGGTTCTCGGTTGGCGCCGCTGTTATCTGGAAAAATTATGCCACCATGTTTACCTAAACTTTGCCCGACTCCTTTGGATGCATCGTCACGTATGACCCTAATGCGTGATCACCGTATGGCATTCATCAGCGAATTTCGATGAGAGGGTTTCACGATTTCGAGAACATAGAATCGCTCGTCAGCAGGAAAGCAGCAAAGTGGATTTTCCCTGAAACGTGCACATTGTCGGACAGGTTTGTACGCGCTCGGTTATTTTCATTGAAAACGGATAACGTCGATTTTGTCTCTTATAGTCGAAACCGTGGCCATCGAATTTCGATTAAGAAAGCAAGAAACTCGGCGCAGAATAATTATGGTCGATTTGGAGAATAGTCAAATGTTTTGTTAAGTTAGCTATTCTTAATTATTTCCACGATGATAAACTTAATGTCCAATTTAATAGACGAAGAATGTCTAACCGGCGTCAAATAATAAACGGTTAGGTGATACGATGGTACGATCACTATTGTCCCTTATTATCTGTTGAATATTGTGCATCGCTGTTACAAGTTTCGCGTTGAACTTTGCCGGAACGAAAATCAAGAAATTCCAACCGAATTCTTGACTTTCGACCCAAAACGCGCAGCTACACGAATTCCCCTGTTTTCGTTATCCGGCTCTCGCCTTAGACCCAGAAATAATTTCCCCGTGTTCCGCTTGATAACGCTGGCCGTGCTCGGTGCACACATACGCGCGGTCGCGCGAACACCAATAAATAAACAGGATATTCCGTATTCCGAGCGCGTGGATGTGGCAAGGTTAATGATTAGTGCGAGCACAGAGCGCAACGAGAACGCTTCAGCGTGTGTTTCCGTGTCCGTTATTCGCGGTGTCCGGGAACAAGAGGGAACAAGCAAAACCTCTCCGAGTATGCTTCACGATCTCGGCTACGACGAAAGAACGATCGCTGGCTGCGTCTACGGAAATTGTGTAAATTTACATTAATACAACGTCTGGATATCGTTACAGCAGACCGCCATGGAATAACAGCGGTCGTAGATACGTTGAATTCAACGGATGATTCCGTTTGCTTTTTGAAAAGTTACCCGCGGTTGCCCGCGGCAATTTCCACGATCCTCAAAGCTTCGTGTTTCATTCGTGTTACTTGTTCGTTCGAAGGACGAGGGAAAAATGTTCTTTGGCGGCTCGCGTGTAATTTTGATCGAATAACCGCGAAACTGGGTAAACATTCTAAATTCGATGAGTACCAAAGTGAATTCTACTTTGCTTGGCAAATGATTCGCAGGTGAATTAGTGAAATCATTTTTGGATATTAATCGTAATGAAGAAATGAGAAATTTTGTAGGGTACGTTGATTGAAATTGTCCAACGCGATTCAAAGCGGAGGCGTTCGAAATATTCATCCAGGTATAATATAATAGTAAAATAATGGTACGTACGTACAGCAGTTAATTTAGAAACGTTTCAAAGGATCGTCCATATTTGGACGGTAACGATTCTCACGTAAGTGTAATTACTTCAAACAGCCGGGTCGCTGGAATAGAATTCTTTGACGTGAGCAAAATGCCCGGACACGTTAATTAGCAGGATACGTCAACTAGGTTACGTTGTTTAATGTGATCTGCGTTCTCTTGAAACTCGGGACAAACAGGTGCCCTGTGTGACTGATTGTGAGTCGTGTTGCTGGAGCCAGAAATGTTTTATACCGACGACCGCAAAGATGTGACCCGCGGGAAACGCTGCGAAGGGAATTAATTCTCGTTCACCGACTAATTAAGACGAATAATCGAGTACAGTACTCATTACGAGGAACAATTCAGTTTCAACTAATCAACGGGACAAGTGTCTACATCAAGGAGGACGTTTTAGCATAATTTTGTTCTCCGGATTCCTCTTTTAATTCTAACAAATTAGAATTTTCAGTTTGCTCGCTAAATTATTACAGCTTACAACGTTACAGATCTGTTCCGTGCTGTTTCTCAACCTTTGATCGCTAGTAGATTAAATTATTTTATATTTTAACAGGAGTTAACATTATTTTTGTTCGTATTAACCCTTTGCACTCGAAGCATTTTTGGACGTAATCGGATCTAAACTAATTTCCCAGCTACGCTTCCAGAAACCAAACGCACTGTGTCGGAAGAAAAGTGTTAGAAATATTTGAGAATCTGTTGATTTTTATTCCCATCTTTAATTTTCTATATTTTGATACGAGTGAAACTGAAATTCCGATAAATTAAATATGACGCCTCAGAGGCATCACTCGAGAGCAAAGGGTTAACTTATATTTCAATTGCGATGTCTGTCGTTATTCACGTTGAAAACCAGTTGTTGCTACACGAGTGTAATTATTCACCGACACGTCTAGGAAACAGGGATCCGAAGATTAGAAACCGTCTATCAATTCCTTTTGACGTTGTCGGAGCCATCGTAGACACGTTTCCGTTTCGCAGACAAAGACACTTTGCGTTAATTACGACCAATCCCCCTGTCGTCTATGGCTTAACGAATCTCATCATCTTCTCCTTGCTAAATCTTTTTTTGCTTCGAACGTCAGCTACTGGAACAAGATTTGTTCGGATCCCCTCGTCGAGGATTATTTGCGATCGTTGACACTCCATCATAATCTGTTTCAGCAAAAAACGGACACGTGTAGCAAGACACGTCGAAATTATAACTGTTCGGGATACGGTTAATCAGTTTCCACGTTTAAACTTTTAATATTAACCCTCGTAATATTAAACCAAGAGGGAGTGTATTTAATACCCATCGTATAAATAATAAGTAACTGAGACTTACTTTTTATTTTACTGGAAATTCTCAGGACAGACTTCGTAGCCTTTAAATATTCTAGCCAAAATAAACATTATTGGAGTATCTAACGTTTAATATTCAATATTTGATATTTTGTCAGATTTCTGATCATTCTTCTACCTGTTTGCGACAGAATTCGAATGATTCTGACTGGAATTCAGCTGGAATCCTAATTAGATTCGTGTAAGGATTTCCATTGAACGTCAAATCGATCGTCAAAGCGCAACAGTTACCAACCGTTATCACAAGCCTGAGTAATCGCAACGTGTCTGCCAGCATGTCATGTATGACTTGCCATTGTAACGTGTGATTATTCACGAAAATGCATCCACCGAGATCGGATCCCGTCTGTTACGTCTGTCCGATTTGTCTGAGCTTGCGGACCGAGGGCCAAGATTGCCAGCGGTGTACTCCGCCTTAACCGTTCTAACGTCGGAAACTCGGTGTTTCCTATGGAAATGTCACTATCAGCCGGATATCTATGGAACGTTTACGGAAACTTTTGAAACAGTTTACGCGTTACACGGGAAAAAAGAACTTGCAAAATGCGGAAGGAAGGAGACTGTAATACAGTTTTACGAAGTTGCACGGTTCCTGCGGATTTCCCCGCGAAACGATGCGCAGGCTAAGAAATACATTTTCCATTTCACGATCAGTAAGACAAGACTAACTTTTTAACTTCGTCGTGGTACAAATATTTCACTTGTTACACAGTTTATAAGATTTTATAAATAGCATGATGGATTTTAACATAGGGGAAAGACTGACATGATTTGATGACATAAAAGTTTTCTGGAACGGCACTCGTGGCACATCAATTTGAAGCTTAAGGTTTAAACAAAATGTACCTGTAAACGTTGCATGGATATTCTTATTATTAATGCAATCTGACTGGTTCGCATTTTATATACCTCGAAATTGGTAATTGTTTGTTATTTCTGGTAACCAGCCATTTTGTATTACTTTCATGTCATCAAATCATGTCAGACTTTCCATATTTCGAAACATATCCATACCGTGTCACGGTATTTTGTTATAATATTTCCAATACTGTCAACAGGTAACCATTATAATGTTGTTATTTTATATTATAAAAATTCCCAGAATAACTGTTCAAATCCCTTTTCAAATCAGTAATCGTTTACTCAGGCGCATATCCGTGCTTAGAGTGTGGCGCATTTACGGTGTTTCGTGGTTGCAAAACGGTTCGAGAAAGTCTCGGTGGATTTTAAATTCGAACGCCGAACGATCGAAACCCGCAGCAGGGTCGTAAAGAATCTGGTTCAGCCGTTTGCAATTCGCAATCTCGTCCCGCTTGGTTGCAGTTGCCTCGGATCGAATCGAACGAGGATTCTTGCTTGTTATCGGACCGTTCCACTCGCGAATCTGCCAGAGCAAATCATTTAATCTATCGTTTGTTTCTTATATTATTTGCATGCCAGACTTTTTTTCCAATATATGGAAAGTTTTTCAAAAAATTTGTGTGTCCAATTTTAACCGAAGTACAGTTATACACCTTTCGTAGGTGTTGCAATCAATTAACTCGTAATTAGAATGGTAATCCACCTGTCGCTTATAAAATATAGTAAGATCCATAAAACTCCAGAAAATTATTCAGAAATTTACAGATGGTTAAAATAAGGAATGGGTAATATTGGAGGTTAAATTTATCAATTTGTTTAAGAAATTAATTATGTTGAAGAGTTACTGCCTTATCACGTGGTATTTTAGCAGCAATTCGTGTTTCTCTGTTCAGGTATACGAGATGTACGTGGCCGGTTACCAATTCAAGGTTCTCTCGCCAGTATTCACGGGTCACTGGGGTCTGCAGACCAGAAAGACCCGGCCAGCGTGGCGGGAACGACAGAACAGTGCCAACAGGAAACACTTCGAGACATTCAAGAAGGAGGTTTTCGCTCGTTACATGCGCGATCCTTTGAAGATGATGAAGAACGTCAACTGACGAAAAGCCCGTCGAAGATTTCGCTGATCCTGATCGCGAGATCCTGATCGCCGTCCTTTTTATTCGTCACGAGACGCATCGAGACAATGCCCTTTTCTTCGTTTCCGGCATTGTCTGTTCAATTTTTAAACAGAACTTTTAATCGCTCATCGATTAACACTTTGAGTGCCAGGTGTCGTCGATAAATCCATCTCAGTTAATAATCTTATTTTCAATCAATTTTATATATCATTCATAAGGTACTTGGTTCCTCCTATCAAAACACATTTTTAGATATCTGACAAAATTATTTTTGTTAACTAACGCCATTATTTCTCCAACATACAAAAGTCTTTCCTTAGAAAATTTGATTTAATTGTAGTTGAAATATTCTTCTACACATTTTGCACGTTTGGATCCAGGACGTTTAAAAAACATGTTAACATATCTATGAAAAAGAATTTGTAAGTTATCCTAATGTCGGTTGACACGACGTTCAGAGTGTTAATTGATCGAATGTTCAATCGAGAGAGAATCAAATCACTTTTTTATATATATTTTGTATTCTGTATCGTACGATGAACCTCGAGTAACACCCACAGTAGTAATTACCCCATGAAATGAACGGTATTATAATATAGAGCTGGTCTGGTGCATCCACCAATCATCCGGTGGCGCACGATTATTTGAGCCATCAGAAATTCATCCATCCATTGTTCGGCGGTTTTGATGGTCTCTTCAGCCTTTCTGGGGACATGAAAAATGAAGGGCCTCGTCCGCTTAAGGTTGATCGTCCCGGAAATGATGGTTTTGTTTAACTTACAGCTAATGGCGGTTATTCAGTCCGGCTTTATCGACTGTTCTGGTCTTTTCCTTTTCTTTTTTCCATAGAATTTTGCCCTTCTACTTCATAAAATGAACGATGATATGAGAAATTATCATCTTTCTAGCAGAGATAATCTATTATTCGATGATTCTACACTTGCACAATTTATTTTTAAAGAATTTTTCTCTCGTGTAATATTTAGTTCTGTGCATCGGCTAGGTTGTACACCCGAGGATAAGGGTGCAGCTCTTTCCTCGTTTCTGATCGATATGTTTCGTTGATCAACTCTCGCAATATCCGTCCCGGTCGATCGGTGACATATCATATCTGTAAGGTTTAACGGGAATGGACATCTGCACCGTCTTCAACCAGCTCGAAAGAGAAACTTTGATACAGTGATGTGTACAGTGTCGAGGATGATGGCCTTCCCCAGGGAAAAAGGTGATCTACTAGTCACAGTACCAGAAAATTATGCCTAGGTATGTTGCACGTTGGTTGTTTAACATAAGAATGGAAACTTTTGCATACACTCGAAATTTGATTAAGTAGGCAACGAAGCGATGACCATTTTCCTTAGGAGAAACATTATATTTTCAATCGTTTGATTAGAATTCATGATAGCTGATATTTTAGGTCCCTAGATTTTATATTTCTCTATTCGGGCTGATAGTACTTTATCATCAATGTCACTTTGATTATTTTAATATTATATAGTTTCATCAAACGCTATCGAACGGTGACTAATTTTCTAAAGAAAAGTGGACCAGTAGTAGACACTTAGTAACCGGAAATCATCACAGTCTGCCTATCCAAAAAACCATCATAGTCTACTTCCTGTCCACTTGAACCCTTGCGTGGATAACAAAGTATCGAGACATCTATCGTGACCTTAATATTTGAAATTTTCATTTCGAAAATGAAATTTTACAATTTTCATCAGGATCATCAAATCGAGCTAAGATTCACGAATGTAGGGGATGTTGGTTCGCGAAGGATCACAGAAGGGTGCTGAGTTGGAGTAAAAGAAGGAAACTACGAAGAAGCGGAAGATACAGGGTCCAACCAATCAAGTAGCCGCGATCAGCATCGATGGCGGTGTACTTGACGGTGCATCCGGTTCATCGATTCCCTTCCCCTCCCGTACAGGACTAACCCGCTTGCTACTTCCGCTCACGAATCCCCAAAGTCATCAGAGAGCTGGCATGCGAGATCGCGGAATAAATGTTTGCCTGTGAGTTTCGTGGCACGTACACGGGACAGGGAAACTAGGCTGGGGGAGGGGAAACTTAAGCAAACGCAGCTCGTTAGCTGTCTACGACGTTCAAGTTCGAGATCGATCTGGCTGAAGGCAAACGCGATACTTCTTTCTTTATTTTCCCGCTTTTTCGAGCATGTCCTCGAGGAGGACGTCTCGTTACAAGGGACAGTATCGCCGAAGAAGCAGATTGGCTCGTTAAGATCGCAATTAACGAAGTCAGAATCGATTTTTCCATTGGTTGGTTGATTTAACGCTTTGATTGTCATGGCGGTCATCGGTGACCGGAGTCTCGGAAACGAGAAAAATATCTTTAATTTAAATAGGGACTTTTTATGATCAGAGATCGTTATTTGGTGAACTTGGACTTTGATAGAAACCTATGGTTTCTGTAAGTTTAAAATTCCAACCGATGTACACTAATTTTTCGAATACAATTGATAATTGCTACATTACGTGCAAATAAAAAAATTAAAAGTCATCGATACTGTCTATGGCGATCAAGATACTAACATGTTTAGCATTGTACGAATCTCGAGAGCTGCTTGCACTCAAACGACTGGCACTAAGTAACATTATGATAGAAGATAGAAATTCATTTTAATTACTGATTCTTTATTTCACTATAAGAAGCTGATTCTAGCGAGTAATTTACGTGAGTAGTATCGTAAGTGTTTTAAATGTGAGTCGAACGTAATTATGCCTGTCAAAAGTTTTATCCTCGATTTGTCTAGTAAAATTGTAGATACTGCACGCGTTTACTTTCGAGATATTTATTAACTTCGGTATTCAACCCCGCCGGTAGAAGTATAAATGAAATCCTAATTTATTTGGCCTACCAGATTATACCGGAGGGGTTGAAAGCAACGATTATTTGAGGGACAGCCTTTTCATTCCCCGAACGTTGGGATCCATTTTCGATTTCCGTTTCGCTCTTATCCGTGGCGATTAAAAATGAAATTACACGGAATTCGAGTAACCGAGCGAAGCTAATGGAAGTCACGGGTCCGGTCTTTCATTTTTTAATTATCCCTTCCCCCCCCCCCCCCCCCCGTCAGTCAGGACTGTTAGCGCCCAAGGGTCGTCGGTTGTGCATCCCTGATCAAAAAGAATTATACCCGTAGATTAAAGTGAAATATAAACGAGGCTGACGTGCCCTTTGAAAAGTTCGCGATAACGCGAACGAACGTGAAGGAATAGCGAGAAATCTTTTTACCCCGTTTCACCCTACCGATCTACTGCCACCCATTTATTATACAACGTACACCCGGATGTTATCGAATCATCCCTTTACCCTGGTATTCCTCGAACAGACTCGATGGAACGATTCATTCTTTGCATGGCGTTGAGTTTTTTTTTAACACTGGAACAACCAAATCTGTCAAAGCGACGAATTGACAGGTAATCAATGTGAATACGAACATTTAACAACTAAGATTTTTAAGAACAGTAAATCTACTCGAAGTATCCGAAGAATGGGGATTTGGTTTTTATCGTAAAATAATTCATGAAGCGTTGAAAGAAAATTAAATGGAGTTGCAAAAGGGTTAATTTTGCTCGAGCTAAAGGATTATACATATATTCTTTATCCTAAATAGATAGGCATTCATCTTCTGTTGTTCTGGTGTTAAGATGGACTAACCCTCGCTGTTTCGTTCGTACAGCAATAATGGTTGCTCAACGATTCGTTACCGATAAACAAACTCTATGGATAGACGAAACATTTCACGGCACAGAGTTATTGTATTATATTATAATGTTTTTACGAATATGTGTAAACAGCCAAAGGAAAATGATTGTAACAGATGTGAATAAATTGATACAAATCATCTGAACGCGGATTTTTATCTCATTCTCCATTTGTTTCCGAATCTTGAAATCCTTAGTTAAACATATATTATTTTATTCAAATACTCCGCGACTTATTACAACAATCGTCGCATAAAAATGACACGGGTGCGACAGTAATAAACACTGCGTTTGATATACGCCCAAGGAGCGGTAATAAAAATCGCAGGTGGAAATAAAAATTTCCAGCAACCAGGACACCGCCAGCAACAATCGTAAAACTTTTTCAAACACATTTCAGTAAGTTTTATATTACAACTTCCATGTACGCGTTTCTCACGATCCTACGGTATACGGTGTTGTTTGAAAAATCTACAAAAGTTCAGGGTAAATGTTTTTTTTCCCCCGTTGCAACAAGCGTCGCGTCGAGTTCATAAATGTTTTCCAGGTTTTTGTCCGTTCAAGTTAATTGAAGTAGAATTCGCGTAATGGGTGCAGTTTTAATTTTTCCACGAACTTACGATGCTCTTTTAAACCCCTTTCGATCGGCACATTTTTACGATTAAATACACCCCGTCGTGCAACGTTTAAAGGCTGGTTTCCAACGATAACTAGCGAATTTTAGTTTTAAGACGAAAACTTTTAGCCACGGGGCAAGTGTTTCCAGCCAACGTGGTATGTAAACTTCTCGAAGAATGTGCTTTATTGCATTCTCCTTTTTTCACCCTCTTCCGCGTGGTCGTACATCTTGGGGTTGCGTTTATCGAAATACGAAGAATGCGCTGGGGTATCGCATTTTTTCCCAGGAGCGATAAACAATTGAACTAACCATTGGCAATAATAGTGCCACTATGATGAAGAATTAAAGTAAAACTTTGATTTTCCAAGTAAGATCAAACTCTGTCGTTTAACACAAATAACGCGAATAATCTGAAGTTATATATTATTTTATAAAAAGTAACAAGTGATCTGCGACAGAGAAATCTGACATACAGTGCTGTTAGCGAACGCGTTAATTATTTCTTCGTGGAACGCAAACGTTTGAGCGATTTTGATCGTTTCGGGGAGCCTATGAGAGATGTGTAGCGGTATTAGATCATTACAGAGGAAATTGTCATAATGCTGAGTAATCCGATTTCATTCTGTGCCAATATTGAACGACGAGGGCTCGGGATACGGTAGTTTGCTGTAACTAAATTCCCTATTAAACGCATCTCGCAATCTACAGACGTGTAGACCGGTCCCACTTGTGCTAATATAATCAATTACCACCGCGATCGTTCGATCTTGTCGCATTTCGATCACACGTACTGCAATTTTCTCCGGTTTTTATTTATCCTTAATATCGAAGTAGCCCTAATTATGGAATTGTAGCCTTGTTTAATCTACTGGCATAGTAGAAATAGCTGCGCCTAGTCAGACCTATAACAATATGGACTGTTAAGGATATCAAGGATCAACGTTTCGATGTGCTAATACATCGACTACATTTTTTTTTATCAAACACGCGTCGATAATGATCTTCATTTGCAAATTGTCAATGCTTCGCTAAGAACAAAGATTTTTCAACGCCTCGTTGGCTACTAATATTTCTTCCCAAAATCGGCTTGCACGCTGCCAGAACAATTGTCCGATATTCATCGTTCACGTCAGGCCCGAACGGTTCTAAATCGAATGAAACCAAACCGCGGCTACACGGATCATCCACGGTATGCGTGGACCATGTTTTCAGTCGGCCGGCTGTTCCCAGGGTTTTCGCCGCTTTGTGCAATTTCAGCTTGCTTTGCCGCATTCAAAGCGACGCGTAGACCGTAACGAACGCAGTCGCAGCCACCATTTCGTTGACGGTCGTTTAATTCGTTCTTTGACGGCCAGGAAGGCGAAAGTAACCAGACGCGTCGTCTTGCGACAGATTAATTCCATTTAATCTCGAATAATCTCGCACGATTCGACGACACCTTGTTCGCCGTCGTTCGTTTTCAATTGGACAGAACGTGGCGTTGATGACGTTTACCTTCGTCGGTCGAAAGTTCACGATGGACGAACAAATTACACGGTTAAACCGCGGGGACTCGTTTCTTCGATAAATCGCACCCCGTTAGAACTTCCTGGCAAGCGTGCGCTCACGCGAGGGATAACGATAACTCGACGTGGGACTTCAATTTAGGATATTAGACCACGTTCCCTGATCTGTTGGTACTTGACCTCGAAAATGGCTTGGAGAGCCCATTAGTCTTGGCTGATAACGCGGATGCTCGAATTAAGTTTCTCTTGAGTCGACTTGTTGGTCGGCTAAGCTATACTTAAACCTTTCGCTTACAATATCGTATCGCACACGTGACGCACCTTACAGTTCAGATGTGATTTCTGTCGTTCAAACTTTGATTACAATTGAATTTTAAGATTAATTCTGATTGGAATTTACACAGTTGATGCTTGTCAAGTGTGAAGTATACGTGATATTTCAATTTCCTTGATTTGTTTTAACGCTGGAGCTATAAATGTTTAACTCTGACTGACGCAGCTGTTGGGAAAATCGTAAGGCAAGTGTTATGGCTTCGATAATAGTAAAATCATCATTTCTTATTATGAAGCAGAAATAAAGGAAAATCGTAGCAATTATGATGAAAGTTGTTATTGACAACATAAAAGCTAATAATTTCTTGTCTTTTTCAGTTAATTTCAATTGATCACCTACTTATTTTTTATCACTTCCGTCGATTTAAATAAATTTCGTTTTTCCAACTTTGCCACGATCGAGAAAGTATTCGAGCTTGCCGTTTTATCGCGATATACCTTTAATATTAATCTGGGAAGTGCTCTTTCGAACCGCATAATAATAGGCTTTGTTCGTACGAAAGACGGTATTCAGCCAGAAGAATATTCTCGTCCCGAATCTCAGAATTTTTTTCCCCTCCTGTCCGTAGGAAAAAGGGGAAACTCGCTGTGTCGCCGAAATCATTTGTTCGATCGTTTCGTCGTCGAGAACGACCCGCTTTCCAATGGAACCGCCGATCTTTCGTTTCGAAGAAAATTGCACGCGCAATAGACACGATCGATCCTTCGTGCAAGTATTTCCCGTTGACAAATGGGACAGATCGATTTAATCGTGCTAAATGTTGCTTTTCAGCCCCGTGTTTGTTGGTTTGTCACCGGTTGTAGGATTTCTGATACTCTTTTACTTAATAATAGGTCCAACTTCGATCATTATTAATTATAGCTTGTCGCAACGTTTTGATATTCATTTTATTAAAAAGTTCTTAAATTTAAAACACCTACATTTTCCCCTCAATTTTTTCTTTAATTTTTCACTTTTATATTTAAAATAAATGTCCCGACTTATCATCTTATCCTAATTATTCACGCTGTATTCTTGAATATTTAAATACCAAAATACCAAACATTTAATTCGATTCGTGAATATTTCGAGTAACACGTCGATATGATAATATTCTATTGTTAGAAGCAATTGACAGTCAGAAACTATGTTAAACTGCATAAGAAACGCGTATTAAAATGACTAAAAGTTCAAAGGGCTGCCAACAAAGTCCTGTTTCGAATTTCGGTATACAGTTAGATTCGTAAGAAAGCAGAAATCTTCCACTTTAATTCGGTTTTTGTTTTACATCGATATCTTCATCCGTTCCTGAGATATCGTCGTGTGAAGACAAACGTAATTTTTGTTGAAATTCGCTGCCGCCTCATGCTTGGACCCAGACAGCGAGTGTCTAGCGTAGCGGTCACGTGGTCATTGTTTACGTCTAACCCTTTACTATTCCTAGTAATGCGCGTACGCATTTCCTAGAAAAATGTCTACGGTCGCGCCCATTCATAATTACCCTCGTACGCGCCGGCCGCTATACAAACTTTGAAGCCCTATATCTCAGGAACTAATTAAGATATCGCGTTGCAACAAATTGCGTTATTATGTACGCACTTTCCTCTACTTTCTGAGCTACCTACTGCGCTGCGACTACCATCGCATTCTCCGAAACAAAAGCGATCGATTCTCTATGAAGAGCGGTGGTTTTCAATCCATTCGGATCGGAATTTCCGTGAGATTTGATGGAACCCGTTTTTCAGCCGGGCCACAGCCGCAAAATTCGCCTAAAGTTTCGCCGCGGATAGAAGGAAAACATGATCTGCGTGCACAAACAATTCTGTCAACGAATTTAATTTCACCGCGATGTAAATTTGTATCCGTTCGGCCGAACAAAGAGAAAAGCGTTCAATTAAAACGGAATACCGCTGCTAGACACGCAGGAATGCTTTCGGAATAGGCTAACAAAAAAAAAAAAAAAAAAAGAAAAAGAAAGAAAGAAAGAAAAAAAAATACGAACGCCACGACCACCCGCGTTTTTAATCTTTTCGTCAGTGGGAAAACCTTTTCCTTTCTCGAATCACGACGAATTTATTTGTCGATTACTTTCAACCTCGATAGCGTCTATCGTTATTCTTTGTTTGCCTCGAACTTCAAACTCCTCGCGTGACACGTTATAATCGTAGAGAATTTTTCTAATTAACAAGTTTTATTTCATGATATTTATCCATTTTTAGTGGACAATTATCTGTCGTTTGATAAATATAATAATTTTTATCAAGATAGATGACTAGATGACCAGATTATCCCTGGTTGCTGGAAATTTTTATTTCCACCTGCGACAGATACTGGTGATTAGTCCATTTATTTTATTAATACAACATTTTTCTTAACAAGGGCAAGGGGAAAGACCTTTCGCCGAGTAAAATCTCGAAAATAAAAACATTAACATTCATAATATTTGTTCGCATAGAAAAATTGCGTCGATCACTGGTGTTTCACAACCATCAGTTGACCGAATTAAAAAATAAGCTTGATCGTGACTCTAATATAATTTGATCACCCACTGTAGCTTAAAATTTTTATTAAGACAATTTGCTGTCATTCGGTGTTATCTTTCAACCTTCCCCGAACACCACATAAGGTCCCAGCATGGAACCTCTTCACGAACCGTCAAAATCTCCAAAGAACGAAAATTCCTGAGGTCCGTCAGTGTGTTGACGAGACAAAGTCAGACAGAATAGGATCTTACGTCCCAGTCAGCGGACATTTTTCACGGGGGGCTTCGAAGCTTCCGTCGAAATGTATGAAGATGCTGGAATGGTCGTTATGAATAATGCCTCCATAACGTCTCGTTCGTCGTTTCAGGATTTCAATTGTTAAACTCTAGCCTCCGAAGAGAGGCGGAGGGGAGGCCGTCAACGTCGAAGAATGTCCAAGACGAAGTCTCCGGCACAATACTCCGTTTCGTCATTCGAAGCCGGCCAGAGGCTCATTCCGCTCCGTCAGCTTCGAACGATCCTCGACGACGAATCATGCCGAATCTCGACGTTACGACGTCGTCCAAAAGATTCTTGAAAACCGGTCATAAAACCAGACCCTCTATCCTTGAACTTCTCACCTTCGTCCTGAAGTCTTCTGATTCGAGTTTCGGCAACTCGATGATCGGAATGACCTCGTTGTTTCGCATCTGGTCGTGGGATCATTATTCGTCAACCGATTTGGGGTGCGCGCGAAAAGCGACGTTTAATGACCCACGAGCGTCTCCAGATTCCGTGGGACAAGGGGAAAATTGGTGTGGGGTGAGGATTTGATTGATGGGACATGATTTCAGATAAATTCGCGACCCAAACTAATACTTTTGCCAGTCTGTGGATTCTTCAGGCAGCTCCTGGCTTTCAGCGACTAGGACTTTGTTCGTTGTTACATTATTAACGGCACGGCTGGTAAATTGAATATTTTTCATATCCACGCTCATTAAAATAGCAGAATTCTGTATCGTTCGATTAACCGTTCGTCTGCAAGCAACAGATAAAATGTTCAAGCGTGATCAGTATTTCCCTCGAAACAGATATCTGAGAAATTACACACGACGCGTCACTTCCTCCGGTTCATAGTCGTCTGATCCTTTCTGTCGTGCGATTTCCGTTTCCATCCGTTCAGGCGTAGCCCCGGACAGTGGAAAGACCGCGTCCTTTTCTTCCCCCGGCTCTCGAGTGTCAAATATTTGCGAAGCCCCGGGCTCGGCACGATCCGTTCTCGAGATTACACGGGAATGCGGGTGATCAAAAGTTCGTCGTCGAAGCGAAGAAAAGGGGGATGATGGAGCCGTCGGATGGGATGGACGAGTCGGAGTCAGACAGCCGTAGGAAAGTAACCCTGGCGGAGGAGGCAGAAGCCGATGCCAGGACGGTTGTGAACTGTGCGGATTGGGCCTTCTGCAAGACGCCCCGTAGAAGGAGAATCGTTTTGTAATTGATAGGAGTGTTTGTTCGCGTTTGTAAATACCATTCCATTAGTGGTGCCGCGAGCATGAACTACATGAATTTCGCTGCACACCAAAGTTTCCAGCTACTTCGGTTACCACCGCCACGCACGGCGAACGGAAGTGAGGGAAATTGAGAGCCTCTATCGTCTAACCCTCTGCTATCTCGTTTCCTTACGTGTTCGTCGATTATCCTTCTCATCCACCAGGTGTACCCTCCTTTTTGAACCACTTCTGACTCGAAAATGAATTCTTAGTCGCGAACAGATTTAACAATTAGGATTTTAAAGATATTTGAAACATTTGGTGACGGTACTTTTCAAATATCATATGATTCATTTTACGTAACAATTAATTTCTGTTGGATTATTTGAGGCGATTTATAAATCCTTAATACCAGTACTGGCTACACCTTATACATATACCTTACAGTTACAGCACTCTGTTTTCCCGTGTTTTCTTTTCTTCTTTCATTTTTTGTTTCATGGTCCCGCTGTTTATCTTTCTTACGCTATTTTCATTCGTCTTTGTTATTCCTGTCTCCCGAGAATTCTCTCTTTAATTTTTAATTTTCAATTGTTCTTCTTTTTTTTTATTTTGCTGCTTCCTTGGCCACAGTTTGTTTCGCTTTCCTGTTCTTCTCTTTACCCCTTAACAATTATTTTTGTTCTTGAAGGTGCACTCGGTCTTTCCCGTTTATTAATTCGAAACTCGTTCTTCACGTTTTCCGGTTCTATTTGTACATCCTTTTCGACGGTAATCATTTTATCTTTTCTATTTTAGTCTTTTTCACTCTGTCTTCTTTCACGATTACTTTCTACCGTCCTGTTTACTTTTTCGTGATTTTCCTCCCAATCCTTTCCCAGTTTCGTTCTTTTTTCCTTGCCATTTCTTTCAACCGTATTATCGGTCGTCCCTCGTTTTTACATTCCAGTCGTATGATTTTACAACCACGATTATACGGAGGATGGCAACAACAATGCGTAGAATTACATATACGGGCTAGGCAGAATGTATGAAGATTCCAAGGACCTAGAGACATTCTAGGTACAGCTTGAGGTTCTAGAGAAAACCTAAAAAGTCCGAAGGAAACCTTAAGAAGAGACTAAACGGAGCATTGGAAGATATGAAGGGGATTTTTGAGAAAACCTAGGGAAATTTTAAATAGGGCATAAAAAAATTCTATAGTCAAATTAGGAATTCTATAGTCAGTTAAAGAGATCCTTGGGAAACCTTAAAGGAGACTAAATAGAATCTAAGGCGATTCTAGAGATCGCCTATGAAAAGCCTAGAGAAATCTTAAGATGATCTGTTAGCGAGAACCGAGGATAGTCTTAAGAAACTTCTAAGAAGAGACCAATACAAGGAAACCTTGAACCTAGAATCCTAGCATTTTCTAAAGTTCTCTTCATTCCAAAAGAAAATGACGGAAACCTTAACCCCCTTAACTAAAAGAAGTCCATGTTGCATCTGAGCGTATTCTCGTGCTTCGCGATCGTATACAAATCTGTTTGACAACCGATGGGTAACTCGATGGATTATAGGGCTAATTTCTAAAGTGATCCGCAGCTCCCCTAAATTATGCAGCTCGGCGCACCGATGCTCGACCGATCGATTAATATCGGTCTAAGGGCCACCATTGTCCGTACAGGGGCAGCTATCCTTGCTCAACCTTATCGGCCGTGTCCTACGATTTGTCAGAATGACGCATACGTTTGTGCATTATACCGGAAATTCCCGGGGAACGACACCATCTGCGGTTAATTCCGGTTTAAGGAGCCGATGCTTGATCGATTTACATAACATCCCGATGATCTGAGAAACGATCGGATAATTGGAGGAATTTCGATATCGATGGAATGATATGGTTTATTTGAAATACAGTAGAATCGTACTTGTATAGTCAGACACGTTAACATTTGAATTATTAACGACACGATTGAATAGTTTTCAAATGTGGACTTTTGATTTGCAATTTTTATAATGTTATAATGAAATTAGATATTCAAAGTTTTTGTTGATTAAAGAACGAAAGGATTATTCGTTTTACGTTCGGGTTTAATGAAAACAACGGGAACGAAACGACGATCGGCGAATATAAAGAAGGGTTCCCATAAACAACGGGGGGATTGTTTTATTCAAGCAATCGTCTCAGGATCGTCGAGAACGTTTCACACGCTTCAGAAACGAGCACGCGATTTTATTCGTGTAATTTCGAAGCGGTTCGAGCATGAACGTCATCTCGTCTCGAATTTTACGACTGATCGCTCAGAGAGACGCCGTTTCGGTCGCTTTCTATCGCGAAAACAGATACGAAGTTCCAATTGCGTATACTTCTATCCTAGATCGATAGATAACGGCAAGATTCTACTTCGAGCTTCGTTATAAATCCTTCTTTTTTCCATTCGTACTGATATGTTTCAAAAATTTCTAACAACAGTTAAGAGTAATCACCTGTAGGACAATTAACACAATTTGTTACGTAGTATTTATATTTTTAATTAACATATCATGTCTATAATTCTCAAAATATTTCCCTGTTATTATTATCTATAATGCCAAGCAATTAGTGCGAGCAATGATTAATTAACGAAGAACGTGTCGGTTATATCAAAAGGGTTTTTTAAGATATCAGAAATCGACCGTATCCAACAAGGGATGAATCACGGTTGAAATTGTTGTTTCCTGTGGGTTGGCCAAGAGCGGAGATGACGCGGTTCCGAATGAAACCTACACCCGGCCGCATAACGAAGTCCGCAATATTTGTCCTGGCAATGAGTAATTAAAATGTAAATTACGAGTCGCGAGTAAATATGTTTGCACGAATCGTGCCAAATGCAGCCGCGATCGCTAGGATTACCCTTTCAGCGAGAGGACCCGATAACGGCCTACGTCCATGGTGTTCGCTATTTTCCCATCTACGCTGTGAAAATGTTGGCCCGTTCGCGAGAAACAATTAAACGAAAGGTTTACACGAGAGTATTTTTTCAGTCGTTCATTGTGAAAAGTTGCCACCCACGGGAGTGCGAAGTAACGGGGTGGAAGCGTATCAATTAAGGTAATTTAAGTTTATATATTAATAAATAAATAGAAATATAAAAACATTCAGCTCTCATATTTACGAGACTTCGTGTTCAGATTTTTAATAGATGATAGTAAAATTGAACCAACACTGTCCACGTTTTATCCTTTCGATCGTTATCTGTTTTAAAAAGATGCGAGGGTTGTGCCAATCTAATATAATACATAGAAATAAATGTAAGAAACCTAACTTAAAATTACGTATCAAGGTGTTAACATCAAATTCATTGGAATTGAACGTACTTTTCGAATATTTCGTTCGAAGGATACAGTGGTAGACTGTCGAAGGGTGTCTTATGCAAAGACTGTCGTCGATTCACGAATTCTCATTCTGCGGCTTACGTTTAATCCTCCGTTCCTATTTCCGTTCGCCGGCGCCTGTTTCTTCGTTTTACCCTGTGTCTTCGCCGTTTCGCTGCCTCCTTGTTTGTCTTCGCGCGAGGCAGCCCATTTTACGTCCTCCAACCACAGACACGAAACTCACGGTATTACAGAGCGTGGTAATTACCGTGGCTCTGATTACCCCGCCAGCCGAACGGAGATAATTGCACGCGATATATCCACCAGTACGACACTCTGCTTCTACGAAAGTATCCGTCCGTCTTTCTTAATAACGTCCAATAAGACGGACTTGAATTACAAGACGTTACGCAGTATATTTTTCTTAAAATCGTCCGTAAATTTCGATAGTTTCCAGTTTGTTAGCAAAACAAGTGTAAGTGCGAGGAAAACTGTCAAAAGATGGATTTTGGTAAATGTTTTATAAGCATTGGTGTCTTTCTCGTACGTTTATATTTTCAATAAAAAGGCGATAAGAAGATTTACAGTTTCGTAGTTTAACACGTTGGCTGCCACGGGAGTCACCGGTGACCGGCACCCGAAATTTTTTACAATCAAATAATTACCAACAGAAATGATAAAATAATCCACGGATAGCGTTAACATTAAGCTAATAATGCTAGCTATCGAATTGAAAAGTTAAATTTGAAAATTAGTCGATTGTATTGTTAATAATTAGGATTTCAGCGTGTCTGACTACCCACGTCCGTTTTCACTGTGGCAGTCAACGTGTTAATTAATTCGCAATTACAATTTAAATTCGAAACAACAAACAATGTTTTTTTAATTAAAAATCGTAGGTAGGTGGGACAAATGATGTCATCAGAGTTACTGTCGGTGATCGATAAAATGATCGATTAAGAGTTACGAAGCAAACAATTTCAACCAGGTTCCCCATCGATTCAGTTTATTCGTGTAGGTGTTGGTTGGTGTAATTACAGATGTACCGGGTTGGTCACGGCCGGTTGAAATTCATTTGGCAGCTGGTAATAGAAAAGCGAACTGTACGGAGGTCAGAACTCGAACCTTATCGAGAGGAGACCGGTTGACCGGAAGCGAGGACGCGGCAGCGGCTAGCCATCCGGTTCCGTGAGGTTGGGGTTAACCTGCTGGTCGCCTCCCAGAGGCCTTGTACTCGGAAATAGACTACGGTATATTACGATCCAACTCCAACGGGAAACTACTCCGGGATACTATTGATAACACCTTACAGACCACTTACGTTTTAACAATAACCCCCTCGTTTGGTTCCATTTAGTGGCTTCATTTGTTCCTTCGAGACAGCTGCGCTGTTTCTTTGAATTCAATGGACTTATTGACGAAGTGTATAAATGACGATAATAAAAATTATTTAATAAACTTCCATGGTAAAAATCTTTTCAGGGTTTTCAAATATAGGGAAGTAATTGAGCTTTTTAATTATCGTTAATTGTTACGAATAATGTGACAATCTTCATTATTTTTATCGATAATTTTTTAAAGATCCCTATTACTAGTATTTATTATGGACAATATGGAAATTTGTGGTCTACGAGTATTTTTAATATAGTTTCGGTATCATAAATTCTGAAAGGATTAAATATCATATTTAATAGCTTTTAATTTAAACATTTAAGAATCAATTTTAAACCTATTCGCGGTAAGTATTCCGCAGCGGATTGAACCTTTCTTAATTTCTTTTTCATCCGCGATAAAACGTTCAGGGTTGAATCCAGACAAAACGAGATGTTCGATAGGATAATTCTGGCAAAGCTTCACGTTCCTAGTTTAAATGTGGCCAATGCGGTGGCGATAAACTATACACCGTGCAATAAATATGATATTTTGCCTTTGTACGAATCAATTCATTAAATGGTATTGCAAGGAGTACGCCAAGAAGTGGCGGTTAAGCTCATAAACCAAACCGGTCATAAAAGTCGAAATTTCGTACTGCGTAAACTTTAAACGCGAAAATTATTCAGCTTCTCGACGAGTATATTTAAGTAACGATCGTTCTGTTCGCTATCCCCCGTCGGGCACTAACTATTTAACTTGGGACGTTAACTCTTTATACGTCGAAAAAGAGAATTGCTCGGTACTGTCCCACGGAAGTGCACTTCTTATATTTCATATTCAAACTTTGATTCCTGATCACGTGATCTCGCGTCGAAGCGTTTTTCATCCTCTTTCCCCTTCCTCAGACTTTAATTTGCAGACGTCAGACAAAGACAACTGTATAACTCAGGGTTCAAAATTAAAACTATATAAATGATTAAAACTTGAGAATTAGGATTAGTACTTTTAAGCGAATCGGTTAGATTACTAACGCGTATGTTGATATCAATGTTTAGGAATTTTTGATTAAAATTTTCAATCGAAGCGAGCGTCGTTCGAATCAATAGATTTTTTCCATTGTGTTGAGGTGGGAATTGGAACTGTTTCGATGCAAAATGAAGAAAAATGAAGGGGATCGCAATCAGAGATTCTCAACAAGTGTTAACCGTAAGCTCATTCTTACGGTTTCCCCAATTCGAATTCTTTTAATCGTGTTTAAAGCCTCGCTTAATCCGACCTAAGACGATGCTCATTACGTTTTAATTCCCAGGGGAAATGGTCCCGGTCGGGCCAAGATAATCCCGTGTCTATTTGCGTCGGGCAGGAATTCCGCGCGTATCGACTTGGCTGGCGTCGTCGTCGTCGACGTCGTCGTCGCGTGAGGAATTCGGTATTAAAAGTTTACCTCGTCGTTACGAGCAGCCCGCTTGCGGCCAAGTGCAGGAATTCCGTTATGCGAGCTACCAGGAATACCGCAGTTAACGTGCGTTACCCGTCGATGACCCTCGTTTTCGACGCAATATGAATTGGTTTTAGACTACCGCCAAACGAATGTTCCTCCGTCTTAGTCGTCCATTAAAGTCCTAACCAATCGAATTTAATCCTTTGCTTGACAGTTCTCTTCTTTTATTCATCGTGATCGATTGAATTTCAAATTTCGAGCAAAGCATCCTTTAGCATCGCATCAAAACTCAAAATGCACGCTTGTATTCAAAACCTGAAGGGTCATCGACGTGACGGTTCCGCGAAAGTGGATTACATAGAATTTGGAGTATGCCATCAGCATAGATTTTGTCTTTCATTCTGCCGTCAAATTAGAGGCTCCACGGAACAGACCGCGGCCGGAGAGAAAGTTTTGCTTGTTGTCAGGTCGGATTTCAGAAAAATCCCGCCATCGTAGTACGTCGCGCGAGGATACTGAATGCGAGGGACAGAAATTGTAACAAAAGAGTACATCCTGCCCGAGGGTTTGATGTAACGAAGGCTGTTGTTTTACCGCTCCACGCTACCGAGCGTATTGTGCGGCACCTGCTTTAATCATTCACGGTGTAAACAAGCTAACAGTCGAAACGATAAAGCCACTCACGCATTATGCGAACACTCACCGTGAACATTGATTTTCCCAGGTAATTTATTGTCGCACGTCGACGTTTCAGCTGATATGCCGGCTATAAACGTTAGGAACATTTTTCTTTCGGATATTCCAATATTTGTCTTTCGATTACCTTTAACCGATCGATACTCAAACTTTTGCGGTCACTTTTATCTTTTGTTACACCTCACAATCAGTATAGTTCAAATAATTCGTACGAGCGGTAATGCGAATTGACTTGAGTTATTAAAGCAAGTGTTTCCACGTCGAACTTGTTAATCTAATTGTAAGTCGAGCGTAAAGAACGGAGCCGCGTAAAAGTGTTCGTCGTTTGACAGCTTGACGTAAGTCGTAGACGTGCGCATTTTATCTTTTTGACGGAAACTCAATTTGATGGGATATTTTCGGTCACGAATTACCTGGAACGTTGGCCCCGGATCTTTTCAGACATTCCAGCGTCGCGCATCGTGGTAGAATTTTACTCCCAATTTCAGGATCGTACAGCGCATAAAAGCGGCTCGTCGGGAAACGTTCGCGTGCAGGGTAAGAAAAGACGAGAACACCGAAAAGGCTCGAACCGTGGTACACACATACGTTTCGACGTTTTATTTCGTCATTGTTTCTTCGCCCCGGAACTTTTCGCCCGTTTCTGCGAACACGACGACCGTAAATTTACTATTTCCCCCGACGCGACTCCTTTCATCTACAGGCGACACGTTTCCCGTTTCTTTCTCGCCGACTTTATACATATTTTCCTGTTCGTTTTCTCGTCTACCTTTCTTTTTTTTTTTCTCGCGGGCCGCTTTTGATTTATCGCCATCGCCTCGTGTAATTTCTGTATCGCTGCTCGAACGGACACGCGGAAAGTTTCGCCATCGTGTTTTCAGGTCGGCACACGAAAACGATACATTCATGAGCCGTTTCCTTTTCTACTCTTTCCGATAACTAATGACGTTCCAGTGGCTCGTTTCTCATTTCTCCTCTGTTTGAGCCGCGTTTTTTTGCGACACCGCCACGTGTTGCCCCGTGCTACCGACTACTTTGTACCCGTGACAAATTGTTTTCTTGCACTAGCGCGTGACAAGTACACCATTTACGCGTGCAAAGACGAACAATACGAAACGGTGCAATTATTAACGCAATTAGTTTGGAGAAAATTACAATTTTTACGCGAATACAATTCAGTACTAAAAATTTAAAAGGGTCAGGCAAGAGTGTCATTTTGAAATTTTTGGAACTTGGAAGTGTACTAACTAATCTGTGCAAATATCAATATCGAATACGTAACTTTGCGGAGGCAGAACAAATTCGAAGCTAACAAATAAGACCTTCCGCGGTCTGTTAATGGAATTCTTTTGCTGTGGGATGGTTCTAGCCGATACTTTATATTCCCCGCGGTCGAGACGTTTCGGTCATATTTTCGACAGAACCGTGCGAAAGGAACATCGTGACAGGACGAAATGGAATCCCGTTTGTGGGCTCGTCACGCGCGACAGGAGCCACAAAACGGCTTGGTTTTGCGAGGGTAGTCGAGGCGGAATAGGAGAGGAAGCAGACAGCAGAAGACGAACCGTCGGGTCCTGTCGGGATTATTTGCACATCATGCCGTCGGGGAGCTTTGCCAGATCGCACACATCAATCGTCGAATCGTAAATCTTGGAACGATTCTGGTTACCGTTCAACCGCGGTACAACCGAACCGCCTTGTGTGTTACTGTTTTAAAGCGGCAACATCGCGTGAATATCGATCCCGAAACGATCAAGTTTTTCGAGTTATCGTTTGGCGTGCACGCCGCTCGGAAACTAAAGAAACTTATTAACACACCTCGTCGCTGTTATACCGCTCGTTCGTTGTAGACTTGCGTAGCGTGTTGAAATGTTGCGTCCGACACGGTGCTCGTTTAGTTTAAAACTGTTCAAGCCCGTTTCAACCGAAAAATAGCTGAAGTCTTCGAATATGAAAAATTTCATATCTTTTAAAAAAATATAAATATGACTTTCTCGGTTATTAGCTAATTATGAACCCCCTTTTATTAGAATATCAATTGCTGGTATACATTCACGACAGGGTCTGAAATGTCCAAAATGAAAAATTCTTTCTGACTCATAAATATAATAAAACTACTGTCGAATACCATAGACCAAAGGTGGGGAACCTTTTTTACCATTAGACACCACATTTAAATTAGACAGTAATAAAGGAGTTTATTTAATTCTATTAATTTTCAGATTGTCGTAATCTATATAATTGAATATTAATTAATACAAGAGCTAGCTTTTATGAAGGCTGCACGTTCCCCACTTAGGGGAAATGACGCCATAGGGGAGAAATGTTCTACCATTCGTCTCGATACTTAAGAATTATTAACGCGTTGACTGCCACAGGGAAAACGGACGTGTGTAGTCAGACACGTTGAAATCCTAATTATTAAGATTATAATCAACTAATTTTCAAATTTAACCTTTCAAATCGATAGCTTGCATTATTAGCCTAATGATAACGCTATCCGTGATTTATTTCGTCATTTCTTTTGTTATTTATTTGATAGTAAAAAATTTCGGTTGCCGGTCACCGGTGACCCCCGTGGCAGCCAACGTGTTAATATTCATTTCTAATAGTAACTTTCAAGTATCACACAAACGATGATTCCTTCTTCCCTTATGCCTTACGCCATCTTTTTCCCCAGAAAAGCCGAAGAACAATAGTATTTTCCACGACGCTTCCAGTGAAACATTTTGTCCGTTCGCAAAATTTCTGTCCCGCACCGTCGATATCATATTTTCCGCTTTTCGGATATTAAGAAACGATGGCTGAAACATTATGCGCAAAGTCGCTGGATCGAAAACACCGTCGGGTCTCCTGGCTGCGTTTCATTCGACATTGGGATTCAACTCTTCCTCCGCAACGTATATAAACGTCGATGCGGGGGAGATTCGTCGACGCAACCGTCAAACGTTCGTTTCGCAGTTTTAATACCGTACTTAAATACATATTGCATCGACCGGACCTTGCCGCATTAACGTTGACGTTCTTTTGAGGGATGTAACATTTCTTGTTTTTTTTTTTTTTTTTTTTTTTTGTCGCGCTGATGAGAAAGATTATATGGAAACATTTTATTCGGTTCGAATTTTAAAACGGGGAACGACTGTCGTCGAAAGAATCCAGATCGTTCTGAAGAATTTTTAAATATCGACTGTAATAGTGATGTCAATAAATTAGTAAGACTAACGGCAGTAAAAATGAATAAAATCCTAGTTACTGTAAATATAAACAAAAGATATCGACTTCGAAATGACGTAGATCTATATCGTAGGTCGCGAACGCGTTAATATTTACTTGTTAGAAATTAAAAATAGTAATTCATGTCTTCGAGACTTTTCTAATATCAGCACACTTACCTCTTAATCATACCGATAAATTGTTAATTATCAGAGTCTTATCGATCGGACAAAAGTGAGTTAAAATACGTTACGCAATAATCTTATCGTTATCAAATGAGCCCGTTCGTTTTGAACCATTAATCGCCAGAGTGGGCAGAATAATGGCGCGAGGCGAGCAAGGAAGCGCAAATCGCGTTAAAGTCCTTAAAAAGTAGCGGTCCGGACGTAATCTTAAGTAATGCGGCCCATTCGTCAGATGTTAAATTTTAGAGTGTCGCCGGGACAAATGACCGGCTGGATGGAGTTGCAAATCAGGAATTTGTCACGGGAACCGCTCTTAAACGAGTGTCCCCGCTTTCAGAACTCACGGGCATTCCGTCTGATAACGCTTTTAAATTTTCGTTAGCGGCCCGCTGCCTCTTTTAAACGACGCAAAGTAAGAAGAACGGTCGCACGACCGTGGAACACAGTAGACATTCCTTGGTCTATTCAACGACTTTGTACATTTATATTGCTCGTTTCTTTGGTATCTCAAATTTTGAATAAAATAGCGTAAACGTCGAGATTTTTCACGACCGACTCGAATGTGTTTTGAGAAATTACTGGGGGAAGATCATTTGAATAATTCTGTCACTATTAGCAATGAAAACAAAATGTTGTTTAACTTCGGAGAAGATAATCTGATAGCAACACTCGACAGATTAGATTAGACAGAGAAGAATACTTATTGATTCAAATCTTTTTATCAATGTCATATATAATCTTCTTTTAATTAAAATGACATTTACTGTGGGAAAACCCTGTCTACGTAGGCTTTCCTTAGTTAAGGAACCGTCATTTTCTTTATTCGTCTATATTCTTCACCTTCGAAGGCTGCAAGTTATAGGTTAGGATCTCCTCAGATTATCCCAAGGCCAAACGTACATTTATCTTTAGATTCCCTTCTACAGATTTTCCAATT
Source organism: Stelis phaeoptera (assembly GCA_943735885.1). Taxonomy (NCBI): domain Eukaryota; kingdom Metazoa; phylum Arthropoda; class Insecta; order Hymenoptera; family Megachilidae; genus Stelis; species Stelis phaeoptera. The sequence goes on from OX030937.1 coordinate 9,403,718, forward strand.
TCTGAGATTGCAGAATATGTTGTGCAATATTTATAGAATAATAAAAGGAATTTTCAAATAATTCTATCGGCACGCTTTAAAATATACCTGGTTGAAAGATTTACAATCTATAAACTGAAGTGCTGTTTCTCATTTCATATCGAAACAGTCGCCCGGTGAAACCGGAAGCGATCATGTCCAAACGTACCCAGGGAATTCATTTCGTACACTTTCGACGAGGAAACAGTCGTTGTAGAGTTCACGGACACAATATCGAGACAACAACCAGTATAAGTTCTTTTATTTCTTCGTTCGAAACAACCTGGAAGACCGGTATACGTGCACACAGACGGGTGTTCTGTTTTCGCAGCAGAGCTTCTTCGTTCGTTTTATATTATTAAGTTTCTAACGTACTGAAAAGAGCCGGTTGAATGTGTTTCAACGGTCGGGATAACCGCGCGACTCGGTAGCGACGCTAATATTGCCGAGGATCTTGCCAAATTGTCGCAATAAGCGTCGCAATGTCGGTGGCTTCTTGCGACACCGTATTCTGATATGTTTTAACCCAGGATAGAGATGGTGGTGTGCAACCTGGTTCCTGCTGGTGATTATCAACCATTCCTCGGTCGCCCACCACACCGATCCTCCTCGGGGGAGGTTAATCGAGCCGCCGCGGGAAGAAATTTTTGGTTTCATTGCTCGTTGAGAAACTACTTTTCCTCTACCGTAAACTCGCGATAAAGCCGGCTTGCCGACTATTTTCTCGTTCCGTGGTGCGGCGAGCTTCTGCGCGAGTTCCTTTGTTGCAAAAATCCTTGGTTTTCTTTAAGAAAACCATCGTTCGAGGAACGAGACTCGGAACAACGATTAAAAACATTCGAACGGTTGTTCTTTTATAAATATAACTCGGAAAAGGTTTTGTATATTTTTGTACATCCTGAGGGTGTTTGTAACATTATTTCTAACAACTGATTCGATAACTCTTATCCTTTTATTTCTAGATAACTTTTCAATCTTAACTGACATGATATCTGTGATTCCTGGGGCTTCTTCCGTTTCTATATTAGGAAAGGTCGGAATACTCAGCACCGTGCAATGACAGCTCGGTTATGGGTTATTATAGTCACCTCGAGTGCATTAGGTGACTATAATTGTCCTTAGTATACAGTGAATGTTCTTTATCTGCTGGCTATGGTGTTCCCTAATAAAAACAATTCAACAACTAATGATTGTGGTTATCCTTTTATTATAAAGTAAATTGTTAATAATAAGCAACCTCATAATATACACTAAAAGTTCAATGAAAAAGTGACTACAATGATCAACAATGTACAAAGAACGTGCAGGTAACTACGAAGGTTAACGACGCCCAACCGCGTTTCATAAATGGAAGGTCTGCCAGCAGTCTAAACATCCAACGTTTACGCGTCATTATACAAGCCGACAATTGTCAACTTTCGGACAACTAGTGGGAACATTTTCCAGCTTTAATGCGCCTTTTGGCGAGGGTGCTCGACTTCCACGGCGGTTCTTACCGGAACGAGCTTGGAAAGGTCGTAGCGGCAACGACTTTTCCCTGCATATCTTTTCTGGGTAACCTGGCGCCCACGTAATACGCGTTACGTCATTAGCACGTAATAACTTTGACGCGGTAGTCCCGGCAACATTACCGGGTGCATTAAAGTTAATTCAATATCAGCCGGAGTTTCTCATCTTTGATATCTTTGTACGCCTCCAAGGAACATTGAGCCAGGAACACGCTTTGTCCTCGAGCACTTCGCGAGGGGGAAATGGGAAATAGTCGAACGAGCGGAACGAGCTATCGCGAATGGCGGTCGTAAATGGGTACCATGATGTCGGAAACTTTGGAGCTATGGTTTTCGAATTAATCTCCACGACAACGTGACTTTGGTGTCGCGATGAGTTTCGATATAGGTGGTCAATTTAACTTGGAAACATCGAGCTTATAAGTTTCGAACAATCATATATTTTGTAAATTATTTAAATAGGGATTATGACGCCTTCAAATCTTAGGTACATAATATTCTGGTATCCAAATGATTCTAATTATCCTCGTGTCCTAGTATATTAGTATTTCAATTATCCTCGTATCCTAGTTTTCCTACTGCCCTAGTTATCTTAATACCCTAGTTATTCTAATTACCCTAGTACCATAGTAAGTACTCCAGCTTTCGATAAAAAAAATACCCAAGCATTTAGTATTTGCGTTCAATTTGCACTTTTTGGATTGAAATATTTCAAATTACTTTAAACGTCGAGCGAACAAAATTGGAAATATCAAACGTTCTGCACATTGTCTCGCGTTCAGTTTTTATCAATTTCAGTCACATCCTGCATCGGCCGTTAATTAAACTGTCACAGAGATTGATAATCATATTTTAATTCAACGTTGATTCGTGTGTATCCGCGTCGAGGAGCGAACGTGGCGACGGAATAAAAGTAACAGTCGAATGGACGACGGTGTTAGCAATCGGTGACAGAAAAGTTATTGGATCGTGTCTGCGGTTTAATAGGATTATTGCAATGGCCAGTCGAAAGCTATCAGCCCGGTCTGCGACGTCTCGAGAAGCCTCGAAATTAAACATTTCTGTCTGTGTCTTTCCAACGTATCCCTGGAAAAGCGCACCCTTTTGTGGCTTATACGAGTTTATATCGGTTTTTCCTTGAACGTGAACTACAACAGCATTCGATATTTTATCTCGTACATTTTTACACTCGTGTACAACGAGTCGCGTTATACTCCCTTCGACGTAGATGATATTCAAAACGTTATATTTCGAAGAAATATTTTGTGATTCTTTTTTCGGATACATTCAATTGAATGCAATTTATCAAACACGTGTTGATCAATCATATATATATAATTGGATAATCCAATATTTGAAAGATACATGTTATTTTTGTAACGAACAGAATACATTTCCCATATTTATAACATCTAGCACAAAATTAATAGATTCCCCTTATTTCTATAACATCATTCTAAAATTCCAGAAGGATCCGGATACAAAAACTACTTTGTACGAAGCTGCAGTCGCGTTGTTATTGAAACAGGAATGCTTTGAGAGCCTTGCGAGGGATGCAACTCGACGTTGCACGGTAATGCAGAAAATATTGCAACGGCACCGTGCTGCGCCTTGGATCGCGTTACATCTGCAAATATGCAAGTAATCAAGCTATACCCGTTACTTCTGTGATCCAATTCTTCACTTCGGAGATGGTTGTAAAGGCCGTCGGGTATTCCGAGTTGCAGGATCGGCTCCACGAGGTTATTCCTAAAAGAAATGAATAATTAACATCTGAGTCTGGACGAAACAAATTTTAGCTTCGAATTTATTAAACTTGGAAAGTGAAAATGCAAGATGGTCTGGATTTCATTTTTAGTTAATTATTTGACAAGTCATCGTGTTTATAATTTGCACAAACTCGCCTGACAACGTGTTTTGGAAAATCAGAGGAGCACCCGAATCGCCTACGCAAGGACCAACACCTTCGGACAGGGCGCAGAACATCCTGCGCGTGAATATGTCACCACCGCTGGCTTCTTGACAGTTATTGTTATTCATTTTCTGCATGGTACTGCGTAGAAGTTTCTCCGACACAGGACCTAACATCTGAACAGACCCGTTTGAATAAACGGAAGTAAGATGGTTGAAACAGACTCTGTGATCGTTCTTACCCTGGCTGCACCCCAGCCGAGAACCTGAACCTGGGAGCCATCTTCGATTGACGAGTGAATTTGCGGTAGTTTGATTGGTTGCTTTGTGCTGTCGTATTTTATGCTGTTCGAGAGCTGTCACACCAAAAGAACAATAAATATTTCAAGCTTGTAATTTGTCCGAAGTTCATCGATTATATTCGAGTTTAAGCGAAGGATTTTTAAGAATCATCGATTGAAGATTAGATCAATAATTGTCAATAATTTTCTTACTTAACATTTTAACTCATACATATGTGGGCGACACTTGAATTTCCATAGAAATTTGTCGCTTGCATTATTAACACGTTGACTGCCACAGTGAAAACGGACGTGTGTAGTCAGACACGTTGAAATCCTAATTATTAAGAATATAATCAACTAATTTTCAAATGTAACTTTTCAATTCGATAGCTAACATTATTAGCTTAATGATAACGCTATCCGTGGTTTGTTTCGTCATTTCTTTTGTTAATTATTTGATTGTAAAAAATTTCGGGTGCCAGCCAACATGTTAATATCCTTTTAATTACTTGAGTAGAAATCGTCGTATTAGGTACTCGAAATTCTGAATAATAGAAATTACGAAGTATTGTAATAATAATAGATAAAATTTGATCAAAATAAATGCTTTGCTTGATCAAGTTTTCAGTCGAGGTGTTAAGAATCCCCGATAAAAACAAAATTATATTTTAGGATTCATTAGTCGACGATATTAAATTCGTTGCCAAGCACCTCGACGACAGCGGACGCGTTAACCAAATTTCACGCAACGGAAAAATATTACCTCGACGAGACCGACATCGTAGTCGTAATTATATTCGTTAAACGCAGGATGAATCGTGACACTTTTCACTTTGTAAATGTCACCGCCCTCGTGGTAACACGACGTCCCGGCTCTCACGTGGAAGTTATTCACGCGTATTCTGTGGAAAGAAAAAAGATACCAGAAATAGCGTTGAACGCGCATCGAACGCTGGTTGAAGATCAACAGAATGAAACGATGCATTAATCATTGCCTGAGAGCGCACTGAGCCGACGTTATTATCCACTTTTCGCCGATGATACTACCTCCGCAGAAATGCTCGACTTCGTGTCCGAAAAACGTGCCATTGTTCTGCAACGAGACCTGCAAACCGGAGCCAACGATCCTTTAAATGCCAAATTGACCATGAAGATGTATTGTGCGTTGTACCAACCGCAAATGGATATTCCACGATGGAAGCTTCGGCTCCTCCGATAATCCTTGATGCTGGCGAGTCCTGGATTTGCGCTGCCACGATTCTTCCCTGATAATTGTCTGTACAATGGAACGTTCGATGGATGTATGTACGTGATATATAGATACGGTCTGGTTAATTGGTCCTATAATCTGTTTCGATTGGGTACCTTAACACCATGATCACCGCAACAGTACAATCGTGGTACGGTTCTATATAATTGTACCCTTTTCATTTATACGGTAAATCTGTGACGTTCGCATCAATCCGGTGGACACGTAACGTTGCAAATTTAATATACTTCATTTCAAGCCATTAATATTATAGTATTTGTGCGAGGTATTAAATGCAAAGCTCAGAATAATTGGTATTTCTATCGAGAGAAGTCCCCGGATTTACAGGGCCACTCTATTTACACGATTTCACTTTTACACGGTATTAAAAATATGGGTTAAAAAGAAAAAGAACAATTTCTGCAGTCATTAAAAAAAAAATTTCAATTTCGATTTTCACGAAAAGTGATATCGTGTAAACAAAGCACCGTGCAAATCAGGGGATAGGTGTATTCCAGAGTTAAAAATATTAATAAAATACTAGTGATATAATACTAGTATTAAAAATATTAGCCGAACTCGAATTACCGTATAAAATTTACTAAATAAATCTCCTGAATCTTAGGGTGTATAACATATCAATAATTTTCCCGTTATTCAAAATATCAACTTGTCACGATGAAGTAGACTTTACCCGAATCGTATCCGGAAACGGCGCAGAGCACCGAGCAGCCGAAGATCACCACCGTCAAAGCGTACATTGTAACCAGGTTTCAGGTCATCGAGGGTACCGAGTATTCCTTTATAAAGCGAATTGCCACGTAATTTCTCTTCGTCAACAACGCGATCCGACGATTACACTGTCTCCATCTCACATTTATCGGGAAGCTGTTAATGCTCGTAATGCTGCGACATTAAGGGCTGAACCGACGCGTCGGTGATCAAAGTGTTTTCCACGTATGGTCAGAAAATGGCTCAAGTTCTTAAGATAACGCCGAAAAAGTAACGACGGTAGTCTGATCCGTGTCGCAATAGGTCATAAATTTCGCGTTTATAGTAGTCTCGGACACGGTTTAAGTATAATAAACGACGACAAAACGGCTCTTCGTCGTATCTTCCTGTAAAACGAACACGTCGAAAGGAATCTTCTCTCTTTCAGTATCTGTTTCGCGCGAAACGTTGCCGGATATGTAAACGTTCGTTTGTTGCGCAGCCATCGATTCGTGGAAACTATCGAATTAATGAATTTTACTCCCGTTTCATAAATACGTAACGCGCCGTTGATTTCATCGTTTCCGGTTGAACGGTCGTTTTTCGTCAAAATTCATCGAATTAATTAGCCAGCCGCCGGGACGAGAGACGTATCGTTCCAAAAAAATCATTTTAATTACGTGTCCTGTGCGTTTGCTAGCGTACACGTTGCCCCTTGATAAATGTTGTGTCGTTTGTTAACGACAGAACAGAGACGAGCGTACAGCTCATCAACGTGACCAAGTAACGTGATATTTATTATTAAATTATTATACATCACGGGGTCCGTTGGAAACATCCGGTCGATTCTCACTGATACGCATTAAAATATAAATTAGCTACCAGCGATTTCATTATGATCGATAAATCGACGGTGTAACGAGCAGATTTATGTACTTCATTCGATGTACCGATGTTAAACAGTTTCGCCGAATTCTGATTTTCGATCGTTTGGAAAATTTACGCAAATTTCCCATCGAGAATTTCGGCTAAATTTGTCGCCGGGTCGCGTCGAATTTCTTTTTAATTACCTCGAAGTGCATCGAAGAAGGATACATAATTAACAACGTCGACCGCCACAGTGAAAATGGGAGAAGACAGACTAAAATCTTAATTATAAGTTAATTTTCAAATTTAATCTTTCTATTTGGTAGATTGCGCTGGTTTATTTTAGCTGTTCTGTTACTAAATATTCGATTATACAAAATTTGGGGCGCCAATAATATTGCTGGAGACTTTGTTAAATGTTCTTGATTCATCTATTGTTTTATGCTTTAGAATATCCTGCAAAAATATTCGACTTGTGCATAATTGAGATGCAAAGTGAATCAATTAAATGAAATGATGAGTACGCACGATGTTTGTACGAAAATCATGCATAATACAGTACAGGATTAATGTTTTCAATCAACGCTTGATCCACGAATTTATTGTTAATTAATATTCTCCCCAAATATTAACGACTTCATTAAATGACGTTATTACACGATTAATTATTTACAAATACGCTGTTGCACGATTCTGTTTGCAAAGCTGTCGTTGGTGTACAAAATAATCACACAGAATTTAAGTTTTCCACTTATCACCTTCTGTAAACAATAAAATATCAATATTATTTGAAATTTCCAACTATTTCTAAAATTGGCATGCGAAACTATGTAGAACATTCGTTGTAATAATATTTCTACGCTTTGACGTGCTAGAAATATTAAATATGATTTCTTAATGCAATTTCAACAGCATTCGACGTCGACTGTTACTTTTACAAATTCCTATTAATTTTCAATAATTTCCTAAGCCTCAGCAGTCATTGCACGAAGTATACATATGTGTCGTAAAAAAGTTCACGCATCGAACAAGATTTGTGACGACGAATCGTTTAATCAGTTATCGACGTTATTTGTTCGAGTATCAGCGGCACGTTTCCGGCTCGAAACGCGATTTAATTGCCGCTTTCGCGTAATTATCGTCGATCCACGGGCAGGGAAACGCGAAATTTCGTTGTCGCAAAAAATATCGCGACGATTCCCGTAAACGCGCCCGCGTATTTTATTATTCGGTTGTTTCGAAAAACGTGTCCGGCCTTCGACAACGAGCGCAGCGGTAAATATTTCACGGGACGCGCTGGAATTCCGGCGAAATGCACTCGCGAGCCGGCTTGGACGCGAATCCGCCATAAATTTGGATAAACGTCACTTCCCACACATTCGCTGTAATTTCAATAATCGTATCGCGCCGATACGTCGCGGGACCAACACTTCCTCCTTGTATTTTTATCAGTGGACGTTTCGCGGGACGATTAAAATGATTCAGCGATAAACAGAATTTCATTGCTCGTCTTTTGCAATGTTGTCCTCCAGACATGCATCGGATTCCTCGTTTTCGTAAGCAGACGAAAATGCGGTACCGTCTGTGATTATTTGCTGCAACGTATCGATATTATTTCATATAATGATGATCGTTTCCTGTTTCAATAACAGGTATTCACGTTTACGGAAAATTTCAATATTTTGTTCCACGGATCTTCGATAAAATTTCATTTTAATGTAAACAACAGAAAATATGAACGCATCCCTTATTTAATAAAACGATCCCAGATGTTTGTGTACCTAATATAACTATAATTTTCTTATAATATTCAAATATTGCAAATTTCTAAATATAGCAACAGTTTCAGAAATTGTTGTTAATCACATAGTTGCATTCGACGTAAAGGTGCGTGTCACACGAATATATTATACGCATCACGATGCGTAAGAGATCATGCGGCGTACATCCGGCAGCAAAATTGTACGAATTATAACGAAGCTAAATTTTGGAAACGCTTGAGCATTCGAGAAACGCCCGGCGCGGCGTGTTCGCTCGTTGTGTATACGTGTTAAGCTCTCTAGGCGTTGTGCACCGTGGTAGAAACCAAGCATTAGGAGGAGTTGGAAACTTCGAAGAGATTACGACGAATTAAGCCGGCAGGAAGTTGGTGCACGAAAGGGATGAAACGTCTATCCGTAGTTCCTGAAGAAACATCGGCTCGCGTGAGTTGCTGTTCCATAAAAAATAAAAAGGGATAATATTTTTATTAACCTCGATTAGATTAGCAGCCACTTTGATACTTCTTATCTTAATCTTTCTCCTGATGTGCAATGGTCATAAATTTGGTAACACTTGGAGTTATTTGAAAATGATATTTGAAGATAACATTTTTAATTGATATCGTGTTTAGGTGGTGAAAATGATCGGCTTCGAAATATGAAAACCACTCGAACAGTTGGCCCGTGTAAGATTTGTATCGCTTTGATAACACAGCAACGCTGTATTATCTATCATATTCAAAACGTGTTTGCTTAGACGAAACTTGAGAAATATTTACACTTTTCTGTGCGAATTTCGTCTTTTGGATTGTCATTTGATATAATTAATCGAATCACGGAAGCCAGAGATCAGTAAAAAAATATATATTTACACGTCAAAAATATGATATCTTTTAGTTGGAATGAAAGAGTTATCGTGTTAATACTTTTCAAAATATAGTTTGACTACTTGAAACAAGACAATGTTTAGCCGGAAGTGCGATTATCTTGATACGAATGTGTCTCAAGCGCGAGTGACGAATCAACGGATACACCGCAATCACTGTGTTCCATTGGCGATATCAAATCTGTCACCTTATCGACTTTCGCAATGACAGGGATGGCAGTTTCACTTTTAAGGAAGATCAGACAGTAAGTCGGTGGATACCACACTGTCAACCATGTGGCGATTGTTGGTGCTGATCCTGGCGGCCGGGTACGTGCAGGGATTCATGAGGATAACAGGAGGACAAAGCACGACAATCGATAAATATCCGTATCAGGTAACTACGGTTTACTACAATTTATCGCGTAATCATGGAAGTTGAAAATTCTATAGATCATAAACAAAGTATCAAAGTTGAAAATTTCCGAAGGGGTAAAATTATCAAAGTTTCACGTTGAACATTTTTGGAACCGCTGTCAGTTTTTTCAAAATTTAGAAAATTATTAAATTAACATACATAAATAGTTGCGTGGACGTTGAAACTTTGGAAAGCGTCGAAAAGTAAAAGGAAGGTTTTAATTATACAAATGAAGTAAAATTCTCAAAATTTTCATCCTGATTCTTGTATACGAATAAAAGTACGAGTGCTGTGAACAGTTTCTGTAATAGGTATCTATCAATCGGCGAGGTGCACATGTTTGCGGTGGTTCCATAATTAGCGAAAGCTACGTGTTAAGTGCGGCACATTGCGTCTATGGGTGTGTATATGTAGATCGAGCTATACCCAGAGGATAATTGATTAATTATTGAAATACGGAAAATTCACGACATCCACGATTAACTGCGATTATCTTGCAGAGAGTTATTCCAGGATATCCAAGTTCGAATACAGAGCACTTACAGCGATAAAGGAGGTTCATTGATTGGTATCGCAAAATTAATTTGGCCCATCCAATACAACAACAATAATCTGGATTACGACGTTGCTTTATTAAAGGTATGAGTGTGTGTATAGAAAAATGTTTCAAAATTTCAACATATTTTCTACTGTCTTAAATATTCGAAACGTTCTAATATCCACGTCAATGACGCGAGTTCACCGGCAACGTGTGTTCACAGCTTCGAAATCCTGTAAAGGACGTGAAGCCTGTTAAGCTGGCGGATGCTTCGACGATCGTGCCGGACGGAAGTAATGCGGTGGTAACAGGATGGGGTCAGCTAGTGGTAAGTTCTTGTCAACCATGGCCGTGTGCATCGTTTTGACAGCTGTTGCACCGGTAAACTTCACGTTTGACGATGGCGACTCGATGGCTTCGGTCAACGGTGACGTTCCCCGAGTCTGATTACCTATTGCCAACTCGTGCAAACATCAAGGTTCGTTTGTCGATCGGACGACAATGTTCGATCGTCACGGCAAACATACCTCGCGTTTGCACTGTCTCGAACATCGGTACAGCTCGAAATCGTCTGGCCGAGTTGCATAATATGCATTCGTTTGCAGGCTGGCGGAGCGATGTCGAGTAAACTGCAAGTTGCCACGGTGCCCACTATAAATTGGACCAAATGTAAGAAAGAAAACGCTGGCTCGTATGTGGTGACCGAAAGAATGCTCTGCGCTGGTATCTTGACCGACAACAAGAACGTTTGTAAGGTAAATATTTCGTCAGTCTTTTGTTTTGTTAAAAAGCATCGCTTACGTTCAGTTGAAAATTGGATAAGTTGCAAATTAAACATTTTGGAGAACTCTGAAACTTGAAAGTGGAATTTAATTGGGTCTGAGATGTGATTGATAATTTTTTATTGAACAAATTTACGTAATTTAATGAGTCAACCATCGAAGGAATTTGTATTTTAATAATTCTTTAAAATTCGTGTAAAGTATATTATTTTATCTTTAGTCTAAATTTAGTATTAATAGCAACCGTGTTGGTACTTCGAATAGAATTTAAAAACCAATGCGATTAAATATGAAATCCGGGCGTTCAATTTCTCAACTAGTAGATATTTGTGACATCGAGGAATTTACAATAATTTTATCATATTTGTGCGTGACTCAGGGTGATTCCGGTGGTCCACTGGTCTTCAAAGGCGTGCAAATCGGCGTCGTGTCCTGGGGCGGTGGATGTCCAAACCGTGGGCTTTACGGGGTGTACACGCGAGTATCCGCAGTGAATGATTGGATCAAAAAGACGATGAGTCAGAAATGAAGCGTTCGGCAGATTTGTGATGAATGAAATCAACATTACGCTTTTACTTTTTATACAGTTTTCTATGAAGAAAGAAAATGCAAATAAATAACCCGTGAAATTGGAATTCTCTGACTGATTATCAAATACCGATATTGAGATTTGTTTAACAATAAAGATGTTATTTATTTTATAAAGATGTTATTTAGTTTACTGTTCTCAGCAAATCGTATTTGTTTCTCTTTATCAAACGCAAACCACCGTTTTCTATCGTTTCAATTTTGCAGCGATAACTTTTTGAGTACCGATTGATAATTTCTTTGCAAGATTCGTACGAAGATTATATTTTATTTATGAAAATATTTGCTTACGTGATATGAATTTTCTTGGAAAGGTAATTTCTGATACTCTCCATTTCGAATCATATCTACAAGCAACATTATCTTTCAATTAAAAAATTCTGCGAAACATCGATACTCCTATTATATAACAAGAACCTTTTGCCGATGTAAGAAACTACAATTTTGTTTCACTCGTAAAGATTCGATACACCGTCGAAATGATGAATTTCTAAGTTTTTAATGATATCACCTGGTATTGGCTAATATTAGAAGATTGAAGTGACATAGGAGAAATGGAACGCGAAGGTGATAGAAGTTTAACGCAAAAGCCATTTTATTCGTGGTGAATTTCGTTCTAATGGTAGAGCAAACACTTTGTAGCCACGTATCACGGCTTAAGCCGCTCGTTTCCTCGTTCTCACCTAGCCTTTGTCATGTGGAATTATTAATTTTACAGCTGACTCGATCGTGCCGTGGGTATTCTCGTCGGTGCGCCATCGCATAGACGGTTTTGCAGCTTTGCACAGGTGGCTGACTCGTAAAGGGCGACTGAAACGAGCGTCGACATTGTACGTGACGTCGTTGATCGGCGTCTTCCCGTCTCGTAATGAGAACCAGCTCCGACTTCGACGGAGTTTACCTGGCGCTTTTCGTCCTTGGTAAGAATCGCGACAAACGGTGACACGCCAATCCAATCGTATTGCTATACCATTTTATACAAATTTTGTATTTTCAATGCATATATTTACACGATGATCGATCAATTCTGGATATTATCTGAGTCGGTCGTGGGAAAAAATACTGGGAAAACCTGTGACTTTACCTTATAATATTGAGCCACCGTCTCGAATCGATATCTGGGAATTTCTTCCAAGTAAAATTTTCCTGCTCGAAAGATAAAAATATTATTACAATTCTCCCAGTCCTTCTACATTGAACTTAAAACGGAGAAGAATTCATTTTAACAAATATTTTCCCAATTACAAATTTGGAGACACGTGTTTATTAAACAAATTCATAGGCGGCAAAGTGATGACTTAAACCCTCCATAATTTCGTTCATACTACATCATATTTCATTTGGAACGGAATCCTTGATATCGATCTAACGACTCATTAACATTTCGTACGACACAAGCGTTCAAAATACAAATGGTACAGAAACGGTGTTCTTCGATCGGGCATAAATTCGTGCTCGTTACAACGGTCGCACGGACAACGATTGAGGGGAGAAAAAAAAAGAAGAATGAAGAGGAAAAAGAAGAAAAATTCAACTTAATTGGTTCGTATCGAAGGAACGATGTTATCGTGAGCTGGCGGTGTTGAAGTTATATTTTAGTCTTGCTCCTTTTTACGTAATCCACCGGGAATCTAGGTCGACAGTCTCGAGACTTTCGTGGATCGGAAATTTTTCTGGTGTTCGGTTAAACTGATACGAACGACAATTAACCCGAATATCGAAATAAAAGAAGGGCGAGCCTCGTGGCGAACAGCTAGTCCTTTCGCCAACTTCCCGCCATGTATACGTGGCTACCGTTCTTGTTACTGCAATTCGCGCCGTTCACATTGTCGCAGATTTTTTTATTCCAACGTACGTACTACCCGACCCCTTGAAACAACGCACGATAATTCAACGGGAGCCTTTCAATTATTCAAGTACCAAGTTTAAAATTTCTTCGCTTTTTAGAATCGGTGCCGTTGTTGTGAAATAACGCGCGTATACTCTCGTAGTACCATTTCATTATCGCTGCGATTATTTCGAACTTTTCCACATTTTTGTAACATTAATGTTAACGTTGCCTAGTAATTAATATAATAACGTAGTGTTAATATTATTTGAAATCTCGATAATATTGAATTCGTAAAATTTGACGTATTTGAATATTTAAGAACTTACAAATGGCAAGATTAAATTTGAAACCTCGGAAGAGTGACGATTAAAATTTCAGTACGTCTTACTGCACGTGTTCATTTTTAATCATATTATATGGTCCGGAAACGGAATAATTTAGACTATTGAAATGTTAACACCTTGATTGACCATCTCGAATTTCCAATAATTATATTAAATTTGCAGCAACGAGCTGAATTTTTCAGCTGACACGTTTCGATCGTCATCCGACATTGCTAACACAACAGCACGTTGCAAAAAGTTTACAATTCCCTTCACTTTTCATCAATTATTCGGTCGTACGGAATTTGCGGTGATGGCTTTATTAGTGATTCTCGTGGTGGTCGACGGTGTTAATAACGCATTTCGTATTCTAACGAAATACAGATTTCAATGACAGATCTATTATTAACATTATTCATTAAAGGTGATATTGAATTGATCGACGGTGTTATTTCATTTCAATCATTAATTTCACGTGACATTGTTCCCTCATTCGGTACGAATCGTTCTCACGATTTTCAATTAAAGTGAAATTTTCAACAGACTCTTCAGCGACCGTTCGATCTTTCTCGAGTTAAGGAAAATAATTGTTAAATAAACCCGCCAATATTCATCGAGCAACCTTACATTTTAATTAGTAGTTTTTCAGCGGGAATGCAGGTGGAAATGCAGATTCAAACTATTGATTCTTTTCTTTTCTCCCCCAGTTGATGAGGGCCGTGTTGTTGGAGGCCATCCAGCGAGTATCGATGAACATCCGTATCAGGTAAGTATTCTAAACGATCGTCGGTGCAACTGGTGAAGATTAATTGGTCCAAATCTGTCGAGCGGAAATATTTCAATGAATGTTCGTTTCGCGTACAGTATCGTTCAGAACTTTTCGAACAGTTGTTCTTTCTCGAACCACATAAATTAAGATTATTCACAAAAACGTTATAAATTATAGTCACTGTTAACGACTTCGTCGACCTACATAGAATATTCTAGGTCGAACAACAAGAATATCACAGAGACCTACTTCGACGATCGATAAAATTGATTTGTCCATTAAATTCACAGGTGTCTGTCCGATATAACAATCGTCACATATGCGGTGGGGCTATTATTAGCGAGGAATGGATCGTCACGGCGGCCCATTGCGTCAGAAGGTACCGTGCACCTTTTCCCTTCGTTAATCAACGTTTTCAACCTCATTACGGCCACGTGTGCGAGTGACCAAGCGCGTTCATTAACGAGCGTCCCTTCCTTTCAGCTCTTTCGTTCGATTCATTTCGATAAAGGCCGGCACTTCCGACCTCACCGACGATGGAATCGTCGTTTTCGCCAAAGAAGTCATCAGCCATCGGATGTACACAAGAAGATACGCGGATTACGACATCGCCTTGATCCGAGTAAGTGTTCGTTAATTATTTGTTAAATTATTTCGAACAAATTTACACGTCGATTACCTTACGAATTTTATAATAATAATAATCAAGTATTATTATATTATAAGAGTCCATGATTTATTTACCCTAAATTGTTACACAAATATTAACATCATATGTAAACTCATCATTGGAAAAACCACGATTCCAGATTTTACGTTAAGGCAATTTATGTTTCAACAAAATCTCTACTGACCGCAGGAAACCGTTGAGTCTGACGGGTTAATTGCAAAATTGATTTGAGAATTGTAATAATTGAGGTCAACCCGTACAATCTAGAATTTCTCTCGCGTTCTTTCTAATTACTATCGGCCCGGTTGAATCGAAAAATGTTTTCATTAAATTGTTGCACGGACCGGCAACTTCGAATACCTCCGCGAAACAAGCGCAAATCGGTGAACCGATTTCAAAGAAAGTTCCAATCGATACGGAGCGAACGTAACGTTGATCGACGTCGAGTTTATTTATCAATCCCGGGCACACGGTTTCTCTCCCACCGCGGACGGAACAAAAGCCGAAGAATTCAATTATCGTTTCACAATAAATTCCGCAATGCACAAGCCGGACGATTGGTTGGCACCAGCTCGAAAGCAATTACAATTTCAGTTGGAAAACCTGTTGGTGTACAGTCCGCGGGTGAGTCCGATTCTGTTGGCACCGATAGCCGATCATTATGCGGTCGGCAGCAAGGCGGTGGTCACCGGTTGGGGAGTTTTAAGAAGTAACGGACCGTTGACCAATTGGTTACGTAAGGTCGAGGTGCCGTTAATTTCTAATGCAGAATGCTCGGAATTGTACGTGACCCGACCGATCACGCCCAGAATGCTTTGCGCCGGTTACGTAAACGACGGAGGCAAGGATGCGTGTCAGGTAAATCACTTTCACTAATTGTTCTTTGAACGAGCCCGGCTGGCTGTTAAGCTTTTTTTAATCGCCCCATTAAATTCGACTTTAAGAGTTTTTCTCAACCGAGTCGATCTGTTTTTATCGCGGCACCAATGCCGTAACTCGAAACCGGAACAATTCAATGACCAATGCATACGTGTTACGATGTTAAAGAAAAAAAAAAGGTGATCCTAAAAGAATTATCGAACCTTCAAAACATTAATTTCTGTTATAAATAAAGCTACTCTAATTTTATTAGATTTGAATCCGTTAGACGTTCTGTTTTTTTGAATTAAATGTACTATTTTATCGCTAAGCAAAGTTTCTGGATTCGCTCCCGTATATAGATAATTTAATTGTCATAATTATTTTTAGTAGTTCGGGAGTATCGATGGATACGGTACGTCCTGTGTTACTTTTCATACGAGTCACATTAGTTTATTCGATTTTTATGTTCACTGTTACGGTACTTCTTGCACATACACTAAGGCATAGACTCGCAACCGTTCAAGTTTTCAGTTTTAGAAACATGGAGGTGTCTGTGTGTGCCTTTGAATAGACCGTGGAAACTTCAGTGCGTGCTTTAGCTGAGCAACGAATGGAAGTTAATACAAGTGGAGTTAACATTTCCCGTTGCTTGGCAAATGTTAAATATTTTAAAATTGGAGAAACGTATATACCTGCTCGCGTACGTTTAAACCCGTGCCATCGTTGCTTATACATGTATCTTTCGTTTCTGAAACGTAAATTAACCCTTTAACGCTTCATTATTTACCTCTTTTTTGCTTTGATAATATTTTATTTCGCGATCGAATCAATTTCAATGTTTAAATGACCGTATCTTTGAAGAAGTTAATTCAAATTCGGGTCGAAAGATTATAAACAATTTAATTCAAGATTTATGGTACAAAATGGTCAGTTTGAATTATTTTTCGTCCACAGGGTGACAGCGGAGGACCCCTGGTGCAACACGGCAAACTAATCGGAATTGTGTCGTGGGGCTACGGATGTGCAAGACCATTCTATCCAGGCGTTTACACGCGTGTCACGGCTCTTCGAGACTGGATCACAGAGAACACCGGACTCTGAGCCCGTTTTTCTGAAATATTAGACTGAACGTATGTAACTATCTCGAAGAAACAGTTCAAACTTCCAGACAATAACCTTAAATCGCTTAAGGGAACTTATGATACACAAATTCGGACATAGAGGGTTGTTTTTTTTTTATTTTTTCAAGACAATCAACCGCGATAAAACTATAAGGCAAAAGGATTAATAGTCCTCTACTTATAATGTTTTATATAAAAAGAAGGATGTTGCAAGTTTAACAAAGCAAAATTAGCAATAATCTTCTACTTTTGTCGTGGCTAATGAGACGTGTTTAATTACAAAATTTGTCTCCTGAAGTAGAAAATAATATTCTATGCATTTTCCTTTATAATACAAATTGATGCATTTTTATACTATTGCCACCTGTTTGTTCGAGAATCTAATTCCACAAGACGATAAACTTGTGACTACATTGTGTTTGTACGCTGTGACACATCGAAATATCATTGTAATGATAGCATAAATATCGTTATTCCATAATAAAACCGATCGATACATTTTTGTAATTCAACTGCAATCATTCCAGCTCATTATTTCTGCCAAAACTGATTCGACGAGGAGTCCTTTCAACGTTTCGTTCGTACGGGAAATTAATGTCACGAGATGGTAGGATCGTTTTTCAATTCTAGTCTGAATGAAACAGCGAGGAACGCATCGTAGATCGATATATCGAGCCGGCCTGATATACGAACGTAACAAGTGGCCCTATAATTGAGCCGATTATATCTCGTCGAAAGTATCTGGTATTTAGCCGCGTATTTAACGCGCAAAAATACTATTAACCCGTTAATGACCGAGCCAAAAGAGCTAATTGACAAACCTCGCTCTTTCCTGCATTTTATCGAACCGATTGTCGCTCGTTAATAAGCTACCGGTTCGATTAAATCGCTAATTGGTTCGTCGGACGGTCGATAATCGTTCGATGCTTTAATTCGCCATTTATAAGTTCGTTGCTCGTACGGACCAGAATTTATCCCATCTACCTTTAAACCCTTCGCCCTTTACCTTCAATTATAATCGCAATCAATCGTATTTGTTGGTACAGTTTCGAGATAAAGGGAAAACGACGTTTACAGTATTGTATTTTCATAGAATTCTGTGGAATTGTTGACAAATTTATTAAATTACAGTATATGTTTGATCGAAAGACCAGGGGGGGATTGATATTTCGTCTGATGGCTTCTCGGTTGTGGTCGGCGATATTGGCTGTCCGCTTTCAGCGAATGTTATTCCTTGCACGTGTGTTAGCGGATATCGGAATTCAGTGAAATCCATGTTAGGTAACTGCTGACACGAGTATACACCCCCGGATGTATCATAGTTTTACACCCTAATCCATAGGATAGAAGACCAATCAGCGTCTGGCCTTTCGTCAGCGGAGAACCTGGCTCACCCTGCAAACAGACGAGGGTTGACAGTTTCAGTGATTACTTGCAGCACCTCTCCGTCCCCCTCGTTTCGCTCTTCTAATACATCTCTAAATAACAACGGAGGCTAATTACTCGGACGTCTGCCGCGTGAAAAAAAAACTGTTCGTTTCCTTTCGAATTAAATAAAACTCTGGAGCGTTGTGGAACAATAATTAATTATAAGCTGTCATTTGTCATTTTACGTCTCCATTTATATCTAAACAAAGCCTACTTAACTGGGCCTAGTTTGCAAGTTTCCAGGAATCTAATATCTCTGTTAAAAAATATAATATCCTTGCCTGGAACGAAAGGGTTAATACAGTGGTTACGAATGAAATTACAAATGGCAAACTTTCTATGTTTAATTGGTACAGTTTCACGATGCGTTGAAAAGAAATTAGAAGCTTAAAGGTTGAAAATGGAGCATTATGGTACATTTTCAGTCAGACCGACAATAAAATGAAAAGGAAAGGATCGAAACCTATTGGTAAGGGTGACTCGACCGTTCTCTATACCGTCCCGGTGAATTTGATCGTTATTATGATAACGATGGAGCGTGTAGGAATCTCGGTGCTTTATGACAATTTTCTATTATGTTCGATGAATAATGTTCACCTTTTATTCGGCTGTTCGTATTCAAGCGTTGCTTATAACGTGACGGGTCTTTTGTGCGTTTTCTCGCCTGATCGGGGTTCGAGCCAGAAAACGAAACGATGGAGAATATTGGCGTAATGATTTCATTAATCGTTTCTATACGTTCGATGTTTTGAAATATTTCTTTTTAGAGGAAAGAAATTAATAAGAAGATAATTTATGTGTTTGAATTTTTAACGGACCACCTTGTATACTCGATACGATTCTATTCAGATCAGCAGGACTTGGTTTCTTCGATTCGGAGATCAATACAGTCGCGTTTCGGCAAAATTGCCGTTTAATTGCCCGTCCGAGTACGCGTAAAAGGCAATCAGAATCGCGTCAGCGGGACCTGTAATCATTCGTTTATTCGTTTCACATTTATCCGCTCGAGGCTGAACCCGTGACGCGTTTGATTATCGAGGCGAGCAAGTTATTAAGAAGAGTGGACAAAGGCTGTTTCTCGCGAATTGAATAAAATCGAACGCTCGAACGCCGAGGACGATTGCGTGCTAATAGACGTACAATAATAGGATTGAAGGAATTTAAATATCCATCGAGCATGAATTTCGAAGCTGGCAATAAATTTTGTCACCCTCTGTGAAAAATTCTCACCGAATATCGTTGAGTTAAAAACTATTCGTCAATGCGATTTGAAATCCAACATTCAGTGCCTTCGATTAATTCAAACTTCACCGTTCAGAGCACAACAGTTCGTCAAATTAGATTCGCTGATAATTGGTCTCGTTTTATTCCCATTTAGCGATCGATTAGAGCTGTCAAAGCTTCGACTGACTGGATTTCTCGGTCAGGTGCCACGTGTACCTATAGAGCCGGACCTTTTGGGCGACGAGATTTAGTATTGTTCCTAAAACAGTTGTAGCTGACGCTAAAACGATGTGGTAAACCTGCTCGCATCGAGTGGCATCGCGCGTGACCAGGTCGAGTGATTTCCTCGGCACACGCGTCAGGATGTTGAGTGTTCGCAGGCTTGCGAATGCACACCGTTCACCCCGTCTGTCGTCTTTTTCTTACCTGACACGTATCCACCCCTTGGGTCATGTTACCGGCACAAACCATACTCTCGGACACCGGTTGATAGGAGGGCATCTTCGAACGGCAGGTATTCCGGTTCACTAGCGGCACCGACGTCATGGATAGCCGAAATTCTTCTTGACCAGGCTGAAATTTTGGGATAAAGGTCTTCTTTTGGAATAAACAATCTTATTCATAGCCTTAACTAAGTTACAGATTTATATTTTGAAATATCTGAGTTAAGAAAATGTAATATTTTTACCACCAATACGATGTTTAGAAATTTCAAAGTTCTTAAATTTAATGTTTCTAACAATAAGTTTCTAAACTCTTAAAAATGTAATATTCCTTTCAGTTCATTTTCAAAAGTATCGCAAAATTTGATCCTGAAATCGTTAACGAAATTGGAATCCTCATTATACTACATGCGCAGGTGTTCCGTTCCTTTTTTTCGTTCTGACAATTGAAAATTGGTTCGTATAAAATGTGTAAGCGTTCGTTTCTCGGTTATCGGTTATCTAGGTTTCGCATCTGGGCTGAAATTGAATCAGATATCGCGACGAAAGCGAGTATTTAGCAAACGTATCTGCGTTTTAATGATCGCACGATGACACAAAAAGATAATTACCAACTGGGGTATAAAACGATCGTCTATTCGGAACCACTTTATATTGTATTACGACGTTATATCGGAAATGTAACGGGTATCGATTATGCTTCACGTGTTTCAAATTTCATACATATTCGTGTAAAAACGTGGAAGTGTAAAGCTGTACATTGATAAATTATATAAAGTACTTGGGTAATTGTCAAACGGTGTTCGTGCTTTCCAGCCTCGTACCCGATAAAACGGCACCAGTTTTATTTTATTAATAATACCGCAAACGGCACTTACCACCGTCCGCTTCCAGCCTGTCACGAAACACATCGTTCCATCATCGAGCTCGTAGTCCTCGTTTTCCGGTATTCCTATTGGCAGCAATTTCTCCCCGAATTGTACAGGAATTTCCAACTACGTTCCAACAAATTGCATTAAAAGTGGAATGATGCAATCCTTTTTCCTTTTTTTTTGCTCGCATCAATTCACGGACGATACACGATTCATAAAAGTATCAGATATATCAAATTTTGTCTGTACCGATATAACAATTCAAATGGAAATTAATATGGTTCGTCCGATTCGCGCGAGTTGCGTTTCAATATTCAGTATTAAATTCCAACGGACAGTTATGGTTCCAAGTAGCGTGCGTCGCCAACCTTATGGACGAATTATTTTTAAAGAAAGCATATAGTGTGAGAAGGTAATCAAGACCAAACGAAAAATGTCTAAGTTCCTATTTCGTCTTATTAGAGTCTTAGGCCAAAGTCCCGTGCGTCGCCGACTTTCTGGACGAACCTTTGGTATCTAATAGAGAAGCATAACGTCAGTATCGAGTGGAAAAGTTTCTAAGTCCCTATTTCTTAAGTTTGACGACACAAAGCTTAGGATTTCATAGACCTCAGCCTAAATACCGTGCGTCTACGATCTATATGGAAACATAACTTCAGAATTTCTAAGTAAGTCCCCAAATGGAAGTGAAGATGAAAAATGAATGTAACCAGAGCAAATTTTTAGCCGCTTAAAATTTCTCGTACCTTTATTAGCGCAATGTTATTGAGCAGCATGTATTTATCAAAATCCTCGTGTACAACAACGCTGCTAACTTTGAATTCTTTTCCGGAGTTGGTAAGCGCGGCTGTACTCGCTCGTACGGCCAACGTGGACCGCTCGGCGCTGTAAGCAATTATGTTCTCGTTGTTTGTTCTCTTGTTTACGTTGATGCAATTTGCCGGATGCAACAACGCGAATTCCACATAGAAGATACTCACCCAAAAACGCAGGATGCCACGGTTACGATCCACGATTCGTGCACCAATGCACCGTTGCACGCGTGAATGCCGTGCTTCTCGATGGACACCTGCGTTCAACGAATACCTGTCAGTTTGGCCGTGTGGTACACCACGATCACGACTTTCGAATTTTGTATTTGCACGTTGTTATCCTATTTTTATTTTCTTTTTATTTTCACGTGACGTGCGTGCGCGAACGGAACGTAATTTGGGGAAAAAACAATTCACTGTTAAACGGGTTGATTGCCGTGCCAGTCGTTTGCGAGACCGTGAATGGAACGTAATTAACTGATCAAAATGCCAGTTTGTTTTGTAAGAAAATTTTAATTTGCGCAAAATAGCAAGTGGAAAGTTTGAAAATGATAATGAGTGTTTGGTATTTTGAATAATTATTCTATGTCTGACTATGCGTTGTTATTTCTACCGTGTCAGTTAAGGTGTCCCTACAATGAACAACACTTTTGTAAAACTAGGATCGGTAAAATTGTAACACTTTTAGATATGAAATAAGCAAAAATTCCACTTACATGGTACGGACAGTCCTCGATGTTGACATGCCTGGTATTCCCAGACGCAGCAGCTATCCAAAAAGTCCGAAAAAGTTCTTATTTCATACTCAGAACGGAAATTACATTGATCCACAATTATCCAGCTTACCGTTCCCTAAGACAACACAGAGCAACAACAGTATCGTCGCAGACATTTCGACGTCGATCAATTTGGAACACGACTGACTCGATCGAACTCCCAAAACTGGATTCAGATAAAAAATATGTGGACACACCACCGGCCAAAGATTTAGGCAGTGCCCATCCTTATCGAACAAAGACTATTCAGAGAATCGATTCCAGGTTTCTTTTCGACGTAAATAAAAAACGAATATCGTTTCACGATTCTAGGTACCGTCGTTTTATTGAAAGATATAAAGCGAGATTGTGATTAGCGATAACGTATCGAGACCGAGATAATGGAAGAATCGTGTCAAGATTCGTCGCGTATTCAATTTCGAGCAAATTGTAATTAATCGATCGATTGTGTTTGATAAAACGTATTTCTTATACGAGTCGTCTATGTATTCCGTGTGTACCAGTGTTTCTTTCATCAAACGGTCGATATTCGCGTGTCGTGATTGTTTATTAAGGTCTGCGAACCTTTTCGACGAATTTTCAAACGACTCGTGATTTTATTTGATTAGAAATTAGAAGGAAAAATGATCGAATGCGTCGACTGGAGGCAATATTTAATCGAAATCGAGGGAAAAGAAATGAAAGGGAAACAAGTGCTTTAAAGTGTTTCAAAGCCAGAGTTTCGCAGTAACAGCAATCTTGATCGAACTGTCTAACTGGATAAACTATCGGAGAAAGTTTGCGGCGTTCAACGGATCAAAGGTGGCCAAACGTAAAAAGCATTTCGCGGTTAAACAAACTATTTCATCCGTCAATCTGTCGTCGGACGTCGGTATCGAATTCGCCCCTTTTTGACGTAGAAACATTTCTTTGTAATTACGGAACCGAACGACGAGGATAACAAATGAATCGTCAAAATGTGATATTTGTATACATACGCGTCACAAATCTTCGTTCAAATAATTCTATATACTTTAGTGATGGTTATAATTTCTATATTTGAACATACAATTTTTTTTTTATACAAAATTTTACAAAATACGAGATTTATACAGATTACTATGCCATAATTCTAAGCAGTACACCTTTGTACATTAGGATAGCGTGTTTTAATTACATGATTGTTTATTTATACTCCGCTGACTTCGTTGATCCAGGATCGTAGATTAGCCACGTTCGTGTACACGCCTGGGTAGGTGGGTTTAGCGCACCCATATCCCCAGGACACGATACCGTAAAGGGTTCCGTTGGCCGTCAAAGGACCACCCGAATCACCTTGACAGGAGTCCTTTCCACCCTCGGTGTAGCCGGCGCATATCATTCTGCTGGTTATCTGGTTCAAGAACTTGTACACCTGCTCGCAGAGTGTTCTGTTCATTATGGGAACGGAGACTCTCATCAGTTGAGAAGCGGACGGCCCACCTTCCTGTAACACCCATTGATTAGTCAATAATTGATTTGCAGTTTCCGAAACAAGCGATCGAATTTGATTCTTGGTTCTAACAACGCTGTACTGTGTTAATTAAACGATTGCACCAACGTTGGTACCAACTAATCTTTAGAATTCGATTACTCGAAGATAATATGTTAGTTAATCAGTGCAAGCACCGCGTTGGTACGATTGCTAAATTAGGTACTTCAAATTTAACGATTTAATTGTCTAATGTTCGATCCTTGTAATTAAAGATTTATCTTTAATAGAACATCAATTACGAAAGCTTCTGATAACATGTACAGAATTGACCGAACATTGTGCCAGCGATAATTCAACGATAAACGACAGGATTATCTGTTACACTTGGATGAAACGTATACTGTTACTAATTTACAACCCGATAATGTAGACAATTGCAGGGATTATGTTTCCTCGTTATCTCGACAGAAATTAATTTTGACGATATCGAACAGTACTTTACATCGATTCCTTTCGATGGATCGAGATAATTGGAAAAGTATCTACCATATCTTTCATTCTGATATTTGTGTAAGTAATCAAATGATGTATTCGTTTACCCTGACTGCACCCCATCCGGTTACGTTCACCATAGCACCAGTCGGAGGTTCCACGTCTCCTAGTTTCACAGGTTGCACGTTTCTGTTGAATTCGAATGTACCGTTGATCTGAAACAGAATTTTTACGATGGTTTTCTCAAAGAGTTAATTACAAGATCATCAGTACCAATCTTCCTCAAAAATTGTGTAAAATTAATAAATTAAATAAAGTTAATAAGTAGCCTTTGAAATTAGAATTGTGAATCATATTTGTTGCATTACCTTCTTTCCAAGACACACAATAATCGATTTACATTCTACGTGTATATTTGTTAATTTTTTTTTAAGAGGACGAATTTGTTTAGAAAAGTCTTCCAATAGAAATTCTTATTAATTATATACCTTCAAAAGTGCAACGTCGTGATCGATAGTCACCCTGCTGTAGCTGGGATGTATCACCCACGAGCTGACTGCGTAACGAGTCCCGAGATTTTTATTGTTGCTACCAGCCAGAAGACTGTATCGGTTCGCAGGTAATCTGTAAAATTGATGAAACATCAAAATGTCAACGATTCCAGTTATCTGCGAGGCTGTGCACATTGCTTGTTCCGCCTCGGTTAAACCAGCGGCCGTTTGTTTTCCAAAGTACGAGCACGGTATTTGATGGCCTTATTGTTATTGTATAATAGGTGGCCGGTAATCGTGCTGGAATTCGAGCTGCAAAGCCGATTTAATATCCCCGATGGTTTTCGAAATTATTATCGTGATCAACCAACGTACGCTGCCAGGCGCGAATATGCCGGGGATCATCCCTTGATGTGACGGTGTCACGATATCCTGTCTCACGCTAATTGATTTATTCGAAAGAAAAAAGGGAAAGTGTCCTGCTAAACGCCACTCGTTAATGTTAAA
Source organism: Stelis phaeoptera (assembly GCA_943735885.1). Taxonomy (NCBI): domain Eukaryota; kingdom Metazoa; phylum Arthropoda; class Insecta; order Hymenoptera; family Megachilidae; genus Stelis; species Stelis phaeoptera. The sequence goes on from OX030937.1 coordinate 9,429,290, forward strand.
TTGTTAAGTTTTAACTAGAGGTTAATGAGTAGCGAATTTAATTATTTCAAAAGGAATATATTTGAGCTTTAACGGTTATATCCTAACACGTGTTTTCGGAATTTTATCGCGATCAAGGTGATAAGTCGCATGTCGATTTGTAAGAATTCATGGAAAATAGGGACCAGGGCCACCGGAAATTGAACCTAGATCTTCAGGGTTTGTATCCGGCTATAAGGCGTGCTACGCCATCGTCATTTTGATTCCCACATCCATGATCTTTCTTACGGGATATGGAGCCCCTGATCCCACGGTAACGTTCAACGTCGACGGAAAACGACTACTATCTTTAATTTTAAATTCGACATTTTGGGGCTTCGGTATTCCTTATGGTATAATATGTGTTTCCGAGTTAACCCCTCGAGAATGACTGAAAATTTCTCAGGATCGACACTGTGTATCGTCACATGCTTTATACTATAATCCATTAGTGAATCAAATTCTTAAATATTACAACTGTATTCAATTTGAAAATTTAGTTGAAAAGAAAAGACTAAAACGTCGAAATGTAAAAATCTGTAACGTTTATCTCCGCAGAATTAATCTAACATATTTATATAATTACCCCATGCAATGGGCAGCAGTAACGGCCCATTGGCTGCTGATGATGGAGGCGCCACAAGTGTGTCCTGTAGTTTGAAGACTCAATTGATAGGGATGTTCACTTATGTCGATCTCCATCCCTCCGACGATACGAGAATCCGGAAACGGAGGAAGGACCTTCACGGCGGAGCCTGGAAATCCGAACGATCGAATGAAGCAACGATTCTCAAATAATCCCCCTTGAAAAATGCTCTCACGAATTTAATCTTATGCCCGTTCTTCTAACAAAGTTAACAATCGGCCTTCGTTTCACCGTGAAAACCAATCAAATTATTTTGCCCAGATGCAACGGTGGAAAAATTAAAGGGACCAAGCCCGATGTACCCTCTTCAACGTGCACTCACCGAAGCATCCAATAATAAAAACACTCAGCACACCGAGTCGTAACATTTTAGCGGAATATGAAGATTGCGCGGCGTGCACCGCTTTTATACGGGAAACTTGCTCTTCTGATTCAGCGGAAAAATCCTTATCTGACGATACAGTGCAGCGTGCTTTGCGCAAGTAGCATGTGGTGCAAGCATTCGTAATATCGTAGTTGAGGGGTGGAGGGAGGAGCAGGGCGAAAGGAGGACTTTCGGCGAGGGGGGATCGTATAGGAGAAGAATAGCTGCGCTTTTTCTCAGACGCGATTCCAACAATACAGTGTGATAAAAATCAGGTTTTAGTAAGACGAGAGGCGCGATAAGATTTTGAATGAGCATGCACTTTGCTCGATAAGGGATTTTCAATGACCTTACTCGTTCCGAACCGTTTCCCGGTCACAATGGACCCCGATCTGGTAACGAGCTTCTGCAACAGATTGCTCAAACCTTTTTATCGTGGTAACGTCAACCGTCTCTTACAGTTGTGTATGAAGAAATCGAACGCTTCTCCTATTAATCCTTTTTTTAAGAAAAATGAATTTTAATAAGTTAATTTTTATTTGAAATCTTACAAATTACTGAACGTGTATATACGCCTTTCGTAGTCAAAGGGTTAAACTATACGCTTCGCTAAAGTACCCGAATCTGACTCATAGGTTTGTGCAGGGTCATAAATACGGTTTAAACACCTAGAGAAAGTGTAAATTGTTCAATATTATAATTTATCTATTTTTTTAAGTAACTTTACAGTGGGATAATTATACCTCCTGCGATCTAATATAATCTATAGAACACAGTAATTGTAGTACCAGTTGAAAATTCTTATGGTATTATCCCTTAAAATAACTTATTTTACATTTGGCGTGATTTCGATAAAAATTCTGCTTGGTCATTCTCAAATCCCATCGAGATTTCGAGATGTCAGAGTTCTTTAAAGTTATGAAAAATTCTACGTAACATATTCTATTGTGCGTTTGTCCAATGATTATAAATTTCTTGAAACGTCAACCGCTTTTATAACAAAACTATAATTGTACATTTGAACCGCTGCTGTTCGGTTATTGGCGACCAGGGGCCGATATCCCGGTTTGCGATCGGCGGTTAGAATTTGATGGCTAATTCCACATGTTGATTTACACATTTTGCCGGCAAATATATGGATCGCTGCCGATTGTTCTGCTATTAAATATCTTGCAGCTTGCAGCAGGTCGTAGAACGGTTACAATTCGACGGGATAAAGCGAAATACCGGCAATAGACATTAGTTAGGGACAATTCTAACAGCCAATTGTGTAATCTGTCTCTCGAGCTTTGTACGCTTTGTCGTTAAACTCTCGCCGTGATTTCGTGTTCAAATCGAAACTATACTCACGCTTCTTGTTGATCGTTTTCTTTTTTTTTTTATATCGTGTTTCGTAATAAAAGTATTTGCAACGTTTCTGACGAATTCCTTTTCGAAAACAAATTTCGCATTGTTTTCTGTTGTGTCTGACCAGGTATCACGTTCGCATCTTATCTATTCCAGTTACCGAAACAATGTATTTGTTTCCACCGTATTTGATAAAAATATCATTACACGACTATCGAACGAATACGAGACATGATTCATACAACAAATATATTTGACTACATCTGGCTTCTTTTTCTTTTGTCGCGATAAAATAATATGTATAAAAACGTGTTAACATCAGAAACGAATGCATTCACGTTTCGCAATTGTGGACGGTCATCGTGATGAGATTATGGTGTATTATTTTTCTGCTATTTGTATTTCGCTTTATTTGTCGAAACTCTTCGCTATTGAGGCTTCTTAACATTATCTATCGGTCGCATCGATAGATCGATCGTACGTATGTAGGGCAAATAGGTCAGACTGATAAAAGAAAAATGCTATTTAGGACAGTTTAGGACAAACAAGATTTCTGTTTCATATTTTTTTGTTCTTTGCAATTAGATCTGAGATTAGAACGACTTCGTTTCGATCGAAGGTAATTAGTTTTGCCGATAACATAGCTGGATTTCACAATGTGTCCCGTTTGAATTCTTCTTCGAAACTCGATTAATTTTCACGCTGACGTTTCACGTTGCATAACTTTTAATCCGCGCGAGTCTCATAGTTTTCGAGGCTGGAATTCCATCGACATAGCAGATTCGTCGTTGATTAATTAGTTTTCGAACTGGAGGATCAATTTCGCGAACGGCTGATTTTTTACACCCTTGTAACCCTGGTTCGTGAGTAAATCAGCTTTCCAAACGGAGATTAAAATGTGTTACAAGATCACATCAAATACTCCAGTAACCAATAAGAACAAAATCTTGTCTTAACTTTTATTCGTGGTAAAATAAAAGAGGAATTATCTCAAATTACAAATTACTAATCTAATAATAATGTTTCCCAGGAAAGTATCAAAAAGGCTAAATTCTAGCTACTTTCATTTTGTCGTTCACAGTCAGTATAATAAATTCTGTAAATCGCACGTTTCAACGGCGATACAAGAAAAGAAAATTAATTCAAATTTCAGCATTCGATAAAATCATGCCGCTGTCCCGCAACATCTTCCAATATGCGGTCCAGACGGTGCCGTGTCTACTTATACGCCATATTTCGAGGATTGTTACGACAGGACGAAAGAGTACCACGGCAGACTGCGCACTTGCCGACTGGCGATTAACATATAAATCAAATCTCTGCTGGTACAACCCCTGTCCCGACCACCACTGCTCCCTGGCTTTTCGCCGATCTCGCGTAAGATACGTGTACTTCGCAGCCTGTGCCGGTCCTCGTGTTCCTCTCCACTTCCCTTCGTCCCTCTTCATTGAACTTCCGCCTCGCCGCGAGAAGCAGATGCTCGTCCGGATACGAGGTTCGACGCGTGAAAACTCGACGGACTTGATATCCTGATTGAATATGTCGCGAAACGGAGGTGGCGAGATGTCAGGAACGGTCGAGTTTCGTGCAAACTTCTGTTCAACTTGTACGATCACCATTTGTAAGGTACACGAATCGACTCTCGCGACGACCGACTCCGTTTCCTCGAAGTGGCTGATGATTTCCTGGGAAGATTGATACGCGCAGCTTCGATCGAAAAGTTTTTGAGAATCTCAGCCGACGCAGCCAGCTTTGGGTGGCGAACTACTCTGATCAATCTTGGGAAACTTCGCGTTCACCGGGGCACAGGGTTGTTTTCGTGAGACTTGGGACAAACACCTATCTTTAGCTATTCGTATCCCTTATTTTTCTCCGATGGTTATTGTTACAGGCAAGTCGAACAGACGTGATTTATTCTTACTTATCGTCATTCGTTACAACGTATTCTCGCACGCCAACGAATAGGACAAAGTCGTCGACTGACACTTTATATTCTATGTGTATTATACATGTATTTCTGTCACCAATTTGAAATAAACGATCGCAGACGCGAGAGGGGATTCTCGGCACCTCCCGTCTCTCGTCTCGGTCTCCGCGAGCACCATAGAACGGACCGAGTAGTTTGTCTGGTTGCGAGACGGGATGACGAGACTTCTTATATCGACGGCTGCCGAAATTCCCTCTTTTCTTCGTCTCTGAAGTAATCACGACAATTGGCAAATTTCTAAGACATTCCTACGGCGATGATCCGATCAACCCGAATTAGATCGAGGATTAATTTCGCGATCGTGGTCGTCAAAATTCCATCGCTTATTGCAATACGATTCGCTCCGAGTGTATAGCGGCTTAAAGTTAATTATCTTGTTCCCCTCGTTTCCGCCGAATCGAAGGAAAAGTAAGCGACGAAAACAGTTATATAGAGGGTTTAGGAGATAATTAATTGCAGGATTTTGTAAATAATTCTATAGTCGAAATATAATAAAAGCTTCGAGTAGTGTGGATGGAATAGAACGAAAATCTGGAACATTTAAAGCCCGACCGAGCAACAGTTATCGGTATCGCGTGGTAACAAAAGCCGAGGAAAGACAGCAAGGCGTCTGGTACGATCGTCAGAAATTTTCCAATAGCTCGAAGGCGAGATCTCGACGACAAAGAGATTGCCAGCTCGATTCGAACGGAAGCAAGAGAGAAGGTACGCTTTAAGGTTGGGTCGGTTCGTTTCGTTTTCGAGCCACGATGTGTGACCGAGGTGGGATCGGAGCCCGGTAACCGTAAGTCTGCCGTGAAACGACTAACGAGTCCCATCCTGAAAGAATTCTTCGACCAGGCGTCCAAGCCACGCCGTGGCTCGCTTCCTTGTCGACTTTTTCTCCCTTGTATCCGTCCCCGGCGTCCTTCGCTTCCTGTTTCTTCCTTACCTCGCCTCTCGTTCGGTTATCCTCGGCCCCTTTTCATCGGGCACCTTTCTGCACCCTCCACGCTGCGTCCAAGGTTTTCAGTTTGATTACTACACGCTGGGGACACGGTCAACGTGTCGTATGCAATTTCCACGCTCCGGTCTCCGGGCGATTTATCGGCGGTGAAAAGTCGGGCCTCAGATTCGCGCCGGAAACAGGGAAGATAGAACAGATAACACGGTTTTCACCGTTTTTTTTTCTCTTTCTTTCTTGGCAGGGAAAAGTGTAATTCCGTGACGAACACGATCGAAAATACGGTACTCGCGGCCGGATGATTGCGCGGCCGATGAAAAGGCTCGTAATTGAGGGAGAACCGAACGAGCAATCAGCGGTCATTTCCTTGCTCGTTTTTCTTTAAACTTTGCTGTCGTTGAATATAGATTCATTGACGTCAGTTTTCTGAACTATATTTCTTTTCGGTTTCAAAAAATGGAGTAACCGAAGGTTGATCAATCAGGACCAGTGATTTCCAGTTATGAAAGATTTAACAAAACTTAATTACCTTCTATAGTTATCTCAAAAATCAATAAAATCAATAATGTTATTGAATAGTTAGAAACGATAGTGAGTCAAGAATGTACGTCAAAATGCATCAGCAAAGCGTATTAAAATGACCAAAAGTTTACATAGCTGTCATCAAAGTACCGTATCGAATTTTTGCACAAGGTTAGATTCGAAAGAAAGTACAAACCTTCCACTTTAATCCAGTATTCGTTTTACGTCGATATCTTTATCCGTTCCTGAGATATCGTCGTTGGAAGAAGAAGGTAATTTTTAATAGTAATTCGCTGTCGCCGTCGTGCCTGACCCCAGTCAACGAGTGTCTAGCGTAGTAGTCACGTGGTCGATGTTTACGTTAAACCTTTTACTATTACTATTAGTAGTACGCACTTCCTGGAAAAAATGTAGGTCAGACGCCCATTCAAGAATTTCTTACGCGCCGTACAAAATTCGAAGACCTATATCTCAGGAACTAATTGCGATAACGCGTTACAACAAAATGCGTTATCAAATACACACTCTCCCCTAATTTTAAAGCTCCAATTAGTAAAATTTTACTTGCTTTTTTTTTTTGTATTTATTACCAATTCGTTTTATACTATTCGGGACGCCATAACGTTGTCCAAGCCATCAATATCCATTTTTAAACAAACACAATATACACATCGAATCGAATCGATGTAATATCGAAGCTACAATTAAAATTCTCGGGATTCAAAATTTCTAAGAAAATGTATTATGGGATAATTGAATTAATTTCATTTGTCTTGGCGTTTAATCACCAATCAGCGGATTCTCGTGTGCTCGAGTAATAAAAAAATGGAGTGGGAATAGAAACAGTTATCGGATGACCGTTTTACACGATTAGAAGTAGGTAGCCTGTTAGTAGCGATTGCGGAAACGCGAAACACATTGAATACATAATTGGCTTCTGCGATTGTACCGAAGTTCTCGAAGGCGCTAGGATTACCGTCAACCTGATTGCACCCCGAGCTTTGTGTCGCAATTTGGAATCTCCGTTTCCCTCGTTTCCCCTTCAGTTTACAGTTGATTCTTTCAGCACAGTCGTACCATCTTTCTTATTAAACTGTCCGATAAATCGAACAACGGAGTGGGAAAGTTTCGCACAAGAAAAGTAGAAAATCTCTTCGATCAGTTTTAACGCCTTCGATTAGCAAGCATAAAACTACCAGCAGTTTTATTTATAATAATTCCAAATCGAATTCTGTCAAATTTTCAAACGTACAAAACCGTGAACAGGGAAACGTACATTTTCAATTTATTTTCCTACGTGAAATGCATTGTTCTGATTGTGAGTTTAACACTTGACGAGCAACCACTTGCGACCGGTAGCTGTTCCTTATTCATTAATGGCGTACCAATTAGTGTCAGTTTCCATTCAAAAGACGCGTAAAAAGTAACGGGACACTGGTCTGGGTCTATCAAACGGAACCACGAAAGGATTTCCGACGGTCAGCTTTATAATTCACCTTGGCGAGCTGGCGAATTCCTGGCGCCACGTCGCCGACTGAAATATCTCTCCTGTATCTGTGTAATATTGCGTAATATTATTTGTAATAAAATTTAATTAACTCCACCGCTGCGACGACCATTAACGTCACGGGCCCTGCATAATACGCGACGGTAAATTACGTTTGATGTAGCACCGTGCGAGGCTCGTTTCTGCCTACCGTAATAACCGAGAATTGGACACCGTGGCGCCATCGACGATTAGCTACGCGCCTCGTTAAAAACCTTGCCCGCCCACCTTGTATATTCTTTCTCTTCCCTCTCCCCAAACTTTGCCATTTCCAGCTATTCCCAACGAGACTCGTGACATCGAGCCGCGTGCCTGGGGTCGATTCATCCCTCCGGATACCGGCGACAGGATCGAAAACGCTCGCATCCGTATCGCGTCGCGCAACGTACGGTTATTTCCCATGGCTGTCATTGTCGGGTTAAATTAATTCATTAAAACTGTCGGGCTCTGGTAAACACCGACAGGCGAAGGGAATTAAAAAGCAACGCGCCATTGTGCTCGTATCGCGGCGTTTTGGGTCTCTTGTAACCTCAGGGTTTCCCCCTTAACATCCAACAGGGGTGGTTTGGGTAAATTTGCTCACGGAGACCGCGAAGTGTTTAAATATTTTAACGAAGATAGGAATCGTCTTGATAATTATTGGCTTTCTTTCCTTCCTTGCTAAAATCGGTAGATTAATGTTCCCGTATGTTTCCATTCTTACGATTAAAAAATATCCTGAGTCTTTCGATACGAACGTTTTCGTCTGTTCGATGATTTACGCTGGTCGGCCAACAAACAAGAATCAATTCGATTGATTCGTCGATGTAACCATGTTCTTGGGCATGTGTAAGCTGGTGTTATGACGATATGAGGAAGGTTTGTTCAGGCACGGGGTTGAAATGGATGATCCAGCTATACGTAAGTGATTGGGAAACTCGGTGAAGTAACCGGCGGAATAATCAAGGTTTGCGATTAGTACGCCAATTTCCGATGGTTCGACCCTTTCGTCGTTGTCAGCGTGTAACTTGTCAAACGTAGATTGAAAGCAAAAGTCTACCGATTACATCCGTTTCCGACAAATATTTGATTCTATTACGCGTAATATCGCATTACATTATTACATGTGAATTTTTAAAATTCGACCATGTTACTTAACACTACAGTACTATAACGCAATTTAAATATTAATTTACCGCGTATATCAAACCACTGAAAATTTTGAATTTCCTATTTCGATAATGTTTCGCTGGTTTCCGTTCGACAGCCGCCTCTCGAGTCTCGGAAACATTATTATTTCGTTAACAAATCCGACGAAACAATTTACGCGAGCCTCTCGATGGACGAGTGTCGAACGGATCGAAGATTTGATGAAAATGTTTGAAACAGTCACAGATGGGGTGTTCGATGAGTGCTCGATCTGTTCGTTAAAACATCCTCCCGTAAATTTGAGTAACCGTTAGATAAAGTAGGATTTCAAAAAAGAATTATATCTCCATCATCTTTATATTTCGTCTAGATTTTCAAGGAGGTCGAAGAGAGGTAAGTGAACAAGAGCATTATAGCTTTGGTATGTTTCGTAAAAATTTGTCAAAAAGGTTTCTGAACGTTCAAAGCAACGAATAACAAGGTTGGTAACGCGAGTATCTCGTTGCTGGAAGAGGAGGGGACGATTTAAATCGGACTACTTTCCGAATTTGCTCGTGTGCTGAACATTTGTTTTCATAAAGAGGATAATCTCTTAGGTTCCATCTTACTGCCAACGTTGCACGAACTTTACCTTAATCCGTAACTCGTCGACTCCCATTCTGGGCACAACTTTCAGGCTACTTCTTTTCCCCGCTTTCACTGGTGTAAATCCGTACATCGTGAGTTATGCTGTTCGAAAGTAGAATCCAGCGACAAACGCCGTTTCCAGCAGCTCTCTAAATTATTTTACCGTCTTCTTTCCTAAACTGGCTCGGATTTCATGGAAGTCATATCAAGTTCTCGCGCACAATTTGACGCTCGTCGTTACCGGGCGAACGATTGATAACACGATATAAACTTTTTCAACTCGTGATAATATGTTGTACCAATCAATTGCATTAATTGAGTTGAGAAAAATATGAATGATTGCAACTTTTTCCAACACGTTGACTAGCACAGTGATATTAGTCGTGCGCGGTCAGACACGTTGCAATAACGACTGTCAACGAAATCTGTCAGCTTTTCATTTCAAACTTTTTCTATCCCATTTTTCCTCTTAACCCTCAAACACCGGTAATTTATACATATTTAATTTTGTGTAACTTATAAATTTTAATCGAGGGCTAATTTGACATCCCGAACAAAAATGCTTCATCTTTTTTAACCATAAATGCACAAATCATAGGATGCTCTACATATAATTGTGAGGTCGAGAAAGGAAAAATACCGAGCATTTCCGTTACAAACACGTACACACATCGCTGCGTCCACGTTGCACTCGTTTAAGTACGACCGTTGTTGAATAATGAACATCGCAAAACGTCCCAAATTCCGGAAGCGAAGTGTACGCTATTTCCGTCGGGGGACCGACAATTTCACGCGGTTTTATATCTTCGTGCGCGTATCTGGCGAGTTTGTATGTGTGCACGTGATACGTGGAAAGGTAGCAGCGTCCGTTCGTTGCGGCACTTATGTGACAAACACCACGGTGTCCATTGAATTTAACGTTTTATTTCCCCGTGAGTAATTAATGCCGACTCGGCATCAGCGATGGTTTTCAAAATGACACTTTTACGCGGACGATCGATACCGTGAACGTTGATTGAATTGAAATTCTATGTACATCCTTTCTCTATCCTTATTTCGCACGAACCCTTTTGACATTCTCTTTTCTTTCCACGTAATTCGAAACGATATCACGGTAGGACACTGTAAATTAACTTGGAATTATTTTCTTTTTATTAACCTCCACCTAGAAAGGTATCTTTCGTACCTTTTCCAGTAGATATCCGTTTGTACGGTAAAGTTTGCTGTAACGCGGCTTTAAGATAAGACACGTTCCGACAAAGTATTTTGGCATAAAATATCCGCGAGACGGTTGCTCGATTCGCGTAGATATGGCGAATCTCGTGCTTCGAGAGCAAACGTTCCGACGCGTTTTGATGAGAGAGAAACGCATCCTACCCCAGTTCGCTTGAGATAATCGCTTGCTAAGAACAGGGATTGATAGACGAGCGGCTGAAACAGATTCCACGAGTACAAGTTTCGGATATGTAAATAGGTTGAACCTGGTTGGATTTTGATAGTTCGAAATGTTAGATTGGGATTTGAGAGATTGGCATGCGTTTCAAACAGATACTTGAAGATATATTATACATATAGAATGATTCAGGGACGAACTAATGGAATTGAATGAAAAATAATATCTTGAATATATTTCAACTTTTGAAATATTCAAACTTGTATAATACCAAATTTCGAACCATGGAAAGTCTAACCCTTTGCGGTTAACTGGCAATTTAAAAATGTCGTTTGCGTAAGCGACGTAGCAGTGTCCCTGTGATAAAAACTAATGTCGAGTCACGCTCGACACCGGACCGCAAAGGGCTAACGTGATTTCATGACATAAAAGTATCGCAAAATAACACTTATGGCACATCATTTTAAAGCTTGAAGTTTAACGAAAATGAGTAAGTAAAAGTTTCATCAAAATTTTTAATAAACGTCAATTAATTCTTCGTTGAAACAAGCGATACGCGAACTGTAAATTGGTCGATGCATTCTTCGTTCCAACGAAGAACTAATCGATTTATATTAAAAATATCTACAAAATCTTTCCTTCGTTATCTTCATTAAACCTTAAACTTCATTTTGATATGGTGTAAGTGTCATTTTGCAATACTTTTATGTCATGAAATCCTGTTAGAACTTCTACGTTCTAACCATCGATATTTAGTTTTTAACTGTTCGATTTTTAAGGAGATTGTATTCTTGCGGCGTTGTACAACTATTTATTCAGCTCCTTTGTAATTCTCGTTCGCACAGTGCGCAGCTCGCGGCAGTACATTTTGATGACACCGCAACCGTGTAAATTAAAAGCGCGCGCCGCGGCTATTCGCGCGAGTAAACAATTTACCGCGGCTACGGCAAAACATTTGCTCCCCCATAAACAAACGGAGGGATCCAATTTGTAGGAAATACATTTAGTTTGCCCGGATAGCTGGAACTGACCATCAATGGAAAGTATAATGGGCCGACGTGTGAACGCCGGCAATGTTAATCGTTCGTTCAAAGCCGTTTAAATTACCTTAATACCGTGTATATCACGTTCGTATCATATCAACCAACCTTTAAAAGAATCCTGTGCAAGTCAAATTTAAATTAGTATTTATAATTGTTAATACTTTATGCAGCTTAGTTCGTTAACTGTACTTTGAAATATCTGACGAACTTTTCCATTTACGACTCAAAGCGTTAATTAAATTTTCTTACAAAGAAAGAATCTGCCTCGAAACATTCATCCGTTGTTTGAAATTGGATTAAATTGCAGGATTACGTGCACAAAGGGTTAATATTTGTGAGAAGTCGTACAAACCGGTCGACCAAGGCGAGCATACACCAGCGTTCGATCAAAAATGCATACTAACACGTTGCCTGTCGCGCCAATCGAATTGCACACAATGCAGCTGACTGCATCGGATGCCTTCGAGCGGTGTAATACGCGTGAAACGTGTGACGCGCGACACGTGTCAAGCTCGGCCAATCGACCATGCAACTCGATTTATGCGCAAACATACGTCAGCGAACCGTGCTGAAATTATTTCGTGAATCGAGCGCGTTCCAAGACGACACGATGACCCTAATTCCGACCATTCCTTCCCGCGGCTAAGTTATTCAAGAAATTCCGGACGGACACGTGAAACAATTCAGAACACTATAATAATACTTTTCAAACTTGTCGGCGTTTTAACGCTATTTCCCCGTTTATGGGTAGATTTATCTTTAAATATAGATTAGTTTAATCTAGAAAGCTTCTTCAGATTCGTGTCAAGAGCTAAATTATGTCAACTTAAATCGAATTAAGAGGTAGAAGTTTCTGTTGAATTCGGGTAAGCTTGGAAATTTAGTACAAGAATAGAATTACTTATCCAACCAAAATTATGCTACGAGTTAAAGCAATTAAGTTATATTTAAGAAGAAAACGATGTGCATCTCGTTTAATCATCAGATAATGTATGATATCCGCCGAAATAAGATAACGTCTAATTATATTTTAGTTTCTTGTATCTGCACACGACCGTTAAGAATTCAGATTAATTGATAGAAGGGCGGATCAACTCACGAGCAAGAATTCCATCGAACAAGAACTACCCCTCCTGTCTCCAAGATTCGGCAGCCTGAAAATTAAGGATTCCTGTTTGATCTTGAGCCTCCGACACTTTGAATCATTATGCATGCCACCGAGGGGTGAAACAACTTTCCCCGCGGACGGAGACGAAGCGAATCCTTCCGGCGATCGATGGACAAAGACGAAACGACGATAGACAGAGTGAAACGGAAGGATCTCCCTCTTCGTTTCATCTTGCCACCCCTGCATAATGCATCGAGAAATACCGTTAAGGCAAAGACGAAACTTCCTTGACGTGGAACGTCAAAAGCACACGTCTAGTTTATCCACTTATTATCTTTCTTTTATTATAACACTGTATATTACTTTCCCATGTATAATAATTTTTTTTTAAATTCGAATTTCACCTAATTCTGAGTCATAAATGATTCGGATTCCACCGATCGAGAGTTAATTTGAGAAATTTGACTTTTGATAATTGCCAGAGGTAACTTGTCGATTGCGGGGTCGCTGGTGTTCTGTGCTTCAAATTTTATATAACAGAATCATTAGCAATAGGAAAAGAAACTTTAATTAGCATTAATATTATGTTAAATGCAACTGGAAATATTGCAACGGTGTTATACTTCCTGTATCACAGACAGTAGTCTTGAAACGCTTGAATATCAAATAATTTGTAAACAATTAAAACTCGTAGCAACCTAAATATAACGTTAATAAAACACGTTTTCGTATCGCGATAGAAGATATCCTACAAAATCAACCTAATACGATACCATTATTGTTCTTTCCTGTGTTTTCATGACTTACAACCAGCAACGGTAATTCTTATCGCAAACGCATCGATAATTTTTCCAATAACCCGGGGATCCTGGTCGCAACAATATTATTGTCGCTTTAATTCTTGGCCATCGATTCGCGTCCCCACGGCATTAAATCGCGAAAACGTTTATCAAGAGGTACATGGCCGTTTCTCAACAGTAGTTTTACCGTTCGAACCATAAAATCGCATCGCCAACGTAGCTGCAACCCCAAAGGGTCTTATCCCGCGGAGTAAGTGGAAAAGTTTGCTGGGGTTGTCTAAATTCGCGCCCGGAACTGTCCAGAGCGAGATATTTTATAAAGATGGATTTTGCAATGGGTCAAAGGGTTGTAATTCATCGTAACGGTAAACAAGATTTAATTAATATTACGATTAGTTTGTTTCATTTTCAAATATAAAGTTTCAAACTTAACGCAATCAACGTTGTTTTCTACTTCCTATTATTGTTTCGTTAGTAACTCGAAACACCGAACCGAGGGTTTAAATTTTGGAAAAGTTACTTCTTAATATCTCCAACATCTCAAAGTTTAGAAACTCTAATAAACATAACTTTGCACAGTCGCAATATTTATTCATCTGGGTCGCATTTAAAATAATAAGAGTTGAGTGTATTACAATCCAGAAGAAATTGAGGGAATAATTGCTTTCCTTAATTTTTAATTACGCCCAAGTTATAATCTGTTTATCTATTTTACTTTCAAACTTACGTTACAATAATTTTCTTGAAACTTGTTAAATCAATTTTTACAAATTATGCGCGAATTGACGCTAAACAGAAAGCAAACTTCCAAAGACACACTTGGCACGCGTTGCAAAGTAAACTCACGGTAAGTTTATCAATTTACCGTGTAATTATTAATGGATCGGACGTTGTTAAGCTACCTTTTGTTATTCAGCACATCAATAACAGCCTCCTAGAAGGTTTCCTCGTCCAGCCTGGTATAATCCAGCATTCTGCCAACGCTCAACGACACGAGTTTCGTGATCCGGGGGTTTGCACCCCTTCTTGATAAATGAACAATTTTGATGTTTGAATGCGTTGCAAACACTTTTCAAAACAGACCTCTCAAAGAATTTCCTACAAATATTTTTGAACTCGAGTACAGAAGGGAGGAATTCTACCGAGGACACTTTGTTGGAACACCCATTCGATGGTAAAATAACAATTTTATTCCCAAGACGAATAATAACGATTTTTATTCTTCATTAGTTTCCGAATTTCTTTACTGGTTAGAGATTTGCATTTTCACAAATTACACATTAGTGCCGGGCACATCGTTTCTCCGTTATAATTTTCAGAGTTGCAAGTCTCGTTGCTGATTATTTATTCAGTCGGACAGGAGGGGCAAAGTTGCCAAACTTAGTTCGCGACATAGTTGTATCGCAGCCGTTTGCCAATTACGTTTGCCGAGCATCGACTTCTCGACGCTTGAGAGAGATTAAATGAATCAAAGTTGAATTCTGCTTCGTCGTTAATAAGTACCGCGTCAAAAATTCGCTTCAACGTTCGATGAATTCTCGCGTGTCGCTCAAACAGTAAGACGGAGATGTTCAATCGTAACTAATTGGACCAAATAAAACAAAATCATGATATTAATAATTTCATAACGTTTTAATTATTTCATAACCTTTTTATTAATAAAATATTAAGTTCAACAGGTGTTAACACACATCTTGTTATAAAACAGCTTCAATGTTTAATTCAAAATATATGTATATACGTATTTGCTTAGTAATTTTATTTAAACTTCGAACTTCTATTTCGAGCGAATTGAACAAGAACGGTGCACGTGATTTTAATGGACACGCTTTCTACACTATTCAATTATTGAATTCTTTTATATATCATTCGATTAATCCACTCGAGTGTTACAGAAGCTCCAACGACCCGTTTGATATCATATTTATACGAATATCCCATTTGGATTTATCTCCCAAAATATTAAATCCGATTTCGAACGAAGGCTCTCAGAAAATATCCACCAGATGTAATACTATGGTTACTTTTTGAATAATAAGACATTCGAAACTAGTAGTCGAATCGTCGAGACGTTAATTACTTTTCGAGTTAAGCACACGGGGGCTGGATGAAGGAGGGGTTGCAGTCCCACGGGAGAGACGCCGTTTCGAAACAACATTTAGGACGCTGTTATCCGCTTCGTAACTATTTGCTTTCGGGTTGCGTTCGTTCTGTCCTATTGGCAAAGTATGCAAATTTATAAGCCGGTTACACTTGTGTCGCAAGTTTTCGTTTTCGAGGTTTAACACGTTGGCTGCCACGGGGGTCACCTGTGACCGGCACCCGAAATTTGTTACAATTAAATAATTACCAACAGAAATGATAAAATAAACCACGGATAGTGTTAACATTAAGCTGATAATGCTAGCTATCGAATTAAAAAGTTAAATTTGAAAATGAGTTGATTGTATTGTTAATAAATAGGATTTCAGCGTGTCTGACCTTCCACGTCCGTTTTCACTGTGGCAGTCAACGTGTTAAATATCGATGAACGTCGAAAAACACGACGATTAGAAATTCGCAACCCTTGCATATATTTTGTATTAAATTACAATAAACATGTGCGGAGGTTGTTAATTCGAATCCTAAGGACCTAAATTGTTCACAGTACTATGACTAAAAGTCCCATAATTATTAATTTGGGAAAAAGTCTCTGCCACCCATTTAAGGACTCAAATTGTTCACAATACGATGGCTAAGAGTTTCAGAATCGTTCCGTAGATATCTAGGAATCGATTGAGCGAGATTCAATATCAGGGGCGGACGTAATACCGACACGAATGGGCACTAACGTGCAAAATCACACCAGTTACACCATAATCGGCATTCCGCTAACGCTCAAGATCGAGCATGTATCACGAGGCATCACACGGCAACCTATTAGCTGCCGGTCCAGAATTTCGCACAAACACGCCATTCCGATCACGCAGTCATTCGCTAATGAGCCATCGATCATCGTGCGTTATCATCAGCGATCCTAACATCCATTACTCCCTGTAGATGCATTTAAAAGTGTAGTAACGCAAATCCATTATACAATTTTGACAGGCAAATAGAAACAGCAACACTTTCACTTTAGCCACGTTATTCATCCCCCGATTCGTCGTTAAACGATTTAACTACCTTCTAACCTCAGTTAAAGCATTCTGAAACATGTTCTACAAATTTTAAACTAACCTAGCTCTAACCTACAACACTAAATTAATCTTTAATTAATCACCGATCATTGGAAGCGGTTCCAGCGAGCTTTCGAGGGACCCATGTACCGAAAATATTCGACTGCTCGACTCTAAACGAGCCACGTAACGGCGTTCTAGTTTCTTTTTTTCTCCCCGACCGTTGTTCGAGCAGTCTGGTCGACCACATTCGTTACGACGAGCATCGTCGGTAGCCAACCGAAAACTTTCAAGTAATATTAAACACCTGTCAAACTACGGGGGACCGGTAGCCAGGGGGGGTAGCCAGGTTGGTCGGCCGATGTACGAGTTCACCGTGGCCCCGGTGAAATGGAGTTACGAGTGCTTTTCGAGATATTATGTTTGAGTTTGGCCCGTAATATACGCCGGTGCATCCAGTCTCGTCTGTTAACGATGGACGTCACGGAAACGTCGAGAAACCACGTGAAATTCCGGTAGATAGTTGATTGTATCGTGTCTGAAGGACGGGGAGGAATCGTTTGATTAAAAAAAAAAGTTAACGATTCGGGACGAATGAGAACTTTTTGGTGTTTCCAGGTAATAAAACTTGGAAGACATCCGGTAAATTGCCTTGGACGTAGGGAACCAACTATTAAGGTTCGTTAATTGAACAAATCTACTTCGATTACTACCTCGAAACTTTTGACATTTTTGTCAATTGTTATTTTTATCTATCATTTGTACAATATAGTATTGTTTCAAACAATCAGGTGGATACAAAAATGTCTAATAACGGAGTTGGATTTTGGAACAAGTCGATTAATTAGAACACGTACAAATTATAATTGCGCGAACATCGATACCTTCGATCCACAAATCCAAGGGTACCAACGTTCCAGTCGATTCCTTCGTAATTTACCACGGAAGTTAATGTTTTCCAAACAAAAGAACCACCGCTGCGGTTCAGATTTATTGCTTTCCAGTGCCAGGGTAAGAACGAAACTGCATCTCATCGATGTAAATTGATCGTGACCTACGATTTTCCGTCGCAAAGGGAGCGAAAATATCGAAGGGAAGAAAACGAACTTCAATAGAAAGAAAATAGACAGTAGTCGAGCAATCAAAGTATTTTAATTATTTCGTAACTCGAGCGATGAAGTTTTGCGAACGAATCGGGTGTTTCAGGGAGCTGTGCGCCTACGTTTCAAAGCAGACTTTCGTATGACAATCAAGTCGGTAATTTAAGCAATATGAAGTTTCGCAGTTAATGAGGAGCGCACGAAGGGCAATTAGAAACGATCGAACTTGATCACCCGGTGTCTCCCTACGGGAATCCATTTAATCGAGAGAACTATTCTCTTTCTCTCGTTGTTGATCCGTTACAGAGTTGTTTATCCGTTACAAAGACTCGTTCGATCGAGGTGCAATTTAGAGTCGTAGTTTTATTCGAAAGAAACAGGACAAGAGTTTTAGGATTAAATTTTCCGCGTTAGTCGCGCAGAGGACTGGCAGTCCCACGGTTTACCATTTTCGTGATAAGATAAAAACAATTACTTCAGATAATAATTTTCCAATATTAAAAGATTTCTATGTTGAACTCGTAGATGTATCGTTCCAAGGTTATACAAGAATCTTGTTCTAATTGACTGCGTTAATTGGACGACTTTTATCTGAAATCTAGTTAGGAAGAAATAAATCAATGTACTGGAGAAGGAAATGACCGTTGTGTTATATCTGTTGTATAATTCGGTACAGCATTCGCAAACGTTCTTATACGGCGATAACGAAGACAGAGAAGAAAAAGCCTCTTAAGCTCTGAAGCTTAGACGGCATTAAATTAAGCTATTCATGTCAGCGACGGATTCTTTCTTCCCGAGTTCTTTGTTCGAAATAATTGCCGTCTACGGTACGATACTACGCGCAACATATTTTTATAATATTCTTTCTTCTCAAAAGCATACAAGTTTTTAATTACATTTCGCAACCAATGATTCTTATATTATTTTCCTTACCTGCTGCCTTCGCGTTCGACATCGAACTCTGCCAATGTGAAAGGGTTGCATTTCAAAATTTACCTAAAGATATCTGGAGAATACCAAGAAGTATGAACGACTTAATAATCTTTGGGACAGTGGCGTACGTATGTAAGATAATTTCCAGCATGTCAGGCGAATCGAAGCGGTCGCAGTTAAATGTTGCACAGGTTAGCCCCGATGTTAAGCTCTCGGCTTTCTCGGGCTAACACGTCGTATAACGTACCGCAATTTATCTCTGCCACCTATGGTCGTCCAGGCCCGGTGATTCGAGCTGGCTACGACCGTTTGTAGGTTCGATTCCGTCATTAAGGCAGCACTCATGGTTTATTCAGATGACCACACCGGTGAGGAGCCAGGGACGGGCTTACGCGCGGTTCTCTAGAGTCACTTGCTCATTCAGTTGATTACGTCGGCCCACGGAGCACGGATCCCTTCATGGTTCGAAAACCCCTAATCCCAGTCTTCCTCCTCTGCGCCGATGGCGAAAATGCCCTTAAGGTGTTTGCTCGAGCATTCGATACGACGACTCATCCTTCGTTGTATCTCCGGCATCGATCAACCATTGGTTAACATAAAAAATATCGCTGGCTTTGTTCGTTCGTTTCCTTTCAATTCTCGGCTCGGGATTGATACGGATACTTTTCTCGGCGTTAACGGCTCGATGGACCCGGTCACCGGGTTCTTTCTTCTTTGCGTTTAATAATACGAGCGTGGGAGGTCAGTCAATCTGTCTCAATCATTCTTCTTGATAGATTTGTTCTTAATGTATCTTGTTCAGCTACTTTGCGCGGGAGAAATGTGATATTGTGTTGGCAACTAAATCTGCGACCTTCATATTTCCTTTTTCTGTAGGATTATTTATTAACACTAAACGTACCGGGAATTTACATATATGTACGTATTCTTACCATAAGGGGTTATTTGGCCCCTTATGAAAGGAATTCTTCATTTATTAAAGGAAATAATTCGCAACGTAACTTCTGATTTTTAATAAAATTATCAAACATATATTTTTATTTTTCTGAATAAAATAATCGATTAATTACACTTTTTACGTATGACTGGTTTCTCTTTCGTACATTTGAAATTTTGAAAGGGGTCATTTGACCACGCTTGGTACGTTTAGTGTTAAACTGTTATAAGGAAATATATTCTTTTTAGATTTTCGAAAACTGAGTGTCTAAGATATTTATCAAAGTGGAATGTTTGAAGATTGCCTATAGAGGGTGAAAGTTCAAAGTGAACGTTACTGTAATTATAATTTATCACATTTTTTGTCAATATTTCTTCACGTTCGTGTAGTGCAACGCATACTAATTTATTCGTCGAATAGAAACACGTATCCGTCTTAGCCGCGAACGTGTTTCCATTGGAACTTTTTCCTTACAAATCGGTGACGAATCCGTGCCAAAAAGAAGCTTGTTCGATCCAGTATTTGTGGTGCAATCTAACGCGAGAAAGCGCTTTGATTTTACGGTGGAAATAAACATCGTGCAAACGTATGTTTACACGAGAACGAGACGGAAAAAAAGCGAGAGAATAAAAAAGAAGAGGAATTCGTGTCGCCACGATGACGAAGCTTTGTGGATGCAGCGCGTACGAACAGTTAGAAGGATTTGATTGGAACAGGGTTGGAAACGCGGCAAGCAAGACTACGCGAACGAGTAAACGAAGGAGCGAAATCATTGAATATTCAGCCCAGACAGATGAACCGGACAGATCCGTTCCTGAGTATTCAAACATCTGTGGCGATGATAAAAGTTGTTCCCGGCCGTGGGAGCGGTATATCTCAGTGATCACCGTCACCAATATTCGCGTCGTATTGATTGCGCGATGAATTCGAGAAAGCATCGCCGTGCATATTGGAATAATTCGCAAACAGACTTGATCGGGACAAAAATCAACTTCTTCC
Source organism: Stelis phaeoptera (assembly GCA_943735885.1). Classification (NCBI taxonomy): domain Eukaryota; kingdom Metazoa; phylum Arthropoda; class Insecta; order Hymenoptera; family Megachilidae; genus Stelis; species Stelis phaeoptera. Next base: position 9,449,886 of record OX030937.1, read on the forward strand.
GTCGCTTTAATGCTTCCTGTCTCTCTATTTAATTCCTTGCATTAGCTCTTATTTCCTATAAAATTATTTCTTAACGCTTTGACAACCACTAGTTTTACGAGATTCACGAATACTCTGATTTTACGTATAACTTATTGGAAAATTTGCATTTCACACGTTTCAACACTTTATAAAGTTATACAGTGAGTAAAAAATAAAGCAGGGAATAGCGGTGCAAAATTTCAGCGCTGAAATCGGAAATATCGGCTATCAAAGTGTTAAAAAAAAGAACAGACGGAATTCTCGTAATTTGGAGGAAAACAAGGGGATTTTGAATGAAATTCCTGTTTCGTTTCAGGGGGTTGGTTCAAAGCCACGTTATGTCAGACGATCAAACGACGATCGGATCTTTACACGCAACTAAATTCGAGCGGTGGCACGCCGTGTGGAAATGGGAAATTAAAATTTCGAGGGTTGCACACCGGTGTCCGATAGCCCCGGGGCGGTCGCAATTTCACGCATGGCCGAGCAAGTTCGACGCACGGCCACAGAATCGTTGCCGGCAAATTAATACTATCTGTGTACGTTATCAAAGCTACCCGCGTTTTCTGCGTGAACTATCCTGTTCGAAGTTCTTCGAACTCTGGATGTTGAGCATTTTATACGAATATTTGTTTTAGGGCATAAATTTCCAAAGTTTTTATCGAACATTACCCTCGAAATAATTAATAAGCTTCCTTGTCGTTATTTTATTCTTAATTACAATTTTTCGTACGAAACTAAAAGTGTAGCAGATTGTAATAATTTCCTTTGGATCTGTCAAATTGGCAGCCAATTGTCTTTGTTTACAAAGTCTTTGTACCTTCAACCCTTTAAGATGAAAATGTTTGTAAGAAATATTTTTATTACACTAGATTGCAAGATTATTACGTCTAAAGTCTAAATTGACCGTGCCTTCGTTCGCGTGATACTTTCGAACCATAAAAGTTGAAATTTCAGGTAAATTTAATATATAACATAATATAATAAAGTCGTGGAACGCAAAGTCCGGTATCTCGAATGTAATTTTCATGGAAATATTTCGATGTAAAGGGCGATCTCACTTCCCCTTAATTCACGGCGCTATCCCCCGCATTGTGCGTTGTACGGGGCGCACGACCAATTTAATCTCTTAATATGCTCGCTTTGAAAACACGAACGGGTTAAGTGTAGTCTTGTTTCTACGTAGTAGATTAACCTAACTAAGCTTCATCGATGTCTCGTTCGCCAGGTAGTCGGTAATCTGGGCTTATGCAGATAGGAGGATCAGGATAGATTAATTACTCATTCGGTACCCAGTTGGGCCCATTGACTTAAGACTCGCTTATGCACTTTGATTGGATCAGGTGTGAATCGAAGGATACTTTGAAAAAATCAATCCCTTGTGAATATTTAAATAGCCGACAATAATACGTAAATTTTACGTTACATAATTTATGACATCCCAATTTGCCACCATCGAGGAATTAAAAAATAAAGAGCGTATGGATTCGAATTAGACGCTTGAATTTCCAAGCAGAAAATTTTGAAATATTGGGAAAATTGTATAAAAGAAATATGATGAAAAAGGATTTGAAATTAAATATTTGCTGAACCAGCCAAGGCAAACTTTGCCATTCAAGGGTTGAAATATGTATGTTCCCAAAATCTTAATTTCTGAGAAATTATTGACAGACGATGACCTAAATTTCGTACACATAACTTACGATTCTATATAATTGATCCGAGGTCAAAATGAGTTTGAACGGAACCGAATGGAAAGATGAAACAAGGCGCGAGAAAATCGCGGTCGACCTTTTGAAAAATCGAGCAGCAGGTTATCGGGGTAAGCAAGAGAAACGAGGAAACTCGTACATCGGGCCGGCGATTAGAGGGGACTTTAAAAGCTTTGGCCGGTGCAATAAGTCACTGAGCTACGATGGAAAAAAACCTTGAATTTCTTTCTTTTTTTTTTTACCAATAAAGCGTGGCTGCGCGTGACCAGTGTCCCGAGGAACTCGGCCCACCTACGTTCACCCTCGTATCTCGCGATTGCCCGGCAAAGAAACATTTTAGAATGTGCCCAATTGCAAAAAGAAAGGAACCGAAGGTTGGTAGAAAGATTCATAAAAACAGAGGGGAAATATTGATGTTATACGAAACGTGGATAACATAAAAATTTATCAAAATTGAGGATATCCGAAAGATATGTTTTAATAAGATCGCCACTTCGACGTTTTAAAATGATTAAAATTCGATCGAATGATCAAAGAATGGAACAAATTTTTCATCCAACATTTCATAAAATATGAGAGATTCTTCGATTTTTTACATTTTATATGATGCACGATGCAACGCTGTTCAAGTCCAAGGAAACGATAAATCATTTAACCAGCGACTTTCTTCAATTACGTTTCCAAGCAATCGATCACAACGTTTTCACGGTTTATTGAAATTTTTATGATAATGGATTACATATTTACATAAATTTCGAGTACATCGAAAAAATTCAGATAAAGATTTTTAACTTTTTTAGCGTTGTTGACGTATTTGTTGAGATAATAATGCCATCTACTTTTGAAAGAGGCAATTATAGACTTAACCTTGAGTAACTTCAATCCCAAAATACAAAATGTTTAAGCTCAGACCACCGCTGCAACCCCACATAAAAATCAGTGACAAACGCGCCGGAGAACGAAAAAGCTCGTTTGTTACCGAATCCCAAAAGTGTCCTGGATATAAAAGTTTCCCGGTTGAACCAACCAGAGGGGATGAAAAAAAAAAAAATGGATTCACGCACCTTACATTTTTCCCGGATTTTTCCGACGTTCCCGTATCTTTTCCACGGACCGTCGCTCGCCAGAGTAAATTATTCCAGGAATTATCAGCGGTCGGTCTAAACGATGCTAAAACTGCGAGCTCGCGTTTCATCCCCTTTCTCGATGAAAGTGCAACGTCACGCGTTAAATTGAGATTCACGATTCGAACCGATGGCTTCGAAACGTAGAAAACCCTTTTTGCCAGAATGTTTGCGTTTCGATTACACCTGAACCGCTACGTGTCGCGCCTTTATCAAGGGATTTGACGAGAAACGCCGATGTAAAAGGGTCGACGCGCGTTTCACCCTCTGCCCTCCTACTACGGTGTTGAAAGTTTCGCGACAATGGGGTGGCATTTTGCGGACGTCGCGAGAACGACACGTCGCCGGCTGGTCCAGTTGCCAAATGTTTTTACGCTCAGATGGTTTGTCCAGTCTAAAACACATCCTTCGATGAAAAAAAGTCCGTCGCTGTTCGCGAAACGCTTCTCGTAACCCGGTTATCGGCTCCTCTTTTTTTCCAGCTTCGTTCTTCGCACACCACCGAATCGTCGAAAACGTTTTTCCGCGACCCGTTTTACGGTCGCTAAAATATTTACTTTGAACCAGTCAGGCGGAACGCTCGAATAGCGAAACGTTTGCGGTTTCAAGAAAAGAGTGTTGACGGTTCGATCAGAGCTTAAATATCTTCTTACGGAATTATAAGAATCTTCGAGGATGAATGAAAATATTGTCTTCTAAAAGCTTGAACTTCTTCAATCGTTTAGATTATCAATCATTCTGCAAAATTATAAAAAGACCAAATCAAGAATTATTTATCCATCGATCAAAAATTAAAGTTAAAAAATTCCAACTATCAAGGGTCAGCTTATAAAAAAATCTTGTATATCGAATGGCGTAATCAGGAGTTAAATCAGCGATTAATCGAGTCACGACAACGACGAAACATCCGGTAGTCCAGTTTATAAAACCATTAAGCAGTGTACTTTACCGAAAGTCCCGGAATGGGGCCGGTTGAAAAGGGATGAAGTCAGAGGGGCCGGCCAGTTTCTTGCTAAGATGCCGGTTCCTGGTAATCCGGGTTACTCTTCTCGGTGCACGATCCAAATAAATTGTTGGCGAAACCCATGGAACATCCACCGTGTCCCGGATTCTTGGCATCGGTGTCTTGTTAACTTCTCTTCCCCCTTTCCTCCTAGTCGTGTTGCCCGGCTTTGGCGTGTACTCGTTCGTTGGCTACCTGCACTCGTGTTTTCGCTGCCTTGGCACGCCGGTATTATGTTGTCCACGGTAATAAGTGCGAGTTTGGGCGGATCAGAAGTGGCGTGTTCGTTCATCGAAACTACCTGGGAAGCTTTATCGCGTGCTAAATCGTAAACGATAGTTATCCTCTCTCGCGTGCTCCTTTAATTATTTGCACTCCTGCTGAAGTTAGAATTCGCAATTGGCGATGGTGCTAAAATATATACCTGCTCTTGAATGATCAATCGAAACTCGAGTACCGTGGAATTTGATTCTGTAACAACTTTAAATCTTCAAATCGTCGATTTTCTAATTATAATTAAAGTAATTAATTATTGTATACGAACCATTAAGCTTCGCAAAATAAGGTGCGAGGTAATTTTACGAGTGAAATTTTAAGCAGTGTGTTGGGTTTTAAACGAAATTTAGAGCGACGCTATGAATTTCCGTAGCTTGGAACAGAAAGTCACCGTTTTGGCTGTGAGAAAATTGGAAATTTCCGTATCTTGGACGGCAACAAGAGATCATAATTATCCCGATAAAATTGCGAATATTTGGCCAACCGTCAAGAACAACATTTCCAAGAACTGAAGCGTCTACGTTTGTTTCAAGCAACCTGCCTCTTGCAATTTTTATTCATGGCTTCGTTTTGGAACGTTCGTCCGTTTACACGATGATTTTCGACCAAGTTACGAGATTTCGGGAGCGAAGGACCCGAACGACGAAGAAATGGATTTACAGCCGTCGTCGTAGTCGGAATTGTTACGAAATTTCGTCTATGGAACGGAGAATAATACGCGAGCACGATCCATCTTTATTGGGACGAAGCCAATGATTATCGTGACCGTCTCCCATAACCCATTTATATTTCGGTGGTTTCCTTTTCTAGGTACCACCGCATAATTCCATTCAACGTTTTTCATCGTGAAACTGATTGCTCGGTCCCGTTTCGGGTCATCGATATTTGCATTCAATTTTCATCGTATCATGTTCGTTTATTCTTTATTCGGTTACCACGACGATTTTGCCGGACAGGAAGGAGAAACGAATACCCGCATGAATTTATACGGTATTCCTGTCTAAACGGACATCGCGAAACATACTGTTCGCTTGAATTTTAAACGTACATTTATACGTTGCATTAATGTCCACGAAACGCGGATACGGCGAATATTTTTATTATTTCGGGATCGTTAATCTTTTTGGCCGAATTTAGAAAATGTATACCACGATATTTGGGACGAAAGAACATTTTAGATTTAGAGGAATGCTTTAAAGTTTCAAAAGTGGAAACGGCAGGAATTTAATCGTTAAATTATCAACTTAAAAATCTTAAAGGAATAGTTACTTCTTTGAGCAAACAAAGGTTCTATTCAGAACATTATTTTTCTATGGAAGAAGTTCGCAGCAATCTTTCGTAACAAAATGAAAAATTGTTGGCAATATAAAAGCTAAATCATAAATAATAATTATTAAGTATGCAGACAATTGATTTTCAAATTTGACGTTCCAATTTATCCGCGATTTATTCCATCGTTTCTTTTGTTAATTATTCGATTGTACAGAATTTTGGCTGTTGATCACATTATGTGATCACCGTGGCAGTCAACGTGTTAACAAAATTTTAATTAATTATATGATGTACTTTTCCTTGACTGATACCATGACAACAAATACAATTGCAACGGGTGTTGAAAAATATAAGAGTCCCTCCTACCCCAAAGGCAAAGAGTCCTACCAAAATGTACACGGTCGAAATATCGTTTTGATCGAGGGGATAACGGGTTATCGTAAAATCTTGATCGTAGGAGTGAAATGAACGGGCAGGTATTCGGGTCAGCGAAAATGAACGACCGGGACCACGTTTATTTTAGCCGGTCGACGATACACGAACATCTCATTTTTCAGGGGTCTCGTATCCCGCGGTGTACAATTTAAACATGACCCAAATACAACGATTGTCATCGCAACGTTGGCTGACCGTGTTCACAAAGACAATATCAGAGGATTCGTCGTTTAAACGCGAATCAAACGACCAGGGTTCGGCGTCCACCTAACTTTTCAACATCGGATACCTCGCATCAATTAAGCCGGGTTTGCCCATCAATCTTACGTTCTTTCGCAACGTCTCGATAGAACAGAAGATTAATGTGGATAAGACAAAGAACCAAAGGGTGTAGAAAGCTTGCACCGTTGGATGAGTTGCAACGGCAAAGGGGTTGGATCATCGATTGATTTAATTAACCTGAATTATTTCAAAGATAAATTATATCTTGGCGAGGCAACGAAATTGCTTTGGTGTTTGCGATAATGTGTGGTAGAATTGTTTCGAAATTTGTAAGGGTAACGGTGAAGCGAATTAGGGTTTATTGTTCTTAAGATTTATAATTTAGTATTCCTTAATCTGAGTTAAGTTCTCCCAAGAATTTCCCTAGAAACAAACGGTAGGAGGCTCTTCCCTTTGCCTTTCTACCCACCCTTAAGCATACAAAATTAAAATATTTTATACGAGTGTAACAAGGTTTTACAGTTTTAGTAATTTGATAATGAAATTGAACATCGTCACAATTTGTCGTATTCGTGAACAAAGCTTTATTCCTTTTATTTCCTTTGACAATAAAATCAAAGAACGATTGAAAATTCACAAAGAAAACAAAATAACGTTAATAATAATGTTCCCGATTTTGGTCTTCGTTTTTTCCATGCCGTTCCCATTATGTTTCCGGTCGGAGGTGCATTAGATTGCGATGCATTAAAAAAATGAAAAATCGCACGACTAGTTAGCCTCTGCTAAAAGCACGTGGAAGGCGTAGATATAATTTATACCCGGCACATATCAAAAGAAGGAGCGTCGAATTAATTAATTGCACTCGGCGAAAAATGCAACAGCCGATACTCTGTAAACTTTATTCGCCCGGCGTTAATGCACATTCGAAAATGCACCGGCCTTCGCGCTTAAAGCGTGCGTAAACCCTCCTTCGGTCGGCAGATTACTCTGCGTTAAAACAAAAGTATCTTTATTCTGGAATCTCCATTACGGGGATTCTTTTTCTGGCTCGAGTAACCGAGTGATTTACGGCTGCCACCGTAACAGCTTCATAAAATCTCATTTATAACGAAGATAATTTAATGAACATTCCTTACGATCTCGATACGACCGTGGTTTAGGTTCATTGGATAGAAAAATTCTTTCTCCACGATCGTAGCTTTGCAGCCATCAATGAAATTGATTTCATTACCAACCGATAGCAAAATTGTGGCTTAATATAATATCTAATGCATGGTAAGCTGTACAATTATTCATTTTTGGTATCAATCAAATTCTTACGTTAAGCAATTATTGTTAATATTATACAATGTGGTGCAGCCCCCTTTTTAATAGTTTCCGTAGTTTCCTCGTAATTTACGTAAGATCCCTAGATGAGTAGTGCTTCTCTAATTATCAATATTCACAGACTATTCAAAATTCCTGAATCAAACTCAATTTAAGTGCACGTGCAGCTGCGCTTTTTTTTTCACAGAAGTTATTCATCCTTTTCGTGTCATTTTTCCGGGAAATTATTGACGTGCAATTGCATCCAACTGGTAGAGCCAAGACAGGAGTTGGCCGATGAATTCGAGAGGTCACGAGTTTTGAGTTCGCGTTTCTGCACGCAAATTATCTGTGCAAGACGGCGCCTTAGCGTCTCGGGCGTAACATCTGATAGTCCGGTAAGTGCAACGTTAAGGCTGAATATAAGGCGTTGCACACGGTATGTACGAGGGTTGACAGGTGGCGAGATAACATTCACGGTAGGGGAGCGTCGCGTTTATCGTTAAAAGCATCGAGGGAAATTTCGCAGTTTCTCCGGGTGAACGAAACCGATGCGATGGCGACTCGTTTCCATTTCTCCCGTATTGGATACGGATTCATCGTTTCGTCCGATTCAACCCGTGGCTCATCTTTTCTATTCATTCTGCCATGTGATCTTCTCGCGAAATCGTCGTTTTTAACTAACACCAAATTCAATGTAGGAGTCTTCCTGTGTACGATAAATAAATGAACCTCGAGACTTTTTAACACTTTGGCGGATTTTATTAACGGCAAATCATTGTCGGAAGCTTTCGAACTATTAAATAAAAATAAAAATTCTCAACGCTGAAGTAGGATAATTTTATTTTTTATTTTTCAATGATAAAGTTTAGAAATCAAACGATTCTTTTTAAAAGTCTCAGAAGAAAATTTAACGCAATATCTGTAATGCGATGTGGGGACAAGTTTTTGCAACGGACTGGACCTTCCATGTCAGTTACAGACGCACTCGGCAGTGATAGGAGTACCTTTATGGATCGTTTTTACGAGACACCACTCCATGAAGTTTCTTTCTGCCTTCAAAACCGGCCAGCGTAGAAGCTTTGTACACCGTTGCTGATTAAACAGCACGAAAGCGCGGGTGTACAATGTTTGTCCAAAATGATGCGAAAGAGATAATTGAAACGCGCTACGATGACTCTATATTCTTTTAGCCTACTTAACGAAAGGTTGGAGCATTTATTTTTGTCAATTTGTAAGCTTCGAATCGACGTGGCATAAGTGTTATTTTAAAATACTTTTCTGTCATGAAATCGTTCGTGCGTGTTCTTCGATTCATTCTACACCTGAAATTCGTTACCGATACCAGGGAAAGAATACGGAAGATTAATAACGTTTCTTTCGGTTCCGAGTCCAAGATAAGATGTGATTAATAAATTTCATGGTGCAGTACATTAAGCAGAGCTTCTTCGTTGCGCAAACGATTAATTCCAGTTATCTCGTTAAGATCGTCAGTAACGAGGATATCACGGCTATACATCGCGAATCCTCTTGTTAAACGAGGATTCGTCGTTTATATTACTTCTTTCTCGTGAAAAGGAAAACGGGACAGCTTCGAGACACTGGGCACTATGCTAATTACCTTCTTTGATCGAAACCATCGTAAAATTATAAAAAAATCTCTTGGCATCTCAGCTTTCACCAAATCTAGTAATTATTATTTATAAACTGAAGTTACGTACACTTTGCATTTTTTAACAATATTCCTTACAAGCTGGATAAAAAAACAAAAACAAAGGTAATATTCACAATTTTTGTTTCACTGGTGTCCTCTTTTCGATATTTCTCAATTAGTTTAGACAATTATAAAGAATGTTAATATTCGAGACAGAATGATACGTGTCGTTCGACCAACCCTCCCACATCCCCATAACACGACTAATTGTGTGCATGTTAAACCGCGTTATAGGATGTTTATCCTAATTGTGGTACACGAAAATAATAGACCATCTTGTAGCAACTGCGAAGAACGAGCTGAACTATCCACAGGGTATGAATATAAACAAAAAACAAGGTTCGCGGGCGATAAATACGAAAAGAAATCACAGCATTAAGGGGTTAATTGCCCCCCCCCCCCCCACGGTTTCTTGCATCCCCAAAATGCAATTTTAGATCTAATAACCGTTAAGTGGCTTCTCCATTAGCGGGCTTGAGTTCGTCGTCGAAATGGTTGTCGCTTCATATTCCAATCCGGTTTAACTCGACCTTAAGAAAGGTCCTATTAGTCTCGCCACCTGCCGCCAACACTCGTCATCCGACTTGTACGCGCTTCTCCTCCCCGTTTGCGCACCATCTTCCTTAAGTGAATTACGCCCCGGTGTCTCCGGTTGCAAATTAAGCGCGTCTCCGGACGAGTATTAATCGACATCTCGCGAAACGCTGTTGCAACTTGACGCTGGAGTCATCGGTTTCCGCCAGGACAGCCTCAGCCAGTCGCGTCTTCCTCGCGTTAACTTCCGGCGCGTCGAAATGAACGAGTTCGCTCCGTAAATCAGGGATCATCGATCTCGAATACTCTGCTGCGAAGGATCAATCTTTAGATTAAAGATCTTAAGAAGATCTTAAGATCAATCTTTAGAAAATTTAGGGTTTTGCAACGATTCCGTTTCGATCACTTTTATTTTGAAATTGAACAATTTTTGGATTATATTGAATTTGAGGAGTAGTCGATTATGGGTTGCTTCCACGGTAAAAATATTAATAGAACGAGCAGGTGTTAGTAAAATCCTGTTATTTAATTTCACAGTTTTAGCGATTATAGTGGAAAGTTTAATTACCCGCTTAGCCCTTCGTCGAAGCCCAACTAACCATTGTATCTTAAGAAATTTCATACGCGATTGCAATCTAAATATCAGAATTTTCGTCCAGAAAATTTGGAAAAAAGAAACGTTTTTTTTTTATCATTTAACAGCTGTTCAACGGTACAATCGAGGAATACACAGGAGGTAATTTCGCGAGCACGGGAAGATCAAAGGATTAGTTAACCGGATTCATTTTTAATATAGTCGGAGGATCTTGAATAACGATATCTGGATAACTGCTCCATCGCGCAACGATCTTTGTCCGATTTGCGACCAACCTTTCACGATCGTTCATCCGTTCCACGGTCGATTTCGCGACACCGAGATTCCGTTTAATTAAAATACATCGCGATGGCTGTTGTTCGCGGTGCCGCAAAGGGATTAATAAGTCATACATGTGCCACGGGGCGAAATTTTTGACGTTGAAATGCGAACCGTTCGTTCGTGCAACCCCGCTGTTTCTCATTTGTATCGTACGCAATCATTCTTCCTCTCTTTTTCCTTTTTTTAATTTCATCAACGTTTTACCACAATCCAGTTCCTCGGAATGAGAGAAAGGTAGCCAGTTTCGACGGTGTCGATACGCGAAACCAATGAAATTCATCTGTTTGCTTATCGTTAAAGATTCCACGATGATTGGAGCGCCATACTCGATTCGATGTATTCGCGGTAGGCGATGATTTACAAAATGTTGATCAGCATGCAGCGATCGTTCGTGAGATGAATTTTCATTTATGTAGATCTTTTAATTATCCACGTTTCAATATTGTCACGTTAATTGATGGATCCGTCGTCTGTGTTTGAACAGCCTTCGGCTGTCTGCATAATCATTGAGCTATACTACTTGCAGTGTATCATTCTATTATAACTTTCAATTTTTCAATACCTTATGAAGTTATACTTCAACTTCTTAGATAATAGCAACCATCGTTGATGGTTATTATATATTTCACAATAAAAACTTCTTTTTTAAGATTTACTTTTGTTTCAAATGTTTCTTTGGTAATTTTCGATATATTAGGACCGATTCTTGTTGTCCTCGCAAAATGATGTTCTTTTATTTTAAATATAATCTTAGGGTGACAAATTGTTATTTTGGAAATAATTGCAAAAATTTGTCTTAGATATAAAAATAAAGAAGACAGAAATTTTTTCTGAATCTGGCTTGAAAATTGATGGAACAGCATCCACGATGATGAATTAGTGAATCACGAGGTATTCGAGGTATTCGCAGATGGATTTCGTGCGTACCGAATTAATCCCGAATAATGTCCTGCAAACCGGCAGACATGCGATCGTTGAAAATAAAACGCCGCCACGAGCACGGATCCGTCAACGGGGATATTTTTATGGGGTGTACACTGAGTTTTATGGCCTTTGCACGAGGAATCATTGATTTCCAGCCGAATGTCCGAAGGTTTTCCTCCGTTGAAACCGAGCGACCCGTTAACCCGATATCGCCTTAAAAAACAGCTCAGTCACGTTTCTGCATTTTAGACCGCCCGTTCTTGTTCGGCTTGATTGCTTGCTGGTGCAAACATTAAAGCACAAAACTTCGTTTATTTTTAAATTATGACGAATACCTTAACAATTGGATTCAGAAAATTGAGTAAAATAATATCTTTTTATAAGACAAAGCTCCAGGATACAAATTTTTAACCCTTTCATTAGAAAGGGCGATCATAGGCTTACTATAAATTTCGTTATATTTAGAAATATTACAATATAAAAGAAATATAAAAGTATCCATTACAAAATTATTTTGCTTCTATTCAATACACAGCAAGCTAATTAATATAATATACAAACGTACGGAAACGTTTAATGGAAATGGCCGGAGTTAAAAGGTTAAACGCCAGAATGGTGCGAAATTTAGGAAATAAAGAAAATATAAAATACAAAATTAAATTTAAGTTGTCTGTATCTTGGTGGTCTGCTATTCGAGGGTTAATCGAGGGTCGTTCGACGAAAAGCTGTTTTCGTGTTTCGTCCAGCCTCCCTTTCGCAGATTCGATTAAATTCGTTCGAACGTCATTTCACTTAAACCCTGCTCGTACGATCGAATCGAACGAACGAACGGAGAGAATCAATAGAATGAAATTATCTCGGTGTGAGCAAACGTATTCAACGCGTCGCCGTTGAAATCGGACACGCGTGCACGGGACAGGCCGAAATTAATAGACACCCGAAACACGTTGATACTTTCTCACGTTTTGCGTGTATCCTATAGTGGCTGACTTGCCCGCCACCTACACCTATTACGCAAATACACGTTGCCGTTGTCGGGCGAGACGTTCGAACCGTTCCGCGATTTAATTTCACGCCACGACACAAATTACGCGTGATAGATTGAAGCGGTTGCCGTTTAGAACACCGTAGTCGCGATAGAACGCTATTTTGGATAACGTTTCATGGAGTTTTCGCAGATTTTATTCGCAAACAAACAAATCTACGTATAATCGTTATCATATTAAAAATTGTATTAATTTTACTTTATTAGTGATACTATTACAAAGATTTGGATACACGAAGTTTAAGGTATCTGTCACCCATGACTTTTAAAAGCGTCAATGTCCGACCGTGATTACCGCCGCAGTGGTTCAGGTCAATGTATGGCGCGACGTAACGTAATTTCAGTTATTCAGGACATAATTCTTTCAATTTTCGATTTAAATACTTCATTATCCATTCTACTTAACTAGTATAACAAAAGTATTGTATAATTTCTTTCTGTCGATTGTTCAATTATAATTACAGACACGGTGGATTATAAACAGAGAAGTTAATATTAATTACAGCAAAAATGTTATACAAGCTACAATATATATCAGAAAGGAAATTTTTAAATTTTCTATGTTACACGTATATCAATTTTTCCATAAAATCCATGTATCCATTAACATGAAATGGTGCGCGACAGCGATCGAATAATCGAATTTGATAAAAATATTATCCTGCAAAGCCTTCAATTTTCCGGGACGTTTATGGTATCAAAGGTCTAAATAGAAAACACCCGAGGTCCTTATCGTAGATGGGGCTTGCCGCTATCTCTGCTAGCTGAGGTCCTGGGTAAATCTATTACGTAGATACGTCTGGCGGTGCCAGGAAGAAAGTTAGTAAACTGGGTCATCTGATAAAGGAAGGAAGCACGGTGGCGGCTTAAGTGCGATGTACGGACGCGTTGATATCAGTTATCGGTGCTGGCCGTTGTTAGCTTTTTCCTCGATTGACATAGGTTCCCGTGTTTTGTTACGTTACGAGCCGCGAAAGGACTAATTGTTTCCTCGTGTTTTACGCCGTCATGCAAATCGTCGCTGTCTGCGAGAAATTTACTATCGCACGATTTATGGAGATGTATTCCCGGTGTAATTAACACCTTACAAATGGATCGCCGAACAATCTGTTCTCCTTATGAACCGCGTAACACTTTTATAGGACACGATCTAATAATGCAATATGAATTCAAAGAAATTCCAGAACCTAAACCCCTTGCACTACGATAACGTGTCACATTCGTGACGCAGCTTACTGTTCTGATGTGACTTCTGTGGTTCAAACTTTGGTCACGATTGAATATTAAGTTTAATTCTGATTACAATTTTCACAGTTAATGTTTGCCAAGTACGAAGTATATGTAATAATTGAATTTCCTTGATTTGTTTCACCGTTGAAGTAATAACTATTTACCTCTGACTGACGCAACTGTTGGGAAAATGGTAGTGCAAGGAGTTGAACGATTCAAAGGGAAGTATGTCATGAATTTTGGAAATTTTTCATACCGATACAACTCCGTTATGCGTTCCATTAACAAAATGCAATACGTCGTACGATTAAATCCTGTTTTGGTAAAATTAATATATTTAATAAACACGTGTGAAATAACACTCGTTCGCATAATGAAGTTCTGAAGGATACTCGTTTGTTTTTGGGTCATTAAAGATACGAAACGAATCATGGTTAACGAGTAACACTACCCCGGCAGGGGATGCGAATCCGAGAGCGCGTGTAAATGTAATTTTTGAAACGAAATAGATATAAAGTCGCGAAAGTGGCTCCGTTTGTAACATTACCTTCGAGCGAGTCTGCAACGAAGCCATGAAAAATAATAATACGTGGTATTGCCTTGAAAAAAATTAAAAAAAAAGAAGCGTGCACGGTTCTCCGGGATAGAGAGAAAGAGTAACAAAGCGTAAGCAGAGGCGTGTTGTAACTGAAATTTGTAAACGTGTTCGAAGCCGTGCAACCAGCACACGAACCCGGGATCCTTTCAGTTCTCGTATGCAAAACTCAATTTTACAGCAGCACACTCGGAATCCCCCGCCCTCATTTTTTATTTTCCTTTTTCTCTGCCACGTTCCTTGTGCCACCGCCTTCGCCGCAGATTTTTCCGGGGAAAGTTTGCCACTTTTCCGTGCCACTCCGAGGCGAACTCATGATTTCTAGCGAGTGTCACCTTGGAAAAGAAGTTTCATGTTACAAAGTCTTCGCGTGTAAGCAGCAAGATTCTTTCGCTTCCATTGCTTGTTTCGTGTGTTTCGAACGTCGTTGCGTACTTTACTTAAATACGAAATTAACGTTGCTCAAATTATAATTGTAATTTGACAATGACTTTTCGAACGATAATATCTCCCCGTGGAGTTCTAGGAAATATAATATTTCGAAATCCATCGTGAATCGTGCATTCTCTTCGATAATAACGGTCGAAGCAAAGAAACATCCGTTTGCTAAAGCAACAAGACGCTTCTTTGAAGCAAAGCTCGGAACATATTCGTTTTACGGCGAGCCAAGACGAAAACAAGAACAAACACACGGAACTGCGTGGAATTTCGTTGCATTCCAGAGACTGGTCCATTCCATTTTGCCAATCCCCGTCTACGTCCTTCGCCTCAGAGGCGTTGTTGTTTCGATGCAGCGCGAAACTGATTTGGCAATTTAATTATTTCTGGAATTCGACGGCGTCCCCGAAGTAATTGCGTTTATCGAAGACGATTCGAAAACTATTCACGATTCCCCGACGAGGTCAGACACTGTCTTAATCTTCTCCCGGCTGAAGCGTGCGCTTACGGTTCAAACGTTTCACGCTCCCTTGAATTAATTGTGTTTTAATTAAGACGGAGAATTCGCTTGTCACGCTTCGCGACAACGATAGAATTCAACCGGGTCAGGGTTCTATTTAACTTTGCGGTGGTTAGGCGACATTTTGTATAGAAAGCGTTCGAATTGGATTTAACATAAACCTATGCGATGGTGTCTTGAGTAAATTTAAAGATTTAGGAAATGAAAATGAAACAGGTTCGCAGGTTTCATTTTTCAATTATAAAGATAAGAGGACAAGTCATTTTTTTATCAAAATATCAAATTGCCAGACACTCTGATAAGATCGATTGATCGATCTATTCTCTTCTCAATTTAGCGAACATTTGTTTTCAAATATCCAGCGATATCTCCGTACGCGATAATTGTATCCGATTGGGAAACGAGCGATCGAAGAATCCATCATGACACGACAGTCGGGTGAATATATTAGACCAACGATGAAATTAATTGCCATCTCGCAACAGTAATTGGTGTCGAATGATTTCAAGTTCAGAGTAATCGTCGACGGGCAGGAGACGCGTTGTTTCCTCGATATTCGGACGTCCCGACGCAAACATACACCCGACCCGTCGCATTAAATCAAAATACACTGTGCCGACCACATTATCCCCGTATTATCAACGAACGTGATAAAATGAAAATTTGCCGGCTGACACGAATAACACCTAACTCTATCACGTTTCGGTTCCCATTGTACGATATTGTTTCCTGTGCCAACTTTCGTTTCCGTTCTGCGTCTTACACTGTTCAAGAACTTTTATATAAATTTCATTTCATTCTACTTTTGCCCGAGTTTCATTAAATTTCACTCTGAGCCTTTGAGTTTTCATCGAATGCGTTTAATTTCAAAATTTACACCTAAACGGTTCTTTTGAAGTTTTGGGTGGTAACTTTAAAGCAATGGGAAAGTAATTTGAAAAATTGTATTAACAGAGAAGAGAAAAATCAGTTCGAGGAATTCAATTATCGTTCAGACATTACCTGACCTGTACGTCGCGTTTATAAGAACTTTTTCCACGAAATTTTCAACCGTGCACGGCTTTCAACATAATTAAAAAGAATTTGAAATTTTTCTAGCTGTTTATAATTGAATGCATTAATTCTACGGCAATCAGTTTGTTCAGCAGCCGCTACAGTATTTCCATCTGAATAGACTTACCGCTTCGTTTCCACGTTCGAGGCCGAGCAAATACTGGTGCATGTAAATTTTCTAATTACGTTAATGTGTAACGACGAGGGGATCTTTCTTCTTCCTTCCGTTTTTATACCCGCAATCAAGCGTCATTGAACTGCCGCATAAAGATAAATTTAAAGATTTCAAACGAATTTAACTATAATTTCAATAAAACTGTTTTGTTCGGTTACTGGTCGAGTTACGCAACCGATCATAACCCTTTGGCAGTAAAATTTGAAGAAATTCCAGAAATGAAATTAACGTGATCCCTGTTTCAAAAAACGACACACACCGAAGCAACGCATTTGCCGAACCAACGGACCGAATCGATCATGGATTTTGCGAAAAGCAGAAAAAGGGATTAAACGCGAAAAAAGAAATCAAGAGGCGGAAACACGGAACGAGATAATCGAATAGAGGACGCTGGTCCTGTCGCTGCAAGGATTTATAGAAAAACCTTTGTGTCTCAGTTGCCATTGTACGCGTCGGCAATTTCGCGGGGCTTTATTGCGCATTCCGACACTCTTCTCTCCTTCGATTCCGTGGGCCGTCGGATCGGGACGGTCGAAGAAACAAAGGGCGAAGGAAGGAGCGCGAAACGGAGAAGAAACGTCGCGGAAAAGGACGTGGATACACGAAAGAAAACTGACGGACGAAGGTGAGAAAGATGAAGGAAGAAAGAGAAGAAGTGACGGTGGTAGGCGTGCCACCGTTGTTCGAGGCGCTTCGTCCAACTTTTCAAGGATACCGAACATTCGGTAATTGCGAAAGTTTTATACCTTAAATTCCAGCCACTGGCCGAAGAAGAAGGGAGGAAGGGATCTTTCTCGTCGTCCTTTCACACAGGACGAATTCCTTTGCCATCGTTCTAAATTGCCCGACGATTCTGACGACGAACAATCGTATTACTATGCCAGCCGACCGTCGATGATACGACAGTTGGTTCGTTCTCGCTTTTTGGATTGGCTCCAACGTCGTAGTTTACCTCGTTACCTCGGCCTTTTAACCTCTCGATCGTTACCACTTGTCCTCCTCGATCCTCGCGATCCAACACACCAACCACTTCGCCACTTTACAAGTTTCTTTGATGCTTAGTACCGTGATTTTCGTTGCCACGAAGAGTTCCACGCGCAAGGCTGTATGCATGCGGATCGTCAAGGAGGATGGAACTGTTCGAGAAAGTACGCAGATTTGATTTTCGATTTTCGCGTCGCAACGAGAACCGAGTTCTTCGATCGTGAACTAACGGGGGAACAGACGTTCGTTTGCTGAAGGATAATTCGATGAATTTTGAAAAATGACATTTGCAAGGGTAATTGAACCACTTATTCAAATTTTTCAATTTTTTCCAAGTTTTAGTACCAAAGAATGTGATCGATGCTTATATTTTTATACTTAAAATTTTTCTTAACAACCGCCACCGAATGATAAAAATCTGTCTGTAGAATAATAAACGATTTCTTTCGGAAACTAATTACGAATGGATGTAGAATTTTACCTAATCGGATCCTTTTTTAGACAATTTTTCTATGGAGTGTTATCGATTATGTGATTGCTGCGCGGTGGTGATGAATATTTTAGAAATCGTCGTGTAAAGAGTGTATAAATGACGTTCGGGCATGATGTATCTTATTTTAATTACATAATTATATTGTACGAGTCTTTCAGCTTCGTTGTAATTACGTTCTGTCTCGCTTCCGTATTTTTGAACGGCCAGGCAATTTATTTCAATCTACGAGTGCTCGTTAATCAACTTGATAACCATCAATTTGTGTCATGTAATGGAACGTGGAACGGGCTCATGCCAGCAGCGTTTTCTTTAAATCATTACGTCTTAATTGAACAAAG
Organism: Stelis phaeoptera; assembly: GCA_943735885.1. Lineage (NCBI taxonomy): Eukaryota > Metazoa > Arthropoda > Insecta > Hymenoptera > Megachilidae > Stelis > Stelis phaeoptera. The sequence continues at coordinate 9,468,215 of OX030937.1, forward strand.
ATCGTGGCTCGAGCGCTTTTAGAAAACGCAACTGTTTAAAACGTATAGTGGATTGGAATTAACTTGGTGTCAGGTGTAACGATACAATTAACAGTGAAGATCTTCCACTTTCGATGAAAATATTACACGATTAACCCATTAATACTCTAATTAGAGTATTCGTAAAATTTTACTTTTTATAGTTACCAATTTTTCTTTTCCTTTCATTTAATCGATAATTTATATATTTTCTACTCTCGGAAATTAATAGGCTTACACCTTATCTGTCTTATTGTTAGGGTGACAGATGATCTACTTAAATTTGAAAACGACTGCTTCCGTCATTGCGACATTAAGTAAATTATAACTAAACAATAATAAAGAGAAGGCAGATAGTATAGTTTACAAAGTAATGATACACGAGACCACTGCAAATTGCATTTTGCGAGGGTTTGTTGTATTTATCGAAACGCTTATGACACGAACATATCGAAACCTAAGTGGCGCTTGTAGGAGAGTTTGGGTCAAGCTTGGCCAGTAGACGCCTCGAAAGAGCCGCAAAGCCGAGGTCCGGATTCGGAAGTTGCGTTAAGTTCCGGATACGTCTAGACTCGGCCACCGGATACGTACGACATAAGTTTAATCCCGAATTGGACGGCGGCAAGAAGCTTTCAAGAAGTTTCGTCCATGGTGTCGGAATGTTTCGACACGCAAACACACTTACGTTTACCTTTCGCCACGAATTCCGTTCGATATGCTGAAAAGATTCCAGCTTGCTTCTCGATTGCCTGGAATGCAGCGTCGCTCACGCGAATGCTGAACCTTGCGCCATTGAAATCCCTGCGAAGGGAATTTCGTGGATTCATCGTTTGAAACGATTTAAATCTGCTACCTTTTTCTTCCTCTTCTTCTTCTTCTTCTTCATTTCGTGCTACCGTTTTCTTAAACGTGATGGGAAAATCAATATACGTATCTATATGAAATTGCCACACGTTTAAGCTGTTAGTCTTGATAAGGATATTTTTCTTATTCATTTGTGACGAATTTATTCTAAGAAATTTTGTTGTACTAGGTAGGGTATGTTATAGGTAAGAGGCATTTTAACACGTCGACGTTCACTTTGAAAACTTTTTTTTCTTTGTTAATTATTTGATTCTTGGCGAGTTCGATGAAAATTTCAAACTTACAGAATAAAATTATTATTTGTCCCAATAAGTTTTAAATAGCCATCATTTTCATCTACAATCTCAAGCATTGGACTTCTATAGACGGCATTCACGTCAACGTGTTAGTCGAATTTCCCATTTGTTTCCCAACTTTGTCAAGCTTCTCCGTTTCGTTACTTATTTGTGTTAAGTCGTCCGTTCGATTATCTATTTTTGTCAAGTTCCCATCTTGGTGAGCTTTCACTACACAATTCTAACGTTTCCCAGGATTCTACAGATACTACAGATACAGATCAATTGAACAAAAGTCAACCCGTATATTTTCTACTTATCATTTATTCCAACGATAGGAAGCGACATTGAAGGGTCGCAAGGTACGCGTTTGCTCTACTGACAGGTACCGTAGTCAGTTTTTTTTTTCTTTTTTTTATACTATCGATGCCAAGTCGGATATCCGGGCCGGCAAATGGTACAGCGAATATTTCTAGGAAGCACTTGCCAGCCGATAAATACGTGTTACGTTAGGGGTAGGAGACTTTCAATTCGAATCCGAATACGTCGATAGAAACGCTCGTCCGACGGGGAAGCCGAGCGTATCATGCAGCATTTGTTTATTCGAAATCGATGAAATTTGTCGCGGTGAAAATTTTATAAAGTATCGAGCGAACGGCAATAGAGTAGAAATTTCGCCCCGAAGGGAATTGAATTTCTATCGAGCCGGAACACTTTCGACCGTTTGACTTCTGCGTATACGCGTCGAAAACGGTACTGCCCTGCAACAATTGTAGAAACAGGATTGTTGAAATTCATTCGCAGTAGTATTTCATTTTTTTTTTTTGTCGCGACTTTTTGTCCCGTATTTTTGTTTCTATTTTCAATAAAAGAGTCGCACGCGATACGAGGATCGGGGAAATTTCTGAACGCTCGAAATTGGAGGATTAGGATAACGCTCGCTCGGATTGGTTAATAAGTTTTGGGAATTATTACCTGCAGTCTCTATCCGGTCGTATTTATAAGAAATTCTTTTCATTTACAAAACATACAAGTATACGATTCTTTATAAGGAATTTCTTTAATAAGCGGGTAACAAGAAGCTTACGAAGGCAGACAAGATAACAATTCAATGTTTGCGTATACTGTCTGTCTTTATATTAGAAAAAGATTCCATGTATGTCGGAATTCTGAGAGCGTGTATACATTGAAAATTTAGTTCCTCATCTACAAAGGAAACGGCAGGATGTGCAGATGGCGGAACAGAGTTACAGTCGTGCATTGTCTGCTGCGACAACCGTGTGTCCCGTTCATAAATGAGAAACCAAATCTCCCGTGCGAAGATGAATATTCTCCTTGCACGAAATTGTCAAGGCGGGGAATGGTTAATCACGATTGCACATTACGGCGCTTCGTCTCTCGACGTCAGACGAATTAAAATTTAACGCGTGACTGATGAATTTTCCCTGAAGTAAAAAATAAGAAACAATGAATTTCAACGCTTTCGTTGAATTTTATTTGTTAAAAATAACCGGGATATTATGGAAATGGACGAAAAGGTCATGAAGCGGGTTGTCAAACTGATATTAAACGGGCGATATTCGTATATTTCTACATGTACGAAATGGGACGAATTTAACTGTTTCTGCTTTATCTTTTAAATAATTAAGGAAAGAAACGACGAAATAAACCATGGATACCATTAATATTAAGCTAATAACGCTGGCTATGGAATTGAAAGGTCAAATTTGAAGATTAATTGACTGTGTCGTTAATAATTAGGGTTCTACCGTGTCTGACTACGTACGTCCGTTTTCACTGTGGCATTCAACGTGTGATACCCTTGGACAGAGGACACCAGGGATGGCGACAATATCAATTTAACTTTCCATCATAATAAATATTATTTCCCGATGTGAGAAATTTGCTTGTTTAACACTAGAACTACCAAACCAGTCGAAACGACTGGTTGATGGTTTCTTAAATAAAATCATAAAATTTATCAGACCGCTTTCATTAAAATATGTGTTAACTTTTATCAAGATAAAGACCTACTGTATATACTAATATATATTTCGTTATTTATTTATTTTCTACCTGAAAGTCAGTATGTATAAACCGTCGGTAGTTCTAGTGTTAAAAAATGCGTCAAACGTTGTCTAGAATTAGCTCACGATTTATCCAAGCATAATAATTTGAGGGGTTAATCTTAATTGTGACTTGGTATTACAATTTGTAGACGGAAACGATTAATAATCGTACGTAACGTTTCAAAAAGCCCCTTAAAATCTCGAACGTCCCCATAAGGTATCTTTTCACAATCGTAATCGCGTCGTTCCTCTCCGGAAGAACAGTTTCTCCGTCTGGCCATCTCTGCCCATTAAATTAGGAATAATTTTGTCGCGTGATAAATGCATCGCGAATTCCGACCGCCAGGCCGGTATTCGACCCAAATTGCGAGCGGTAAATAATCGTCGGCTAACGGGACGGACAAGGAGGCAACAGATTTCGCGTCGAATTCGCGTTTGTCGCGTCTCCCTCGTTCCGTCCTCATTTTCCGTCGTTTGATTTATCGCAGCGTTACCTGAACGGTCGTTGGGGAATATTATACGTCGATCGTGCATTTTCCTCGCCGAGGAGGGGGACCCGAACCGTGTAAATAATGTAAAGCGTGGAAAAGCGTTTCGATCGTGTCTCGTAAACTGTGCGCTTCCTATTTTTTCCTTTTTGCGGACCGCGTGCCATTCCGCTCGATCGTTTATGAAACGCTCGCCGTAAAAGTCTTCGCATTGAAAATGAACGACACACGCGTTGTACACCGTTGTTCCTCCATTCACGGGAAATATTTATAAACGCTTTCGATTGTAGTTATTACATCGATAGTGTGCCGCGTTCAAACACGCCGGCTCGAATAGCTGAAAGGTAAATCGTGAACGTACAAAGCGAAGCGGAAGTTGCGGGGAAAAAAGTAGCAGGAAATAAAATTCTCTATTACCTTGCAACGGTGTACATTTCGGTTGTAACGGTTAAATATTTGTCTATGTTTGTGTTTGTAAGTTTAGTTAAACATTTGGATCTTAATGTATTGTAAATTATAGACGAATTATTTATAAACCAAATAAGTTTTTCCAATTGAACAATTCGTTCGGAGAAAGTGGTGTGTATAAAAACGGGCCCTCTTTTCTTCGGAACATCCCCTCCGAGTGCAATTATTCCTCAAGAGGGAGATAATTCGACGAATTCGAGTAAGGCTATTCTTAATCCGGCTAATCCGTCGTACCTTTGTCCCCCGTCCAGAAACTCGCCGAGAAACGGGTCCCTTCTCGCGTCCTGTTTCAACCCTCTCCGCCCTGTTTCCGTCCCTTTCCACTTGACTAATCTTCTCGGGTGCTAAGCCTCTGATCAGAGATTGCGGCGGTCGCTCGATGGCTCCCCTTCCGTAACGGCAAGTCAATCACAAGAAACGCAGGAATTTATCACATTGAATTCAGGGTATCAATGTTTGGCCAGCTTTCAGAAACTTCGAATCACCTGCGTCAACCCGTCGCGTCGTCTAGTCGTCATTTAACTCCGCTACAAACTCTGCTATCCTGATGATGTCTCGGAATAGTCTAACCGAGGTCTACAATTGACCGTATTGAACAGTTTATTATTTGTTATAATTGTAACGTAATCAAATTTGATTCGTACTTTTCATTAATAACAAAATTTGACAAAGAGTTCCTTGAATATATTTTTATTGTCGCAAAATTATTTCAAAATATGACAAATAACTATTCCAACTGTAATCACAAAAATCGCATAATTCATTATTAAGACTACCTTGAAAACTGTGACAATTTGATTGAACGTAAAACGTTCCCCACGTATGTTACCCACGATTACTGCTGACGCAGGAAACTAGTCCTACTCTGATGTAAGAGTCCTACTCCGCTATCAAACTCACGTCTACGCCTTTCGCGTGTAATCCAATCCATCGAGAGCTTGTTGTTGATCAGCGTGGTCGAAGATTGAGCACCTGTACGCTGCAGGTATAAACTTTATTGTTCTCCCTGATAAATCTACTTCTTCCAATAACCAGTAAACGCCTGCGTACATCTACAACGTTCAGCTTCGTTTCATTTTACATTCAATAAAGATTAATTACAAGACACGTCACCACTTCTCACAGTATAATATTCAATCTTCGATAATGAAATTTTACGATCTAATTCCTCGGCCTGGATTCGAACAGCACCATAAACCTTAAATTTCGCGCGACACGAAACCTGTGAAACACCTGCTGCGATGAATCATAGCACCGGGAGGTTCTCGCTTCGATATACACCGCGGTACAACATACTTCCATGAATTACACTTAATCACCCCGCGGTCTCGTCCTCAGACACACGGGCGTATGCGCAAAGGGACGGAAACAGTCCGACCCGAGGCGTCGTTCGGCGGAAGCGACGACAATTTCAATAACCTCGACCACGAACGAATGGTAAACTGGTAGCCCAAACAATGGATACCGTTCGACGTGAGACGGGTCCGTGCAAATGGACGCTGCACGTTGAGTCTCCCGTTGAAATTCCATCCGAAATTACAATCTCGCGAACCGTCTACGCCTTTCCCTCGTCGGACCTGCCGACTCCGCCCTTTCAGGAAACTGGCAAGAAGGCAACCGATGGCTGCGTGGAAACGTTCGAACGGGCACAGGGACGAAGGAAGAGGGTGAATTTTCGTTGGACACGAGTTTCGGCGTCCTTCGGACCCCGTCAAAGCGTTCTCGCGCGACATTACCGGAAATTGCGGACACTGCCTTTCCCGAGTCGAGCTGGTTGCCCGGTCGCAGCACGAAATGTATGAGTTTTGCGGCGGATTCGACAGCTTGTATGCATACACACGCTCAGATGTCCGGTTTCTGTTCGTCGGAGACAAGTATGGCAGCCTTGTGTGTAACCAATGTCTCGCGACTACATTAATTAAATACACGCCTCTCACCCTCTAACCAACCGAACTCTCACCACCTTTGATTACCGGTGAAGTTGCTATTGTATCCTGGACGACTGATGGCTCGCTTGAACGCTTCCCATTTGTCAACGGAATCATACTTTGATCCTCCATTTGCAGTTTCGTGTTTTGATCGACGGGATTCTCGTGTTTGATTCTATCGAATCAAAACTGTTGACGTTATTTCAATTTACACGCATGAAGTGAACAGAAAGAGATTTATTCGTTTATAAAGTGACAAGTGGAAACGCTGAACGACGCGTGCAATGACCAAAAAGAATAGAAATGATTAAAAGGCACGGCTCGACAAGAAATCTGGATTTCCATTAATAATTCTTCGAGGGGAGGGAGTTAGGGTTAATCGCGCTCCCGCAACGTTTGCCGCTCGCGAGGATAATACCTTGTCCATCTGTTTCCTAATCGGATCTTTCGGTTGCGCGCGAGCTGAAAGTTTGAACCGCACTGCAACTACGCTCGCGAGAAAGACAGGTACCCGAGCAACCTGCATTCTTGGCGAAATTGCTACCAAGTCTTTTCCTTGCCGTCTGCCTTTCAAGAGACACGACGGAATTGCATTCGCGACACGGTACACCGACACCTTTTCACGGTCGTTGGGAAACCTACGCGCCTTTTGGGATTCGAACACCAACGTCGGATGCATTATTAAACGCCCCGGAACTGAGACAGTGACCCTCGTGAACAGATCGGACAAACTGTCCTTCTCACATCGCCAACAATTGAAACGTTTCAGTTTTTAGCTGTCGACATTTGGTTGGCAAGTCAGTTTTTATTTTAAAATGTTACGTCGAGCCGAGTCGTTTAAAAATAGGTGATGTTTGGGAATCCTTTTCATAATTACTGAATCAATGGTTTAGGACTTCAGGTATTTTTCAAAAGTCGAATAATCGAGTCGCGAATCCCACGATTCTTCAGTCAATCGCGAAGCGTACGTACTCAAAATTAAAATATCGATTTAGTTTTCGAGGTTCATAATATCATTCGCTTCGATGATAAAGCGTCTTTGATTCTATCGTTTCGAAATTCGATGATAGATCGTGGCTCATTTTTTTCATAATGTCAAGCTGGTGGCATCGAAAAAATGTCGTCCATTCGTTTCACGTGCTTCTCTGTTCTTCGACGTGTTCGCAGCGACCGGTGTCGTTTTTTTTTACTGCCACAGCAACGATCTCGTCCACCGACGTTTATCGTAATCGCAATTTGACTGTTGCCGTTAGCACGCCGTTTCTGGATGTATTCTGACGACGATGCGCGAGGAATATCGTGAAAACGATGGTTTCATCCCCCTCGAAACGAACACTATAACAGTTTGCTAAGCCGGGCCACGACATGCTCGTTATCGCATCATCGTCGTCATAACGAGCTCGTATCGTCATTACGTTCGCCGAATCGAGTGCCGCGATCGGTTTCGCTGTTCGATCCTTTGTAATCCTCATTGCTCATTTAGAGGGGCAATAACCGGAAACCATCGCGTGCGTTAACAATCCGGCTAAATTGAATTGTCAGTTTTCATGTGTTTGCCATTCAATCGTAAGTGAAATAAAATCATCATTCGAAATAAATTACTTTAATCGCGACTTCGGAGGCCTGATGAGAATACAGAAGGGTTCGAATCAAAGAATAAATTATTCACTTTGATATTTCGATAGTAGGAACCCTTTCATTCCTACTTGAAGTATTACTTTTCGAAAGAAATATTATACTTTTAAGAACTTACAAATTTCAGAATACCGTATCTTTAAAAACTCAAAGAGCATCGGTTTCAACAAATTTTCAGAAAACTTTTCAATTGCGTAGCCCCGATCAGCAAACAAGGAGATCCGCCTCGACGCTGATCGGAGCAGTTCCATGGTCCATCGTTCTTCGACTGGAAACTCCATAGGGGCGGTATGGCGCGAGCGGCTCGATTTCGAAGTGAGATTTCGGGAAAAGATGCAGGTAAACAAACACGAGGCTCGAGTAGGACGCGGGAGCGAGTTCGAGTGACAAAGACGACGAAAGACGAACGGGAAAGAGGAAGCGAGAGGGATGTATAGGACAGGAGGGAAAAGCCCAGGGGTGGTTAGTGCGCGGGCGCGGCTTTGCGGGTCAGAGTGCGCCGGGTATATAACCGGGCGGATGCCGTCGTCCTTTAGTCTTGCGCTTATCGTCATCGCGACGATCCGCTCGGTTTCGACAACGAGACGGTCGCGTGGTTCGCGATGCACGATCGTCGATCGGTAACTTTCGTTCGCGCGTTTGTCGAGTTTCATTCGTCGTTCGGTTTCGTCCCGGTGTGTACCTCGTCTGTTCGTTGCGCGTTCGAGAGCTTCGCGTTCTGACGTGGATCCAAATCGAAAATCGATCAAACCGTGACGAAGATCCTCGACTACGTCGTTGTTGATTTTTTCGTGATTGATTGCAATTAACGAAAAACGGAGAACGTTCGCTGTTTGCGTTTGAAGCGTTACGTCCGACCTGTTGTAACCTTGTAACGCGTACGTTACAAGGGCGAGTAAACAATCCCTTCGAAGAGATACTGCACACAAAGGACAGTGCCGTGGAAACTTGGACGTGTGTGAGGATCTTCGACCACCATTCACGGGTCAAAGGGGAATCCTTGTCGAGACAAAGGGATCGCGGTCGCAGAAGGCGGAAAGGGACTACGAAATGGTACAGGGCCAGAGATTCGATTGTCCGACGCGAGAGGCCGCGAAGCGAGGAGCGTGAAAGTGGCACAGTCGAATGGTGGAAGAATCGAAACGAAAGGAAGAAGAAGGGAAGCCGAGGCAAAGCAGAAAGGGCGATACTGTGGGATGGAATTCGAAGCCGTGCCTCCGGTCAGATATGACCAGCCGTTATAAACCTATATGCATAGGAAAGTCGCGGCGATAGAACAGCCCCGGCCACGACGACGCGTATCTGGGTCATACAGCCGCTTCTCTCTTCCTGGTGTGTCCGTCCGCTCCACATCGCTGTCACTGCTCGTTTCCCATAATTCTGCGAGATTCGTCAGCCTCGGTAAAAAAAAAAGAAAAAAAAGGGGGACACCGACTGACCGTGAGAACGGACGCGTTCGGGATTTAAAAAGGAAGCAGAAGGGCAGTGAACCCGAAACGGAGCGTCGATATCTTTGTAAAGAACACGTAGCCAGGGCATCTTTCTTGCTCCGCCATCGAGGAAAGATCGGTTATGAAAGATCGTTGGAACGGTCTTACATGAAAACGGAGCGGAAGGCGGTGGCGTGAAGCGTGTTGTACAAAGTTCCCAGATGTCGATATTCGTGCAGGACTAACGGCAAAAAAGGGAACACGCTTAAAGGTAGCTTGGTTTCCACGAGCGGTTCGTCGACGTCTAAGATCTAGGGAGCCGATGCACGCGAGCTCGTCTCGACTTCTTTTGCTCCGCTTCGTCGAATCGGTTTTGGGAAAAAAAATTGATCGACCACGATGCTCGTAACGAGCTGTTACACCGTCGCAGGGTTAGTATCGGAGAGAAAGAGGGAGGGTTGAAAAAAAAAAAAGAGGAACTCGTCCAGGTAGATTCCCGCGGGGACAATAGCTGACGAACGAGCACCACGCGAGGAACTATTATCTGTGGAAGAGCAATCAGCTCACGCGAAACCCGTTTCTCTTTAGAGCGGACACATTGGACGCGCCGGCACGGTAAATAATGAACCTCCGCAGTCATTTATCAAGCTCACCGCGAGGCCAACGAATGCTCAAAGTAGCCCGGTTGAAGTAAATGGAAGAGTGCAACGCGAGCTGACGGCAGGTAGCAAAGCGCATCCACCGATCCCAGCTGGATTTTCGCTCGCAAGAAAAATAAGAGCGTCACTCGACGCCGTCTCTCGGCCTCGTACTTGCGATCCCCTCTGTCTTGCAATCACGATCGAACGAACGGGGTTCCGTGATCGTGTTCAGAGGTCGCTCGAACGTTGAACAGGCTTTCTCGTCTAATTAGAAGCTGAACGAAAGAACGAGCCGCAAGCTCGTGTCGCGTTGCGTCGCCTACCTGGATACAAACCGTCGATGTCGGTGTCGTTCCGGTCTTTGAGATGCGATCAACGGTCGAGTCGTGTTACGATCAAACGCGTGCTTGTTCCGCGAGGTTTTGTCGACATGGCAGATAACGTCGTTGTGAGAGCGTTCGTGGCTCCATGAAAGTGATCATCCCCGACGATCGTGGCAGAACGTTGAGCCCGTATTGTGCGATTGTGTTGTTCGCGTACCGGTGAATCATGCGGCGACGAAACAACAGCAACGCCGGTTGCTGTTGCCAGAACAACAAGAGGGCCGGTCGCGGCGGTTACAGCGACGCGGACGGAAACGAACCGCCCGGATGGTGCTTGTACACGACGGTCGCTCTGGTCGCGGTTGCCTGTTACCTGAACGCGTTAAACGGTGATTTCGTGCACGACGATATACCGGCTGTGGTTAGGAACAAGGACGTGCTCGCCCAAACACCTTGGACCAGCGTGCTCAAGGACGACTTCTGGGGCACGCCTATGCACGACATCAACAGCCACAAGAGCTACAGACCATTGACCACACTCACCTTTCGGTAAGACGTTCGTTTCTTTATTTATTTGGGCAATTTGAGATTTGGAATATTTTGCATGTGGAAGAAGATTCTTTTCGGTGTTGAATACTTGCTATTTACTTATTTCCTATTTTTAGGATTTCTGTTTACGATAAATGGTAACTTTGAACTAGCAACTTTTAGCATACTAAATTACTAATTTTTTGGTATACCAAATTACCAATTTTTAGTATACCAAATTACTAATTTTTAGCATACTGAATTATTAATTATTTAGTATACCAAATTACTAATTTTTCAGTATACCAAATTATTAATTTTTCGCATATTAAATTACTATTTTTTGGTATACTAAAAATTGCTGTCTTAATGTAGGAATTGATATAAACACTCGTAACTTTGATAACTTTGAGATACTATTAGAATCAGGGCTGTTGCGATTCAAAAGATCCTAATATCCTCATAAATGTGCTTTCGTTTCAATTCTCGAACCAGATAAAAGCTACGTAACACTTTCTTATCGATTTTCGTAAACTGATCAACAGAAATGTCAATCTAAACGTTACAAAGCGTCCGCAGCATAGAACGAGGCCAAAGTTACAAAAGTCACGAGATCGGAAACCCGGGGTCGATTAAAGTTTCCGTAAGTGGTTGACAATCAACGCGTGGCAAATCGACGATGCTATATCATTAACAGCAATTCGTTGCACGATCGAAATTAGTAGACAGCCAGCGAGATTCGCGATTAAAGGCACGTATTCGAAATGAATTAATTTAATCGCGACCGTTTCATTACGTTATCGCGAACAGATCATCTAATTGCACGTTATATTTTTCCTTTTTAACACTAGAACTATCGACGTTCAGTGTATCCTTGCTTCAAAATTAAAACTGAAATAGAGAACAAAATAAATGAGAGATGAAACGTAAACAGACGTATAGAATAATTCTTTATCAAGATAAAAGCCAACTTATATTTCGACAACAGCCTTTTAATCAATTTCATAATTTAAAATAAGAAATGACCACCTAGTTATTTTGACCAGATTGGTAGTTCTAGTGTTAACAACGCGATCACGCGAAATCGATTCCGCACTACGATTCGGTACAGTTATCTCGTAAACGAATTCGTTACATGGTCGTTCGCGCAGCTCGGTCCTTTGTCTAATTACCTTTAACAATAGTCGCAGACGTCTGGTACGGTTACTTCGTTCAAAGGGATCCGTCGAGCCTGCTTTTAATTTTAATTAAACGAAATTCGCGCCGCGTCGTGTTTCCTCGAAGCTAATGACAGGTTCAACTCGGAGCGTACTTCAGCTTTGATATTGAATAACAAGGAAACAGAGCGACGTTGCGCATTTGTTTTAACGAACTTTATAATAAAAGTATCTCGGCTGTGTTTGCATACATGTCTGAGATGCAAAATAACGATCGACAAAATAACGTACGAATTAAATTTATATGCATACTGCGTCACTGGTACGATAGACACATCATTTTTCGGATTTTTGACTAGATGCAACCTAACCGTCTAAAGTCTAAACGATATCAAACATTTTATGCTCGACAAAAAGTGTACTTAACTTTCATTTATCAGGTCGATTTTATAGACTTATAAAATTCACATATTATTTTCCAAGATCTTTTCCAAAGTCAATAATTCAAAAAAATAACATCTGAACACCTGGCACGATAAAGTAAAGTGTTTCTAAAGAAACCAATCCCTTCGAAGGGTGAAAAGAAAGAGCTCTCTTTTCGCCCTTCGTGTTCGCCGTTCAATCCCGCAACGACAGAAAATTGCTCAATTACCCCACGAATCTGTCGCCCTCGTGTAAATCAGCACGACATCTGCATCGAGCAATTTCTCCACCGACTCGGTATCGATTCCGTCGGCTCGAACGGAGAATGGAAAATTACGGTGGTGCGTGTCCGGTGTAGCGACCGGTATGACCGGCCGTGGGATCCGTTCGGTGGTTAAATCGGTCGGTAAAGGGATGATAGAGAACAGGGTTAGGATGACAAGAACCTGACCACGAGAAACTGTTGGGACAACCGGCGTGTTACGTCGTATCCGTGATACGCGACGAGTCTGTACGCTTTCCGGTTAGCGGCGATTTGATGCATGGATACCAGGTTGCCGTACTACCCCAACCCTCCTTCGCAATACTGCATATTGGCTGGTATTGGGCGATCCATCATACCGCAAGACATCGCCACATCGCTCATTCGCCTTAACGCTCCAGATGCTGTTGCCAACTTCGACGCGAAGGAGACGGCTCGGTTCGTATACGTTCTACAGGAAGCGGAACGAGCAAGGGGAACAGACGGGTTGTAGAAGCGACAGACGTAAGGAAGGGTGAGCATTGCGCTTCCGCGTTTCGCGCGTTCCCGGAAGTGGAACGCATCCATAATTCCTGAGGCTGCACCGAGACGAGAAGGTTACCAGCCCTCTTCGCCCACTGCCAGTCACGTTCGTGTTCGTCTTCAGATCACGGGATATTAACGTTAGGGACGAGGGGTCGTCGTTTCAAGACAGTTTGCATAAGCGTTCTCTAATCATTCTTTTTAATCATTTTTCTTCGGAGTTCGGTTCGATTTTGGGAAAAATAAGATTTATGTCCTTATATTATATTTCTCATTGTTGATCGTGGTAGTTAAGGGTTGGAACAATGAATCAATCATAGAAAAATATTAATTTTTTCTTGAATTAATGGTCTGATTAAATATGGAAACTGATTGTTCGTATAATATTAGGTTGTTGCAGATGAAACGTCCGATTTATAATGGAAACCTTAAATAAACACATATTTTTTATATTAAACGTTAATAATCAAAATAGGAATTATTAAAATCTGTGCATTTTTTCAAGGAATTACAAGTCTTCTGCTTTCGTTTCATCAATTTTCGGAATAATTACGATTATTCGCGCTTCACAGAAATCTGACAGAGACGCATTTAAACACGAAAATTTTAACAAATTCCGATGATAATTTATCATTATAAATCGTAGTCTTTTTTTTTAAATAAGAATCGTTGGAATCTGCACATTTTCTTCAACGACAAATCATGCTGATACATATTTCATAAAAACTTGGAAAGGATGCGTCGAAATAGGTGAATATTGCAAAATAAAAATTATCTGTAAAAGAGGAGATCAGGAAGCAGATTTAAAAAATCCATGAAACAATAACCAAACAAATATTCACGATAAGCAAATTCGATCCAAAGATTTTGACAGCGTCGTAATGTGATACTTTTCAAAACAAACCTGTAATCACCACCCCGCTTTTGTTTATTTATCCCAGCTGAATTCTATATCATGAAGCTGGATTTTCATCAGCAGAATCTTTAGCAAAGGTACTCTGGTTACCTAGAAACCCAACGAATGATGATTCTTGCCCGATACTCTTCAAACAGCGGACTTATTAACCCGGTAACTCATACATCTGCGATAGAGAACGACAGAGAAACCAACGAAAGACTCGTGTAACGTGTGTTTATAATTATTGTTTCTTTCGTTCGTCACTAGGCCGGCTGCCGATTACTCCTTCAGCACGGTGTTTTGCTCACGGCAATTCACGGGTCAGAGATTTCGAACAATTCAACCCCTTTCGCGTGCAAGTTGCACGCGTTTCACTCTGTGTCTTTCTTCTCTTTATACCCACTACACCCCCTGTCGTGCAATCCTTTGATCTCTTTATTGTCGGCCGGAACTTTGATGGCGCTTAGAATATTTCGCTCTCAGAATTCCGAGTTCCGAAATGAAAACGTACCGGCAAGCCTGAAAGTTCGGAACGCGGGCCCCGCAGTTGACCCGTGGCCACGTTTACCCTCGTAACCCCGTGAACTTTGTCCAGAATTTCCAAACGTTTCACGCTGTGTAACTCTGGCCGACGAAACGAACATATCTCTCGAATTCAGCCTCGATATCTCACGATTCTCGGTCGTATCGATTTCGGCTCCTTTACACGGCCCTTCGGAATAATATTCCTCTAGTTTTTCGAGCAAATGGAGCAAAAGATCGCCTATGGTTACCGTTGTTAACGCTTTTGATTCCGCGTTTGAATCTTCTGCATTTAGATTTACGAAGTTTCGACTGCGTTGGATAGCAGAATTTCTCTAATGATCCATTAGCGCGTATTGTTATAAATAAATAGAGGGATAGTCAGGGCTGATACGAAAGACGAACGCAATCAGGCCCGAGCGTTTACCGTAACAATAGGGTTAAATAACGGAGCAAACTCACCGTCGGAGATTCGCGACAACGCCAAGTTTTCCGGTAACTGTGTAAGCTGGATTTTCGCTTTTGTAAATATCCGAATAAGCTGAAAATTGTCGGCGATTCGACGATAGGAAGCAAAGAGAAGATACGATCGGGAACGTTGCTATTCGCAATATTGAAACCCGATATCGTCTTTTATTTGGCCAGCGATGTGAACAAACCAACGCTAGCAAATAATACGTTAATTCGGTTTGACAATTGAAAATGATACGATTTCACATTTCTCTTCATCGTTACAGCTAACACATTCTAATATTGAAAATCTAGTTGCTCTGATATCATGGTAGAGTAGAATTTAAATCGATTAAACCTAAATTAATAGTTTTTCTACTTAAAATTAAATAGCGATACGCATTTATTATTTTTATGTGCCAACGTTGATACTACGATGTTTTATACGATATATTAACAATCCCAAACCAATGGTAGTAAAGGGTTAGACTATGAATCACATTGCCTAGAAATAACGAGAACTTGTAGTAAATTAAATATTCGATTCTAGCCGATGAAACTGTTTCGTTTAAAAATTAATAAGTTAAATTTTAGCCAAAATATGGTTTTGGGATCCGACTCTGTCGTTTGACGTTTAAAAATCTATATTTATATAAATGATTATGGCTTTCGGGGAATTTTTTATTAACGCGCATCGAAGGTGTTTTTAATTAGCGGCGAAAACGCGAGGGCTCGCGCGAAAATCGAGAAATTTTTATTCGTCTGCCGATCTTCAATGAGATTCGAAACGCAGGGAAAACCTGTAGAGAAGTTGGTCGGATTAAAAAGAAAAGTTTAGATAAATACGATCTAATGGGACCTGTCGTATTTTCCCGGCGAATACCGGGCTCGAATGCGACGTACGAGCGTGGAATACCATCAAGAAATGCAAATGTTTCCGCGAAGAGCGGAGATCCATTAAGCCCCGCGGAATCTCGTTTTCTCTTCTATCCACGGCTTAAACCGAGCATCCTCTCATTTCAATATTTACACTCGTCCATCGAGGGGGGAAAAAAAAAGAAGAAAAAATTGCATATCAAGTCCGGAAAAACAAGGAATTGCGCCTGGTGCCCGCCGCTCAAGTTTCGTAATATATTACACGGGGTGTTCAAATAATTCTGGGAATTTATTCGCAATTTGTGAAATTTTAACAAAATTTATACGCATCATACGCGAATAGGTATTTCAACGTGAAAAATTCCCTTGCGACGAGCAATTTATAAATAATATGCAGCAGAAAGCGACATAATTGTACATAAATTCTAAAGGTTTTATTTCGCGGTAGTTCGTTGGTATAATAATATGAACACGCAGCTGAATAAATCGCTGGGAAAATAATTGTTGGAATAATTTAAACGTCGTGTACGAGATTTTCGGCCACGAATTTTTGGAAATTCTCACTCGTTCGGAACACAATGAAACACTTGCAATCATAATTCTGACAAAAATGATCGTAAGGATATGTATTAAAAATTCACCTTGGAGTATGAAGCCTGATACAAAGTAAATTTTGCGGGACGTAATTAAATTAAAACCGACGGTAATTCAAATCTTGAAACTATATGACTTCGATAAAGTTGGTTGTAATAACGGTATTAACGCAGCTGAACAAATAGAGATGAATATAATTTCCAGAATATTTTGAATAGCTCGCACACACGGTCTTCATCAATGAATTCATGACCGTTCTCGTACATTTATCCACGGGGCTCTTTGTGCCTGTACAATGACGATCGATATAATCACATTTGCCGCAAGTAGAAACTTATACCGCCGTCTCCCAAGGGAGAGTCTTCTTTGTTTCATCGTACATAGAGAATCAGGGAGGGAGAAAGAGGGAGCCAGTTACTCGCGTGTCGGCCAGAATAAAAATTGTCAGACGATAGAGTTTTATCCAGGGAAGCTTGTGTGACAAAGCTTTGCTCTGCGAGCTTTTGTACCGGTCTTCATCCAATTCTTGGCTGAGAGACAGTTTTCATTAGAGGCTTAGGGATACGTGAAACGAATTATTGTCACCAGTGTACATTCTTCCTGTCTTATTCACGATTGATTCTTGCGTTCATTTATTTCTGTTTTTATTAAGGATCAGATTTCATTTAATTCCAGTTCGATCAAGTAAATTGTACTTGAAATTTATATGACTAAATTCTGAGTTAAGGATCTTGGAGCTGAATTCATATTCTGATTCTTAAACAGTTATTTTGCTAAGTACTTAAATTACCAATTAAGCGACAACTAAGTTAACCCGTTGTAGTCAGACACGCTATAATAATAATTGTTTTGTTTCAAATTAAGTTTTCCACTCGCTACCTTGGAAACTAAATTCACATTTTCAATGCCCGATGAAACTAACTATTTTACCATTGCTTTCAAACGATTTCGAATGAAAATAAGGGAACCTTCAATTCTTTCCCTTTCAGTTGTATAATTATATAAAATCTGTGATGACGTGTTGAGTTTGTTTCTTTTACGTTAAAAAATCACCCAGTCACGGTGTTCAGAAATTAAACAACCGCAATGCAGAAGTCTGTGGATTGCTGTACGCATTTCTGACTATTCGTGCTTTCAAGCTGCTGCGGTCTCCTGCGACCTCCAGTTACGCGCGACAGTGGTTTCCGGCATTAACAGTGGCGTGTTGTTTCCCTCCCCCGTGACCTACACGTGATTTCACCGTCGGTGAAGAAAAAATTCTACCAACTCGAGCAATCTTTTATCAATCCTCGATTCTAATCAATTTTAATGTTTAGTTCTCGACAACTGTATCGATCGAACAAAAGGATTGTAGTTTCGACAATCTCTTGGTTAATTTAATTTCAAGTATATAGGATGCAGCAGTTGTCCGTTCAATCTGTGAACAGTAAATCACGATTCCTAATTGATGGACTAAACTAACTGATAGGAGCGGTATCAAATAGACGAGAACTGCAACGCGCGGGTCGATATCAGTTCATGCTCGTATTGTTTCGATGAACTCAACCGAAGGAAATCTCACAGAGGTAGTATTTATTAGAAGTTTGATTGATGTTAAATGTAGAATCGATACCAACTTCAAGATTGATGTATGAAACCGGGTATAATTAATGAAACGGATTAAAGCCCGTGTCTGGCCGTAAAGAAGTGATAAGCGGAATCGAGCGCAAGTAGAATGAGACGGTGGTCGGACTCGGGTCGTTCTCGGGAATAGTCGCGTTTACAGTAGACAAATTTTCTAATTTATTAAGCGCCACGTCAGTCACCGGTGACCGAAATTTTTGATAATCAAATAATTAACACAAAGAACTGAAATAAACCGCGGATAGCGTTAATATTAAGCTTATAATGCTGGCTATCGAATTGAAAGGATAAATTTGAAATTCATGATTTCACTGTGCCACCCAACGTGTTAATATTGATTCAGAAGTAAGCATTTTGAAAATTTATTACTGTAAAAGTTTGTTTTCCGAAACATAGACAACTTAGGTTATAAATGGTTAATTACGTTAATATTATCAATATTATAAATTCTACAAATACCAACTTCTCTAACTCTATTTCAGTCTTTCCATATTATTCCTTCAAATAATAAAATGGCAAATCCAACAGCAGTATCGATTCCAACCAACGTCGACTTTGCAAGTTATCTATACCGTGCACACTCGTTCGGTTAACAAATAAAAATAGAAAAGCACATAATAGCTGGATATTGATATTCGGTCGAACGTATTCAGTTTCACAAACACCAAAAAGTCGGATATCCTCTTTCGCGGATTTTCGATCGCGATCGTCTTCGATGTCGGGAGAGGGAAATAAGAGTATAAAAGGGACGATGGATTCTCAAAAGTGTATCTCGAAGGCGGTTGTTCGCTCGACGATGCGAGAGTTTCACATCGTTATTACCCGTAGTGTGGTTGGAAACAAACAGAGTGGTAACGAGGCGAGCTGCATCTTCGGGGTTCACTATTTTTTTTTCCTTCTCCGAAGCGTGTGTAAACGAGAGTTCGCGAGGGAGTCCACGAGACAATTCTTCCAGTTTCTCGCCTAGCCTCATTGAAAAACCCTTCCCCGACAACGAGCCAGCCCGGTAAACTATCGCCTTTATCGAACTCCTTTCACCTGGAGAACACGTACCGAAAGATAGCGACGGAGGAGTTGGATCGCGAACAGTCACGACGCACTCAATCGACGAAAGAGATAAGACCGTACACACGGTGAATCGGTCAAAGGGAGGGCGGATAGGAACGAACGGGACGGGGATAACTTCCTGCAGGAAGGAATTTGCAAGTTAGCCGCGTTACGTGATCCTTCGACTTTTCGGCAAGGAAACGGACTCGACTCGTCTCGTACGAATTTCGAATACGGAATGATTGCTTTTTCTTTCTGATACACGACTACGGAACTGGATAGCTTGGAAACGCGTCGGGCTTCTTATGAATTCGAAACATTCGACGAATTCGCGTTGTTAAGGATCCGTGGAATTGCTTCGTGGTTTTATCATGAATTGTTTCCAATCGAGCGAGATCTTTGAGATGATTACGGAATTCGTGGAATTGCTGTTAGGTATGCAAGTGATGCGAAAGTTTTCAACTCCTTCGAGTTATGGATTTATTATTTGCAACTCGCCTCGTATTAGGCAACTTTTCTGTTTTAATTTTAACGACGAATTCCTCTCGAAATATCCCTTTATGTAGGTATTTAACGATGGTTGAATGATGATTCACGCGAGAAACGGACTCCTGACGACGGTTTCGCGTATGGTGATTTACGAGCGTGGTCCGCGCGCGACGATGCGCCCGTTTCGCGGCGTACATGCCAGGGAATAATTATTATTAAATTACTTGACCCGACGCACCAAGCGGAATCTCGTTTCGCCGCGTTACTGACACGCATGAATGATTACGTTTCAGACCCTAATTTAGACGCGTGATATCGCATTATACAGCTTGCCATGTATGTACGCTCACATTCGATTATGCCACGGATCGCTTCACCTGATATCTCATTCGGCTTCGCGATTAATCTCGCCGATGATCATCGTCCGTGAAATTTGTTGTTGGTGCTCTTCGTTTGGCGACGACCGCCCAAAACCTTGGTCACAAGTACAATGGACGGGATATTTCGTAGGATCTATAATCATTATGTACAGTTTTATAGTTCCTTTGGTAGGTTGAAAGAAGTATACGTAGCAATTATTTGAACTTTCATATTAATAGTAGAATAGTCAAATAAAATTGAACTTATGTTTAGCCCAGAACTAAAAATTTAGAACATGAAAGAATTGGGATTGTTCATGATTCGTGTTATATAATAATTTACGCGAGCGAAGATACAGCGTTGAAATTTTTTAATCAAACACTGAACGGCGCGGTAGCTTTTTAATCGTGTTTCCTTTCGATTTCACGTTCAGAATTATACGAAGTCAATTTGCTTCATCCCTCTTCGCAAACAAAACCGAAAATTCATCGAGGATCGATCCGGCGCGGCGGATCGTTGGAAACTTTTCAAACCTGTCACCCGCAAACAATAACCGGGTTTGAATATTAAAATCAGCGTGAAATAATCCGTCGCGATGATACAGTCGATTCGATTATCAGGAAATTTGGCTAGCTGACAAAAATTTGTTCGTTTCGAACCTTGATTGGTTCATTCATTTCGTTTCTCGGGTTAACAACAACAACAATGCCGATTGTTTTCTGTTTTACGAGTTCGTGGAGAATGCCGTCGTACGTCGATTAAACGTCCCTGGAATATGTACATATATGTATATGTAACGTAGAAAACTCGCGGCGGTAGAATCGAGTTGCGGTGCGAATTCTACACGTGACCGCACCGACGACAATCGAATTGCGGTCGAGATTCTGCACGTCACGGCATCGGTGACCAGTAGAATATCCAGTGAGTTGATCGGAACGAAGGAAAATGGGTCAGATTGTACATTTCTTGGTAGATAAATCGCTGACTCCGTTTGTAGTACGCACACGTAACGGTTCACATATTTATTCAAATTCTTTGAAATATTGTAAACGACTTCAAATTTATTTTTATCACCGAAGTAAATCAACGAAGAAACAATATTCAATAAATATAAAAAAACATGGCTAAATTTTACGCAGTAGGTAGCTCAGAAAATAGAGGAAAGTGTGTACATAATAACGCAATTTGTTGCAACGCGATATCTTCATTAGTTCCTGAGATATAGGGCTTCAAAGTTTGTATAGCGGCCGGCGCGTACGAGGGTAATCCCGAATGGGCCGTAGACTTTTTTCTAGGAAATTCATATACGCATTACCAGGAATAGTAAAGGGTTAGACGTAAACAATGACCACGTGACCGCTACGCTAGACACTCGCTGTCTGGGTCCAAGCGTGAGGCGGCAGCGAATTTCTACAAAAATTACGTTTGTCTTCACACGACGATATCTCAGGAACGGATAAAGATATCGATGTAAAACAAAAAGCGAATTAAAGTGGAAGATTTCTACTTTCTTACGAATCTAACTGTATACCGAAATTCGAAACAGGACTTTGTTGGCAGCCCTTTGAACTTTTAGTCATTTTAATACGCGTTTCTTATGCAGTTTGACATAGTTTCCGACTTTCAATTGCTTCTAACAATAGAATATTATCGTAAATATCTATCACACGCATTATTAACGATTCTTTCGTTTACTCAAAAAGAATTTTTGGAAAAAAAAAATACAACCGACTTCGGAATGCACCAAAAAGGACGAAATAATTTTGATTTATATTTCGGAGACGGCGCAAAATTAAAAATTGATTTTTTTTCACACATTTTTTTGTGGCGATCGGAGCATTTCTACCAGAGTAGCATCAAAGAATAGGAATTTTGCAATGGGAATGGTAGTTAGCAACAAAGGGATGGGAAGGGAAGGGCAGGGAAGTGAAGGGAATGTTGCAAATGGGATCATCGTGGAACCATCCCCGGCCGCAAAATGTAATACTAGGTTTCATCGATATCATGCCGTGTATACGTGAAATAGCACGTTTTTGCGATAGAAGCGGTAAAAAAATGACTCAGACATTGAAATAAAAATTTCTTCATCGCTTCTACGAGAAAATTATTCCTGCAAATTTTAGGAAATTGCAGCTTTCGTTTATTAAATACTTTTGATCATTAACAGCGCAAAATGTTACTCAAAGATAAGATTGCATAGTGTTTCATTCAATTAGCAAATAATACAAATTTTCAAGATAAAACTATCGTACGTTTAAGAATCGAACCAGAAGAAAAAGTGGAACAATTTTCCCTCGAGGTAATTGCAATTGCAGGTGATTCTTTCTTACACATTCGTTCGAAACGCTGTTCAAAAGCGATATTTCCTTCGTTTCATTTCACCTCGTGTCGACGGTCTCGCGGTTTTCGTATCGATCTCTCGAACGGTGGATCAGTATTTCTGTGGACGTCTTTCTTCGAGTCCGTGCTCGAAGTTGTCGTCGGGCCCTGTAAAAAGGTAATTCCTCGTCTCGACGACAAGAACGTACCATTACAAGGGATCGAGGAGGGATGGAATGGGGGTGCTCTTTCGGCGTTGATCGTGACGAGGAATCCGAAGCGAGCATTTGTCTTCTTCGAAGTGTATCCAGCCGTTTATTGGATTCGTGAACTTTGCCACCGGGTATGTAATAACCGAGCTTGGTGAAATCCCGTAAATCCGACGGAGGAAGATAAGGGGGCGGTTGAAAAAAAAAAAAAAAAAAAGAAACGATAGAAAGAGAGAAAGGAACGGCAGACGGTCTTAAGAACTCCGGACAGATGGAATGATATTATTGTGCCATTGAAACGAGCACGGTATTGAAAAAGTTTGTCCTCTACGTATTCCGATAAATGATTAATGCATGGCGGCGTGGAAAAGTTCACCAACTGATTTCTATTCCCCTCTGACCCCGCCACGCTGGATATAATGATTTTCTTCTTTTCAAACATCATTCGGATACTTTTGTGTTTCACCCCGGGTTATTTATGAGCCGGTGCATTCTGTCGCGAACGGTAAATGGGTTTTGAAAGGTTTCCAAGTATGATTTATTTATCATCGCGCGTTTAAGACTTCCGCGGGTTAAATTAACAAGCTGTTAACAAGCTGTGAAATTCAACCTGTTTTGCTTTCGGTACAGATAAATTTAGAATCTGTGGAAAATTATTTTAACCTTCCACTTTCTGTTTTCTTTATCGAAATCTATGTTTATGAAAATCTGGTTATACATATAATGGCGATAGATTGGAACGGGTGGTGCAATAAGACGATTCTCATGAAATATCATAAATTTTTGAACGCTTTGCGAACACCTGATCACACCACTTTGCCAACGATTAATTCCAATGGGAAAGTTATCGACAAACGGATCGATACGAGACGGCCAACTACTCCCCGATACGTCGAGTCATCGCGTTTTCAGCGTAAATGCATTTTCTACGAGAGCTTCTGTCCTCGCGATTGTAAATGGCCGAGGATGCAATATGCAGCCGGCACCGACGGCTGCGTTCACCGCAACAGAATATCGATGTCATGGAAAGTTTGGTCATACGGATTCACAAGGAGGGGTGAACTTTCTGAATATCCGCCGGCTGTCGGAATATTCATCGATTCGATTGAAAAACGCAGGAATTTCGTAGCGATCTCCATTCGATTCATATAGTAATGTCGTGTTGCCAATAAAACGTCAACAACTCCCTATTTTCTTTGCACCGGACAACCTACACGTACATCACCCCTCAATTTTCGTTGTATTAAACAACTTATATCAAAAGTTTAACGACTAATTAGTCGTTAGTAAAATTACCTGTCCATAGGCATCAAAATCACGTCAGGCTGGGACGAGCTGTCGAGCGATTCGTAATAAAATTATAATGGACCAATTCAATTTGAAATTGCCGATCTTGTCTCGGGTAAGGTGAAAATAAACGAGACGGAACCGTCTTGACGGAGATGGCAAAGCGGACCGGACGCTCTGTAATTAATTTCCGATAAATGGCAACGGAACCGAGCGAAGCGTATATTGGAAATTTGCGGGATTCGCGAATCGGTTCGGCATTAAAATTGCCCGATCCATTGAGTCGACAATTTCGCGATCGCAATATCGAAATACGACGCGGCAGTCTGTTCAATCCTGAACGAATCGTCAACGTTCCCCATCGCTCCTCTTCGTCACCCTCTTCGTCGAGCGTGCTGTTCACGTTCCGATCGTGGCGTATTTTTAAATACCACCAACGGAAAAGTCGAATTACAGAGAGGGTGCAGGGAGGCAGAGGGATACGATTTATCGATACGCATCAGGAATAATACGAAAATTCATTTTGCCTCCGTTGGAAAAAGCTTGCTGAAATAACAAAGCTTGATCTGAAACGCGTTTAACGTTGAACGATGGCAATGGAACCGTACCAGGGACTCGCGTTTATTTTCGTTTCTTGCTAATTCAGCATTCAACCGGCACAACATCAGCAGAGTATCGATTTTATACCAGGCAGAGACGCGTTTTTAACGTTCCCTTCATTCGCATAAACATCCGATCGAGCCCTGTACACGTTACGCCGCTCTTTCCGTCATTCTCTGGTCGCCCAAAATTGTCAAACGTATCGAAACGGAAAGGTAGGGAAGCTTGAAATAATATTGAAAGGATCTTTGGTACTGATTGATAGATTTTTACGTGCAACGATGCTACTTTGTGTAATATTTTTAATCCTAATGGCTAGGGAAATTGTGACAATGGAAAACTGTGATAAAATGACGGAAATGAAACCGAACTTTCCACCACTCTTGCGTTCAGTCGGTTATAGAGAAAAACTTTCTTAGATCGTCGAAACCTAATCCTTAAATCTTATCAGAAGATCTTGGTGACAATGTTCGAACACCACGGAACGCGTTAAATCGCCGACGTGCATTAGTGTCATCACTTTAGCTGAGTTTTCGTAATCTTCTTACTTCTATTGCTCCTTTGATCTCATTTTTTTTTCTTTTTTTTCACGCATGTCTGTAATTGGACGAGGAGGAGCGAATATTGAACGATCGTGACACAATTGTCGTGAATATTATTCAACGTACGATCGTGTTATGACACTCGAAACTCCTCCACGCGAGTGTCCTCGAAGATGTCGATGCGAAAACTCGACTCTGTTCGAATTTCGAAATGCGTGAAGGGAGCGTTGAAAATAGGACAAAGATCGGGCGACGGTCCAACATTATTCAGGGATGTGTCATCCCTCGGAACCACCGAGCTGACGTCGTTTCACGAAAGTGTTCTACGCTCGATTTCGTTATCGAACTTTCCACTGACGAATACGTTAAAAATTTTCCAACAATCGCCGGTTTTAAGCGTTCCTAATTTAATACACAAGAAACCATAGCCGCAGTCGGGGACGAATTTTCCCGACATGCGACAAGATTTATACCCGCCACGATGCAAGCCCGAGCGGAAATTAATGTATCCGAAACTTTTCCTCGCGAATAGTTGAATCGTAACTTCACCGGCTCTATCTCGACCCGTTATTCATTGAATAATTACCCGAATCTCACACGGGGTTTAGAGCAAACGTAGACCTCAAAACTTTCAATTTTCTTGTTTTTTTTTTTTTCGAGAAAAACGAAATAGAACTTTTATTTTACACAAAATTAAAGTGATCCTTCCAATCCGAAGATCAAAATTTCTAAGTTTCTAAAAATATAAAATTTTAACCGTTCGAGTGCCAAGAATGGCGATCGCGTTGTTTAGATTTTGTGTCGAAAAGACCCAGCAATCAATTAAGACAAGTGCTATTGCGTTGTTCGGCATTTTTCGATAGTGCTTTTTCAATGACCCCTGCGATTCAAACGGTTAAATATATAATATTTTCAGCCGGAGCGAAGTGGAAAGTTTAAATCGGAAAATCAGATAATTCAATTTTACCAAATTAATAATAGTGTCTGGGGTTGATCGAAATTGTACATCACTGGATTCGTGACGTTCACGCGTTCGTGACTTGGGGATTGAAGGGCGAATATATCGTGTAAACTTGCCCACACGGTCGTTTCTCATGCATTAAAGAACACTTCGAGCGTGCAGCGATATTCACGATACTCGATGTTCGATCCACTTTATTGCACCGTCCTCCTACGGTTAACGCATAATTCCTCATCCGGCCTCCACGCATCAAGGCTGCGTCATCTTCGGTTAGAGGAGTTCATTAATAATTAAGTATCTCTTTCCATCGCTCGGGGAAACGCTGATGATCAGCGTTTAATTATTACGGGCTAATCGACGAGCATGCTTGTCCCGGGATAATTGAGCGTAACGCCGCCGTCCGTTGTCGCACGTTTCGCCTTTGTTCCGTCGTGCGAACAGCTCCGAATTTGCATTTGTAATGCGACAAGAGGCTTTTTGGGAAACTTTCACGCCCCCAGATTGTCCCTTTTCAGCGTTGGAGAGAGATAAATAGAGTTTGATGACTAAAAAGTATGATCAAATAAGACTTATGGCACGTCAATTAATAGATTCAAGCTCGACGAAGATGACTATGTAAATATTTCGTTGCAGATATAGTAAACAAGGGAGCAGTGTAAAATTCATGTGTTGCAAGGGTGCGTCGAATAATACCACGCCATCCAAATCTCCATATTTTTAATTAAACCTGAGTGTAAAAGTTATTTTAGTGTTCTAGCCTTGGTAAAATTAACTATTACTACGGGTAATATCTGTCAACAAGCGTTTTGAGAATTATTTTGTTTCTAAAAATCTATATAAGTCTTTTTTCTTATCCTACGGTCGAAAAGTTCGAACGTGCTCGATGAAAAACATAGAAACGATAAATCTACAGATTTCCATGCGAATCGGATTCGTTCGTTTGCCAGATTATTCGTGCTGAACGGGTCAAACTTTGTCGAGTTTCCGAGTTTCTTCGCAGACCAAATATTTGCATTGATTACTACAAATTGAAAGCGACGAATTAGTGCTCGTGACTGTACGCGTGAAAGCTCGAACATCTAAATTCGTTAACAGCATTATAGATAACCGGTGCAGTCCTCTAATTCTTCGAGCACCGTGTTCTCGAGTTTGAATATTAACGGCGGGCCGCTTGTAACCCTCGAGTACGAACTCATCTCGTGATACGGGCGAAATTTGAACAATGAATTCACCTTGAATCGTGAAACAAAGCCCACAGGGTCCGTGGTTTCATCGTTTCGGTAAAATAGTCGACTATAGACGTGGTCCAGATTGATATCTGATGATGCTTCTTGTAGCCCATCTTCTATGATTATATTCAAACCTGACATGCATTTCATCTCTGCAATGTATATTTATTCAATATTTAGAGTTCTGTCGATTGCCAATGCCATCAGAGACCACGTGTTTCTATTTTCAATGGTGTGTTCGCTTTTGATCTTCCAAAGGGTTAAGCGATTAATTTTTGTATCAATAATCAAACATTTGTAATCCGTTTACTCTTTGCGCTCGAAGATACAAAAATCGATAAACTCACATTATTTAACCCAATCTTGCGAACTCGATTTCTTTTTTATTACGAACCACCAATGCGCGTTATCTTTCTAATTATTGAATAGAGCATCGAAGTTGACCCATGCCCTGGGAAGGGTTAAAATCCGTACATCGCCGCTGGCTAATTCGTAAATTAAGCGGCACACAGCACTTTATCGGATGGGGAATCGCGCGAAACATCACGCGAGAATATCGTGCGTTCGTCTCGACGTGGTTCCCTGCACGGTCGGCTGAAATTACACCCTTAATCGCGAATATTTATCTGCAATTATTATCGTCGCCCCTCGAACCGGTAAAATTACGCGCATTTACGTACCCGGATGGCCCCGAATAATGGGACGGTTTAATTGCGTGACTGCAGGACGAATCCTGGGAATTGCACGAGCTGTACAAGTGTACGTACACGTGTACCGGTGTACGTGTGTACTTGCGTAGGTGTGGGCACACGTACGCTGGCTGGCTGACTGAGTTAAGGCAACGGGGCCGCTTTGCTGCCTGCTACGCCGGATAGTTAATTACTTAATTACATTGCCGTAATTAGCTCATAGTTTTGAAGTCGAGCGAGCGCGAAGGTGCACGATCAACGAATCATCCCGACAATAAAGCCCTCGCGTTGACAAAATTCACGTTCACCTCTCCTTTTCCTTTACGGTTCGATGGAAATTCTTTTCTTGAATTCGTGGAAATCTTACTACGTTCGAGAGAGAAAAAGACGATGAGTGTTTTAATTCGATGATGATCAATTATACGTGTACAGGAAGGTTTTTATTATTGCTTATTTTTACTTGACAATTGAGAAATTAGGTGGAACATATATGTCCAAAATTTAGGATATGATTATTAGTAGAATTTTAAATAATTTACTTTCGAGGTTCAGTGAATTTTTAGGTGTCTCAAATACTGGTGGATTGAATGCAATTTATATTTTGTAGTAACAATATAATTTGCAATAGGGTAATTGCAGGGAACTAAAGCAGTGGAAGGTGCAGGGAACTAAAGCAGAGAAGCAACTCCATTAGCGAAAAATTGAATTTGTTGGTATTTAAATTCTAACCACAAGATTATCCTGCCACTTTTGCTAAATATATTTAACTAAATTATCTTTGACTCTAGCTCGATCCGTCTCCGTGGACGTTCGTACGTTTGTGCGTTTAACGGTAATGACAGTCGGAATTCCTTTGACACTTGTATTCGACGTCTGCTCCTCTTTGTCTCGAGCACCTTTTCGTCATACTCTCCAGGTGTCACAGGTACATTCTTAGACAGGTATATTATCCTTTGCGTTTCGTCTCTGTGTTTGAAACGAACGAGAGCTCGTATTTCGGGGAAATTTTGACGAGACTGAACTGCATTCGTTCTCACCCCTCCCATCCACCGGCCCTGTTCAACCCGTTAGCCTTTCCTCGTCGAATCACATTCGTTCAAGTTTTCACCAATTTTCCTCTGCCTTTTCCCGTGAACGGATCCGTTATACGTTTGACTTATCTATCGTAACGTCAACGAGATCGACTATCGTAAAGGAAACGACACGACGCGCCTTTTAAAGCGGCGTAACAGCAATTTTATAATCGAGGGCTGATAAAGATGGAACAAATTGCGATTTTTCGATGCAAAATTGGACACGCCAAAAATACCATTCCAATTTTGCAACGTACAAATATCTATTAAAATAGCTGCAATATTCAATGAAATATTGGATATTCGATTGAAATATGAAATATTGGATTCGTTTGCAATTGCGGCATCCGTTGCTGCAGAATTGTAAATGTTCGGTATTCTATTTCACTTCGCTCAACTTTTTTTACTTCAAAACGGTTAACCTACGTAAAAGTGCTTAAAAACTGGAAGTTCGGTATAAAATGTTCTAAAAAAAAAAAGAAAGCAAGAAACAGAAAATGAATATTTTGATAGCTGTTCAAAAAGGAATACATATTTGTACTATTCCGTTTTCTTAAAAAAATCAATGCTAGTTAACGACGCCATCGTCGTCGTAAATAACGATTGTAAAAAAGGACGTGGCGTGCGATGTTTTTCAAACTCGGATAAAAATTTACAAAATTTGGTCGTTATCGAGCGTGGAAAAAGGATAACAGGTTTAATGGTTACATCCAGCAGGGTGATAATTTCAATTTCAACATCGCGACGAGACACAGGACTCTCGTCGGTCTCGAATTCATGGGATTAACGTTGCCATATTTTCCGTGTTGCATTTCGTCGACACGACACAAGCGGGGTTACATCGTGATATAATGCACGTTTGTAAATCCATTTTATGTAACGCTTAAGTTCCGGTTCGCTCGTTAACTGTGAAAGTTACCGAGGTTTTGCCTGTGTGCTTTCGATCGAACCGCGCGAACTTCCGTGCCGATTACGCGATTATACACTGTACGCGGATAATCACGCGATTTGTCATTTATTCTTTTCTCCTTTTTTCATCGAGTCTCTTTTTCCTTACCTCGTTTAGCTTTTCACGACGACCAGATGCACGAATCCTGTGCATCTTTATTTCTTTGCGTCTCAGTATGTTCCGTTGTTATTTACTTTGTAATAATTTTGTAGCGTTCGTTAACCCTTGTACGACGACAATTTAAATTTAATTTCTATCGTTATTGTGAATATTAGAGATACGCAAGAATCTTATGTTAGTCTTTTGTTACATGTTTTCGCCGTATCACTGATCGATCAATCACGCAGGAAGGGTTGAAAGAATACGATTAATATTATTTACCACTGAGATTAGTCGAAATATCGTATTATGTATTTTTCTACATCTGTATCTCGACCGAACCTGTGTCAAATTAAACCTTCAAATCGAGTTATATTGCAATCAGAATAATATTATTTTTCGTAAATGGAATACGATCCGTACCAGCACTCGAACAAATCACAATTTTACCGTGCGAATATTGTTTCATCGTTGATCACGAAAACCCACGGAAAATTGATAAAATCGTGTGTCTACGAAGAACAGAAACGTGTTATCAGAATTATAACAGAACCACGTTACATCGATGAATCGAATTTCATTAATGGCGAATTTTTTTCTGCCTGGTATTTTTTCTCACGATTCTCTCGTGGAATCGAGGGGAACAAGAAAGAGGTCTGGCAATAATTTATTCCAGCCGAGTGGCAAGAATCAGATTGCGGTGGCGTTGGTTACCCTAATGGCTCAACTCCCCCATGGAATTGCTTATTGCTTGTCAATGTCCTTCTTTGACCACTCTATGACTCAACTAGCCTCGAACCGAACCAATCGCCTTTTTGCTGCCAGCGAAATGACCACCAGAAACATATTCCCCGAGTCGCCTTTCTTGTTTACGTGTCACCTTCCAGATATGGTACTTTATTCTTAGATTTTGCTTGAATTCAAACACTCGTTCATTTGTTGTTTGCTTGTCATTAGTTACATTTAACTGAAGAAAATAATGTGAACGTCCAAGAAATTACTGTGACGTTTGGAACATTCACATTCTGGTGTTGTTATTTGTCCGTTAAAATTCGTAAAATGAGCTATACGGACGATCCTGTAATCTAGCACCATCTCGTTGATGTTTAACACCGAATAAAATACGAAAAATCGTGTCCCATAGACAGGAACGAACGAAACAGGCGGTCGTCGAACGAAAACAATCACGAAACAATCGGCCGGGAACAGATCAGTTTGCGCGGAGATATTCGAGCGGGGGTTTTATCGGCGAAACGGCAACGTGTCGTGCGATTTATTACAATTGCTTTAACGGTGTATCGGAGCTTTTGCAGCGATAAATTACAGCCGTATTGACCGAAAACTGAGGGCTCGGTGTAAATCGTGCACGATCCAGGCGTGAAACTGAACACCGTAGATTTTGAAGGTTCGAAGAGGAGGAGGACTGCTCTGGGGTTTGGAGGGGCCTTCAATTCACCCGATGGTCAGATGGGTGAAATCGTTGCGGTCAGCTGGATTAGGTCTGATTCGATTCTGGCGCAGCCTCTTGCCAAGATCCATTTCCTTTCCTGAGGGTTGGCCGTTTTCGAATTGGGCCAATATCGTTGGCTACGATTCCGCATGGAAGGGGCGAGGAAGGGGAAGCAGAAAACCAGAAGTGTCATCGAAAGCCCTCTTTAGGTCCTCGATGTCCCACCTTGATAGTGAAATGATATAAACGCGGCAAACTGGGGGAATAATGTTTCCTCCCTATCGTAGAGTTTCTCGAAAGGTGGATATCTTGACCGAGATCGTCTCAACGTGCGGATGAAACTTTCACCTATCTTGATATTTCTGTCTGTTTACAACCCGTGCTACTCTTTAATTCTAGACCCGCAAGCTTGGAAGAAATTGGAGGGAGGTCTACTTACTTACAAGTGTTTCAGGGAAATGGGCGAAAAGGAGTTAATCTTAAAAGATTATCTCGAGTTCATAAAATTGTTTATTGTACATTTAGGACAGACCCATTGGGTAAAACAACTTTTGTGATTGAGGGGTCTGTATGGATATATTACACATATTTTCAAGAATTTTTATCTCATAGTCAAATTTCTTTTTATATTTTAACGTTTTTATACATAAAAGTAAGTGGTTTGAAAGTAAATGAAAAAATTTTTTTTGTATATATATATATATATATATTTAACTTGGTGATCTGGCTGTCTGAAGTTAGCCTTGTCGACACGAAATCTGGACTTTGGAGCATTTGAAAATAAAAAATCGATTATATGATTATAAAGTGGAGCTACCTTAAACTTTCACCCTCGATAAGAAAAAACAAAATAGCATACTTATGAATTTTTCAACCTTTTTTTGCTACTGAAATTGCTTAAAAACAAGGTTAAATATTAATGAATATTTACACTCGAGGTACAAACGAAAAGTATACATGCACAGAATTACGTGCAATAGTTTTTTCAAAATCATGTCGATAAGGTCGTAAAACGTTATTTTGAGAAAAAACTGTTCATAGAACTTAAAACAAATGCCTCTTACCCTCAATCAGCGACGCCTGGTCATTTTCTTGAATTTTGAAAATCAACAATTTTCGAAAATAAATCCATACTGACCCCTTAACATAAAGTAGCAATGAAATTAATTCCTGTGAAAATGCATGCATCTCATAGCATGATTACGTTCGAAACGTCGATCACTTGAACATCGAATTAATTCGTTTCGTTCAGTTAACTGGACGATTTGAATCTCATCCAAGTTCGTATCGTCTGGAACAATTTTCCGCAAGACACCGAGAGGTTTCGAAAATGTAATCTGATTTGATATTGGTCGTGGTCGGACAAATTCGGTCTCATGGTTTCACGGCAAGTAAATTGAATCGAGCTGACCAGGATTGATCGTATTAAACGGTTCCTGTCGTTTTGAGGGATCCGGAGACACACCAGCAAGAGCAAAGGTACGCGTTAAGGTTGCAACCGTTAGTCCCTGCAGGAGCCTGAAACCGATGTTTCCGATCCTCTGATTGAGGCTATGCGGTGCATAGTCGGTCGATGCTTACTATCTCTTGGCACGCCACCATCACCACTACCACCGCGGTCATCAACCACCGTTCCTTCTCCCCTGTTATATCCCTGCACACGGCACGCCAATCCCTAATCCTGTCTGGTAATTGTTTTTGTACCCCCTGTGTCAGCCAATTATCGATTGAACCCGAAAACCGGGCGTAATCAATTATTTCAAAGGGTAAACCGTTTGCACGCGACACACTCCACGTGCGTGTGTGTACACGTTCGTTTCGATATCGATTACACGTTTGATGCGACGCGTAACGATATTTTCGTATCGACATTTACGTATCGAGGTCTGGCTAGTATTGGAATTATTGGTATTGTAATCGTTAATATCGAAATTTTTACTAATCAGTAATTGTAACACGGTATCAAGTTTGAAATATTATATGTTAGATACCAGCTTTCGAATATAAAAGTTGCAAACCAGATGATGAGTCGCGACGATATAATAAACACCTCATTTGTATACTTTAGTTTAATTATTTCAGCAACATTTCACGATTTTCCGAGCGTTTTGTGTTACACACTGGATACAATACACGCGAGTGTGGCTCGAGTTCAAAATCGGTGAGTATTCGGAGGATTAACTTGTGCCAGGAAATTTGGCCAAGCTCGAAGCGCGAAAATTACCATTAATATGAATATTTTATGCCACCTCGGCGATGTACTCGGATATTAGTCAAGAGCATTGCGAGTGTGACGATGAGGCAATACTTGCCGGTACAATAACATCATATTTATGTAAGCAAATTCCCTGCCTCTCATCGGTAGAGGCTTTCGAAGAAGAATTTGCATTCATTTGGGAGTAGCTTATATACCAGTTGCTCGAAAGCTCGTTCCTTTTTCATGCAAATTTCGTGCGACTGTGTCGTACCGCAAGGGAGAATGAGAGAAGGAAGGATTCGAAGCGTTCCCCTTCACAAAGAGGACAGTTAACTTTTCTTTCCACGCCGACGTAACTTAAAATCGTAACTTTTCAAATATCGAGCATACGTGCGCCACGAGATAAATGCACGACAATTCTTCGTTCCTTTTTCCAATGTTTCTATCCATTTATCGAAATCGTATTCGAAGTTAGCATCGTTCTTCAATTTTTCTATTGAAATAGTATCCCAAGGCTTCAATTTCTTAACCCTTCCGTCGATCAGTTTTTCTGAAAACCTTCGTAAACTTATCAACTAAAAATTTATTACCATTTTCCACTGAATCGATCGATTTCGAATCGCTTCACGAAGGCGTTAAAAGGAACCACGATCGAAAACAAATCGCGTGGAAACGATACACGGTGCCAGCATTTCCCCAGCGAAAACTTAAATCGTATTACCCGATCGCGAATCGTCGATCGAGAATATTTACGTTTGACAGTCAGCTGATTCGAATGCCCGGTAACGATTTACGATGGTTCGGATTCGGCAATCGATGCAGGCAAAAGTCCAATGCGATTGGAATGCCAGCAACGAGGCGCAATCGAATTGGACGCTGCTGGTGCGTTCCACGTCACAATGAAACCGGCAATGACGTATGACATCGTTTCCGGGGGCGGCCGACACGGCGCGGCGGCTCGGCCGAAGAATGAAAAGCACGCGATGCGATATCTGAAACGTGTTTCGCGTGTGCCAGAGGGTTAACGATCGGCCAGATCTGATGCCAGCCAGTCCGTGGCCGGTTGCCTCGATAATTGGATGCTTGTAATTGGCCGAAATAGCACGCGCCACCGAACCTTGATATCCGATGTATCGGTATTGTGCATCCGTTGCCGCGTGTGACCCCTGGCACCGTTTGTCTTCGTGCCAAACACCTTTGTTTGTTACACTTGTCGCGTTATTCTCATCGACGCCTTTCTTGTACCGCGCGAAAAAAACGAATATTATTGCCAAGATCGAACGGAAGAGGCAATCTTCGAGCTTTCTTGAACTTTGATGAGGATAAAACGAAGTCTCGCGACCCCGACGATCGAATTAACTCGTTTAAACAAAAGCAGACTGTCGACGAGAGGAATACGAGGGTATTTCGAGCGGCTCGTTCGGCTGACAGTTCCGGAATAATGTCTCTTAATGTCGAGACGTCGAGAGCATCGGTAAGCGACGTTTCAGAGCGGGAAGTTTCCTTTCTGAACGTAGTTGAAACTTTTCGCGAAACTTATAATGCAACGAAACTCGTTAAGATGCCACGGACATCGGTACCGAAGCTCATTACCATAATCTTCAAAGTCCCCCCGAGACTTTTTTTGTATATCAATATAAGGATATGAAAAGTTGCTCGCTTCTTATAATGCGCTGCCTTCCTTTTTTCTTCTGTTGGTTGCGAACTATGTGAATTAAGATGCACGAAGGAAATCAATATACAGGGTGTTCCACGTAACACATAGTCACGATTTTTTTCAAGTACTTGCGAGAATTTGACGAAAAAATATTTTAGACAAAAGCAATAAAGAAAACTTCGAAAAATATTTTTATATACAATAATTGTCAAAAGTCACCTTCCTTTTTTTTCTTTTTTTTTTTTTAAATGGCATCTTATATTTTTTACTTAACAATATTATAGCCCGCATCAAGACGAATTCAAGGACCTAGTATACCATTATCTTCGGATGAGCTTTAAGACAAACTTGCTACGTAGAGCGGAATTGTGCCTACAATAATACGGATTTGATTTCGATCATTTGGTGTAAACTTTTCACGAAACAGTTTGCGTTCATTTATTCAGGGTTCATGAATTGAATGTATAATAATCTCGAGTCTTAACAATAAACACAAGATATTATCATCCGTTTAAGCAGATTATTTCTTGTGCCTTCAAGGTTAACTGAAGGTCATGGTATACTAGGTCGTTGAATTCGCCATGACCTAGTATAAGATGCCATTAAAAAAAAAAAAAAAAATAGGAAGGTGACCTTGACAATTATATAAAAATATTTTTCAAAGTTTTTTTTTTATTACCAGGATCAACTTTTATCTAAAATAATTTCTCGTCTGATTACGTGTTACGTGGGACACCCTGTATACCGGATAATTTTGAGAGACTCGAAGAAGACTGAAGTTTACATTCTAAAAGATCCTGATCCGAACGGTTTAGGAAATGTCGGGCAAATTGGCATCATTTTATCGAAAATAAGACGGACGGCATAATTGGTCGCAATTAGTCAACATTTGAAGAAAACTGACGAAGATTTGCATAAGATTCCCCGTACAATTCGAGGGACGAATTTGAGTCGTTTGTCGACATCTTTTGAAAAGTAAACTTTTGCCGTCAATAGCGAGCTGCCAGTCCCGCCGGGATGTCCCGGCGCGCGATAATGAATTTCTCGAAGACAGTTTGACCTCTCCGCTGCCGGCCAAGTAAATCCTGAAGGATCATCCGGTTGTACGTCCGCGAGGAAAGAGAAACGGTACCCCTTTGACTGTCGTTGATTCGAGAATGAATCTCGCGCGAAAATTTTTCGCGTCTTTGTGATTTATGTCCGGGAGAATCTCGAACGCCGTGTCGTCGCCACGATCTAGTTTTCCCCGTTTCGTTCCTAGGAATCAAACTGTTCCGAAGGGAAATTCAATTCTGAGACGTTCGCCGGTCGAGATACCGACTTCTCGTGAACTTCGTTAATTTTGATTTAGAATATCATGGAATTGAACGCGACCGGGCTAATCGCGATCGATAGATCTTCGTTCTGAGGAAGCACGATCGAAATATTACGTTTCACTTCGGGAAAGCGTAATCCATCGGATTACTTCTTCGAATCGCGAGGAAGTTTTCTTGGAAGTCTTCGATTGAGCCTGTTTCACCTTCCAATCGAAGTTTTCGAGTGAATCTCGAGCGAGTAGCAGGATTATTTTTCTTTCTTCTTCGTTTTGTCACGAGCGATTATTATCGACAGTTTTCAATTTGATCGAATTCGTTTCACCGACACGAAATAAACGCCGTTAAATTGGCCGAATAATTCTCGTCTTTTTCATAATTCGCTCGGTCGATGCAAGTACAAACGATCTGTCGTTGGGATATTAAATTGTGATCCATTGAAAACCGCTCGGACGATCCTGAATTCTTAATCGTTCAATGCAAAACGATTCCTTGCAGAGTGAGGGTACGAAATATTTATTGAATCGTTTTATTATGAATCTAAAATAATTATAAAGCGTAGGAAATATTTATCATTCTATTTTTGACACCAAAAGAATTTCTAAATCACCCAAGTATATAATTAGAATAATTTCTTATGGAATAAAAATTATTATATTATACTGTAATGGTGATTTTTTGAATTTATTACGTTCGAAGTATAATATTAGGTATATACGTGCTTCTCAGCCGTCTATGCATCGTCGATAT
Organism: Stelis phaeoptera; assembly: GCA_943735885.1. NCBI lineage: Eukaryota > Metazoa > Arthropoda > Insecta > Hymenoptera > Megachilidae > Stelis > Stelis phaeoptera. Next base: position 9,505,429 of record OX030937.1, read on the forward strand.
TGGCGGGAATGAGTTTCTGCTCGAGCAATTATGCAGCCTGGCACCTGCTACTGATAACGTTCCATCGATAGGTTGAATGCATCTCGGACTGGAATTCGGAAACTAATGGCTGGCCTGGTCGTTTACGAACAAAGAGGGGACTGGGAATCGTAATTGTACAAAGGATTCTTCGATAGCAGCTGAATATCAGAGGATTCTTCGTGAACGTCTTTAATCGACTATTTCCAATAAAAAGAAAAGATTCAAAATGCATGGTCTGCATGCTACTATTTAAAGATTATCAAATTGTTTCTTGCAACGGTTGATAAATCAAATTCTTTAATATTATGATAGATAATTCTCCCTTTGCAAAAGTCGTCGACAAGAATATCAAAGAATCTAAACATAAATTATTCAGAAATAGTCCTGTGACAAATACTCGTTTGACAAACAACAATTTTCCTAGCCAAACATTATAATACCGTTAGCTATGGGTCCGTCGCGTGTACACATCATATTCATTAGTCACGTAAGGTTAAGTTTACATGTGACCTGCAGTTTACTTTACCTAACAAAAGTATCAACGAAAGCTTAAACGAAGCAGCTTAACAGTTGATGGATGATGGCACCAATTATAAGTTGGCCGAGTTAAATATGCTTAAAATCACAGCTGGATAAAAACAACATACAGTTGTATTCCTAAACAGATTATTTCATCGTACGTAATTAGATGTATCAAAATTTCACAATCTCCAACTTAACAATGTCCGTTAAACGATATTAAAATTTTAATCCACAACGTTTCAAAGCAATAATTCTGTATCAAGGACATTGATAAAGTATTTATGTAGTCTTTGCTGTCAGTTGTTAAGCTTCAAATTGACACGGGATTATAAGTTTAATTCCGACTTCTCATTAATATCCTCCGATGACTGGCAAAGCGTAATAAATCACTTTAAACGCGAAGTTTGTTTCCTCGGCGCTACGATCAATCCATATTCGTGCAGTTAAATATGACCGGAATTAAACGAAGGGAGCATTAGCTGGTTCGCGATCTTTTATTGCCGGCTATTATTTCACGGATCATCGGCACGGTATTAACGAAATGATCAGTCCGCGTTTTATCCGCGTTCGCCGGACGATTCTTACGGATCTCTTCACGGTGACGCCAGATTAAGCTGCGATTTATCGAGCGTGGATAGCCAGGCGATTCCGGTGCGCAAGTGCACCGGTCATTTACCTAATTGGGTTAGGTAATGCGAACAGAAGGGATAGATGTTCGGGTTACGTCGCTAATCGTCATGCTCGACAGTCGAACAAGTTATGTATTCAGGTTTTATCTTCCCGTCGTTACACTTTTTCAAAGCGAAAGGGATAGCGTATTGCACGGGCTATTACGATAATAGACGTGCCGTATATCATCCTGAATATATTCCCACGCGGGAAGAAACGTATTGCTGCTTCAGAGACCCACCGACATCGGAATAGGTTCCGTAAACTTTGCCATCGAAGCAATTTCTTGGCAGACGTTTTCCAATTACACGATTTACAAGGTTGTTACTTTTTTGAGACACTTTTCATTGATCATCGTATTTCAGGTATTTCAATACTTAGTAGGTATTTCAATACTTAACCTTTTGCACTCGAAGCATTTTTGGACGTAATCGGGTGTAATCTAATTTCCTAGCTACGTTTCTAGAAACCAAACGCACTATGTCGGAAGAAAAGTGTTGGAAATATCTGAGAATCTGTTGATTTTTATTCCCTTCTTTAATTTTCTATATTTTACGCGAAACTGAAGTGTTGCATTTTAGAATACTCCGATAAATGAAATATGACGCCTCGGAGGCACCACTCGAGCGCAAAGGGTTAATATTTCAAAATTAAGTTAAAATTGGAAATAGGGAATAATAACGTGAAAAGATGATCAAAGTATTAATAGTGTAAAGATTAATTCTAATTTTTCTACTTTTATCGAAGTTCATACAATTCAAACGCTTTAAAAAGCAAGAATAACAATTTCTTATTTTTCAATCAAGAAAATATGGTGTTGATGAAATCCACCGGTTAAACGTAGAACCGTTTGACACGCGATCTGTCTTGTCTTCGCTATTTGTCCCACGAGAAAATCGCAATATCCTCTCGGTGTTTGCTACCTTATACCTGACGCGAGCGGTGTCTCCGAGTAAAACCAGCAACGTCCCGTCGAAATGGGAGAATCTTGATAACAGGGAAACCGAGGTCGCTCTATACACCGGGCAGACAAGAAATAGAACCAGAGAACTCTCTGCTCACGTAACGGACAAAGTTCATCCGGAACGGCGCTGTTGCGGCCAGAATTAAGGGTGGTTTCTGACCGTTCGTTAGGGGTTGTTTTTACCTCCCCTCGGTGCGCCGTCTAGGTCAACCAGAAACCCTGGTTTCTCTTCGATTCTCTCTGACTGTTTCTTTTTATTATCACGTGGCTGATACTTTACCGATTACGCTTTCCGACAATGTTCCTGGTGGTTCAGAAAATCCTAAGAATATCGTATTTGCTTTTAGCGCGTGATCTCGTTATCGTTGCTTGCAATTTTAAATTCAATCAAAAAGTAAAACCTTCAGTTCACAAAGCCACAGTTATTACCATGATTCGACTAGCAAACGGAAAAAGAAGTCAATATTTTCCCATGTAGCTTCGTTTTACTTTGATTTCTTCGACAGACAGTTCTTCAAACTTCAAACTGAAAATGTTCACGTTCCAAAGCAAACTCTCGCAGTCCGTCTGATTATTATTAATAAACCGTGTTATTCGTTAAACTAGTATTTTCCTCAGGAAATCCCGATGCATCTGTATCTCGTAAAACAGGATCTGTGATGTTAAAACAGCCAATACCCGTCCGCGCATCCTTCGAGCGTGTTTTATCAAGCGTTTCGTGCGCCGAGACACCGTAGAATCGGAATGGCTACGAGGAAGTCCTATTAAAGAATTCCACGGGGGTACGGTTCGTTCCACTTTCGTTTCCCGTTTGAAAAATGCATTCCCCGGCTCGTTTGGGCGCGTAGAAAGGACACATTGGTGTTTACGACTTTCCGCCTTGGATTCTATTGGATTTCCGCGCCCGTCGTTCGACCAAGCGTACCGTGAATTCCGTCGTGAACATTTCAAACGCTACGTTCGGTCGTGCCACGAAACAACCATTCGCATTTACAATCGGACAACATTCCCGGATCCCCTCAAGGAATTATCCCACCGGGATAAACAACGTCTGAATATTATCCATCTATCGTTGTTCCAACTCGCCACTTTGCGGATTCTCATCTTTGAGCGTAAATACTCTGCTGATTTCGTGCCGAGCCCCGACCTAGCTACGAGATGTTTACCATTTATTAAAGATTCTACAACACCCGCTTGGCGGCCCCGTTTCTCTCTCATTCATGTTGACGAAAGCAAGTTTTTTATCCGTCAACCTGGCCAAAGAGGGAGGGAGAGAGAAGGTAAATATGAAGCTTCTCGTAATACCCGGGCAAACGAAGCTTTAATGACGTTCGGAGGTAGTAAAGGGAATTTTAAATATTTGAATATTTTAAGAACGTTTAACTTCGCGGGTTGGGACCCGTGATTTTTGCCTTTCCTTTTACTTTTGAAACGACTCTGGGTGCAGCTGTTTCGTTAGGTATAAGAATATTGATAAAGGATAAGCAATATTTGCGTAATTCGGTTGCTGATCGTTGTTGGATTACAAGATCCATCAATTCCATGAAATAAGTAGCGGAAGGGGATAGACAACAATCTCTGATTAGTATTATATTAACAATATAGGGTAATTAGTTTCCATACGCCTTATTTTCGGCCTTGAATTTTGGTCCCCGTTAAAAAATTCTATAAGATAGTTGCACGAATGTTCGATTATCAGAACAATCTACCAATATAACAAAATATACTCTATAGCCTTTATTTTTCATTTCGATTTAACCGAAAACGTACATTTGCGTATATTTCCCTCATCCCGGAACAACGTCGAGATAAGCTAATATCCCGTCGTCAAATAATAAAATACACCGAGCTGATTTACATAATGTGCTTTTACACGCGCTCGTGATTTCGTTCGATGAAACTCGAACGCGTACACGCTCGTTTCGTCGATACAATTTTCATACATCGTTCACCATACGATGTTCGTTTTTCTTCGCGATTTCCCGTGTCCGTATTTCCATCCCTTTTGTCTCGTTGATTTATGGAATGACGCGAGCGTTCCAACAGGAAAGATCGAGCTAAAGTATCGGGTGTAAGCATCGTCGAATGATTCGTGCGGATCTCAATTCGTGGCCGGGAATTTCTTTCAGGGAACGTCGTTACGCTGTTGGAATCGAACGACGAGGAAAATATAGCCACGATCGGGAACCGTCAATTTATTTCGACGCTGTAACACCGGCTCGAGGATCGGAACGTAGCTTAGCAATTCTCGAATCGCGAGAAATGAGAAAGAGGATTGGTCGTCGAGGATTATTGGAAATACATGGGCTGTCGCGCGCAAACTGTTGAAAGTTTTCCTAGCTGGTACTCGTATTTTTGCCGAATCATATTATTTTATTGTATCTGTTGGCTGTAATTTTAAGTATCGAACGTTGGCGGAATGAAAATATACAATTATTACTCAGTAATCGTATCTTAAATTTCAAATCTTGCACTGAACGTATTTCCAATCGCGTAAATTTTGTCTAATTACAGCGAAGTAATGTTATCAAACTTAATTAGCCCTAACGTCGACAGGTAGTTCTAAATACTGTATCACTGATTACCTGTAAATATATGCAAGTAAATATATTGAAAAGGAATCGTTAGATATAAAAAGGGAACCACATGTTGCTACCTTAAAAAACAACAATTTATATAAACTGGAAACATTTTTGACGATACCAGTTTGACGATTTTCAACGCTTTGGAAATAAAATTTACGAAAAAATAACGCAACAGTTATTACTTCGATCGACAAAATTCACTATTTATTCTCAAAGGGATCATACTAGATTCCGTTTAAACGTGCACCATTTTCATACTAAAAATTCTGCCTGAGAACCGTGTAACGTTGTTATCGTTGTTTAGAAATTACCTCGAACGAATTGGATTAACCGAATGATTCCAAAACAAACAGGGGGGGGGGGGGGGGGGACAAAAAATATTGACAAAATATCGAGATCGATCGACATCAACGAGGGTGCGAAAGGAGGGGTGGTTATTCGCGCGTGGTGTTTCATCGAAAAGTGATAAATCGTCGGTCGTTAGCTGCGGCAAGATCGTTATCCGGACAGGTATTATATGGAACGAGATTTCATGAAAATCGAGTACACGAGCGGCGCTCGATCGAGCCGGTATTTATAACCTTTCGTCGGTACTTTTGTGTACGTTTTATATTGGACGCAGAAATTGGAAATCGGTATATCCGGTACGGGGGAGGCGCGTTCCCGAATTGGTTTCCCTTCGACAAACAATAAACGACACCTACGATTAGACGCGGGCAAAATGAAGCGGCTGAGATCGAGCGGTTCGGGGAAATTAAATCGGTTAAATTCGAGTAGAATTAAAACGGTCCACTATTTTACGTGCTCGTGATTAAACGTAGAGGAAGAACACGAAATTCGTTCCTGTACGTTTCGTTTGTAATTAGAACGCAAGTTTTATTTAAACAGTTCCGAGGGTTGCGAGTGCAGTTTGAACGAAATCATTGAATACTCGATTAAAGGGCAACGATGTGCGACGGTATTGTCGCTATAGTTTGCGGGAATATATACGTGCACGCTTCAAAGGGTTCCTATCAAACGTACGTTTTCATTTCCTCGTCCCATTTGTCGAATCCAACGGACAGTTTCCACCGCGTGTTTAATTTTTCTCCGTCGCAAACGATTCAAATTAAATCCACAAGCAATTTAATCGAACGGCAGTGGAGTAACCGCGACGTAAAACCGATATCGGTATCAAACTCTTTTAATTCGGTTCAATTCCGTCTGTTTATAAAGAAAAACTTAGACATAATAAATATTAGATTTATTAACCGTCGTATGATGAGCGAGGCTTTGGAAAATTAAAATTAGGTATACAAATTTTCAAATATAAAGGTCTTACAAAAGCCAATAATACGATAATACTAAGAAAATTTATGAAAAGTTATATATTAAAGAATAATAGTAGAAAATTTTGGAAGTGGAAATAAACTGTCTCCCTTTATGGTCTATGGACAAATTTCAATACTTCAAAAACCATCGTTCGCTATGTAACAACCTACGCAACGCAAGTAACATAAATAATAAATTATTATGGTAGCGAAAGATAGAAAAATTAAGGAAGGAGAAATCAGTGTTGTTTTTCACGATGGGATGACCGACACCATCCAATATTCCAAATCCTGTCAAAGGCTCGCAGTTCTAATTAGCGGATTAAATTCGTTTCCGAAATCCGGCCAATCGGAGCGAAATTCTGCCATAACCGAGGCCGTTGATTTTTTATTACGCGTCGACCTGGGGGGCGGCAACATTCGGCAGCGTTCAACCGAGGTCGCGGGTGAAATCGTTCGAAAGAATTTATTTCGCCGGCCTGGCTGGCCGTGTTCCGCGTTTATTCCTCTGCTATCGTGATAATCGTCGGTCTGTAATAACAATCGCCACGGCGGCTCCCAGCGACATTTTCGGTTATTCGCTGAATTTCCAGCATCGCCAGCTGCACCGTTCCCCTATCTCACCTAACGAAGGTGTGAACGTTCGCGTAAATAGAAGGATCGGACAATCGAAAGCAATTTTCCTCTTTGCGTCGAACGGGAGAAAAAAAGAAGCAAATATTTTCGACCCGTTTGTGACGGCGAATGTTGATAACGAAAATAAATTTGTTTATTGATTTTTGTTAGGGAAGCTTTTGACGTTCAGGAAGCCCAACTTTTTAAATTATACTAAAAAATTGAGACTTCTATTATAATATGACCTCCCTCTTTTAATCAGGACATTTGTAACACTAAACGTACCAAGCGGCGGCCAACTGACCCCTTTGTTTGCGGAAAATGTATAAAGGAGAAATCAGTCATATGTAAAATTGATTATTTTATTTATAAAAATAAAAATTTAGGGTTTGATTGTTGTATTAGAAATCAGAAGTTATGTTGCGAATTATTTCCTTTGATAAATAAAGAATTTCTTTCTAAAAAGCAACATTTATTTCAGGATCATTTTTATGCCAAATGACCCATTATGGTAAGAATAATATTGTTAACTTGATCCTGATTCACTGCCATAAAACTTAATAATACGACATCGTAAATGACTATATTCTAAAAAAAAATTGAGTAAGTACTTTAAAATAATGAATCGTACGAGTTGAGAACTGAGACCAAGTAGTACTGACCAAAATAAGTGAAAATAATCAACGAAAAGTCGTACCGAAAGTAATTTTCTCGCACTGTCATTAACCAGCGTTCGTCAAGAATGTCTGAATGAAGGAACGAATCGATTTCTCGCCCGTTTCATTTTTCACACCTAGACCCGGCTCGCAGAATAAACTGAGCAAGTGTCAGTCACAAAATGCGTCCCTGGTCGCACAATGCTCGCCATTTTGGCAAGTCACCGGTTTCAATCAACGCGGGACAAGCTTGGCTTCTCGTCGATCGTTGGCGTGCTCTGTGTCTTCGCAGGATGAATATAAAAAAAAAGTGAAGAAAAAAGATGGATAGAAGGAAATGGAGAAGGTGGACGAATCCATGAACAGCCGAAGGGTTATTCATCATTCGCGGGTGTCTGGGCGAGAAAAAAGTCGGTAGAATTTTCGGTCTGCCGTTCGTTTTCTCGTCGAAAACAACGATCCACGCCGGACTCCGGACAAATGGAACGAGAAATTTATGCTCCTTTTGTGCATGAAAACGCTTGCGTACCAGGAAGAAAAAGTATCATCCTTTGCCGATCGTACCAACGTGTATATTTCTCTCGACTTGATTTGTTGCGATTCGAGCAGCTATCTACGAATTTATCGACGTATCTCGTAATTTTAGATGTCTTTTTATATCGAGAAAAAGATTTGCCGAGAGAATTATGTTTGTTATCCACTTTACAAATTGGAACGAATATGATACTGGATGTCAAAGAATCTTCGGGATACCTAAAATATTTACGCCATTTTGAGTCTCAAATTCTGGATAAAGGTCGATTAACTTCTACTTCGTCATTATTTTACGTTTGAAAATGTTTATGTTCGGATTTCGTAACCGGAATTATCGCTGCAGCCGTCAGTATCAACTTCGTAGGTCGGCTGTCTGATCACACATTTACTTATACTACTTCCGAGTATCATTATTGATAAGAACCCCTGTATCTCATCGATATCCCATTTCTAATCCAATATATTGGACCGACGACTAACCTCTTCGTGTATTTGCAAACACAAAATTCAATAAACATTTATCAATGTTGCAAGAATTGTGAAAGGAACCGTGAATACGATCAACAGGCAATCGTACGTATCCAAAACATTATCAACGAAATAAAACAAAGTTCCACGATCGATTTTCTTTGAAAGTATTTTGCAACGGTAGAAAAAGCGAGCACCGCAACCAGGTAGAAATTATTTGCAAGTGCCTCGAGTAACGGAACGATAGAAACGGGGAAACAGCCTGGTCGAAGTGACGCGGGAGGGAAAAAGGTGAACAGGGGGCGAGAGGGAGAAGGTTGGACAGCGTTCGAAAGGAAAGGAAAAAACGTTTATCGAGCGTGAGCCACGTCGTATCCGGCCGTACTTTTCACCGGATTACCAGGTGCTCCGGAATCGGAGGTTGCTCGATTCGTTTCCGTACCTTTGGCTGGCCATTTCATCGGAAATAATTACCCCGTCTGTAATCGACGGTCGCCTGATCATCCTCGGTCGCTTAGCGAGAGGAATCTTTCTTCTTTCCTTTCAGTTTCTTTTTCTTTTTTTTTTCCACGAGGATAAGATCGAGCTTTCAGAGATGGAAATAATGCGACTTGGTGGAATCGTACACCCCAGGAACGGAATTGTTTTCACGACTAGAGCCGACCTCCACCCAGCCTGATTCTTGGCAAGCGTTGTTGATGAGGATGAACGATGAAATGGCTGGCCGTAGTTCGCTGGCCTGGCCCGTGCTATGGAGTCGTGTGGTTGATGAATTGGTGCTGGGCAAACCGCCCTCTGCCCTTACGACTCCGTCTCTATCCCTCTCTGCCCCCGTGTCCGTCTTTAACTAACCTTGCCCTTTCCATTGTCCATCGTCATCTTTTCTCTTCGCCTTCCCCTTTCAACCGATCGCTATTATATCTATTCTTTCTTCCATTATAATTCTTCCGGAAATTGTCGCCGGACCATCGTCCCGGACCTCCTTCTGTAATTGTTACCACCGTTTCTTTCGTTTCTTTTTGTCAATCACCCCTTTACACGAGGGTTGGTCAGGATGTCGTCGCATTCGTTCGCACGTTGGGTCATTGGTGTCGTGCAGCTTCGTTTCAGAACGATGTTGGCTTTAAAGATGAACAGGAGTATTTATTATTTATTCGTTCTATCGGAATATCGGATACGATATCATGGAAATTTGACACGAATTGTTAATCTTTTCGATCGTGCTACTTAGAATCCAAGTTTTTAGTATACTTTTTCTATGCAACTTAATTATTGAACCATTTCATGTTTAGAGTTACCAGAATGGCAATTCTCGTCGTTTTTAAATTCTTCTCGCTGGTGTGTTTCAATGAATTTACATCGAACATTGTGGTTACTGCCGTTTATACATCCCCTTATCCTAAGATATTTACGATCGCAGCCTTTTTTAACGGGACGCTTTCGAGGACACCGTGATATGGTTATTCTTTGGTGGAGAACGAGCCCGGGAAAGATTTAATAGCGTTTAATAATCGCTACTATACTCCTCCCGACACGGGGTAAATTAAGGGTTGCGAGACGTTGAACCGACAATGGATGGTTGTAAATTTTGATGGGTTGTCGTGCTCTGGATAAGTTCATTCAACGTGCACCACCTTTTGTGTACACGCTTTTGTTGTTTTTACGCTCGCAACGCTCGAATCCAGGGTCATTTTCTTCCGTCCATTGTTTCGCGGTTTTCATCAATTTCTAGCCTTCGCTGCAATTTCTATGTTACGCTCCTGTCGATGATACCGTGGATTCTTCGAGATAGTAATTAAAATTCGGATTGCGATACGTTAGTGTTTCAAATATTCTTGACAAGTCTGGGATGAAATGTTCTACCAATAAAATATGAGTTTCAAATTTCTTTAATATCAATTACCGTCGGTAATTACACAATTTGTTACTTCGAACAGTCAGTTAATTTCGTATGCCGTTCGTACCATTAATTAACCTTCTATCACACAGTATTTCGCTCCTTAACGGGTACCGTTTGTTTCGTATTTTGAAGAGGTCCGAAAGTTTTATATCCAGACTACAATTTCATTGAGATCTCGATAAAGAAAAAGTACCGAGACAGGTAGAAGGATCTCGTATACATGATGTATTGCAGGGCTCCATCGCATAGAAAGTTCACCAAAGTTTCATTCGTTTCTCATTAAAACTTGTCCATTCACCGATGAAAATTGAAATTTCCCCTAGTAATTTGCCAAACAGTATTTTTCTCGCCCGTCACGACGAACAACGATAATTTATACCTTAACCCACCTTTTCACTTCCACGGACGTACACTTGGAACTTTGTACAACAGGTGAATACCAATTGGTCCGGATAATGTGCCACGGTGGATTGAACAGTCGCGTTTAATCGAATCGAAACGTTTCGTCGTCATAATCACCCCCCTTTACTCCTCCACCCCTGTAGCCTCTGTGGCAACAATGTTTTTATATCTCGTCGATGACTAACGAACGATATTTCCCCGGGAAAATGCAATTGTTGCGAGAACTCGTTCGATGCTTTAATTAATCTTCAACGACGCACTGCAACGCGAGCAGGCTTATAAATAACGGAAGTGCGGCTCGCCGATGGTTTCCAGTCATTTTCGGACTGTGACCGTATACGAGCAGTCTGTTTCGATTCTTCTCACGCCGATAGCTATTGAAGGATTCTTCGCGGTTAGCCTTTTTCGAAAGTTACCGCGAAAGATTTTTGAAACAACGTAAAGGAACGTTGTTTTAAGATGCAAGTTCGGAGACGACAAAATTAAATTTTCCAGAATTAACGAGCCGTTTCTTTCTTTTTTAACTGACTTCGAAAAGAAGGAGGTTACTCAATTCGATTAGTATATATATATATCTTTTTATCCGAAAGTTGGAGATACGGTTTTGAAATTTTTATGATTAATTCATGCTTTTCGTAAGGTGCTGATCAATCTGCCCGCCATTTGTAGTCATCTCAACCTACTTATAATATTGTATCAATTGTCATTCTTTATTCTTCTTTTTTTTTTTTACTTTGCGATATAAATTTTCGTTTACCGACCAATCCAGTTCGGCTGACCGATTGAATTTAATTGAATTTTCAACAACGCCATTTCGGTATTCGATCCTCGCAAACGCAGCTTTCAAAAAATACGATCAAAAGGTGGAACGATCAAAAAGAGTTATCATAAAATGTCAAACGCATCGAATCATATTTTTCCGTTCCTTTTTTTCTTTTTTTTTTCTTTTTATTTTCGCCATTGCTGATCGGCATCGTTCAATTTGTTTAACGGGGAAATAACAACGCAATTGTGTGCCGTATTTGAAAACGAGCCTGCAAATTGAGCAACGGCTTTCGTTGTTCCGTTTTTATTATTCGAGAACCCTCCCACGCAGAACGACGGCATCCTGAATGATCGTCGAACGTGGCGGCAGAATTTATTTAATTTTTTCGAGAATGGTCGTTTAACGAGAAATCATAGGTTTTCGTTTTACACGGTCCTGTTCATCGTTTCAACGGTAAAATAATTCTGGCGAACAGCAGCCCTTTTGATTTTTTTCAAAAGAAATATATCGAAAATTTTTATTCAGATTGAATTTCTTTTTTTGTTTTTAATTTTACGTCGCGCTGCAATACTGTTGCAGCTGCTTTGGTCTTATTGAAACCGAAATAGGAAGTTTTTGGGGTTTTATGGTGTCAAGACTGTAAACAGTGGATTAATTTCATGTCACGCGTGTAAATTTCAACGACAGTGACGTATCCTGAATCTGCGACAAGGGGACCTGCTTGTCCTAAGAGCAATTTTGTCGTAAACACCGACGTTTGACGATGCGCCAGCTTCGGTGAAACTTTTTCAGCCGACCGAGTTCTTGCTTGTAAAACGTCGAAGGAACGGTTGTCGACTCGAGGGAAAAGCTTATGTCAGGACGTTATCGCCGTGAAATCTTCGAAAAGTTGCGTATCGTTAAAACGTAAATGGGACCATTTCAAAACGACTATTAACGCTTATAGCGATAACCGTGAAATCTTAAAAAAATATGGATTGTAAAATTTGTAGCAATTTCGACTACGAGATTACTTAGTTCCTTCTCTCCGGCTGGAAATAAATTTCTTTCCGCCGAAATTAGGAAAAGATATTCTATATATTTTTAAAGACATAAAAATTTCGGGATACCATATTTCTGACAACTTTAAAACTTCCAAATAATATTCCCAGAAATTTAGAAGCTTAAAAACATATTTTTAACATTCTTGTTAATGGGAGTTTCCATAAATTTCATCCAATCACTTTCATAATAAATTCTACCAACAGAGATGTACCCCAACGTCGTTTAAATGACGTACGAACGGTTGGACGGTATTCTCTTAGAACCACCAGTATGGTTGGTCGTCCATTAGCAAAGTGGTGTCAATAAAACGGAAGGACACGGGGAATCCGGTTATACGTTTCGATTTACTGGCTCCCTATCGATGGAGACAAACGCGTCTCGATACAATTTATCGTCAGTACGTGTTTCTACGCTTTCGTAGCGAACAGAAATTTGCAGCTACGTACAATATCTGTAGGAAACGTTAAGCACGTAAACTGAATAAATCTTCGGGTTTGATACTTCGGGACGACACTTGATACTTAAGCGGAAACCGTCTCGTTCGAAGTTCCATCTTCATCGGTTTTGGATGTCGCGAGAGCGAACTAGAATAATTATTAGAATCTTTCCGAGAGTTCTACTCCGTTTCATTGGCACAGCTTGAAGAGGTTCCCGCGAAGTTCTTGTTACCGATCCAGTTACAGGGAAATTGGAATTTCTTGAAACGGATCTTTGCGACAAATGAAATTTAACTTGGACGATCCGGTTATAAACATGGCTGTATCTGGAACGAACATGTCTCGAGCACTGATCGTGCACCAGTGTTCTGCTTGAATCAAATTAGAAGAATCTTATAACAGAAACGAGTGGCAGAAGGATTACAATTTGAGTTTTGTCGAAGCGTAAGAGCTCGGTTAATTCGTTTCGTTCATTCGTGCTATTTGGAGATAAAAATTTATTGTCTCGTGATGTATAGAAACCGTGTTACAAAAAAAAAAAGGAAGAAACAAAAATTAATATACGTGTCGAATTGAGTAACCTCCTTTTCGAAGTCGGTTAAGAATATCGAATTATTTTTGCAGGCTGTTATATATCGGGATCGTATTATAAGAAGGTCGAGTTTATCCTATTCTAACTCTGATTAAAATTAAGGAAGGAAAGATGAAGCAAATGTTGTGCACAGTAGCACAAACGATCGTCGTTAACCTACTTCAAGTATCAAAATATTTATTCAACGTCCATTACACGAACCGTAAATAAAATGTGGTGGTGTGTTGTTTGCGGTTCACCATGCGAAGTCTGTTTACCGACGAATCAAACTAGAAATTAGGACAACAATTCGCGCGTTCGCGCATTGTTCGAGGATTCCGGCTCGCGTGAAGTTCGCCGTACATATATGTACGTCCGCGACGTTCATTACACGATCCCTTCTGGTGTTTGTCACGATGACACATTGTGAGAAGTTCTGACAAAATACTACCCGTCTTCCCTCCCGAGCACAACCACCACCGTCACCGCGTTTCGGCTCTCCCGTAGCCGTCAAAAGCAACCCCTTCGAGATTCAACGCCCGCGACAGCGAAACGTTTCGTCTGAATTTCCCAACGTTGATTAAAGACTTCTCTCTATTTAATGTAATTTGGTAGTTTCGCGTTTCGACGACGACGCTGTAGACGACGTAGACTTTGATACGTTGCCGTTCGTCTGCTTCCCTGTCATTTGTTAGTTTTGTCAAGACGCCTGTTATTTGTCAGCTTTTCGCAATACGACCACCGAGCGAAGAACGATCGAACGACCATGAGCTTGTGATTACAGAAAGGTCTCGGTGTCCGGTACAAGATCGTGGAAATCTTTTAGTTTCAAAGATTGGAATTCGGAATTTGGAGCTTCTTGCATCAATGTTCAAGTTGGGTAGCACTGGAAATTCTTATCAAAGTTACGCGTCAAAGTCACGGATACGCGACAGTGGCCCCCAGGGTACTAAATTAACACCTATACAGGGTGTTAAAAAAAAACATTCAATATTTATATGGTATATAGGACGCACAGTACCGAGTAAAAAAGTCTGAGTAAACATAGGTCGAAAGGTGAACCGTTTCTGAGATATAAATATTTTTGTTTGCTAGCATCATGATTGAATTACGTAACCGAATTCACCATGCTTGTCAAGTAATTCGTCAGAGATGTGGAATTTTCAAAAGAGACTCTGTAAGAAGAAGATGCCAAACGTGTGTAGAAATGGAAGGAGGACACATGAGAAAAATCTTCAGTAAATATCGAAAGTCCAGTATTAAGTTAATGATGATACTAGCCACCCAAATAAATGGCTGGCTCGATTAAACGGTAGCCAAAATAAGCGGAATCTACTGTAATTACCGCACGAAGCAAATTTCACGGCAAACACGTGCGCGCGAACAGAACGCGTCGGAAACAATTGCTAAAACTTGTAGAACAGCTCAGGTACGCCCAGCACCTGTTCAAAAACAAGCTTGCATACGATTTGTTGAAAGTTTCGTGATACGCGAGATGGTCGGACACCGTCGGTCTGTTCATGTTAAATGCATACGTTTCCTTCAGGACCGGGTCGTTTAAAAATGTCCAAAGCGTACGCGTTGCGACACGGTGTCCGGCATCGTCGCTTCAAAGGACGGTGGCTCTGGCGTGGGTGTGCGGGGGGTTGTAACCAGGAGGCAAACTGCATCTCAATGTGACTCGCATTATCAACGGCTGATAGGTCGGCAGGTGTAAAAGAAAATTGAGGCTGAGCGTGTTAACGACACGAAGCCGAGCCTTTGATTTTCACGCGGACACATGGATGCACAGAGGCGTCGTCGTTCGCCGTCCTTTGCAGCCGCGCTCCTCTCCTCTTCCCGCCGTTCCCGCCACCACTCACTTACGCTTTTTCTTTCTTTTCTGCTCGCGGATTAACCGGCGCGAGTAATCACGTTAACGGTATATCGAATTTAGCGCGGAAACGCACGGTCCGCTCGTGTTTCCGTCGCGATAATGGCCTCCGACTTACCATCCCTCTTGTCAACGACCACCGTGGAATTCCACCAATCGATCGGCCGCGAACAACGTCGAAAACCACACCATGTACGTAACAAACAAACAAAAAACAAAAAATGAATAAATAAATAAAACGAGCTTTGATCATCGGTGTAGCCAGGACACGAGGGCTGAAATATTCACGCGGATGAGAGACACATCGATATTCATTGTCCGGTCCCGTCATTTTCAGTTTTATATTTCGGCTTTTTCGCACCCGCCGCGCCGATTTATGGCGGCGCCTGTCCTCGCGCGCTCACACGCCCGCCAAACAAAAACCCTACGATATCCGCCAGGGGAGGAACGGGGTCGTCTGTTCGATGAACTTTGATCAACAGACATATTTCAACCCTTGTACCAGGATTTTTTTTAACATTTAGTAAGATGTATTTAGAAGTTTCGTGTTTGTTTTTTTAAATTTTCTGAAATGTGTTTATGGGTTTCTTGAATTTCGAGGTTTAAATCAATCCCTTGGAGTCTGTGTGCGTAATGTTTATGGTAACAAAGTGATCTATGGTTCAGCAGTTTCAAAAAACCCTTACTAGGATTTTCACTGGTCTGCAATATTCCCATAAAAGAAGATAATAAAGTGGAAAACACGAGGAGTTCTTGTGTCCTGTACAAGCAAGATAAACGCAGTAAAAACTTACCGACAGTTGAGCGAGGTGCTCAAAATCACATAATTTTCCAAATGAAAAAGTTTCCCTCTGAGGTAAAAGGAAAAGGATCCATATATCCTGATGCAACGAGCAACTTTAAAAGTTTCAGCCTCTTCAGTACTCCATCACATATACGCGCTGTTTATCTTCAAATTCTACGTTTGAACCTGAGCACTCGCAGTACTTTTCTGTGTTATTTTTCAAACTCGCAGTTTTCAAGAATTAATATCGAATTCGAAGGCATTTATACAAAATTTGATTAACATATTATTTAAAGACCCGGCTTTGCTAAATTTTCAAAATTCACAATTCCTAAGATAACTATTATCGGCGAACTCATTACAAGTAAAATAATATTTCTTTCGTGAGTAGTTTCTGGGCATCAAAGGGTTCTTATTATATTATTTGATCGAAGTAGAAAGTCAAAAGGTAAATTCATGAAATTCTTCCATTTTGCTTTGCTTCCATTTGAGAACTACTCATTTTGCATCGTGCGCTATAGAAATTCCCAAGCATAATTGCCCCGGTAAATCGTGTTTCGAGGTAAAAAGAATTTTAATATTACGAGTACCATTAATTCCGTGTAACACGCAGCTATCAAAGCGTTAATGATCCAAACACGGTTCCATCCGCTGCGGCTACGATCGCTGGTTCAAACAGTTTTTATACCCAGCTAATCACACACGAGGTTCCAAAGTAGATCGAGTTATAACGCGTGCTTTCAATCGACGCGCCGAATCGAGTCGAACAAAATGTGCACGTACTCGACGGTCGGCGAAATGGCGTGTTCGAAAAGGGGTTTCAAGAAAAGGGGTGAGGTTGCGCGTCCGGTCGTTCAGCCAGGACTCGAATGGCGAACAGAAAAGGATGCTCGTTCGAATCACTTTTGCGACGTACGCGACGCCGAAGGAAATAGCAGGGGCGCGGTGAGGTACGTGCTGGTTCCTGCATAAAATACTTTTCCCGTTTAATCGAGCCATCGTCGAAGTCACGTAGACGGTGCCGACGCTGCAGAACAGATCGTTTATTGCGATTTCCGAGCTTCCCGGCCGGTTATACGACCGCGTTAAGTCATCGTCTTCAATTAAGGGTAATCGGTAAATTGCTCTGGCCTGTGTGCCACCCTCTGCGAGACACACCCCTTTACCCGGCCGAAACAAAGTCGCGACACACCCTCGACAAACGGACCCACGCCCGCCTCCAAGATACGGCACGAATTCGACTTTTGCTGTCGTCGACGTTTGCATGTATTACGGTTATCTCGACATCGGCTTGTCGCGATGATTCAACGTTGAATGCGTTCAACAGCGGCCCCGGATAAAAAAGAGCGTAGTCGTCCATTGACGTGACCCGGGAAGGGTGGCCGTGGAACGCGACAGAATTTCGCAACGATTTGCCGACGCGTCGACAGAAATTCTTGCGCATCGATGTGCATGCGAAAAGAGGTACGAAAGATATTTGATAAATTCTAGAAGTTGGGGACAATTTTTTATTTACAATTATATTCGTGAGAAATTGTGTGAGATGGGGTAGATTTTGGTTGGGTCGAAATTTAATTTGTTCGAGGTTACGAACGAGGCACTTTACTTTATGTAAAAAAGAAGAATCTTTCGTAAGAGTTTCCATTCGAAGGGAAAAGAAATATTTTTGTTTCGTGATCAATATTGTCTATTTTCTACCTTTGCCCTGTTTTCTATTCAGAGTTATCTATTGAAAAATATATTAAGTCATCGAGTTAAGTTTATCGATCGACAGCCTGTATAGTTTCATTCTTTTCAAATTTTGCTAGACGAATCTTTCGATAAGGTACATTGAATTGACTTTGTTTATCTCATTCTTTTATTTGCCGTCGATTACACCCGATGAAATCGACGTTACGTTCCAACAACATCGTGCCCACCCCCTGAGAGACGAGGCGTGCTCGTCTCTTTGATGTTGGCGGAATTGATCGAAAGACGCTTTTACACTCACCTTCATTCCAGTCAGCGATAACTTGCCCTCGCTGACACCCCGAGGGCTTTCGATCTTGTTCATCCACTTTCGCATCTTTCGTTTACTCGTCCTGCGATCAGTCGCGGTGAGATTCAGGTTACCAAAAAATACGCGGATCTACAGGTTGTCCTGTAATTCGCGATTCGATGATCAAAGGAACGCTCATCAGACAATATGACAATATGTTTCGATAAAAATAACTTTCTTAAGGATGCAACGACAGAGGGTAGTTTTCACAGTTTACTCTTAGCAAGTGGAAACTAAAAACGTGACCCAGTTAATTAGCATTTCAAGCGAGGAAGTTGAAGTTCGTGTTATCACAAAGTATGGAAATGTTCCCATTCACGGTCGCGCGTTTACATAAATTCTGAAAATAATTATACGAAGTACGCGGTTAAAGTAATTTTCCCTACAATTCTATTTATTCTTCGAAGTCGTTCTTTTCTTGACAGAATCTGAACCACTTGTCTTCGCGCTCTGAAAAGAAAACTTCGTCTTCGCACCGATAACCTTTCCTCGCGAGCGTGTTTAATTTGTTTCACGACGGTGCAGAACAATCTGCAACGAGTAATCAGCCGCCGGGAAGAAGTGCTTCTCGTGGAAGGTAGAATTTGGTTTATTAATATGATGAATGACAACGGGGCCAAAGTTCCACGGGACCTGGCGCTGTCTCTGAGCAGCAATATTCCGTGAAGCACGCGTTGGTGTCCGTATTCTCCGACGAATACAAATCGTTACTATCCGCCTCGATTCTGTTCTCCCTTGGAAGCCGTTTTCGCGCGCCGTTCGCGTACAATGGAAAATGAAACCAGATCTCGTACACCTACGGCCCTGTCGCGACACGGTGCAAGATTTATCGCGTACTCCTCTCTCAGCAACGATGGCAAATTGTTGGTGTCCTTGTTCCATGAAATTTTTGTTAATACGAAGCAAATGCACACGCGTAAGACCAGCAGTGGCTCGTTTGTAATTAGATCAGATCAGACCAACTTCGGAACAATTTTCATGACATAAAAGTATTAAGAAATGCAACTTATGGTACGCCAATTTAAAGTTTCAAGTGTAAAGAAAATGGCTATATTAGCGGTTCATTGATTATGGAAATACAAAATGGTAGTTCCCTCATTAGAGTACAACTATTATGATATACCAATATTAGGTTGCTGTATATCACGCGATCAACTTCAAAACAACTTTCATGACATAAAATTATTGCCAAATGACACTTACAGTTCATCAATTTAAAGCTTAAAGATCGATTAAAACGACTACCAAAACTCTGGATCAATATTTTCCGTACAAAATGACTGGTTCTTCATTGAAGTATAAACGAACATCTAATAACTTCTTATTATTTTCTATCCGATATTAATTTAACTTATTCAAACGTTTGTAATGACAGTAATTGAACAAAGACAGTTTCTTCGTGATTCAGGATGATAATAAAAAATAAAAGCTAATTAGAATCGATGGTGCAAGTGTTGGTTGAATTAGTGATAAGGAGTATGCAGCCGAATACCGTTCAGGAATCTATATTCCGAATAGTGCTATCGATTATTATCACTTCCCATTACCATCTAGCGTGCGTCTGAAACCTAAACGGAGGCCGTTCAGCCTTGATGGCTTACCGATCGCGTTACTACTTCGACTAGGTGTCTATACAGCCTCCATTATACCCTATTCGTATTGGCAATTAGTGGCCATTAAATTCGAAGCCGCAAACGGGATCGTTATCTTCTCCGGTTAATCGTTGATTACAAGCTTGTTTGTTTTATCGCCGTTGAAACGCGATACGCTAATAAAATTGATCGAAACCGATGCGATTATTCGTGACACACAGTCGTCTGGTACCCATTATACGGGCAAACGTTCTCACGTCGTCTTGTGAACGTTCAAAACTGGCTGCTCGTTTTTCATGAATTTCTCTTTCTTTTTACGAACCCCTGCATTCGGCGTGTTCGAGTTTAAAAGCTTCAAAAGTTGCTGGTAAAAAATTGCGACGAGGAATTTCATTTTCGACAAATGGGCGGGCATTCCTCGTGAAAACACGAGCACAGAAACAAACCGTGTTTGAAAATGAAAACGCGTGCCGCGAGGAATATGAAGTAAAAGTGGTCCAGGTTGATTTTGTGCGATTTAAAATACGACATCTCCAGAAGTATTTCGAGTAACATATTATCGGCGAGGGTATCAAAATTGAATTTATCTTAGCGTGAATAAACGCGAACAGCTTGATCTCGGGAACTTGGCTCTCGTGAAAAAAGGGAAGAAAAATATAGTCGCTCGGGGTAGGTATAACTGCTGAGGGGAGAGGGTTGAAAGGTTAAGTGCCCTGTTAGCAGCGCGAACTGGAAAGTTTCGTTAAAAATGTAAGTCTCATTAAGGCTCCTCGTGTCCATTCTGCGAGCAGCAAGCTCGCGGAATAGTCTCGCTGGCGAAAGAGATACGCGAGATGGAGCAGGATAAACGATTCGGTTAAATATCTAATAACCTCGTTATCCTGCGATTCGTCACCAGGCAATTTGCTCGGCAAAAATGATGGCAAGAAGAGCAGCTAGCTGCGAGCGCGGAGGTAAACACGTTGTTTTTCGAGGAATCGGCTTACGATGGACAAACGGGACCGGGTCCACCGAGAGACGAGCAAACAAATTACTCTTCCTGTCGACATTTCTCTCGTACTCGCCGAATTTCATCGATCTTCCTCGAAGACGACAACGGATTAGCGAGCATCAGAGACGTGTTCGAAGCTATATCGGTTTCGAAGCAATCGATCAAACAATCCGACTCCTTGGTTCATGATTTTCCTGACCGCAATGCTCCAGGACGTTTGTGCCCTCTTGGAAGCGATGCCTGTTAGAATCTTTTTTAGTTTTTGAAATCTGGAAGATTTTCCAAGGATTGCGATTTTGTCATTTCTTTATTCGAGTATTCAGAGTGCCTTATAGATAACATTTAAGCAAAGTATTTCATGAAAATAAAAATAACCTATTATACGATAGAAGGTTCATAAAGGTTTTACTTAACACATTGAGTGGCACAGTGAAAACGGATGTACGTAGTCAGACACGATAAAATTCTAATTATTAAGAATGCAGTCGATGAATTTTCAAATTTAACCTTTCAATTCGATAGCCAGCATTATTGGCCTAATATTAGTTCTTTTTGTTAATTATTTGATTTTAAAAAGTTTCAGGTGTCAGTCACCGGTGACTGTCGTGGCGCTTAACGTGTTAAAAATTATATACTGGATGTATGAAGTATTATAATAAAACTATAGTGATTGGACTGTGGATATTTTAATTTCTTGGTTCATTAAGATAGGATTTTCAGACTTTGTATCTGTTCAAAATTGAATAGATCAAAATATCTACTATCATTGTACAACACCAATCGCAATTGTTTCCATAGAATTCCATCGTAGAATCGGTTGAAATCAATAATAAAGCAAGTAGAGGAAGAATCTATTTGCCAGACTGAGAAAAATAGATGTCACAGGGCGTAAGTTTCCTGGCAGCGATATTAAACGCGGTGACGATAAATCACTTGGTCCGAGGATTGAACTGAAAAGCCGGCACGGCGGTTCGCGGCTAGATTTACACGGCGATTGGTAGCGGTGCGATTTAGATTTTTATGCCGCGTTCAACCCCTCGCGAGCGCAAGAATTAGAGGGCATTAGGCCTCGCCGTGCCTCCGCTCGCCGATTTTAATCTGTTCGAGCATGCTAGAAAGCGTGGTCGGCGATTATCGCGACGCGTGTTACGCGTACGTTTTAATCGCGTGCGCGCATTCGTCGATGTCGTTGGCTCGCGTATCTCGTTCGACCGTTAAAAGAACAGCGTTCGAGCTGCGTGACAATATGATAACAACTGCTCGATATCCCTTTATTTGTGCTGAAATTTTCGCCTATCAAGATCATACGTTTTCGCGAAACCCTTTGAAACCGTGAGTTGATCAAATATTATTTTTGCTAGAAAGTTTTTACTCACCGTTCTACAATTTTATACGTAGGTTGGGTAAATTTTAGAACGAGTTGAATTTGATAACAAAATTATATGAGAATTTGACGAAGTTAAAAATTTTCTTTAGAAAAGAGTTCTTTTCTGGTCGATGAGCAACGAAAAGTTGATCAATCGATGAACATCGTTGAACGGATCTGACGATGCACGAGCGTTTGGAAATTTTCGAGAAGCAAGAGAACAATCGGTAATTAATGGTGTAACAAGTTCGTCAAGAAAATTGGATTTATTATCGTGACGATAACGTGGAGGGACTGGCGCACGATGTTATGCCATCGGCGAACGTAGATAATATAATTAGAGGAGTTTCAGCAGCTAATTATGTTGCTCGGCTATTTACATAATTAATTAGTAGCACGGTACAATGAACTCCTGTAACTGGTGGGAAACACGTCGATATATTCCTGCTTACGTTACACGGTATACATGCTGAAGCGTATTGTCTTCTGCTAGCAGTAGAATCAATGAAATCATCGACGCACCAGGTCATCATCAGTATCTCCCTTATCTCTGTTCTCAGAGAGAAAATTTCAGAAGATGTATTGCTTACGGTGGATCGTTGATGCTGGTAACTGGAATTTTGTAAAAAAAAAAGAAAAAAGAATAGAAAGGGGTTGAAGATACGTGCAACTCTGTGCTTTGAAAGTGGAAAAAACTGTTGGAAAAAACTGGCCGTGTTTTAGCAGGTAGGTACTGATATCACGACACGCGTTCATTAAAAGTTTTCTGCCCAGTCGAATGAGTGCCACGAGCCGCGGAACTTTGTAACTTTTTATTTTTGAGCAACTCTTAATAAGTACAGAGCATGAAATCGAGAAACAAGGTGTGCTTCAATATCAATTCATCACTTTAACGTACTTCAATTTTTTGCTGTTTAAAATAGAGTAAATTGGAAGGTTAAATTATTATACTGGCAACCAAGTTTGCTATCTTTTCTTGCGTTTTGCTTGAAAATGTATTGAATTCTACTCCAGGCGAATCGAAGGATGATAATTATAAATTATCTTACGCTTACTTTGAGTTAACTAGTCTATAGAAATATAATGTGATGGTCGCGAATTTATGTATCAACTTAATCCAAAATAATCTGTGTTATACCTTTGAATGTCGCGATAGAAAAAGTCCGACAAGTTTCAAACAAGCTATCCTAATTTTGAATTATTATTCAGTATTATTAACCCGATATTAAAGCTATTCATAATCCCTAAATAAATAAAATCGATGTCATCAGATCGAAAAACCTCAGAAGTTAAATTTAAAATCAGAAACCCGATTCCATAATTATTTATTTCAGCTTTACACTTAAAAGCAACTCGGTCAAGATAAATCGGCAAACTTTTATCATAATCCAGTTTTACAGCGCTCCGTTGCCAGCAACAGCGTGACACTAACTTTTAAAAAATTCAACATAAACCTCCCTCGTTATTTTCTGATCTAACAATAAGTCTGGCGCGGGCACACGTTACAATCCGTTCTGTACAGAAATCCAAAGATACACAATCTGCTTTTGCCACGCAACTCGTGCAACTCTGGACGGAAACTCGGGGGGTACACAATCCTCTTTTGCCACGCAACCTATGGGGAAAGGATCGATCAGCCAGGTCTGACCGATGAATAATTACACCATCGACGGCCACGTGAATTCTCCTCGACGCTCGGTACCCATGAAATATGCGCATCTTTAACGATACTCGCGTGTAAAGCGGAAGACACTCTTGCCACCCGATTTTCCAGGCTTCCAGTTTCACTTTTTCGTGGTTTCGCGGTGACTGTGCAAAAGAAAAAAAATCGCCGCCACGTTGCTCGCAACTTGGATCATATCGCGTGATTTCTTGTTTCCTTTTTCCACGGGGTTGCAAGGGGATGATCCCTGCCACTTATGAAATGACACGAAAGGATTATAGTGTTGCATTGAGGGATCAAATTCACCAAGGGTTTAGAAACTATTTTATGGTTTTCAATCATTCCTCGAAGCAGGATCAAAAAATTGTTTTTGATAGAATTGTTTTACTACGCCACTGAAGAAAAATGTAAAATTAAACTGCATACTTTAGAATTTAGAGTAAATGTTGATTTGGTATTCCGCTTTTGGAGTCATTCATTTGATTATTACTATGATTTTCGAGTTTCGATAGGGGGAAGTACAGTAATTCCTCATCGTAATCCTCGACTGAACGTCATTACGATAACGGATATGAAATACACGCGATCCACGTGACAACGTTCTTAACGTTCATCGCTAATCACACGTTCCACATCCACGTTAATTAGCCCGGTATTCGAGCGTCGTTCGATCGTGCCTGCTGTCGGTTTTCCTTCATTAACGTCGTTAAATTAATTCCGTTAAATCCGATCAAATTACAACGCGTTCGCGGGAGATGAAAGCGTGGAATATCATCGAATCAAACGTCGAACGAGGTCAACCGTCCGGAGAAAAACGTAGTCGAGGATGGGTAGAAGATTCACGATAGAAGAAAAGAGGAGAAGTAGGAGAATAACATCGAGTCTGATGTTAGGTTAGCGTTGCGCGAAGTCGATTCTTAGGTGAACGTAAGGACGACTTGGTCCGGTGCTCGACGAGAACAAAGCTCGCAATTTCGTTCTTCTACAACCTTCTGTCCCGCCATTATCCACCGTCGCACCACATTTCCGTCTCTATTTCGAGAAAATAAGGTGCTCGAGTTCGTTCAACGAAAGACCGTTTTCAGATACGAAGCAGAACTCCTTCCTAACAGGTCTACATACTGGGTCAGGGATGGAGAAGCGAATAGGTCTGATTGGTTGTAGTACGATAGACTATTTGTTTACGATTGACCCACCATCCACCATTCGACGGCTAATATTTGGGACGCATCATCCAAAGATTCAGAAACCTGTGTCGTATCCCAAGCGTCAAGCACGGGATCATAGAAAAGAAACAAAGCCCTCCTTTGACGATGCATCTGTCTGTAATATGCAAGAAACTATATGTATAAATCACGACCCGTACGCGGTGAAATATTTCAATTTCAACATTGTTGCGTCCCCATTTTCTATGTGCGATCGAATCGCAGAACCTCGACAGGATAGCCGGTTGGTTGGTTCCTCTGGTTGTTTCGATATCCCGGCATTCGTCTGACGGTCTGCCATTGTCTTTGAAGCAAGAGAAGAATCATGAAGGGATCACTTTATGAAGGGATTCATAACTTGCCGTCTACTTCTCTAATGACTTCTTCCTACCGGAAACAGTTTCGTTATTATTTTTAATGTTGATACGTTCACAGTCTGCGAACAGGACTCGTTCGTTATACCGGTTCCCGAGGGTTAAGTGTTCGCCGGTCTTGCATCGTTTTCGTATCGTGCTTCGTTATTTCTGAGGCTTAATTTTCAGCTTCCCACGTATCGACCTGTTAGCGTTTTTCTCGACGATGTTGAAGTCGTAATAGGAAGCCTCGTAAACCCGGCCAGTTTTATTAAAATGCCTGACGGTTATCACCGGATGGGTGAAAGTGCAAGCTCGGGATAACGAGAAGTTGCATGGTAGGAAAAATAAATTACACGCGTGCATGCGAGCCGCGAGATAACGCGATTAAATCGAAGCGTGTGACAGCGAGCCCACAAAAAGATACGCATCGGATAACGGCCGCAACGATAAGCACACCGTTTTCGTGTTAATCTTTCTCCGGGCTGGAAATCCGTACGATTAGAAACCCGGTAGTCCTCATTTTGCAGAAACGATTTCTAAATCTGGAGTAATATCCTTATTTTGAATGAAATAACACCTTGACTGTTACGCTAAAGGCGCTGAAAACTTTATCTGTTATTATTACAATTCTTTGTAATTTCCATTATTCAAAATTTGGAGTACCTGATACGACGATTTCTAATTAAGTAATTTGGAAGGATATTAACACTAGAACTACCGACGTTCAATGCACCCATACTTTTAAATTGAACCTAAAATAGAAAGTAAAATAAATAAAGGATGAAACAAATAAGAAATCTGAAGCAAGTCATTTTCACCCCTTTCGTAGTTCTAGTGTTAATATCGTAGTGTTAATAATTTCTATGGAAATTCAAGTGTCACCCGAATATGGGTGACGCGGCAGGCAACGTGATAACTTGTACCTTGACGGCTACCAAATTTCGTTATTATGTAATACAAGAAATATAAAATTTTCAACAAATATTCCATTACAGAAAGTTGTCAAATTCTGTCTTCTAATCGAAGACGTGTCGTCGATAAACATCACGGGTTACCATTGACCCAGGCGCAGCTCAGAACGCGTTAATTGCGTTCGCTCAAACGAGTCACATCGAACAAAGTTACGTGGTCTGGACGAAATTCTCTCGGTAGCAAGTTGTTCGATCTTTCTTGCGAACGAGATCCCAATTCCGATAGGCAACTTGTAATTACTCCGTACAGATGGCATCGGTGAGTTACAAGACCACAAGACTGTCCTGAAGTTCGGTGAAATTATTGGGCGAACGCCAGTCCAATAAATTTATTGTCCAGGGCGTTAATAAATTTTGTGAAACGTTCAACTATTCTCGCCTCGTAATCCGGTTGAATGGATTCATTTTTCGAATTAAATTTCCTCCCAAAGAAAAGTACTTAAATCTTAACACATTCACCAATGTTCTTCATCTTATTTCTATTTATTCTATTTATTCTATTATGTGCTTATTACAATTTAAAAATTGCTAACTTTGTCGGGTACATTATATAGAAGTTCGCAAACATTATTTAACACGACAACGATTTAAAATTTCAAGAACCACTAATTACGTAAAATACATGGTCCGCAAAGGGTTAACCGCGAGCAGTTTCAACGATCGTGGGGAATGCGATTGAAAACAAATTCTACGCCCTCTTCGGTTAAACCATCCGGCTAAATATTTAGCCGTTTCGGGCTACGTGGATCGGTAATTAACGAGGACTCACGTTGGTATGTCGAATTCTCGTATTATCATCGATTCTCAGCCCCCGTTTGTGTCTATGAAGGCTCAGCGAAATCGCGTGCGAGCTAGGTACGCGTAATAATCGATAATTAGACCTCTTCCATCCGTCTGGTCTCCAGGTTCGACTGAAGGATGTCCATTTGGGAAACGCGATAGCACCGCCATCCCTATTATTATCAGCGATAATCCCTAAATAACATCCCCGGATCCCTAGTATTCGTGTACTCGCGTTATTGGAATTTCTACGGTATTATTCGACGTTGTACGCAATTACCGCGTTCGCATGGTTTTCTCTGGTTTTCTTCGCTCGCCTCGTCGATCATTTCTGATCCTGATCTACCTTCGTCAGCCTCTAGGTGTTCATCTCGACCGTGAACAGTGGGGAAAGGGATTGGGGTGAAACAGAGAGGGGGTTTGAATTAAAATTACAAAGCCCGTGGAAGCCGTAGTTTACCGGGCCAGAAGCGGGTGAAACGTGTTCACCACGGTGTGAATTATTAACGCGAGCATTTCTCATTTCCGGCCCGCTCATGCGCGACAGAAATTATTGGTGATCTCTGCAGATATATTATGCGGCCGCCACGATTTATACGTCATCACGCGGGATACTGTACGGGCTCGCATCGATTCACCCCCTTTTGGAACCCGTACAACCGACTGTGTCTTTTGTTTTTCTTCTTCTGTTTTCTTTTTTCCTTTCTTTTCGTTTTGTCTGAAGCTGATGCAGGAACACGGGTCGGTGCAATAACCGTGCACACCTTGAATAAGCGCATGTATTATTAACGACGTAGAAAGACGGCTCGCATAAAGGTGATGCGCTTCTACGTGATAGGTTGGTTGCTGCGGTGGTTTTGATGCTTCCGTAAGGCGCACAGGAAATTTAAAGGTTCGCCTGGTGTTTTTTAATCCTGGCGTAATTCTTTTCCTTTTTCAGTCTGCTCGAGGACTTTAAAAGTGTCGCACGACGTTAATTATGATTTTACTTGACGAAGTTACGTCTTTGTTAGCTTTCACGATAATACCAAGCGTCATTACTAGTTTAGAGGAAAGATAGAAATAATATCTGCAAATAAATAAAACTTCATTTACATTTTAGCGAAGAATATGAATCTTTGTATTACAATGCATTGCAAGTGGCACGGGTTAAAATGAAAACCAACTATCGAGCCAGGTTAGTAGTCGAAAAAGAGATACTGTAATAAAGCTTTCACTATTATTATATTATATTATATTATATTATTATACAAGTGATGTAACAACGCTTTCACTATTATTATATTTATTAAAAAAATAAAAGATAGGGAGGCGTGGAAAAATAGTATATTTTTCGGGAAGGCGTAGTAGCACAAAGGTTGGGAACCGCTGGCATAAATAAATATGAGTGCCGCGTCAAGCTCACGGTGCATCAACTAACCAATTTACTTTGAAACGAATACCGAATCAAGTATCTAATAATATTCAAGTATCAAAACAAGTAGGAGAGTTTCATTTTCCTCGGAGAAGGCTAGCTTGCTTAGCATTCTATGTCCCATGAAAGGCAACAAGTGCCGCAAAAGAAGGCAGCTTACGATAGAACATCGAAGAAAAATAAAAACTGGCTGCAAACGAAGCGAGAATGGAAACAGGAACGAGAACGGGACGGACGCAGAAAAAGAGAAGAGCAGTCAGAAATGGGTGGCAGAAATTGAGCTGGATAAATAATCGAGGGGGAATGGCGGAGATAGAAATCCAGGCTAGTTCGGCCGTGAAACACGGTCAACCATCCGTGATGAAAGAAATTTCCGTGGAAAGTTTTAATCGCTAATCACGGCATGCCCTGTGAATGTATATGTATATATGTATGGAGCAGGAAGGGGTGGTAAATAGGTGTTTCTCGGACGGTGAAAAAGCGACGGGGAAATCCTCTTATTTCGAGGCAGCTGCGACAATCCAGCCTGGAGAACGTCGACGTGCCGGACGGACACGTTGCCAGCGACGCGAAAACTTCCTGCCCACGTAGAAACGATGTGTCCACCGTTTTAGTCCCGTTGCGAGTCATAATGACACCACTGTAACGCTTTTATCACGTGCCCACTAGTCCCGACCAGGCTGGGTATTAGGAAAAAGTTGCTTCGTTGCCTTTCCACGTCGCTGGGCGAGAAGAAAGTCGCAGATTTCTATAAAAACCCGTGTAAAATAACAAAAGTATAGTAAAATCGTAAATTCTAGAATTAATCAATTTTACGACCATTCTGAAGCTTTGAAACAGTTCTGATCAGCAACTGATAAATTCAACGATTAAAGCGAGTGTGATCAAGTTTTCGGGTGAAACTCGTGTCTGGGAGGGAAGATTTCCAACTCCAATCGATAAATATAGAATGTACAGTTTGACGCGCAGAATCTACGATTTATGAAATTATTAAATTCTGTTCTTGAACGTTTCACGGCGTCCATCGAACGCCATAAATTCCTTTCACTCTTGCGACTCGGCTACCCGATGCACTGTGAGCCGTCGAAAATATACGACGCAACACGGGTGGTACTTTTATGTCACGAGACGCAGAGTTTGTTACGCGTTGAAATATTCAACGGTGCGAGGAGCCCGGGCACAATTCGCACATGGAAATTCGCCGAATATGGCGAATGTTGGGTGTCGTTTCGGGTGGGGTCTGCGACGACGATACGTAACCGTTGTGACGAAAAGATGCACGCTCCTCGAGGCCTGGGTCGATGCGGAAGGTCCGTGTATCGGGGATAGGAGCAATTTGCCACAACAACGTCCTCGACGATCCTCCTATACGAGATCTTCTTCGCAATCTGTCTTCGTATCGCGTCCATAAAACTATCGTCCACTTTTCCGTCGATTTTCTTTCTCCCTTGTTCCCTCGCGTTTCAAGATGGCACGCGCGAAATGAATAACACGCCACGCTGTCTCTCTTCGCGATTCGTTCAACAGCTGTTCGTACAGGGATGACATATCCACAGGATTTCTTATCTGTCTTCCATCGTTTCCGAACAACCAAGGAGAAACAACGTGAGAAGAACGGAAGATCCTTCTTTCTGCCGCTGTGCTCTGACTACGATTAACTATAAGCCTAGATTACGTTGCTGCAGTATATTAGCGTCAAAGTACGGTTTTCAAAGCACGCCTGCAAAGTATGCAAAGTACCGAGAATTTCGAATTGGAAAGTATTCCAGCGACCCCCACTCGAGGAACGTCCACGAGGGCGGAAGATGTTACCTTGCAGTTTCGTCTTGAAGGCGCCGAGAGGGTTTCCGAGTCAGGTGAAACCCAGGTCGAAGCACGCAGCAGCGTGTCTTGGGTGCTCGTCGAAGGTACACAGACACGGTGTGTTTCGCAGAACAGGTGCTTCGAAACAATACGAGACCCTCGAGACGAGAGGCCTCCGTCAGTCGTCGCATAATGAGGCTGGCCTTGTTTCGCTCTTCCACGTTGGAGAATGCTGATAAGGGCGTCTCCGGGTGGCAGGGCTGGACAATACGTGCAAACAATACTGCCGGTTCTAAGATTTTGCAACACTTTGACTATATGTGGGTTGCAGCTTAATTTTCGTCGTCTGTCACTCATATTATCAGCAGTTCTTTCTAACTTAATTAGAAATGGGATAAACTCGGGAAAATATGGATACAATTTTCTACAAGTAAAACTTTTGTTCTGCGATATTAAAGTGTTTGATAAGATGATGAAGAATTACGTGTACTTCGACCAGTTACGATTTTCAACAAATTGAAAACTGCAGTTTTTCCCTAGAAATCGATTCGATCCATTCAGTCCTTTATTGGAATTTAATCGAATACGCTCGTAGGTTTGATACAATTAGAACACTTTCAAAGATTAATCCGATAGCAAAAGGTCATTGCCGGAAGTCCACTTTTGCGAAACGGTTCATTTGTTTTTAATTAATTTTCCGTATATATTTCACGCTCGATGGGCTTTCGATCGACGAACAGCAGGTGGGGCTATTGCTGTACGCAGAACACAGAAGCTCATCCCCCGGGGCGGATAACCGGCAAAGTAAGAAGATATTTCCAGGGGAGTCGAAAGGATTGTATCGAAGGTAGTTTCAAGAGGGTCCAGGATTGTATAGAAGTTTTTACCGTTGGAAGAAGGAAGTCGAGCGTGCACCGCACTATTCTCGATTTCTAGGTCGAAAAGAAAATAAAAACCTTGCCCGCGATCTTGTTATTTTTGCCATTAAACTTATTATTTTCGAACAAAATTCTCGTTACGCTAATATACAAAACGAATTGATCATTTTTATCAAAATTCAATTTTTCATTTCATAATGTTGTTAAACGAGATAACAGAAGCGTTTGTAAAGAATCAATTTGGTTCTCTTCAATATGCCGTAAAGAGGAAAGAAGCAGTCGGATCCAACATTCCATGAAATTGAAGCATTTACAAAATATGCTAATTTCTCGTAGCACTTCGTCACAGTATTAATAGTGTACGTCGTAAAACAACGGAACCGTTCCTCGTTCCAACGTTTTATCCGTTCCTCGACCGTTTCAAGCCGAAAGTAACAATATAACTTCGCCGAGACAAGTGACAGGTGCGAGCTGAAAGTGAAATAGAGAAAATAGGGAAATTCCTTCTTATTCCTCGGTCCCCTTATCCCTCTTCTTGGCCTGCTTTCGGCGTGGAATAAGAAAGAACGTGGGCGACACGTTCCTGTCCCGGACTGACACAGTACGCTTCGCTAGAAGTTTGGCTCGGAATTTTAAAACACCCATATCCAGGGGTTGAGCAGTTAGGTTGGTCGGAGCGTTCGAGGGGTCGTCGAGAAAATATTGAAAATCTTTTGACACGTGTTTATTACCTATTCCCTTTCTATTACGCTGTTACATATCGAGTAAACCCATTTCGAAACATTGCAAATCTGGCACGATTTCACGACGCCAAAGTATCGCGAAATACATAGCGTTTATTTTGTATCAATTTGAAGCTTGAGGCTTTATGAAAATCATTCTACAAAGGATAGCTACGTAATCAGCACCAACAAGAGTCTGTTATTATTTCAAGCGACGAAACAATCAACGTTAAATATTATAAATTAAGTATCATTGACACATCGTTCGAAAGGATCAAACACAATGACCTGCACGTCATTGAATCCGTTCCACTAGATGCCGTTTGACCATTCGTGGTGTCGTATTTTCCAAGTGCTCGGCTTGCAACAAGAGAAACCGGCGATTCAACAATTCGAGCATTCACGTTGACCTTTTCCCGAAATTACACGAAATCTATTCCGAACAGAGTCTCACAGTATTGTTTCCACGTTTCTCCATTGTTCCTCGATACCCGGCGGAGTACCGACGATGGACAAGGAAAGAAAAAACAAAAAGCGAACAGAAAATACCACGTCGTTCCAACGCCGAGCTTATCGTCCGGGCCAGCTTTAGATGAAGGATCTCCTCGGTTCACCAAAGAACGTTTCCCATCGAAAGTTTCTCGTATCTGGCCCGAAAATGTATTTCAATTCACTGAAAAGGTACTGTCTTCTCTATTTCATATGGATGTCCGTATATCCCGGATATGGTAGCGAAAAGGGGGATACGGTTGCGTGAGGGAGGGGTACGGCGCACGCAGAAAAAACGTTTAGTTCAGCACCGTCATTTTATCCCTTAAATACCCGGAGGTATTCTTCCCACGGAATCGTAGGTTTCCTGTTCTCCTCGACGTTGAATAGCCTTGGATATCCTGCCAGGATGAAGCAGTTACCTCACCCTATCCTAAATCCCTCTCCACCTTCCTGTTTCTCTGTCACTCTTCTTCAACCCGTTGCCCCTCCTCACCCCTCTTTTCTTCTGTCTTTTCTTTTCTTCTCATTCACCTTTTTTTACTTCGTTTCTCCTTCTTATTCTTCGTTCTCCTGCTCGCGAAGCAATTTATACGCGCCTCCACCTTGCAAACAGCCACCCATTACTCGACGACGATAAAGCTTCCCGAGCTTCGCGAACACATCCCCGCTTGCATGCGCCAGAACGACGAACTACCCAGGATTTATGCCGTTCGTAAGTTAAGAATCGTAATAAACACTCTTGGCTGCGAGAAGATTCATTCGCTACAATTTATGCGCACCGGACGTTCGCGATAATTTCATCTAACTTTTGATAATCGTAATTATCAGACTAATTTTAACGCCTTGGAAGATGCAAGGTTCATAGAATCTGAAATCTTTGTCATTTCAATCAAACGTCTGAAACAGAGTTAATTCTGTTCGAAAGGTTTCACGTTGCAGCTATTAATATTCGAATCAATTAACAACTATTGCAGCAACAGATCAACGCACAACGTGATGAACGATCACGTTGAAAATTCACATGTTGACGACTATGGAACTTATCAGTGATCGACAGACCTGAAATTTTATACGATCGAATAATTAATTAGACAAAAGTATGTCGAGAGACTCTGAATCGTATCGATATTAATGTAAGCTGGCAAATTAAAACTTATAGAATTTGGAGATTAATTGATCGTATTATTAATAAGTCGGGTTTTAACATAATCAACGGACAGAAATTATTGAATGATTGTCGAAGGGTGGCATGTGCGCAAACAGATTTTCTGGGACGTTCGTTCGCTTGTTTAAATTCTCGTTTGATTGATCGATGCGAATACCATTTCGGGGACAATAAATCTCGGATTCCCGGAATTGCGAATGGTAAATCCCTGGAATCGACCACGGGTGACGTTAGCGTGTCGTCTGGGGCTGGCGTTTTATACGGTTACCTATCGAAATCCAGGACAAAACCGGCACGTATTCGTGTCACAGTCATTCCAGTTACTTTTACCTAGGCTCTAGGCACCGAACATTTATCTGTAAGGATTAGATTCTTGAAAGTAGCCTTCAACCGTGAAACCCTTGATTCCTTCGAACTTCGAGATTAAATTTTATAAATTTTTCGACTGGAAAACTCTCGATCTTTTCAATTCCAGTAATTTGAATTAGAAAGTTCTTATTTCCTTTGAAATTTTATTTCGTTTAACACTTTGACCGCTATACCGAGGTTTCTGTATTTCTGTCGTTCATAATTTCAAGTATTTAATTTTTAATAACATGGGTGATGGATTCTTCGAACTGGATTGGAGCCTGGAAGTTTCAGCGTCATTTTCGAAAACGTTGAGTGAGCTACGACCCAGGAAAGACGAGCGGCGTAAGTTCTCCAGCTTGAATAGAAATAGGCGCCGAATTATTGCCGGTCCTTTCGAGAACGGTGTCCGTATTTCACTCCTTCCTCGCAATGAAAGTCGCACGAACGTATTCAACACGCGATAGACTGAATGCAAACAAAAGGCAACGAAAACCGGTAAGAATATTCAGTGTTTCGGTCGATTGCAACTTTACAGTTGTCGACTCTACGAAACTCGGCGTCGTAAAGTCAAAGTGAAAGACACACAGAGAGAGAGAGAGGAGGAGGAGGAGGAAAAAAAGAGAGAATGAAAGTGAGAAAAACAGGAAAGAAAATCTGAAGCACAATCGCGCATGCACAAGCTCGTAAATCCGTGGCAGGTATAAACCGTGTTTCGGTTTTACGATTCGAGCTTGATTGTAAAACCGGCGTTAAATCAACCGTGTTAAGTGAGTTCGAATCTTCAGGAATGAAAAGTGAATAATCACGAACTGTGCCGCCAGTTTTGCTGCTTAACTCCTTCCCCTCCTGTTAGCGTTTATAGAAGTTTCAAAAATTATATCTCTCCATACATGGACGGATATCTAATTTTGCTAGTTCCAAAGTGTTACTTAAAATTTTCAAATAATTTACAATAAAAAATTGTAAGCATTGTGTAATATTTTCAACAGAAATCGTTTAATAATTTTCCCATTTCTTAATTTGCAATTTTTCACTGGGAATAAATATTGTATCATTTATCAAATAATATATAGGTATGTCATTGCTAAAAAAATAAAAAAAAAATAACGTGCATTTTGCATTGAATTTTACCGGGTAAAAAAGTTAAAAGGCATCATGAAATTTAAGTGTTTACTTCGGTATATCATTGCACGCGTTCGTAAGCGTAACAGACGGCCAGG
The DNA here is from genome assembly GCA_943735885.1 of Stelis phaeoptera. Taxonomy (NCBI): domain Eukaryota; kingdom Metazoa; phylum Arthropoda; class Insecta; order Hymenoptera; family Megachilidae; genus Stelis; species Stelis phaeoptera. The sequence continues at coordinate 9,540,557 of OX030937.1, forward strand.
CAATTAAAGATGAGCGATCGAAATTCATTTCTTGCGTGTGCAAGCCTTGTTGAAGTTCACGTGCCACTTTACGACGCCACCTGGGGCCGATCTAACGATTAACTCGTCGACCGGAGAGATACAGACGGATAAGAAACTTTTAAGGCCCGTGTCGCGTGAAAATTGGTCAAGCTGGTCGATCGCGCTTTACGGCCGTGGAACAGGGATAATCTTTGCTTCGTGCAATCTCAGACTGTTCTGGATTTTTTATCCTTTGTCCTGCGACGCCTCGTGGTTACGAATCGATAGACGAAAATTGATAAATAATATATTCATTAATGATTTTTTATTGTCACTTTGTTTCTGTATATACAAGAAGCTTATTAATAATCATTTGATTGATATATTTGCTACCATTGAAAGTAAATTGAAAATAAGGGCTTATGATTTTTAATAGTATTTAAATTCAGATTTAGATATTTTCTTTTCATTTTCCAAATTTTTTACCATTGCTTTAAATTCTATTTCACTATATTAAAAATTCTTTGCTTAAAAATTTACAGCGTATAATCTTAATTATTGTATTAAGTTGCATATGAAATGTCCGGTTTCGTTTCGTCAATTTTTTTAAATCTGCTTACTCTATAAACATTCGTGTCTTTGAGATGTTTTATACATCGATTCAAAGCTTAGAAGCTCCTCTTTCACAGACAATTTTCATTTTGCAATATTCACCTATTTTGACGCATTCTTTTCTAGTTTTCGTGAAATATGTATCAACATGATTTTTGCGAAAATTATAATGTGCAGATTCCAACGATTCTTATTTTGAAATAAGACTATGATTTTTTATCATCGAAATTTTTTAAGACTCACATGTTTAAACGTGTGTTCTTTACATTTCAGTGAAAATTTTTCCGAAAATTTATGAAACGAAAGTAGAATCTGTAATATCTTGAAGAAATCAAGACTGTATGTTTATTTAAAGTTGCCATTATAAATCGGACATTTCATATGCAACAATCTAATATATTCCTTAAGTCAACGGTTAAAGATACCGAGCACTAATTGTTTAATTCCAAAATCTCTGAATTACCTGTATCGCTTCATTGAATCTAACATTTTTGCCCAAATTAATTTCGTAGCGTGAGTAACAACCGACGCAAGTAATAATTCTGAAAACAATCTTGCCCTTCGCAATTATTTACCTGGTCTACTTGGAGCAGCATCATTAAACATCGTGGCTCGTTCTTCATCATCCGCGAGCAATAAACAACCGAATTTCCATTATGCGATGGAGAAGCGGAGAAAAGAAAGAACGATAAGGGGTCAGCAACGGAGGCGTTCTAATTTCGTTCGCAGCTCATTGTTCGTTATCATCGCGTTGTTCTTCTTGGCCCGGGAAGCGTGAGATCGTTCGAACGTCGTGTTTAATGCTTGGTCGGTGGAAGAAAGACCGGAACGCAATTAATCTCGGGGGCCCGCGAGAACTCGCCCCGGTGCAGTTTCGTGCAGCGCAACACTGCGCCAAGGTGCAACTGTAACGATCGTATCCTGCGGCCGTTGGCGGTGCAACGGAACCAGACCAGCAGCTCGTTGATGCTTTTCGTCCTGGCCTTTTGTGCGATCCTCTCCGTCGCGAGACCGGACCAACCGCTCGTAAACCGCCGTCAAGCTGATTGTGCCGATAAAAAGAGTAACGATCGGACGCTTTTGTAACTGCAAGTAGCTGGCACGTTGCTGTTAAATCGAGCCCTCGTCCTCTTTTTTTCCCCTTCTTCTCACCCACTTTTTGTGTACTCGAAATGGCTAGGATGATCAAGATTTTGGAGCACCGTCACTTTTTCTCGGCATGGATGCGAAAGAAGTTTATGGGATTTAAATTGCTGCACTTAGCCGTTCGTGGTACTTTCTTGTTTATGGAAGTAATTAGACGTTAACGCGTTAAGCGGCACGACAGTCACCGGTGACTGAGGACTGAAATTTTTTGCAATCAAATAATTGGTGAAAAGAACTATGAAATAAACCGTGGATAGCGTTAATATTAAGGTAATAATGCTCTGTCGAATTGAAAGGTTAAATTTGAAAATTAATCGACTGCATCCTTAATAATTAGGATTCTATCGTGTCTGACTACGTACGTCCGTTTTCACTGTGGCACTCCTCGTGTTAAAATACTAGATCGGCTAATTTTCAAAATTATGCTTTTAGTTCTTTACCATAATACCAATTCTATTTAAAGTTTGTGTGTTCTCTTATTCCATTAATTATTCAATTACAGAAAATTTAAGAGCTAATTGCTGACTAAAATATAGGTAAAAATCTATAACATTTAACTGATTTTCTATTATAACTTATAACGTTTAAATCTATTTCGTATAATAACAACTTACCCACTTTTATTTATATGTAGCATCGAGGAATGATTACGCACGGAATAATAATTCAGTAAATTAATCACTCATCGCGAGCGTATAATTTATTTGAAATTTATTGGAAACAGAATTCGAATCAGTTATTGTTACAACGTCGTCAACGAACAATTATAATAATTTTATTGTTCGATATTATGGACGTTTTGGGGAGCGATTGTCAATTGCAATTGACGATCGGGCGGACCGCGTTTAAAGCGTCCGCGGTCAAACGATTTACCCGACATCGTGTTACGATTCGGTCCACAAATTTTCTCGCTTCTTTTCGTAATTGTTTACAGGCCGCGTGAATGGCCGAATTAAATTGGCGGCAGCGCGGTTTCCGCGGCTGGCATGATGATGGCACTCGATGAGCTTCAATGAATTTCGCCGATCGGATTGTTCCCCGGCCGTGGAATATAGAAAATTGTCAGGCTCGTTAACGTTTAATATTGAAAATCACCGGTCCCGCAGAAACCGACGAACGAAATTTATTTTAAATTTCACTGACAGATTTTCTAGATAAGAAGCAATTATTAGTAGCGGATTTAGGGGAATAATATATTCTTAATGTGAATTTTCTTTTTATCGCTGTCGATTTCAAGCGACGTACTTCAAATTACGTTCTCGATGAATAATGCATTCGTGCGTCGAACGTTGAAAAATCTATCTAGAGAGATGTAGAATTTTAAACGGACAGCTACAACAATTACGATTTAAGAATTATTTTTTTACTGCTAAATATTAAGGCATATCATGACTCTTCTACTTGGGAATTCAAGTTGTCTGATACGATCAATTAATTAAATAAAAGCTGACAGATCGATCGCTGATGAAACAGGTAGAATCGCAAGGGGGATGAAAGATCCCGGTATCCTCTGACAGCGTTTCTTCAGTGATAGTTCTTCATTATTTACGGTCAATTTAACGTGGATACGCAACAGAGCATCTAAACATAAAAAAAGAAGAGAAAAAAGAAAAAGGAAGGAAGTAAAAGGCATAAAAACTGTATTACACGATCTTTTCTTTTCTCTCTCGAGTCATAACTCTTTCGATAAAAAGGTATAGCTGGTTCAAGCGCGAAGCACTGTTTCATATCTCCATTCTTCAGCACGGCGTAACATTAGCAATTTTATCGCCGATTGTTCTTCTTCAACTTAATCTGCATAATTAATATAGTTTCATCTTCCCACCTTGTACTCGTATCTCGGAACACTTTGTTCCCCTGTCACGGTACGTTTCATCCACGAATAAATTACTGCTTTCAAACGAACGCGAGACGCATTATTGCATTCCATCTTCTACGTAAGTTAAAAGTATAAAACGAAATTGAGCAGGAATAACGAATGGATGGTGAAATGTTTGATATTTAAGGGATATTAAACGACACTTTAAAGAGCAAGATGTCTTTCGTTGAATGCCGCGGGGGTCACCGGTGAACGGCACCCGACGTTTTTCACAATTAAATAATTAACAAGAAAAACGACGAAATAAACCGCGAACAGCGTTAATAGTAAGCTAATAATGCTGACTGTTGATTTGTAAAGTCAAATTTGAGAATTAATTTACTGCATCGTTAATGATTAACATTTTAGCGCGTCTGACTACTCGCGTCCGTTTTCACTGTAGCATTGAACGTGTTAAAATTTACTCCCACGCTTTTGGACGACAACGTAGATACGTGCGAAAGGAACAAGATTCTCGTTCGTGCATTAATTGACTTTTAAACGGGTCAAGCACCCGATTAACCGCATTTAATTAGAAGCATGCACGACAGACTGTACGACCACGTGATATTACGCAGCGACTAATTCGTGCAGAGGGTCGAGTAATTATTGTTATTTCGTGCTGCTCGTTGCCGAGTATTTTTTTTTTCTGTTCTTCCCCGCTCGTTGCAGTCCGCTTGTAATCTGCTCCTTAACGAGCCAGGGGGCGCAGGGACACGCTCGATCGAACGGTTAATTTGGACGCAATGAAACCAACCCCCGATGGAGCCCAATACAAGGGGATTTGGGACGAGCACTAAGTCGGATTTTCGCCCGGAGATATCAGGACTACGTCCGACATCATTGATTGGTGGCATCGTTCCAAATTACCCTTTAAACCGTCCCACCAGTGACGCGGAATCGTTCATTTTTCTCCACTCGTTGATCAGTTTTTGCGATCGTGTTTCGCGAACGCGACTGACGTGTAATTTCTCCTGACATCATCGTCGTCTACACTTTTTACAGTTACAAAAAGTGACGGCAGGTTCGTCGAAGTCTCGGCTATATGAGACACAATGGTTGCCGTCTCTTTGTGAAGTCTCTTTTTCGAGACGCTACATTCTGTTCGTCCAATCGTGCGAATCGACGTCAAAACACTTTAGAGACGGTCGTTGTCTGAGATTCTGGAAACGTGCGAAGACGTTTTGGTGAAGTAATTCAATTGCTAACTATGGCTATATTTCACGATGTGCTATATTTTTATAATTTTTCTTCGGAGGGAGGGTCGAACTTAAAATTTGCAAGAATCGGTGGTAAGGAGTTAATTATACACATTTGAGAAATTCGAAGCTGATCGAATAGCTTAGGATATTAATTAACTACGAATTATCTAATTTAAAATTTTCTCTGCTGGGAAAGTATTAGCATATTTAAAGTGTCATAAGACAAACATTTATGTATTTTCCAGGCTAAGAAAGTAATCTAGGATCCTGAGGGTTCCTAGAAAAATAGGCCATAAAATCTACTGACACCTTACTGCTTACCTATGTAACAAAATTTAGGTTTCCCATATTACTATTGAAAATATTTTGAAAACGCTAGCTGCGATTTGCATTTGACTTCTCTCGACATGATAAGGATTAAGAATGCCTCGTTAAGATCAATTAAGACTCGTGACGGTGCTTTTCACCGACGCATTATCCAGCTAATCAAGATCACTACTCCCTTAACGACAACGCCCTATTTATCATCGATTAACGACAAGATCATTCCGCATAATGCAAGGAGCGTATAGTTCCGTACCAATAATTCCCACCAGCGATACAACGGTCGTAATGCACAATAATTACGTGGTAATACGTAGGAACACAGTGCTCGCATCGTCCGTTTCGAAAGTCCTTAATCATGTTCGACATGGACACGCCATACTTTCCAATACACAATCTGGGAAAGGAATGAAGCATGTCCGTTGATATATGGCGCCACTCAAGGCGTATAAACGGCAGTAATTCACGGTATTATCTGATCTGGATGCGTGGCTATGTGAAAGCGGATAACAGGCGCGAGAGTAACAACAAGAGGATAGCGCGGAGGATGGTGAACGTGAAGGGATGACGAACAAAAAAAAAAAAAAGGAAAAACGAGAATAGAAGAGGAATGGTTATCCCCGGCGATGGTTTACTAAGGATCGACAGTGTATTGATTCGATCGATCCGAATCGATGCCTTTGCCACACATTGCCTTTGATAAAGTGCTGCACGAACGTACGGTGTTTCACAATTTCGTTCATCCATTTACGCTTTTTCGTCCGATACTCTGTTTATTTAACAGTGTTCGTTAAATCGTAATAACGATAGAAGATAGTAACCTCTTCAAATTGCCAATAGATCTTATTTCAAACCGAACGTCGGTTGTCCAAATTACAATCGTAGGTGTTCAAGAAATATTTAACATCCGGAATTATTAACAAATAAGGGAAAATTTACCAAGATTCGCATCGGTATACATATATCTGTCTTCTGGTCTCTTTTTTTTCTGAGAATATTTATCGCTAGTTTCTACTATTCAATTAACATCGACGTAACCACGGGCCTTTCGTCCACCCTGACGAATTACGTCCCTTTAGTCCATTGTTCTCCTAATGAAATTCACGACTACCTTCTCACCGCCATTTATTTCGTTCCCACCCCATCGTTTCATTATTACCCCTCGTTGAGGGTTTTTATTCGCTCCTTCTTGCCAACGTTATCCTGCGGTTCTTGCAGACCCACCATTCCCCGCCGCCCTTGTTCGGTCTCGGGTTTATATTTTTCGCAATTAATTGGCTCGAGCGAAAGACGCTCTAAAACAATGGTTAAATTTTACCCGTGATTTTCGCGATTCAAGGAATAATGAGACGCATTCATCGTGCCGTCCAAGGAATCGCGAATGAACTGCATTCGCTTATTGTGAAACGAAATTGCCTGCTCGAATTCGCCTGTTTACCCTAAGTAATATTTATCGAGTCGGACGGATGCCTTTCTTTTTCTTTATTTTTTTCTGTCGACGATCGTACTTCTTCCAGCCTTAGAAATTAAACAATGAGAGAGACTTTTCAGAGAAAATTGCTTCGACAAAGCATTTTATGGAGTTTGCTGTTCAACGTTGGGAAACTTTATTCTACACAGAAATGAAACTTGAACTCTGTTAGGTGAAAATTATTCTTGATTTGAATCTCACGTGTTAAGCAACCAAATTGAAATATTGTGTTTGAAAATTAATCAATAGCATCCTTAATAATTAGAGTTCTAGTGTCTTCCTATATATCTCTATTTTTACTGTGACAGTCAATTTGTTAACATTATTACAGTTTGTATTAACCGAAACACGATTGAGCAATAAGAATGTTATGAATGTTAATCAATTATTGTTGTCTACTATCATATAATCTTAATGTTACTTGGTCAACAACGTATCATGCTTATTCTACTTGCTTGATCGTATATCACGTACCTGGTCTACTTGTCTGACCACACGTCGGACCTGTTCTACTGTTCCAAGCATCTGAAGCCTTCTAACTTCGATTTACTTGTCTTATCATTCCGCTGGTCCATCCCTTTCAGTAACGATAATTAAAATGCTCGTTATTTAACGGTTATTAAACGTACCACAGTACTCGGGTACGATATTGAATATTATAATTAATTTAATCGAAATAGTTTTACTATTTCGTTATTTCCGATATTTCTTCTTGAATATTTCTGGGTCATTTCATTCGAAACTAACTACTGCAGTTTTGACGAGCTTCTTTTAATTTCGCTGACAACATCGTGTTATTATACAAATATTGAATTTATTGACCACAGAAACAGTCCAAAGAAAAGTATATCACAGGTTTCTTGAACGATTTCTTGACCATTTATCAACGAATTGAAACTGTATAACATTTTCGTTTGCTTGAAATTGTTTGAAGAACTCGTGCTCGACTATCGAAATGCTATTAAAGACTGTTCGTGGAAGGACGATCAAAGTCACGGAATGTTACCGATATATATCATCGTACACTTTCCTGCTGATACGTGACCAGAAGCAAGGGAAGCTGGCTGGTTCCTTAAATCACTGAAACACCGCCAGAGAATAGTAACCGTTATCCTGACCCTAGTGCCATATTCTGCTCACGATTTAACCGGAATAAGAATGTCTCGCGATCGTGTCCTGCGGTTCAAGACAATTCACTCGAGTGAATATAAGAGAATAAAAAGCAGTCAAATCGGCAGATCGATCTCAATCGTCCGCAATTATCAAATCGATCGATTGCTTTCGAATTTAACGTGCCAATACTTTTACTAATTAACAAAATTTAAAAAGAACAGGAAAATAAATATATCTACTTCAGCACATTAGAATCACCGTATAAATAATATTATACACTGTAATTACGATAGAAATAATTAATACGATATTAACAATATCTAGAACTGTTAATTCGTTAATTCGAGCAAGCGCGTTTTAAAAAGAAATCCCTCTATCGTCGGTTCATCGTAGCTAACATCCTCTCTGAAAATTTTCTTTGAAATTCTTTCATTCCTTTCACCGAACGGACTCTTCTTTTCCTTTTTTTTTTTGCGTTCCGTTCGTTTCCCCGCTATAGCAAATGTTACAAACGCAAGGTTTCATTACGGAAACACAAATGGACGTTTCGATGCGGATCGTAGGAAGCGTCAAGAGTAATCGGGCCACGTACCTCAAAGCGAAATTTTTGCCGGCCCTGATACGAATACGTGTTGGCAGCAAACACGAAAGCGTTAATGCATGACGGAAGAGCAGGAATAAGTATCGATCGACCGCAGTGGTCGACTGGTAGTTACCGGCGAGCATGGTCAAACAGTAGTAATAGAACCGGTCGTGGTTAGCCAGTAGTAAGAGGATAGTTGCGGTCAGACAGTTAGTATCAAGTCTCGCTGCGGTCGGTCGCAAATAACAGTTTTAGTTTATCATATTGTATTCTTGCTCCGAAACCGTCAACGATCACGACCCAGTTAACACGATGGCGAAAGTGACGGAGATGGAAAAAATAGAACACGGCACGTTTCGGCACGGTTGCATTTATTGGTCGCATTTTGGTTTTATTCGAATCAGTAAAAAACACTACTTGAGCCATTTACTTTCGCATTTAGCAAAGGTTGAGAAGAGATTGTTCAAGTCCCCAAATGTAATAGTTAACGGGATAGAGAATTATAATTCTAGGTACTGTGTGTCGCCGACCTTCTGGAATTACTCCTAGTACCTATAGAAGAGCATAGTTCGAGATTCTAATCAAAACCAAACGAAAAATTGTTAAGTCCCCAAGTAGAAAGAATGACGAAACAAAGAACAATGGGTGAAACTACCGTGCGTCGCCGACCTTCCGGACTGACAGAACTTAGATTCCGAGATTTAGAACGTAAGATTTTGTTTCCAAATTAAATATCATATTCCTTACGTACTTGTATTAACTTCCTCGGCCTACTTACGATAAAAATTACCTTCAGGTACAAACAGTCTTGTATCAAGTATCTGAACGATATGCTCGTTTCTATCGCTCGGCGTCGAGTTGTAAACACCGTCAAACTTCCTGGCTGGTGGTAATTTAATCAAGCTCTTAATGTTTGTACGGACGTTTTAATATTTCACGGAAAACTATTCGGCCAAGTTGGTTGGATCGTGCGGCGAAAGTATGTAGGGCTCGTTTGTCAACAAGTAACGGCTTCGAGACACGAACCACGGAAGACAGACCGACCTGGCTTACCGTGCGTTTAAGGGGATGTCAGGTTGAAACAAAGCCGATTAAGCGCTTAAGACCGATTCGGCTGAATGCCTAATTACATCGTGAAACGGTGTTCAAGTAGAATCCTCTCACCAGCAACGATAGAACCTGCTCTTTATCCTCTTTGTCCATCCTTTCTTTTTTCTTTCTGCCCGACCTTGAATCGAACTATAATTTCCAATTTACGGTTTAATCGTCGAAAGGATATTCAACGTTTCGTGCACACGATTCTCCCCGTTGGTCATCGACCCTTTGAAATCGAGAATTAACGTTGGACCGTTAACGCGAACACGTCACGCTACGTAATAGCTCGTTTTGTTTTACACGATCGTGCACCTGGGGACGTGATTACGTATGTCACCTCGAGCATGATCCGTTGCTCGTTCTGCGGGGAATTGATCATCATAACGTCGAACGAATATCGTACCGTGGATAGAACTATATATACCTCGGAGTGACGTAATATTACGTTAATTAGCCAACGGTGCGGTAATTCGAACTCCGTTACGATGGACCGATACTAGGATCCATTTTATTTGCATGATGAATACTCATGGCGGTGTCGTGGATGCTGCATAAAATTTAATTTATTGTTCTACGACACGTACGAGGACAGACTTAAAAACTTAGTGCGAAGAATCAAAGATTCCATTAAATTGAGAAAATTGAAAAGCAGTCGGTATCGGTGTGAAGGATAACCCGAATTTGGACCGAGTTGGCGCAACAATGAGACCCGAGACTCGTGCATCACATCCTAGGAAGTCTCGTGATTGCAAACAGGAAGATCCTAAATATGCAGCCCTCATACCGTTTAGAGCACGAGTTTCAACGCAGCCTTGACTCCTTGTAAAACGAGATTGCGTCTCGGAAATGTTTCAGGACCCTCGTCGGTTCCACGTTTACTAAATATATACAGTGAATACAGGAAATGAGAGGATCCGTTTGTGAATGTAACGTTGGTTATCGTTGTATCCTGAAGAATGAACCGGCTCGGAAACAGATTTATTCATGGAAACGATATTTTATGTTCAAAGAGATTTAACCCGATCTCCAGTCAAAGAGAATCCTTGTTAACAAGTGACTGAATTAGTCACGAGTTTAAATATAGTTTCTATTTATTACCTTATCTTCGACAAGTTAGGCGAGAAGGATTTCTATGAAATGTCTGACGCGTGTTGCGAGCTGCTTCGAGTCTTCTCGTTTCCTTAGGGGCGAGAAACTTATTGACTGGGTTTATTTTTAAAGACTGCCGTCCAACGGCAGATCACTGTTACGTTATAACACCCGAAGAGATTCTTTCATCACATCGAAGATTCTGCAAATTTTTACACAAATTTCTCTAATACGATATATAATTGATTTTTCACGCCGAGGTTTTTTCTTAGTTTATTTATTAAGTGTCGATATTTCATGTATTTTAAGCTCGTTGTGGTTACCTCTTAGGTTAGAGTTAGGTTATTAAGATTTTTACGCGTTTTCTTCGAAAAATATAATTTTGATAAATAATTCCATAGGGGAGGAATAGGTTGGGGAGGTTGCAAATTTATTTATAGCCAATCTTTTTGTTACGTTAACACGCAAACGTGTAAAATTCCGCTCAATTAACTTCGTACAATCTCTGCAACCGCACGAGTTCGAAACATCGGACAAAAACGATGAACGTAATCATTTATTGAGGCTCGGTAAAATCTGCGTACAAACTTGCAACTGACGCGTTCAAGTTCTTTGGTTGATCCAGGGCCAAGGAGACGATAGGTTACGCCCCCCAAGAATCCTTGACACTTGGAACCCAGCCAAATTCAGTCGCGCCAGGGGCGTCGAACTTATGCCGTCGGCAGACTTTCAAAATTATTGCCGGTCCGCGTCAGCAGCTACGCTGTTTGTTTTCTTCCTTGATGGTGGCTCCCTTGTCTCACCTATTTTTCTTCCGTTTCCTCCTTACTCTTCCTCCTCCTCATCGCGACCCGCTTCCTCTGTCCTGACCTCTTTCAACGTCTTCGCAGCTTCTCATCGTTTCCTCCATAACTGGAATTGATGTTCGAGCAATATCGACGAGCTCGTCTATCGAAGGGAATAAAGGATTCGATGATCGATAGCCGAGAAACGAGAAACGACTAGGAACTTTTCACGGTAAGGTGCTTTCATTAAACGTTGAAACACGTGGCGTCGCTTCGAGCGGGAACGGAAAGGAGGGAGGACAAAAACCGTGGAAAGATATTGTTGAACGGTGGATGAAATGAAAAGAACGAACGCATGGGACGAAATGTTGCAGAATCCGATTATCTTGGCCGACTTAAGAGGATTCTCGTGGAAAACTCTGTCGCGACCGTACCTCAAATCCGTTGTACTTACAAACGGGAAGACGATGGTGGTCGTTGTTTTTCAATTGCTCGGATTGAAAAGGGTTTATGAAAAGAATTAACGGGAGGGGAGAGGTGTTTCCGTGCAAGAACAAAAGACGGTTCAGTTTGCGACAAAGATTGTCTAAAATTCGTGGAAAATTTTGCTCGATTGTTCACTGCTTTAGAATCTACTGGCAAGTGTTTCTTGTCCAAAAAATCGGCAGCCTTAATTTTAAAATCTTTAACCCCTTGCTATACGATTTTCCTGACAGGTGCGTCAGTCAGAACTAAATATTTATTGGTTCAGCGTTAAAACAAATCAAGGAAATTGAAATATTACGTATACTTCACGGTAGACAAGTATTGACTGTGTAAATTGTAATCAGAATTAATCTTAAAACTTAATTGCAATCAAAATTTGGACGGCAGAAGTCACATCTGTGACATCTCATATTGTAAGTCAAGTGGTTAAACAGAACACCGTTTTAGAAACTCGAAACGATATACGTTAATATTGAATTCTGTGCTAAAAATCAAATTTCAAACCGAAATATGTTACATTTGAAACAGTCGCTTGCGTATTCATCGAAAGCTCCCGAATGATTAATTTTCATAACGTACCACGAATAGACACAGTTATTTAAATACACTTTATAATTCATCGATTTTGCTCGAATCTGTATTACGAGATCTCGCTAATTTTCAATTAGCTATCAATTAAATCGAATAAAATTAACCAGTGCAGGACGAAATTACCGCTCTAAAAGGATATTAAAAATTAACGTTGAATTATCGGGGTAATATGCGATAGTACGCACTTAATAATCCATACAATTTTGAATGACGGTGCTTATCTTATCTTTTCTTCTCGCAGCATTATTCGTTAATCTTACCAAATGAACGTACCATATGTAATTGCATCTAGTTTAATATGAAGCCCTTTTTGCGAATATTAATATTCGGAACGTTGATTAGAAAGTTCGCGTATACCGCGCCGCATATCCCGGAACGAATTTCAATTCAGTTTCATCTTGTATTTTCAGGCTGAACTACCTGATGTCAGGATTAACGCCGAGCTGGTACCACGCGACGAATATTGCCCTGCACGCTATTGCATGCGTTCTGGTCACAAGGGTGAGCCTAGTGGTGGCGTCGCTTCGTCCAGGATTTGCTGCCCTGGCAGGCTTACTGTTCGCTGCTCATCCTGTACACACCGAGGCGGTAAGTAAATCTGACGTTGGAAACGTATGGCCCGGGGATGAAAAGATTTCTAGACACAATGACGAGAGGGGTGCTTGCTTGAGTCTATAAGTTCAGTCGCACTTGGACTTACGTTGGCGGGTACCATCAACATTTATTCAAAAAATTACAAGAACGTGATATTCGTACAATCAACGACCTTGGATTATTATTACCACCCAAATCAGCGTCCGCTTCTTCTCAATATTCAGTATCGATAGAAACCAGAAGGAAATCATTGGAAGACTTGTTCCAACTACGTAGCTTGAATAAAAAATATTCCAGCAGCCCACTAACGAACACAAGTACAGTTAGGTGAACAAAATTCGAAGAATAAATGTTACTATTGTACGAATCGTGAGAAAGACGATCGTAAACACGTGTTATCGTCCAAATTACCACGCCCCTTCGCGAACTACAAACTATCGAGATTCCCGTGTGCGTTAGTTTCGAGAGATTACCGTGGGAATTAATCCGCAATTTTCACACACGCGCGCGACTGTAAACTTAACTTAAGCCGATTGAGAGGTACAAGCTCGATCGGCGTACCGAGTCTCTTGTACTTCTCGTCGCTTCGTACGTACGGCACACAAGAACAATGAACTTTGACATCGGCTATAATGTTTGCTCACGGAATCCGCGCCGGTTAGGCGTATAATACCGACATTGTTACTCATCATTGTTACCGGTTATCTGCTGTTTCAGACGGTACGACGACAGGGGGGGAATTAAAGACGGCTCGACGGGATGAGAAAGGAGGATCAGCAGGATGTAGACCGGGCTACCCTCTGTCTCGCAATTTCAAATAATTAACGCGTTTACGTTTATTTAAAACGTTAAATCCTTCTGGTATAAGCTTCAAAGCGATCTCAGAAATCTTCTTAGCTTCCTGTTGGGAGTTGGGACCTATATCCGAGCATCGTGTTCTTAATTCGATTTCTGCTGCGTTAGATTTATTTATTTGACTTTTTTTAATACGGAGAAGAATATGATTTTTACGCATTTGAGATAATACTGCTCGATGCTCGGATATCCTAAAATTTGAATGCAACCCGATAATACGACACGGGGAATTGTGTGTAACAAACAGAACGCGATATCCACGTTGCTCGCACAGCAAGAAGGTTAAAATTTGCATTGCAGGGAGTTCGTGATTTTCCGATAACCGAAGAAAATTTGCAAGTAGTAGGGAAACTCAAGTGAAACTCGCGCGAAAAGTAGTGCTTGAAACGTTTTCTACAGAATGTCGTTAACGCGAGACACAAGCTTTCGAGCAAGAATTACCGTTTTCGCGTACATATATTGATTATCCAAAGGGGTGGATTGCCCGTTACATGCCCTAGTCCGTTTGCTGGTCACGCGCTGAATCCCTTTACATCGAGCAGCGTGCTGGCGTGTGCACCATTCTGTTCGCGGTATTGTTACACCTTCGTGCGGAAGAAGTCGGATACACGGTTACAATGTTAACTTGCCACGACATTAAATTGAAAGCAGTGCCGTGACTTGGCTAAAAATCATCGTTTAAGAATTCACGAACAGATTCTGCTCGATTCTGTTCCACTTCTGTTCCTACTGTAACTTCAATTCGAGGATTTAAATATTTTAGGGAACCATAATTTAGGAACTGGAAAACAATGATTTGTCAATGATAATTAGGTGTCTCGCCTAGTAAATCGGTTCAAACGAGTGGAATCTGTCTGATATTTTTGATACAACTTCATTTGAAATATCTTCTGCGTTGTCATTCTTCAGCTCGTTCCTCTCTATTGTATTATATTATCTTCAAGCCGAAAATTTGGGTATATATTATAAACTTCTGAGCATAATTTTCTTAAAAAATTCCAAAGTGAACGCGTCAGCGCTTTCCACGCGGTCCAATCAGAACTACAGCTGTCGCCAGCTCCGTCCAATTCGATCGGTAGCCCTCATCATATTGCTATTCAACCGCCGCTTCGACAACAGACGCACAATCCCCCTTTGTTTGTCCCGCCAGGCGTTGTTTACCGAAATCATTAAACCCCTGTCCGTATTGAATCCTCGATTGAGCAACGACACAACGGAGAGGGGATTGGACGAGCGTTAATCAAGTTGAACGATGAACCAAACCGAAAACGGCTTCGTCGATCGAAAGACAGCCGGCCAGAGATGGTTCTTTTGATCGTGGCGGTCATTTATCGACGCTTGCGAATGGTTCTTTGTGCTGTTTCCGGTGTGACGCGCCTTTTGCTCTGTTATCGCGAACGGTATAGGTAGGGTGGGAAAGGGGGTTGGATGACAACTACGCGACGTTCTCCTTGTCGAATCAGTTTGCGTAGCAGGATGTGTTTGCTGAAATGATCAAGCGGTGAAAGCACCGGCCAGTTTCTGGCTGGCTGTCAGATTAAGCCCTCGACCGAGCATTGAAAGGAAGCGCGTTAATTAAGTACAACAGCACCGAAGCGGCCTGTTTCCAGTGTAAACCCGTCGGAACAAAGGATGAACCGGTTCGGAAGAGGGACAAACGTTGGCCTCCAACGTGAACGAAGAGGGTCACCGACCGTCCCTGGACTTCGTCGAGCCCGCGGATTTTCCCGATCGATCGATCCAACTTGTTATTTGGGTCAGCTTTTTCCAGTCAGCTTGCTCGTATCGCGACGAAAGCGATTAGAGTACACTGTCGAGCGGCATAGGATTTCTCAGAAGAAATTGCAGTGTTGGAAACGGTATCCTCGTTAAACAAATCCTAGGTTAAATCTGAATTAGATTAAACGTGAGATTAACTTTCAAACATAAGACGGAAAGTTGAACTTTCTTCCACTTTATCATCATTCTACCTAAGGAAGACTAGTCTGCTTGCTACACCGTCGAGTACCATAGGTTTCCCAAGGGAAAATACCCCCATCGCTCTCTATAAAACTAGAAACTTACCACCCATTACACCTAGGCTAAGACTAAATTAGATTGTACGTGGCAAGTATTAAACGTAATCAGTTTAATAATTATTTCAAAGCGAAATGATTAATCTAGTAACGAGGGATAGGTTAATCGTCGTGACTAGACACAAATACCTAGTAACTTTCGAGTATAAAACGAATGCTGGTGCTTTCTTCTCCTACATCACAATTTTTTTCTATCGTAGACTAGGGTGCTCGGTGTTATACAAGCGTGGCGTGTTTCTGGTAAAAGACCACCTTGCGCGTGCTTTCGTGTGCACGATCAGATTTAGATGTTCTGATAAATCGGCCACGAATACTGCGTTTACCAGCTCGCCTTTCGATTGGAACGAAATTGCACGTTGGCTGCGGGAAAATGATCGAACTCAATGGCTGTCGGAGAGGATGATCGATATAAGTAGCTTAACAGACAAATCCTCTTTTCGTTTAAAGATTTAAACGGGCTTATTAGCCGACGTAAATCAAATAGAATCGTATAAGAAGCGCATTACTTTGGATTATGCGGAAACGTTTTTTAACATTCTCTGTGTTCTTTAATTTTATTTTTGATATTAAACCAAAAGTGATTCGTATCTTCTTATTTCTCATAAGTTTTATATCAATGTTTGAATAACTCAATCGAAGAAATTTAAATCAGATTTTTAATTGAATCGACGAACACGCACTTATTACCATGATTTGTCATTGTATCAAAAATGTGTTCTGCGGGTAATGTTGAAGTGGAAACCTTCTGTCAGTGAAACACTTTGCGTTTACGTGTACCAGCCAACTTAACGATGGGAAATGAAACTTGAAGGAGACTCGAAATATTTCCCTAATTAACAGGCGTATGTACACGGCTGTTCGGGCACCGTTTGCAATCAAAGTCACATCCCTGATTCGGGTCTGACAGTTTGAGTACCGGTTCTCAAACATGCGGGACATCTCCTGAGAAGTTTCGTATCGACGATAAACACTGGCCATTAAAAGCCGTGGAGATCGAACCGCCTCTTTTAAGCCCCTTTTCCTTTACAATTACATCAAAATCGTTGCCTCTGAATTAGCTTATTTCTTGCATCGAGAATACCATCGAATAATGTGATCGCGAAGTTTCAAAGACTGTCCCCGAATGTTATTAAATTTATACGCGGCTGGAAATAGGAGATTGAAATATTGATTGAAGAAGTATATTAAATAATAAGGGGACGTTGATAATTGGCGCTAACGTATTTAATTCATGTAAATACTTCGTTTCTCTCCCGAACTCCGTTCTGTATTTAAAAAGTTAAACGACGAAGAAAAGAAAATTTCGAACCACCGTTTCTGATAGAGAAACATACGCGTTAAAGTTATTCGCTTGTCGAACACAGAATTAAATCGATAAGGTGATCGGCTTAAAAGATCGAACTAGATTGAAACTATAACTAAACTCTATTCAGCTGGCCGGTATACGGTCGGCGAAGTTTGAAACATTTCCCTGAACAACGCAAAGCTAACTTATCACAAGTTTGTACACGTTGCGTGTAAACTCGATGCAAAGCTGTGTAGAAATCCACAAAGTTAAGATTTAGTCGATACTCGTTTAACATATATATATTTTCTCTAGGGGCTGGCGTCAAACCATGCCCCCGTGTCTAATAATCTTTTTCAACCTGTTTGAACTTCTTTCTAATTCTATTAAATATTTTAAACAGTTTCTTTCTTGCCCAGGCTGCTGGTCGTTGAATCTGGAACAGATTCTCCGACATCTCGCCATTTCTATATTACAATGGAAACCGCTCTGGTTGTTCGATAACATCTTGCGATCCCTTTTGAATTTCCTCTCTCGTTCCCGATTTTCTTGCGATGCTTCTGACTATTAACTTTTTTCTACTATAAATTGCATGTGAAATTGGCTGCATCGATTTTCTTCGATACACGGCTGCTTACACGAAATTTCTGTCACGCGAAAGATATCGAATTTCTAGTGTAAACATTTCCAATGGAAGCAAAAGGAAAATTGTATGCCCGGTTAAGTAATCGGTTGAGAATAAAAAATATAAAGATTCGGTGCATTAAATAATTTAATCATCGGTAATTTGGATAATTTCAATTACCAGCACAATGTTATCATGATTTTCTCTCAATTATCAACAAGTACTCCAAATACAATCGGTGAAAAGAAAAAGAAACTATGTTCGATCCTTTCATTCGAAGAATTCCCGTTCAAGATCAAGGAGACGAGAAGCGGTGGAAAATACGCGTTTCGTGAATCTTTGGTGTGGAATGTTTGCGTGTTAGCGGCGGGGGTGGTGAACAGGAACGAACCTCTCGAAGAAAATTCGACTGCAGGAACGCGAAACGTTTTCCACAGAGTTATACGTCTTCCCGTGAAATCATTCGTGAAATCGCGATCCACCCCCTCCCTCCTTGAAACACAGTCGTCAGGGGTTTGGGGGGACGATGGAAATTAAAAGCTGGCGACAAGGATGCATCGACTTGGCGAAGAAAATATTCCTAGGAAGGGGGACAAACAGAAAGGAATCTCGTGGGTATTTCTTTATTCTGGAAGATCGCTCGGGACGAGCACGGACAAGAAATTTTCGAACTACCATACATCATCGAGCGGAAATATCCGGTAAAAGCCGGGCTACACGGGTTAAAAAGAACTTTTAGTCGAGTTCCGGGGGTAAAAAAAGGGGCAGTGAATAGAAGTCGAATTTAAAGTAGGCCGCCGACGATATATACGCGTGCGATGCAGTGCGTCAGTCTGATTTAGATATGCGATCGATGGCCTGGAAATATTACAGGAGTTGCCAGCTTTCCTTTTTTGTACTAAAAATATAGAGGGGATCGATGCGTGTTGAAATATCGTTTGAGTGGCAGTGATCGTTTTCTTCTGCTTTTGAAAGAATACGAAGTGTCGTGCAGTTTACAATACAACGGAAGAATAAATGAACTGTAAATGAAGAGAATTAATCACGAAAAATTGATTGGTTTTAACACAAGAACAAATGGATTATTTATTCACGCGTCGTAGTTCAATTTGTATCGTCAATTGCTCGAAACCGTACAGTTACAGGTAATTCTCGGAAACGTGGAGCAACCGGAAGATTCACCTACCCAAAGCCTGTTTGTACGTGAAATATCCGGAACGCTTATTAGAGGCTCTAGTATCAGCAACGACTGTTCTGCTCGTAATATCGGTATCTTCCTCGAGAGTAAACGTTTCATGAAATTCGAAATTTTCCTTGGCAGATTACAAAAGTAATTAAACAGAGAAGATTCCCCTTCGTCCTTTTAATCCTTTTCACGCCAACGATTCTCGTCGAAATTGTTCGCCAGACAGAAAACACCATCCCCCTCGCGTTTCAACCAATTAGAGAAGGGTTGCCGGGGGGGGGGGGGGGGTAATAGAGAATTGTTACGAACGTTAGCTTCCTTTCGTGAACGTTCTTATTCCTGTTTAGCGCGAACTCGCGACACCTAACGCGATATTTCAACGCTCGATAAGGATAATGGAGGAAAGGTCCTCGAGTTGAATTAACGAAGGACTTGTCGGGTCGGCGCCGCATTAACCGAGTAATTTACGAATACTTCTGGACGACCGTGGGTTATCCCACTCGTATGTCTTCGAGAACCTTTGGCGTACCATTCTTTCCCCGACATTTATTATGCTACCTTCTGCAGTTTCGTCCTAGATAAGGACCACTCCGTATGGTCGGAGATTGGTCGCCCGTGATAAACTGTTATCAAGGATCGAGGAATAATTTCCAGCTGTTCGAGGTCTAATTAAAATTGATAGGTTCAAATAAACAGAGGATTACTAGGTAAAATTACTCAAAATTTTCACATTCCACGCGTTCCAAATTTGTAACACATAAATTTCTTATTATATAACATAATACAGAGCAACGTCAATACTTTCCCGTATCACTGTAACGAGACACATAAAGGCAGAAGACCTATAATAAATGTAATATCACAGTTAATTGGTTTTCTTCGGTTAGGAAGCGCACCCGTGTCGAGAGTGTACAGCAAGAAGACCGTAGATAGAAGTAGCAGTATACTCTTGAAAATACCCTCTTTATCTCGTCGCAGTTTAAGGATGGTCATTATGAAGCGTCGATGATGGCGAACCGTTTTGTCAGGAACAACACGCGCGGTCGAATCTTTGAGTCTCGACGACCAACGATCTTGTCTAGGGATCGTAAAAACTGTATCGCCGTTGTACAATCCTGATACGATGGATTTTGCGGTTAACGGCAACGCTAAAATGATCGCTCGTAACTTGTAGGATCTTCGTTTGATTGCTCGAAAAAAGAAAACTGGTTTACTCGGGAGCTACGGTTCGGCGAAGTTTACAAGTAATAAATTTGAAAACTTTCCTCCTTCCCGCGCTCCGATATACCTTTCATAGTTTCACGATACTTTTTTCATTAATTTCAATCCCCTTAGCCGAACAGCATCAAAAACCATCGCAACGATCCCTTTAAAATCTATTGTTTTCTCATAATGACGGCAATATTGAAATCATAAGGATTCCTTTCGAAAATTTAATTACGCGCGGTATGCTAATTTTATACGTCGGAACAAAAGAAGACGAAGCCATAGCTGCCTCTGAAACCTAGCTTGCAACTTAAGAACCAAATTACACCGAGCATCCTCCCTCGCTCTCTCTCCCTCTCTCGCGTTTAAATTTCACGTTCTCGCGAAACTTCCATCTCGTCTCTCGTGTTCAGGATCCAGAGAGCAGAGTTCCTGTACCGTACCGGTGGCGAACGGTAACAAGGTCCATTGAAGGTTCCTTTAACGTGCATTATTAACGGGCGATCGCGAAACGATGCGTCATCGGTAACCCAGATAGCCCCGGGACCAAAAGCAATTTGAGTCATTATCGAATTACGTCAATTAAGAACGGAGCTTTCCGTGTGTGTGGTCAGAAGTTAAAAGACCGTCGTCCACTTAAAAGTACGCCGTCGGATCAACGACAAAAAATGATTTCGTGCTTTCATGAAACCTTTCCGAACAAAGGATAATCGCAAACTAGTCAACTTCGAAACGATAAAACGTTCGATGTTGGTTCGACATTGTTCGTGTACCTACCACGCTGTTAAATGGTCGATGGTCTTAAGGAGGTCCACGAGACGTATTCTTTATCTCACGGACCATCGAACCCGTCTCTGTTCCCGAAGGGAATTCCGCGAGCACCGGTCGGCCAGGTCGGCGACGAGCTGGAGCTAACAGGGCGAGTTTAAAAGTGATTTATCTCTGATTTATGGAGGAAGGAAGCCGGCCCCGGAAGTCGAAAGTTTCTCGACTCCTCGGCGGTCAGGCGGAAAGAATTATCGGCCGGGCACAATGGACAGGCGGTGATATCGTTTACACGTCGAATCCCAGAGCCGTTTGTTCCGCGAGCGGATCGCTCGAGGAAAGGACAAGAGGTCAGAATGGATTCGTTGGCTGGAAACGAATTTTGCGTGGCGTAGCGAACTGGACGACGAATGGAAGACTTCGATCGTTAAATCTTGGACGAAAAGTCAGCCAAGAATACGATTTATAGATCCATTTTAGAGAATTGATGGTGAAAAATGTCCCGCTAGTAATTCGCGTGACGGTAAAAGATGGAATTCGTCGTATGTTTTGTTTATAAAAAGCATCAAAGTTTCTCTGTGATGCAACAGTCGACATAATTGATCCAGAAGCATTTCCTTGTCGACGATAAAAACTTGTCTCCGCTTCTTACAGCCGATCGCTCAAGCTTCCGAGATCCTGTGGTGAAATATTCATGCCGACGGAATTCTAGGCCGTCAGCGCGATCCGTGCACGATTCGCGCGCGCCGAGCTCTCGATTCAAAGCGGAGGAGGTAACCTCGTTTCTCGTGGACGAAAGTTTCCTCTCTCGGCTGTGCCAATGTTCCTTCTCCTTTTGAATCGACATCAAGACACCGAATGAAATATCTCGTCCGGCTGCTCGAAACGAACTCCATTCGAACACAGCTACCGGTCAAAACTTCTTATCACTTAACACACTCAATGTCGAGAACGCGATATCGAGGAGCCGGTCAATATTTTTCGAATCCCTTTCAATACGATAGAAAGATTGTGAATATATTGTTTTATGATAATAACACGAATTAGATACCAAAGGGTTAAATTTTGAAATTGGTTATTCGTATCATTGATAATTAAAATTTGAATACCCCTTGGTACGTGGGTTTATTTTTACCGTAACTGTAAATTGCGATAATACAAAACCAAAGCAAAATAATTGCGAGTAATATTACTATTGTGGTGTTAATACAAATTTGGAAATTATTTGAAAGATATTTGTATGTTTCATTGAATGTCTTATTACGTATATTTACATATTTGTTTTCACCGTGGCAATGAACGTGTTAAACATCGTTATTTTACTTTGTTATATTACCGTTTGCTCTTGGTTTCGCGTGTTTCGCAATTATTTGATTGAATTAAACCCATGATTTTGGTTTACAATGAGAGCCAGGGCGGCGAACGCGACGTCTGCCCAGGCACTGACCTATTCTACTTGTCTCGCGAAGTGCTGGCGCACTGAATCTTCCTGGTCAAATATTAATACTGTTTGATTTGTCTGGGCAAATACCGACCCCACTCTACCTGTGCCATGCCACATGGATCCCTTTCCACTTACAAAGGCTATTGAATGTAGATAAAGTATACCGTTATTTGTCTTCCGATCATGAATTCAATATAGTAGTAATTTCCAAGATCGTTAAACAGGATTTTAACTGATCAACTTTTTCAATTATTGGAAAATTATTATCTTCAATGTATTACGAGAGAAATTACTGATCTTTTTTTTTGAAGAGCTTTAATTTCAACTTACCGAGTTACTTGCTATTACTTCCAATTCTTCGATCGAAACGCTTTTTAATCTCCCCATAACGGGATAAAATGTCGATTTTCCTACTTCTAGGAGAGATTTCGTGGGGACACACCAGGTCGATGCATTAAATTTCGGCTTACCGTTGCGAACACCGCGGAAGTACTACTATCAGCGAACCGAAAATTTCGATCGACCTGGGCTCGATTTCCCAAGTCGAAATGAAACGGTTCAATTTCGGCTGAAACTATCGAAACGATCCCATAACGTTTCAACGCTGGCTCGATCGTTACCATTCTTTTTAGCCCGATAGCGTTCGATATCGCGGTTAAAATTCCCCTTATCCCGGAGGAGCTGATGGAGCGAAGGGTCGAAGGTCAACCCCCACGACTATCTAGAGCAACTCGGGGGCATTAGTCGACAAGTGCATTAGTCGGCATAACTCAACCGTTATCACGACGGTATGTAAATGGTTGAGTTGCTGCTGGAGTAGTCTCCAGTCGTAGATAACAATTTCTCGTTGATAACACGCGTCGTGATTGATTCTCTGGGCATCGCACGCGAACATTTCGACTTCATAGAAAATTGTTTCAATTTGCTGGCGATTATAGATTCGAGAGTCTCGACTTCCTTAATAAATTGTATTTATAATATCGTGTTTTGAAAAATGTACAGATTTGTATAATTATGATACTTAACCCGTGATGATAATAAGGTGGAAAAAGTGAAATAACATTTTGTAGGATTGTTAGAAAGGATCGTGCAAGTGTTAAAGCAGCAGGGTTACAGCGAGTGTCTGAAACGGCGCATTAGTTGGCCGCGGAAGGAAAGTTCATAGAAACCGGTCTTGACTCGGCGGGTGGAAAATGGTTTTACGCAAGTAGCAAGAAAAGAGGCTTACCAACTCTGCTCGGGCGAAAGGCTTTGCCACAGCGACCGCTCGCCTTCTTTCTACGTTCCACAGTTTCTACCTTTTCCATTTCAACATCGACCTTCTTCCCCTTCTTCTTCTTCTTTCTCGTTGTCGTTCGACCGTCCCTTTCTCAAAGCGTTTCTCGACGCAACCGGCAAACTTTCTTTTCGCAGACGTTGAAACGTTCTAATATTTCTGTGCGTGCCAAAGTTATATTCGTATAAAGAATTTTTATTGAACTGGGATTTAAAGCATGAATTCATTTCTTTATTTTGGCAATCTTTCAAGCATATGAATATTTATTTATCGATTGAAAGATAGTATAAATTCATCACGAAACTAATTTTGTCTTCAATTTGTTTGATGTTCAAGTTGCTGTAATTTCTAATTGTTTGAATCAACTTTTACACCAACTATCTTTGATGACACCATATTCCAGTTCGATTTTAACTATCAAACACGTTTCATTAGATTCGAGCGAACCCATTCTCTTTTTCGGCATGGAATCGATGCGATCCAATTTACGTGACGGGAATAAATCTGTCGGGAGAATATTATTATCGACAAAAATGCCAGTCCTTAAGAGGCATTGCGTTCCTCCCAACGTTTCCATCCGGCGACGTCTGCCAACGTTACATGAAAATCGCTTGCTAGCTGGCGAATAGTCCTGAATATCCTTGACAAACATCCCCCTCTTTCCTTTTGTTTTCAAGTTTGCAACTTTCCAGTTCGAGTTCGGGTAATATCCTTTAAACAAAAAACCTTCGATTGACCCAACCAAAAATGTCCTGTCGGTGCTTCCTTCATTTGTATTATAATAATATTCGTGGTAGATAAACTATGATTATAATTGGAATATAAAATAATGGTCTGTGTGGGGGTTGAAATTAAGACGTGGCTGTCACAACAAAAGTACTCGTCAAAATTTTAATAATTGAGGGTAGGAGTTATTCATTCTCAAATTTAAGCTTCCAGTTTGTTATTAGCTAATTACCGTTTAAGTTCCTTTCGTTTACTAATCGTTCGATTGTACGAAATATGAAACTGGAAGAATCGAGCTTACTTTACAAAATTATCACAGTTTCTACAGTATATTCGAAGAATAGTAGATTGTAAAGAATAATTTGTCAAAAGATACACGATCCATAATTAATAAACCGATAAAACAGAGGAAGAGAAGGAGCATCTCTTTCGAACCATCCGTTCCATTGTCATTTCACGCTTCAAACGGGGTTAACAGCCTCGTTATCACGATATAAAGGGGGATAAGAGCAGGCGGGTATGAAAGTAGACGATATTGTCACGTTCCAAACCGTCGTCGGTTCCTTAATAAGCCTGTTGTAGGCGGCAAGGATTATTGGCCCCCGGTATTCCCGAGCCGCCCTTTCGTCTTTTCGTTCACCAACGAAATTCGAGGAAAGTTAACGACACCGTTGCCACGGTTACAATTGAGTTGGCAGTTTGTAAGGAAGATGGCGGTTTAATAAAGACCGCTATGATATTAAAGGGACGACGCTCGACCGCGAATTACGCGACTGGTTAATGTTTTCAGCATTTCTTTTGCAAGTAACGCGTCAACGTTTATCGCGCACGATTAAATCCTCTCTTTCTCATGTCCCTTTGAACGAACCGATGCAAATTTCTTCCAAGAAACATCTCGGGAATTATACTTATCCAGTTTATCCAAATTGAAGAAGGTACAGGAATTTAATTAACGAAACGTACCGTAATACTTATGAACAAGGTAACGAAAATTATCGTCCAAGAATACTTCTTAAATAATATCAACCTTCTTTAAATTTCAAGATTCTGGTTCTCTTAGAGTTCCCTGAAATATCTTATCACCTTATCTCAAGCTTAACAATTAACTAACGCTGTTTTGCTACTAATCCAAATCCTTAAAACTTGTTAAATGTACAAAATAAATTGCATCGAACGGGTCGCAAGATAGAAACAAAACTTTTTCCTTTTACTAGAAATTATTTAACACCCGACATTTCCACGAACCACGAATCTTATCCTAACGCTTTCAATGCTAGTCCAAAGAAATCCGAGACCCGTATACTTAATTCAGATAACAGTGTAAAAAGTTATAACGCTTATCAGCATCTACGTACGCGGGCGTGTTTCACCTGGCAACAAAGGGGACATTTTTTCAATAGAAGTTCCCGTTTAAAAGGACCATTATTAACACCCGTACACCGTGATAAGGTGATAAGGAAGTTCGTTTACGTAGCCTCGGAATATTCCTCTCGACACTCGTACGCGTTTATGTTAATGCTTGCCAATGTCGCGCGTGGTTCATTTATGGTTAAGCAAAGAAACGCGAACGGTGTGTACGCGGTGTTTCCCAGTTACGACGTCGTTACCGTATCGGTGTATGTCGGCGACGAAAGAATGCCACGAGTTTAGGGGATGAGGCTTTGGGATTCGCTCGCGAGGGACACGGCTCGTGGAACGACCACTTCATCCCCGTGGCGTCGGCTTTCGAGATAAATTAAGCGCGACATTTTCGTGGGCGGGACAATTCCTATGCCGGTTATATGAACTGGGGTGAAAAAAAAAAATCCTGCCGGTCTACCCCTCGTGTTTTGATTAGGGTAATAGAGAAGTTTACTGCTTTCATAATTTATGTTATCACTCTCTTGCTGTACCTTGTTTTCAGAACAGATTCTGTTGGATGTTTTCTTTTTTTTTTTTTTTTTTTTAGTAACGTATTGAATTTTATAACTCGGTTCAGACTTGTCCAGACGGAGAAACTTTTCAGTGTCGGACGATATTTTTAACCTGATTACACGACAAAATGTATTGTTATCATGTTTGAAGCGTTTGTAAATTATTTAGTAGATAGTAAAACTCGTCCTCTGACGAATTTAGATATTTATAAAAGCAGTTAATATATTCATGAATAATAAAGAAAATACATATGATTCGTGTTATGACGTACTTTGCAAGAGGAAAATGTACCACTTCTCGAGTTACCGTTAACAACCCCATCCTACTACGAAATTAATTAATTAACGGGAATATTGATATTACGCGGTCAACCTCATTTACCGCATATAATACACGTACATACATGCATGTTATATATGTGTAGGTTATCTATACGCAACGACGGATATTATCAATAGATGTCGAAAAAGCAGAACTCGTCTCGGGCAATTTACGACCCGCAATTGCTGCGAGGATTCGTATTTGAGGATGTCTTCAGCGTGCATCGTTTTATCGACACGATAACGCAGTTGCGACTCGTTAAGTGTTCAAAACAAGGAAGAAAAATCTGAAACAGTGATTACGGATAAAATTCTCTCATGCCCGACGAGTGGTTCCGTTAATTATATGCAGCTGCAACTTTGGAAAAGCGTGGAAAGGTGAAAGGAATCGGTTGTAAGAGAACGATGGAGCGGGGCGGAGAGGGCTCGAGACGGAAACCAGAGGCGGAAGAAGGGGGATGATCCACCTCGAAGTAACGAGCGAACTCCTGCGGAACTACCACCTCATATAATCAATTAGAACTCTTGAACGAGTGAGATGGTAATGGAGTTGGGCTAAGTACAAACTGGAGCAAACTGGCGTCGACTGGAACGAACGTATCAACCGCACCGCCTCCTCTCGATACCGTCGCCACTTTTGCCCCGATCTTCGATAATTCCGGGATTCATTGCGTATTATTCGACGCGGTGTTACGTGAATAGATCGTTAACCTCGATGTATCGTAATTCGTCGAGATTACGACGAAACAGGGACGTGAATGGAGACTGATGATGTTTTTGTAGATGGTGTCTAATGATGGATGTTGTTGCGATATCGGGGATAACTGTTGGTGGAAATTACCGTAATAACGAACGAAAGGTAACAAAAGGGTCGGTGAAACGGTATCCTGGCCGTATGGGATGAATACGAGCGACGAAAGTAACATTTATTGTTCCCTGATGCTTTGTACAGTAATTCTACTTTACTAATACTTTATAATAAATATTCGGGTCGTTTGATTTCATTAGCTAAATCTCCTGACGTCTGAACCTTTTTATTATAAAAGAAAAAAGAATCCATCGAGAAGCTTATTATTTTAACCTAGTCATCAAAAATGTAAGTTGTTTAAGCTAAACTGAACACACTGTATATAAGGATCTTAGAGTTTGGCTTATTGGAGATTTAATTACTTGGAGCGTTCAACGGCCAACAGACTTTTCACTTTTGCATTAAGATTACGCCGAAAGTATTACGGGAATCTTCCTGGACTTTACCGTTCCCGCTTTTAATCCAGCTGGCCATTTCGCTACGAAGTATAGCCCACCACTTAGGATAATCGTCGACTGGTGTCTTTTTCGAAATTGCCCATTATCCCTGCCGATAAATTCGAGGGACACCGGAGACGCGTGAAAGAATCTATCACAAAGTGGCCCAGGGTAATCTCTGTTATCTTAAGTAGACCTTTCGTTTATGGCCCCTCGGTCCTTGAAGAGGCCACTTTCGGCTCCTTCCTCATTCTCCACCCCCACCTCTCCCTCTCGCCCCCGCCGGTTTGACGTTGACGGAGTATTGTTCCTCGACCAAGATTTCATCCGCGACCCACTCTTTCCGCTAAGCGGATAGGGTAGATAAGAGGACGAAGGGGAACCTCCTACGGACAACGTCACTTCTTGTTTATCTTATACTGATTTCGTCTGAGCCTTTTTACCGTCCACGAATCTCACCCTGGAAATCGCTTATTACAATTCGAGGAACGTGATACGAGATCGTTTGAAGATATTGCGGTGCAAAATTGGGCACAAGGTACAAGTTATTGTTAATAAGGTGTCTATCGTCGAAGTTGACCCATTTACGAAACGTAAGAACTTGAGGATTTTAAGTTTGATCATTGAATAATTGATAAAAGAAGGATTATACCAATGATACAAAATTGTAACAGGAAAGTTTAACTTTGAATACAAAGTATTATTTTCAAATAAGAATTTAACGTAGTTTAAAGTAATCTTTATGCATCGTTGACGGGTAGAATGTTCGTTACGAATGCAATTATTCTTTCGTTAAAGTATTCCCATCCACCGGGTAGAATGGACGGCCTTGTCGTTTTCGAACTTCCTTTTATTACGGTGGCGATGATTTATTGCCCTCTAACGCAACACAACCATGCTAAAAGTGATATTCATCAATGTCCATCGCGCCGGTAATTGCAGTTGGAATTTAATAATAACATCGGTAACTGTATCGGTAACGTAGCGACGGTGTCCTTGGATCGTCTATAAAACGTATGAAATTAGGGTGACCCACGTGTGTGCGTGTACGTGTGACATGGTACGGTGCTTCATTAACGGTGACGTAATTTATCGCGGCGCAGGACAGTTAATAATGATGAGAATTTAATGGGGAAACTTCGAAATTTCCGAGACAAACGTTCATCATTTTTCGAACGTAAAAATGTTGGCACGCCTATGCGCGTTGTTAATCACAACGTCACGCCTCGATGAGAAATTAATGTATAACGAAACGAAAAAGAAATACCTCGGATTGGTATTCCTTTTTAGCCGATTTTCAGATATTTTAAATTTCGGAAACGTGCAATTCCCAAACCCATTCCCTGATTCTCGTTCGGCTTCCTGTTACTGACGTCTGTAACTCGTAAGTTGACTTGCGACACCGACGGCAAACAACACCGCAAACGTAAGCGCGATTAAATGGAAACAGTAAAGTCGACTGCAACTATTAATTAATCGGGTCGAAATTGAAAATGGACGGTTCGTGGTCGCGACAGAAACGCAACTTCCTGCAAATGATATTACAAATTACAGTGCGATGGTTACAGTTTCTCGACAACCTGTACACGCCTGTACCCATTCTCTAGGTTTCCAGGCAAAATTTGAAAATTTATCATCGACCGATCACCCGAATCCATTTAAACAGACTTTATTCACGATAATATCGTCGGTGGTACGAATTTAATTTGGACGAAAGTTGGAAAATGAAGGTAATTGAGAGCTCGGAATATCGTTAATTTAATATCCTTTATAACTAATATTACCGTGCGACCTACTAAATTCGACAATTTTATAATAATATTGAGTCAGTAATTAAATTCGTGAACTTGCCCGTATTTCGTTGCAAAAAAAAAGGGATCACCTATTAAGCTTCGATACACAATTTTGTAAAAATAAAAGTTTTGAAGTCTCGAATTTCGTTCCCAAAAGCAATACTTCATTCTGACCACCCCGTACACACAGGTGTACGCTTAAAACACTTGTTATCCTTTAATAGAGCTGAGAATTAATTTATCAAGCACGACCGATCCATCGTAATTGACGACGTCCCTAAATCTTCGAGGCGCACCTGCTACGCCGTTCCGAGCGAGGGCGGTAAGATGAAACGAGGAAGAAATGGGAGAGAAAAAGAGGCGAAAACAAGGAAGCTACGGCGGATCCAGTGTCACATACGGGTCTCCGGTTCTCGAGGATCTTGGCACACAGGCCAGATACTTGGCTCCAGGGTGTTCCTCGAGAAGCTCGGTTATTCACTCGTGGCGAGCTGTCAATAACTTGGCCTGCCTCTTTTCTCTTTCAATTCGTCTGTTCCTTTAGCACTCGGCTTCCTCGTTGTCGCGTGTACCGTGAAAGGGATCTCCTCTCGTTGCCTTTCATCGCCGCTTTCTGGTCCTTCTCGTTTTACGTCGCTAAATCCAATTTCACTTTACCGCCCTGCGCGTCCACACAGGATCATCGCGGTAACACGGCCAACCATTGTCCTGCTCGTCACCAGGAACGCCGTTTTTCCGGTATACGATCCGTTCTCGTTAAACTGATCGTTCCAGCTTGCGGAACAGCCCGTGCTATCAGCTGCGAGGCGATATGCGTTCGTTGAAAAACGGCTGACTATAACGGTATTTTTCTACTGATTAGAAGAGACGTTGTTTGGGGCAGTTGACAGAAAAATCTGCATAACTTTCGAGGATTTTTGGACCAAGTGGACGCTATGCTGAAAGCCGGTTTTCTGTTGCTCTCAACGCAACGTTCCACTTATCAAAACTGCTCTCGACAGCTTCTGTCGAGTTATGTCGGTTTACGTGTAATCATCTTCCATATCTGCATCTCGCAACGTCGCATCGGGTGGAAAATCGATCTATATCGTAACAAATAACAAGCTTTAAGTAATATTTAAATATTGATAAGAAAAACTGGAGTAGTAGAGATTTTAATTTCCTGATAGAATTTTCAGTATCTTTTTTATATTATTCAAAGTGTTAAAATTGAGTATTTTTCTTTTTTCCGTTTCAGGTGACTGGCATTGTAGGACGAGCAGACGTGCTCGCCTGCATCTTCTTCCTATTATCCTTCCTCGCCTATCATGGGTAAGTGTGATTCGATTACAAACGTTATTTAACCCTTCTGACCCATCAGTAGCGCCCAGAAATTTTCCTACGCTATACAAACTTTGCTTGTTATAAGAAACTTGTGTATTGAAATACGATACATAACTGTTCTCATTACAACTTGGAAAACCATGACCCAAGATTTCTTTTAATCGGGTGAAGGCATACACGAAGGTTTCTTATCTGAATAATTCAATTTAAAGCATCGAGCAACGAGCGGTGAAAATTATTTAGCAAACAATCGAGAGAAATGGTTCGCAGAAATTAGTCAACGAAAACGCGCAAACATCTCCGCCACGTTCGCACATCCGTACGTTTGGGTTACGGGTAATCTAATAAGGTAGCAGTGTCATGGGGCATAATACAGCCATAACTCCGTGAAACTTAGCTGGTGCACATACACACGTCAGCGACGTCGAGCGTCGTTTAACGTCGGAACGACGCCGGTCTGACGTCGAAACAGCCGCCCGTTCATTCGCACGAGCACCGGGACGGTGTGTGGAAATTATAAACTAAACTAATTTATATGGGTAGCGAACCACCGCCAACGAGACGCGCTGGCTGTTAGCTAACATTAAACCACACGCGTTTACATCGATCCTTTGATCGTTAAAGGAAATGTAAGTAGACGCGTACCGGTCGTGAAAATCCTTTTACTGTTCCATCAACTTCGTGGAATTGAATTTTATGGCAAATGAGAATTGTTTCGCTTGCGGACGCGATAATAACGTTAATGTCATACCTTATGGATTTATGTTGCTAGAGGATTGTTAATGAGCCGCACGACTTCCGACGTGTTACTTAAATATTATATCATCGGTGGATGACACTTTGTACTCGGAGCATTTTTGAATACTTTTAAAGCGAAGCTTCCAGAAACGAAATGCACTATTTTAGAAGGGAAAAGCTACAAATGAGTAGAATTCTATTGTATTTATTTTCATTCCTTTCCTTTGAATTTCACCAGTCGAGTGCAAAGGGTTGAGTTCTCAACATTTGTATAAAATTTTTACTTTCTTTGCAATATTTTTAGTCATTTTTGTATTCGAATCCCAGCCTATTCCGTCAATTATTATTCGCGAATAAAGTGCGCGATAACGTTTATTTTAAACAACACGAAGACACCAACCGAGCCGGAAATCCACTGAAAAAATATCGCGTCTCTTTCATCGCGCCGTTTCATTCAATGTTAACGTTTCAATGCACCGGTAACTAAAAACCACCCCCCCCCCCCCCCCCCTTCTGGGACGAGGTCTACGCGGTAAAAATGCAATCCAATAAAAGCAACGCTCACCGTGTTCGGTGAAATTAATTTCCCCGCGAGACGAGTGTAATTAAACTTGAACCTTTCACGGTCCGGCTGAAATGAGGGGCGAAGAGAGGCTCGTGTTCCGGATATCGCAATCGATAGCCGCGTATCCGGGTCGTAACGTGTGCACGATTTTCTTTTTTTTCTTCTCACTCTCTCTCGTCGGCGCAAAAAGAAACAAACATCGAGAGTGGCGCGAACCGTGCTAAATACGAGGTATATCGAGAGAAACGAAGTCGTGCAGTTTCGCAAACGACGGGGAAAACTGGCTCCTCGTTTTGAATCGGGCGTCGAATCAGGTCACTGTGTCAACCTTCGAGCCTTTTACGTAATGAATCTCGAGTAAATATACGTATTTAAAAATAGAGAAAAAGAAAAAGAAGAAATATTTTAAAAAAGAAGAAGGAGATAGGAAAACAAGGAGGCGGTACGAAATGTTCAGGAACAAATGGTCATTATTCGAAATCAGTGACACGGTTTGTCGAGTTGCGGAAACGTATTCGACTGTTGTGGTTTCTTTGAATGGCTGTTTGTTTTGTTCCCCTTTCTTTTAGTTTTATTCGGTTCGTGGCGGTCAATTCTTATCCTTTTCCCTTCAAATTATTGTAGAGGACTTATAGAGATGGGACGTAGAGTGTCGAGAAGGATAATAATATGATTTAATTACTTAATCGGTGAACTTTTGAGGTTTTAAGTTTCTAAAAATATAATATCGCAACGTTTCTAAACTTCTAAAAATACCATGTTTCATTCAAATCTTATATATCGAGAAAATGGTACGCGTATAAAAATATTTTACAGCTTAAGCTATGGGAAAGAGATTATAATTAAAATAAAGTAATGAATTGAATGCTTAAATCCGAATATAAAATGTCTTATCAAACGTGTTCTTTTTCGTGACAGTGATCAACGTGCAAAGAAACAAACGTGTAAAAAAGTTTGAACAAACGTCCCTGTGATGTTTATTTTCTATTCAGAATGGAAAATACATATCTCTCATACAAACAGACGGTGCGAACGGTGAAACGTGCAACGTTTGTGGCAGAGAAATTGAAGTTCGAAAAATTTTTGTTTAATAGAATACATCAAATTCTTGGTGCAAGTTTGTTTTATTTTCTTTTTTTGTCGAACGCAGACAAATGTTTCCTTTATTTGAATTTGTATGGTTTGTAGAAATTGTATGATGTTATATGAATTCGTTGAATCGCAGAACCAGTCTGTGCTTTTCTATTTTTCAAACTTTCAGTTTGAAACTTTATATGTATTGTTGGTACGATATTAATTTTATTCAGAATAATATTTGACACAAATCATATAGCTTCAATTGTGACATTCAAATTGTTACTAAAACACCAAGAACTACTTTCCAATCATACCTTTTTTTGCAGTCGAAGTAAATTACAGTATTTCAATCCTATAAGTTTTAACGACCACCGAATTTCCTTCATCAAACTTGTCGCTAATTTAATTGCTGTTTCGTATTTAATCTCACGGCAAATTCGAACTTTCCGGCCATTTGATCTGTAGGCTAAGAGCAAAGAAGTTTCTCAAAAAAAAATTTTGAAAAGAGACAGCCGGTAACGGTTCGAACGTCGATCAATGGACGATTGGATGGTCGGGTAAAGCGGTTATTTCAAAATCGAGGAGAATTCGTTTCCATTTCGCTTTGGTTTAACCTGTCCTTACAACGACGATGCTTCTCTTTCACGTAATTGCCGCCTTTAAAATCACCGACCCGAATCGACCCTCCATTCTGCGGCTGCTTATGTTCGCTCGCTCGGAAATTAAGTAGTCGACCATTTGTGTTGATCAGACGCGCTTCGATTGAACGTCCTTTGCCGTTCGATTCACGACAACCGGGCGCTGTTTCTTCGATGATTTCGACGGATTCTTATCGGAAAGAGATTGGATCGATCCGCTTCGAGTGTTCTTCCCAGCTTTAAGCGTTCCCATCGGTCCGCTTTGGTTACATTTGTAGCACCGTTCGAACGTCAGATACCAGATTAACACGAAACTTTTGCTTTAATCAATATAGCTCTTCGTTTCTTTTTATTCGATCTTTTGAAAGACCGCGATCAGTTTGGAAATTTTGAGATTTTAATCGGCCGTAATTTGCTACGTTTCCAAAAATATACGGTGAGGTAGCCTCGGAGGTATTTGGGTTTCTGAATCGCGACGAAATTTTAACAGTTGTTTTTTCTATTATGAAATTGTGAAATTAGACAATTGGTAAATTTGGAAATTGGTAAATTAAGTAATTGAAAGCTGGGTAATTGGGAAATTAGATAATTGAAAATTTGGAAGTTGGTAACTTAGGTATTTGTAAAATTGGGAAAATGTGAAATTTGGATATTGGACAATCAAGGAATTAGATAATTTAAAAATGTGGAAATTGGAAAATTAAGTAATTAGGTAATTGGCAAATTAGGTAAGTAGGTAACAGGGAAATTGGGAACTTAATAAATTGGAAATTGGAAAATTAGGAAATTAGATAATTGAACATTTTCGAGGTTGCTAAATTAGGTATTTGGAAAACTGGGAAAATGAGATAGTAGGTAATTGGGAAATTGGGGAATGAGATAATTGAAAAATTTGGAAATTGGAAAATTAAGTAATTTGGTGATTGGGAAATTGGGAAATAAGGTAAGTAGGTAACTGAGATCTGAATAAATTGGAAATTTGAAAATTAGGAACCTGGAAAATTAGGGAACCCAAAAATTATGAAACTGGAGAATGAGAGAAACTGAAAATTAGGAAATTACTCACTGTCACGAACGGGCCTCCGTTCGTTCAGATTCTGCGTGAAAATTACGATTCGCGTTGGGGCAAACCTTTATCACCGCGAAGCTTCCGGTTCCGGTGCAGTTTCTTTCTCTAGCGGCAATTACCGTGGAATATCCGATAAGTAATAATTTCTGCGCATAATCTTTCGAGCACACCGAGCACAGGACCGACGGTTTTTGCCACCGGTCACGGAATTCAGCACCTCGCCCCCGTTACGACATCCGTCCATTAATCTTACTTGCGGGGGCTTTGATGTAAATTATAAGAAATGCCGGGCCCGTTCTGGCCAGGACGTCCTCTCGGTTTTTACACGACAAACGATTCGCTCTTTTGCCTCAGAAGGGACCTGTCTCGTGTTTAATCCCTGCCTTGCTTTCGAAATCCCCCGCAATATCTTGTTACGAATTCCTTCCTTGATCTGAATTAATCCAGGCAACTGGAAACTAACGATTATCACCTTTCTTTTTTATTTACTTTAATGGAAATCGTTTAACTTTGAGAAATCGATATCGATACTTCAACTTATTCAGTCCAACTTATTTTTATCGTGAAGCTTCTGAATTCTGAAAGCTGTATTTTAAAAAGAACAACTTACAAATTCTTATGAATCTAGGTTCAAGTAGTAATAAATATAGTAATATTTTCTGTAGTACAAATTTTTGAATATAATAAAATTATTAACTTTCGAAAAGCCTATACAGGCATACTTCGACGAATGGAATAAAATAATAATAAAAAGGTATTTGAGGTCCAAATTTAGACAATGAAGATATGAAATTTGGTAACCTGGTTTAGATTTATTAAGGCTCGTACTATTCTAATCATAGGCGTAGGTTGGATGAAACTTTCAATTAGAAAAATTTCTGTCAAATTGAGAAAATCTGAATTTAAGAGGTCCTTATGAAACTCGTCGTTACTTATTGAAACGCGAAAGTCGAGATCGAGTTGGTTTGAACTTCGATGACCGAATTTGATCCGCTTGCAACTTCGGAACCACGTTTTGAATCGCATTGACCGAACTTGAAACTATACGAATCCGAACTCTCCGCCGAAGTAGGAAACTTCGTGGTTGGCTTTAGACTTCTTCCGCTTGCGTCTTGTAACTTGGTAACAAATTTCAGCCGACGAGGCTGCGCCGTTAACCGGATCACGCAGACACTTGTACAAACGAGTAGGAAAATCCTCTTCCTCATCGCATATTCCGAACGTTTAATTCGGCCGGAAACGAGAGAACGAGCTCAACGCCGGTGGCCCCACGGTTGCGTTACGTAAACCGACTTCTTTTCGTCCATTTTCCATCCCCTTTTCCTTTGGTCAACGAGGAAAGCTGAAACGAATTCGAGCGAGCTAAACGGGGGAAAATTGTGGTTTAATTACCGTGAAAGTGTAAACGCGAAAGGGAATTTAAATAGTTACTTAACTGGCCCTGGGACGAGATAAAGGATCCGGTACAATCGTTATCGACGATACGTACACTGTCCCTTCGTTCTTCTTCTTCTTCCGAAAGTGTAATTATCGGCAAGTACGCTTTACTGAATTTCGCACGGCTCGAAGACGGTCGATTCTGGAACGATTTCAACGATGACGTGAAATGAAGGAAATAGGGGAAGAAGAGAAACGAGCAGCTGCGTTTCTGTTATCGACGATGTGCTGTATATTTTTATCCGAACAAGAAACTTTTTCAGAACTGTCACGCTAACGCGACAGCTTGAGAAGTTTCTTAATAAACAATTTAACTTCTTGGCGTAAGTTGAAACGGCTTTCCGGTCAGCTGTCGAAACTGAGGCTAAAAGGGGCGCCAACGGAAGGAACGTTGGCTGTTTCATTTTTAAAGGAAACATGTACGTAGTTTGATCGCAACGTATGCTTCTGGCACCTCTGAACCATCTTGCTGGTAAAATATTATATCATCGATACGATTTCGTTCGTTAACCTTTTCGATCGTTTTATGGAGAAAAATGCAATTTCTTGCGAAAAAATTCCAAGTATCCATACTTCGAAGCTTTCGTAATTAATTATCAAAACATTGATGGTCGCAGATTTCATAGAAGCTTTGATTATTGAAATTTTAAATCAACTTTTTGTAACAACAAAAGTCCACTGATATATACTTGGAAATGTTGGTTTAATTTGCGAATTTGGTGTAATATTAAAAATTTTAAATAACAGAAAAGGAAATTTTACGAGGAAAACAAAGAAGCGAATTTTCTGTTGAAAGCAGTGGATTGAATATAAAATCAACCATCAAAATTGTTGATTTAACGCGGTGGTTTAACGCGAAACGACTCCTTCGGGGTCTCATTATTTCTCGTCCTACGTGTATCCCGAAGCTCGTTGCCTTCTCCACCTGTATTTCATCCACTTTCCGCAATTATCCGCCACAATGGAATGCAATTCAGATGTATGGGCGAAAGGTGATGAAAGTAACCATTCTTTCTCGCCGCTTTGATACAGAGCCGGGTCAAGTTTATTATACGTTATAATGATCCCCGTTAACCTTTATCAGCAGAAAATCGTGTTCAAATTCGATACTATAAGAAAATTAGTTTCTTTCTACGAGTAATTCCATATTGAACGATCTTTCTGCCATTTATAGGTAATGAAAGGTACAAATTGATCGGTGATACAATATCTGTAATAATAATAATTCTTCCGTGCGTTCGTTATCATTAGCAGAAATCATCGTACCATAATTCTTTGAGAAAGGTCCGAGAAGAAAAAGTAGATCTGAAAGTAATCTGTGCTTCTGTTTGATACATTACGTTGCTTAGTCAGCGATCATTCTCAGCCTTGTATTTCATCTCGATCTAATGTATTTCGTGCATGACGAGGCAAGAAGGAAAAAAATATATATATCGGTATGATTTTCCCCGCTCAAGGCTTTTGCCGCCCATTACGAGGGAAGAAAATTTATGTTTTTACCGAACGCTGTGTATTACAATACTCTTGTTGTTAGCTCGGGATATTATTCGCAAAACTTGTGTATGTGCCTTCACCTGGAAGTTATATTAATTTGAGAATTGTTCAAATTTGGTTCGTGGCACCTTTAAAATAATCTTACTACAAATTTTGCTGTAGCAACATTTTGCTATTTAAGCTATCGTCGGTTTCTAATTTTTACCACCGTATTTTATATCCAATTTTCGACATCGATAACTTCAAATTCTTCAGGCACAGAGACAGACTTTCATTATTATTATAAATGACACTTAATTTGATTTTGCGTAGTATACTGGATGTAATATTTTTGATTGATCTCCCTTCCAGACAGCAGACGGCTTACGTGTGGAGCAGCGTGTGTCTCGGAGGATTGTCGATGCTGGCGAAGGAGACGGGCATTACCGTTTTGCCTCTAAACCTTCTTTACGACCTTTGCCGCTCCTGGCATTCAATCAAGAGGTAAGCGTTTAAGCGCGTGCAGCAATTTGGAAACGCGACACGTGCCTTCCACCGATAAATTTCTAAATAAGAAGCAACGATCAGTCCTGTGCCACCCTGGCGCGAACTTTTAAATATTAACCCGACTGCAACTTGGAATTCGAATAAATATTAACCACGAAGTGTTCCATGTCAATTTAGAAAATTTCATCGTCCATTCAGTGCATAATTGACTGGAAATTTTCTGGTTCGTTAAAGATCGTTCGTCACCAAATTTTATTTCGAAGGATAAAAAAAAATGTTAATATCGACGAAAAATTAACGCAACCAAGAATTATTTCCCCGGATTTCTTGGGTAGGGACGTTGAATAAAGTACGTTTAAAAGGGAAATGTAAAATCGTAGGACAGTATGAAACGTGAAATGTGTAACGCGAAATACGGGTATCGTGAATTACTCCTTTTGCATACGGTCGTGAATGGGATTTGCGTTAATAGAGAGCTCCGGCTATCGTCGTTAGACTAAGGCTATGTGCACCGATGTTCAGTCGTGAAGCAACGAAATCGGATTAACTGTTTACAATGGATTATGAGGGGCTGTCTTGAAACTCGATCCTTCGACGAAAATCGATGGAATTTCATTCAGTAACTATTCGAATCATTGGTTCGGTGAACACATGACAAAAAATAGATAATATACTTTATTGTTAGCATGATTTTTCAGAGTAATAAAAAGAGAAATTATAAGAGGTTATTTTATTATTATTATTTTAATAAGTGTGCGAACGATTAGTATTTAGTGGCATATTTTTGTGCTCCAGGTCTATTTTCGAAGCCAGATGGAACGACGACTCGAGGCACTTTTCTCGGCGCGCCGCAGCTCTGCTGGTTTCGGTGAGTCGAATAACTAGTATTTATTGACGTATATATATACGTTCAAAACATAACACACTCGATAAATATTACATTACGTTTTTAACACAAACGAACAATTATAATTGTGAAGAGCGGATATTTATAATGGATCTATTTGAAGAACGAAGTTATCGCTTATGCACATATTACGTCAAGCTGAGAAATTCTGTGTCCACAAAGGGTAATATTCTGCGTCAATATTTAAAATTATTGTCCCTCCTTTGTTGTCACAAAGTCGAAAGTCAAAGAATACTGTCAAAAAGTTGAACAAAACTTACTTAACTCAGCCGTATCAAAATTAATCCGATCCAATTAAACGAACTATGACGTTGAGAAAGCTTACTGGTCTCATTCAACACCTGCGCGTCTCAACAAATCATCCCTCGAGGCTTCGCCGGCTGTAATTCAATTACTCCCTGTCACAGTCGAATCGAACAAACATCTAACTCGCGAAAGTGACAGATCTGTTCGACGATAAAGGACAGAATGTCAGGTTACGCAATGGGAGAGCCAGTTGAAGAAAGACAGACTCGCAGTCGAATCCTTTTAACGCGCCAGGTGAACTCAATCGTGCGTGGGAAGCCTTGTATGATTTTCAAACGAATAAGAAACACGTGTTGACGTCCATTAACGACGACGAGTGTGTCAAGTTTCTTACATGAAATTACAGTGAAACCTTTAAACGTTCTACTATCCTAAGTTTTATTATTATAATATAGAATTTTCTGTTAAACTGTGAGATATTCAGAAAATTGAAAAAATTCCAGCTTTGAAAGTTTGTATTATCTTTTCAGGGTAGCTGGGACTCAAATGATAGTTTGCAAATTAAATTATATCGGATGCTGCTACCTTACACGTAGTAATTTCTTTTCTAATCTTCTTTAATTTATTATCAACGAAAGAAAAAAATCACGAATATCGAATTTTGAATAATTAACCGATCGCGTCCTTCATAATTAAACTTTTAATTCGTCGTACGTCCATTTTCACCCTGGCGACCAACACGTTAATCATCCGTCCGATTAATTCCCACCGCGTGTACGAAGTGGATTACATTCTTGGTTGAAACATCATTTACAAGGGCGTGTAGCATGCTTCGATGAAATTGTAACATGGCGGTTGGCAATCGATAATAGCCGCGGGCAGGCGTTTTCGGTCAAATTTATTCGACCGTTTAGGCGGCATTATCGCGAAGGTCGTTTACAGAGATATAACCGGGAATCCAGTCGACCGATGGAGAACACGCCGGCTTTGTACGATCAGGACCGCTCGAAAATTCACAAAAGTTCCTTCGTTACGATCGATTGAAGCATGGAATATTGTTTTCGCGGTTCGCGTTTCGCGCATTGTTTCCGCGGCACAATGACCCACGGGCTGCATTAACGGCTCGCGTCGAAATCCGACGAATGTTTTACCGTCAATGCTTGATTGTGCATTTCGAGGCTTGATTGTGCGGACGCTCGATTTTCTCGATGGTGTTGATAATATTTCATCATGAGCGACGAGGACGGAAGTTCGATAAAAACAAGGTCAATCGTTGTACGATCGTTACATGAACGTCGAATGCTTTTATCTCTGGACCTACAGTGGGCGATCAAATAATTGTGAACACTTTGAAATTATAAGTATTCAAATTTTGATGAAGAATGTAATTAAAAATATATTTATAATGGTAACTTTTTATTGATTACAAAGCACAATATTCTGCTTTTTAATGAAACATGACAACGAATTTAAATCCTTTCGTCACAACGTTCTTCGCATCTACATATTTATATTTAAAATGTGGTAATATTCAGCAGTACTAAAAATAAATGATAATCTAGAAAAGCAAAAATTTACAAAAACAAATACACGAATGAGCAGTATGAAACTACATTTACGAATGATCGATGGTAATACAAATTAATTATAAAAATCCCTCCGATCGTACGCTGATTAAATAAAACAATACTGAAAACGTATCAAAATATACTTAAATTGTGTTCCTTTATGTTAAGATCGAAAGGAACAGTATACTTCGCGACAGTTACAGTCGTCATAGCACCAGAAGCATCAATTTTCTTTTTGTTCATATTAATTTGATCACCCACTGTAATTGCCCAATTTCTATTTCTTTTGAACTGGTGGTATTCCAAATGAAATTCAATAATTGCTCGATGAACGTTATATGGTTCCGAAAATTACAACTCGAAATTGATTGAACATTGATTAAAATGCAACAGCGGGCGAGGAATTACACTATCGACAAAATGTTTGGAATCACCTGCAAATTTCTACCCAAACCGAGCGTCCTTATAAATTTAATATTATTCCATTGATAATATATTAGATATTAGTCTGCATTTTAAACGATTTTTTACTAAATCAATATTTTGAAAAGCTACTTGCGCATTGAAACGTGTTACAACATGTTTTTCATCCCCTATCTTGAGAACCATTTTTACCGCATAGAGGTAATCATAGATATGAATGATCGCAGTTACAAAAAAAAAAAATATGTCAAATATTTTTCAAAAGATTACCAACTAGATAAGTTTCATCAAAATCGACCCGTCATACTTCAGCGATGTCCCTCGTTAGTTTACGTACCGATTCCAAACTTTTTATCGGTACTGTATATGGTTGTCATAAAGACGCTGAATTTCCTTGTTAGTTGCACGAGTGGCCAATTTTTTAGCCAAACTTGATCCCCCCCCCCCCCCCCCGTAATGAAAATAATAGAAAAACAGAATCGTAAAAGTAGAATGAAAATCGGCCGATCGAAACGACACGCGACGTTTGAACGAAGGGCGCGATAACGTTGGAGGATCCTTGAAACAGTGCGTAAAGTGGAATCTTCGTTGGAAACAAGCAATTACGGCGAAGAAAATTCTAAGGAGCACCATCTCACGGTATTTGCAAACCGCTCGGAACCGGGTCGTTAATCCTTAACGACCGATATCCTTGGTTTTTATCGTCCGCTCGCAGCCCGACCACCGATGTTTACAGCAACTCGTGCCTTAAGCGAGTTTAACGATCGTTAACGCGGATACACTCGCCGTCGAGAGTTTCCTTTTACGATCGCGAAAGATAAACTGCGTCCCATCGAATTGTAGGACCGCCACGAGACTTGCCTACACCGTTCCGTTTCGTTTCGATGCGAAACGATCGATTCAAAGAGCCAAGGATAAAATAGGAGACCGATCGAGAGTGTACGAAAACGCTGGCTCGTTTCGCGTCCCGACAAATTTGTTTTCTTTCGAAGATTTTACGGCCACCGACTTATATAACACGCTCGTGCAACAAGCAATCTATGGAGCACACAGGGTGTTCTGTTTTTTATCTGTCCGTGCAATTGTTTCTAGAACTACCGACTTTTGTATGCCAATTAAGTATTAATTTTATTTTCGATCTAATGCTTTTGTTTGGTAATTCGAATTATCGATTAGGTTGATAAAAGATGATAACTTTTACGTATTCTTGGTATTTTATTATGGACGTCAGTTTTGGCGAGAACGCCTGGAGCTTCAAAGATTTGATATCTCGACGTCACGATTAATCGATTAATCATGATATTTAGCGTCATGGTAGCAGAAGTTGCGATTCACTGACACGTGGAAGCGTACCTTTAGGATATTAAATGTCACGGTGAAAATGAACGTGTGTAGTACGACACGCTATAAGTAATTATATACCTTACGAAAGTAAGACGATATCAAAGATATTTAGAATTTTCTTTAATTTTTTATTCCCCCAATGTTATATTAAATTTATGGTATGGATTGTTGATGGTCTCACAACGCTTAACACGGTAAGCGCCCAAAATTTTTTACAATCGAATAATTGACAAAAAGAACTATTAAATAAACCGTTGATAGCGTTAATATTAAGCTAATAATGCTGGCTATCGAATTAAAAGGTTAAATTTAAAAATTAGTTGATTGTATTCTTAATAATTAAGATTTTATCGTGTCTGACTACGTACGACGGTTTTCACTGTGGCACTCAACGTGTTGACGTTAACACGGTGGCTGTCGCAGTAGTAATAGTCAACATATGTCCAGACATAGTCTTTAATTTGCTACTTTAAAATATTAAGCTAATTTCTGAAATCTTTTGTCAACTTGTGAATATCACTCAAAAGTTTTTCAACGTCCTTGAACCACGATGACAAAAGTTAATAGAAACGAACCATATAATTGGCAATTAATATCGAGTTACTTTGCGCAACCAGTTAATTACTGTTAATTAAGGCGAACAAACGAAACGGTTATAATAAATTATCGCGGAACAGTCGATGCTCACGGGAGCAAACTTCATTAGGAGGTCATTGACTTAATTAACGTTCCCATTCGGTGTATACGAGGCTCGCGGAAATATCATCGATTACACATTGACAAGAAGTTTACCCGTCGTCGATTTCATCCCGTTTCTCGATGGCACGTAATTTGTATCGCAGGTAGAAGTTTATTGACGCGTGTTAAGTATCGTGAAGGTTGTAAAAAGAAAATTAAATAAAAAAAAAATATATGAAACGTCGAGGGTGCACACGGAATGTAGTTTAATCGAACGCGATTCCGAGTTATGCTAATTTATGTCAAGAAACGAGGGAGGCATGCGAGCTGAACCCTCGTACAGGACCCCTTACATACGTTTAACCCCCTTTCACCCTCCTTTCAACCACCTATTGCCACTTACACGTTTCAAAATATGTCCTTTCCTAGAGGGTTATTCGACACTTCTTTCTCCTCCCCTCGCCGGTCTACTGAATTTCAAAGATGTTTGACAGTGGAGTAAAAAACAAAATGCCATCATTTATGATTTCTTATAAACATACAAGGAAATTGAATTAAATTGAATTGAATTTTATGGATAACACCGTGCTTGA
Organism: Stelis phaeoptera; assembly: GCA_943735885.1. Classification (NCBI taxonomy): domain Eukaryota; kingdom Metazoa; phylum Arthropoda; class Insecta; order Hymenoptera; family Megachilidae; genus Stelis; species Stelis phaeoptera. Next base: position 9,584,807 of record OX030937.1, read on the forward strand.
ACCATCCTGTACAACTGCACCCGAGAACTGTCAAACGTTTCACTAATTTGACATTGAAATTGCTCGCATATAGATACCTGTGTTATGTCACTCGCCAACGTGAACGTTTCAGCAGTGAAACTTTTATGCAATTCACCAAGTGAGTCAGCAATTACCGATGCAGGTGTGCACGCTCGTGTGTGCGTTTATTCGCTCGCTCTGATCAAGCAGTATTTACTTCCGGTTGCAGTCGAGAGTACGCTGCGGTTTCGTGCAACGTAACGGACGTAATCGATAAACCGATGCATTAGAGGACACGCATTGTTGATTGATTCTACATCAGTATGCCGATGGTTAGTCGATTGGTTTGCTGCTTCGATCTTATCCGCGTGCTTCGAATTATCTTAAGGCTTCGAGAGCAATTATAATTCTATCCGTCGTGTTAACACCCGATCGAGAACGTTTGATTAACCGATTGTGCGATGGTATGCTTAACAGCGGATACAGGATGTCTTCAAGAGCCGATAGAAATTCAGGTTGGAGTACTTGACTAAAGTAGAGTCAATCGGGACTTGAACGTACAAAATGTATGACAGTGTTTCGATTAAAGTTGGTCGAAGAAATATGGTAAGATTGATATCAAAAATTTACGATTTTAGGGATTTAAAATTAAATTTTAGCCTATAGTGCAAAGTTAGAATAATTTTTCCCTCTTTATGCTAAAAAATGAGAATGCTTCTACTCAGGAAATAAAAATAAAAGCGTAGAAAATAGAAAATTACGTGAAAATACACGTGCCTCACCACTCCACCCTCGTTACCTCTATTTACTATACATTACTAATTACATTAATAATCAAAGTTATCCTTGGGTGAATGAAAGCTTAGAATCGAATATTTTTCTTCCTGCAATACTGTCATGTAAAAGTGCATGATGGCACAATAATACCAACATACCGCTGCACTTTGTATGTGAAAGCACGAAGACGCGGCTTATGGAAACTGGGTATGAGGAGAACGTGTTGCTCGACATCATAAAGAGATGTCGAGACGGCACGTGTATCGAGTACAACGGATCGGAAGAGGGTCTCGCGTGTTCCGGTGTCAGGCTCGATCGAAAGAAGATATGAATACCTTGGATTGGCAGATATTGTCCGACTGTAGGACCCTTCTAGGAGCCACTCGTCCCCTTGTACGTCCGTCGACAAGAACATAGAGTGATCCTGGCGGTGGCAGAAAGAGAAAGGGGTTAGATAGCGTTTCGCGGTGGATGAAGAAGGGTAAAGAAGTAAAGAGTCAGTTCTGTCAAGAAGAATCGGCTGTCGAGTCCAGAAAATTGGCGCGAAAAATAACGGATGCGAGACAACGAACGATTTCGCGCTCTGATGTTTCGAAAATGGACCGTTTTTGAGTCCAATCTGTTCATCAACGAAGATAATAATCAAAATTTCCCGCTTTTCTTTACCTCGATTGATTGACAATAATTTCCTTATCGAAATTCGATCGCACAATTCTCCAATCAAAATAGAAACACAGATTCAGTATCAATTATGAAGACTGGTTAATTAAAGTGGTACGAATCCAACGTTAAAATAATTATAAAATTCTATCCCCATCATTAGCGTATAAATCGATCGAAATGTTGTTATTAAAAAATGACGGCAACGAGCACGAGAACGGAGCGTGGTGCATTTCCGCGTGAAATTTTCAGCTCGCAGCCCCGTTTCTTGTTTTCCCGTTTTCCAAGCTAGCTAATGAAAGCTTCCAATGCTTCTAGCGGTGTAGCGAGTCATTGAGCCGCAAGTCGAGAACCTCCTCCAGAAAAAGCTAGTAAGAGACTCTTCCGCAATCTGGACTCCCCTTTTGTTTCATTCTCATTCATCTTTCGAGCCGTGTAAACGGCAGATAGGAAATTCGTGTCTCAGGAAATGCTAGGAGAGCCATTCGTGGAATATCTGAGCCGGGTCAAGTTGATATTACTGTGGATATCATAAATAAAAGAAAAACAATCAAGAAAGCTTAGCTTTCGTGTATTTTGTTCGCAAGAACGACGGATGAATTAAAATAGATCATGAAATTACGTTTTAAGTAGTATAAGTCGTTGAATGGTTAGACTTATTCTGTTCTGGAGTTAACGCTCGGTCGATATTATTCCAGCAGATATTTTTCAGAGTATTCTGTTAATAATTAACACTTTTTAATTTTACATTCGTTTTCTTGTCTAAAATGATGAGATTGTTGATACTCAGAGTACCAGTTTCCATAAAATAATTCGTATACAGCACTGCAATTGCTTTATTTCAAGATTTTAGTGTAACAATCATAATTAAAACTGACTGTACCCATATTTCTTCCTGATTCGTTATACATAAACAGTATGCTATCAATTTATAATATTGGAAAATAATAATAGAAGATAAACGAGCGCCCACGTCGAACGATTATCAAACGTTAATATCCACGATAAACAGGGGGAATAAATAATGCTTCTCCACGATGATAAAATTTCCGTGTGGAACTTTCCATCCGTGCGCAGGCAGGCGTGTAAGCGCGTTTGAATAAATAACCAAGTACACCGATATGTTTTCTCACGGAAACGTTTAAATTCTCGATGGTTACCGGGGGGGCTGCATTTGGGCGGTGGCCAATGAGAAAAATTGCCGCGTAAATACGCGACCGTCGCAATTAAAGAGCTTGTTTATTAAGGGATTCCATTTTTATTTACAGTTTGGCGTGCTGTTGGTCGTGCGACTTGCCCTGCTTCACGGCGCTTTACCGAAGTTCTCGCCGCAGGATAATCCGGCAGCTTTTCATCCCTGTTTCCACGTCAGGTGAGTAGCCGCATAAGTCCTTTATGCTGCGCGATTACTACTTGGAAATCCTATTACAATGTTTCAAAACACATCGTGAAGAATAACTTACGAGAAGCACGCATGGTTGTCGGTTCGCCGGCGAAACAAACGAGATCGGGTAAACGAGGAATCAGGATGACAAATTGCCAAGGGCGACACCGTTCGACGAATCACGGCTTGTTAATTTGTAGCTTTTGAGGGTGATTTAAGCATTTGGGAATTTTGGAAATATGACAATTCAATAATTTATGAAATCAGGAATTTGGGAATTTAGAAACTTATTGTTAGGAGTTTATGAAGTTGAAGGTTTAAAAACTTAATAATTTAGTAATTATTATTTTGAGATGAAATGGAATGGGCTTCTTTGCTCTTGAATAATTCTTAAATTTACCAACATCAGTTTGATTCTGTGACAGGTAAAATATTAAGATGGACCTGTATCTGTTCGAAATCAATATCTCAGCCTCAGATATCTGATCTCAGCCAGTTGTCCCTATTCGAGCGAAACATACGTTGCTCTCGGCGAGTCTCCAGAGAGAAGGGGGTGGCTTGCTACAGACGAAACAGTCACCCCCAGGCCAGGCAAACAGAACGCTACGTCAAGCTTCGCTCTCTGCAGGATATCCTTCTTGTACGGGATCCCTTCCCCCTTCGTCCTGCATCTCGAACAGCCATCGTTTATATCGTACCGTTGCTTTCAAGCTGACCCGAATCTACCAGCTACCGTTCGAGTTAAAACGCCTCGCTCTTCCTCTCTTTAGGCTGCGCTCTGAGCGATATCTCCAAGTTACGAAACGCCGATCGAATCGTTCGCAAACGACCAGTCCGCTGGTTCGTGCCCCGTTTAAACCGGCCGATTCGCCTCCAACTTTTGCAGTTGCTTTCCTCCATCTCCGGTTTGCTCGTTGGATAGTCGGTATCTTCAAAGAGCCAAAACTTGAACTTAAAAAAATAGAAAGGTTTCACGATAGACTCGTTACTTTTAGGGCCGTTCGCAAGGATGAGAAAGCGCGTTCAGATATGTAGTTTCGAAAAATATTCAACAATAATTAAAGTATTTAATATTAATCGTGATTCCGCACTCGATTGAATTTGTCTGCTTGCCACGCAGACGTTAGCAGTTCGACAGTAAATAATTCCATCTATAAGAATGGAAAGAAACAGGAGACCGGAAGTAGTTCGCTGGTCGCATGCTCGACGAAAAATTCCGAAATATACGACTCGATTTTACGGCTCAACGAGCATGTCCAGCAAATCCGATTTCCCTATCTCCCCGAAGACTGACGATATCGACTGGACCCGGGTAGCTATCACGACGCGAGAAAGGAATATGTCCCGTTGGTTTACGCGATCGGGGAAAATAGAACCGGTCCCGATGTAACGCTCCATTTCGATATCTCGATACGATGCGACGCGTTTCCTTTCGCCCCGACCTGGCCTGGTACCACCGCGTGGCACCGGAACACCGTGGCCACTTCCGCCGACGCTAACGGAAGAATTATTGTATTATTCGACGAGGAACGTGTCCAATTCGTTCGCGATTTTCTGTCCTCGTTTTTGACCCATCGTTCACGCGGAATAAACGATCGGTGAACCTGACAACTAGATAACGATTTCGATATGCGGATCGCCATTTCGGCGGTGGCTTTTTAATCGACACGGACATTCAACTTTTTAATTCGGTGTTTCGTCAAGTGTCGTCAAGTTTTTAAACGTTGCGACGCAAGTCACCGGAATTACCGGAATTTGAAAATCTGATGAATTACATATTTACCTTGGGTAAATACTTGAAAGTAAAATATTATTAGTATTAGATAAAACTACTCATTCCCAATGTATAGTATTCCGACCTTTGGGAATGGGTCGAGCACGAATAGCTTCTTAAATAACATATTCCGTATCAAGATCGATAAATTGATCAGAAATTCTCCATTACGTTATCCATAAAGAGCATATCCTCGTGAAATCGTCTTCCGAATCGTGAAAACTCTCGTAGGATCCTCATTGTTCGCCGATGCGAGAAGGAAGTAGTCGAGAGTGGCGGCTTCACTTAGCGGAAGTACAGCCGTAGGAAAGGTTCGATAATTTTAGCATATTGAAATATTGTTTCGTTCTTTTCGTGCCGTCCCGTCTTACCGGCGTATTCGAAGTTGGTTCTTCCTCTTCCTCTTCACGAACTCTGCTCCCGTATTTGTTCTTCTTTTTTGCCTTCTTCTTTCGTTTTCCTCTTTCCTCAGCCGCGTAGCCAACCGAGCGAACGGAGGCTCGAGGGGTTCGAGACGATATTATGCGAAATACTTTCTGCCCGGCTTCGGGAATACCTTATGAGATGTATAATTTGGCCGGATGTATCGTCGTTTCACGGAAATTTACGATCCTTCGAGCCTACGCCGGGCTAACCTTCTGGCAACCTTTACAGAACGACGCCAGGCGAGTGTTTCTTTATATTCCAACGAAGACGAAGCAGTTCGGACTCCCGGGTCTTCCTTTTTCTTCCTTTTTCTTTTTTTCCACGCATCAACCTCATATGCACGGCACACGCGACGACAACACGTGTCCCGTGGATGACGGTGCAAACGGCAGGAAATTCGGACGCGATATTTCGTTTTCCAGCCGTCTGTTAATATCGTGCGACCTAGAAAGATTTGCGAAATTACTTCCCCTTCTATGGGCCGTCTGGATGAGATTGAATGCCAGCGAATGGCGGTCGTGCCATTTTTTGGAAGGGTAAAAAGACTTCCGTGCCATTCGAGGGACTCGGTGTCGGGTAAATTTCACTCTGTCTGTTCGGTCTGTTCGAAGTACGTACGCCTTTATACGACGCTTCTTCGTTCGAAATGAAGTGAAATGTACGAAATGTAGATTTGCCAAATCGTTAATGTTCAAGCATCGCTCTTTAAAGGGCGAACGGGCCTTTTAAAGGTAAGCTGTGGTGTCGAGCAAAGTGGTCGGAGCAACGTGAATTTTGTTACCGCCGCTTATTTTCGCAAAATGCCGTAATTATGGCTTTATTGCGGCATGCACGGAACTACAATTTCAGACGAGGCTGGCTCCGACCGTGCTCCACGTTATTTTCACTCGTGTCGTGAACGACGGGGTTCGGTAATAATTCCTTCGAAGAAAGGGATTCCAGAGACGAAATTGCACCTGAGATTCGTTTCATACTATCAATCTTTATTTTAAACAATGATTATTACAATATTAGTCTTAATCTGTGTATTCCTCTGGAATAGAATTTAAATAATTTTAACTCGAAACATTTCAAAGATCAAGAATTCATTCATCAATCTAATATTAATCAGGCGATATAGCAAATTGGCAGCGTAAATTTAAAGATTAATTATGTTCGCCCTTAAAATGATGTCTCCGCATCGAAAACAGTCACATTTAATGCATTCCGCGATGAAGCGTGTTACCGGAAGTACTCGACTAATAAACCCGACGGTAGCCATTTATTCTTCATGATACGGTAATGCTCACAGGGAATATTCGTGTGCAAGAACGCGAGGGGTGTGTAACAGGCTTTGACGACAATCGAGTCGTAGCCAGGCTACAAGGGAGGGCATAAAAGAGCGAACTTGAGGGGTTGAAAGACGTTGGATACGGGGTGTGAGCGTAGGAACACGACAGTTGAAACGGTTAAAGGGGCCCCGTTACAGCGGTATCGTGTATCTCGTGTGTGCGGTGTTCCTCGGTGATTAATTCCACGTGGAATCCAACACCGTCTATCGTGTCTCGTTCCAGTGGCAACGACGTTACACCCTCGCCTCTATTCATACACGAACGCGACGTTTTCACGTGAAATATTAATTTCAAACCCGACCCCCTTGCGCTGAAAAGCCGAACGCGTACGAATTCGACGAAAAAGAATTTCGATGAATTTCCCCTGAAAAAAAGCACCAGTTTTTCTCCTTTTTATCCGTTCGCTGAACTCGGTATTATTCGCAGAGAAATAAATGGCCCGGTAATTGAATTTTGTTTTTATCAGAATCGTATAAACGCTCCTTCGAGGAGTTGAATTTATTCGGTGCTTTTAAAAGTCCGATGTTCGTTGAAAATTATTCGGAAAATCAACGAACCGATACGAATCATTGATTCTTTTTAACGCACGGACAAAGTCAATTTGTTCAATTTCTCTTTAGCCACGATTTATGAAATCGGAGGACGATCTTGGTGCAAAAAGAAGTTTTTAACGGGTCAGTGTTCACCAGTAGTGGCAGTGTTTTTACGGGTCGAGAACTTTTCAAACGGACAGAAAGATCGCGGAGCTTTTTACATTTAATATCCGGTCGGGGTACATACTCTGTTTATGGTTAAGCGTGCAAAGTTATGAATACACCCGTTTCGTCTGCACGACCGCGGATCAACCGTGGGTCGGACTCGAAATGATTTTTCGCTAGTTATTACCACGGGTTTATGACATTCTTAAATCGCCATGAATGTTCCCCAGAATGTGTATTCAGCGTGGTCTCTCGGAAGTTCCTGTTTACGTCTGTACGCTTGAAACTCTTCTGAAGATTTATAAGTTCGCCGTAGAACGCTGGTCTCGCCGCTGAAAAACTTCCCAACACTGGGAATTTTTAATCGATTTCGTCGCATTTCGAATGTTTATCATCGGACGTACCCGGTGCAAGAATTGTTCCGCGTAACGATGAAAGATTGACAATTAAAAAATGTCAACATGGTCGATAAAAGGGCAACTGTTCGTGACCCAACGACGGATAAATTTCCGACTGATGGATAAATTTCGTTCGATGCAACGGAGGAAAAAAAAAAGAAAATTATTCCTCGTAAAAGCTTTTATGGCGGGAATAAAAGTTGCTCGCGAGCAAATTCTTGCCGGTGAAAAACGCTTAGTTTCATTTCTATCTTGCGTCTATGCTGTTTCTCTATTTCCGTTGTTCGTCTTCTTTCTGCGTCCCGTGTATGATTTATTTCGCGAAGCGTATGAACAATTTCACGGTGCAAGCTGCGTCTGCGAAACTCGGAACGGCCACTGCCTAAAGGTAAGCGTTTTAAGTAGTTCAAACTGTTTCCCGGATTTTCAAAGAAATTTAAGATGGCCCGAACTTCGGGCGAATCCACGGATGTATCCGTTTAAGATTCTGTAGGATGGAAATCTGAATTGATGCTCGACGGCGATGGCGGGGATAAGAGTTTCAGGGAAACATTGAAAACACGGAACACAAGGACGGCGGGAAAATCGAAATTGGACGAGCACTCTCGTGGAAAGCATCTTCTGGCGTTGATTCAAGCGGCGGCGATTCGAATTTACGGTTTTAGGCGGCACTTTTATACTCGCTTCATTCAAGCTACGGGGATTCGAGTACGAATTCATGGACGCTTCTTTATTTCCCGAGTGCTTCCTTGCTGCGCGAGTTTAGAAACCGCGTTCGAGCAGTCGCTCGCTTTGACGCCCAGAATTTGATTCTCGAGGGGTCGCTCGACGGTGATCACGAAAAGGAACGACCGACCGTGAGTAATTAACGATTATCGTGAATTCTTTTCATCGCGAAGCCTTTTCTTCGATCGTTTCCACGACGCAAGCGACGATGAAAGAGTTTGGTGTAAAAGTGACTGTTTATTTATTGTAGTTGCGTTGTATCAAAATATGCAGTGTGCAGCAACGGTGCATATTCTTTAATCATTTGTTAAATTAATTGTTTTTCGTAAAATCAATGAACCAAAACTTATAATCGAAGCTGAGTTACTTTGTACTTGAAATCTTAAAATTTACTCGAAGTATATGTTAATAAATAAGTGATGTGTTAATAGTCAAAGGATTAATAAATAATATAATTATGTATTATATTTCTTGAACTGAAGAGATGGAAGTTGCACTTAAAGACAGAATTTGATATAGAATTTGATTACAGATTACAGAATTTAATATAGTCGCCAATAGTTATTTTAAAAATATTCAAATGTTCGGCAAATATTATCTTTCACGAAACTTATATGGTGCGTCTATATCGAACCCGCGATATACTTCAAAGACAAAAAATATCTTCCATATCCTGCTTTATTGCCAATTTTCTATAAAAATATACATTTGCACGAACATCCGGACTCGTAAAAATCGAACTTCGATAGGATCGGAGCGCCGGGAACAGTCTAGATCACAGGGTAAACAGTATGATCGGGGGAATCGTTACGAAGGAACATGCACATCCCTGCGTTATAACCCAATAATAATAACAGCGTCGAAACATAACTGCGGCGTGCACGATGAAGTCGCACCATCGGGCATAGCAGAGGAGTTACGTTGGAGGTAGAGTAAAGCGAGATTTTATAGTACCATGAAATATTTCGTTTCCACGTTGAAAGTGGGTTCGCCTCTTAGTGGAAACCGTAATATTTATGAAGCGTCTGTGAGGTCGGCCTCAGATAATGCGTTGCGTATTATACGAGGCCGCAAACGCTGAGATGTGTTCGCCTCGAGCATGAAACAATCGGGGGTGTTCCTTCGATCGGCTCAACCGACGGGCAATTTTGCTGTACGAATAAATTCCTATCCCCATGATTAACACGTTGATTGCCACGGTGGCTGGTGCCTCGAATTTTGTGCAGTCGAATAATTGGTCAAATAATAAAAGAGGAGTCGTAGGTAGCAAATTGTAATAAATTATGTAGAAAGGCAACGAATTAATATACGACGAAGAAACAACGTATGAAACGTGGAAAGAGTTCAATGGAGAACTCCACTCTGTGATTTCAACGGCGAAGAAGAAGAACGGTAGCGGTAATGCTGTTAGACCATTTCTGTCGTGTGCCCGGGGGTACACGGTGAACACGAAACGTCCTGAACACTGGGAAAATTCCAGGGTGGCCCGAGATAAAGCGTTCCTGACAAAGGTAGCATGGCGGCACCGCTGAGTGCACGTAATTAGCTATATCCGGCGGGCCTAGGTGGTGCTCGGGCACTGACGAGTCCCCCGCGGTAGTAAATTTTATACCTCGCGACGGGACAAAGGAACGAAGATGATATCAAACAGTTTTTCCGACTTTTCCGGGCTCGCGCGACATCAAAGAATTAGCGACCGTCTCGTTATTGGGGGAGGGGATCTTTTAGTACGCGACGCGCTCCCTTTTCGCCCAGCGAAATCATATTTTTGACATCGGCGCTGTATGAAACGCTTTTGCCAAGCTATTTGCGTCAGTGCGAATGCAGCGACAAACGTTTTTCTTGAATACGCGACTTCCCTTCGTATCTTTTGTCTATCTTCATTCCTGGCCTGGCGATGATGATGCTTCTTCCCTTGTGCATCTTTCAGCAAGCTTCGTACAAAGAAAATCTTGGCAAAATACAGCGGAAGGTGTTAACGTATTTTTACTTTGATCTGCGATTTCATTTTAAAAAATCATTGAACAAATGAAAAGATTAATAATTGATTCCTCAACGCGACCGTGCTCTTTCTCACTTTATTATTCCTGTAATTTATTATTTACAGCGATGAAGAGGATGTGAAGACGATTCTTCGGTTAAAATAACTTGTCTGGTAGCGGCTGAATTTTCCATGGATGGATTCTTATTTTGACACGCTTGATTTATGAAAACTATAGCGTATGAAGATTAACTAATTTACTATGTCACTGTTAGTACAAGTATTAGATTCGTATTAAACGCAAATCACGTTTTTCCCTAATGAGGTAATTATCTGACAACGTTGTAGCTAAAAATCTCTACTTCCACAATTATTATTTAGCTTTACGGGTCTCCGAAGGTCACTCGTTGTCCAGGCCCACTCCTCGTCCACTAATTACACGCTGCTCTAACGTTACCGGTCCGTTTCCATTTTCGTCAAGGTAGCAGGGAAAATGTCAACACGATTTTCCACCGGGACGCAGTACGAAACGATCTCCAAGAGGAACAAAGAAAAAGAAGTTGACTCGTAGAAAGGAATAAGTGTCGGCTGCAGAGTATCCAATTAGCCGGTACTCGAGCAAGGACAGTAGACACTACGACGTTGATGATCGCCCACGGGCATCTTGGCCTACAACTTTGTCTCGGTTCTTCAGCTCGTACGTGGCCACTCGACTCATCCGAGTCGCGTTTCCACGAGACGTTACGGCTTCTAGTGCAGCGATAGAGCTACTTAACTACGCTCGGTTGGTACTCGACAGGCATCGTTGGCTTTCCGCTTCGCCAGTCTTGTTTCTTTCCTCGTTTCGATCGATGCACTTTGTCCAAGGCTAAAAACCAAGCTCGAGTTAACGAAAGGAACTGCTTTACCTTGAACGGGTTGTTGTACGCGGTTGGGGTTGGTTGCTTGTGTATCCTGAACGCTTCATCCGGCGAGATATTAAGGTTCGCTGGGTTACGGAGCGCGTAGGTAGAACGTAATATTGTGTCGTAAAGTCGAGGCAAAACGATTCTGGATAATATAAGTGGTGAATTATTGGGACGAGAGGAAAATTTCGTGCTGGGATAAAAAGGGATTCTAGGTTTCTGTATGGGATTAGAGCGTGCCACGAATACAGGGTTACTACGGTATAATCGATACTTATTGTTTACCTTGTGTCTGGCACGGGGAGTCAGAGTAAGTAAGACGGAAGGTGTTCAAAATTGTTGACCGTGTTTTAGGTATATTGTTTTAGCCATCGAATGACCTATCATTTTTTGAAAAAATAACCAACGGTAGCTGAATATAAGTACACGCGTTTTCACGATATTTCATTAAAATCGTCGTCGTTTCCCGCATTCCGTACATAACATCATCTTAATTATAGCCTGAAATCTGTTCCTGAATCTCGTGCCATTGCACGAACCATCCTGTAAACCGTCACGAGGGTCGCCGTTAGCACGCGTTTCACTCCTGGCTACCCAAGTCAAGGAATGTAACTCACTCATTGAAACGACCCAGTGTAAATCCTTCAGGAGCTCTCGACGCATACCGTAGCCGTGTCTAGAGGGCCCGGATCCTTGGTTTACCTTGCTGCGTGGCCCCATAAGCGTATTCACGTATCGTCGACCGACGGCACTCAATTACGAGCGTCAGCCGTTGACGGGGGACGGTTTCGAGTGCAACGCTGAAAGGGTCGCATTTCCCTGATGAGACGTCACAGAACGATAATGGGTCGGCTTTTCAGTCTTAACGACGCTCGTGGACAATGTATCATCGTTGACGGGGAACGGGATAAATCTAACGCCTTGTGGGATTTCTTGCTCGCCGCTCGCGATGCCGGCTCTCGGGTCCCATTACCATTTTCGATTTACGACCAATGTCACCGATATTTCACCAGAAATACCGTGTAATACAAAATTCGTACTGGTTGCGAAACCGGTTCGGAAATCAGTATTCCGTCCGTGTAACACGGCTCACGTGCTGTACGGTGTGTCAGGGATGTTAGCCAACTACCGACGATTTCTGTCGATGTAAAATCGTCAATTTCCAGTAATAAGTATTCGAGGCGTTGCTCGTTTAACACCGACATCCTTCATCTTCGTTAACGTTGGCAGTCCCGGAGTTGATACACAGGCTGTGTCGTGTTGAACACGCCACCTAATTATCTAACCTGGATGCGACGGATAGAGAAGGGCCTGGTAATTTCAATGCTTCCGCAAATGGCAATTGAAAGCATTTAATTAATAATTATAAAGAAAATGTACATACTCTAAAGATTTATATTGTACAAATTAAAATAGAGTTACTACCAAGGCAGGGAGGTTCCAAACTTGATTCTTGTCATCGCGGTATCTGTTTTTAACAAATTCCTATACTTACGAACGACCAATTGAAACGGGCCGCGGATAAAATATTGAAACGCTTAGATCCCTTAACCTGTAGCATAGCTGGAACAGGAGTGTCTGAATGACATGAATACCGCAGGGGATGTCGTTGACAAGCCTCGGCAACGGATCCCATACAGCGTGGTCTCGAACCGAACCCGAATATTTGGTCGTATCCTGAAACCTCTGTTCGTCATCCCCGTCGGCGTCTTGCATTCATTACAACCTGGCACCCGACACAGTACGCTATAGACAGGGACAAAGGAGTGGGGAAGGAGAGCCGTAGGGGGACGACGTCGCAAGTGAATCACCCTTGCGTTTCGTGATCGCGTTTCCTGTGCGACGATATCGCCGCCGTTTACCCCGAACGGACTAATCGGATCGACTCGATGCTTTCGTCCTCGATCAATCAGTTCACTCCCTTTCCCAGAGTGTTCCGGCATTCCGAGGAAGTCGGGTAAATTACTACGAAACTAAGACCGCAGCTACGCCTTAGCCATCCAGTCAGATGGCTGGGTCGAGATTGCACGCCACAAATTATCTGCGTAGAGAGTACCACCAACTAATTCCCTCGCCTCCCCCGCTGTTTACACTTCCGCTAACTCCGTCTTCCACCTTGTGTCTCTCATGTCGGCTTCCTGTTCCAGGCGGCACCCACTTCCCCGTCCCGGTGAAATAGGATTTCACGACGGTGCTTCCGTTTTTCGACATTTCTTTCCGCCTTTTCTATCCGGCCATTATTTTTTAATTCGCTACTTCGCGAGAATATATACGTTTTAGGAAAATAAAGGGGACTTCCATTTGCTAATGATTCTGTTCGAGTAGAAATACGAGGGAAGCCTGAAGTTCTGCATGTTGTTCTTCGCTCTCAAAGAAAGTCGCGTCGTGGTTCGTTTTTCTTTTATCGTTGTAGACATCTTTTACTTGCTGTCGCTCTGAAGGATGCAACTACGAGAATACCACGGACGGGCAGGTGTATTCTGATGTAATCTGGCAGATGACACGAAGTATTTCTTTTATCTAACCTAGGCATCCGACCGGGTGTGTGTGCATTGTGATACGCAACGCGATAGTCATGCAAATAAATATTGCTGCGTTACGTTGGTACACTGGCATCTAACTTTAACTCAAAATTGAATTTCCTTGAATTTGACCTGAAACTTGACTTGAACTTCACAAAAAAAAAAACGAATCGTGAAATTGATTATTCATTAGAAGTCAGGAGGAAGGTTGAACGTCGAAATTGGTTACAACAATAGATGCATTTTGATGATCAAACAGAAAGCACTTGAACAATTGATACATACATAATACGCGATCGATAAACTGGCTCGATAGCAACTAATCGAGCAACCTATTCTGGTAGATTTCCAAATACAATTTCGGAAATATTATCGAAGCCGGATATGCGCTATTCGAGCCGTATTGAACGGCCGATAGTGTATCGAGAGCGTTCAACAGCCATCAGTAAATATAACGCGGATGATCCTCTCGCATCTATTGTACCGTGTAAATCGCTTATCATTGTTCCGGACGTTTTAATCGGCAAGAGGCAACCGTCCAAATTCAGCGCCACTTTACTGCCTCGCAAGTGGAAATTTGTAATTGTTTCCTATCGTAAGAGATTTATATTATTTATCAGTCTTTTCACACTTAACTTCGAAAATTACGATTATTTATAATTCGGTTATTCCAATTTTCAATTAGTAAGATTTCCATTCGATAGCTTGTGTATTATAATATTAATATTATTTGACAATTTTTTCTTCCCACTGTATTTAACACGTTGACTGCCATAGTGAAAACGGACGTGTGTAGTCGGACACGCTGAAATTCAAATTATTAAGAATACAATCGATTAATTTTCAAATTTAACCTTTCAATTCGATAACTAGCAGTTTATTTCATCGCTTCTGTTGTTAATTATTTGATTGTACAAAATTTCGGGTGCCGATCACCGGTGACCACCGTGGCAGCCAACGTTTTAATTTCTTAATAGCGTAGCTTATAATCGTCATTTGTCACTTGGATCTCTAGACAAATCATTCTCCGAGCAAATTGTAATGCCCTGAAGAATTCAGAACCATCAAAGTTCATCGACTCATCCATCAAGAAAAAGCACAAAACATTTCTTATTGCACCGAAGACGGTGGATCGTTTTTCAGCATTTGTTACAAGAACGTCGAGCCTAAGCAACGCAGACGTTATCGTCCCTCGGCTTGCCAGTAATTATTCTTCTTTTCGCGCCACGGAGGAGACTCGATGCTCGCGTGCACGTTCAATTAAAAGCGACGGGAAGTCGCGTTCAAATTAATACGAACACGGTCATTAATGACGAGCGGGGAGAACTCTGTGCTCTCGAAGCGCAAAGGGGGCTCATGGCAGGCATGTAGCGCTGTACACAGGAAATAAGAAGGGGTGGCGAACGCGGAAGGGGGTGATCCGGCGTCGAGTTCCAGGCAACACTTCTGTACACGAGGCTCTTGGCTTCGATCCATTTCTGTTTTCACCTGTACCACGGAATCGTTGGTTAAAGGGGAACGACGATGCCGTATCCCTGACTACCCTCGAAAAGTATAAACGTGATTGCTAATATCTGGTGCGAGGAATTTCTATGCTATTTAACGATCATTTTTCAATCGTGTTTCTTGGTTTCTCAGGTAGACAAAATATTTAATTTCTTCGAGACATCAGCTTTCCTTTCACCGGGGAAACGTTTCAAGTCCCTTCAGGAACGCCACGAGGCGCAACCACGCGGTACCATCCGCAAGAATAATGTCGATAACATTTACCAAGTACAATCTTCTTTCCTGTCGTATTTCCTTAATCCACCGAACGGGCGCAGTCACGAAAGATCCCGACCACCTTTCAACCTCGTGGCTCTTTCAATTACTTATATCGATGGTTACGAAGAGAATATCAGCGATGTCATTCGATAACGGTTACGTCCCGAGACAAAGACACTTATGATAGCTGTTCAGAGGGATTGGTATCGACGGAACAACTCACAAGGATCCACGAAGATTGGCGGCCAAAAGGGGTTAGGAGATGAGCAATGCACACGTTTGATTTCGTGCAGTACAGGCAATACATCTCTGGTCGGTTTACCGGTGGCCCGTCGAGACGGAAGCGTATCGTGGCCGGCGAAGCGGGCACATCCGGTCTACAAGATTAATTGCCAATAAACCTCCATTACAGGGACCTCTTCCCGAGGCGTCACTCTTCTCGTGACTCCGTCTCGTTTCCCGTCCGTCCACCTCCCACGCTCTATCCAGCCACTACCTGGACCTTGCGCAACCACACTTTTACGATTTAGTTTCGATACAAAGTGTCTTAAACTAGCGTATCTTTTCGATTTGATTAAATGAAAATTTGATTTCCCTCCTATTTCACTTTCATTTTCCAAATTTCGTACTATTCCCCTAAATATTGTTTATGAGTGTATGAAACCTTCCTACATTTAAATCTGTGAATCTAACTTTAATTGAAATACCCTCGTATTTCGTCCATTTTTTACCAATCGAAGCCATGTGGAAAATTATATCCAAATATCAAAAATCTCGCAACGACTTCCTTGTAGATCTGGTACAAGAAATTCTCAGACACGAGAAACACTTTGTAACCGTACTTAGCTTTGCCCATCTATTTCCATTCATCCACGAGCAGGGACCATTCGGTCGAGCTTTGGAGCACGTGTAAAAAGATAAAAATCCCACTGGTCTTTCGCAAATGTTCCACGGTGTTTCTTCGAGCAAGGCTGACATCCATTGTGTCACGAATTCCTTTCTTACGTTACTTTTTCTTCTCCTTCTGAACAGAATTTCCTTAAACGAACGAAACGCGTTTGAATATACTCGATCACTGCTCGCGCGAGATGTCTCGTCATCGTGGAAACGAACGGAGGAAAGGTAAGGCGGACAAAAAAACACAGAAGTGAAAGATCGTATCGGTACACGTACGTGACTAATTTCTCTCTGAAAAATGACTGTCGTTCGCGTGTCCGCCTGCCAGAAACACGATATATTATAGTCGCGATTAATCTTACTTCCAAATCGGCCGGCGGCTGCTTAGAAACACGTTGAACGAATCGATCGTGACAGTGTCTCGCGCCTGTAGGCCGACGGATCCGAAGGAAATTGCTTTCGTACGAATTCAAAGGCACGCCTTTCGACGGCGATCAAAGCTTTTAGACGAGGAACGATCGAAAATCGAGCAAAACGATGACTCGATGTTTATTGCGTCAATTAAACCCTACGGCCCCGGTTGGGCGGTTCCCGGAATTTCCTGCTCGAAAGTACGGGTTAACTTCATTTGTCATTTATAATCGTCGCCGGATATAATAACGATAAGGATAATACTAAGGTGGAGCTACTAAATGGATGAAACTTACATTAACCCCTCTACGGTCCAAAATGGCTCGAATGTTTGTTAAATGAGACGTATACAAATAATCTCTCTAACGAAATTAAACTCCCTTCTGATACGTTATTGTGGCGTTTTAAATTCACGAGAATCCTACACGGCGTTTTGCAAGAAAATCGTTGCGCCCAAGGAGGAGATATTCGTATTCCGCGTAGATACTCTTCCACGATCCCAAGGTATATTATTTTACCTTACCTTTATTCAAACTAATATTTCCTTGGGATTCGTCGGTTAACCGCGATGCTTTACCGTAATCGTTTGAACGTTGAACACACTCCGCTGCAATGCATAAAAATGGTAGCGTTATTGGAATATTAATAGCCAACGCAATAATATCCCGTAACACACGGTTATATCGTGGTCGGACGGCAGAGTTCATTGTTCAAATTTCGCGACCGTAAAGCTGGAAAATGTACGCTCGTAATACTTGCACGTGTCTATTCCCTCGTTGGCCGATTTGTATTCCAATTTCAAAGGAATCCGCGATAGAAAGCTACCTGTTAGAGCCTCGCCACGGTTCCCGTTCAACGTATTCTTATTCCCTGAATGGCAATCGAGTTTAACTGCGATAAAGATAGGAGGAAGATTTACGGTGGCACTCGAGTTTCTTAACTATTATATATCCGCACGAAAGCACTTTTAAATTTGACATTATACATCGTCAGCGTCGCGTACAACCTGTAACGTCTTCGATTTCTCGTTGGAGATCTCAAATTTTGTATTTTATTCATCTCCTCGAAATGGACGTCTCCGAATAGTTGCGCAGGAATAAACGCGTACCGGAATTAAAACGCGACCAATGGGTAAATATCGGTTCCGGTTTGTTCACGGTGTTCTTTTGTTTGGCGCGAACGCCGAAGTTTGCATGCTGTATCGGCCATTGTTAGCCCCAATGGCGAAAGTTTCGCAAGCTTTTAGTAGCCCTGTCTTTACGTATAATGGTCCAGTTAAAGTGGATTAACAATTTCGCGTTGGGCCGGGGCAGTTACCGAACCAATTTCGACGCATCACGAAACTACGGAAGTTTCGTTCCAATTTTTAATAAGATGACCTCGTTACCGAAACTTTACTTTCCCGTTCCGGTTGTCGCGAGGCGTAATAGACGGTAATAAGAAATGAAATACTTCCCTGAAACCGTGCGATACTTTCAACTTAGAATAATTAGAGCAGGCGGGGGAGGAGGAATAAAAGGCATGTATGTTTTATTGGATCTTGACTTCAGAATCGTTAGAGAATTTAATTCTTTCGCTGTCACGTGGAAGAAATACTTCATCAAATTAAATCTTCACCGGTGGCGCAATTCAAGCGCCGAGTAAATTAAATTCTAGGGACATGTGTCGCGTACCTTCTTGTTTATCCCGTTTTTTATTCCCTTGCCTTATTTCCACTAGCAGACGTTGAAATATTTGTTGCCGGATGCAAATTGTACTCGCCTAGGTATCGCGAGAATTTAAATTATAAATATTCTGCCAGCTTCTTCATTGCTTTTGATTAATTCATTTCAAAGCATAACTCTACGGAAACTCGCGGAGAATACTGTGGTAATTATATTATATATATGTTACTGTGAAACGCCGAAATTAGTGAATGTCAACATTTTCCAGCGATTGTCGTACCAAACATGATGGCGAAAGACCTAATATTTTTCAAACACAGACAAACTCTGGTGGCTATAATTTCTGATATTATTTTTTTCTGTAACAAAAAACAAGAATACCTTCCATGAGCCCTGCGGGGCTAAAAAATAAACACCCCTGGCCACCATAGATCACCCTCCACCTCCCTCAAAACAGCAGACAAGTTCTTGGTGGCCGAGTTGGGGGGTGGGTAGTATCTGTGATGGCCAGGGGTGTTTATTTTTTAGCCCCGCAGGGATCATTGAAGGTACTTTTCTTTATTTATTTTTTTTTATTTTGATCGTCGACATTCACCGGTGTAAGTGAAAAATATTTCGGACATACATAAAGCGACTTGGTGGATGTCGACATATACCAAATTTCAGTCTTCCACGATAACATATACACTATTTCTTCAACAAGTAAATCAAGCTTCAGAAATCGAAGCAAACCTGCAGCTACCCCCATAACTTTCCAAGAAACAAAAAAGATAGTCAAGTGTACCAATCTTTCGAACATTTTCCTATACCCGTATCAAGGTTAAGACTCCCATGGCCGATAAATCAATTCCCCCCATAACGATACGTTCGATCCGTCGCGTCGTCCGTTCGCCATTTTTCGCGCGTTTGATTCATAGACGGCGCGAAACGAGCGCAACAATATGCATCCGTTCCAAATAACGAGTAAAAGCCTATAAATCCCAGGGTATTCGCCGTGCGTTCTCGGCAATATCCGGTTGGTTATACATGTATTCGCAAAAATCGTGGCACCCCCCCCCCCCCCCCCCCCCATACACGACGGGTCGGAATTGTAAAATCGTCCATTATTCTGCGGAAGAACATTCAACCGTGCCCTCTTTTCCTCGCGACAGTACGAGCCTTGACCGCTTGATGTATGCGTGGAATTATTATTTTGACGTTTCGGGTCAGCTTTTCTTCCTGCGTCTGGAAGTGTACGCTTCTTAAGCCGGCTACGGCCATTAATCATGTCGGCGAAATAAAAGTGTACCCCGGTGCCGAGAAAAATGATACGACGGAGAAAAGATCGCCGGCCGTTGAATAGAATACATTATTGTTACTGTTTCTTTTTCCGTCTGCTCTTTGTTATCGCCATTTTGGAACATCAATCAACATTAATTAATATTAATACACGTACAGGATGGGGTGGGTGGACAAAAACAGAAACGTGCCTCATTCAAATGGTGAAACTTTTAAACGACAGCGTATTAAGGGATTTTTGTTCCAGGATTCTTCATTTACGGACATTTAAAAGTTTGTTTGTAATTATTCTCCAATTTATGTTTGTTCGATCTTAAAAACACGAACATATAGTCGATCGATGGAGTGATTCGAATCGAACAACGTAACTGTTTCATTAATTTACATTTAATTTCCCGCCGCTAGAATAGAACAGAGTGTAGAATGAAATTTTGAAATACGAAACGTGCTGGAACATTGTTCGAAGTGTAAACGCAAGGATTTTAAGCGGGAGCTGGTAACGCAGCTCCGGAACCGTTTCCCATGTCGGAGGCCTTTAAATATTAATCTTTGCCGGAAGAAAATAATCCGGCGGTATTTTCCTCGGCTGCATGCGATGTTTGCACGAAAATTCTTTAACCAGTGTAAACAGTCGTATTCCTTCTAAATCCTAGCGCGTGCTGTTGCTCCGCACGTTAACCTGCTACCGCGCCATTGTTGGTAATGTATGGTGCTGCGGTTCTGGTACGAGGTCGAAAACGAAATATTTCAAGACCTAACGCATTGTTAAAGCATCGCTGTTGCATGTAAGCTGCTCTTAAAACGGGCACAGCAGCAAAAATGTCTCGCATTAATTACGTTTCTTAAAATTATTACCAAGTAATTCTAGCTTGCATCGTCCTAATTTTATCGTAATATTATTTGCGCAATTTTTCTTTGTGATAAAATAATCCTTTGCGATCCATCGGCTTCCTCGTCGCCGACATTTCGACAATACCTGAGAGGATGAAGGGTATCGTTGTATCGTTCAATTACGAAACAGGAGGAGGATTCACTGAAAGGATTAACCGGAATATGGAACACTCGAAATAAAGGGGCTTCGTGTCGCGAAATCCAGCCACGAAAGGGCAAACACAAGGTATATTGTGCCCGACGATGCTCGGATCAGTTTATCATGACAGAAGCTGAGTCGGAAGGTCATCTTTACTCAGCGGGAAGTCGAATATACCGCAATGCAGTTCGGGATGCCAGCGTATCCCGTATACCTTGTCCCATATCCTTCGACCTGAAGCTGTCGTCGCCTCTATGCACATAATGGCACTGCTGCGCACCGTCGTTTCTGTTCGAGAACTCGTTCCGAGAGTAGTCCTGGACTTTCAACCGCGACCAACGAGATGATCAGCATCTTCAGAGGAAAACCTATGACGCTCCGGGGATGAACTGATCTGGCTATCATAGTTTTTTAAACTACACACATGAAACTGCGATGATACTGAAATTATTAGAAGAGCTTTCTAGGAGTCTGTCCGAAGAGTCGGCGACACACGGGACTAAGACTTTGGATCATGGAACTTAAGACTTCCAATTGTAATTTTGTCAAAAGAGCAAAATAAGAACTTAGAAATCCAACTGTTATAACTCGATGCTCTAGCACCGTGCTCTTCCCCATAGATACAAAGGATTCGTCCGCAGAAATAGAGACCTAAAAATTTCGAGTGCATGATTGTTAAAACCTTTCTTTCAGTTCTGAAGCGCAGAATACACTGTTTCTGAATCATCTTGTAGATCTACTGAACGTTGACCACTTTTTGAAGGGTTTCATTGTTAAGAACAAGCTACCTTCTTGGTCCGTCCGCGTGTAACCACGAGGAATTGTGTTAGTTAAGTGTACTTGTAACGGTATAACGCGTTTAATTAGGCCTCGCATTGTGCTCGCAATGAAACAAGACCACGAGTAGTTCCCTTTCAATGAAAAGCAACGGGGATACAGTCGCGTGCAGGGTGTTAATAATTCAGAACGAGGCTCTTTAAAAACAAATCCGACAACGCTCTATTGTTGAACCAACGTACGTAGTGTGCGATGAAAACCGGGAATGTTGTACATTGCAGAAGAGAAACGATGCCACTTTGCGCTCGTTATATTTATATTTTTCCAGTTGTCCTGTTTCTTCTTCCTCCTGTTCGGTCGGTTTTTCGTTAACACGAATAATTATATCTGTTTCTCAGAATTTTTGTGGAACGTAAGCGCTCGTGAAACGAAATGAAACGCAAGAATTACCCGACTTGTTACACGATATTATTACGAATGGTACATACATAAAACTCGTCATTCGAATGGGAACGCGTTGAGTGGTGAAGTATTTGGTTACACTTCTCGCTTTTGGTCATAAAATAGGATATGTTGAATTTATCCCAAATGGTGTCAACGATAAGTCACATAGATTACTTAAATTATACCTTAGCTTATTCGATTGATCGTTGTCGTGGAATAAATACAGCTCAGGTATGTTACATAATTTTGACCGGAATAGAGCCATACTTTTGGCTGATGGTGTAATTCCTAAAAGCTTTCAAGCACCTCAGCTAGGCCGTAGACTGGCGTCGACGACAATTAGGAAGGATCATACGGTGGCAGGATTAACACTCGCGAGGGAACGATGTGAATATTTAATAGCGGGTTATATGTCGGTTGTGTACGTCGCCGCTTATACGCCAAACAATGAAGGTGCCGAGTAAGCCGCTCGTAGGCGCGACGATACACGGGGCCATCCTCCTCGAAGATGGCTGAGATGCTTGCCGTGGAACAGCCGAGCATTATATCGGTGATTATATCGGTAGATGCTGATAGCGGGAAAATGGAAGCCCCGCGTCAGCATTCAAGGGTGGGCTCTTCAACGGCGTCGTTCGACCTCTTCAGCTTCGTCGACGGTCGAACAATACCTCAGCAGGAGGGTACACCCTGTTCTCGCTCGAAGTATCGTCGACCAATTTACGCGAGAACGAAAAAATGAAGGATGGAGACGCGGAGGGAATGGGGCAGATAAAGGATCTTAATTTACCAGGGACATTCAATTTTGTCAACAAATGTAACTGTGAAAAAGAGCTGAAAATTTGATTCGTTAACAGATAATAGCCACGTATGTGACGACGCATATCGTCGACTCTGAACAATTTCGCGTCGCGTCGTCCCTGAGAGGATGCAAAGTTAGTAGATGCAATTTATGCAAAACGGCAAGGGAAAAAATTCACTTACAAAAATTAAACGAACGTGCTTGGAATAATTATTGCAATTATAACTTGGCTTACTACGTATGGTCATACTTCCTGAAAACAAAGCGGTGTAAAGTCAAATTCTTCGTTACAATTGTGGAAT
The DNA here is from genome assembly GCA_943735885.1 of Stelis phaeoptera. NCBI lineage: Eukaryota > Metazoa > Arthropoda > Insecta > Hymenoptera > Megachilidae > Stelis > Stelis phaeoptera. The sequence continues at coordinate 9,607,755 of OX030937.1, forward strand.
TTAGAAATATCATTGCAATGACGTATACGTTTACGAGTTTACTGTGCAATTCCGTGTATTAAATTGTCGTGATTGATAAACCGTGTCCCAGAAATGATGGTAATTAATATGCAGTCACATCGTGTCGTCTATGATTTACGCAGCTTGTAACGCGATGCAGTATCGGGAATATTTGATCGTATTAAATATGCATTACTTTTCTGATCGCATTGATCGAAAAAAATAACAACGCCAAATTTGTTATTTAACAAGCCTCGCCGGATCTGGATTTGACACGTTCGACCGCGCACTTCTGTGACACATGATTGACGCTTTTGGATGGTAATAAGCCGTACGTGCCGGAAGCGTGACGTCGACAAGCACCCTGGCGAAACGCGATTATTTCGCAAAAATTGCGCAACGCGAATTTTTCTCCTCTATAGCTCGTCCCGAAAAAAAAAAAAAAAAAATAAAGGTTATATCAATTTTTAGTAGAGTACGGTATTTATCAAAATGATCAAAAGTTCGTGACGTTTTTCGTATCGATGGTTAGCTGGAAATATTGAAAATTGTAGTTTCAATGAAAAAATGCGTACACCTTTGAAAGTTTCACACGATCTTTTCCGAACACCCGGTATTCGTCTTTTTTTATCGTTAACGAGCGACTCGTGTTTCTTTTTATTTCAGATTATTGACATTCTGTTATCTGGCGGCCCTGAACTGCTGGTTGCTGCTCTGCCCAGCGACACTGTCACACGATTGGCAGATGGGATCCGTTCCTTTGGTCGCCTCTTTGGCAGACACCAGAAATCTGGCTACCTGTCTGTTCTTTGGCGGCTGTCTGATCCTCACGTACAAAGCCTTCACGGATTTCGAGGTGAGTTTTCAGCCGAGCGACTAACGAAATTTCTCGTTCGCCAAAGGTTTATGCAAATCGTACTACCGGCCATTATCGCGTGACGAGCAAAAACAGCTGGCTCGTGGAAAAAGTTGGTTCCACGTGTTGTGGAGGTCGTGTATCCATAAATTACCAATTTTATTCAAATAGAACGAAAAAAGGATAGAAAGCACATCTGTTGACGTCTCGTCGTTGATTTCGATGTTGAAATACTGAAATTTAACGCGTCCAGTTACTTGTAATTATCTGAATAAAATCGTTTTGCCTATTAACAACACATGCGTCATCCGGATTAAATGATAGAAGACATATCGAACTCTATACGTTTCGTAGGACAAAAGATTAATTAATTAAGGGTGGCGGGGTTAAATTGTCTCCACGTTTGGAATCAGTTCCCGAAACGAATGCTTCAGAACAGTCCGTATAACAGCCGGAAGTTAAATGACCGACCACCAGTTATCATCCTCCAAAAGTCATTCGGCGGCTAACCGTTTCGGGTCACGAATTGCGCCGAGCAACGAACCGCAGTGTTCCGTGTCGCCGTTGGTCCCCCGCGGCCGACGCAAACCGCTACTGATGAAGTTGTACCAACCTCGAAAGCCATGAAGAAAGTTTCGCGACGGCACAACCGTCGAGTCAACAGTCGGACGCGGATAGAAGGGATGGCAAACCTCGGACCTTTCTGTTTATTGGGTCATCAGTCAGCGGGGCGGTTTAACGTTTACCCGGTAATGGCCTCTTTAAAGCTTGAAACGTGTGCGCGAACTCGGTGGCCACTTTTCTGGAAGGAGGATGTATCTGTGGTTTTAACGTCGCGCCCCGTTTCTCGCCCAACCACCTTTCGAGGAGAGTGGTAGATGGAAGCGGATGTCTTCTTTGTGAACGAGGCCGTTCAAGTCCGCTTTCCGTCGTAATCTTTGCGCCTAACATCCGATTTGAGGGACGTTTCAGTAATAACGCCCCCTCGGCATTGTTCTCGATGCTGTATTGTCCGTATTCAGCGTACATCTTTGACACACTTTCCGAAGAAGAAAGGGACGGTGGGTTAAACGGTGCGGCAGAATGGCGGAATATTCTTTTGAGACTTGATCGAAAAATCGATACGGAGTTGCAGAGTTTTGTCTTCTTGTCGCGATCTGTCTGTTGGACGCCAGGATTCAAGTTCTTACTGGACGAACGAAACGAACGCGAGTTATTTCATATACCTCGCCGTTCGTATAGTCTTACCGTAATAAACTGAAACGTTGAATACACGAACGCGATACAACCGGCGATAATTTTGTATAATTTTGCGATCGTTGAACGTACTCGTTTGGTTGTTCATTTTCGCTCGATTTTTGTTCGTGGTGCGCGATGAATTTACGAAAATTATCGATGAAATGTAATTCACGCTCTGTAGCCACCTCGTGTATGAAAAAGTATCAATGTATTTCCGAGTATCATAATTTGAGAATTAAATATCCTAATATCAACAAATAAAAGTCAAAAGTTTCGATGAAATAATATAATCGTGTCGGTAGAGTAATTTATTTGTAAATATTCCTGAGCGAAATAACAACGGACAGCGGACATGAGCTCGCCAAATAATTTAAAATCGATGGATTACGAAGTAAGGTAATAAGTATAAATGATGGACAGTTCTATTTACAAACGGCGCTGGTGAAATTCATAAAATAAAGGGTCATTTTTGTTCAAGAGATACATGCATGTATTTATAAATAGTACAATATTTATTATAGGACAGAATTAACTTCACTAGAATGGCTATGAAAACGGAACGTTATAATGCATCGGTTAATTAACGGAATGAAAGATGTCGAATGAATTTCCAGGAAATATCTATGCTTCCATGTTTACACGTCAATCGAATTAATAAGGTATCGGCAAGATTAAATAACAAACCCGGTGACAATGTCTATCTTCGTGAAAACATTTTTTAAATGTTTGATTCCATTAACACGTGTTTATTAAATGACTACTAGCAAAGATATTAAGTATTAACGGTATTATATAATATTTAGTTGGCAACCAAATTTGCAACAAATGTCAAAGATTAAAACTCAATAAGCATCAGTTTTCGATCGAAGCAAGCATTGTTTAAATTTTCTGTGACGAGTTAGCTAACTTAGTTGCTTATCTTAATAGTTACTTTACGTTGCTACGGAAACGTTCTCGATTATGTTCTTTTTATTCGATCGAAGTATTTCCAGGTAGGACCACCTCGGTATTAATAATTTGGTCACAATAGACGGTCTCATACTGTTCACGGCTGCAACTTTAACGGGTCCCTCAGGATCTCGTTTCACCATATAAACGTCCAGCCCTGTTGCATCCGACTTCTGTACAAAATAGAAACGATCCAATGTATATTACACGATCGTAAGAATTCTATACTAAAAACATTTTCTAACTTCACAGACAAATTTAAAAAATCAACGAGATTAAATAAATTTTTAAATAATCACATCAACATTAAAGAATTCGTCGCTTAAAGAAGGGTTAAGAAAATGGAAAAGTTTCAGTTCAAACAACTAATAATTTGTGACTTGACTTGGAGTCAAATTAATCAAGTTTTCATTTAGGAATTAAAAAGGACAGGAAGTTGTTTGAATATGCTTACCTGAGAATTCAAAGCGATAGATTTTTCATCACTGCTTGATTTATCCTTGATCATACTCCTTTGGTTTACCCAAGATCGTGAAATCGGTAGAAGAGATTTGAGCATCCTAGAAAGAATGTCATCCTTCTCATCATTGGGTCGTGACTCAAGCAACTTCGAAGACACAGGCGGTTCAATTTTATTCACGACCTCTGTGGATGGTTTCTCAAACTCTCCCGAAGTTGGGTGCACCTTTTTTAGTATGGAATTCGAAATCACATCCGTGTGTTCGTCGGGTGATCTGGCTGCGTAAAAATAGGACAGCGGTACCAACTTCTGGCTTTCTTCCGTGGGAATACGATTTCCGGAACTGTGAGATCTAGGAACGTCAGAGATGATACTTGTTTTCTTTATAGAAATAGGCTTTGCGAATGGCTTACGTGCCCAATTCATCCATTCATCATTTTTAACTATTTCTTCACTACTCGAAGACTCATTCATTTCAAGTTTTTCTTCACCTATTCCTGCTCTTTGGCCAACAGCAGACTGCTTTATCCTAGATTCGGTTCCCCACGGAATCCATTCATTATTTTTAGCTATTTCTCCAGTCTCAGAAGAATCCTTTATTATACGATCCGCAGAATCTGTTTCATCTTTTTCGCTTACAGAAGACAGCTTCTCTGACGCATCAAACACTAGATCCTCGAACGCCGAAACCTGTTTCCCCGCTTCCTTCCACTTCCGTCTTTCCGCGCTGATTTCCATCCTTTCTGACTGGACACCCACGTCTTCCTCCATGACTTCCTTCTTTTCAGACGGTTCTGACCAACCTTTGTCGATTTTGATGTCTTTATCTTTTGCACCCTGCTTCTCCTCCCACTGCATCCCATCCTGCTTGCTGTCCCAGGCCTCCTTTGGAACATCGACCTCTTTCTCCTTCATTTTCTTAATTTCAGCGACCTTCTTCACAGAGTCCTTCCACACTGCCTCCTCCTTGCTCACCAGGACTTCCTTCTGTACCTCAAAATCCTTCTCCTTCACTTCCTTGCTTTCGGTGACCATCTTCTCAGATTCCTCCGACAGCGTCCCGTGCTCCTTGCTCTCCAGGACCAACTTCTGTACCTCAACCTCCTTCTCCTTCATTTCCTTGCTTTCGGTGACCTCCTTCTGAGGTTCTTCCCAGTGAGTCCCGTCCTCCTTGCTGTCCCAGACCACTTTCTGTAACCCGACCTCCTTCCCCGGTACTTCCTTGACTCCAGTGACCTTCACCTGAGGTTGCTCCCACTGGATCCTGTCGTCCTTGCAGTCCAAGACTACTTTCTTTACATCGACCTCCTTCTCCTTCACTTCCTTGCTTTCGGTGACCGTCTTCTGAGGTTCTTCCCACTGGATCCCGTCATTCCTGCTGTCCCAGCCCACTTTCTGAACATCGACCTCCTTCTCCTCCACTTCCTTGCTTTCGGTGACCTTCTTCTGAGGTTCTACCCACTGGATCCCGTCATTCCTGCTATCCCAGCCCACTTTCTGATTATCGACCACCTTCTGTGGTTCCTCCCACTGGATCCTGTCCTCCTTGCTGTCCCAGCCCACTTTCTGAATATCGACCGCCTTCTGCTTCACTTCCTTGCTTTCGGTGACCGTCTTCTGAGGTTCTTCCCACTGGATCCCGTCATTCCTGCTGTCCCAGCCCACTTTCTGAACATCGACCTCCTTCTCCTTCACTTCCTTGCTTTCGGTGACCTTCTTCTGAGGTTCTTCCCACTGGATCCCGTCATTTCTGCTGTCCCAGCCCACTTTCTGAACATCGACCTCCTTCTGCGGCACTTCCTTGCTTTCAATGACCTTCTCCTGAGGTTTCTCCCATTGGATCCTGTCCTCCTTGCTATCCCAGACTTCTTTCTGAACATCGACCTCCTTCTCCTTCACTTCCTTGCTTTCGGTGACCTTTTTCTGAGGTTCTTCCGACTGGATCCCGTTATTTCTGCTGTCCCAGCCCACTTTCTGATCATCGACCTCCTTCTGCGGCACTTCCTTGCTTTCAGTGACCTTCTTCTGAGGTTGCTCCCATTGGATCCTGTCCTCCTTGCTGTCCCAGCCCACTTTCTGAACATCGACCTCCTTCTCCTTGACTTCCTTGCTTTCGGTGACCATCTTCGTAGGTTCTTCCCACTGGATCGTGTCCTCCTTGCTGTCCCAGCCCACTTTCTGAATATCCACCGCCTTCTGTAGCACTTCCTTGCTTTCGACGACCTTCTTCTGAGGTTCTTCCCACTGGATCCCGTCATTCGAGCTGTCCCAGCCCACTTTCTGAACATCGACCTCCTTCTCCTTCACTTCCTTGCTTTCGGTGACCTTCTTCTGAGGTTCTTCCCACTGGATCACGTCATTTCTGCTGTCCCAGCCCACTTTCTGAACATCGACCTCCTTCTCCTTCACTTCCTTGCTTTCGGTGACCTTCTTCTGAGGTTCTTCCCACTGGATCCCGTCATTTCTGCTGTCCCAGCCCACTGTCTGAACATCGACCGCCTTCTGTGGCACTTCCTTGCTTTCGACGACCTTCTTCTGAGGTTCCTCCCATTGGATCCTGTCCTCCTTGCTGTCCAAGACTACTTTCTGAACATCGACCTCCTTCTGCTTCACTTCCTTGCTTTCGGTGACCTTCTTCTGAGGCTCTTCCCACTGGATCCCGTCATTTCTGCTGTCCCAGCCCACTTTCTGATCATCGCCCTCCTTCTGCGGCACTTCCTTGCTTTCAGTGACCTTCTTCTGAGGTTGCTCCCATTGGATCCTGTCCTCCTTGCTGTCCCAGCCCACTTTCTGAACATCGACCTCCTTCTCCTTCACTTCCTTGCTTTCGGTGACCATCTTCGTAGGTTCTTCCCACTGGATCGTGTCCTCCTTGCTGTCCCAGCCCACTTTCTGAATATCCACCGCATTCTGTGGCACTTCTTTGCTTTCGACGACCTTCTTCTGAGGTTCCTCCCACTGGATCCTGTCCTCCGTGCTGTCCAAGACTACTTTCTGAACACCGACCTCCTTCTTCTTCACTTCCTTGCTTTCGGTGACCGTCTTCTGAGGTTCTTCCCACTGGATCCCGTCATTCCTGCTGTCCCAGCCCACTTTCTGAACATCGACCTCCTTCTCCTTCACTTCCTTGCTTTCGGTGACCTTCTTCTGAGGTTCTTCCCACTGGATCCCGTCATTTCTGCTGTCCCAGCCCACTTTCTGCACATCGACCTCCTTCTGCGGCACTTCCTTGCTTTCAATGACCTTCTCCTGAGGTTTCTCCCATTGGATCCTGTCCTCCTTGCTATCCCAGACTTCTTTCTGAACATCGACCTCCTTCTCCTTCACTTCCTTGCTTTCGGTGACCTTTTTCTGAGGTTCTTCCCACTGGATCCCGTTATTTCTGCTGTCCCAGCCCACTTTCTGTCCGTCGACCTCCTTCGGCGGCACTTCCTTGCTTTCAGTGACCTTCTTCTGAGGTTGCTCCCATTGGATCCTGTCCTCCTTGCTGTCCCAGCCCACTTTCTGAACATCGACCTCCTTCTCCTTCACTTCCTTGCTTTCGGTGACCATCTTCGTAGGTTCTTCCCACTGGATCGTGTCCTCCTTGCTGTCCCAGCCCACTGTCTGAACATCGACCGCCTTCTGTGGCACTTCCTTGCTTTCGACGACCTTCTTCTGAGGTTCCTCCCATTGGATCCTGTCCTCCTTGCTGTCCAAGACAACTTTCTGAACATCGACCTCCTTCTGCTTCACTTCCTTGCTTTCGGTGACCTTCTTCTGAGGCTCTTCCCACTGGATCCCGTCATTTCTGCTGTCCCAGCCCACTTTCTGATCATCGCCCTCCTTCTGCGGCACTTCCTTGCTTTCAGTGACCTTCTTCTGAGGTTGCTCCCATTGGATCCTGTCCTCCTTGCTGTCCCAGCCCACTTTCTGAACATCGACCTCCTTCTCCTTCACTTCCTTGCTTTCGGTGACCATCTTCGAAGGTTCTTCCCACTGGATCGTGTCCTCCGTGCTGTCCCAGCCCACTTTCTGAATATCCACCGCATTCTGTGGCACTTCTTTGCTTTCGACGACCTTCTTCTGAGGTTCCTCCCACTGGATCCTGTCCTCCGTGCTGTCCAAGACTACTTTCTGAACACCGACCTCCTTCTCCTTCACTTCCTTGCTTTCGACGACCTTCTTCTGAGGTTCTTCCCACTGGATCCCGTCATTCCTGCTGTCCCAGCCCACTTTCTGAACATCGACCTCCTTCTCCTTCACTTCCTTGCTTTCGGTGACCTTCTTCTGAGGTTCTTCCCACTGGATCCCGTCATTTCTGCTGTCCCAGCCCACTTTCTGAACATCGACCTCCTTCTGCGGCACTTCCTTGCTTTCAATGACCTTCTCCTGAGGTTTCTCCCATTGGATCCTGTCCTCCTTGCTATCCCAGACTTCTTTCTGAACATCGACCTCCTTCTCCTTCACTTCCTTGCTTTCGGTGACCTTTTTCTGAGGTTCTTCCCACTGGATCCCGTTATTTCTGCTGTCCCAGCCCACTTTCTGTCCGTCGACCTCCTTCTGCGGCACTTCCTTGCTTTCAGTGACCTTCTTCTGAGGTTGCTCCCATTGGATCCTGTCCTCCTTGCTGTCCCAGCCCACTTTCTGAACATCGACCTCCTTCTCCTTCACTTCCTTGCTTTCGGTGACCATCTTCGTAGGTTCTTCCCACTGGATCGTGTCCTCCTTGCTGTCCCAGCCCACTGTCTGAACATCGACCGCCTTCTGTGGCACTTCCTTCCTTTCGACGACCTTCTTCTGAGGTTCCTCCCATTGGATCCTGTCCTCCTTGCTGTCCAAGACTACTTTCGGAACATCGACCTCCTTCTGCTTCACTTCCTTGCTTTCGGTGACCTTCTTCTGAGGTTCTTCCCACTGGATCCCGTCATTTCTGCTGTCCCAGCCCACTTTCTGAACATCGACCTCCTTCTGCGGCACTTCCTTGCTTTCAATGACCTTCTCCTGAGGTTTCTCCCATTGGATCCTGTCCTTCTTGCTATCCCAGACTTCTTTCTGAACATCGACCTCCTTCTCCTTCACTTCCTTGCTTTCGGTGACCATCTTCGTAGGTTCTTCCCACTGGATCGTGTCCTCCTTGCTGTCCCAGCCCACTTTCTGAATATCCACCGCCTTCTGTGGCACTTCCTTGCTTTCGACGACCTTCTTCTGAGGTTCCTCCCACTGGATCCTGTCCTCCGTGCTGTCCAAGACTACTTCCTGAACATCGACCTCCTTCTCCTTCACTTCCTTGCTTTCGGTGACCGACTTCTGAGGTTCTTCCCACTGGATCCCGTCATTCCTGCTGTCCCAGCCCACTTTCTGAACATCGACCTCCTTCTGCGGCACTTCCTTGCTTTCAATGACCTTCTCCTGAGGTTTCTCCCATTGGATCCTGTCCTCCTTGCTATCCCAGACTTCTTCCTGAACATCGACCTCCTTCTCCTTCACTTCCTTGCTTTCGGTGACCTTTTTCTGAGGTTCTTCCCACTGGATCCCGTTATTTCTGCTGTCCCAGCCCACTTTCTGATCATCGACCTCCTTCTGCGGCACTTCCTTGCTTTCAGTGACCTTCTTCTGAGGTTGCTCCCATTGGATCCTGTCCTCCTTGCTGTCCCAGCCCACTTTCTGAACATCGACCTCCTTCTCCTTGACTTCCTTGCTTTCGGTGACCATCTTCGTAGGTTCTGCCCACTGGATCGTGTCCTCCTTGCTGTCCCAGCCCACTTTCTGAATATCCACCGCCTTCTGTGGCACTTCCTTGCTTTCGACGACCTTCTTCTGAGGTTCTTCCCACTGGATCCCGTCATTCGAGCTGTCCCAGCCCACTTTCTGAACATCGACCTCCTTCTCCTTCACTTCCTTGCTTTCGGTGACCTTCTTCTGAGGTTCTTCCCACTGGATCCCGTCATTTCTGCTGTCCCAGCCCACTTTCTGAACATCGACCTCCTTCTGCGGCACTTCCTTGCTTTCAATGACCTTCTCCTGAGGTTTCTCCCATTGGATCCTGTCCTCCTTGCTATCCCAGACTTCTTTCTGAACATCGACCTCCTTCTCCTTCACTTCCTTGCTTTCGGTGACCTTTTTCTGAGGTTCTTCCCACTGGATCCCGTTATTTCTGCTGTCCCAGCCCACTTTCTGATCATCGGCCTCCTTCTGCGGCACTTCCTTGCTTTCAGTGACCTTCTTCTGAGATTGATCCCATTGGATCCTGTCCTCCTTGCTGTCCCAGCCCACTTTCTGAACATCGACCTCCTTCTCCTTCACTTCCTTGCTTTCGGTGACCATCTTCGTAGGTTCTTCCCATTGGATCCTGTCCTCCTTGCTGTCCCAGCCCACTTTCTGAACATCGACCTCCTTCTCCTTCACTTCCTTGCTTTCGGTGACCATCTTCGTAGGTTCTTCCCACTGGGTCGTGTCCTCCTTGCTGTCCCAGCCCACTGTCTGAACATCGACCGCCTTCTGTGGCACTTCCTTGCTTTCGACGACCTTCTTCTGAGGTTCCTCCCATTGGATCCTGTCCTCCTTGCTGTCCAAGACAACTTTCTGAACATCGACCTCCTTCTGCTTCACTTCCTTGCTTTCGGTGACCTTCTTCTGAGGCTCTTCCCACTGGATCCCGTCATTTTTGCTGTCCCAGCCCACTTTCTGATCATCGCCCTCCTTCTGCGGCACTTCCTTGCTTTCAGTGACCTTCTTCTGAGGTTGCTCCCATTGGATCCTGTCCTCCTTGCTGTCCCAGCCCACTTTCTGAACATCGACCTCCTTCTCCTTCACTTCCTTGCTTTCGGTGACCATCTTCGAAGGTTCTTCCCACTGGATCGTGTCCTCCGTGCTGTCCCAGCCCACTTTCTGAATATCCACCGCATTCTGTGGCACTTCTTTGCTTTCGACGACCTTCTTCTGAGGTTCCTCCCACTGGATCCTGTCCTCCGTGCTGTCCAAGACTACTTTCTGAACACCGACCTCCTTCTCCTTCACTTCCTTGCTTTCGGTGACCGTCTTCTGAGGTTCTTCCCACTGGATCCCGTCATTCCTGCTGTCCCAGCCCACTTTCTGAACATCGACCTCCTTCTCCTTCACTTCCTTGCTTTCGGTGACCTTCTTCTGAGGTTCTTCCCACTGGATCCCGTCATTTCTGCTGTCCCAGCCCACTTTCTGAACATCGACCTCCTTCTGCGGCACTTCCTTGCTTTCAATGACCTTCTCCTGAGGTTTCTCCCATTGGATCCTGTCCTCCTTGCTATCCCAGACTTCTTTCTGAACATCGACCTCCTTCTCCTTCACTTCCTTGCTTTCGGTGACCTTTTTCTGAGGTTCTTCCCACTGGATCCCGTTATTTCTGCTGTCCCAGCCCACTTTCTGTCCGTCGACCTCCTTCTGCGGCACTTCCTTGCTTTCAGTGACCTTCTTCTGAGGTTGCTCCCATTGGATCCTGTCCTCCTTGCTGTCCCAGCCCACTTTCTGAACATCGACCTCCTTCTCCTTCACTTCCATGCTTTCGGTGACCATCTTCGTAGGTTCTTCCCACTGGATCGTGTCCTCCTTGCTGTCCCAGCCCACTGTCTGAACATCGACCGCCTTCTGTGGCACTTCCTTCCTTTCGACGACCTTCTTCTGAGGTTCCTCCCATTGGATCCTGTCCTCCTTGCTGTCCAAGACTACTTTCGGAACATCGACCTCCTTCTGCTTCACTTCCTTGCTTTCGGTGACCTTCTTCTGAGGTTCTTCCCACTGGATCCCGTCATTTCTGCTGTCCCAGCCCACTTTCTGAACATCGACCTCCTTCTGCGGCACTTCCTTGCTTTCAATGACCTTCTCCTGAGGTTTCTCCCATTGGATCCTGTCCTTCTTGCTATCCCAGACTTCTTTCTGAACATCGACCTCCTTCTCCTTCACTTCCTTGCTTTCGGTGACCATCTTCGTAGGTTCTTCCCACTGGATCGTGTCCTCCTTGCTGTCCCAGCCCACTTTCTGAATATCCACCGCCTTCTGTGGCACTTCCTTGCTTTCGACGACCTTCTTCTGAGGTTCCTCCCACTGGATCCTGTCCTCCGTGCTGTCCAAGACTACTTCCTGAACATCGACCTCCTTCTCCTTCACTTCCTTGCTTTCGGTGACCGACTTCTGAGGTTCTTCCCACTGGATCCCGTCATTCCTGCTGTCCCAGCCCACTTTCTGAACATCGACCTCCTTCTGCGGCACTTCCTTGCTTTCAATGACCTTCTCCTGAGGTTTCTCCCATTGGATCCTGTCCTCCTTGCTATCCCAGACTTCTTCCTGAACATCGACCTCCTTCTCCTTCACTTCCTTGCTTTCGGTGACCTTTTTCTGAGGTTCTTCCCACTGGATCCCGTTATTTCTGCTGTCCCAGCCCACTTTCTGATCATCGACCTCCTTCTGCGGCACTTCCTTGCTTTCAGTGACCTTCTTCAGAGGTTGCTCCCATTGGATCCTGTCCTCCTTGCTGTCCCAGCCCACTTTCTGAACATCGACCTCCTTCTCCTTGACTTCCTTGCTTTCGGTGACCATCTTCGTAGGTTCTGCCCACTGGATCGTGTCCTCCTTGCTGTCCCAGCCCACTTTCTGAATATCCACCGCCTTCTGTGGCACTTCCTTGCTTTCGACGACCTTCTTCTGAGGTTCTTCCCACTGGATCCCGTCATTCGAGCTGTCCCAGCCCACTTTCTGAACATCGACCTCCTTCTCCTTCACTTCCTTGCTTTCGGTGACCTTCTTCTGAGGTTCTTCCCACTGGATCCCGTCATTTCTGCTGTCCCAGCCCACTTTCTGAACATCGACCTCCTTCTGCGGCACTTCCTTGCTTTCAATGACCTTCTCCTGAGGTTTCTCCCATTGGATCCTGTCCTCCTTGCTATCCCAGACTTCTTTCTGAACATCGACCTCCTTCTCCTTCACTTCCTTGCTTTCGGTGACCTTTTTCTGAGGTTCTTCCCACTGGATCCCGTTATTTCTGCTGTCCCAGCCCACTTTCTGATCATCGGCCTCCTTCTGCGGCACTTCCTTGCTTTCAGTGACCTTCTTCTGAGATTGATCCCATTGGATCCTGTCCTCCTTGCTGTCCCAGCCCACTTTCTGAACATCGACCTCCTTCTCCTTCACTTCCTTGCTTTCGGTGACCATCTTCGTAGGTTCTTCCCACTGGATCGTGTCCTCCTTGCTGTCCCAGCCCACTTTCTGAATATCCACCGCCTTCTGTGGCACTTCCTTGCTTTCGACGACCTTCTTCTGAGGTTCCTCCCACTGGATCCTGTCCTCCGTGCTGTCCAAGACTACTTTCTGAACATCGACCTCCTTCTCCTTCACTTCCTTGCTTTCGGTGACCGTCTTCTGAGGTTCTTCCCACTGGATCCCGTCATTCCTGCTGTCCCAGCCCACTTTCTGAACATCGACCTCCTTCTGCTTCACTTCCTTGCTTTCGGTGACCTTCGTCTGAGGTTCTTCCCACTGGATCCCGTCATTTCTGCTGTCCCAGCCCACTTTCTGATCATCGTCCTCGTTCTGCGGCACTTCCTTGCTGTCAATGACCTTCTCCTGAGGTTGCTCCCATTGGATCCTGTCCTCCTTGCTGTCCCAGCCCACTTTTTGAACATCGACCTCCTTCTCCTTCACTTCCTTGCTTTCGGTGACCATCTTCGTAGGTTCTTCCCACTGGATCGTGTCCTCCTTGCTGTCCCAGCCCACTTTCTGAATATCCACCGCCTTCTGTGGCACTTCCTTGCTTTCGACGACCTTCTTCTGAGGTTCCTCCCACTGGATCCTGTCCTCCGTGCTGTCCAAGACTACTTTCTGAACATCGACCTCCTTCTCCTTCACTTCCTTGCTTTCGGTGACCGTCTTCTGAGGTTCTTCCCACTGGATCCCGTCATTCCTGCTGTCCCAGCCCACTTTCTGAACATCGACCTCCTTCTGCTTCACTTCCTTGCTTTCGGTGACCTTCGTCTGAGGTTCTTCCCACTGGATCCCGTCATTTCTGCTGTCCCAGCCCACTTTCTGATCATCGTCCTCGTTCTGCGGCACTTCCTTGCTGTCAATGACCTTCTCCTGAGGTTGCTCCCATTGGATCCTGTCCTCCTTGCTGTCCCAGCCCACTTTTTGAACATCGACCTCCTTCTCCTTCACTTCCTTGCTTTCGGTGACCATCTTCGTAGGTTCTTCCCACTGGATCGTGTCCTCCTTGCTGTCCCAGCCCACTTTCTGAACATCGACCGCCTTCTGTGGCACTTCCTTGCTTTCGACGACCTTCTTCTGAGGTTCCTCCCACTGGATCCTGTCCTCCTTGCTGTCCAAGACTACTTTCTGAACATCGACCTCCTTCTGCTTCACTTCCTTGCTTTCGGTGACCTTCTTCTGAGGTTCTTCCCACTGGATCCCGTCATTTCTGCTGTCCCAGCCCACTTTCTGATCATCGACCTCCTTCTGCGGCACTTCCTTGCTTTCAGTGACCTTCTTCTGAGGTTGCTCCCATTGGATCCTGTCCTCCTTGCTGTCCCAGCCCACTTTCTGAACATCGACCTCCTTCTCCTTCACTTCCTTGCTTTCGGTGACCATCTTCGTAGGTTCTTCCCACTGGATCCCGTCATTCCTGCTGTCCCAGCCCACTTTCTGAACATCGACCTCCTTCTGCTTCACTTCCTTGCTTTCGACGACCTTCTTCTGAGGTTCCTCCCATTCGGTCCTGTCCTCCTTGCTGTCCCAGCCCACTTTCTGAACATCGACCTCCTTCTCCTTCACTTCCTTGCTTTCGGTGACCTTCTCCTGAGGTTGCTCCCACTGGATCCCGTCATTCCTTCTGTCCCAGGCTACTTTCTGAACACCGACCTCCCTCTGCGGCACTTCCTTGCTCTCGGCGACCTTCTTCTGAGGTTCCTCCCACAGGGCCCCATCCGCCTTGCTATCCCAGACGACTTTCTGCACGTCGACCTCCTTCTCGACCACTTCCTTTTGTTGTACCCCCTTCGACCATGATTTGTTGACTTCAGCTTTCTCACGTATTGATTCCTGTTTCTCTTCCTGTTCCACCTTGACTTCCTTGCTTTTGGCGACATTTTCCTGGGATTGCTCCCTCTCTATCTCCTCCTTTGTGTTTTCCTTCAGCTGTTTCTGTACTTCGATCTTCTTCTTGTCGGCTTGCCCGTGTTCGGGGTCCGCCGTCCAAGATTTGCTGACTTCTGCCTCTTCCTTCTTTGTTTCCTGCTTCTCTTCTTCCTCAATTTTTACTTTTTTTGGTGCAGCGGTCTGCTCCTCAGTTTCTTTCCACGGTTTATTTTTTCCAGTTCGTTCCTTCGCCTCTGATTTTACTGCTCCCTGTTTCTCTATTACCTTCCACTCCTCCTCTTGTTTAGCAGTTTCTTTCGGCCCTGACGTAATTTTGATTTTCTGGGTTTCAATGTCCTTGTTCTGAGTCTCGTTGATCCAGTCCTTGCCAAGTTCCACGTCTTGCTTCTCTGTATGCTCTTTCTCTGTGGTCTCAATCTTTATTTCTCCTGCTTGTATCTTTGTCGCTGATATAGCTCCATGTTCATTGGTTTCAGGTACATTTTTTGATTGTGTGTCAACATTCCATGCATCTTTACTTGTTGCTTTTTTCGGTTGTTCTTGTTGAATTAGTACTCCCTCAGGTGATGTAGATTTTGCTTTCATAAGGATATTATTTTCATTTGTCTCCGTCTGCTTATTAACTGATGTTTCAGCTGTACTGGGTTTGTCATTTTTCTCATAAATACCTATGCCAAGGTGTTTCTTGACAGATTCATCAGTATTTCTATCCTTTGTGAATTCTTGCGATATAATTTGTGACTGCAGGTTTTCACGTTCGTCCAGTTTTGATTCTTCTGCTAGATTGTCCTGTTCGATTTTTAAACTTCGATTCGTTCCTTTATTTATACCTCTTGTTTCATCTAGTTTCAAATTCTGTGTTAAACTCCCTGTTCTTTCTTGATTTGCCTCTTTTGACGGCTGGATTAACTGCTTCAATCCTATTTTCTTTAATTTTTCGTTTTCATCTTTCTCAATTTTTTCCCCTCCCTTCCTCCATCCTTGAAATCCTAGTTTTCCCACTCCGTAATCATGAATTTCTACTTTGTCTTCTTCGCTGCTTTTGATGTTTATACCTTCATACATTTTATTAGCTGTTTTATGTCTCAACATTCTGTCGTATGCTGGGTGACCTTTGTTCTGATATTTTGGTCCGTGCTCCAATTTCGCCAGCAACACAAGTGGATCCGAATCATATAGTGCTTTGTATTTATGATCTTCCACATCAGAATTTATCGAAACGGCGTGGTCTAGTAATCTTCCACTTTTACCACTTCCTAAGTTTGTACTATCGTGTGCATCAATCATTTTCGAATGTCCTCCGTTAATTTTATCTCCGTGGATGTTTGATCCAATGTTTCTCGTGTTTATTAGTTGCCAGGTTGGATCCTTCTGAAATTTCCACTCATCATCAAACTTCTTACTCGTTCCTTTAGAATAATGTTTTTCCAGATCCATGTCCCATCGGGACGCTGGTGATGCTTTGTTCCATTTTGTGTCCGCTCCTGTCTCCATCCATTTTCCCCCTATCTGTTGATCTTGTAATTTCGTATTGTCACTTTTAATAGACGATTTTGGCAGGGATTTCGGATAGATTTTTGAGTTAGCCGGCAACACGAACATGACCCACTCACCATTAGTTTCGTCACCTATTTTCACTGGTTCGCCAGGTTTCGTGGTCTTTAGTTTCGCTTTGGCGTTTAACAGAAGCTTGTGGAGGATGCTGTTGCCGTTCGAAGCATCAGATCTGTCATCCAGCTCGAATGAATTCCAAGTTGGTTTTTGATGAAATGATTTCAGATCGTCAGACGTTGTTTCCGCCGGTTCCACTTTTCCCAGCCATGCGATTATAGGGGGAACGTCCCTTGGCTTCTTCTTCGCCTTTCCCTGCGCATATGTAAATATAGAAAATTATCGGAAATAATACAGAAAAATATAGAAAATTGATAGCAACCTTGAAATTGCGAATTAGTGTATTTCAGCAAGTTTCGAAGTACCATATTTTTGATAGCTTACAAAGTTAAAACTATTATATTTCTTACCTACGTAGAAACGGAATATCATTTAGTACCTAGGTCTGATATTATGGTTTGGATGTTAATTAACCCCTGCATATAGCGTTGCGTCAATTAAAATTAAACGATATCAATTGAAAGTAGTCAAAAAGTACACTCACGACCCGTATATTTTGACAAAACTATTTTCAGCGGTCTTCGATGTTATCAAAATTAAAATATTCCAAAAGTATAATATATTTCTCGAGTGCGTTAATCGACATAACGTTTCCGACGGATATGAACCGCGCCACGTCGCGTCGGTTGGCGTCTCGTCGGCGAACTTTTGATCTTCTCGGATCCGTCCAAACGTACCTGCATGTCCGCGACGTCGTGGTGCAGCGCCGTCGAATCCGTTCCACTCGAAGGCTTTCGTGTCGATCCCGTTTCCGTGGAGGCTAATCCATCGTGGTCGCTTTGTGGTTTCTGCTGTTCGATCGCCGAAGAAACAGTACCACCGTCGGCGACGTGCGCCTGCTTCTGTATCGGCCCGAGACCAGCCACCCCCGCATTTCGTTCGTTCGGTTTCTGTGGCTGTTCAGACGCTAACGAAACGACAACACCGTAGAACAGTAACTTCAAAAGGAGCCGTGGTATCTTCATCTTCGCCGTACCATCGGACACTATTATCCGTCCTCAGTGATTCGCCGATTATATATACTGTTTCCAGCAATTGTACAAACAGTCTGCACGAAGAACACCGTCGATTGTTGTTCCAGGGCGACGCGTACAGATCCGTTTCCGTTGCTCCGTTTCTATTCGCTCGAAACGCTCGAAGATAATATCTTCAAAACCATAGACGAACCAAGAATTCTATTCGATAATATAGTTAATCGATCGCAGTCCTCAAAATTAACCGAATCCTGTAATAAAATAAACTTCTGTTACTCAAAATTGAATTATTCCCTCGATCTGTTAATAATGCTCGTACTATTTATATACGTACGAAATACAGAATCTTCCAAATTTCAATACCGTTCACGTGAAACAATAATTCGATTATTATTTTATGCGCCGGGGGATTGATTTCTGTCTCGTTCGACAGACGGATTTTACGTTTCCATCGGAAATTCTGGATGTTATCAGTTATTGAATATATAAGCTCGAAATTTGAAATAAACGGGGGAACGAAAGGCACCTGAAGAAGCCAATTCGATCCGGCCTAAATTTTTCGTTCAGCCGTTACTTCGAAGCATTTAAATTCCCCGTACCATCGATCGCTGTTTTTTCTTTCTCCTCGAATTTTTATCCGGGAACGTTTACTTTGATTCCACGCCAAATATTTGTCACGGTTTGAATTAATTATTTCTCAATTCGGCTCCACGACACGGTTTCCAACTTTCGCGGGGCAAATTAAGACGGATACTCGTCGGGGCAATGTTTATTTTACAGACAACGTTGTGCGGGAACGCGAAACAATTTTATTCTAATTTAAAACACTTTTCATCGCGTTCAACGCAGCGATACGCGTCTCGTTTTCAGCAACAGAGGCACCCGCCTCTTCTTCTTGGTTGGATGTTCCTGGTGCTACCGTTCCTGCCTGCATCCAATCTTTTTATTACCGTTGGATTCGTCGTTGCGGAACGAGTGCTCTACATGCCCAGGTAACTGCTAATTTCTCCTCATTCTTTGTAATTTCAAGAGTTAAGAGAAGTCCGTGGACGAACGAGAATATTAAAAAGCCAAAGCGACCGACAACGGGACAGAATTCTCTGAATTAAAATACTTGTTTGCGCTGTGGAAATTTCTAAAGATAACGAAACTCCCGCTGAACGACAACTTTATCGAGATTTAACGGCGTTTTGTTGAATTTTCATCGAACTTTCCGATACTTTGGAAATCGCAAATTTTAATAAATGTCGTTTGAGCCAAGGTGATAAGTCGTTGAGTTCGTTTCGACCACAACCACCGCGTCTTCGAAAGTTGTTCCTTTGTTATAATATTTGCAGTTTGCAGGGAAAACACGATTTTGTCGATTTTCAAACAAATACACCCGGTGCACGAATAGAGATTAAAGGGAAAATCATTTCACAGTGTCGGATGGATTCTTCTGGTTGTGTACGGGATGCAAATCAGCTGGACGGCCATTCCACGCAGAAGAAGTCTGATCACAACAGGGATAGTTCTACTGCTGCTGTTAGGATGTTACAGAACGGCTCTTCGAAATCGGGATTGGACTTCGAGGGAAACCTTGCTCAAGTTAGTACATTAGAACGAAATTGTGATTGATTACATTTATTTGCTTTAGCGGAAAATCATTTTTCAGGTAACGTTGTGCAAATACGAAACACTTACAGTTGGTGATCAGATTAATATGAACAAAAAGAGAAATTATGCTTTCGGTGTTATTATGACTTTAACCGTAGCGAAGTATACTGTTTCTTACGATGTTAAGTATATTTTATACTCTACTATCTCTAGTTTCTCTCTACTATCATTCGTACATGTAGTTTAATATTGCTAATTCACGTATTTGTTTCTGTTCGTTGTTGCTTTTCTAAAATATTATTTATTTTAGTACTGCTGAATATTACCATATTTAAAATATAAATATGTAGATGCGAGGAATGTTCTGACGAAAGGATTTAAATTCATTGTCATATTTCATTAAAAAGCATAATATTGTGCTTTGTAATAAAAGAAGGTATCATTATAAATGTATTTTTAATTACATTCTTCATCAAAATTTGAATGCTTATAATTTCATAGTGTTCATAATAATTTGATCAGCCACTGTATTTAATCCTTGTGTCGTAACTTGTTTTCATTTTCCAAATTTTTAACCGTTACCTCAGAGATTATTCCCCGATATTTTAAACGATTTTGGTGCCAAATTTCTGGCATCCAACTTGACCCTAATCTCGTTTATAGTGAAAATGTACAACGATCCAAGTGTTAAAAAACAGATCGTGACGTATTTTCTCGTTCGAAACGAGACCGATTTATTTTTCGCCGTGCATCGAGACTGTAATAACACCGGCCTGATAACGATCGCGTCGATAATAGAAGACAGACAGCGCACCTTCGAGTATTTGTCGCTGACGATGATGTGAAAAAACTTATGGCGTGACGTCTCGTTTCTTTATTTACAACCGAAAGAGCGGTGCTTAGCCCTGATTCCATGTTGGAAACCACGGATCGAGAATTTCATACGGAACAGAAAGATTTCGGCGTTGTATCGTGTTTCTTGGGGCGCGTGAAAAATTCATGACCCCTTCGTACCTAGGAAAAATTTATCTCGAAAC
The DNA here is from genome assembly GCA_943735885.1 of Stelis phaeoptera. Taxonomy (NCBI): domain Eukaryota; kingdom Metazoa; phylum Arthropoda; class Insecta; order Hymenoptera; family Megachilidae; genus Stelis; species Stelis phaeoptera. The sequence goes on from OX030937.1 coordinate 9,627,633, forward strand.
GTGTTGACGCTTTTCGCGATAAATCTTAAATTTTTCAACACTTTTCCTTCGAATAAGCCTGACATTACGAGAAGAAAATTCAGCGCCAAACGATTATTTCTCTCGAAAGACGAATCTCCTTGATAAAAATTCTATTTCGTTTCCTCGATAAATTATTTGACCAAGCTGCTTGAAATTCCTTTCTCTTCGAATCTTTAGCACCAAGTTTCTCCCTTTCTACAATTTCTACTCGGAACATCTTCTATCTTGAATTCTGCAGCTCGAGACTGTTTTCTTCTAGAATTTCCTGCTCTCGGAACCTTCTACCCCTTTTGGATTCCCCTTTGAGTTCCTCTTCGAATCTTTCTCGAGCTTCTTTCACTCCAACCCTTATATAGCTGTCATAATTCGTGGCTATCTACATTTTTTCTTGCTCCCTTTTGATTTTTCCACGAATCATCGATATTTCGAGAAGGGACAAATCATCGCCGAACGTTTCCTCCCGATTGGGTGAAACCGCTGGATCCCTCGGTTGAAATACGTCGAATCGCGAAGTAATTCCGCGAAAGATTTACGTCTGGCGTTCCGCCGTGAGTCGAACAACGTCGCTGGCATGGCGCCAGGCTGCCGGTTGCGCACACATGCATACGTACGTGCGTACAGACCGGTAAAAGTTGGTCGAAAGCAATTATTGGTTCTGGAAATCAAGGATTCCTTGCTGTAACCTGTAACGTTTAGGTTCATGGACTCAAGGTTTGATCCGGAACGTCTTGTTTGTTACAGAGCCGGCTTACGATCTCTTCCTCACAACGCCAAGATGCATTATAACTTCGCTAACTTCCTTAGAGACATGTCGCAACCGAATCGTGCGATACTGCATTATCAGTTGGCTCTTTGGTGAGTATTTACAGATTTAACCATTTATCGTTAGAAAGTCTTTTTTTGCGACAGTGGAAAATATCTTTCTCTGTTGTATTTTGATTCCTAAACGTATTCGAAACTGAAATGTTACAAATTGTAGTATTGTAAATTAAAATATTAGAAATCACAATATTGTAAGCGAAAATAATAGAAATTGGAATATTGTAAATTAAAATATTAGAAATCGGAATGCTGTAAATTAATATATTTTTAAATGGAATTATTGAAAACTGAAATATTGCGAAATAAAATATTGCAAGCTGAAATATTACAAACTGGAATATCACAATTTGGAATATTGCAAGTGAAAATATTACAAACTGGAATATTACAATTTGGAATATTGCAAATGAAAATATTACAAAATGGAATATTACAATTTGGAATACTGCAAATGAAAATATTACAAATGAAAATATTGCGAATGAAAATATTGCAAATGAAAATATTACAAATTGAAATGTTAAAAACTGTAATATTGCAAAATGAAACATTGCAAGCTGGAATGTTGAAAATTTAAGTATTACACATCTATTGTATTATCGCAAATATAGCGTAACGGCGTCTTTGAGTTGATGATATAAATTCTAAGCGGTAAACAGGTTGATTCGAAAACGTTGGCGAGTTTTTGTGCCAGCAAATTGAGCCACGCTTTCAGGGGATTCGAAAGATTTAAGTTGAAAGGTTCTGGATGTGTTCTGGCCAGCGGGGATGAAATTGTGGAGAACTTGAAAAGAGTTGCGCGAGAGTAGAAGAAGGTTTATGAATTTTCCTTTTATTTTCTGTTCTGTTTTTCCGAGGGTGATTTAGAATGTTTGAGTTGGGATTTGTTCGAGAATGCTTTAAATATTCTGCTAGAAAATGTTCGTATTCAACAGGTAATTTCATAAACCTCTATCTTTTCGAGAAAATTACTATGACAAGTCTTTGTGACTTTGCCTGTTATTCTACTTTGCTTACAATTTAAAACTGGTGATTTCGTGTAAATATAATACAGAATTACAAGAGCTACTAATTTATAAAATATACAACCCCCAAATTGTTGAAATCTCTAAATGATTTCATTTATCCACTTACGTTTACAGCAAAGCGTAAACAACTTATAAACATGTAATTATCTCTGAACTCGAATAAGATTTTTAATCGTCTTAATATTAAAGAACGAAGGAGATTGAAGTATACGTAGTGTGTATGGAAAAGTTTCGGCGTAACTGCCGTTACTTCGTAATTTGGTCCCTGTTCGTAATTAGTTTGGAAGTATGTCTTTCGAGGGAAACTTAAAATTAAAACTGCCCTGCCTCTTACCGCAAAACGTAACCAGGGTAAGTATTGATTCAGTCTATAAATGAATTGGGTCTTTCCAAAATCGGGATCGCAGAATAACATTATAATTAATTAATTCGCCATCAGTTTCTTCTCTACGAAATTTCATTACCATTAATATTTGAAACAGATTCCACAACAGATAACCGCAACAGATTCCACAGCAGATTCCACACCAAATTTCGGATAATTTTCGAAAGAAAAGTTTCGTTATAAAAATACCATGTTTCAAATCAAACTTGACGGACAAAATTCTTTTCGACAGGGTCGAAACAACTTGTATATGATATAAAATTTATAATTTGCATTGTCAGAAGAAAAATAAAATATTAAAACCAAGAATTATAATAACTTGCTACCAAATCGGCTTCGAACTGAAAAAGTACAAACAATACTCACCGATGCTTCGAAGAAATCTTCGTTTGGACCGCGACAACACCACACGATCTTGAAACAATTTCGAATCGTACGAATCAGGATTTGAGTCTCGTTACAGATCAGTTCGGGCGAGATTCTGATTCCTCGAACGTTGTTATCCTCGAATCGGTTCGTTTCTTCTTTCCTTACCACTTTGGGTGACCCTTTTGGGCAGAAGGGGTATCAAAGCGGAGTAAAAGGTTTTACTAACACTGGCTGGTATTCCGATAATGAAAATTCCGCCTCGCCGTTCGCGCGAATCCTTTTGAAGCCGACGCTTCAATGAACCGATCTCTGTTCCTGCGAGCAAGACTACCGGCTTTGTTATTCTTTCTCTCTTTTTCTTTTTCTTTTTTTTTGGCAACCATATTTCGCCCGGTCCCGTGCGAGTCGCAATTTCGGCCGGGTTAAAGTCCGACTCGTGATATCCTCCAAGCTGGAGTTTACTTTCATTAGAGTATTGTTTTACGTGCATTAAGACCTGTCGCAACCCCTCGACGATTGTACGGATTTGAAGGAAGATTTAGTATTGAACATCGATAACCGTAAGATATTTTTAGATTCGTACATTGAACTGGAGTTCAATGAACTCGGATGAAATATTTGCAAGAAGTCCCTCCGATATTTTATTCGCTGTTTCGGATTGTAAGTACATACATTTCAATACAAAATTCGAATGCTATTCATAAGGTATTTTAGATATTTCTTTCTGCGCTTGCAAAGTTGGGCAAGTTGTATTTGTGGATTAAAAAGTGTGCTTAAATCAGGAATGTCACAATTAAAGCGTGAAATGTCACAGTGAAAATGAAATTGTATAATGAGACATCTTAAAACATTAATTCTTAATAATACGATCGATGAATTGTGAAATTTCAATTTCTAATTTAATACCTTAGCTTGTGTTTTCGATATCATATCGAATCTACTTCCTCTACATTCGTGTCTGTTTAAAGATACCTTAACTGGTCTATTTTTATGATAAACTTGAATGTCGTACGTATTATTGGTTCATTACTTGCGATCACCTGTTACGCTATATATAACACAATTATGCCAATAAACACACGTATATACGTGCATGCAAGTATCGTGTTTCGATAACTGGCTCATCGAGGCACAGATGTGTGAAACAATTGAAATTAATTTCAGTGCTGGATACGCTCGACGCATACACTTTTTTCCTTTTCTCTTTGTTTTCTGTTTCTGCAACATCGTTCGGCCACTGGAAATAACAATATACACTCGAGACAGATCGGGCATTTTCTTCCTTTGTTACACTTTATCGGGTATATTAATTAGAATCGTTATCGAAACTGACGATTCCGCTTCGTCGTTAATTGCATCCCGTATTAATATAGCGTGAACAAAAACACCTCGCTCTGTGTCGTTAAATTGAGTGCACAGTTGTTCAATGGAAACACACTGACGTAAGTCGATTCGAGCTCGCTTGGATAGCAAGCAATAAAAGATAAATCATTTTGATGGATGCATCGAACTTATTTCCAATTTAACGCATTATGTAGCGATGTAAAACGAGGAAATAGACACTTTATAATTGAACGGTAATTAAAGATTGGGAGAGTCATCCTTCCTTTCACTTTTCTCTGAATTATAAGCACACCTGATTTTCGTTATTTCAACAGTATCGTAGACGAAGTCGTCGAAGGTTTACCAATCGGATTTTAGTTAACCCTTTGCACTCGGCTGTCCCCTCTGAGGAGGCATATTTAATTAACCGGAGTATTTTGAAACGCGATATTTCAGTTTTATTTATATTAGAACGTAGAAAATTGAGGAAAGGAATAAAAATAAATAGACTCAGAAGCATTTTTTGTTTGGTTTTCGGAAGGTTTGCTGGAAAAGTAGACTAGATTCGATCGTATACAAAAATGCGCCGAGTGGAAAGGGTTAATAGTCGACAGCACTGAGAAACATATTAATACGCCTTCGATAAATAAAGTGTCAATAATCATCAATTTCTGCCGATTCATTTAGATTGTATAGCGGACAATTTTTGGACTTTGACAACTTTCATTTCACAAAATATTGCAGTTAGTTATTCGAATCTTAGCTATCCCAGCGTCACTATTCATCCTCGGTAGCGCGCTATTCAAAGATCACTTTTAAGCCTTCAAGCCCATCTGTCGTGGAAATATAAAAAGGGCGTGCAAGAAACGGGGTGATTTTGTAGTTTTGATAGATGGTGTTCAAAAAGTAGATCGCGCGACTGAAAGAAAAGGGCGGAAGAATGAAAGGTGGAAAAAAGTGCGGACATCATATTTTTGCGATTGAACATGGGTTGGGGATGAAAAGAAACCGAATAACGACGAGTGCCGTTCCACGGAACGGATACGACGAGATACGTCACCGTGCGAAGGAATAATATTTGGTTAACGGGTGATATTAATTGAAGAACGCAAATTTAGGTACGGCAGAAGGACGAATATGCAAACACGAATGGTAGAACGTGTGCTTTGATTCGCGAAGAATCTAAAAAACAGAAACGATGGAAAAACGTTTTAATAAAAGTTGCCGATATTCTCGATCATTTTTCTTTTCTTTTTTGTTTTTTTTTTTAAGAAAGAAGAGATCTTATTTAAGAACATTGTGTGCATAACGTTTCGAGAGGTCTCATTTTTATTCGCAGATGTGCAAACAATGAAAGGTACGACCGTCAATTTAACATTGACATACTCGTTATCATCGGACCAGGCTGCAACGTTTAAGCTTCGTCATTGTTAAATTATAGTTCAATTTGATAGGAAAACATTGATAAGAGCTTAACTTGTGCAACGTCTGGAAACAGCCTTAAGTATTGTAAATACCATGTATTTATTTAATCAAAATAATTGCGGTCGGTACATCGATATCGAGAGTATTCCGAAGCTGAAAATTCCAATGCTATTACGACAACGTCACGTATTCGATCTGGATGCGATTCGCGTTTTCTGAATAAAAATTTAAATATTACGAGTTTAATAGATAAAATTTCTTTCGCTAATCAATGTTAATTCCTTATAAAGTAAGTGCCATTTGATGCCATAAATTTCAAAGTTTCTCATAAGATTAGCTAACAATTTGTCCGATTTCCAATAAATCCATATTTCAAGTGAACAGGTATATGCAGAAATGAGCCTAAATTAGAAGATTATCCGGTTAAGGGTTCAATTGGTACTCGATGAATAAATAGAACAACGAGTGATCGGATTAAGGTACGAGGTCCATGCTCGATTTGTGTATAACGAGCAGCAAAAGACGGAAGGAAGCCAAATCGAGCCGGAACTCATGAATATCCTGGTCCATCGCAAACGGAGAGATCCTCGTCGAATGGGCACGGAGAGACGGGATCTATTCGCCGGAACGACGAAGAGCCTTCTCATCAGTATGGATATCGAGACGAAGAGGACAGAGGGTGGACTCGTGACGGAGACAGGTTCGCCACCTTCGCAAAAGGTTGCCACGATGAATTTCCACGAGGTTGAAAGAATTTTAATCGCTCGACACCTTTCATAATCTTCGCCACGGCTTTATCCGTTCTTGCATTCTTTTGTGACGTCTACCGGGTGCGGGCAATGTTTATTAATGACAATGGCTCGTGTATCGGGGTTAATTGAAAAAAACAAAAAGATGCAAAAAATACACACACACCGTTGGGCCGGGATGAAACGGCGACTAACTTAGCATGCGACACGGAAAAGAATTATATTGAAAGTGACTTTCGGAGTGTGTCAAAGAAACGATGCGCCTCATACGAGAAGCAATTTGATCGGGCCCGGGATTAATAATTCATGCAGAAACTCGATATTCGCTTTTAAGATTTCAAAGCATCGATATTCCATGCTCGTTGAGAGCAACCTTATTTACCGTTCGATCTTCGGATGGAATAAATTGATACACGCCTGAGAGACGTCAGTTCCCGTGGCGTCGTTGGCACGTATCGATGTATGTACAGTTTACATGCCGATCGTCGCAACTAACTTTTATAGCTTGGTCACAAGCGAAAAGCGATGGTTTTGCTTCCGGAACACCTTTGGCTGAAGGTTTAATCCCTCGAGCCAGTAATTAGGTGCTGCCAAAATTTATAACAGGCGATAATTATTAGGTTGGCGATTACGTGTTAAATTTACGACCGTAGCCCAAATTTTGTTCCAAAATCGCCTGCAATTTCAACACGAATGATTTAAATAACGAATACTTCGACCGGAAATTATTATCCGACGAAAGGTAGCGAATCGAATGGCCGAGTTATTCATTTACATAATTTCGAATAATTTTCAACTTTTAAGGGGAATTAATATTACAGAAAGTAAAAAGATTAAACCGGCTTAATGCAACAATTTTATCGATTAAAGCAGAGTCGTGGAATCTTCCAATTTCGACCACGATATCGCACCATTCCCTTCAACCACTTCGCCATTCTCTGCACCATGAAGAAGTACGTGCGCAGCCAGACCAAGGCCGCAGGAAGCCAACAAAAGTGCATTAATTAGCCACAGGGTTGGCGGCCGTGCACGAGATGAAGTGGCAACCGCTTCGCTTCTTTGTTTCGCCTTCGTCCACATCCTCCCATCGTCTGTTTCCCTCCCTGTCCCTCGTTCGCTTCTTTTCCTGCAGTCTTTTTCTTCCTCAGCAAACCGCAAACCACTTCTTACGCTCGTTCTCCCCTCGGGGCTAATGCAGCGAACTTTGAAGCCGGCTTATCTTCGGCCACGCGCTTAGTTAAGCTCGCAACGGAATCCATCATTAGCGGACCGAGGTGGCGGAGAGCTTCTGTCACGAGTTGATCGTCGATAACGAGAATACCATTTATTTTTGGGGAGTATACGGAAAGAAAGAATTTGGAATTTAATATTTTTATTCTTTAAGCTAAGGTAAAATGTTTCGCGTTCTTTTGGTAAGATCTGGAAACAGTACAATTTATTATTAATTACGACGTTCGAGCTAACTACTAGCGCTATACTACTCCAGAAACCTGATTTATTTCAATCCCAGGAACCTACTGCGTGGCATTGAAAAATTCGCACGGTAGCTTAAAATTAATTTGAAAATCAGTTATTGTATAAATAAAGCTACAAACGCGGTTTGTCGATATCTACGCTCCGCGACCACGGCTCGTCGTCCGATTTGAAAGGATTCAAAAGTTCCAAGAAGTATAAAAGGTGTACTTAAAGAAATATATATTTCATAGCTTACGGCACAATAGCATAGACCTCTCAAGCCTAACGTGTGCTCTGTAATATTAAATGAAGAGGTAAGAATAATTATTGTTATAGAGAAATAAATATTGCTACCTAAATGACGGTACAATTGTTTAGTGCAAGATAGAACGCTATTTAAGCTATCAAAGTGGGTGTATATTATTGCGATTCGACGACGGCGCTGATTGGATCGTTAAGAGCCTGGAACGATAAATAGAGCGAGAATCGATATATTTTTCGGCCCGTTATTCGACGTAGAATCTAAGCATCGACGGGTTTAATTAGCGATCGGAGCGATATTTATGGATCGATCGAGGGTAGGCGTAAATTGTCCGATCGTTACGTAAACAAAGGTGAACAAACCGTGGATTGTGGACAAATGCAACACGGGGCCGTGCATATTTCACTGAAATAATTGTAAAAATCCGTCGTTTCGTCGAGCTAACGAGGCCTCGCGTGCCGAGATTTATTTCCCGTTCGCGTAACACGCGTTTATTCCCGACAGGGAACGATTTAATGCGGATATAATTGGATTTCAGCGAGCGAGACGCGACCGAAGTGCCGGCAAATTTGAGGGAATTTGTATGAAAAAATAGTGTGGAAAGCACAATGCCGTGGTTTTGATCAACGTTGCGTCCGTGCGGGGTCATCGAATCAAATGAAATTAAAATTTGTTGTACCGTATTATTTCGGTGCATTAAAGAAATAAATTATTCATTAAAAAATATAGTGCCAAAGTTTCCATTATTTATAGATCAAAATTAAGTTTTCATTTCGGTACCAAACGTGATTAATTTATTGTTAATTCCACTCACAGTTTGCCTTCCCGGTTCTTTGACTAATTACTCGATTATACAAAAGTTGAGACGTCAGTCACGCGATAATTACATTTCTTATAATGTTACCCTTTGTATCGTTACACGCCCACAATAATATATGCTATCATTCTTACCTTAAATTACACGTTACATCAAAAGCACAAACGAGAACTTTTCTATTAAATTATACTGGATATCAACTGTGCATCTCCAGTATCGCTAGTATGCACGCGTAACAATAACAATCATACAATTGTAACGTTCCGAGCTTACAATCCGACTGAAATGGAAACGAAACGTATAGACGGAATAATAATTTCTCTTATCGCCGTGCGTTTACTAATCATCGATTTCGTGGCAGTAACGCGATATTTGTTCGCGAAAATACAATCAATCCGGTAAACACAGAGGAGAACGTGATCGACGATGAGAGAAAAAAAGGGAGCGAGAGAAAGGGTTGATAGAAGAGCGGAGGGCGAAGGAAACGGGAGGGAATAAAAACGATGCAACTGCTGCAACCGGATGAAAATTGCACTTGGACGATGCAGTCTCGCTTGTATATCTCATTTCCTACGCTCAGGACTGTCCCGTTCGTTCAATTCGAAATTTCTTTGTCGCTCCATCCACCCTCGACGCACAGCTTTCTACGGCCGGCCGGTATTAACTCTGGAAAATTGAACCTTCGACTAACTGCCAATTTCCTGCGTTTGTTTCGCCAGGCAAATCAACGCGCGAGCATTCCGCTCGTTAGCCCGCTTCGCCCCGCTTCGATTCTCGCGTGCACGTCGTCCAGTTTTCATCGATGAATCATTCTTTTCAAACGTCCAAGAAAATGATAAATAACAATCTATAATACTCGAACGACTCGGCACGATTTGGAATTATTTTATTTCGTATAAAGAGAATCAAGCACCGGTAGCGAACGTGTGAAATTACTTTCTTACAATTTTTTTTACTATCCTCTTCGAGATGAAAAAGATAAAGGAAGACGAACGAGAGGAACCGTCTCGAGAAGACGGGTCCAGGTTCGGGACGAATGAAAAGCAAACACGAGCAGACTCGTTTCATCGATTGACTGCGTGTTTCTTTCCGTCCGACCCCATTTTCATTCTTCCCTGACAATTCTCCAGACACCGCGAGTCATTCTTGCCGCGAACGCAATAACGACCAATGGCGAAGGCGACGCTTGTGCATCGGTCTCTTCCGGATCCGTTCAATTATTAGCGGCGGGCAGGCCGGGTCAATCTCGGGCTACTTTAAATTACTTAGTTGATGCGCCGTTCCCTTTGGGCCGGAAACTTCGCGGAATGCCTCCTCGGGGAAATCTCGGGCTTCTGATCGAAAACTAATTCGTCGTACCGAGACGTCAACGAGGAAAAGTAGTCGAGGTTCTATGCAACCTGATTGCACGATGACGAGCAAATTTATCATCGTTCGTGGAGAAATTTCGAAAAAGAAGCGAATTTTATTTTATTTTTTTTTTTTAATGACTGAGAATTGCACTCGTAATAACATCGGGATACTTCGACACTTTATTTTTATAAATTGGCAACGATCTTAATAAAATTTTACATACATCTTTAATATAAAAATAATCAGGGGTTGAACGAATCATTTTTAAATTTTTTTTGTTGCTGTTTATTACCTATTTTATTGTATGACTCTTTTTTCAAAACCGCGCTAAAAATTCAAAATTCAATATTTTGCAAAATCGATTGATTCAATCCCGAGAGAAATTCATCTACTAACAGAATCCATTTGGTCTTTTGATGTCAGATAACCCTGTGTTGAGTTATGTTACCCACCGCGAGACAATTATTTATTTGCAACGTATTGTATAAATTCTATCGTAAATTTCGTTGGCAATTATTTAAATCTCTGTTTCTCTATTTAAAATTATATAGCCTTTTATATACACGTTTCGAGGATTGTGAAACTTCTGCTCAGGGAGTAATAAAACAGATCACGGCGGGACAAATATTAAAAAATCATTATTAACTTCGGTCCTCGTATTTCAATATGATTTCTGACCCGCAATAACCTCGGGTAGAACACCATTATAGCTGTATAATGGGAAGTCGGATTTGCTATACGACCAACAAGGCACCCTTTCCTCTTCGTACGCTGCTTTATCTCCGCCGCTTTCTGTCCTCGCCATCCAGCTTTGTCGTTGCCTTAACTTTACGATCCGCTGCAACCATAAACTCGGTCTATCGAAAATTACGACGGGATATCCTGCAAGAACCGAACTACGCGGAACTGCCATCAAGGAAGTTTTCCCGAATATTGGCATCATAGTGACGCATATTGTTCGCGTCCATTTGCAAACTGCATCGACGGGTTTAACGAAGATTCATGGAGGTTGCAATACGCAATAAAAGAAAGGAGAGAAAGGAAAGAAAAACGTGAAAGTTACGTCGGTATAAGTGATACGACTCCTTAATGGGCTGACACGATACTGACTTATTCTACTTAAAAATCAAGTAGCACGATAATATGCATTGTCGGGTATACGATAAACGGAAGAAAAATAATGTTCGGGACATGAAATTTACTGGGAAATGTTTTGTAATTATTATTATACTAAATGGTATAGTGGTTGAGGAAAAATTTAAATTTCCACTTGCTACTTTACGAAATTAATGTAATATCAATGGTACTACTCTAGAATTTCTTCAACGGTTTAAATATCGTTACATCACAAGTTTAGTATAATATTCCTGCCAATATCTGGTATAAGCAGTATTAATATTATATCGCTTTTGTATAATAAAAAGTGGACAATTTTAATTGGAAAACGAAAGATTTGTATTCTGAATAATTACAATCATAACTCGTCGTACTAACTTATCAACGTCTCGATTATTTTTCCTTCCAATTAATATTGAATTATATTTCAAAGCCGAACGTAACGTGGCGTAAAGATACGGAATATTTTATGAAACGGAAATGAAAACTAAGTGATATATTCATATTCTGCGGTGAAATAGAGGTTCGATAACATTGAATGCAAACAGCTAATAATGCGGCGTTATTGTCACGAATTACCATAACACAGGTTTCATTGTTTATTCTATTACTATACGATCACGTGGACACGAGGCAAATTACATTGCGAATGCAAAATAACCGAACCGTTCGAGGTTGCTCGGACAACATTTTCCATAATTTTGCCAACGATTGATCGTCGAATTAAATTAAACTGGGACAAAAATTGTCCAAACGATTTTCACCCTCCTCGAAGGAAACGATTTGTTCTTTTCGTTGTCGAACTTTGTTCTTGCCGGTTCCCAGGGAGCACTCGTGCGAAACAAAAAAAAAAAAAACACGATTGCATGACCGAAAGAAAGGACCAAGACGAGCTTTAATGGACGCAATTTCTTCAATTGGCCACGGATGATCGTATCTCGGGGAAAGATTTCGTGTCGAGTTAATTCGCGAGGCTTTTATCGTGGGAAATAAAGGGGACCGGTGACAAGGGACGTTCGACGGAACGGCGTTAATTAAAACTTTCCGGCGAATCGATTATCCTGGAAATATTTTCCGAGCAAAATAAGCAGTTCCGGAAGGATCGAAACTCGTCGACGGATCAGTTAAGGAAGTTGAAAACGGTGAACGTTTAGCGTCCGATGGGACGCCAGGGAACAACGTTTGTCATTAGTTAAAAGCATCAAACGTAGCCGACAGAAATAGTAATTTAATCATCGACAAATCGAGTTCTTTCTTTAGCCATCGTGCTGATAAGATGGAGTCGCCGTCGAACTTGTACAGAGGATGTCCGTGAAGAAGAGTATCACGAGTCTGGAGTTGACTTTGATAAAACGTTTCGTGCTTTTAACTAAAAACGTTGAAACGTTCTTTTTAACAAGTTCCTTTGTACCCTGGAAACCCCTTTCGTCCCTCCTTCTTTTCTCCACCGACGGTTTTCAAGATACCATCAAAGGGGTGAAAACTTTGGAGGATAATTTTACTCTTTAACCAAAACCTTCGTTGTTGAAAGAGGTACCTGGTCGTTCATTATGCTCACTTTCTTGGTGTGCCAAGTTTTATTGAAGTTAAAATCGAATATTAGTGCGACCATGATACAATATTCTTTAGAATTTTTAGAGAAAATTGCCCTTTATATTTTTTTATACGTTCGTAAACCTTTCTGACCGTAAACCTTAGAGTTAATTAATTCTATGCATCGAAATGTTATTTTCTTCTTTTTCATAAAATATTACAACCCTGATACATTACATACGATAGAATTGGATTGTTATCTGGCTTGAAATCACAAAACCATGAATATGCAATTTTATAAATATTATTCTATAAATATGAAAATCTACATTCAATCAAAGATAGTAATCTCTAGTAATTGTCAGGAAATATAACACAGACGGTATCCAAACAAGAAGACTTTTTATTTCCTACGATGGTTTGATACGAAACGTTCATTTAAGTAGCACCGTTATAACAATGATTTTGCACTTGGAAAGTTTCTGGTAAAGCTCACGTGAATTCGATGCGCCTCGGTCTTGGCTGTTCCGGGGGTTCTTGATGGCACGCGTCTACCAACGCGAACTTTCGAGGCGAGTTTCAGAACTGCAGTCGATTGATTTTCTCTTAACTCGATCTCAAGTTATTCTCCGGAGCGTGCTACGCGTCTTAAGGATATTTCGAGGGGCTGCATCATGAGAAAGTTTAACGAAGAGGTTGAATTAACCGGGCTAGATGCCTTCCCCCGACTTCCATGCCGCGATAGCGTCTTTCGTTTTTCTGTTTGCGAGCTTTTGCGCGCGCTGAATCGAGCCCACCGAGATGGTATTATCGATCGAACGATACCCGACGCGCGTATCGCGCAATATTTATCGAACGGAATGAAATCGAATCGCATTGTTTGCAGAGGAAATTGAAAGATCAACTTTGGTCAACGGGATGATAGGGTACGCCGGACGGAAACGTTATTTTGCTGGAATAAAACCGGACGCTGGAATTTGTAATTACGATGGATTACGATGAAACCGTTGCGCGTACATAACATATTTCGCAAAATGAATCATTTCGGTCCTGGGTGCTTAATAATTTTAGGTATTTCCTGGAATTAAGCCGAAACCGAATTTGTGATTTTGGTCTCAAATTTGACGTAATTAAATGATCGGAATTACTATTAATGTTACGGGTAATTACTACTGTACGAGTAATATAATATAATGTAGAAGGATTGAAAGCTTACATTTGTGAATTATCTACTTGTATCCTTCTATTTAATTATTCAGGATAAAATTAGACGTTAAAGTTCGTAAATGACTGATCAAATTCGTAGTTATGACGAGATTGTTCTGCACAAATTTCGTGCGATTCGAAAGGCAGATAATTTTAGTCTTAACACTTGTTTAAACGAAGAACGAGAGAAAGACGAGCCTCGACCCTCTTCGCTGTAAATAAGATCAGTTTCTATGGGCATAACGTTAATTCAAGAAACGCAAGCAAACGTAAAGTTATTACTTAGGGGTATCCGTGAAAAGGAAAAGTATTCCTTTAGTGGCGATCTTTGACCATTCGCCGGCACAGAAAAAAAAAAGAACTTTGGAAAGGGTATTCTGCTCGGAGTTTTCGAGACTCGTAGTTAGCCGTCTTTAATTGAACTTATTAAAAAAGTCTTTCAAGCGGGGCCCGATTTTCCGCGTCCGAACGGCTCTTAAGAACCGTCTCGTCTCTTTCGTTTCGATTTTAAGCTCGTTCGCGAGAGCACTACCTCCGCGTTTACTTCGGGAATCGAGAAGCCGCTTCGTTTGAGCCCGATCGAGCCGTTTCAACCGTCCATTTCCGAATTATTTCTGATTCTTCCGGTCGAGATCCTCGTCAGTAACACGAACGTTCTTCACGGATACGTACGTACACGTCAGGTTTTCAACTCGAAAGCGGAAGCTTCGGAAAATATTGAAATATTAATACACGCCAGAAAGTGGAAGCTTAAGAATGCTACTACTTCTCCTTGCTTTTGTCGAGGCAAAATTGAAATCATGGCCAACGATTTCAATTATTACTATGCAGGTGGACTGGTATGGTAAGAAATAGAAATGGTACAATTTTAATGAATCGACTTTATTAGAATAAAATTAAAATAAGCAGATTTGTCTTCATTTATTTAACAGTTTGGTTCCATTTTAAAACTTCGTTGTTAAATTTTCAAACGTTCCAATATGGAAAACGACTAAATCGAGATTGGTATTGTAAATTTTGTATCAAAACCATATTTATATCTTGACTGAAAGATTGCTGTCTGTGATCTTTTTATAATCCAGACAATATTCAAAATAGATTCTCCCATCAATCAAATTTGTATTAATAATTCGAAATCCTAAAAGGAGCCGTTAAATGAAACAAAAATAGTCCTTAACACGCGACACTACAGAAATATTAATAAACATGAAATATTAATCAACGATAAAATGTTGCCATGTAAATATTGTTTCACTCGTGCTGGTTCTTCTGACATCTCTCTATGTAGGTCGATTTTGCAGCGGAAAGCATCCCAAAAAGCTGCATCTCGCGTTTTAATTTTTAACGTCGTCCTCCTCGGCGCACGTGGATCACCGTTGCCTTGGATTACATATGTAAAATTCTGGACGAAAGGTCGCGGATCCTGATATACTTCCATCAGCCCGCTACGCGTTTCCTTTCGAGGATTGCGTTTTATCCCGGTGTGCAGCTACGCGTTTCCCGGAAATCCTCTTTTCGTACGGTGTAAGCAAGCAAGCTCCTCGAATGTCTCCTTTTTAAAATGGCAGAACGACTTCGCCGGAATGCGATCGGCACGAATTTCGTTTCGTTCTTCGCGCGACGCGTCTAGGTAAAACCTTTTCGCAGTGCAATTTTCAACGTTGACCGGGTACGGTTCGTTTGATTAAGAAAATCGGTCCGGATACGTTGGGCGACTTCGCTCTACTCAAGCTGGAACATTTGTAATATGTAATTTTATTAAACAATTATTTCTAAGATAAGTTATTATAGATCGACATTGTTAGGATACTTCAGGATTTCGACCTTTCTTAAAAAGAATCAATGTTCTGCTAATGATGTTGGTTTTGTAGAATACCATGGCACGTTTCCTGTTCCAGTACGGCAATACGGTATCGAATGAAACTGAATTATTCAAACTTAAATATTTAAACAGCTTCGAAGAATTAAATCCATTTGGTATTCAACGTCGTTCAGTTTTACGATCAGTGTTTTTCAGCAGATTATTTATTAATCAGCAAAGCGAGTAATTTGATGGGATAAAATAGCGATCAGAAGAACGGGATGTATCAATCAGCCGGATCGATTAAACAACAGATTCGTCAATTTAATCTGGACGTTTCCTGCTGTCGCAGAATCAGCAGAGTACACGCGTGACAGGCGTCAAGGCTGGCAGCGACGAAGCAGAGGTTCGATACAATCCTAATAAATTCCGTTTCTCCTTCCGTGCAGTTTTATTTTCCGACGGAACGATAAATCTTTAAAACGTCGAATGAAAGAGAGGGCGGGGAAAAAAAAAAGTGCTTACCGTCGAAATATTTCGTCCAGGGATCAATATCCTTCAAGGGGAGGGCAACTTAAATATAGATGAAACTTGAGAAATGAAAAAAAAAATTGAAGGAACAAAAACAGAAAAAATAAGGGAGTAGGAGTAGGGTAAAGAAAGAAGACATACACGGTATCCATTGCGAACGCGTCGAATAAAACGGATTCGCCTCGGAAGCGTGAACATGCATCACAGACTCGATAGAATACCGGTCGGATTATACTCTTCTTCTTCTTCTTTTTCTTCTTTTTTTTTTTCTTCTTCCTCGACACTAGCCGATCCACTCACGTCGGATTCCTTTTCTGTCCCTTTTATCCGCTTTCTTCATTTCAGTGTGTAACTCTTGCGCGAATCCTATCCCAATATTTTTCTTCGACCCCGACGCTCCCTTATTGAGCTCTCTCGTAGCCAACCAACCCCAACGGACCCGTTACACCGTTACGAAGCAACTATCCTCGGGATATCCCACCCTCTGGATTATCTTTCTCCTTTTCTGTTTTTCCTCGCCCCTTCGGCCTTGTGTTTCACGGTGACCCCTTTCTTCGTCTAATATTCCAGCACGTTACGACGGCCCGTGTGTTACCATCGCCGATGGCCTCCTTAATATCGAATATTACTCCGATAAGACCGCACCATTTCGTCTTCCATCCCGACCGAGTCAATTTGCTGTTACAGATGTCACGCGGCTAGGGACACTGGGACTCTGTGGCTGCTAAAAGTAACTCGACCTTTTCTTTTTTTTTTTTTTCGTCTCTTCGCGACCAAATGGCAGCGTGATTTAGAACCGAGTGTCTGGTGGGGTGGATAAATAGAGTATTGGCGTATCAAGATTCGTTCTGATAACGAATGATAAAATTAACTGTTAAGAAGTAACTTTTGATTTTCGAATTACTGAAACTTCATCGTACAGAAAAATGAAAATTTATCAAAAATATAGCCTGACATTTTATAATCGTTTCGATCGAAAGTTCTTCTTTACAAAATTGTAATAAATAATTTCTTTATTCTCCATAAATTTCAAAATATGAAAATTGTCATTGACTATTAGAACTTGAAGCGTCTTGTATCCTCCTCTACCAAGCATCGTTTAATTTTAAATTAAATCCACGTATCATTTAATCTTCGAACACGATCTTGATACGATCGACAGTTTTGTCGGCGTCCTGTGTCGCGTTAAATCAAAACTCGTATTCCCGTTAGGAAAATTCCATCTCGGTTTGTAGAAAATCTAGACGCTGTTGGTGACTGCGTGCCACGAGAGGGAAGGATCGTAGCCGATAGGGTGCAAGTGACATTTTATTAAGTACGGAGTTTCGTGTTTACGTGCAATTTAGACGTGCACCGTTTGGACAGAAGTTTCGTACAAGCTCGCAGCATGCGGGAAAATCGTTTGAATGTTGGAAGGTGGTCGGTGATTTAAATGACTCCTCATTTTGGACCCGGTTATTCGTGATCCTTGCTTCTGTTCGCGAGTTCGTTCGCTCTGTAATTATGTATCGTTTATACGTAATACCCCGTTATTATGGAGTAAGTACTCGTTTCGAATACAAAAGTAACGAATGCGAATAGAAACAACAGAATAAGCGGATTTGTTGTATTTAGTGATTTTTACGTTTATTGTCTCTAAAAATGAAAAACGAACGGGACCGCGGAAAAATTCACCGAAACGCTATATTTACAAACCGATGCCGCATTGTTTTTCTACGTCAAATGTTATCGTCAAATAGAACGTTTTTTTTTTATACAAGATCGAACAGTAACAAAATTCTGCAAACGTATTGGTTGCTACGGTAGTCACGGTAATAAAATATAATAATATTTAAAGAAAATTTGAAATAGTATTGATACTGTATCAATTAGGCAACTTAGTATCGTCAGTATTATCAATAATTTTTAGTAAAGCATAAAGCCTCTCGCTTATATGACAAATCGAAGGTTGGTAACAATAATTAAGGATATCGATCAAATATTAATACTGCAAACCTTTATTTAATTACCGTACCTCAAAAAAATATATTCGTGCACTTTCATTACTTTTCATTCAGACCCTGCAGTTAATTTCCGGACAAGTTAAACATCCGTTGATTAAACGAGACGTTAATATTCGTCTGCCCTGATGTTGCGACACGCAACAACGTTGTTCTTCGATTTCCTTGAAATTACAAGGAGCAATGATTGTTTAATCAAAGAACATCTGTCCTCCGTTTTTTCCCCCCGATAAGAAAGTTTTAATTCAGTTTCTCGCAACTCGTTTCCGTCGGAAAATCGAGCCGTCCACGGAACGGTGTTAGCTCTCTGCGGAAATTTAATATTGTCCTTTAACACGCGCCTGGAATTGCGTCGCTTCGAAGAATCACTGTTAGGACGCACGTTTCCCGTCAGAAGTTCGGAAACTTTTGGAAAATTTCCAAATTGGATCCGCGGAAACGGAAACGTTCGGATTAACCGACTGCAGAATTTGATCAAAATCGAACATCAGGTCGCGAGCCCAAATGATGAAAGAATTACCGTCACCCATAATTCATCTTTTAATCGTTTACCAACCCGTTGACTCAGATTTCGATTAGATTGAAGCTGTTTCAGAAGTATGCTTCATAACAAAGAGTGAACATGTTCTAATTGAAATATTGCTCGCACCTCGTTCATTTCACAGAGCATCATTTAATTTCCGTCCCGAGGGATAATTACGGAGGCGTCTATTTCCTAGTGGGCGGCCCGGTAACGCGGGGATGTTCGATAAAAAAAAAACGAAAAAGCTTGAGCGAAAACGTAATTTCCGGTCGAGGAAGCGGACCGTTTCGCGCGAAGAAATTAACTAATTTACCTCTCGCGTAGCCCGTGTTCGCCTTTTATTTGTCCACAGTGACGCGTGTACGTGGGTAATCCTTAAATCCTCGTCCACGAAGTTGCGTCGAAACCACCGGCTCGCCACTGCGCTTTGTCACTGTCGTGAGATTCATGCCGCGTTGCAGTTCGTCAGTTTCCCCCATTTTTCCTCTTTAGTTATTTTTTTTTTCAACGAGGAAAATTAGGACAATTTCGCGAGGCAACTGAGAACCACGGTCGGACCTGTTATTGATCTTTGCTACTTGGCAATCATTTGAAACCATCGGGACTCGTTTCCGGACGGAAATAATAGAAAATTCTGCGCTTATAATTATTGACGATCATCGTTCTTGACACAAATTCACAACGAGTGTGAAAATGATATCATTATTTGTATTAAAAGATCTTTCCTTTCGTAACAAAGACACTTGATAAAAATTCGCACTGCTGCTAGTTATCATTATTACTGTGCTTTTTTAACAGAGTTGATTAATTACGTTGCTCGTGAAACAGGAGCATAACGTAATGTTAAAAAGGATTTCATCGCGTCCTGTACAATTTACAATTTGAAATTAGACCAATTACTACGCGTGCACGTATGCCACGCGTGAAACGGAATTACACTGGCGATTATACGCAGCGTGTTACTCGGATCATTAATCACATTGTAAATAAGCGGCGTTTATTTGATTACAGGCTGTGGCCGACGTACGCCAGCGCGCATAACAATCTGGGAACGCTGACCGTCGGCGATCAAGCGGAGCAACACTTTTTGGCAGCGATACACGCTCAACCGGGACACGTGAATGCTCATTATAATCTTGGTCAGCTCTACAGGTCAGTGTCAAATATAAATCAACCTGACTTTTACCGCAACACCCATTCGAAGATTTAAATACCTAAATTGACAACCGAGCTCGCGATCTGTTCGTGTATTCCGCTCTAAAACCTACAAAGTTACGGTTAAAAAATAAATAAAAATATGGCAAGGAAAATTAGTAATTCGAATGGTATTAGTAATTACTGATTTGGATTATTGAAATTCTGAAATTTTAACACGTTGGCTGCCACAGTGAAAATGGACGTATATAGTCAGACACGCTGAAACCCTGATTATTAAGAACGCAGTTAATTTATTTTCAATTTGATATCCAGGATTGGTAACTTAATATTAACGCTGTTCACGGTTTATTTCATCGTTTCTTTGTTAATTATTTGATTTGCAAAAAATTTCGGGTGTTGGTCACCGGTGACCACCGTAGCGTCCGACGTGTTAATAATTAGTAATTACTCGTTAAAAATTGTAAATCTGATATTACATTAAACCTTAGTTCCTGCCTCACGGCCAGAATTACCTTGCCATAATTTAAAAAATTTTTAATTCAATTTCAAAGCCAATTTAAAGTTACAGTATTCCGTATGCTGGAATATTTGAAAAGCACAGCTCTGTTTCCAATTACGTATGAATTCGCTTAATTCGTCTGTCCGCGAGGAAAGGGCGGGAAAGGAATTTTGTGCAGAAGGGGAACGTAGGTGAAATCGGGAATAAATATGGTTCCGGTGGCTTGGATTGCCCCATGGTCTAATGGAGTCTTCCATCAGACGAAGTAAACAAAGCCGTACAAAGTATCTTGAATTCAGCGCATCCTATTTTATTAATGGCTCATCGAGGTAGACAAAAGTACATGTTATGCGATAAATTTAGCGTAGCAAGGTAATTCTGGCGGCGAGGCCGGAATTAAAGTTTAATTAATGTCTGCTGCTTGATGAATTAAAGTTTAATTGACGGCAGGGGCGAAACGTGGGTGCGGACAACGCAACGCCCCACGTTTATCCGTGCGTTGTTTTATAAAATAACGATACAACAGGGAGTATATTTTTTTTTTCGTTCTTCCTTTCTCTTTGGAAGGAGAACAGGATAAAAATTGAATAATGTTTTATATACGAAGGGATAAATTCCCAGAATAAACATTCTTTCGTTTCGGAAATTAAATCCTCGTTTCCATCCATTGAATTCTGATTGTTTTCTTTCAAAACGCTTACTTTATTCTGAATACTTTGGAAAAATTTCATTGGCCGCTGGAAACTTTCTGGGAGGGTAAAAACTTTGATGTCTGGAACGGGGGTATAACTTAATCCATGTAACTTTTGAATAACTATGCATAACTTAAAAAAGAAACAATTGGAAAATTTGTATCGATTCGAGGAGGCTGCGAGGTGTTCGAGAAAGCTCCCACAGCGTCGCCGACTTTTCGGAACTTTGCTGCCATTTACAACCGAATGTTTCATTTCTCTAAAATTAGTTAAAATAAAATTTTAAGATTTTGACTATCTATCTTACCAACTCCCGGTTCAAAAGTTTAATATTCTCCGGTGTTATTAAAGTTCTCGATTGTTAACTTTCCGTTTGAAAAGAATATCAATATTGGCTTTGCAAGTTTGCAAAACTTAAGTAACCTGCGCCAAATCGAATTTAATAACGCGGCGTTGAAAGTATACTCTCAATTTCTTAAAAATAAATTTTCCAAATGTTATAAAACTGGAATTTACAAATTGTGTCCACTATCGTCGTCGCACGAGGCGAAAATTCAATAAAAGATAATACGTCTTCATAAAATTTTCTCAACTAGGAAAACGAACAGAACGGAGGAGTGCATACGAATGTTGCAAAAGTGCGTGTCCCTCGACCCAGCCTACACACCTGCGTATTTGGTTTTGGCAAGATTGACGACCGGCCCATCCGCGGGTGTGCTTCTCAGACACGTGGTCCGGTTGCAACCCCGAAGTCCCGATCATTTGGCAGAATATGCATCGTGGTTGTACCAAAATGGTAAGTGACAACGACGAACCAACTGTGACACGTTGACTGCCACGGTGGTCCTCGGCGACTTCTTTAAATTTGATAGAATCGAGTAATCAAGGAACAAAAATTTGTAAAGCAAACAATTAGCAACGTAAGTTAGACGATAGTACACTTAATAATCGTCACCATGGCAGTCGACATCATATGAAGGATGAAGGCCGATGTCCCCGTAGCGACGACCGGTAGTACGGTTTAAAGGCAGTTCACAGTAGGGAAACAGCATCGAAACTGTGCTCTGTAATAGCGTCCGGGTTACGTTCGCCGCTTTATACTCACGGCAAATTGTCCTTCGTTTGTTCAGGTAAATGGCTACCCTCTCTGAAGTACTATCTCAAAGCTATGGAGATCTCGCCATCGCATAGATCGTCGCTTCTGGGAACGGTCAGGATCCTGAGGTCGCGGGGTCAATGGCCGAGGGTGCATCAACTTATCACCAGGTGAGCGGTTGTGTCGCGTTTCTGGGACAGTTCAACGAATCTGACTCAGATACTTTCATCGTTCTCCTATAAAATTCCAAAGCGAAAATGTGACAAAAGCAAAATGTTTGGTAAAAATGTATAACAGTATACGTGGGAGAGTATGTAAACGTGTAAAGTTAACGCAGACCATGTGATTAACACGTTGATTGCAACGCAGTCGATTAATTTTCAAATTCAATCTTTCGATTTGGTGTCTGTCGTTATTAACTTAATATTAATCGTTATTCGCGATTTTTATTCGATAATACAAAATTTAGGGCAGCCAATGTATTAAAACACCGCTTCGGTTGTTCCCGATTTATTTCAAACGATTAGGCACTTGAATCAACACCGCCTTACACACTAATTGCAAAAAAAGTTTCCCTCGTAGCTTTCCAATACTTGGAAAGAACTTCGAAAAAGATCTAGGTCTCGCGAAAGAATGCTCGAGAAGTTTAGAGGTTTCTGGTCGAAAGAAATATTAAACATAAATTTGCCACGCGCTAGCAATCACGTCGCGGTCCCGTTCCCCGAGATAAATTAGCAGAAGTAAACGAAAACTCTTCGGGAACACTTTGAACGGGGTGAAGGGAAGGGGGAAGTTCCGGTGAAAAATGCACAACCGTGTCCACTTACCGTTCAAACGAATCGTCGAAACAGCTTAGCAAGTTCGGCTGCCGGAGTTGACGCGAAACTTTCATCCCTGGATGGCAATCGCGTCGTTTGCCCTTCCATCCTCTCTTCCGTTCTCGTTCGTCAACTCGCACGCGCTTTATACATATACGACTGCTATGCAACCCAGGATTACGGGTTTGAGCAGGGTGCACGGATTTGCGTCCTTGTCGGTTCGTTCCTTTTTTTTCTCCCTTCCCTTCTCTCCTTTTTTTCTCTTCCTTTTCTCCCGAAGCTCGCGCACTGTAATCCTCTGGTGCCCCCACAGTGCAAATAGCGTCTATAAAACAGCCACGGTAAATTTGCCAGCGACGATTCGCGCTGTTTTTTGCAGCCCCCACTTTGGAGGTTGCACGAGCGGATGCACACGGCCCGGGGAATCAATTCCTTCTTGCCGGCTGAAATTATGGTCCCGTATCTCGTGATCGATAAAAGGCTCGCGCGAATTCGGCGAATCGTAAAGGATGTACGTTTCGTTTCTTTTTTATCTTGTTTTATTTTGGAGAAAAGAGAAACGAACGATCGTTGTTCCACCAGCGGACGTTTATGGAACGTCGATCGATGTTGAAGACACACAGGTGATTTTTGATTCAAGCTTCGAGTCACTTTTAACAAGTTGAATGCCGCGGGGGTCACCGGTGACCGGCACTCGAAGTTTTTCATAATTAAATAATTAAGAGAAGAAACGATGAAATAAACTACGGGTAGCATTAATATTAAGCTAATAATGATGCCTATCAAGCTGAAAGGTCAGATTTAAAAATTAATTGACTGCATCGTTAACAAATTATACATGGTTTTAACGCGTCTGACTACACACGTCCGTTTTCACTGTGACATTCGACGTGTTAACAGATTGATCGATATAGTGAAAATGAACATACGAAGTTTTCAATTTACATTCTTCAGAGAATCCCTATCAAAGGAAACACCAAAATGTTTAATCACACCGTCATAACTCTCTCAAAACCGCAATCGAGGTTTAACCTTGAAAAATTGCTCCGATAACGTTGCACCCTCGGCAGGGTTTGCTCTGCAGGAATCGGTCGTTTCGCGGTCGAAGCTACGGGGGTGGTGTAGGCGTGGCGAACAGGGGGTCGGGGGGTGGAACAGGACGCTCAGAGTATCGGTCCGTAACCACCACACGCAAGATTTCAATATGCACCGTTTGACAGATGTGCAGAAGCATGCAGATTTTAAATGCAAATATAAACCCTCCCCGTTGCGGACCACAAGCGTACGGGGAAGGGCAGGGATTGAGGAGGATTCAAAAGGGGCGCGAACGGCTATTCCACCATGGACGGAAGAGCGATTACAAACACTGTACGCTTTTTCTGTGTGTTTCCGTGGAAATGGGCAACAGAGTAATTACAATCGTTTGCCTCTTTGTTTTTCGTCGGTGAAAATCTACATTAGAGGGACGAACACGTCCTGTAGACGGTTCGAAGTTCGTTACGGAACTCCTTTTTTTTTTTTTTTCATTTGCATGAATTTCATTCTCGCACGGGCGGGACGAATTTGTTCACGGTAACCTGGCGCCTTTTCGAGGATTTAAATCGCGTATCGTTGGTACGATGTTAATTTGGTGTACGAAGTGTAACGCTGCTCGGAGTAATTAGAATCGCCCGTTGATTAGAGGATCGGTTAAATGAGTTTATGGTTTGGTTCGCAAACTTCATAAACTGAAGTTGTATAGCCGACAACGGGGCCGCAATGTGTAACAAACAACGTTCCCTTTGTTCCTAAAATTCCGTTCGTTATTTGTGATAATTTAAACTGTAAAAAATAATATTTGAGTTAAATCAAGTTTTCCGTCGTAATACCACGCTATGCGTGGACGTCTTTGTAAACGTTAAAAGAATACTTGAATGGATTTCGATAGAATTCTTATGCTGTTTCGTTTTTAGAATAGTCGATTTTGAAAATCAGGCATGTCGAATGGTTGAATAGCATCTGTGTTCAATCATAGAACCTTCGTGTTTTTAATTATTCTTGTGGACAGGACGTCCGTGCCCCGGGAAATATTGATTCACCGTTTAAGTGGATTGCGCTTCTGGCGCGCGACGCCTCGCTTATAAATAAACTATAAAGCGATAAATTTGTCAAGTCTTACACCACGTTTTCGACCGTTTCATTGTTCATCCCTTCACTACATTCGACTTATGAATTATTCACGCGCATGAATTATTCAATGGAAGAACTGCGGAACCGGTCAACGTTTAACCATGAGCTCTACGTTGTATATAATACATATCATCGGCCGTGTAAATCGTGTATGAATTGCATCGATGGCCATCAATGAGCAAGCAGGAAAGAAACAGAATGAAAGGAAACTAATATTATATTAATTTCGTAAGATAGCAGGTGAAATATTTACGTTAAAAATGAAAATTAATTATTTTGAATAATTCTACTTGCAGTATGCTGTATTACAGATATTGGAAAATAAAATAATCATGATTTGAGTAATGATCTGTTACGTATTCTCTTCTACCGTGTCGCTGAAAAAACGCCAATTATTCAAAACAAACGTAATATAAAATTGTGCCAAACTTCGCACACTGTTGAGTCTGTTTACAGTTTATTTGCTTCCCGGCAATTCGATACACAGCAGACTAGTTTCTGCTTTGTAGCAGTCGTGCTAACGTCAGGTTAAATTCTCATAAATCCTCCACGATTCTCGTCGATTACTTCCGGATTTCACTTAGGTATCGAACACAGAAACGAATTATATCTCATTGTCAGATTTATAGCGTAAGTATTGGTCAGTTGTTGTACCTTGTACGAAGGTTTACTAACAGAGAAAAAAAAGGATAAATCGATACTGCTACCTTTATGAGAAGTTGCAATTTATAAGGAACCTACAGCAGAAGATTAAAATGTAATTACTCGGTTCGAATAAGTTGCAGCCAAAGTTGTAACAAATATCCACGGGGATCGTAAAGTTTCGAAACGGTATTATAAAGTTCCTTCACGTGGAGCAACAATTTTCTTAAGCAGCGACCTATTTCCTTCCGCTACGTTAACATCGACAATAACTTGGCCGGCAAATATGTAACCTTGTGTAATTGAAACGATCCTGCACAGATCGGGCCTAAGTTCACGAAGTTAAATGACTTCTCGCTTAAGAATGTCCTTCCCTTTATGACCGCTATGTACTCGAGGACAAGTTTGTGAACTTTGCTCGCCCATTGAATCATGGTCCAATTTTTTCGGGGTGGATTATTCAGAATCCTTGTCCAGTTTAGTCTCGACGTATGAGTCGAGCAACAGGATTGTAAACAGCTAAGCCGAACCCTCGTCGGATCACCGTCCATAAATCTGGACAACTAAACGCGTCTGGATAAGTGAAACGTGAGCCCCAAATAAAAATGTCTAAATGTCTCTGCGGACAACCTCTTTTTTTGGACATGCCGAAAGGTAAACAGGGAAATCCTGATACATATGAAAACGGAGCCGAAATACTTATCCTGATTTCGACGAAACTATATTTCGAAAATTTTAACGAAAATTTCAACAATTTCTCTGTTTTCGAATGCATTCAAACGCTGTTGAATAATTAATATTTTATTCGCAATCGTTAAGACTGTACGATTCGAATCAAATTCGACTAAATTCTCTCGTAATCCAGCAAATTTCGAGCTTCGACGCGATATCTACGAAACAATTCAGCCATAAACGTTTTAATCATTGGCTGTATTCAGAATTCATACGTTAGTCGTCGCGGTATTTTATAAAAGCATTAAACGGGCGAAAGCGTTGTCGCGTATTATGGCCGAGATTGTTTAAATACACGATCAAAAGCGTTCGCGTTCGATCAGAACCGCTTCAATGCCACGCTAATGCTTTATGGAAAACAAAATTACGGGATATGCGGAACGTTCGAAAATATCCTGGACGCATTAACTCTATTGAGGTGTACACGAGCCATTTTACCGGCCCGCGGAAGATTATCGAGCATTAACGCTTTCCAGTTTGATGGAAGCTTTTCAACCGGCTTCAAAAATTTGCAAATCCTTTCCACGTATTTGTAGCTGCGTATTTTTCTTTATTTTATAAAACTATGACGGATTACATATTGAATAACATAGAATTTGTAAAATAAAAATATCGTATGACAGAATGTTCGATAGCGGATTTTTACTAAGCAATATTATCTGTAAAAATTCCTATCGCTAATACGTTCTTTTAGCTAAACACTCGATTATCAATCAACCTGAGAGATTGCTGTTTTGTATTTCTTTAATGAAACGATTTTAGGGCAGTACCTTTTAAAATATTTTCTAATTTGAATCTTACACTCGATACCTTATGAAATTTGTATAACATCACTGTTACTTGAAATTTCCTTCGATTTCTTAAATTATTATTAATATCGCTCGAGGTTTATCAGAATTTCTATAATGATTATGCACGTTGGGGCATCTATAGCAATTAAGGGTTGAAAGAAATCATTCAGTAAGCGACAGGATGATTTTCATCGGGACACGGGACATCTTTATGTCTCCCCACTTTTTTCAAACGTATAAATTTCGAGGAAAGCCAGTGCGCAGTGGGGTATGATTCCCATAGGCAACGATAACGTCGTCACCGTTGCGTTAAGCGCTCGTCGAGCTGATAAATCGGGAATTTACTGACGTTATCTCCGTGTCTGTATTTTCGGGCTCGACGGGTCCGGGAAATCGTGTCCGCGTGGCACACCTGGCGCGAGCAGATTTTTCGGAAAATTTATTTACGAAGGACCATACTTTTCGAAACGTCCAAAGGAAAGAGTGCGCGGCCTCGAAATGTCAGCCAACGTACAGTTGCCCCGCAGACGCGTGATAATCTACCTAGGAAAGTGGAAGCTTGAGCAACGAAATATTCCCGTTTCCGGAAACCAAAAAAGGAAAGAAAAGAAAGAAGTCGTTTACCTTCTGGGATAATAATTCTTTCGTATTGTTTGAAATTTCGTGACCTCGTTTTTCAAATAAATTCATAGTCCTTGTGCTTGGAAAATTCTTGCCCAGAATTTACCTAATTACCCTAAGAATTGCAATTTCGTTTCATTTCTTTCTTCCCTAGCTGTATCTATCCCTTTCATTTCTCATTACCTTCCCCTACCTCCGTTCATCGCTCGAGTCCAATTCGACCTCTGTTCCGCTCTGTAAATGGCAATTTTATAATTCATGGCGCATCCTGTTTCGTCCGGTCTATCGTTCCACTATCAAATATCCAATATCGCCTGTGCTAACGTCGCCATTTTGTTGCACGCGCAACCCCATTCTAGTTTGTTTTCTAGCTCGTTCCATTTTCGACGCGAAATACATCGAGAGAAAGAAAAAAAGAACGTAACGCAATGATCACACAGGAGAGCTCGACGGTGCGCGGTGTATTGAACATCGTCGCGACTTAAAATTGTCGGCCGGATGTTGGCGAGAGAAAAGGGGGACGGTGAAAAATCGCGGACACCGGCGACGGGGTTGAAAATTATCGCGGCGAAAATTTCGCGAACGAAAGGATGAAAACGGCAAATACGAACGGACGGTTCGCGAAAGGGGATGGGAATCGAGGTGGTCGCGGGGCGACGAATGCATTCGATTACGTGACACGGAAACACGGCGGGCATCGTTGCTTCGAATCTAACCGTAACTGTTCTCGGATAAATGCAACTGCCTTGATAACGATCCGGATTATATTCAGCTGACTGAATGCAACCGCAGAGGCGTGCGACGTTACGCGGCCCGTTCGATCAGAAATGAACGGAGCGCGTGGAGAGAAGGATGGAAAGGTGAACGGAGTTCGAAGTCGTCCTAAACGTTGGTCGTGTTTGAAAAGCAAAGAGAAATATAGTTGGATTCCCCACTCAAAAGGTGAATTAACAAGGGAATAGTTAACGCCGCGCAGTTATCTGCTAACGACGTGCGAAAGGGGGATGAAACAGATCGCGAGCGAGAGGGTGGGGGTTGTGGGTGGAAAAGAACGAACGAGGAAAGTGGAGCAAGGTATTTTATTCCCCTGCGAAACAACCAGCCACTCGTTAGAACAGGGAAAAAACGTTTTATCTTGCGCTGAAATTCCCGGCAAGATACGAATTTGTTGTTGGCTCAACCGGCATCTCGGAAACTACGCGAGAATTATTTAACGAAACGTACCGAGAAATCTTCTTGCCACGGGGAGGTCGATGGGTGATTATCTTATTTCAATGAACTATGAGTTTAATATTCTTTAGTCTATAAACTCGAAACGAAAACTGAACAGCCCTGTTTCCCGAGTAATAAACACTCCCTGGTCCGCGTACCTGTATTATTCGCAGTTTATTATCTATGAAACTTATTACCCGAATATTGGAATTAATTTCCAAGGAGTCAGAGTAACGAAATTCGAACGATTAAGGTAATTTCTGTTTCCAAGAATTTGCGAGATTATTAGATTCCCTAAACGGGAACGAAATAAATCGTGATCATGGTCGGTTAGTTGGGTTTGCAAGAACGTGGCGGCAAAAACAACAGGATCCGAGTCTTTAAATAATTTTCATCCTAGCAACGAGAAAATATCAACCGTTCCGAGGTTAATGTTGCGAGCGAAGTATGCGACACGATAAAGGATCGTTGAAAGTAGACTATTGACTCCTGATATTCACCCTCTTTTCCGCCTCGTAAACACGCCGCGCTTGGCTGCGAAAAAGTGAAGATCGAGAGAGGGTGTGGACCGGTAGAATGAACTGCGCGAACGGAAGTGACGCGTGAAAAGGGTATGTCATTTACGAATTTATTTTATCGAGAGGGTGTGAACGATTCTCGGGCCACGATGCCAGAAACTCCATCACCGTGAACGCAACCATGACTTGCGATCGTCTGGCAATTTATTTCCCGGCCACGTTAAACGCTTGTTCCCATTCTTATTACGGAACGCGATATTTCTTCAGGAAGAAAGAAAAATGTTTAGTCTTCGTGGTTATATAGTGCTACAGCTGCGATTTCTGGTACGAATGTTTATATTTTTCAAAGAAAATGCTCTGCAACGGGTATGTGTGCCCTGAGAAAATGACCAGATACGAATTATTTGATTTTTTCTTTTTATGGAGAAGGGTTGCAAATGGTCCAGTTCCATTTTGGATAATACTTTGTAGACTTGTAATATAACATATTTTTATTTTAGCTTAATTACGTCGTTTTACAGTATTCTACATCTGCATACAATCTTTTTATCACTATTGTTAAAATTATACACGATACTTAAATTTACAATTAGAATTTTTTAGTTCTTTTCCCTTTTCGAGTTATTATCTAGGAGACTACGAAGTTGAGATTGTTTGCAATCTTTTCTTGTGATATAAATGTATATTTCTTTTTAATACAGAGTGTAATAAAGTTCCGTTTCATTTAATCTCCAACACGTGTACGTTTTTCAGGTGGCACCTGATGTTACGAGCGAAACGTGGCGGCCTCATATATCGCGGCGACCTTTATATACGCGCGTGGCAGCTGCAGAGCGAGTCTCGTCGCCGGGCGCATCAGCATCAAGCGAATATCTGCTTATCGGTTAGTAATTTTCATTTTTTTTAAATAATATTTCGCATAATTTTGGAATCAACCCTAATTTTCATCGCAATAGATTTTCTTTGCCCTTTTGATCTCTTTACAACGATATTTTACTTAACCCTTTCACTATCAAAGTTCTAAAGGAAATTACTCGAATTTCATCATTGTTTCAATTTTTTACAATTTTGAGATATAATAACACCAGTGGAATTCGATGAAAATTATTCTGTGCTAACATTGCTGTTATACGAAACGATTAATCGTACTTTGAGGTTTGATATTAAACCGGCGCGGCGGATCGAAATCACGAGGCTCACGGTGGATAATGAAATTTATTATCCTTCGCAAGTATTTCCACGAAGAAACGACACGATTGAAAACGGGAACGCGTACTACACAACATTAATACTTCTATTAAGTTCCCGAGCCGGTCGACGTTGATCCCCATTTCACGATCCCTTTTATTAGACTTTGATCCGTGCGTTTTAATATTTCTCCACCGTTTTTTTTTTGCCGTGTTCGCTTCATTTTGTCGCCGGATACTTTTCCCCGCCGCGGGAACACCGTGATAAAAGTAATTGAACAAATTAGTCGAACCACAGAGAGCGGAAGGAGTGCCGGTCTCTGGTTCCGTTTCGGTGCACCTCTTAACATTTTTTTCCCCCCTTTCCTTTTCGGAGATTAATTGAGATTCTTCGGCCACGTCGTATCGCCATAATTTTAATTAAATAGATTTGGCTCCGCTCGTTCTCCTTCCTGTTCAGCTCGTTGCCTATTCAGCCGGCGCGGCGTAGCCGGCGCGGCGTAGCCGGCGCGGCGTAGCCGGCGCGGCGTAGCCGTGACCGATCCTGCACTCGGCACAATTCGTTCCAGTCGTTAAAGATTCAACTCGTAAAAACTTGGCTGCTTTCGGCTCCAGCGTCCTCCTTTCCTTTTTCGTTTGCTCATCAACGAAACGTCCCTTATCGATTGTTGCAAGCATGTATTATACATAGAACTGTAAAGTCAATCGCGACCTGAACATGCGACACGTTAGACACCCAAATCTCCAAATTGATAATTTGTATATGTTCAGAACATAATAAATATGATTAATTGAAAATTGAAGAATTTCAAAATTGCAACAAGTAATATAAATTTAAACACCTGTGCCCTGAACTTCTTCCTAATTTACTTAGAAATCTGAAATAATGCTTATGACAGGAAATGAGTAAATTGCAACATCAGTGTTTCACGATCGCGCCAAATTTATTCCTCGAAAGCTTATCCCTTGTTCGTTCAACGACGCGTCGAAAGACGGAGGCGTCGATCCGCTGGGAAGCTGATTAACCTAGGGGACGGTGAAGTCCAGCGTCGACGCGTGTTCCCGACGAACGTCAGCATCGCCCCTCCCTGAAACACGTCGAAATTGTCTGTTGCAGGAGGGCGGTTGTTCGACACCCCGTGTCGCCAGCGTGTCAGTGCAACTCGAGCAGGACAGCAACAAGTCGGAGCAGCTGGAACGGGCGCCGCGTTGTAACGTACGTACCTGTAGACAGTCGAGAAAGGGTAAACCGCGTGTCACGGCTCCAGCGCTGCTCGTCCAGAATCTCCTAGAGACGCTCTAGCTCGAGCGATTCCTCGAGTAACCATCCGTGTCTCTATTTTGTCTCTATTTTGATCTCATCGTCCACGTGAATCTCGACGAGACATACGCTGATTTCTTGAACTCAAGGAATAAGAAGAAGAAGAAGAAGAAGGAGCCGATCTTGGATCCTTTCTGACTGAAAACGAAACGAAGAAACGAACGAGCAGAAATTTTTGAATTTTTCAGTGTGCATGTGTGTGTGTGACACCGTTTTTCTGGCGATCAACGAAGAATGTTGGACTGTTCCATGTTATGTGACCTGACGTATCAGGAATCGATCGATCGGTTAACCCCTCAGACCCGGCCCATAGAATTTTCATTGTGTATAAATTACCGCAAACCCCGAGGTAATTATAGTCTTGGGTTATCGTTTCCCCGATTATTGTGTCCCAATGCTTCAATTTTTTATGATTAGCTTCGAAACAAGTTCGTTAAGCAACGTTTATGTAGCGTACGAAAATTTCTGTGTACATTGTACCGACGTCGGGCTGGATGGGTTAATTTTCACGAAAGAGAGGACCAAAAGCACGGCTCGCCGTGTACGATAAAAATGAAAAGACACGAAGAAAGAGACAAAGTTTGCACGAGGCTTCGACGAAGAAAGATGTTACGATGATCCTTGCGTGGACATTGGCAGGTGACAAACGGCGTTGATAAATATAGTTACTACTATCGATAGCGTCGGGATGTTTCTAATACGTATTCGCTGTACTTCGAGTGTGCTTTCGACGTTCTCAGAGAAAGGCTGCGAGCCTTTCTCGCCTCGGCGACTGTGCGCAATCATGTTCGTTCCTCGTGATCATCGAAATGGTGCCAGCGACGTTTCCTTTCGAGGAACCCACGTTCCGACGCCGACGAGGAAAATCGCAGGCACGCTTGCGAGAGTGCAATCCGATTTGCGCTTTCTGTCCGTCGAAAAATCGTTACCAGAGGTATTTTTCTGTTTGTTTCTTTAACGAACGCGTTCCTACGAGACAGTGACGGATCCTCGCTTAGAACAACGTGGACTGGTGGGTCGAACAGCTCCTCGAAACGTGTAAATATGTGTATATCGTTGCTTTCTGTCGGTGTCGGGGGTCGAATCGCTCTCGGAATTTATTTTTCACACTACCACGAGTTGGACGATGGTACACCGTTGACAGAACGCACTCGGACCACGTGTATACGGATCGTGATAGTTCTGCTCGGTTCAGTCTTTGCGCGCGTTTTTTTGTCTCGAACCGCCGGACACGTACTAATTACACGGTGCCAATTTTAGAGTAACAAACGTACCGGTCCAGCTTTCACGGAACTCCGGTACGACCATCTTTTTTTTTTTTTTATTAATAAAAATTCGGCTGAGGAAATGCGCGTTGAGAATGACTGGAGTAAATAATATTTGTACTTCATACTTCGATGAGCTTCGCTCGGCAACGTTTCCAAGCTCGACTAAAGTGCGATTCGCTTGGAACGAAATAATTGTTCGGTTTAATGGAACAAATAAAATCGATTCTGACCTTTCCACGGGTATACGAGCCGTTATCAGGCGCGAGATCGAAGTGTCGACGATAATGATTATTATTTTTTGTTTTTCGCCACCAAAGAGAGTATCAAAGCGAAATTGATCCGCATTTTTACCGTCTCTGCAAATTAAAATATTGAATCCAGATAAAATTCTTCCAGGAGAGAATCGAAACGACAGAATTCAAAAAAATCTACTAATATCGGCTTCAAAGCACTTGGAAATTTATTTCAACCCGAAAAGCCTCGAAACTGTTGCAAATGAAAAATTTCACGATATTTTAAATACGAGAAGAAATATGGAACATCCATCGGTAAATGTCAACAATTAGGTGAAAGTTTGATGAAAGCTCGAGTTCGACGAGAGAACGGTCCAGAAAGAATCGAGTCGACAAATTGAGGTTTCGTCGTTTTGGACTCCGTCCGGAAACGGGTTTCGATTTAAAGTAAACTTCGATCCCGGTGGATTCTTTGTGTGTCTTTCCTGATTCCAGTTTGAAACGGGGTCGAAATTGACGCAACACCGACTTTCATCCCCTCTTCCGGGACACGCGTGCTGTCCTCGTAAATCGTCGCTTGAAATCGGACGCTGGTCGAAACGTTGCCAAGACTTAATGGAAGACCAATGTATATATACGTTGTACACTAACAGAGAAGAAGAAGAATCCGTGAAAAAAAAAAAACATCGAAACGTTCCATGATGCTTATTGAATTTCTCTGCTACGAATATTATCGTTCGAGCGATAAGAAGCCGAGCGTGCGATCGGCCGCGTGCTCGGTAGCTTTAGAAGATAGGAGGGTCGTGTACGTGGCTTTCGAATAAGATTCGTCTATGTCAAAATGCACAGACGTGACGCGAATTTGTTCGTGCGTATACGTTCTGTCTCGTTCCCTAACCCCCTCCCTCCCCAAACATCCCTTATATGTCTCGTCGAACATTTTCAAATCGAAGCACGTTGGTGACGAAATAGAGGCTACTGTCATTGGCCAGACAGCAATTGAACCCTGCACGATACCCCGTGGGATCGATCTCGTTTCCTCCGGGAACGAGCCACATGGTCGATTGGGGGTGGTCGATAAGGCCCTGATGGTCGATTCGATCGAGATGAAATATTTTTTTAAACGTGACCCAGCACCGAGACACCGTTTCAACGTTGCTTCGCTCGGATCGTGTGCAGGGTGTTGCGTGAACGATGTATTTGCGAGAAATCGTGAACGTGCGTAGCTGACTTTCGTCCTGGAAATTACCCGGTTTTGTGCAATTCGCACAGACTGATTTGTGAACTCCATCGAGAAACCTCTTTTTGCCTGATTAATTATTTTACATGTTATAAAAGTAGACTAAAATGCATTACGTCAATATTAACATTTATTAGCATTCATTAATTTAACAGGAGTTAACTTTGCTGTGAAACATGAATCAAATTCAAACTAAATATTCAATCTCTGTTTATACAAAAACAGTTCGTGCGAGTTGTGGAAGAGTGTAAATGAACGTGCTGTACCGTTTGTGGCCGTAACGAAACACGCAACGCCTCGCATACCCGCGACGAGATTAGCGTGAAAATAATTGTTCGCTCGAACACTCTCGAGGGTTCGCCGTTCTTCGTTAAAGTACGATTAACGGTGCGTCATTGCGGTTCGACGGCAATGAAGATCGATGTGATTTAAGGATCCAACCGATTCCTCGGTACGAACGATTGCGAACGCGTTATTTTATTATCGTAACGAATAGCGACGAAGAGGTATTTATATAGCTATGCTTTATTACCTGAACGGTACCGAAATTATTACAATAATTGCTCAGCAAGGATACGGAGGGGCGAGTTTTTCATCGCTTAATTGTGTACAGTACAATCTACCACGAAATAAAAAAAGAAAACACTACAAACGATTTCTTTCTCAATCGTTAAACAACACCGGGGTGGAATGTACATTTCTGCGATCAGTTACCCTCATCCCTGTCTCCCTCTTGTTCATTATTTGTTGTTGTGTCAGTTCAGTTCCTACCAGTTTTTTTTTATCCCCGAGGAATACAGAGTGCAGAAACGATTCGACGAATAACTTCTTGTCCCGGTTAATTTTTCATGTTGCTTTTCCTTTGGCAAAGTTTCTGATCGGCACAATCGACCGTGTTGACGTGGTCGAGATGGACGAGATTCTGCGTCGATCGTAAGAATTAAAAAGAACTGTTCACCGAGATAGAAATCGATCAAGATAATACACTATTGGTCCCCTCGATGGTACAGGATCGACGTGGAATCAGTCAGCACGTGGACCGTATATAATTAGCCGCAAAACTTGATTAGTCTAGGTTATTACTCCATAGACCAGTTTGTACGTCTAATTACAACACGTTATTGCGCATACTCACTGTGAATACGAATGCAATTATAAATTATCATAATAAAGTGTATGTTTATATACATGTACCGGGTATTCGTTCAATTTATGTCCCGATATCCGAGCGACACCAATATTGCCGTACAACCCGCCCCGTTACCTTTAGCACGTCCACCACGCTCCTCATCAATTATCCAGTTTTAACCCGTTTAATTACGGCCGTTCGGTCGGAATCGCGGTCTCAACGATCGGGAACCGGGACGAATTTGTGGATCGTTTTCGTCGCGAACCAGACAACGATATTTCGACGTGTCCCGCTCGTCCGTCGTAATAAATTGTTCCTGTCCTGACACCGTTCGCCGTGCAGTAAGACACGTTACGATGCTAATTATTAACGAAATTTCACGCCGCGTAATTTTAATATCGCTAAGAAATCTCATGACAGCTTTGAAGGATTAAGGATTCGACAGAATACTTGGTACCTTCCGTTATTATTAGCTGAATAATTGAAAGAACAATAAACTTGGAAATAGAAGATAATCGATAAACTAGTTTTGGCGTGTAAACAGAATTGAATAATTTTATTCGAAGCATCTTGATTTTGTTTCATTGTAGCACAATTGACAGTACGTGTGTCGGTGTTGATTCTGCTGAGTTACATTTTTGTTCGAATTAAGGGGAAGACGGGACCAGAAAGAAGAAAACGTCGTATTAGTTTTGGCTCCCAAATGGTTTGCGGCTTGGTAAAAATTCTTGTCGTCGAGGTCTCGCAAACATTGCAGTTTGCTTCATCAGGGGTGAAAGTTCAGCAGGAAAACTTCGGGCTTTGAGATCGACCGTGAGCCAAGATCAATATCATTAAAGAAGTCCAGGAACTAAAAACCTTAAAAAAATTCTTACAATGATA
The DNA here is from genome assembly GCA_943735885.1 of Stelis phaeoptera. NCBI lineage: Eukaryota > Metazoa > Arthropoda > Insecta > Hymenoptera > Megachilidae > Stelis > Stelis phaeoptera. The sequence goes on from OX030937.1 coordinate 9,664,560, forward strand.
TAATTTATACTACCGTTATAAATTTTTGTTTTGTTTTGAAAAAGTGCGCCTCCAACGATACATTTTCATTCCAAATTGATTGGAAAACGATGTTACGTTCGGTAAGTATTACAATTTATAGAATTATTCATGAATTGTCGAATTAGCAATGAAATTATTGAAACTGACTAGTTTTTGCTAAAAATATTTCGAATCATTCGCAAATTCAATTTTCTCAAAAACGAGACGATACGTAATTAAACTTTATTCGATATTTTCAACGGATTTTTCCATGCAGGTTGACACAGGTACACATATTGCAGCGACATCCCGTGTTAATGTATGAATTACAAACGAAATCCAATAATCGTAGTTTCGATCCATTAGTTACGATTTCGATTTGCAACCATTTCGCGCTGGTACCCGAAGGCAGAAAGACGAATTGAATAGTTCCCGTTACTCTGTAAATTCATCTAGTTGATACCGATACCGTGTGATTAATCACTCTAATTCATGGGCAAATTTTCAGCTCGCCCCATTAATCCGGGTATTTGGGGTACCAACTGTATTAACCGTATTTACTCGTATCGGTTATTACAGATTCGTGGATTAATCAATTAAGGTTGTCTCTGAACATTCTGTACTTCAATACCAACAGTACTAAAAATACATTTTCCTCTTTATCTACCAAAGAAAAGTACAAATTATATGACATCCTAGATCGAATAACAAATGCTGTTATAAATAAAACGTGGAAGATTAAAAAAAAACAAATATAACAAACCTGAATCTTCCGTCTACTTGGATTACCAAATTTTTTAATGGAAAGCTTTCATATATTTGAAAGGTAACCTCTAAAGAAACACTCTAAAATTATTAGAATTAAATTCAAACTGTCCTCAGCTACTAAGTTAACCTTCAAGTACCAGAAACTGAAAACTTCCCCCACAAAGTATATCTTTTCGACAACACTATTTTATCATTTTTATTCAAAAACAATGGATTTAATTTTATCGGAGTTAAAATCTGTATAACAAACAAAATAATCAACAGACACGAATTACCTCAAATTCCCAAGTAAAAGAAAAAATCACCTCCTATTCTTTACCCGCGATAGCATCCCATTTCCCGAAGATCGCAACGGGACTACGAGTGTTGCACGCCCGACAGGAAGCATCCGTTTGGATAAATTCACGCCGGCATCCGGCTGGTTCGCACCTGAGCACACCTGTGGGGTGGTTGAGAGTAGGTGCGCAGGTGGTTTTGAAGAGTCCCCGGTATTATGCTCGGCTCACAATGAACGCGTCGAACGTGGGGCCGGCAACACCTGGAAATAATAGAGCTCGCCGCAATGCAGAATTTCGGTGCCATGGTAAGTATCGTGTAATTTTAACGGTAATTGCTGGCGGTTTAGCGTGCCACAATTGAAATAGCCCTTATTTCGCCGCTCGTGTAGAGTCCCCTTCCTCTGGCAAGATGGCGGTTGAATAGGGTGGATTGAAGCGTGATTACGCGAGGCGAAGCGAGAAAGAGCGAGCGACACATTTACGCTCTGCGACAAGGGAAGCGTCCCTTTTCCGTCGCGACGGTAACCAAATGGACCCCTAATATTCTGATTAATGCATGATGCACGCGTCGAGCAGCGTCACTAGAGCCTGGAAATTTTGCTTTTTGAACGAAACAATGCTCTCCCCGGAGTCCCTTTAAATTACTTGGCTCCGAGGTTGAAGTGACAAGGTGGTTTCGAACCGTTCTAACCCTCATTGTTACGTACTTTTTGACCGGATAACCGTTTCCCATTGTTTCCAGAAACAGCCGGCAACCTGATTCGGGATTCTTTTCATTCGCACTTGCGTAAAGGGGACGGAAGGAAAAGTAACTCGAATAACATTCAATCTGATCAAATATTTATGGTACCGCTTATCATTCGAATTACAGAATTATCACAACCATTGTATTTCGTGTCTTTGGGCCGTCTTCGTGGAATTCAATACTTTTTCCATCATGTATTTGTCGTGTTTGTTTGAAAAAAGAAAAATAATAATAAATATATACGAAGGATCAAAAGGCAGCAAGTAAGTCCAATGTTTGCGTAGCAACGTCGAGTACGAAATCGAATAACACCCGCGAAATATCACGGGGAATATCAATGAAAACGACGGAGTATTCGTGAGCTTCAAATACAAACCGCACGCCGCATAAATCTTTTGCCCGCGGTTCCATTTTCATGGAGATCTCCCGTCGACGTATATACAATTTTCACGGACATTAATATTTATAAATCTCCGCCCGGAAGGCTTGGAAAAGCATCGAAATAAGACGGAGCTCTTCTTCGGCTCAAATCGATCGAAGAAAGGGCTCTCCTAAAGTCGCTTTGTCGATTTCATTCGCGAAAGGCACTTTCGATTCATTATTTTCCTTCTCTGGTTGCTTTAATACGTAGCTAGAATTCAAACAGCTGAATTCTTGATCCTATCATTCTGGTATATTTTTCATAAAATACCGCAATTTATTTTAATAACTTTTCGAGGAAAGACGGGACTAGGTTTTTCCCAGCAAAATAAACGAGTAATTCTTGCGACAATATCACCAGGCGTAATCAATGGTCAAATCAATGGAACCACGAGTTCTCTTTCCATTGCTACGCTATTTTTCTTTCGGTTTCCATTTCGTTCGTGCGTTTTAAATTCGTTCGATCGACCTTTTGATTTATTTAAACGGAAAACAGCGACCTACAAGCTTGGTGAATGCCGCGTCAATTATTGGCCTGATTGGATTTGGCAACTACCCGTGCTCGTTCGCGCAAACGACGCCACCAACTTTGTGACATCGCGTCATGGCAATCGTGGTCCTCGATTACGCTCGATCCGGGTCATCGGCGTGGATTCACCAGTTCCCGTGCCGATACGAAAGAACCTTTGGAAAATCATTCTCACCCCCGTACATCGTGACGGCTGTTTGTGCGCCGTAAAAATACGTACCGACGATAATCTCCACTGTAACATTCGATGCGTTACATTCTCATACAGAATTCCACCTTTTCGATCAAATATTTCTAATGTCCCAAGAAAAAAAAAAGGAAAAGGATATCACCCATTTGTTTACAGAAAGTCGGGTTAAGAACTGTGTGTAGTTTGATTTACGCGCCGCAAAAGAGGGTTATCACGTTTTCGATGGGCGGATTTCCCGATAATGGCAACCGAATCTACATGATCCTGGCACCACCTGGGAATACGAATCAGGACATTATCCTGGTGTGCCGTGGCACTTCAGCAATGGATGTGCGTTAGGCTGCATCGGGTGTATCTACGTGATTGGGATTCGTCGAACGATCCTGTGCGTTCTTTCTTCCCCTTAACGACCCTTGAATCCCCTAATTTGGATCGACTTCCACCTGATTCCACCGATTTCGATTGATAGCGTTAGCCAGTGTTAACTGCCACGAAAGCCAATGCGTTGATAAATTATTAGAGATTACAAGGGAAAGCTTGATTTGAAAAGTGGAATATTGTAATTATGACATTTTCACGGTGACAAGGTTCAAGGATCAATTTTGGCATTGCATTAAATTCAAAGAAGGAGGCTTTGATAACGAATGCACGCAGGCTCTCGTTCATTCAAATTTCGGATACAGATACTTAATTTCGTCTTCTTAAAAGTCGAAACGATGGAAACGTGATCAGCTTATCCCGGGCGTATTTTGCAGCCAACCTCGTTTCTCGTCGGATAAAATACGACGAACCGAACGCGGCGCAGTTTACGTTCGCACGATAAGCCGGAATGAAATTATACGATAACCGTAAGCTCCGAAACGTTAATTCTGTCACGGTACACTGTCGTAAAAAGATTACGACCATGTGTTGAGGAACGGTCACTTTTTCCTCGTGGTGGCTTGTGTATGCAAACAAACGGCCATTTTTCTTTCTGTTTGACATCGACCGACAGAAATGTACAGGTCTGTCGAATCACGACCGGAATGAAAATATCGATGAGAGGATCTAGCTACCTCGATCTATCATAAAAAAAAAGAGAGGAGAAACGAGCCAGGAGGTTGTAAAATCATGACACGGTTGACTTTCGGTTTTCATCCTGATCGTAAAGGATCTTGCATCGGGATTCTGTGCTGTGCGAACCCGAGAAACATTGAAGGAAGGGAAGATTAATAGATAGGAAGAGAGAGAACAGGTATCTCACAGTACGTTCATAAGGTAGAATCGAGTTATTACCCTTCCTTTATTACCCTCGTGTTCGTACGTGTATCGAATACGCACTTTATTTGCCAGCTTGTACGATCACCGATTTTTATTTGCTCCCTAGCTGTTTTATTCTTTTCAAAGATAAGATTCGCGGTTATATAGATCCGCTAGAGATGATCTTTCCAAGAATAGGAAGCAATATTCCACGATATCGTTGCCCATGAATAATTTCTGTAAAGCTTTGTAGAACTTTCTTAAAATCATCAAAATTAATTGAAATTGTATCAAATATCTTTCTATAGTCTCCATCTGATTTTCTAATTTCTTAATTGACCAATTTCTCAGTTTCCCAATTTCCCAATTTTCCCATTTTCCAGTTTCTTAATTCCTCAAATTTCCAATCAACCAATTTTCTCATTTTCCAGTTTCTTAATTTCCCAATTTTCCAATTTACCAAATTTCTCATTTTCCAGTTTCCTAATTTCCCAATTTTCTCGTTTTCCGATTTATAAATTTCTCAATTTACCAAATTACCGTTTTTCTCATTTCCCAGTTTCATAAATTTCCAATTTTCCAATTTACCAAATTTCTCATTTTCCAGGTTCTTAATTTATCAATTTTCTCACTTTCCAATTTTCCAATCGCCGCAATTTCTAATTTTCTAACCTAGCAGCACCTGACCGACAGAGCATAATAGACATCGATCGAAACGAAGTGGAATGCGAGACCGAAGTCAAGGTGGTCAGTAACGATAGATAGCTGCGCAGAACATTCGAGTTTCCGGTTCTGAACGCGTCTTCCTGTAATTATACTTTCCAGCTCTTAGGAACTCGCTCAGATCGAGCAAACACTAATACCTGGTGAACTCTTTTCCTCCTCCAAATTGAATCTCTCCCGAATTGCAACAAATACATCTTCTCCTGGATAGATCACCATTGTTGAAACGACTGCAAATTAAGAGAAATTCAATGGAAACATTTATACAAAAATGTTTATGACGATTGTTCATTTTTCGATAATTGAACAATTGGGATAGGAATTAACCAGAAATCGGAGTAACAAATTAAATTTATTATCGTACGCTTCAAACGTACTAAAACTAATAATTCTTCTATCGTTATAAAATCGTTCGTTTCGAGATAATCGGAAGATACCTAATAACAAGACTACCGGAATTTTGTGTGAACCGAATTTTCAATTGAAAATAAATAAAAATTAACATACAATTCGACAAAGGCATCGTAATAAATTTTGTAGTATAAACGAAACATCTGTGGCCATTATGAATGTACTTCAGGTAAGTTGTAGTATTAGTAGGAAATTCCAAAATTTTGTTTGAACAAGAGGTACGATCGAGAACAGACGAGGTTGGGAACGAATCACCGCTGTTAAAAGCTACTTCGTCAATTCCAAGAGAAATAGGCCCTATCTCGGTCCCGTGAAAAGAGGCAACCCGGATTGCATGCAACTCGGACAGATGAATGCTGGCGCACTAATGAGCCGTTAATGGTAAATAAATGGACCAGTAAGCGTGGCTGCATTGCGCCAACCCGTGGGACGTGACGTCAACCCTACGTCACCATTAATTAATGAGCGAGCTTTGTTCTTGCCCGGTCAATTACATACATACAATTCAGCCTCCAGTTTCACCCGTTCCGTGTCACTTCGAATCTCGATTCTCCCCTCGTCTCGTAACTTTGACATCGTCGAGGGTTAAAACTACCAAAGTGCTGCTATTTCCATGGACGAAACTTCGAACTCGTTCAACTTTAACGCTTCGTGTTGCAAAGAAATATTTCCTTTCGGTCGTTTATTAATTATTCCGATCCGTGGGCTATAATTTCAACTATTCAAAATGTTGAAATACCGTTTAAATGTTACTTGAAATTTCCTATAATTTCTATCATTCATGGCGCAAGACCGATACGAGAAATTCGCGAGGTTAATCACTGGTGTCTGGCTGACGAGCGAAATCTAGCTATACTACTGTGGGATGTCGAGAGTTGGCAACCGGCATAGAAGGAGGGGAATATTCCGCTCGATTCACCTATTTCACCATTTACGCTTTCAAAATGACACGCGTCGACGGTGATACATTCCAAATATCAATAATTAACACTTTGAAATGCCTATATTATTGTTTCAAACCTCGTCGTATCGCTGATTATCGCACTGTTCCATTTGGTCTCAATATATTCCGTCAGTTTACGTTGTTATTTGGTGCTGTGCAATTTAATTAATAAATACGACCATCTGAGCCAATAATAATATACTTGAATCCTGTCCTCGCGATTGTATAAAAAGAGAATGAACACGTTATCCTACAACTGATCAGATCATCGCAACAAATGATGTGTATCTCTCTCATGAGTAAAGGTGAACGTTCGACAAAGTTTCGGTCGTCCTCGAGGAACTCTCGGCTTAACGATAGCGGCCAGACGATAAATAAGACGAAACTTCCGGGAAACACGGAGCCAACAAAGGATTCGGCTACGATCGTTGCAAATTTATCGACTGACTTTGAGATTCTTTCGAAAGTTTGTTGTTGCGGCGACGTTTTTCGAGGACCCGGCTTCCGACAGTTCGGCGAACTTTCCTCGGGGAAAAAACATCCGATCGAGCGAAGAAACAGCGTCGCGGCCTTTTTCGAACGAACTCGCGATCAGATCGAGAAAAATGAGTCTCTTCTAAAACGCGGTCGAAGCTATTTTGAATAAAGGGAAATACAATAAATGCTGGTGCTTTGGTGTCCATGGGGATTCCTTCCCATAAAAATAAAAATAAAATAAAACGCGAGTATTAAGATAACTACGATTTAAATTTAAATTCTTTAAATTTTGTATTAAGAAATATTTAATTGGACTTCCCTTTACGATGGTAGTAATTGCCCAGTGTATTCGTACCTGAAGACGGCACTGGATGTTCCGGTCGAGTGTAAATCCACCGTTATAGCTTCGATTCCGGCTGATTTACTTCCGGTCACTGGAGAACGTTGGCTTCCTTACCAAGAACACAGCCAATACAATTAAATACGGTCCCTTATCGAATTTGAATGTTGGTAGCTCATGGCCGATTGCACGCTAATTGGACCTTCGTATTCATAGAAATTTCATGATATTAGTTACAGATACACTGTGATTGTGTTCATTGAACTAACGAAATGTTTAACGGATTGTCCGCCAAAGAACCCCAGTTCCATTAACTTGGCAACAGAAAGGCATTTCTATATACTACAATACTTTAGAGCAACTTTTACTCGGAGTCAATTTAAACGAATGAAATATTGTTGATTTATTTTCAAGATCATTGTCGATACACGTTTCAAGAAAATATCACAGATTTTATTATATTCTTGAATAAGGAATAAGGTCTACTCCCAACTATTTTCGCGACACGTTTACGCGTTTCTTGGTTAGTCCCTCTTCCGGTTTACGCAGATTCGTGCATCCCCGATGCATCTCGCGGGACGACGATTTTACGATGCCGGATAAAAGAAATAAGAAAGCGTGCGAGGCGTAAAAAACGCGGGAAAAGATTGTACGCGAGTATCGAGTTCGGAAACCAGGAGCTTCCCCGTTAATTCGGAACCGGGCTCGTAAACCGTCGCAACGATCGCGATACATCATTTTACGGTTGTCGTTCCCATGGTTAAGGTAACCTCCCGTTGTACGAAATAAAGCACGATGGCGAATCGATATGACGTGGATGTATTCAGTGAGTAGGATTCCTTACGAGCGGGTATAAATCCGGCCGCGTGTAAGCGGCCCACGTATCTTGTCGATTCTTATACAGAAAGCTCAAAAGCTGCGCCATTTGTTCCCCGAAGCCTCGCTCTTAATACACCCCTTTTTTTCATTTCTGTCCTGGGTAAATAGGGCTCACGTGTCTGTCGTTTCGAATTTTCTTGAAATATCATTTTTTATCGCGAACTCGAAAAAAAAATTCGTAAAATAACAAGAAGTGGTTTTAGGCAAGTGTACCAAGTACGTACAAATTTTTAATATAAAGTACAGATCGATAGAGGGAGGTTTATGATACGTGCTTAAACAGTTAGAAGCTGATTCAATAATTAGCCCTTTGCGGACGAGGGGCGGATACATTCGACCAAATAAAATCGTGATAGTAATTTATACATAAATTCGTATATACGTTCGATAAACATTGCAACGTACTCTTGAGACAGAAAAAAATTATACGAAAGTGGATTATTCATATTACTTTAAATCAATCATATTTTCGACGTACTTTGGATTAAGCTTAGAAACGGTTCGTCCGCAAAGGGTTAACACGTCGACTGCCACAGTGAAACCGGACGTGGGTAGTCAGACACGCTGAAATTCTACTTATTAACAATACAATCAACTAATTTTCAAATTTAACTTTTCAATTCGATAGCTAGCATTATTAGCTTAATGTAACGCTATCCGTGGTTTATTTTATCATTTCTGTTGGTAATTATTTGATTGTCAAAAATTTCGGGTGCCGGTCACCGGTGACCCCCGTGGCAGCCAACGGGTTAAAGTACCAGAAATCCACGATTATGCAATAGTATTCCACGAATACAATCCATTCGCTTTACTGTCGCCAATTTACTGCTAAATTCCTAATTAGCATTCGTCGAATCCTATTTATAAATATCAAATGGCTCGTAACTAGATGTCGCAAAGTGTATATGTATAACTAGACAGATCTCAATACCATATCCAGCTTGATACACACGGCACGTAGATAAATACAATCAGTATTAGTACGTGACTGTAATCTATTAACCATATGTGCCTGGATTCGATGCAGCGAGCAAACAGGTTGTCACCTACGGCAATGATAAAGCGTTTAATCTGTACAGGTGTTCGAACCCAGTTTACACATGTATCGTCTGCTTCATAGGAAAATCCTGTATCTAAATAAAATTGTAACAATTGCAATTCGACAAACGTGTGACACGATCAATGAATTATACCGCGAATTTGCCAAATGTTTCTTTTTAATTCACAATGTTCTGTCGTGACGGTTCCTCTATCAAGCTGTAATTAATTTTCCAATCCGTTTTAGCGACGATCGAGGCACGAATCTGTATTTATTTATTAAGGACTCTTTCGTTAACGAACGCATACCGCCGAAATGTTTTCGGCTGTCGAATAATTGATTTTTTCCCAGTTGAGAATCTGACCTGATTGCACTCGGAAAAATATTGCTCCTGTTCCCAGCAGAGTATGCAAAGCATTCCATTAAAGCAGTCGAGTTAAATCAATCAAATCGCTTCCACACATTTTGTAAACGAAACTGGACAAGCGAAATTTTACGAAATAAATGACAAATACTACTGGTTTGGCAGTGCCGAAAGCTCGTGTAACATTGTGAAACGAATTATCGGCTCGCATTAATTTCATTATTAAATGTGTCATAATGAAACACAAATTGTTTGTCCAAGGCTACCATTCGTATCGTAATAAATAAATTATAAAGCAATGGAACAGATATTATGGTCTAAAATTTCTGAAACGCGGTAACTTCTCTTCCAAAATATTTCTTTCAGAAGTTTCAATTATGAACGACAAATTCTCAAAGGAGAACGTCCTACTTTATTCCCTTCTGCGTTTACCAGAAGCAGCAAATGTAAGCAGCACGTAACAGTCGATTCGTTTGCCAAAAGAGGAAGTAAGAAAAGTTTTGCAAGAATATTTCGCAGAAGCTTCGCGAGCTCCGCGAAGCTGCTGACGAACGTCACGCGAGCAAAGTCAACATTATGTGTTCCATCGGGTGGGATCAGGTTTTTCGTCGATTTCAATGCCGACACCTGATCTTACGAACATTTTCCCGACGAGTCTCCGGAGAAAATCTGTCGTGCGAATATCAGGCTTCCGCCGGTTCGATCGGTTCGACGTTCCCACGGCGATTTCACGTCTCGAAACTTCGATGGCTGCCGTAGCTAGCTAACACGTCGCGCGATAACTTGTCCAAGATCCATCCTTCAGTAGCAGCAGCCAAGCAACCCCGAGCTAGGCGAGAGTTGTATAGCGAGAGTTTGTTTTATCGAATTTTCACCATCCCTGTACACCGTATGGCATCCAAGACGGGCTTTTCCTTCGAACGATATTACTTTTCCCTTGGAGAGCTGCGGCGACCGGCTCGACCTCCTCTTCTGCCCCCTTTCGGTACACGCCAACACGACAAAATGAAAAGAAAATAAAAGGAATATTACGGGTTGACCGGACGGCGAACCACCTCCGCTCCTTTGGCTTTACCGCTACCTCTAACGTTGTAAAATGCGTCGCATAAATGCACTATCCTTACTTATTGGATCGTCGTCCGGGACCGACGACGAAACACGAAATAAAATTGTTCTGTTGCGATCGTCAAAGAATTGTACGGTATAATTTCTTTTAAAGGGGAGATGAAATTTAGTGTAAAATGTGAAATTCAACTTTGATTGTCGATCTCGTTAATCCAATATTATTTAAGTTTGCCTCCATTGGGGTAGTTTAGTTACTTGAACAGGACTATATCAGCGTTGAGTTTACTTAAACACGGCTATATTTAACTTGATATTTAAAAATGGTTATATTTCACAAGCTAACACATTTTCGATTTGTAACAATCGTTACAAGAATAAACGATTCAGACGTCCGCGTCGGATGGATACGACGGAAACGAGCCGTTTAAAAATTACCAAATAATTTATATCTGTATCAAACACCGAGGGTCTCGTTTCACGGCCGGAAATCAGCTTCCAACGCGGGATGTAAATCTCGTTAAACGGACAAAATTACGAGTTTAATTCCGGAATAAAAGCGGTTGAATCGGTCGCTAGAGGAAGCGAAACGGCACGAAATGTATTTTAATTCAAAATTTAGGGGGAAATATGTCAATTAAACGATAACCATGATGGTTACGATGGGAAGACAGAAGGTACGCTTTATTATCGCAATTATGAGTGTATATATAGGTGCATCGAGTAACGAAATTATAGGTGAAATTTTAATCGCAAAATTTTCGGTGTTACATTGCGTCCATTAGCTGTCGCTTTTAAAATAAGATTAAAGCTAATGCTTCGTTAAATTGATCAATACCGACGAATATCCAGGTATATTCCGTCTCGCGATAACTTTTCAACCGATATGAAATGTTATTTATTTGACGGGCGATCTTATAAACCACTGTTAAAGCGTTTCGGCTGACGCGAAATTAAGAGTTACAGCCAGAGCTTAAAGTCGAATTGAAATATTGTATCGTAAAATCTGATTATTAGGAAAAATTGTAATTACACCGAGTCTTTTCCTTCTCTTGAATTGGATTCTGAAAATGATTTTATTCATTACATATTTCCCGCTTTAAAATAGCAGAAACTGTAAATGCAAATAGGAGGGATGCATCGCTTTCGTCGACATTTTGAACCAAATATTTAATGAAAATTTGAATTTCAAAAGGAATCAAATTATTTTCATGCTTTTGTTTATTCAGAAACGCTCAATTACACTCACACGTTGATTTGATGCGTGTTTCATATCGTATACTCATTCTGTTTGTGTTCCATTTCCTCTTTTGCACGTTTTCTACACGCGTATAACATCGAGTATAAAGGGACTACATTTTCAAAGGATCAAACGATATATAATGTGGTTACAGTACAGTTGAAGCAATAAAATGAAACCAGAGATTCAGAAATTCGATACAATTTAATCGGAAAGTTAACTTTTTAATTCCAATAGGTATCCATAGGTATCCTATCAGTTTTAGTAATTACAAAGCAACGGTACTTTCGAATCTTCGATTGAAATCGTTTGGTACTTTCAATTGATCTGCTCCTTTTTCTTTAAACAAAAAACGGTATACAGTGTCAAGCATGGTAGGTCTTCCTATGATAAAATGGCGCCTTGGAAAAATATATTTAAATAGTTCAATATTTATTTTAAAGAGAATTGGGTGATCTAATAACCAAATAAAATCATTGTATAGCTATAGCTCCTAGTAACTTTCAAATATAGGGCGAACGAATTTCCTTAATAAAGCCTAACACGCTTAACACTGAACCTAACAATGCCCACCACTTACCCTAAGAAAAATGACAACGTAATGAAAGTCCAAAATTACTAGCCCAACAGTCACAAAATATACAAAAGCTTTATAGTGTAAACAAATACGAGACAATCGTTTGATCAGGTATCAGTTCACTTTATCGAATCGGATCCGATGTTTGCGATTACTCGACCAGCTCCAACCGAACAATTTCGAATGCGAAACGCGATATTAATCGTAGTGCCAACGCGCAACACCGTCGTTGTTCATTATTAATCCCCCTTTGCCGACGCCGTGTAATATTCAACGCAATAAACAGATCCGTTTCGGCGACGCGTCGCCAGGATAATTCAGGCTGGTGCGCGGCACGACGTTTTCGCATTTTCGAAAATTTGCTACAGAATCCAGGTGGGCCGCGAATTTCATTCGACTGCAACGTCGACGAGCGCCGATATAATCTGTCACGGGCCACGAGGAACGCGCGGATTATGCATTATTAATTTTAATGGAATTCGCCTGCGGCTACAACGAAACGCTGCAACTATGTGCGTCGCACAATGACCCACTCGTTCTTTCTTCCCTGTTAATGTACGATGTTTTGCAGAAATTTCAACTATTTGCCGGAAGTAGCGGTGCGACAGCACGGGTGTAAAAATTAAGAAACGGTACGTTAATTATGCGCGTGGTCGCTTGCAACCGTAATCCTTGGCTACCACGGCTTAGAAAGTGAAAATTTTACGCGTAAGCAGAGCTGTTTCATAATTTCTATTTCTATCGTGAGCGAGAATTATTCATTTAAAGAAAGAACCTTGTGTCTTACCCACGTGGCCATTGTGGAGAACACATTGCACCCTGAGGAACCGTAAACTCGACCCAAACAATTTGCTGCCACATAAGAATTAAACAAACATGGTTGAAACGTTGTTAAAGATTCAGTAACCTCAAGGCTTAGTATTATGGATGGTAGAGTGGAAAATTAAATACAGTAAGTCCACGACTTACGTCGATTTCGACTTGCGTGAATTCATACTTACGCGATGTAAAAAAAAAATTGATCCAGAACGATTTGCGAAAGTTTCAAAAGCAGTGAGTGGTGCTGTTGCATGCTATATTATCATTTACGAAGAAAAGAAAAGGGTTACAGGGCAAACAACACTGGATCAGTACTTTAATAAGTATAGTTTGTACTTAAATGTAACTATATGTACGCAGAAATGATTATGTACACATCATATCATATTACACACACATATTATATCAAAAATTTCTCAAATTAAATTTTTTATTGTGTTATGTAAGTCGAGGACTTACTGTATAGAAATTATCACTCAAATTGTTACGAATATATAGATTATCGGCCACGAAAGTTCAATATAATTATATCGAACTAGTATAAGATCGAAATCCTTGATATCCCCAATAATTCATATCATCGTACAACACACTAAATCAACTAATAAATGTTCGAATATCTAAAAATTACCATATGCTAATTCGTAACAAAATCGAAATCCTTAATATCCCCAATAATTCGTATCAATTTATTCCGTGCTGAAAGCACACCCATTAAACATTTCGGTATCTAATAATTACCATAATTTATCTTACCGAACACATTTCGCCGTGTCACCTAATATACGGGCAATTAAAATTCATTCCTTACAATCTCTCGTACAACTTGGTGGAAAACAATTCGGCCAGATAAAATGAAACAGCTGTCGGTTTAAACTCGAAACGTTAGATAAGTTCCGCGCGACGCGACGTGTCGTGAAACGCTATTCGCGTACAATGCTGCAGGCGCGTTGCGTTAACTCGCCGGAAATCTATCGTCGTTGAAAGATATCCGTGCAAATTATACCCCTTGCAGAAGTTCGCGAAGGAGGCACGGTAACAAACAGTGTGGAAGGAGGGGAGGTGTGTAGGTTGGGAGAACGTTAATCCACTGCAGCTACGTGTTAAAGTTACAAGATTTCGCGTTACGCTGTTGCGAATCGTGTTCCGGAAACTTGCGCGATAGCATCGGTTGCGCGGATTAATCGATTAATCCTGATGGCTAACTCGAAATATGAAACCTTGCCTCTTGTGCGCGAGCCAACGAAAACGAAACGCGTTTCCGGTTCAATTTTCTGACAGAAAAGGATATTTGAAACGGTATCGTTAGACGTTGGAAATTAATAGAAAATCTTGCGCAAAAGTGAATAGTCCGATTTTAATAAAAATATTTTGTATAAAATGACACGGTTGCTGTACGCATTTAGGGCAAGAAATTGAAATAAATTATATATACACATTTAAGGTATTCGATGCAAATTCTTAGGACACTTTATGTCAAGTGTACAAGATTTAGTTAGGAGGATAATAAAGGGTATTAGGTTGGAAATTAAAAATCAGTAAACGATTCCAAGTTTTCGTCCACTACCGTGTTCCCTCGGTTTCTTGCGTTTTTAATATAATTGATCATCCTCGTCCATCCATTTTCCGCTCTATTTTCGTTTCTCCCCCGTTTAAACAGAATGCACTCTAACGGAGAGCTGCTCGTTGCAGTTTTAAAGATGGAACACCAGCCCGGGGCGTCCAGCCTCGAAGAAAGAAGAATATTGGAAGCATTATCGGTGGATGGGTCGAAACCAGCCAAGGACTATCGTTCTCCGGTAGCATGGTCGTGCAGAATAGGCTCTCTGTCCAAAGCCAATGGATGCGGGCAACATGTATAATGCATGCGAACGCTTGATCCGTGACCCCTGCTGATTCCTTTCCAGCCGACCCTTCCACGACTTTTAGCCGCCACTCGAACCGAGTTTACCGTCCGGCCGACTATTTCCTTTTTTCACCGGTTTCGGTTAAATATTTAAAGGCTTTCATCCGCTTGCCGGCACGTCGTACCGTCAGCGAGCGTCGTAAAAGCCGTACACACCTTGCGGTAGCGAATCGACGCTTTTTCGATACTCGTGCCACTTTTTGACGCTAATCCTCGAAAACAGTACCAGACGCTGCTTCCATCCTTTCTCGTCGATGCATCGCGTCATTCTGAAAAGGGATACCGTAAACACGGCGACCAGTTTACGTTACGCGGATGAAAATTCAATATTGACGAAGAGAACTAGCGGCTCGATGCTGCTCCAATAATGTCGCCAGCATGTTGTATTTTCTAAATTGAAAGAGTAAATTGAAGAGATGCCGCTCACGTATCAGATCCGATGCAAATTTTGCAACAATTTTTATCTCATTTTTATCCCAGACGACGTCGGAAGGACAGGCCAAGCCCACGAAACGTATCAAATTTTGCGTATCGGGAAAATAAAATTCAGGAAACGAGGATAAAAAGAGAATTCTAAATGAAAACCAGTATTTGTATTCAACAGAGCCGATCGTTTCATTGGATCATCGACGCGTTCGAGTTTTTTTTTCTCTCTCGAAAAAGCGAGAATTTCTTCTTAACTTCTTCAGCGACCATTCGGCCCTTTCTCCCGATGTAATTTCATTACCGTCGTGCTCCGTCCCGGACAGAACCGGAGCCGCGCTAAATCCAGTCACGCAGCCCGCCAAAGGGAACACGGTAATTTTATGAAACATTTTCTGAATAACCTTGCAACAAAGCGGTAAATTAAATTTCTGGGGTTGCTTCGGCCCTGCCATGCGTGTAGCGGCCACCATCGTTTCCTCTTTCTCTACACTCCGAAAAAGGGTAATTCCGTTTTTCTCTCTCCTATTCCGGCCTTCGTTTCTCACCCACCGTTATTACCGACCTTATTTTTCTTCCTTGCCCGTTCCTTCTGTACCCTGTACGCTTCCTTGCTTTCTTCGCGTTTTTCACAAAGACTGCCCCCGCTGCGCTCTCAGATCCGTAAGTTAAACGGCAAACAATGGCTTCGAACAATAATTTCAGAAACAGCATCTGCAATTTCCAATTATAAATTATTTCGCTGGCACAGAAGTCAGACAGTAGTTGAAGATAATTAATGGATCTCCAAGACGTACCTTACAAATTAAAAAATTTTAATTCAAACAATCCAAGTCCAAGGTACAAAACAAGAGCGCCCCGTATCGTTAAAACAAACGGAAGATCTCCCCGATCGGTTGTCAGAGTATTAAAAATTCCCAGGCACAAGGCAGAACATGGAGTTCCTCCGAAGACATTCCATCGACATGCAGCAAATTCTTCTCGCCCAACGATCGATCGATGGCAGGCAACGTTAGCGAGGGGACCGATTACGGCCAATCTAATTAACCGGCGTCCCAACGACGCTTTGTGCATTGCAGCTGCATCAAAGTCGAGAACGGGTCGTTGCGGTCGGCCGTGATGAAGTCGAGCCGAGAGAGGATAGAAGCGGAACAGAGCTCGTAGTCGTGCGAGAAGATCCTTTTCGAGCTGATCGACGGGCACGAGCAATGAATACGAAATTGTTGCCACGGGGAGAGAGAGACAGAGAGAGAGAGAGAGATTGGATAAGGGACACGACGGCGGTCGTTCGAACCAGCTAGGGTGAAACCTTTGGCCGTCTAAGCCGGTGGATGAAGAATGGCGACGTAATACATATTTCATCCATATTCATTCGACGATACGCGGGCGTGAACCTCGTTAAACTCTTCGTGGGTGAAAGGTGACCGGTACACGTGGCGTGGCCCTCGTATGCACGGAATGTCGAGCAGCGTGGAATCCAAGCCACGCTATTGAACATTGCGATGTCTCTGCTGTCACGGGGTGTATCGATTTCCGGTCGGATCGTACCGCTACCCGCACGACTACAGGGATTTCCGGCCTGTGATTTATTTCGCTATAATAACGAACCCGTGCACGGTGGTCGCGTCGATTATTAAACGAGCCGTTATTCTTTCTTTCTTCGTTCCAAACATCCGCTCTATCGCTGTTGCATACTTTGACTGAATCACTCGGGTGAGTCATCTTTAACGACCTTTCCCTTCTGCTCTTTATTCGTGTTATTTACCAACCGGTTAGATATGAAATTTCCAGATCCGCGACTAATTGTGAAACAACGCAAATTTCCGGACAAGAACGGAGGTGAAAAGGGCGGAAAGAAAGGTTGCCCGTTGGAAAGTTATTATTCCATCGGGTGGCGCATCCTCGCAGATCATCCGACCATAAAAAACTAATTTATCCAGGGGAAATGGAGGACGAAGGAGGGCGGATGAGATAGAGAATCGGTACGGTCGGTCGGGCGTCTCTTGTGTTTCTCGACGCCACGCTACCTGCCCGCCTAGCTATATCATTTTAAAGACGTGCCACGAAATAAGTTTATAAGTAGTCTGCCGAGAGTTTCGTCAGACCCGCGCTCCTCCCTAAGTAGTTACCAAGTAGTTTGCGCCAACGGAGTCAAGCTTCCCCTCGATATATTATGTAAGTTCGGGGACGCAGTTCCCCTTTCTCTTCTTCGTTCCTCTCCTACGACCGGCCATCTCTTATTTTCCCTTCTATTTCACGATTTTTCTCTCGATTTCTGTTCCTCGCGGCTTTCTTACTTTCGACCTCGAACTTTACTCCTCCAGTCACGACAGCGTGTGTACGTTTAGCCTTGTTTCGTGTATGACTTTTCGTAAGTCATACATTAAGTTAGCCCGCACGTTTCACGGTTCGTTCACCTTCTTCGAGATACATATTCTGAACGGAAAGCAATCAGATTCTTTTACCCGAACAATTGCCAAGTATACTGGTTTCAAATTAACGAGTTTGAATATGAAAATTTAAGAATCTTTACTTAGGTGCTCAGTTAATCATACAAAAGTTAAATTACAAATTTACTATAGCTTTGCTGTTGTAGAAAAAAGATATTGTTTAAAAAAAAAAAAAATAAGTAAGTTTCTGTGAATTCTAACGGAAGAGTGACATGATACGACGTATAAACTTCGAGGTGTCCTGAAGATAAATAGAATTTTTCCGACCGACGAGGAGTTGTTGGCGAGCGGCCATCTGGCCACGGTCGACTTTTATTTTGGGCATGAAAGTTTAAATGGTTCCTACCACTGCCTTAACCCCTGAGATTGACGCACACGGTTCGCCTGCTTAAAAGCTCACAGTCGTAAGTAAAAGTGCATTCGTTCATTAGTTGACAGTACGTAAAATACAGACCGCCGACTTCCATTGTACGCGTGTCCGTCATTATGTTCCCCAAGGGAGTAGCGATAAACTTTCTACCCCGCAAAAAGCCCACGTTTTCCTTTAATACAAATTTAATACCGTGTGTAATCAATATTTTTCTGTTAATTTTATAAATGTTAGTAAAAAAGAATGTGAATTTCAATTAGTATCCCTCAGTTGTGATCGCTGCAAAACATTATAACCGTGCGTCGACGACCTTCCGGACAGATAAATATTCATAGATGTTAATGATCCGACAAATTTCACTAATATTTCAAATAACCTTGTTGAAAATCTTGGCATCCTTCTAATTTCGGAGTTTCGTTTTCTGAGAAAAAGGCCGCAACAAAGTGGGAAAGAAGAAAATTTGCTTTTATATCATCAAAGAATCTCCTTTGGGGGGAATTCAAATATACGCTGAAGGCACTCACCCCGCCTTCCACACCCCTTTCCATTCTGGGCTGATCCTGCGACCTTCTTGCAGAGACACGAACTACCGACTATTTACCTCCGTCGGTGCTAGCGCCACGGCCTTCCTGTAATTCCAGGTCTGAAGTATTTTCGGCACGAATCGTCAGCGACGTTTTAAAAATAAAATCCGCCGGAATTATAGCGTGCCGGTTCCCCGTCCGTATTCAGCCCCCTTCGTCCTGATGCCGGAACGCGATCGTTTGAAAGCCTTCGAACGACTCGAAATGTCGGTTGAATGGTTTTATGAGAATGGTCTGTGGAGTATAGTCAGTTCTCTGTTGAAATTAAACGGCGGTAAAATTGTATAATAAAAGAAAACGAAAATAGTCGAATCTTAGTTGAGAAAGAATCTTTTTTTTATTTTACAAGAAATTAAATTTGACAAAGAAAACTTCAATGATTTCAAAAGAAAATAAGAAGGTTCTTTCGTTCTCGTTCTTTCCTGTTCCATTATCATTATTATAGTGGTTACAAAATACAAGTCGATGCGAATGGCAATAAATATTCCCATTAGTGGTAAGAATTGTAAATTGAAGAGGCTGTAACTGGAAACGTCAAACTTCTCTTGTCGGTATCATTAAAATGAACGATCGAGCACGCTATCGTGCGGCGGCATCGAAACGGAGAAATATAAGCACTTTTGCCCGGTGCCAGCTACCCTCCATACCTTGCTCGATATTAGTTGAATTATTGTGCCTGCCTGTACGAACTTACTCGCGTGCCCCGTATCGAGGAATCAAGTTACAAGTTGCGCTTCCATTTTCTGCAATTCCGTTTGCATATAGACACGTTCCTTGATAACTGGCTGCTTGTGTTCCGCGGGATTTACGACTACTGCCCCGGTTAAATGTTGCCGGTTGCGAGCTTCGTCAGGGGAATATGTATTTACGTATACATATACACGAATCTTACAACGATCCGACTTCCGGAAGTAGTTGGCCGTTAACCGATACACGACCTTCGAATACGATACCGCGTTATCAGCTACATGAACCGTGGAAATTTTCGAAATTGAAACGTGTTTAAGGAAATTTCATGATCTAGCGAAACGTTCGTGTCTTGTATCAATAATTTCGATGTACAATTATTTATAGTAATTTCCTTTCCGTTACAAAGAGCGATTACAATTGAATACGTGGTGTCGCTTAAGGGACGTTGATGATAGAACAGAAACGACGACGACTTGGGTTAATGCAAGATCAGTTGGAAATAGAAGTCAGTGTTCGTGGATTACCATGCTATTCGGTATGCCAGTGTCACGCTTGCTATCATCCTTACTTATGAGGGTCTTGGTAACACCCTCAGTCATTCTGCCCAGACATTTGTCCTCGTATGCCTTCATCTTTCTTGTGCTACGGCCCTGATTCCAAAGGAAAACTGAAAAGGACTATCCTCGATTAGCTACCGAAATGGAATCAAAAGATCGACCCTTCGGACACTACATCGATACACTAATATCAGTACGCTACGTAAACTCGTTTAGAAACTTAAGATATAATAAATTATATCCGAGAAATTCGCGATTTAACATTGCAGGGTTCTGGAAATTACTACAATTTATATTTAACGAAATTTCTGTTGAAACGTCGAATCTGAAAGGTTAATCAAAGCACTCGAGGTGATATTTCAGGTTGGTTAATTGCCGAGTGATTTAAAATCGAATCACTGTATTTATGTACGGGGATATTTTCTTCCTCAAGACAAGAATTTATTAATGTCGGTCGATTTTCTAATGTATATTCGACGACATGTAAATCACTTTCAGATAGTCACGAGCCAGTAGTGCTGCGACAGCATGGAATCAACGCGAGCCACGTCGACTCCGTGGAGCTAAGTTAATCTGTTCGAAGCTCTTCTCGCATACTAAACAGCCTCTTAGCTAGAACAAGGTGTTTTACCGAAATGCCTTCGTGGTAGCTACTTAGGTATGTAACGTGGCGCCTCGAGTTCGTGCACGTTTCTGACACCGTCGGAGAAGAAATACTTGTACAAAAATGATAAATAAGAAAGAACAATGTATGCACATTTGGGGAAGAAAAACGGTAAGGAGCACGGTGATCGATCTAAAACAGTGATTGATAGAAAAATCTGAAAATCTCGAAGACAGAAGCGTCAACGAGCCGTGGATACGAGACTTACCAAGCCAACCTGTAAGATCGATCGTGATCGATCGACGCGTTAAAAAGCTCTTGTAACGCTGCTTACAAGGAAGCTTAAACAGGAAGCTGTTTGCGATAACACTTTTCGCAGACGTTCAAGTCATATCCCGTCTTGTACCCCCCACAGTATCTGATTCTAAGAAAATTCACTTCTTCTTCCTTTCTTCAATGTTCCCCTTCCTTCTTATTAATTTGATCTATAAAAAAGAAATCTTAAGTTTCAAAATTGAAATTTCAAATCATTTGAAAACAATTTCAATCCGTTAATTTTATTCTTCTATCGATATTTCCTTGGACAAATATTTTTCCTTCTTGTTAATTTTGTATATAAGGCTTCTATATTTCAAGAATGAAATTTCAAATCGTTGGAAAGGATTTTCTTCCTGGTTTACATAATCTTATAATTTTCTGCGATCTCCCAATCGTTCTACCGGAAGGAATTCTTTTCGAACCCTTGGCCTGTTGTCTCCTAAACTCGTCGGTAGAAGGGTTAACCGCAAACGACAACGGTTTCCCATGAGGGTTGGCTCGTTTTTAAGTCGGGCCACGTTTCAGTGCATGCTGAATCGTTACGTGAGCCGGATATTTCTGTGCAATAAAATCTCATACTTGACGACAGCTCGTAGAAAACCGGAGTATACCCGGGACAAAAGCGGAAAAGTAAATATGAAGATCGATCGCGAAACCGCCAGCCACGATGGCTATCGCCCTTTATCGATTCGTGTCAATATAAAGTCTCTTGCAATTTATAAATTGTGTTATACACAATTTAATTCGTTCTTCTGTTTTGTATGATTCGATATACATACATTGCTTTATATCTTTCGATTTTGATTTTTACGTACGAGGGCAATAATGCAGAAGCCAAAATGTCGAAAGAGAATAAAAATGTGACTGCTGAATTTATTCTTATTTTCTCTGTCTGCAGTGGCTGCTTTGTCAATACTTCTTTTCTGATCATTTCATACAAAACCAAGAGACTTTACGCCTTCGTTATCTTTTGCGTAAATCATCAAGTTCGAAGAATTCTAACTACATAATAAGTGGTCGAACATCTGATAAGCGTGTAGTAAACGAGGTTTAGAAAAGGGTGTGCGAAGAGTGATTTTCCTGTTCGTTTGAAAATTGTGGATAAATGACTTTCACCTGTTCTTTTCTTTCGCACGATTAGTAGATAGTAAAAGATTAATGTCAGAGATAGAGGCTAGTTGGGTGAGATTATTTTGTGTCGATAAATAGGGGAGTTTCGTTATAGTGGAATTTTACTGTGTTATTACGCTCAGAATTATTTCATATAATTATTTTCGTATATTGCGTACAGCACATTAGTCGAATTTTGGGGTAGACAGTAGGTTTTGGAAGAGTTTTGGGAAAACCGAGTGAAAATTTTTGAGTGAGTTTAGGAAAAATCGATGGAAAATTTTAGGAGAACCTATGAAGAACCTAGGGATTGTTTTGGAAGAACCTAGAGAAAAGCTAGGGAGGGCTTAGGGAGAACTTTGAACCCTAAACAGGGCCTAGTTCCTAGGAAAAACCTAACCTATCCCTGAACCAAAGTCTCTTATCAAATAAAAAACTAATATTTATATTTTCTACTCTAATCTTTTCTATTCTTCTCAGAACTAGATACTATAACAATTACAATATTTCCATTTGATCTCTTCAGAAATATACGAATCTGACGAGTGCCCGCGTTAAAAACCAAACTGTTAGTTTTTAAAGCAATTAAATCAAAGTAGCAAAAAATCCTCGATTGGCAAAATAATCTTTCAATAAAGATTGAAACTGCTTAAATAAAAAAAAAAATAAAAAAAAGTGCTCGATCCTCTTCAATATCCCATTAGTGTACCGACATGGAAGTTTTACGTTCAATCCGTAAAAGTGCATCGATAGAATGATTACCGGGTCTCAGTCGGCGGGTAATTCTTCCGCATTAATAGAAAAACTATCAGCCCCGAAGCAGGCCAACACTTTACCCTCGTTAGATTATCGATCGAAAGGAATCGTTTAATCTAATAGCCGGAAGAGTAACACGAGAAGTTACCTATATAGTCAGTTACTTCGAAAAGGTTGAACCGTGCTAACCGGGGAAGACAATAACGATAACAGGTTCAATGTAAGACACCGATTGGCCAGCGTACCCCTGAAACACGGAATCGAATTAGCATTTCCGAAATTCGACCCGATTCGAGCCACGTGGGGAATTTATCGCGATACCCTTATCAGGATTATCCAGCGAATTCAAATGTATCGAGAAGATTAAACCATCTTCGAGGTTGAGGAAAATTCACGAATCATTAATATTATTTTATAGGCATATCGTGTACATAAGTTGGTTGTTACGTTAATTGGATAATTATTGACACTTGCTAGGATAGTGTAATAAATTTTTAAGGAACTGTTTAAATCAAAGAATTAAATTTTAAATATTAATTTCTGTATTATTCTGGATTTATTGATGGTCGTACAAATGTTATATTTAATATGCCAAATTATTTGTATTTTCTCCGATGAAATTTCCAACGATAATCTATTAGCTTGATAAGTTGGTAAATTAATAAACCTTCGTAATTTTTCCAACAGAATTATTTACAAAAATATCAAAAGTAATAAATTTCAATCAAAGTAATCAGCATTCGGGTCAACAAATTTTTGCCGTATCTATGAATAATTTTTTCCCATCTGTGGTGAAATTTGAACAGTTTTGAAGGGTAATCGCGCAGAAAGGGAGCGAAATTAGCTGGTAATCTAATAAATGTCACGTCGCGTTGCAATTTTAATAAAAAGCACTTTGACCGGCAGCTGCTGCGTGCACCCTCTGTTCGAGAACGGGAAACCGGACGAATTTACATTTTCGGTGAAAATGAGTGTTCCGTAACGAACTATTTAGCTGGGAAATTATACGCAACACGGGGTCTCATCGAGCTCGCGTTTTCAGCTTGAATTATGCCCGCTTTCGTTATCAATTACGCCAGAGGCCGCAGCCACGCCTCGAGATATAATACCTATCGAGCACGGAAAACAACATCGAACGATCGTGTCCAATGATCCGTTCCAACAGGCAACAATAGAGCTTTAACGGCATGCCGTTCGAGTCTTGGCTAATCGATTTTGTCTGGAATGCAAAAAGACCCTACAGCCCCTTGCCCATCGGGTGTTTCTAACCGTGCGATCGATTTTTAATGAGAAATCCAACATTTATTGCACTTGTCGCACAACCAACATTGCAAACAAGTTTGATTCTCCAATTCAAACCTTCCGTTTGCTACCTTACGAAATTAATAATGTTGTAACATAAATCCGTAGCAAATGGAAAAATTAGTGCTCTGATTCAGCCGAGGAATATAAGAAACATATATTGGAGAATATTGAACAAGAGAAAAAATAATTATTCTGACAAATCACCAATTAATTGTGACTACCAATAGCAAACGTGTAAGCTTCCTATTTCACCTACAAAATAATTTCAATGATGTATCGATAACTTTTCCGATATAGCGAAAATTCGATGTTCCGTGGTGGTGTACTTTATAAATTGAACGTACACCGCGTCCATTATTGGCGAAACCACTGGCGAAGAATTCAGCTTCGGGTAAGAATGCGAGGAACGCGGAAAGAAATTCTATCGTTCATGCTGATCGATTATCGTTAAATTAACGATCGCGTTATCAAAATACCAGCTATCCTCGTTTCGTTAATTTCATAAGCGATAAAAACTAGCGAAGCGGCACGCTGACCAATTAAATAATTCACGCATCGAATTTAACTAAAAAGGAAGATCGAACGTTGCCGCAGTAGAAACCTACCTAATTATCAATTTATATCAACACTGTGATAGTCAGTGTCATCTACTTATAATTGTGACTGTTAATTATTAATAATTTCGCAGCGCGCGTAAACCGAAATCCTCAGATCATTCGTTGACGTTGAAAGTTAAAAAAGTTACAAATTTACCGAATCGTATGGTTATCGTGGAAAATGAGAAATTCTCTGACCAAGGTTAAAGGAACGACAGGAAATATCATTGTAACGATACAGGCTGGCGGTATCATACAGAGTTTGCATATTTATGGAGCAGCCAGTGTCTGATTATTGATTTTCTTCGGTGAAACAATATCGCGTCGCGCCTAACCATTTATCACGATAAAATATGCCGACGTGGCGTTCAATTATTTAACACCGGTGTTAACGTTTTTCACCGATTCCTCGCGTCGCTTTTTTCCTCGCTATTACTGCGTTGATTCTTCCGCGCCATTTCTCGATTACACCAGCTCGTTCACGCCGATTAAATGGCGCGAAACGTTCCTCCTCGCTTCCGGTACATCTATACAAGTTACACAGGGGAGGGAATTCATTGCGGGTATAGTGACAAAACTGGAATATCGATCGGCAGTTTTCCCGCGCTAACGCCGGCTGACAATTCGCTAATTATGTCATAAATAATTCAACGAACCCGCGTGCGCGTGGCGTCGGACGTAACTGTAAAATCAGCGAACGAATGCAACCACGTGTTCGGACGATCGTAATTACGAAAAAAAAAAGAAAAAAAAACTCGTTGCCGGTATAATCGCACGGTGTACCAATGATTGTTCGACGTGCGTGCGAAAGGTTACGAGCAAAACGTAATTACGAAGGCAGGAAACTGTGGAATTAAGTGTCGCGTGCTCGAAACAGTCTCCGTGTTGATGTCTAATCACCTGCTACGAAATTGTTGACAATAGTTCAACGAGAGTGACACGAAAGTCGAAAACGATTACGTAACGTTTCCATTTCGTCAGAAGATCGAGATTTATAAACCCTTCGCGGTCTTCGACGCCCCTTACTCATTTCGGTCAGGAACTGAAATATATTTTACGCCCTTGTTGCATAATATACTATTTCGGAACTTGGACGTTTTCGAATATTATAGTTTTTGGAATGTCGTATCTTTGACGCAATAACTTGTTTACATATAAACGATGAATCGAGCAAACGGCAAATCGAAGAGTAGAAGCATTGAACAAAATCGTTCTTTGCGAGCGACACCGGAATCCGCGCTGAATACTTTAAAAAGGAATTTGATCGGGGAAATGATATCCATTGAACGAATCGGAAGCTGATTTTCCGCAGTTCGTTTTGTTTCGAGCGGAAAGCGTTGCGTTGAGCCGAGGGATTCGAGGATCGCGCTGGATCGACACGAAAAACACGATAATTCCGCGTCCAGCGTGGCAACTCGATGTGCACGCCGCGCCGATAATGAATGTCTTGCCCGTCGTTTACATAGGCGTTTAAACCGGCTGTGATTTGCACGACCTTGGACAAATACTGCAGTACCGTATCGGCAGCTGGAATATTATTTGCGACCGGCCGGCTGGCGTCCACGTTTTCGTTGCAGCCGCTCGTGAACGGAATAATGCCCGTCCTGCTGCGAATGATATAACGCCGATGATTAATTGCTCGGGTGGAAATACCGGTGAAAATAATGGGCGAAGAGTCGGACAGCGAAAACGGAAGATTCGGGAGGACGAGGAAAATGATCGATTTGTACTAAAGCGCACCGGCAACAAGAGTTATACTATAATACGATATTATTATTGTAATTTATATGTACAAATTTTCGTAACGATTGTTCTATATATTACTAAAGAATTTTGTTCAAATATCTGGAGATGTTTTCACCCCTTCAGAGTACTTTTTTTCTAGTGCCGTGCAGCTCTAGAAGGGTAACAACGTTGACTTATGTCACTTGTGTAGAAATTCATCAAAAATCGAACCTAAATCCTTTGTGGCCATAATTTAACGTCAAGTGACACATTCACGACGCTTCCTTTTCTAAAAGAAAAATTATTTCCAAATTTCTGAAGCTCCTCCATACCGTCGAGTAAGATGAAATTTGGCAAAAAATTAGCCTCCTATTTTTCTTCGTTTTAACCCATTTGCATCCAAGCGCGGAATATTCCGCGATCCGCGACTGTCTGCTATCACCGAGCACGGAATAATCCGCGTTTATAATAATTTTATTTATAAAATAATTTTTGTTTTTTCATTTTTATAAAAAAATTAAAAAAAAATGTAAACTGCGATGTTTAGGACCCTTAAGTAGGGTCATGATGCAAATGGGTTAAATGTAACGTTTGGCGTTGAATGAAAGTTACAGTGAAAATTTGTCGGCAACGACAAAATCATTTCGAAATTTCCAAGTTAGAGGTCGTTCGTTCAACAGCATCACGTGATTGTACGCGAGTTAGATACAATTCCTTTGGAGTTGGCCGTAACAAGAACACAGTCCGTAGACAAATCCTGTCGCGAGGCGTGTGTCTGCCGGTAACGAGATCTGTATGCGGAATTAATACCGTACGCGTTTGAACGGAGACGATGCTTATTCAACGGGATTCTCGTTGAACATCGTGAGATAGCGAGGAACGAATTACCAGCGAGACGTATCGTCGCGATAAACTTACAACAGCCAAAGAAGTCTACCTACGTTTGACATGCAAACGAGCAAGAAGATCCGTTACGCGCAAACAGCTTTCAATTTCGACATTTTATTCGATATATTATAGCGACAATTAATTAGAGTACTACCCCAGAATGAATTAGAAGAAATATATTCAAACATATGGCGTTAAAAGGTTTTAATACGTGTTGGATTAAAAGTTCGCAAATACTACATAATAAACGGATAAAATGGAGCCATCAGAAATGTTTCGGAAACATTTCCATACCATTTTCATCCATTTCCAACGATTTCAACAACTTCGTCAACTTTCAAATTTAACATTTCGATTCTGTGAAACCGGAACTTCGTGTGTATTGAATTTCGATTTGTTCGATTTCGATCAGGGCACGTTCATGGCCAAAGAGATCAATATAAGGGGAAACTGGATACGAAGATACGGGGCTGCCCCGAAGCGAAATAGTTTGGCGGTATATAACACGGCGAGGGAAAACGCGTACTCGCCGAGGATCTACCATCTGGTCACGCAATTCAAAAATACATTTTTCTTCGCTGGATATAAGTGGTGTCCTTCCGTGGAACGGCCAGAAAACAATAGACCGTTTTCCGATGCAGTTTTTCACGGTTCAATTAAAGGACGTCGTTCGACGAAGTCGGTCTACATGAGTTCGACCGTGTCGGTAACGATCGTACGGCACAGATGTGGCCAATTTCCGTTTGAATGAGCACAGGGGATCATTGTCCTTTGGCAGGACACGTTTCAACGACGACACGAGTATGCAGATTTTATAACACGCTACCTTTAATGCACCTTTCCAACGTTCTAGAAACGGTAGTTGACTCTGTCCCCTTAAAAGAATCTTATTGAAAAGAGACAAGAAACGTTAAAAAATGAAATAGTTTCTTACAAAATACTGTAAAAGATGCTAAACAGAATAACTCGATGGAAAAAGTTGCTTAAACTTCAAATCAATTCGTTTAGGAGCATTTTAAGTAGATATATCAGAGATAAGTCAGACGCCAGTGGAATACAAGTAGTACGACCAAACGTACGTTCAACTACCAGCGTTCCCTAAAGAAACTCGATTCATAATAAACTTCTTTTCAACTCCTTACAAATTTTACTTAACTTACAACAAATTTTGTCAACATTTTGCCTCTAACAACGTATCGTGTTTAACTCATTACCTAACATTAATAACTTAAAAAAAAAAAAAAAAAAACGAAGAAAGAAAGAAGTAAAAATATTAATAAATAATTATCGCGAATTACAAAAAATGGTTTGGGTGATTTTATCGCGACCAATCGTCGCCGTTTACCTCGCCGCGTTAAGATCCCCTCGAATTCCATTACGTGTCATGTTGCCGCGACCGCTATTGGGGTAATTGTAGCGGTGTAAATAGCAAGCGAAGGCAATCAATGAGCAATTGAACGAATGGCAACGGGGAGGGACGCATCGACACACGACGTCACCACCGCAGCTATCTGTCGACCTACCAATTCCATCACGCCTAACCAACGACCGGTTGTCCTCTATACGCTGCGAGTATTTCATTCGGCGGTCAGCTCGAACCAGACCCCCTCCCACAATCTGCCCCTCGTCACCCTTCATCGTCCCAGAAAAGCTTGGACAATCGTACACAGCCCGGTTGTCGTGCGACCGTACAACAACGCGGTGGCGCGTGCCTCTGTTATCAATGCGACATTACCACGATTATCCGATACGAGCACCTGCGTTTCTACGATTCTCCTTCGTCCGGACACGTTTTTCTGTGTCTTCCTCCCGACCTCTATTCCGTCCAACCAATCACTTCAGGAAGTATCGCGCGTGTAATTTCCTGTTAAAGGATGAGCAAACGTAACGGCGGTTCCTATTTGTCAGCCACGTGATGGATGGTGCAATTTGCCATCGGCGGATTCACCGTACACGCTAAAAATTTTGAGAATTCGTGACCGGACTGGAAGAAAAATCATGTGCTCGTTCGTTTCATGTTTCTTTTCGAACGGGTGTACATTTTTTTCCTGCTCGTGATTGTTGCAATTTTCGAAACTAAGCTTCGTATAGATTTCCTTATTCGGCGTTCCGATATTTCAACATTTCATTCGAGCCGTAATACGGGCACTTGATGCACGTTTCGATTCTGTATTACCTGCTTCATCGTTCGTATTACGCTCGTATTAATTACGGATGAAAATCGATGATAATACTTCGGCTCGTTGAACGTAAATCCTGTACGAAACACTGCACTCGATAGTTGCGCCCCGCGCAATAATAACTTCACACCATCCCCTGCGAATTACCCGTCGTTCGCTCAATCAGAGCCATTTTTATTTCGACGCGCCGTCATTTTATGAGCTTTCATCCGTTCCTGTCTTTCTGTTTCTCGCTCGTTTTCCCATCCTCGGCCACCGTCGCCCCTTCAGTTTCTTCTTCCCCATTCTCCGTCCCCCGTTAAGTCTTTACCTTTTCTCTTGACCCTCCTCCGCTCTGTTTCATTCATTTCCTCATTTTCCCCCTTATTTCCTCGTTTTTACCGTCCGATCTCGTTCCTTCGTCTTGCTTTCGTATTTCTATCTTCCTTGCCCCCTTTGTCCCGCCGGATTTAAGTATTCTTATCTTGTAGCCTAACGCCGCTCCTCGCCAAATACCCTCGTGGATATATCAAGGATGCCGTACCCCGTCCAACCGTAAAGTCGCATCGACAGGACCCGAGCCATGCTTATTTAAATACTCAGACGGGATCGCAGCAGACGGAAACGTTTCTCGGTGGAATGAAATTCTTTCCTTTTCGTGACTAAGCTGCTTTCTTGAGTGTCTAAACAAATTACTAGTAGCAGGGACGAACTTGAACCATTCAATGAATTATATAAGTCAAATCGTGTCAAGTGATAATTATTAAGGATACAAATAGTTTCAAGATTTTTATTAATTTCAAATTTATCGCGTAACGTCTTCAATATTTTTATATCAAGAAGTGTTGCACGTCGTCGCGTTTATTCGAAGATTTTCATCGAGAACAAAGACAGAAATCGTTTCGCAAGCGTCGACTGCCTTACGCGTGTGCAGCCAGTTCCTTTTTCCCGCACTCTCGCGGAATCGTGCGCCGAATGGAAAGCTACATCCACGTGGAACACGTGGCAAACGGAGAAGTCGAATTATCGCGCACACTAGAGAATGGGTTTCCAATCTGAAAGCGTGCTGGCGCACGAATTTGCCGCGTAATTTTAAGCGGCGAATGAATTCGAAAAGGCTGCACCCTCGGGACCACCGTTCGCCTCGGATACGAATTCTTTCTGATGTTCTCAAAAAAAAAAAAAAAAAAAAAAACTGTTTCAGCTATTTCTCTACATACTAGTCTGTTTCATCCTCTCCGTTTCCCTCTTTCGTTGAGACCGTTCCATGCCGCTGGCGTGAAATTAAATTTCCCGACCCTTCGTCGATATTAGCGTTCGAGAAAAATCGATTCCAACCGGGAAAGTTCCGGCGCGAGCTACGTCGGTGATTGTAAATTCGTTTCTTTTTCGAAAGGAACCAGGTTTTAATCCCGTTACGAGCAAAGTGATCCGAACGATTTCGAGATATTAAACGCAGCGAGTAATGTACACGTAAGATAGATAAAGTCGTAAATCGGGAACGAACGGATTCCAGGTCAACCGCAGCCCCATATGATAATGGTAATATCACGACATCGGATCGATTATAACCCATAACGAACGGCAAACGCTGCAGAATCCGGTGATTTACGAAAACCCTCGATTTTATGACGAATTATGCAGCTCGTGCACCGTTTGCTTAAATCCTTAGCATTTCATCTATTTCTCGAATGTCTGAATGTTTTTACTGGATCAATTTGAAATCTTCGTTTCATGTTCAGTCTGTTCTTCTTAGATTTCTATTTCTTAGGTCTATATAAAACTTATACAAAAGCACCTGTGCTGTGAAAACCTTGCTTAGAAAGCCAGTCTGAAAGTATTTATAACGAAAAAATAATTACCTGATCTACAAATAATACAATGATCGCGCAATATTAATTTGGCATATGATTTGGATAAATACAAAGTAGTTTTGGTATCATTTGATTCAGTAATCTTGATAATATTTTATCAAGCATCGTTTACACCATTTTGCCCATCAAAGAAGGTATGAAAAAAACCTTTCAATAATGTTGGACGTCTCGGATGAAAAGACTCGATGCAAGAGGCATTCGTATCTTTGATCTGCACCAGCCTGATTCGATAACAGAACGCCAGGATTAACACGAGCACCGGGATCGCGGCGTGCAGGTTTTAGCATACTGATAAACTGTCGCGAAAGTAAGTTTCCAACGAGCGACAGGAAGAAAAAGGTAGCTGAAAAGGGCAGCAAAGGCAGCTGCAAAAGAAGGAGCAAAAGGACGAAGTTGGACCGAGGAGCTTGACTCGTGAATCCCTCTTCGCTTCCGATAATGCCTTCGCCGACAGTCAGACTTGTTTGCTTTTTGCGTTGCTTTCGTCTTATCGTTCGTTCAATTCGATGTCGAACGTTTTAAGAAAAGCGATGGGTTTTAGCTCGTGGGAAATTCATACCCTTTGACATGTTTACAATGAAAATACATCTAATAGCATCACAGATAAAATATATTTACAAATTTAATTTAATTTATCGTGATAATTAATGGGATTTATAAATTTATTAGGTTATTGTAATAAATATACGATATATATCTACACGCTGCAGATAATTTAAATAAGAGTAATAATTTATTGAATTAACGTTCATCATCAATTCCGAACGTTCATTAACCGATCGCTATAATTCGTACGTTTCACTTACACGAGCGTTCGTTCGTTAAAAGTTAATATTCATTTCAGTGACACGAATTTTGCTTGCTCAAATTTCCCAGCTAACCCGTGTCGCGGTGTTTCTCGTTAAACTATATCGCCATTAATACGCCTCGTTGAATCGGATACCGGCCCGAAGTTAATCAAAATCGTTTTTATCGCTCGACCAACGGCCGCCTCGTTCGCTAGTTAAATGGAAACCGTAGAAAATTTATTAGGACGTATCTAGGTTAATGAGCGCCCGTGTCCGCGATCAGTGGGCTCTATTTTCGGGGCACATTATAACCGTTACCAAAATAGTGGCACATCAACGCGACAGTTGATATTAAACGCAGCTATTATTCTAACGACTGATTTGATACGTAATCGTTTCCTGTTACGGTTTTAACAAAATCTCAAAATCTACTCAAACGCACGATTCAACCAACTTACAATAAATCAATACATGACATTTCGAACGAACGTCGTGAATTCCTCGACGACTGCGAGCTGCGATTTTCAAACCAGCCTCGATGGATAACAAATCAAACGTATTCATCTCTCGACATACCTTTCGTCCAGTTCAAAGGGGTCGCGTGTAGGAGGATCGTCACGGTTCGACGTCGATATTCGTGAGACAGCAGTCGCTTTGATAGTCGGCGATCGATAGATAAGTCACGGGCAAACGGAAGTTTCGGGCGGACAGATTCCGCAGGGTCGCATTGAAATTCACCGACCGCGTCGAAGACGAAAGGGTAAAAGGTTGCGACGCAGCGTGTTCTTTTTCTCTGTCGCGGCTCCTCGAGGAGACTTGTACGTTGGAATCTTCGCTAAAAAGAGCGGAAAAGGAAGCGTCGACGACGAGTGGCAAAAGGGTGCGGGAATACGTGGCAGCGGACGGTAAAGGATATCGGCTCGTCTCAGACGTTCGGAAGTTGCGCCGTTGCAAAGTCGAAAAGATAACCGTGACTTTTATTTCATCGTAGCCCGTGAAGCGTACCATGCAAACTTGTTTGCCCTGGCAAAAGCCCTCCAAGTATTATCGATAGTGTGTCGGATCGTGGCTGGACCTCTCGTAAATACTTAGAAGAGGCCGGTGTTTGGATATTCGGGGCACGACATCGGCTAACATCGATATCCTCCGTTCGTTCGTCCGAAAGTGGTAGACAATTTCTCGGCTGCTCGAGGAGAGCTGGACCGAGAGTTTACGTTTGGCAGGATGGATATTCTTGATTACTCGAAATTGAACGGTTTTGGCTTCGATACCGTTGACACGTCTGGTATCAATGTGGCGCCGAAGAATACCACGTAGACAATTTATTATTTTAAACAAACACTTTATACGAATTCAGTTAGCTTCATTATTACCAAACTCATAGTCAGGTAATGAGGAAAATAAAATAAAAAATCAACTTTGACCAATATCTATAATATACCTGAGAATCAACCTATTATATTTTTACTAATTAATTTCTTAATGGATCCTTCTATCGTATTATACTTTTTATGTATTTACTGCGTCGGTGAAGTCATTTTCTACTTATCAGGATGAAAGAGGAGACTAAGAAACGGATTCATCGCGTAGAAATTATAGACGGAAGAAGAAAGGAAACGTTGGAATGCTTCTGATCGTCGGATTGAGTCGAAGGGATTTAAACGACGGCTCATTTATCCGAAGAGTTTCAATTTTGCCCCATTTGCGCAAAAGATTGCACTTTGAAAGAATCCGATCGACGGGAGGGGGGTTGGTGTTCGTGTTACTTGAGAAACGACTTCCATCCTCTCCCGGGGAGGCACAAATCGCTCGTGTATTAGTAGAAAATGATCTAACTGCTCAGCTTCTCTAGATTACTTCGGCTGAAAAATGATCGCGCTTAATCGTGATCACTCGACGAAATTGGAGTCGAGCATCGTTGCATCACAAAATGAATCCAGAACGACGGAGAACCACCCCCTTTCCCTTACTCTGCATCGAACAATTGATTTCTCATCAACAATCCTTCTCGACTAACAAGTGTACGTCCGTTTCAGCAAACCGTGGAAACTTTAAACGTCAGAAATTTGAAACAGATTGAAATGTATTTAACCGATAATTATAAAAATTAGTTGTTCTAGATCTGCAGTGCAAAATTAGGAGCTAAAATTTTCTGATTAAATATTCTGATACATTGGAAATATGATATCTAAAGGAATAGAAAACAGAAAATTAGATTTTTAATTGTCATTTAAACGAATCGACAGTCGTAGGGTAATTAATAATTAATATTTTGATCAAAGTAATATCCAAACTCCTATCACGATTTATCATTCCTCTATTCTAGCTTCTAAGAAATTCACGAAGTATTCGCTCATTAGACAACGAAGAATAGTATAATTCCTACATGATCCTTTCTTTGATTCAACATGAAACAGTCACTCTACGAACATGTCCACGTCGCGCGTCGCATGAATGCGCCATCACAATGGAAATCCTTTGTTCCAAGCGGCAAACGAGCTAGGTAGTCAGCTTCATAAAAAAAAAAAAAAAAAAAAAAAAAAGGAGAGAGAAAAGAGAGAGGAGCCGAGCTTTCTCCGGCCATTTTCTCGCAATTACATTCAGACCAGTTAGCAGCCACTCGGGCCAGGCATTGTCCGCCAAGGGGACAGGCTAGGAAGTGCAAGTTAACGTTAACGAAGTCCGTTGAAGGAGCGTCGACTTCGTTACAGCTTGTCGGCCGTTTCGCGTCGCTTTTGTCCCCCTTAATAGAGTATTAAGCAGTTGGGATCTGATAAAGGCCATTTCTGCAAACACGGTGCTCCCGAGTCGTGAGGAAAGGGAAGGCGGCCAGGGTTTAGGATTTTCATCTTGGCCACGGAATCCGCCCAGTCACAAACAATTTAACGCAAGAATAACAGCTCGAACAACCAGGAAGGGGATCGACTTCATTTAAATGAGATCTCCGGGATGGCGACGTTCATCGACTCACAGCCGCGTACGAAACACTTAACGTTTCGTTTGTATTCGTTTCGTGGATCGAGGGGAAAAAAGTTTTCCGACGAGGGAGAAACAACAAGCCCGTGAACTTTCTTTCCCGTTGGAATGACCCTTTACCCGTTTTCGTATTTTACCAAGACGATGGAACTTCACCCTCGAACGATCTCGTTTGCGAAGTAGATTTTAAAAATCAGTATCTTATTTAGATGGTGCTCCGTGAAAGTTTCTCCTTCCCGTTGCTCTGGCTCGTTGTTCTAATGATGCAATGACGCGAAATTGCAGTTTGATTAAGAGGAAAAGTACACGAGTTTCGGATTGAAAAATGACTCGGTTATCAGGTTAAATATACTCGGAGATCTGACGTCATCAGGGTAACGAGCTCCTTCTAACCATCTCCGAGGAGGATCAGAAAACGTAGTCGACCGAATTCACGAGGGAAGAGAAACGGACCCGATTTAAACGAGATCTTATCCATACCGCTATCGATCACCCGCTCGAAGCCGGATACTTCGAAAATGTTCGCTATTTCTTCAGCATCCGGTCCCGAGGAGTTTCGCCGGTGAACCATATCCAACTTTTTGCCGCGACCGAAACTCCGCAACTTCACCCCCCACCCTCCCACCCTGTCCGATACAAGTTGCCCGACGTTTAACTGCTCTTATAGTTTATAAATATGTGGTCGGACGCCAGCAGGGGTGGCGTGCAATTAAATTTTCCGCGATTCTTGTTAGCCGTCCGGGGAATTTTCTGGTTTTCCCCCGGTATCCATCGCTACCGTCGAGATTTTAAACGGAATAAAATCGCTGGCAGATATTTCAGAGCTGATTTAACGAACAATCGTAGACAGGCTAACATAAGATTGAACCGTGGAAGAAGTCGCTATCAGAAAAATTGAATATCGATATTGGTTTCTAAAAATTCGAAGCAGATTCACCATGTCACGCTTCAAAAATACATAAAAACTGCATTTCACAGTATTTCTTCGTAAACTACAAATAACGTCGTGAAGGGATGCGAAAGTTTATAATTTTTCTATCCGGCAAACGACCATTACGAGCTCGAAAGTCATCGAGGTGATCGCTTGGGGAAGGACCGATGCAGAAGCGTCTCGACGACGGGAAGAGCGGATTAACGAAAAGAAAATCGATGGCACGAGGTTATCGATGGGGTGGAAAGCGTGCGAAGGTGGCTGTTGCAAAAAAGAACGTCGAAGAAGAAGAGGGAGGAGGAGCCTCGTAAGATGGCAAGGATTGGAATCGAGGTGTAACGTGATGCAAGCTCCGAGAAGTTGGATCGCAAGCGGCCGGATCGGCTCGGAAAAGTGTTTTGGGTCGTGGGTTATGCTCGACTGCGCCGGCAAATGAGATCGAGCGAAAACTGTTCGTGAACCGATTCTCCCGCTGGAATGTATCACTTCGGCGTAGACGCGCGTGATTAATGGGCTTCTCATGGAAAAGAATCTCGTTTACGTCGAAGAAAAGTACCACGCCACCGACACGGCTGGGATACAATTGATTCAACCTACTTTGAAACGTGTTTTTCTTTCACCCCTCCGCCCCATGGTGAACGAAAGGTTCTCCGATCAGAGAACCTCCCCATCCGAGCGTGACAGTTGTTCTTCCAGACAGCGGAAACCGTCTTCGACGATTTAAGAAGCTTCACGTTCCATCGAATCGTTTCTTTGTAATTATAGAAGAAACGAGGCTTTGTACAGGCTGGTTCAAAGATTGATTACGCGGAAGAAATCGCAAAAGGAGATAAGATCTGATACACGTTAACTAAGTTTTATCCCAGAATACGAACAAGTTGTGATACCATAAGAGTATGTCAAAGTTCCCATCGCCTACGATTCCTATCGAAAATACATTGGCAATTCGAGCACGTGGTAGTGTAGTGTATATAAAATATTATTAATATTAGGTTATTCCGTAGAATTATACACCAATTCTGTTTCATTGTGAACGTAGATTACCGTATGTATTTTTCCTTGAATCGTCCTGTATTTGCAAACGTTTACAAACAATACCCGACGATTACTGGTGTCGGATCGAATTTCCCTGAAGCTACGTTACAGGATTTCAAGAGCGCTTTCCCCGCTGCAATATTAATCTTTTAATCTTCGAGAAGCGGTGATAAGACCGTGGCGAGGTACGCAACTCAATTATCAGCAAGGCGCAGCGAGGCGCGGCACGCCGAGAACTTTTCATCTCGTCATTGATCAACGGAAAGTTTCGCGGGCAAGAAAAGAGAGGGGGGGAAAAAGAGACGAACGGCTGATAAAGAGACGAACGAAGGAGATACTTGGTAGGTAAGATGGACGGGGTTTCAGAGGGGAAATAAGTCGAAACGAGGCATGCATCCGTATACAAGAAGCAGGGTGAAACAGCGAGGGGGATCAAAGTATTGGTGAACATGATAGAGGAGCGTGTCTCGAAGCGGCTGAGAGCCGGGGCTAGCTCGTTGCTCACTCAAGAGACGAAGATGAATGGCATCAGCTTGAATCCGGACAGAATCCATCCACCATCGACTTACCAGCCTCCAGGGCCATCTTCTTCCTTTTTTTTCTTTTTTTTTCCCCTCTTCGTCTACTCCGTTAGGTGCGATTACCTTCGTTGGTACATTTTTTCCCGATATTATCTCACCATCGTCAATCGACAAACTATATCGAACATTTACTGGGTTATCATGCATCAACTCCAACTTTCGTTTTAATTACGTATGATTTCACACTTTAGATGTGATTTAGAAAAACAACAACTCCTCTGAAGTGGATCTTTCGAAGAGATTTATCGTTGCTAAACGTCTGACGACACTCAAAATTTTAAAGTATACCTTTGAATATTCTTTCGTTTGGAGTACGATAGTCTTGCGTTTCGATATTTTATTGGTTAACGACCGAAATACGATGGTACAGGTTTTTTTGGATTTGGATCATGATTGATCCCGTTTGTAGCAAACAAGAAGAGGAATTTTAGTTTGAAAGTTATTGTAAAATAGTTAAGGCGGGGCGTAATTATGTTCGAATTAGCAAAGTATCAGGAAGAATCTCGTTGGCACGCCGTGGTGGAATTTAACTCGAAGGAAAAACTGGAAAGATGTTCAGTTGATTGGGGAATGCAAATCTCCGGGGGCTTTTAATTAGCTGCCGTTCCCGTTTAAACGCAGCCTAAGTTGTTCCCTGACAGGGTCTGAGATTCAAGTCGAAATTGAATTTCGCCGAAGAATGAGAAGAGTTCTTCGGGAAATCGAATCAGTTCCAGATCTCCTGACACCTCGTTAGATGGAAAAATTCCATCATGGACGAGGCCAAAAAAAAAAACATTTGTCGACATTACCTTATCGTCGGTGCCCAAAAACAAACATGTAATTTATTTTAATACAAGTCATCGAACAATTACCTTCTTCGTACAGTTGCAATTTTTGAATGGACGAAAGTTTCAATCGACTTTTCTCCCCATGAAAGAAATTTAAGTTCGTACCTTTCATAAGGTTTATTCAAAATTTACCTAACTAACGACCAAGTGAAGTCAAACCCAAGGAATATTATTTTTTTGTGTTACAGCAACGAAACTATTATCGTCCAATTTTCTAGGCTTAGCTTTTAATTGCTTAAAAGTAATTAACTAACGTACAATTAGTAATTCGTGGAAATCTTGGGTAAATATATTATTATGTGAAATATACTTTCCTAAAGTCAGATTTTCGATAATTTTAACCGGTTAAAAATTTGTCACTTCGAAATTTGGCGAATTTCTAAAAATAAAGAAGGAAATTAATTTAATATCAACAGTAATATTAACGTTAACACTAGTCATAACTTCCTTCCAATTATTTATGATATCGACCACTCGACGCGTGCAACTGTGACCCGTTCGCAATTCAACAGATATCTAAAAACGAAGAAGGATCGGGGATCGAATAACGGGGAGGAACAAGATCGTATACGACCCATGACAACATGATCGAAGCGAAACCAGATGATTCCCGAGGGAGACACTCGGTCAAATCAGCTTCTGCTGTCTTTTATTACGTTGCCCTTCGATATTGCACCAGACACGAGACAATACCCTTGATTGCTGTATTCTCCAGAACAGATTCTGGATTATTTATTCCGGTTGACGTTGAAAATTGATTTCGCACCAACAGGGAAAACATGAACCTACACGACAGAGAATTTTCAATTTATCTATTTACATCTCGGAAGATTTAATTGTGGAATTCTATTATTTCGAATTGGAAAATGAATGGCTCGTATTTTTCGAATCAAAATTTCACAAAACATAAAAATAATAAGATCTATAAGTATTCTGAACTATTTGTCTACAATTTGTATACAGAAGATATTCAAAAAAACTACGTAAAAATATTACCGTCTAAAATTGGTGATTAAATACATCGTTTATCAGTTTCAAGAGCCAAATTAAGAATCGGAGAGGAACAAAAAAAGCCGACAAGGGCTATAAATCTTGTAGCAATCAGAAAGGAGAGGGATACAAATGGATAAAGCTATCGGGGAAAGCTACGAATCACTTAGCGGGTAAAAAATGTCGATGTTCGTATGTTTTACCACGACATTGGATAGCTGGTATTATCGATGTACGTCTTCGAGACGTGGGAGGCGAGTCGTTGCGATAAAATCCACGGAATCCTTGCCAGAAATGAGGTCATTCGAGCGGAATCGAACTTCTGTATCTCTTGATTTCTTTACGCGATTTATCAGTCCACGATTTCTCGCCCGAAGAGCGAGCTGTATTATTTCAGCGGCGCCAAATATCACGAGACTCGAATGGATTGCGGCGCAAAACCGAAATCGCGCTAACGTTTCCCTTCGAATGATAACGATAAATATCGACGAGATTCTCGAACTTCCGACGGGAATGAGACAGAAATTTCATTGCTGCTGTAGAATCTAATCTTCGGATAAAACTCGATTGAATTTCGATCAATCAACGCTGCCGCGAAAAAAAGTGTTGCCAGCTTTTTGGGTTAAAGTGTCATAACAGAAGCGGGGAAGAAGAGTCCGCGAAAAAAAACCGAGCAAGAAAAGACAAGTGACCGAAGTTTCGTCAGACAGCGATATCATTCTTCAAAGCCTTGGGGTCGATGTAAAGGAAATCTAACGTCTATTAATATTTACTGAAATATCGTATTTCCACGCAAACGTCCCGGAAAGATGCTTTCATGGAACCTGAAACTCCTGAGGATTGAAGTGCCCGCGTATGTCAAAGATTTGACAAATTTTAAAGGACCAAATTTCGGGTCGTAATCGCTGGTAATACGTTTTCGAAATTGTATTTTTATAAAATTTGCGAACCGAAAGTCAGTTTTGTACACAGAATGAGACGTGGAAAAATAATTCCAAGGAATGGTATGAAATTATGTTAGATTGACGGCCAAATTCGTAAGCTTTTTATCTCTTTCCCGTGGGATTATTTATTCAAATTTATATAGGACAGTTTTTGATTAAGCAAGTAATTATCGCTTCCAATGCGATTGAATTCAGGCATCAGCAAACTCGAGAATTTAATCGTCAACCTGACGCACGACATTTTTCCTCGTGTCCTTCAAAATCTACCTTTTCTCGTTGATTGCTTGTTATAAATAATAGCGCAGTGAAATGATTACGTGACCGGGCAGAAAAACGCGAAAGGCTCGATAACACCAAGAAGACTATGAAATAAAAAGAATTCTCTCGACGATAATCTCCTTTAACGAGTGTCCATCAATCTGAACGGAAGAAAAGAAAACCGTTCGATGGACAAATATAAATAACGAAGCCTTTTTCGTCCGACCATCGACATCATCGACGTACTGGCTAGCATGGCAAAATGAACCAAGGTTTTATCGAGGTTTATCCTCGAGAAAACACTTTAAAGGACAATCATTAATCAACAGAACCTTTCTTTGGTTCGATCGCCAACCCTTCATTTTTTTTACGCTTTGCCGTTGCAAAGGTATAATAATTTGTTTTGTTAATTTCTATCAATAATAATGTAATACATTTACCCGGAACGGAAGGGTCAGTGAAAGTTAAGTGTCAAGTAGTTTTAACATTAAAAGGTTATATTTTGATAAATGGAAATTA
Organism: Stelis phaeoptera; assembly: GCA_943735885.1. Classification (NCBI taxonomy): domain Eukaryota; kingdom Metazoa; phylum Arthropoda; class Insecta; order Hymenoptera; family Megachilidae; genus Stelis; species Stelis phaeoptera. Next base: position 9,705,770 of record OX030937.1, read on the forward strand.
AGAATTTCGCCACTATAAGAATTAAAACTTTTCTCTCTATATATTATATATTATATGATATTTTTAGTAACAGTCTGTAATAGCGTGACACGCGTTTAGCAATTTCGCCGCCAAATGTGCGTTTCCCGGAAAACAGATAGTCGCAATTCACGCGAAACTGCACGGTTCTTTATTAAAACCGCCCACCGCCGTTTCGGTGTAATTAAATTAAAGATAAACATCGTTGGCCATTTATTCCAGCTCGTAAGCCATCCTCGAACAGGAATTTTCATGCTCGAAATACACGGAGAGCGTGCAAATGGAAAAAATCTTGCGATCGAGGGTGCAGGAGAGGAGGAAAAATGGCGGGGGTTCTTCCGAAATAACGCGGCGGAAGTCTTGTGGATATATTTTTTCAACGGCGGATTCGCAAGACTGACGCGACACCGCGATTCGTGTCGTGCGTTTATACCGGGAACGACACGTGTACGTCGATACTCGAGGCGCCGAATACATTAGGACGTCTGCCCTCGACAATCCAACTGCTATCGATTACCCCCCTCAAATCTATCGACTTCAAATATCTCGCCATCTTGTATCAACCTACGATAGCTATAAGCTTCTCGAAGTTATTCACGATCCCGTTCTATCGGACGAAATTTTCATTCCTCCCCTAGCTCTCGTAACTTCGAATCGTGACAATTTCATTTTTTCGATCCAGAAGTTGTGCTTTTAGCAAATTCTTTGTTCTGCTTGGATTAATTAAAATGTAATACTTTCACGTTTCTGATAATAAAAATTAGACCATATTAAAAATCTTGCATTAATTTTGCATCGTTAATGTCTTAAACATCTCACAGTCTTCAATTCCTAAAATTTCTTTTTATTTCAAAACGTTCTATTCTGTCGGTGATGCGAGGAAGTATATGCTTTAAGTATCTACTACCTATTTAATTCATAACATTCCTTTTATCAGAAACTTCTCCCTCCGGAACTCCAGAATTCCTATTTCAACATTCCGTTCGATCCCAGCTCGTATCTCTCGAGTCTCGAGAGTTGCCGCAAAAATTTCTCGAATCTTTTAAAACCCCTACTTACCCAAGCTTCCGAACGCTCTTAGTCTCCCAGGATTTCCCGGCTCGCTCGAATTATCCAAATTTCTGGAACGCCGCGAACGAATCCGAAACGAAGTCCCCTCGTTAATTAGATTAATTTCCATCGGTCCGATTCGCCGCCTCCGGGTGTAATTGGAAAAAGGAGAGGGCAACGGAGAGAGAAAAAAAAAATAGAAAAGGACGAAGATCTCGATGGCACGGACAAGACGTCGAGCAGTTTCAGAGAGTTACATTCCATCGTGGATTTTCAAATTACCGGATTATCTGGATGGAAAGTAGCTAGCGCAGCGGGTAGGTATCCGGCCCGCTTAGCATCGGCTTGCGGCGAGCCCGAGCTTTAAGCTCGATTATGTCGACGCCTCGGCTCGTTTCAAATAGAGAAGAAGAATTGTGCCCGCGGTTCAGCCGACGACCGACTGAAATTTCGTCGTCTACATCCTCGCGACGATGTTTTATTTGATAGGCAAACGCCGTTTCGAACAGAAACTCGACGTAACTGCGCGTCGAAGTGTTTTACAAAACCGTTTTACGTAATATCCGTGTCGCGCCAACGACGATATCCGTGTTGAACCAGCTCGGATAAAGTAAACGGTGGTACACGCGAATTTTGTACAGGAAGATTTGAAAAACTGGGACAAGCGGGCGCTTGACGAGGTAAAATGGTAGAAATGAAAATTTTTATGAAAACAAGATACTTGTTATGTAATGTAATATTTATAACTAGAAACATATGTAATATGTATTACTAGAGTAACGGTGTCTGACATAGACTGTCTAAATTTTGAGAATTTGTATAATTTCCTTTCGGATGTGGAAGGTTAGCATTAAAATTTAACACGTTGGCTGCCACGGTGGCAAGCGGTGACCGGTACCCGACATTCTTTACGATCAAATAATTAACAAAACATCTGATGAAATAAACTGCATATAGCGTTAATATTAAACTGATAATGTGTTAAATTTGAAAATTAATTGGAATTTCAGCGTGTCTGACTACGTGCGTCCGTTTTCACTGTGGCAGTCGACGTACATTAGGAATAATCCCACATTAACTGCAGTTACATGTAATACTCCTAAAATAACAATGAACGGACGACATAACTATCTAATGATACATGCCACAAGAAGAAATATACACTCCTGTCATGCATCATTTAACCGCGCACGAAAGAAACCCTTGGATCGCAACCGCAATGTAACGGTGTCCGTTGTTCGCCAAGCTTATCGTTTGCATAATTCTCAACGATCTGGCAAGTTGTTTGGTAAAAAAGAGAGGGAAAGAAGAAGGAACACGTTCAACGAACAATCGAGCAACGTCTAACTGTCCCATTGTAACGATCGAATAATAACTGAAACGTCCTCGTAACAGGCGTGAGATAATGGGATCTAGAAGCGATTTCGCGTAAGAACGTTCCTGGCGAACGAAAACGGAAACGCTTTCGCGATACCAACGATACTGTTATGTCACCACGATTGTGCAGCGATCGATCTCGAACGCCGTTTTATTCCCGCAACGATCGTGGAAAGCGTGAAACCACTCTCGATTCGTTACGATTTACCGATCGCTCGATGTTTCACGGTTCGCGTTTCGTTTCATCGATGATAACTCGTTTTTTTTTCTTCTCTCTCGAAAGGCAGGCTATACTTGTTTGTTTTTTATTTTATTTTATTTTTTTTTTGTATTATACACCCTGTCATTCAATTTGCTCGCGCGTGATCGTAAATCACCGAGCGCAAAAGGTTGAGTGTACTTTTCGAATATGTGTCGCAGGCTGTGCAAACGATTCCGCTCGTTCTGTTCTTCCCTATCGAGCATTGATTTTAATAAAGCACCTTCGATTCGTTCTACGAAGCCGTTTGAACATTATTTACCAACTAAAAAGGGATCATCTCGTCGGACCGTATTCGCCGTAAATTGTACGTAATAACGCGTAAATGTTGTGTCCAGTCGATTTTTAATTAAAACACTTTCGAACGATTCGATTCGTTTGGCGCGCGTTAAATAATATTTTTATTAAATATTATTTAATAAAACGCCAGCTTTGTTGGCTTTACCTTTGAAACTTTCGAAATGCTTTCATTATGGAATTTTACATTGGAACCGAAGCGTTGTTGTTTATTGCGTATTTATTGCGCGATTGAGGAAACAATTCGGAGTATCAAAAAAAATGATTGAAATGGTATGTTTGGAAATGAAAAGACTATTTTAATTATGACCCTACTTTTCTTTACAAGATATTCAACAATAGTATCGATTATCCCGCGTTATTAGAGACGGTAACATTTTATGCAACACGCTTCTCCACCAAACACAGTCACTATGATACTACCAACAAAATTTGTTCGACTGCCAATACTCTGCAACATGACATCGACCTGTTCATTCTTCCGCTCAACAAGCTTAAGGAATCAATATACGCTGCACTTGTATAATGTAACCTACACTATGCAGTAATATACTTTTCCGTCCGAACTCGTAATATACAACGCGCGATTAGCTCGTAATTAACACCTTGACTGCCACGGTAAAGACTCTGAAAACTTGGTCAGGCAAGGCATTTATTCTTTGTAATTTCTATTATTCAAAATTTGGAGTACCTAATACGACGATTTCTAACGCAATTACCTTACGTATATGTACGTAATCGTAACGCAATTACCTTACTTTCTATCTATACTATGTAAAGGGTACCCACCTGTTAACAATAAATAAATTATTATATTTTATAAAGAATAATAGAAACGTTCAGGTAAAACGTTCAGGTAACGCCTTACGAAATCCCTTCGATCTCCAATAACTTCCACGAGGTATCCCTTCTGCCAGAAAATTCGAGCCAGAAGAGGCGAGTGGGAGGCGCCGGATAAAGCAGCCACTGTCGAACTTAACCAACAAACAATCGACATCGATATCTGTGAATCGAGAGCATCGAGGACATGTGGCGAGGATTGATCGTGATCTTTTTCATTTTCCACCGTTCGATCGGGGTTCTGGATGACGACGTCGTCAGCGTCGAGTCGCTTCGTCGGGACGTACGCGGGGCATTGCTGTTCGCGACGGAAGTCGAGGATCTGCTGGGCCAAGGAAATACTCCGTCGAACGATCACGTCTCTAAAAAGCGTATGAAAAATGCTTCTGGTATGTTCTTTCAATACACACCTATCCCCCGATTTACACGGTTTTTAAAATATGAGATTTAAAAAAACAAAGGAAACGAAAAATTTCTGCAAACATTTTTTAATTCCTAAGGAACCTATTTTCCATGTAAATCGGGGGTAGGTATATTTTTAGTAGAAATTTTCAATAAACCACCGAACGAAAGAACGCGATACGTAGCATTCGAAACCTGACAAACACGTCCAATAATCCCCATAATACAATTAACAAAAGTTTGTAACTACTAAAAGGGAGGTAATCGAGCGAAAATTATTAATTCAAACAAAAATAATCAAGCTGGTCAGACATAAAAATATTCAAACACAAGGTGGTCGCTGAAAGTTCAGCTCGTTAAGTTGGACTACGAAGTAACGGGGAAATTTGTAAAACAACGTAAACCGGTGATGAAGATCCCGCGAACTCGAGGACTTAAAAAGACCCCTCGAGTTTCGCCGGTGTTCGCGGTATCGTCGACGGTAACGAGCTCGAATAACAAGCGTGGTTTTAGGCAAATCGGACGAGGGTGGATACTTCAAGACGTACGGCAGCGACGCCGAGGGCGAAAAGGGTTACTTGAAGGCGACCTTCAGCAAGGGCAATCACGGCTACAAGAACCTCGACACCTTCCACAAGCAGGACGGCGACAAGTACGCGTTCGAGAAACACGTTGCCTACGGCAAAGCGCGGGATGGCAAGAAAAGTGGTCATAACGCCGCGTCCGGTGGATACAGCAAGGGTGGCGATCACGAGGGTGCAGGTACGAATGAAACTGTCTACCTTGAGTCGCGGAATTACAAACGTAGAAACATGGAAAATAGAAACCTCCTGTCATCTTCATTACTTATTTCCTATGGTCAGTTTACGTTATTCAAGTTCAGAGATGTAATTAGAGCTCAGTTTGATGATACACGAAGGAACAAGGGAATTTTTCCAATTTTCTTGTCGTACAAATGATTGATGTTCCTCGAGGGGTTCAAGGTAGACGCTAATTTTGATTTAATCCCGGGGTTGTTTCTTGAAGAAAGTAGCAGTAAATATCGTTAGCAGATCCGCGCCATTAATCCCGTAGGATACTTTAATGAACACCCCTTGAAACTTCCCTTTCGCAAAGTTCGCTGGCAACGACCATCGAATACCGATAAAACTATACTATCGGGATAATGATATTAACCGAACACATCGAGGCGGTCGGTCGTCGCTAATTTTAACGGGACGCCCGGCCATTTTGCTAATTATTCGCAGGAGGACGGCCCGTACCGGCCGCTTGTAACGTCAGACGATCGTTTCGAGACTTTTATTCGCAATTTTCCTGTAACTTTAAATTAAGCACTGAAAATTTCTGTAATCTTCTGCCAACTGTAAACATATTGATACGCAACATTACGAAATAATTATTATGTTTATCGGTGTTCTTTAGTGAGTAAATTTCACCGAAGAATCAATTTGCTCTTACCGGTTTGGTAAAGTAGCCGTTGCGAATTTATGGAACCAAATTTGATTCATCGAAAGGGTTATGAATTTTCTTTTCTGTAGGCACTATCGTCGATTCTCATTACACGGCTGACGAAGATAGCGGGGAACACGTCGATGGTGATCACGGTGCTTACAGCGAGGGTTCTCACTACACGGACCACGGACCAGAATCCTCGAATTACGGTCATAGCGAAGGCTATGCAACCAAGGATGGTGACCATGGTTCTTACGAAAGCCACAGCTCCTACTCGAAAAGCTACGGGGACGAACAGGGTGACCAGGGAGGCCATTACTATTAAATCCTTTGCCGACTACCGTCGGTTTCCAACGTTCGGACAATGGAACTATCATTTCGTTTGGCCGTATTTTGAGCTCCTTTCGAGAGATTCGAAACGTAAGAAATGTTGATACTCCAGATTGGGAGCTGTTAAAGCGATGCTATTATTTTGGATAAAATAGAGGAATTATAAACTGTCAACCATATTATCGTGGATAAAGTTTTGATAATGACGTTTCCCAAATAATGCCGATGCTTTTTGTTTCGTTTCGATTGTACCGAACAAACTCGTCGTCGATGACGTGTTTCGTGCACCATCGAATTCGATTTTCTCCGACATGAAATCCAATCGTGAATTACACGCAACACGAGTGCTTTTTTAGACATGGAGCACCGGATGCGGACGAGTGATCCTTGAAAAACGTAATCCAACATATTCTGCGGCAATTAGGGAAGGAAATCTTGTCGAGTGAGCTGGTTGAACAGAAAATAAAAATATCGACTAGTATAACCGAGTTTTTCGAGCTACCATTAAACTTTTCCCTTTTGAATTCCAATCGTTACGATACCAATGAAAAATTTTGCTTTAACAATTGTATGTACAAACTTATGAAAACGTCTATCATTTCCGTAAGGTACCGTTTTTCTTCGTAGAAAATTGTCAGGTGACGACAGAGAAATTTCGAACTCGAAACGGGATTGAATCAAACATTGTTATTAAACGTTCTGTCGCATGGTTAACACGCAAGCATCGCTGTCGTGGTTATCAATAGTCGATCGGCACGATTCGATGCAATTAAGACACGAAATTTCCTGCCGGCTCTCGAGCCGTCTATCGACAGTTGAATCGTTGTTTCGCAACAACACGAGCACCAATTAGTTCAGAAATACTCGTAACGAATTCACCGCGTGATTTTAATGCCGTGCAAAGGTGGTCGTGTCGTTATTGCGAGATTTAATGGTATTACGCTTGTACCACATTGATGAGCCGATCTAAATTGCAATTAGTCATGTACCGTTGTTGTCCGTTGTCGTTGCTCGTTACACCGGCCATTGTCTATCTATGGCCGATTATTAACAGCTAATTCGTTGCTGTACCATAACATCGAACGACCAATGAACGATTGTTCCCAACAATATAGTTAATTACGTTCTGAATAAAAAAGGAGTCAATTACCAAATTCTGTAAAAATCTATAAATAATTTATATTTTTACAGCCTGATATTTAATTATACGAATATACTATATTCGTATATTACATCATTTAATTCAAACGAAGCAATTTTTCGACATTTTACTTGCTAAATAATATTGTTGTACTTGATAGCTAATGTAAACATACTTTCGTGACTGTAGTCATCCAGAGTGATCGTTTCATGGCAAACGACTACATTCACCCTCAGCAGCGATAGGATTAAAGCCTGAAATATTATGTCAGAAAATTACCAAACGTTCTTGAAGCGTACAACAATCCTCGCACCACGAACAGCAGTAATTAGCATTAATTGATGGCGAGTCGTTTCGTGAAGGGTTAAACGAAGTGTCCGCGGGCACGTAACGATCGTTCGCGGGCAAAGTTCGGGTTGTTCGTCGCAATTTCCGACTCGATTTCGTCGCGTTATCTCTTTTTAACAAAGATACAAACAACGCCGAGCATCGGGAAGACAGGAGAAAACCCGGCGGACGCCATTAGCATCCAAGCCGAAGAACTAGCTACGGTGTTCGTTAAAAAGTACGCTCGGTCACGCGACGATCGCATCATACCGCTCCGCGACGTTTGACGCGGGAAACGGAGGCGTTGCACGCCGGATTTTGCAATTATTTATAACGAGGAAACTTTCGGTACGACCGAACGGCCTCGAATCGGTTCGTTAATTGCGCGAGCTAATTATCTCTAAACGGCGCGCGTGACGGAGGATGATCCCACCTGTCATCGCGGGCCTCGTTTGATTCACTGCCAGCCGAAATTCGCGGACGGTCGACACCATCGCGAGGAAATCGTGCAACTTTTTCCACGTCCCTTCGGAAGCGAAACAACGAATACAACTGAAGACTAGTGTCTGATAGAATTTGATGACATAAAAATATCTGAAAATAGTACTTATAGTACATGGATTTAAAGCTTAAGGTTTGATAAAAATGCCTACATAAACGTTTCACCAATATTCTTAATACAAAATGGTTCTTCGTTGGTACAAACAACGTGGAGACATATTTTGTACTTTTTCGTACGATTCGTAAGGCAGCAAATTTTCATTGTGCGTAAAATTCAATCGCACTCGTTGCTACGATCGAACAGTTCTCGAATTTAGAACGCTTTCGAACGTTTACGCAATTCACGTTCGAGTGTACTTAATCGGAATCACCTCGTACGCCTCGTAACAGCCAAATCGAATAGTCGAATGTCAATGTTAGTTAGCCTTCTTCTCGCTTGCGAACAGAGCTTCCAGAGTGGCTACGAATTAGAGAACAATTTCATTAGCGATCGAAGAGATAAGGCTTGGTCGATTGTTTCGACGATTTGTGCCGAACGATTTTATTCGTTCAATGAAACTACATTACCGACAAAGTAAAATGCAGCGCCAACGAAACGGAAAAGGACAAAATTGTGATATCAATTCTAATTTCCGAATAATTTCAAAGGAGGAATATATCGTAGATCGAAGTTTTCTTCTCTGTAGAAGTAAACTTTCATTTCGAATGATACTTAGATATCAGAAGACTCTGTAAAGTTTTGCAGTTATCCAGAAAATACATCACCACCTTGAAAGGTGTAACTGAAAAAAAATAAAAGAAGCTGTACCTTCAAAGAATAAGAACCGTGGTCCTTTATAGTGCGATGAAAACGAACAAGAAGTCCGTGCAACAGTAGCAGCACTTAGTCGAAATGTTTTCGAGCAAACCGGCGGCACTTGAAGTCTTAATTTAATACTCGGCGTCGGCCTCTTCTTTCCCAAACGAAAGGGCTGGATACTCTTCAGCGACGATCCACTGTCCTTGGATCTGCTTACAAAGCAATCTCTCCATCTGGGAAGGTCCAAAGGGAACACAGCCTAATCTAATCTCCGTTACGACGACGTCGAGTCCAAATCGAAGTTGGCAGAGCCTCCGGTATCCGGTTTTCTCCCTGTCTAAAGGAGTGCCCGATAGAGAAGCCCGGGGTAGTAACCAATCTTTATCTTGATTATGCAGCGCCAACGCCGTACGAGCCAATCTCTAGCCGAACTGCCTGCCAAATAAGGTCGTAAAGAGGCTGAATCTATCGATCACCGTTTCAAACTGCGAATTCGGCCCTCCTGATTTGCAATGGAGATCAACCGGGGCTGGATGGAGGACGATGCGCGTCGCGGAATAAGTAGCCGGAAAGAAAACTCGATTCCGTATCGAGCGAACAGAGAACGAGATGCTGTTCTAGTATGTAGCAACACCTGGGCTGGAATTTTTAACCAGGTAGAGGAAAGAATTGAAATCGATTCGTTAAACAGAACAATGCTAATTGATCTCTCCTTAATTGGAATTGTTATAGTTACTTATTATATCAGAAGAATTAACCCTTTGCATTCGGAGCATTTTTGGATACGATTGAATTTAGTCTACTTTTCTACTAAAACTTTCAAAAATTAAATGCGCTATTTTGGAAGAAAAGAGATACAAATGATTATCTATCTATTTATTGTTATTGCTTTCACATTTTAAAATACTCTGGTAAATTAAATACGTCCCCTCGTAGTTAAGTTTTGTATAATAAGCTGTACGATCATTTTATAAATTTAACTTTATGTACCATATGAAAATATTTGTATCGGCACAGCACATTGATAGACGGTTGTAAGGGTTAATTGGCTAAGTCGTCAATTGAGAAGGTATTTTTCTTACATTTTATAAAAATATGATCCTTGGAAATTTGTAAAAAAATCGACGATATATAGATAAACACGTACCAGTTGAAAAATTACCTAAAGTCATAGGACATTCGTCCGTTCTTTGCTGATTGAATATACCTAAAGTAAGTTAGCATTCAATTTCGAGAATTTTGAGTTTTATTTACACGATACTTCGACAGATGATTAAGATTGCGATCGAATTTCTAAAATTTCCCAAATTCAAATACACTCTGTAGTGAAACTTGTGCATTTCAGAACTCAATGAGGCTTGATGAACTCCGACAAAATTTCGCGTGTTCGAACCGGCCTCTTCATCAATCGATTTAACGATACTTGGCAAGATTCTGCGAACTCCAGGAATTCCTGTGCCCGTGCTGGCCCCTGTGATGCACAGATGGTTGAAAGCTAATATCTTCAAGATATCGAATCGCCCCGATGACCGGAATGATTTTGCAAAGTCATGCGGTAAAGACATCGGCAAAAGCGAGACAAATGATTGCCCAGTTAGCACAATCAACGGTGACATACATGATATACACCCCGACGACGTCCGTGAAATTATCTTTGCGTAACAAATTTCTGCGACGATTTTCCGTTTCCAATTAATTACCACCAAAACCTCCTTCTAACTCCAAAAATCTTGAACCACCGACGTGTATTCGTCGAGCGTTCGATGACCTGTTCTCAACAATCGCGCCGTTAGCTAACGTTTTCCGTCTTTATTATACAAGTGACGCGGGAAAAACATGAGTCGGTCTTGCGTCACATTTCACAGTTCATCGATTCCCGTTTTTCCTTGGTTGCTTGGCTCAAGAAAGCGTGAAACGCGGTCCAGGAAGGCTTGCGGTCGAAACGGACGGAAAGTGAAACCTTCAGGAAGAATCGGATGTGGATATTTAAGTAGTCTAACCCTGACGGCGTGCTCGTCAGTCGCACAATCGCGACGAAGCCGACTCGAGATGTTGCGCCTCGTTTTTCATCTCGTCGTCGTCCTACTGATACTTCAGACATGTCACGGCCGAGAATCGAGACATCCTCGTGCTCCGCGAGACGTTCCAGAGGAAGATAACGACGCGTCAAAAACGTTATCGTCCGCGACTTCGATTACTGCGGATAAGCTCGATGACTCCAAGAGCGATCTCCTGACGGCAGCCTCGGGACATCAAGGTCATCGTCACGAATCGGGCGGCGGTCAGAGTCATCATTCCGATCACCACGAGGAGCACGGCGAGGAAGGCGAGAAAGGTCATAAGAGTCATCATCATCACGACAAGAGCGACAAGGGTGAGCACGATAAGCAACATCGTTCCGGCCATCACGAGGAACACGGTGGCCATAAAAAAGGACACCACGACGAACAGGAGAAGTACGGGGAGCACCACGAGGGCGAGAAAGGTCAGAAGGGTGGCAAATTCGGCGAGAAGAAGGGTCACAAGAAGGGTCACAAAACCAAGGGTTATCATAATAAATTCCACAAGGACGAGTATCACAAAGAGCACAAGTTCTACGACGATTATCACAAAGGGGGCCATCATAAGAAACACGGTGACTTTCATGGACACCATGAGAAGAAAGAGGGACAGCATAAAAAGGGTGGCCATCAACATTCTGGATACCACGAAGATCACCACGGTAAAAAGGGACATCACGATAAGGGTCACGTGGACGAACAACACAAAGGCCATCACGGGAAACACGGACACGATGAACATTACAGTCATCAGGATTCTTATGGGAAGAAGGGCGACCAACACGGTGGGAAGAAATTTGGATACAGCAAAGGTCACAAGGGTTGATCGATGCTTTTCTGTTATCTTTTGTATGCACCTTGTAATTGTAATTTTGTTACGCTTCGGGGCTGTACATCTTAATTTATTTATTACTGATAGAAAGTAGGAAGTACACTGTTATTGTTGCGTTTGTAAATAAAACGAAAGAGGAAGGTGGTTAAATAAGATTTTTATTAAAAGAACAGCGAAAGAAGTTTCATTTAACGTCGAAAGAAAGTCTGTTATTTCATCCCCTGGCACGGCTATTTTTACAACATATTTTACGGAATTACGTTTCTCGGTTATAAAAGCTGAACAGTATTTGTTCTGCTCGCCGTTTAATGCCTCGAATATTTCACAGCTGTCAGTCTGAAGTTTTTCCGAAGTGACGGGGAAATAATGTATCGTGGCCGGTATTGTGTAAATGCATTATGTAAATGCAGCAACGGGTCTTGAAAAAGCAAAAGGAGCACTACGATGTCGTGTTCTCTTCTCTTTTTGATTTCCCTCCCGGTTCAACTTCCTCCTCGCCTCATATTTACCTGTCGACGTATCACCGTTAATCAAGCAAGTTTTAGTCAAAAAGTTTCTTAACTGCAAATACAATAATCTATAATTAAAGATCCTACTCGAAATTTAAATGACAACAATTTTATTTAAAAATAAGAATATTATTTTATATTTTACAACACAGTGGAATCCGCGCCAGCAGCTAGTTTTAATAAAGAATTTATTAATATGTATTATTTCTGGTGCCAATTAAACTCGATTTGACAGTACGTTTCACTCAAAACCGATTCGGCAGGAATTGCTTTCACCATTGAAATCCCGTGCAACCAGGCATGAAAATATTATAAATTCAAATCCTGGTGATCAATGGAGCTCCCTTTTAGACACGCTGAACCGATCTACGATCAACAGTAGCGTTTGCAATATAGTCTGCAAGCAAAGTTAAGATTTTTCGTTGCGCCTCGACAGAGAAGTTTCATTCTTTAGCTTTCCTTTCAAATTTCTCTATTTTAACATAAAAGTACGTTGCATTCGGGGCGATAGTTCCAATTCTCTTTTTCACAATGATTATTAAAATTTTACTTTTAAATTATAAATTTGCGGCGTCGATTATCGGCGACATTCGTTAATTTTTTAATTTTCCACTGTGTATACTATATCTTAAGGTGTTAATCGTTCAATTTACCATCTGACGATATGAAAATTAAATTTTTCTACCGTTTGTTGAACGATCGATCATGGTGAATTTATGATGTCAGTCGCTGGTGACCCTCGCGGCAATCGCCCTGTCAAGAATAAAGACCCTATAATACGGCACAATCCCGTCGATACACTTTATGTATACCCCATTAATATCGCTGTCGTATAAATTTCTTTCGCGCTCGCCAGCATACACCTCATTCACCTTGATACATGTTCACATTAATAGCGTTGCTGTTTGCACGAGAGTTCCCGTCGTGTTTCTTTCTATTTGCCTATCCGCCAGTCAGCCTCTGTGTATAGTCCCGCACTTTTCGAAAGCTTTATTTACACCTGGCAGCACGACGGGATATACGCTGTCGTGTCAGCGCGAAGAACGTCAAAACAACGTGAAATTGATTTTCATCGAACGCAAATATTCGTGCCGGTTCGGTGGACAATTATTTTTCTTTCTATGCGATAAAGCGTTATAAAGCTTTGCATTGGAAAATTATTATATATGCGAACCGAATAGTTGATGAAATGAAGCTAACAATCAAATTACACTATTTTATTAATTTTGTTATAATTACTGAATAGCCAATATACATAGTCCAGATGGTTAAATAATTATTTTAAGTAGGCATGGGTGGTTTGGTTTCTAAACATCCCATTGATCTAGAATTATTTTGAAATTTCTACGACGATGTAGCATCAAAACTAGAGCATAAGACGCTTCTGCAAGACTTTCGTATTCTCGACACACCTTTTCGTCCGTCACAGCCAGAATTTACACGTTCCCGTTAATTTAAATGCTTTCCCAACAGCCTCGGCTCGCATACTAAATCCTCGTTACCCTTTCGCCGTCGTGCCCGTTATAAACTCTATTAGCAGCTTCGCTCGCGACACGGTTTCATTAAAACAAAACCATTCGAATTATTCGGCGACGACGTTCTCGCGATATCTATGGAATTAATAAGTCCTCCGGTACCGGAAGGTCTTGGCTAGGTTTAATAATTCAACGCGTCTGGTGAACGTCTGCGGGTCACATCGATCGGTAGCCTCGGAGGTAAGTCGTGAAATTTTCACCTGTTAACTGTGCAAGATGAGTTAACCGTTTATAATCTGAACTTAGAAGATGATTATTCGATAGAGTAATTATTCCATCGCTAATCTGATATTCGAAATAATTACTTTTTCCGTAAAATAGAAATAATTACTTCTAATTATTCCCCTACCTCTATTTATCTCCCTTGTTTGGACATTTTAGAAAATAAATCATTTTAATTTATCTGATATCGTTGAATAACGTATCAATGAATATTTATTGGGCAAAGATTAATTTATTTCCAATAAATCAATATTCTCTCTAGATTATGTTTCCTTTATCCCCAATCGTCCGGAAGCATATACGTTACACGGGTACAAAGAGATCGTGCCGATCGATTAATTAAGAATTTAATCAGTAGGTTAATGAACGAGGGTCGTACATGCGTAACGCACATCAATGCACGGTTTATAATACTTCGTAATTTTGTTGCCGATGTAAACGTACGAGTTTTCGTTCAATTCGTTCACGATGATATTATATTTCGTCCATTATCGAAACGCAAACTCAATTATATTATTAGCGTACGGTGTAAAGGTTTGATCGGTTTTCGATTTTGCGGAAGGATTCGCGAAATTCGTTCATTATCTTGTATTTATCGGAATGTTGGGATCATGCAACTGATAATGTAGTGATCTCGGGAATATTCAAATTACTTTTTGACATTTTATTGATAAATAATTCACCCCTTTTGTAGTCCGTTTGAAAACAAAGAAACTTGGTATCGCGAGGATTAAATGTTCAAATTTTATAATTAATTATTATATGAAACTACACAGGGCGTTATTTTACTTAATAGAGGATGAATGGACGAAATGTTCGTGAAAATGTTCTGCGCGTTTCAAAAGGTCGATTTAATTTGCACAACTTTCACGACGAAAAACTAACACGTTGATAAATGAGGGCTAACTGAACGACTGAAATCGAGCGGAACTGCACCGAGATAATCCCGTTCCGGTTTGGACAGAATGTTTCCGCGTTAACTACGCTTTTATAAATTAGAACGGGAAAGTTGTTCCGTAGTTGTTACTTCCGCGCGAACGAATCGTCCCGCCCAAACCACTGCGCAAAATATAAAAATAAAATTCACTTAATTATTCGTGATACCGTTGCCCCGATCCTCTCTTTGAACCGACCGCCACGATTAGTCCGGCGAAATTTATTTATCCAAATTAATCAGTTTCAAACTTTCCAATCCGCAGGATAAAGTGTAATTAAATTTTTCACTTTTTATCACGACGACGTCGGCTTTGCGAGCAAAATTGAATCCTCAATTTGAGGCACCAATTAAACTGGAATCAGTAACTTGGGAGTAAGTTGAATTTTAATCGAGAACACGTTCGAATCTGGGGTGAATATACAATGTTATTTAAACTGTGCTCGACACAGGATCTTCCGAGTGAATTTAAACAGAGGTAATGGCGTGCAAGTTGTTCTAAGACGAAGAAGAAAAAACACGGGTCACGTTCGAGTCGGTGAAATTAAATGTAGCAATTTCGTAACGGCAACGTCTTTCCCCGCTGGATCGAAGGGAAAGATTAATTGGCGATGTGGCGCTGATCAATCCCCGTGTACTTGGTGCAATCGGTTAAATGGAAAAGAAAGTCTTTAATCGAGACCGATCGAATTTACTCGACGAACAAGTCCACTCCGTTTCTCTTGTTTCCGGCTTCCCAGCAAAAACCTTACCACCGTGGAAAGAAAGACTTGTAATTCGACGATCGTTGCAATGTATAGATCCGACGAAATACGACGTAGTTGTTAAGTGTTCGAAGACGATGAAATTCATTTTTAACGCGTTGATTTAAGTCCATTCATAAATTTAGGCCTCCGTATTTAAGGGTGGAATTTGCATTCATTTTCAACTCCATTTCATTAGAATCGTTCCAGAAATTTTTTGCATAAAATAATCAAATATCAATGATTTACGAAGGGAAGTGTACATCTCGATTTTTTACCGGTGTACTGTGAATTTACTTCATATTTCATCGTCGTTAATTGGACCAGCAACGATTCTTCAGGAAGAAAAGGAAAGAGAAACGAGCGGAGAAAAGAACTGTACCCTGTCTCTGTGCTGATCGCGGTGGAAAGTGGAAATCGATAAATCGCGAATATCCTCGTTGATTCTCGAAACAAATCATGAAATTACTCTCTGCGAGTACTCGTTTTAACGTCGGAACGAAGATATTTTTTCGTGGTTTTTCCCTCCTCTTGCGAGCTCGAGGATGCTTATCAACACATTCACCATACCGAAGTCATTAAAAGCTTCTTAAAGTTTATCGATAACAGTAATACGTTACTTTTATTACCTGTGATTCTAAGCAAACAGAATTTCTTACGTTAGATTGACAACTAAATTCGCAACCCTCATACTTCATTTTCTATGTTCATTTTCAATCATCGTAATAGTTATCGCAAAACTGCGAACTAGAACTCGGTCGTTTATTAAATAAAACATACTTGTTAGCAGCTGGCATAAAATAATACGAACGACGGGCTCCGACGCGATGACGAGCGTGTTAATTTTGTCCAAATCATTGTATGATCGATCAAAAGTACGTACCAACGAGTCGAATACTTATGGCTCCTTTAACACGACGCCCATTCTCCGTACGATGTCCTCCCCGCAGCGTTGCTGTACCCATCTTTTCTTTTGCAAGTCGCACGACCACTCCAATTAGATTAATTAAGCCAGCCGCACGTGCGCGTATCGCGGCATGAAACAATGGCCAGGGTGTTCCAAGGGACACGCGGAGACAAGGGTATCCCGTTGAAATTGTCACACGCCGGAGAATTTCAAGTACTTAGAACCAGCTCGCTTGTATGCAATCTCCGGCCGAGAATGGGCGAGCTCGATCAAGCTGGCTAGCCATGCCATCCCCCTGTCCTCGTCCTGAAAGAAGCGTATAAAGCTCCGTTAATCCGTGTCCGGTGCACCAGAATCCAGTCTAGATAGACCCACAAATGGCCGCGGCAATTTCATTCGCACCGGCTGGAATCGTTAATCAAACCCGTGCCACGCTGAATGCGCTAGATGCTGGCTAAACTGTTCTCGTCCAGGTCGCCGTACATCCCCTTTCTGCCTCCCCCCCACTATGTGTTTTCTCTTTCTACTTCTGTGTGCACGTAGGTGATTCTACACGCCAGCGGTTTCCAACCAATAGCGGTTTATGTTATTACGCCTCCCTGAAAAAAATTTCTTTCCGTGCCTTCCTATCTTTTACTTTTTTAATAGATATGATTACATAGAAACGTTTTAAATAATAAAAACTTTATTAGAAAAAAAAACTGAAAACTACGATTAACAGAATAATAACAAGGTTTTGCTGTAGTATATGTATTTATTTTTATAGTAAATTCTTTTTAATCGTTTAAAGTTTAAACCAACTACATCTATCGCGTCAAAATTGCGAGGGTTGTTGTTCTTTATTGGCACAAAGTTTATTGACACTCGTATCTCTTTTTCTACTACTAACTAAATTAACTTCTGAAATCATAGCGAATTGCATCTTGATATCGTGGGGTAATTAGCGTCCTAAGGTGGCAACTTGGAAGTTTAGATATGAAAATTAATCGTTTGTGTTTCATAAAATTGCAACAAATCCAAATTCTGATATTCAATGATAGCAAATTAAATTAAACGTATCGAGTAGATTATCAAATTTGCTAACTGTCATATTTCTGTAATAAATGGCACAAAGGTTCTGTAAACTTGAAATCAACCACGATATGGAAATGAATGACGTCACGAGGGCATATATTTTGTTCATATATGTATATGATCGATAGTGGTAGTTGATGGACGAACGAGACCCGAAGATTTATTAATGTTCAAAGGAATTTATGGACAGACAAGTAATAGGATTTGTGGCCATGATGCACGTGAAATTTACAGTGCGCTGGAAAGTGTACGCTGTAATAATAATTCATGCAGAATACGACAGGAAGATGACTAAATATTTCAGTGAATTTCAGCTTTGAATTATTCAATTGCATTCAAGTTTCGTTAGAAGACACATTTCAATTTTAAGATACAATCGAAAGACAGTATACTGATTTTATATCAGAAATATCTGTGTCCAGATGTGTCAATAACAAAGCTTCGCGTACGACAAACATATCGATTTCTTTCAATTTTCTGCTGTCCGAATTCTGAACCTTAAGAAGAGCGCGAACGTGTGTCAAAAATTGGACGATACCTTTAATTAGAGAAGTATATACTGATTCGCGACTCATTACTTCGAATCGCGCTGTATTTTTCTTCGTTTCCATCCTTCCGAGAGTAGAATTCGTTATTCGACGTTAGATAAACGTTTACATTTCAGCGAATAATATTCGGTTCAAAACTGAATTGAATTTACATAATGAAATATAAAATAATTAGGACCGTCGGAGGAGGAGAATGAAAAAGAGAAATTTATTAGTTAAAGGACAATTTTTATTGCTATAAAACAGGAACGCAAGAGATTTCAACGTGGCGTCTAAAATTAATCAACGACAGAATAAAAAACAAACAAGCAACGCAACAGTGATAAATAAATTTTCTTGCATGAATTACATTCTTCAATGATGATTGCCACCGCCATGGCCACCACCATGGCCACCACCGCCGCCGCCTCCGCCGCCGCCTCCACCGCCGCTCGAAAAACCATGCTTCTTTCCCCCATGATGTTCCCCCTTTTTGCCATAATCCTCATGGTGCGAATGGTGTTCATCGTGTCCGTGCTTTCCATGGTAACCCTTGTGATCGTCGTCGTAGTGTCCCTTGTCGAAGTAGCCCTTCTTTCCATGATGGTCCTGATGATGACCGGAATGATGGTGGCCACCCTTCTTGTGATGGCCGTCCTTGCTTTCGTGGTGTCCATGATGGCTGCCGTGTTTCTCGTGATGTCCACCCTTGTGATAGTCATCGTAGAACTTGTGCTCCTTGTGGTATTCGTCCTTGTGCGCTTTGTGATGATAACCGTGAGTCTTTTCGCCCTTCTTGTGGCCCTTCTTGTGTCCGTGCTTCTCGCCCTTGTGGCCTTTCTCCTGCTCGTGATGATGGCCGTGCGCTTCGTGTTCGTCGTGGTGGCCCTTCTTGTGACCGCCGTGTTCTTCGTGATGGCCCTCGTCGTGTTCTTTGCCGTAATGGCCATGATCACCTTTGTCGTGATGATGATGGTGCTTGTAACCCTTGTCGCCTTTCTCGCCGTGATCGTCCTCGTGGTGGCTATGATGATGATGACCGCCACCTTCCTCGTGATGATGGCCGTGATGATGACTGGCCGCTATCTCGAGGTCCGTTTCGCTCCTCAACTCCCTGGCTATGGACAGGGAGAGGCAGGCGCAGACCACGGCCAGGCCGCACCACAGGTACAAGCTTTTCTTCATGTTGGTACTTTGTGGACCAACGAGTGCTATCGACTGATCGGGTCGCTTTAAAGCAAAGCTTATATACCTGCCGTCATAGCTGGCGTTTCACACGTAATCGCTTTCGTTCCTTCGCAGCTGCTCGCCGTTGTACTACACGGGATCCTTATTTCGTAAACGTTAACCAGCTCGCAGCCCATATCGTCCGACGAACGCTGTTTTGCATAAAGTAGAAATTCGGCACGTCGAGCTAGACAACGGGGATCCACGACAAAGGTAGCCGCTTTTCGCGAACAGTCGGTCACAAAAAAAAAAGACTAATTGCGATATAAATTGTCGCCGCTCGTGGGAAACGAACAGCCATTGCTAATTCACCTGACAAGAACTTAATCAATTTTTTGCTCGCTGACAAATCGAATAACGTCTATTACAAAATGACAGCTTTGCAATACGAAATGATGCAACGATTCGATGTGTTCGTTCTCGATTGAACGTCGGACCGTCTTTATTCGAGGTGTCAGTTACAGTTGATGAGATTCAAGATGTTAGAAATTCGTCATGATTTTACGCAGTCGGATTGCATCGATCGAAAACAAAGAAATCAACCGTGTCGAGAAATTCCATAACAGGTGCAGTTCGCTTATGTTTTACGGTTGACGAACAATGAAAGTACATTCCTGTCGACGAACGTAACTTCATCTATTTTCTTCGGTCATCGTGTCACCGATGCGAGGAAAGAAGTTAGAAAAAAAAATTCCCCTTTCATAAACAGATGCGTCAATATTGTTCCAAACCTCGGCGGATCGAATCGAAATCAAATCGTTACGGTGTTTGATAAATCGGCAAAAGCGGAAGGAGGGTAGAGCGTCGTTCACAATAGAAGTTTCGGCAACCGAGTCGGCGATACCTGTCGCGTTGCATAACGGTTTTGATCGACGGCGCCTGATCGACTGAAATCGACGAATTACAAGCTAAAGGGGTTAAGGAGACGTTACTTTCGCAATGGTGCAAGGAGCCAGGAGCTAGCCGGCTGCTTCCTAATATCGATTATTCCCCGTTCGAATATATAACCCGGGCCTGGTGACCGGATTAATCATACCGAAAGCGGCGATAGACGCGAACGTTTCGATCGCCCCACCATGAGGTCCCGATTGGCGATTTGCCTGCTTCTCGCGTGCCTGGCCTGTCAGTGCCTGATCGACGCCCGCCAGATCGGCGAGGATTACGATGATCTAGCCGTGGCAGCCTCTCATCATCACCATCACGAGGAAGGCGGCGGCGAGGAGCATCATTCGGATCATCATCATAAACACGGCGATCACGGCGAGAAGGGTTACAAGTCGTCGCATCATCACGAGAAGGGGGACAAGGGTCATCATGACAAGGACGAGCACAAGGGCCATTACGACGAGGAGGAGGGTCACAAGAAGGGCCACCATCACGACGACGGCTACTATGCTGATCATCATAAGGGCGAGAAGGGGGAAAAGGGACACAAGTTCCACGAAGAGGGTCACTATGGCAAAGGACACAAGACCAAGGGCCACCACGAGGTTCATAAGCTAGACGAGTTCAAGAAGGACAAAGAGTTCTTCGACGAACACCATGATTCTGGACACCACGAGGATCATGGAGGTCATCATCACGAGCACGAGCACAAGAAGGGCGGACATTTCAAGAAGGGACATCACCATCATGGTGACCACGAGGATCATTACGGCAAGAAGGGACACCACGAGAAGGGACATCATCATCATGATCATAAGGGCCACAAGAGCGAGGGTGGCCACGACGAGCATCATCATCATCATTCTCACCACGGCAAGAAAGGAGGACACGATGATCACAAGTCGTGGGGCTTTAAGAAGGGTCATTAAAGATCATTTTCATTGATTGTTATGTTTGTTGAGCATCGTGTTGTGTTGATCTTTGTATCTGGATGAAATAAATGTATTTTCAGATCGACTTTCGAATAAATGTTTCTATCTTTTACAATTTCGTTGTTGTTCAAATCGAGCCAAGGATTGGTGATCATTTCTTAGATATTCAAGTTTGAAACTTCTTATCCCTTATTATAGAATATTTCTGGAAAGAAAATTACCACAACTCCGATTTGTAACATTCTACGATCAGTCACTTACTGTCATATTATTTCATGATTCGATTCAAACATTTCGTAGACCGTTCGATATAAAAAGAATAAAACGTGACATAATATTGTTAGAAAACTTTCATTGGTTATACTTCGGTAGCTGACGAATCTAGAACTTTTTGATTGGTCACGATTTTTGCAACAGTTCAACGAGCCCACGTTTTGTGCACTGAACTGCAGTTGCATATTCTTCACAAAAAAAAAAAAAGAAAATTAGGTCAATAACACTTTCTACGTTAGTTATCTAATTTGATATTAAGTAA
Source organism: Stelis phaeoptera (assembly GCA_943735885.1). Classification (NCBI taxonomy): domain Eukaryota; kingdom Metazoa; phylum Arthropoda; class Insecta; order Hymenoptera; family Megachilidae; genus Stelis; species Stelis phaeoptera. Next base: position 9,727,485 of record OX030937.1, read on the forward strand.
CAATATTTCTGCTTCAACGGACGAAGTTTCGAAACCACTTTGCACCAGGTACCAAAAGAAAACTGCACAAATGGTACGATCATTAAGCTGTTTTATTATTAAATACAAGTAGAAAAATAGCAGACTTTGTATCAGGGCTTAGAGTCTTTATGGGACTTGTGTGTTTTATTGAGTTCGGAGTCTTCTTCGACATCGTGATTCTCATGGTTATCGAAATACGATTCCACGCCTCCTTCAGCCTGATGGCCTTGGTCCTCATCGTCACGATGTTCCTTCTTGTACAATCCCTTCTTTCCACGATCCTTATGATCCTTTTCTGAAGAATGATGTCCACCTTTCTTCGAATCACCATCGGCTACCTTGTAACCCTTGTCGAATTCCTCGTGCTTGTCGAAATGTCCTTTCTCATGATCCTCGTCGTAGAAATCGGTCTCGTTCTTGTACTCGTCCTTGTGGAAGACATTATGATAGCCACTAGTCTTGTGGCCCTTCTTATAGGACGACGAGCGTCCGTAATCGTTGCTCTTGCCACTTTTTTCGGTCTCCTCGTGAGAACCATGCTTCCTAGCCTCGTCTATATGTTCCTTCTTATGCTCATCTTTGGTATCGTAATATCCTATACAGATCCACAATCAATTATTACATGATAAAGTAAACATTTCCCAAGCTTACGAAGTCACCAATTTTGTTTTCCAACATTCACGACAAAATTCATCGTTCAAGTGTAACAAAACTTACCTGTCTCCTCTCCATCGTTATTTTCACTGTGTTCCGTTTTACTGTGTTCTTCACTTTTCTTGTAATCAGACTTTTCTTTCTCCTCGTGATCAGAGTGTTTCTCAGCTTCCTTCTTCTCGCCTTCTTCAACTTCGGAAGAACGTTCGCCATCACCATGATTCGACACACCACTATCGGAATCACCGTGAACTTCTTCGTTTCCTTCGTGATCATCCTCGTTGTCATCTTGCTCCTTTTCGAGGTGGCGATCCTCCTCGACATCTTCGTCATCCGTTTTTCCCTTTTTCTGTTTCTGACGTTCAGCTGTTTCGGAAACGTAGTGTGGCACGTACGGTTCGGGTCGTGCGTATTCTGCCGCGTGTTTCAGGGGCCGTACATCGCCGTAATCGGCAGTTACTTCGTGGATCTGCTTGCCAGCGCGAGGAGTGTCCACGACGGTGGCGTAAGGTCGCAGAATCGGCGTCGTTTCAGAAACGGCAGACGCAACAGGTGCAACACCGGGGTGGAGAACGTACTGCACGGCGTCCGGTGTATAGTAGTGCCGTCCACTTCCGTGATTGGTGTACTGCACGTAGTAAACCGGAACTTCCTGTTGCTGATTGTACGTGTAACCGGTGGCGGAGCCGTCCAGATCGTCCAATCTCGTCTTGGTCATCGCGGTACGTTGCTGAATTCCCGTGGGCACAGCATCGTTTCGTCCAACCAGAAAAACGTAACATATCAAGAACGTACTCGAAAGCATGCCTCTGCGAACTGAATCGAAGAATAGGAGAGGTCTTGTCCGTTCAACGAATGTGGCTTGCGTTATTTCTCGTCCAACTGGAACGTGCACTGGTGTGTCCATGAAACGGCGTATTGCCTTATATACACACGAGAACGTGATTCGATGGGTGAATAAGGGATTGCAGAGTGGAACCGAGTATTCCATGGTCGAGCTCGATAATTCAAGTACGTCGTGTTATTGACGGCTGGCCAGTCTGTTCGCAGCTTGTCCCCGGGATTCGTCGTGATTTGCGTAACGCCAATGGGCTGCTGTTAGCACCGATTGAGACACAAGATTTTAGAATTCTCTCCAACCCTTAATTGCTACGATGGTATGTTGGAATACTTCATATCATCAAGTAACAGATAACACCAAGTGTCTCGATAAAGTTTTCCAATTAAGTTGATATATATATATGTATATGTATATAATTTGACAGATACCGCTTAGGAATTAGAAAACATCTGGAAATACCTCGTCAGAATGTTAAGATAAGAATTTAACATGTAAATAAAAATGAAAAAATCATGACATAACAACGATAGGGGGATCAATAATTAAAGAATTAAATGTCTATCGGTAGAAAGTAATTCGAATTCTGATAAGCTGAAACGAAGAATTTTTTCCTACGAAAAACCGTACCCGATCGAAACTTCCACGTGATATCGGATGCATTCTCTCAACAGCACTGGGCGAGAGGTGATCGAATCGAATAGCTGGGTGGTCCGCGTGATGTATAAAAGAGCAGGACTGATTGAAGCGTGATTACAGTGCGAGCGAACGTACGAGCAAGCGTGCTTTGGAACAACTGCGCCGTTTTACCCGGTATGCACCACCCAAGTTAGATTTCGTTCAAAGATCGCAGCAACCTGGACACTGCAGACGCCAGGATGAACAACTTAGGGTTAAGATGGCAGTCGGTATGTGCGATACTATGCGTTTGCGTGCAGCTGAACAAAGCAAAGGGTATCAACGTGTACGTAATCAATCCGAGGATCCATGATTTGAGAGCCATCGAGACGGAGCCCGTTTACGGAGAAATAGTCAACGAACCGCCCCCTTATATGGGCAAGAAACTGATCCCGATAAAGGCGCCTCGCGTGAGCAAGATCAGGTTGTTACCCCTGGAACCTGATGCTGAGATGCTGCCGGCTCACTACGAAGGGGTGAAGCCTCCCGGGGTCGATCATATGGAACTGAAATACGCTGAAACGCAGATTACGCAAGATATTCCGAGAATCGAACCATTGAAAGTGTCCGATCAAACCGGCGACGCTGCACTATTAGCCAAAAACCAAAAATCAGACGCTGAAGGCAATAAAGATGAACTTCAAAAGACAATTTCTATCGGGACAGAACAAACGGGCGATGATTTGACGAAGAAGACGAAAACCGAGTATGCAGACGTTGCGGGAACGAAGAAGACTCGCGAGGAAGTTGATAACAATTCGGAAAGCAACTCCGAAGAGGATAAAGGTACAGACGAGGCTTCTCGTCGAGTAAAGGGCAACGATGAAGTGGATCGTCTAACGACTGGCTATCGTAACGTTTATCATAAGGACGAGTACAATAAGAATCACGATTATTACGACAACGACGACGAGGGTGGACTCTCGAAGCAACACGGACGATACAACGAGAGACACGTGGCCACCGAGGGTACGTACAAGAAGGGTGATTCGAATCGTTCCGGTTACGAAGAGGACGAGCGTAAAAAGCAAGAGGCAGCGCAGAACTTCCAGGCCAACGGCGAAACCAAAGGTCACGGTGGATTTCTTAAAAACTTCCAAGGATTCGCGAAGTAGAGGAGAGGATGAAAGGTTTCGCTTGGTCGAAACGAACGGGTGTTCTTTAGCTATCTTTAATAACACGATGCGAAAGTAAATCGTTGCGGTGTTCATTCATTACCCTTAATAATCTTGTAATTGTTGTCTGTTAATTTCTCGCTTGTCCGTTTAACGATAAAACCCGGCACGATTGCGAGCTATTGTATACGTACATATATGATCGAGGATAATTGCACGTTACACAGGTTTGTTGTTAACGTAATTTGCATAGTAACTCGTTGTCCGCGTACGATGACGCTCGAAACAATTCGAGAATTAATACACAACATTCTGACGGAAATATTGTACGAGATTGAATATTTTCTTTCGACGGGACACTCTTTGACGTTGAAAAATTAATTTCCTCTTCGATAGTTGACGAGATTGATTTACAAATTAAAGAAGTAGAAATTAGTGTAACTGGATAAACACAAGTAGGCATCTTCGACGGCAAGCTTATAAAATAACGAATAATCCTAACTCAACGATTCTAATCGCTTCGAATATAATTATAAAACGATCACTCGGCATGCCGAATCAAATTCGAAACGCCAAAGCATGCTACAACATACAACTGTTCCCAAAATCTTCTAAACATCATTTATTTATTTCTTCTTAACTCACGTATGCACATGATACACAAATGCCTGACGTACAATTTTGTACGGTACGTGTATCGTACCTGAGTACACGGGCGTTCGTGAACCGTGTAAAATCGTGTGGGTGCATTCTCGTCGTGTTTACACGTCGGGTACAGGTCGACGACAAAGATGATAGAAGTGTGAGGTGGTGAATTTGTGTGCGAGTGTATGGGTACCCGTATATCGGAGGCGGCGAAACGCGGCGCGAGTAATACATAAATCAGCTGGTCTGCTGGCTGCCATATCATTTCGTACAATGAATGAATAGAGCCGTGTTTGAATTATCGTTCTCCACCTTGCTCTTTCAGAATCTAGTTCAGCCTACGGGGGTCTTTTCGCGCGTACATCCAGCCGTATCTCGAACATCAATAGATCGACGATAAAATTCTAGGTGCGAAAGGATCCGTTCCGCTGGACAGATCATTTTTCTAAATGATTCGTGCGGACACGAATTTCAAATTCTCATGGCCATTTCTGGCAGTCGACGCATTATATTAATTAAAATATATCAAATTATACGATCAATTATAAACGTATACAACGTGTATAAAAAGATTGTTAGGGTCTCAAGATTTGTACAAATTTTTCGAATAAGTAATAACGGTGATTGCAACTTGTAACTTGAAAAATTAAAGCTGTTCACGCGACGGAAGTCTGTTAATTGTAAGCTGTTATTTGTGAATTTATTAACATAATTAGTTGATTAATTATTGTGCCAGGTGGTTCTGATCGCAGCGATCAGAAACGACGAGTTGCTGAATTAAGAAACGAGATCGCTCGATTCGCGTCAACTTCAATCCGTGTCTTGAAACATTAATCGGATAATTGAATGGAAATGCGATTTTCCGGGGTACGATCAAGGGACGAAATGAAATGGCGACGTACCTGTTGAAATCGTTCGGGAATTCTGTTGCCAAATGCCTCAAGCGCGCCTCGAATTGCAACGGATTCGTAAATACGAGAGCTAATTTTCACTTGACGCCGCGGAATTTGCAAACAATCTGTCCTGTAAGTACGATTCTCTTGCGTCAGCTAACTTTGTTATGCAAATCGTGATTTCTAACCTGTCCATGAGTTCGACACTTGTCAATCGTCGTCGTTACTTAACCTATCAACTTCTAACCCTTTCTTCAAAAATTTCGTTCTACAATGACACCCTATTATTATATTTACCGTGAGCATAGAAATATTAAGAATATTAAGAATTATCAGTTTAGAAGTTACATAGCGTCGCAATGGTCCCAATAGTCGCCCACTCAAAGAACTTCAACAATCTTCAACAATCAACATTGACCTTTCCTCAGGATCGTGCACCCTTTATCACACGATTGGCTTTGCCCCCCGACTACGACAACGTGGTGGAGTTCATGTGCGAAGTGTACTACAAAAACGATCCGTCGATCGTAAACGCGGACCTGGCCAACACGGAGGCGCCTCCAGTCTGGAGGAAGATGATGGAGGATCAAGTGAAGTACGGATTGTCGATCATCGCTGAGAATCGTGATCACTGCATCATCGGTGCAGCCTTAAATTGCCCTACCACCAGCCAAGAGGTACAACTGATGTACGATTTGGCAAGATGTTGCGAAAGTGGACGTCTTCAGAAGGTGATCGAGTTCTACGGCTACGTGGTGGAGTCCCCGAAGCTCTGGGAACGTTATTGCGTCCCAGTGATCTTCGAGCAATCAAGCCTTGCGGTTAGCGAGGAGTATCGAGGCTTAGGGATCGCGAAGATGCTGACTCAAGAATGTTGGATCCTGGCACGCGATTGCGGCTATCGATTGTTCCGGATGGACTGTAACAACAGGTGAGTCGATGAAACTGACCTTGAGATACATTAGATTTTAATAATTTCATTCTGTACGTGTTGAAACAGAGGAAAGTTAAACTTTACACACGAGGACTCCTAATTTCAGATTTTGTAAATTAATTACTGGACGCATGGAAATACCAAAGTAATTATTTTGATATTCGAGTGTGCTATGTTTATGTAAATATTAGGTTGTCTCGAATGTTTCTTTCCCTATCTACACGCAACGCTTTATCTGGCAGTGTTACAAAAATATAGTATTGTTGCGCCGGGGCGAGGTGCTTGGTAAACTCATGCTTAATAAATTACAACACTTTATAAAACAACGCGCGAATATTGATTTCCGTATGTACAATCCAAGAAAAGTTTAGTGAATCCGTTCTCTTTCAAGTCTGAAGACTTTCTTCTTTCAAACTTCCCGCGAGGAAAGACCGGTAACCACCGTCCACTCGTACGCGCTCGGTAGGAGTATAGTTTTTGAAGTTGCATCCGCAACCGCTCGATTTTAGAAGGAACTTCGCATTGCGGGAAAGGAGGGAGCTTCACGCAGTCGCAACAGTATCATGTAGCTTTTGGAGAAACGGAAGAAGATATAATAGGTCAAAGTGAATCGTACATAACTCAATAACACGACGCGAAACATAAAGTGTTATATATACGTTATTTATTAATAAAGCGAAAGGAACTTTTAGGACAACCTAGTATATAATTCTGACAGAAGATTTGAGATATAGAAAAATGGTATCGAAGTGTTGTCGTAAGTGCAACGATGCATCTAAAACGAATGCAACGCACACCATTCCTTTTCGAACAGAGTAGCATGCTACTTCTTCAACGATCCTTTTAGAAGGAAATAACTGTCGTATTTCTGCCATTGAAACGGAAAGTTTTATTTCCTCGTCGTCTCCAGCGCTTCATCTTTCACGATTCAAACTTTTGTCTGATATACAGTTACTGCGCGAGAATATGCCACGGTTTTGGGTGGGAAGAAGTTTGGAGGATACCGTTCAGCCAGTACGTGAACAACGGCGAGGTGGTATTCACGAACGTGCAGGAACCGCACACCGATTGTCGGGTGTTCATCGATCACTTGAATTATTACGAAACGTATGAACTTCCATACGAGAAGAGTAAAACGGACACACCGCCACCGATCTGATGGCACGCGCAGTCTTAATGTTAATCTAATTGCTGATTATTATAGCATAATTGTACCCGTTAGGCATAATAAACACTACAACTCTGTTTCACAAGTACGCTGCCAAAACTAACATCGAATATTGAAGCTGTTATTGCTTTCGGTTCCCACGAATCACATCCTCGGGCGTTGCTTGTATTTCGTGTTATATTTAACATCTTTGATACTTTTTTCTTTAAATCTTCATTAATTATTAAACCTGTATCTATCAAAAGGGGTTAAATAACTTTTAATCGGAGATTTCTTAGGAAGTAAATAATTGCATCTGTAAATAAACTGTTTTGTAAGCATCGAGGATTAAAAATTTGTCAAGTAGTTGTTAAGATACTTAAAATTGATTAAATTTGATTTTTCTAGAAAAGGATCTTATTAAGGGAATCATTTTCTTTCATAGAATTGTTAGACTTCTTTCATCATTTATTCAGGTTTCGCGAAGTCAAGCATCAATCTCCCAATTATTTATTACAGTCGCGCCGGTGTTGCCACACCAGGTCCCTTTTTATCACCCGCCACAAAAGTTGCGAGACAGAGAATTGGAAATCTACGTACAAACAGACCGAGACCGACGAAGAATTCGCGGGTTCGACGACCGCGAAAGTTCGCCAATCGTACGGAATAAAGCGCGGTAACATTCAAACGTAATTCTCGATATTTGACTTGGAAGCCGACTTTTCTCGAACGCTGGAATTACAAATTTCGACGTAGTTTCGAATCCGAAGCGAATCCTGTTTCAAAGTTTCGGCGCCGCCGCGAAAGTTTGACGAACCGCGAAGCTTCGATTAAACGTTGCGAGATAACAATATTAGTTTTTAAAAGTGCAACCAAAATTCTTAAACGCGATATTTACTTCATTACGTGCTGAAAATGGTGAGAAGGAGAGTTTCGAATTTGCGATAAAAATCTAATACGTTGCTTTATAGTTGCACGAGCGTATACAGGATTAATCGTACGAGATCAGGCAATATTTGTAGGAAAAAAGAAATCAGAAAGCAAGTGTTACATTTTACGATAACTATTCGTTCTAACCCGCAAAGACACGCGTTCGTTCGTGACAAACAGTAATAAAATGTCACGTAATAATACGCTGTACACTTTTATCTCATTAGGTATTAGTTCCGTAGCCGGGTTCCGGGGAAACGTTAAGCCGATAGGTAACCAGAGGACTTTATTCTTCGGTCGGTTTAAACATACGTTCTGTATGAAGCCTCTTTCATCTTCGGCAAAACGAACACGCAACGCGGTCGTGAAATCAAACGAGATGCTCCACAAAGGGATGGAACCACAGTAATTACAAAGTGTGGCTTTTATCGGCTCAATTAAACAACGAACGCGTACATAAATCTTTATTTAACGAGTTTTAAACGCGTACCGGGAGAAACGTCGGTGTGGAAAAAAGTTCTGGTTGCCCAAGCCGGACCACAGTGGAATTACTTTAAACAGTCGGCGTAAATTAGCTTTAATCAGAAAAAGTGTCATCCTTTCGGATCAAACGGGGCCCCTTTTATAGCTCTGTAAAACAGTGCCGTGTGACGAGGAGAAATTAACGCTCGAGCTGCTTTCGGTGCACATAAAAACCTCGCGCTTTCCTTCCTTTTTTTCCAACGATTTTTCTGTCAATATAAAATGTCTCTTTTTGCGGCCGAACCAAATGTTCTGCCTTTTGCAAAATTATAAGTATTTTACTATAAAGAAATACCATTTTAATAGACGATGGATCATTAAGCACGAATTTTCCACTATTATTTGAAATATTACCTACCAGCATACGAAACGTCTTCTTTAAAAATGTATAATATCGAATTTTCAAACACCGTTGATCGCAAAAAGCTGAAAGCATGTTTAGTTTAAAGATTCGGGAAGTATCTTCACAGTCATCCACAGTCTATTTATCATCTACTATCATCTATACCGTTCCCCGTCGACGCAATCACAATATCAATTGTTAAATTATACTCCAATACACTTGGATCATAGTTTCAATCCTCGACGAGGAGTATTACATCGAATGATAAGGAGTTCGAGAAGGAATCGAGCGCATCTGAAAACGGTACGAAGCCGTTCTAAATGCTAACGAGACCCTCGAACAGGAGCCATTCACCGGAAGGTTGTCGATCCGTGGCCGACGGATGTTCATTCTTAGTCGATACACGCGTACTTGACACGTAAGCGCATGCATTAAATGCGTTTCCGGTGTACGTCGAATCAAAATCAAATCGAGTTTGGAACGTGGTCGGATGGTTGCGAAACCGAGGAGACGGGCTAGAATCCACCCTAGCTCGTCTGCCCCAACCAAGAGACGACGTCGGTCCCCCTAACTCACCCCGAAGTTTCTCAACTGTAATTCCGACTCGATAGTTGCCACAGTATTACGGAACTACGCACACACCACCCCCTAACTCCATTAATCATTACGGCTCTGAGATCGGCACCGGATCGTTTTTGAGACGAACAGAACCGAACGAACAACGTCGCTACGACTCGAATCCTAATCCATCTTGGATGGTATACTTACGAGGGACGTCGATCTTCCGGGCTACGTTGAAATCGAGGTCGACTATTCGAATTACGACCACGTCGATGGTGATCCTCTTTTCCGGTCGATTTTAAAGACAGCGTCGATTCGGTTCATCCCATCTGTGATCCTACGTCACTCACGACATTTAAAAGTCTCGTGACGAATCGAGGTATAATCTTCACACGGGAGGCAATTTTCTTTCGCAGAATTCATAGCGATTGGAATCTGAATATTAAAGCGTTAACCGTTATGGTGGCCTTTATCCGCGCCTTGGATTTAATTTATTAGGTTTCTCTAGGTAAAATGTTACATTTTATTTATAGGTCATGGGCTCATTCCCCGTGCGACGAAACTCCGTTTGGATGTTGCACGAATTTCTCAGCAGACGGTGCGAGGTCACCGTCAAAAGGGATTTTCCTCTCTCCTTGAGCAGCGAAGAGAGCATGCCCGGCTTGACGATTGTCGGGTGTTCCGTGCACTTGGACACGCCGAGCTTAATCTGCATAATTCTAACTACCTGTGTAGCCGGGTCGTCGTGTATTCCCGTGGAACATGCTCTTCCAGCACCCGCAATTCCACTAATATCGGGAATTGTTCGGCGAATTGAAATAGTTCCAGAGGTTCCAGAATCCTCTTACTTAGTACTCGAGGTATCGTCCTGACCGTGCGTGTTACGAAACTGGTGCCAGTTTCACTTGGGCGACGCTTCGTGATGAATTGTTTCGCGTTTAGAAACGTATTCTGATACCCTGGTTATTAACTGTGCGACTATTTTATAGAAGTTAACGTTCCTTTGATCGATACCGTTTTGTTCGACGAACATCGATATCAGAAATTAGCGAAATTCGTCGCTCAGAATGTCAGATGAATGTATAGGACCTTCGTATCGTCCAAATTCCAACAGTGATTGAAACAGAACAATCTTGGCAAGTAGATGAACCGATTAGTTTCACAAAACCCTTTATAAGTAATTTCAGTAGGTTGAAATGTGTTTTTAACCTTATCTAAGGAAACATGGCAAAAATAATCACCACATTCAAATCCTATACGGTGGAATTTTTATATCGACTGTTGATATTATTCGTGAATACATATTGAACTTGATCCATAATAACAGATTGAATTTTTAACGCGTCAATTGATTCTGAACGGAGTCTGCATCGACTTACACGTGTAGCTTCCACAAAAACAACAAAATCGTTGTAAAAACTGACATTTCTCTCTGTTAACGAATTCCTCGCAGTTTCCTACTCGTTAAAGTGTATACACGCTGATCGATGAAAGAATTCGTACCCGGCTACCGTTTCCCACTTTCCTCCCTCCTTCTTCATCTTACGTTCAACGTACAATATTCTTCTTCTACTCTCATCATGCCGTTTTTCTTTCGCAACGGTGCATTCGAGGCCGAGCATAAAACTCGTCGCTGCTCTTCGTCCGGTGCTTTTAACTATTTAACCGTTCGCGAGAGCCGTGTACCATTGTTCCGTCATCGTTAAACCTTCCAGGCTCTCGATTTCCGCTAAAATTCGATAACCTGCAGTTCCGTTTTTTAATATACGCAGATATTCGTTCAATTTTTATTATCAACTATGGACTGCAATTGAATCCACGCCCGTGTAAATCGTCCGTATTCATGGTTGCTAGACCGCTTGCGCTCGTGGTGCGGGCAATTCAAGAGATTCGGTTAACTAGGAAAATCATATCATTGTCGCGCGAGCCAATGGGTTTCAGTTTCGTGCTGGTAATTAGAGATCCCTCGCTGGCAACCTGCACGTCCATTTGGCAGATGAACCTAACTCACCCACCACGGATCCATTAACGCGTATACCCGCGCCAAGGAACACGCGGACCGGACAATGTACTGGGTGTTGTGTAATTGATGGTACGATTCAAAACTTTCGCAACGTTCGAATAGCAAAAATGAATAACGCTCCAAGTAATTTACGCGTAATGCGAATTTATATCTGCAAACTCACGATGAATATGAAACTCTTTTTTCGTGGACGGTGTTTGGAGATGAATTCATATAAATGTTCCGTGTAAACATCAATTTATATGAATTATGAATAAATATTCTGTTATGCGGGTTGAAAATCTCGTAAACGAATTCCCACGAAACATCCCAGCCATCCAGTGCGTTAACATCTTTCTCGAAACAGTCTGTACACCCACAGCGTATCTCCCCATGCGGAATCACTGACAGTTTGTATCGCCAATTACGTGACACCCAGTGTGTATACAACATTGTGTGCACACGTGCAGTTACGGTGGCATCAAGGGGGCGGGTTTGAATGCACGGGACAAAACGAAGCCACCGAACTACCGTATTCTACGAACATCGTGGCAACAATTAGGAGAACCCTTTGCCGACGCGTGGCACGCATACCCTCGTCCGTTTATGGAATGCGTGTGTTGCCGGTGCAATTGTGACACGAGCATATCTGCGGGACCCGGAGAGACTATGCCAACCCTTCCCAGCATGCGTTGCAACGCGATGCAACGTATGTTGCACAGCACCGTTTCCCCTCGTAAATCGTCTTGTTTATAGACGAGCTTGTTACAGCGGTCGAGATTTCCCCTGGCGTTCTTTAACCTCTGGCTAGCCGGACAACAATGCGGCTCGTTCAATCGGCCACCCGAAACGCTTCGCGATTGCTCGTGCTCGATTGTTTGTTCAAATGAAACGAACGTTCTTCGTTTTCGACGAATTCCAAAGGTTTGCCGAGGATAAGTATAACTAATGGGAAAGGTACCTAGTACGATACTCGTGTAACGAAGTGCGATAACATTAATAATATAAAATATTACAGAATATATGGATGGCTTTAATTTTTTATCATCGAATAAAGAAAAGAGCAGATGAACCGTGGATAGCGTTAACGTTAAGCTAATTATGCAAGGTACCAAATTAATAGATCCCACCCTTAACAAACGAAGAACAAATGGTTCTTCGAAGAAAATGGTTCTTTCCTTTTTTTCTCTACCGAACTAGAAACATTGCACACGGAAGAAATATGGAATCTATCGGCTGTATTCTCGTAAAATCCAACCCTCAGCAGAGCTGGTACAGGCGAGGCCAGAAAACCGAGAAACTCGGATCGTTCGTTTGCCTATCTACTCGCCTAGTGTAAACCCACGCTAAAAGAACTGAAGACTCTAGCCTCGCGTTTGACCGTGTTCCTCCTAAAATATGAAGAATAGAAACATCAACGATCCATGAGCGACCGATACTCTTAGCCGAATAAGCAAACACGAAAATTGCTGTGCACTCTGTAGGGGATCGATCGTGTCGTTACAAAGATCGTACGTGTGGAATGTTGAAAAGGCAAGCTCACGTGCAGGCCGTCGTCTTTCTTTATAGCGTCGCCATACATAACGTGACACCCTTTCTCATCCCGTTAACCCAGAAACACCCCTTGTCGCTCGTTTAACCGCACCACGGATCTCAATGTTTTTTCCCTGTCACGAATTTGAATCGAAACGCAGTTTACGACACCCTGAACCGTGGTACGGGAGGGAAAACGGAATGGAACGAGGCGTGTTATCATCCGTGGCTGGTGGGCACGGATGAAAATACAAACGAGAATGGAGATGGAATGATCTTAGAAGGAAACTGAAAGTCCATATTTCTTTTACGGCGATTGTGATGCGAGAGAGACATATTAAAGGGGGAAGGTATAAGAACGAACTGATCAAACTTTCTACGTTTCAAAAATTCATAAGCTAACAATAAGATGCAACGATCTAATTTTCCATATTTCATTCAAATTCAAACAAATGCGTAAAATTCAATCTTTTCTCGAGAATTTTCGCAACGATGGTCCGTGATGCGTAAACTTCGTTTACATAAAGTACCCATTTTAAGCTTCATCGTCACTTACACGCTACGTTAAATCCTTCCACGATTTACTCGCCCCGGCCAGGGAAAAAGATCCGATCCTCTTATCTACACAATTTTACGCGCAATTAATATTTACACCACGATACGGCCCGTCTGTCGTAACCGTCTGTGCAACGATCAAACGCGAATCAAGGACGCGATAAAAGGAAACCACGGGGGTGGGAGGATCGAAAAGGAGAGAAAAAAAGGTTCGCTCGATTCTTTCGAAATTCTTTGGAATGAACGAAGGGAACCAAGTCGTTTGGTACAACTGCTAGCAACCCCGTAAATATCGCTCACCATAAATACCGTGCGAGCTATTTAAACTTTTCCAATTACCTTGATATCTACCATCGATGGCGTCCTCGCGGTGTTCCAAACCAGGCCGGTTACCACTTCCGCCGGGAAGCTTTCATAAACAAGCCTTTATGTGGCGACCGATCCGAAAATTCAATTGAAAAGTTCATTCGGTCAGCGTGAGACGGCGGGAAACGTAGCATTTTTTTCGACCCCGTTTTGTCGACGTTCCTACCTGCGACATCGTCCATTTCCTAGAACCCAGTTTTCCATCAGGTGTTCGTCAGCCAGTACACAAGCAGGCTTTGTTCGTATTCAATCGGCTGCAATTTCGTTTTTCTTTCAAGTCAAGCATGAAACAACCTTTGTTTCAGAATTGGAGTATCCTCATATTGCAAAATTGCTTGTCACGTGGCAAGACACGTCGAAGCTCCAATTGTTAATAATACAAATAATTAATATTCCCATGTAAGATTTTAAATTTGAAGTATCGAAGTGATGCTATTCGAGGTTTCCTTTTCGATATATTGAAACGATTGATAGATCCTCATAATTTTATAAAATATCTTCGCATAGACAAACGGACAACACGTGTAGGTACTTTTTTAATTCCCTGAATTAAGTACATTCTGAATGGCTGATGTGTACAGCAGAAGCGCCGTTTAACGCAACGCGTTTAGCTACGGTCGGCTCGCGTTATTGTCAACAAGCCTAGGCGTTTATTATATTTGTCCCCGACGTTCCCGGCTCGCGCACGGAAGTAATATAATTCAGCGTGCAGAGGTTGCTGAAAATCCGGCGAGCCGCACTCGCTGATGCTCCGTTTACGCGAAACGCGTCGGAATAATAATCGTGGGTTCGTTAAATTTCGACGCCGCCGCCAAAGTGCTCGAGATCACGCTCGTGAATAAATCCTGAATTTCTTATAAGAAACATAAGTAGCGTTTTATCTCGGTTTGAAACAACTAAAAGTTTGCTAATAAAAGTAAAAAATTGTCATATTATTCCTTATATTCAAGTTTCCTTATATCAGTCGGTATTGAAAGGATTTGAACGGACAATTACAATGATGAATTCAATGAAACGCAGTAATCGTGTTGCCGATCTTTCAGCGAACGATTCAAAGGGGAATACGAAATCGCAGCCTCATTATATCGTGCAAACGTTTCTTATGTAAAAGGCAATACCGCCGTCGAGTGGCTGTTTTATGCCCCTCTAACAACACCGCGGAGATTATATGGGCTCTAGTTGCAATTTGCAGATCGATAGATTTTAACGCAGTTGGCAAACCTTCCCGTGGAATTGGAATGTTTCCAGCGGGAACGGCCCAGGGACGTTAGTCCTCCGCGTAATTGGTATTCTTGACGCAGGAATTCATTTACGGAGTCAACGAGCGTGAAAGAGACTACGAATGATATTTTTAATAAAGGAACAACGCTCGCTGGTAATAAATTCCTCGACGATTTGTCTCATTCCTAATATTTACATTCTTTAAATGTACTAAATATCATGACGACGTAATCTTGCTAAATTCTTTAAAAATCAATTGAAAAAATTAATTTTATATTCGTTCAAAGATAAATATTGATTCATCGGATAATGTTACGATGTCCCAAATGGTACAGAACAACCTGACGATAAGTATAAAAATACGCACAAAATTGTACTTAACAGTAGCTCGGAAGTTAGAGGAGAGTGTGTACTTGATAACGCGAATCGTTGGAACGCGATATCTTAATTAGTTCTCGAGATATAGAGCTTCAAAATTTGGAAGGCGCTTGGTGCGTAACACGGTAATTATGAATGGCCGCCGTGACGTAGATTTTTTCTTGGAAGTGCGTACGCAACATTGACCACGTGACCGCTACGCTAGACACTCATTGACTGGGCGCTTAGTGAGGGGAGCGGCACCGAATTACTATCAAAAATGACCATTGCCTTCCAACGACGATATCTCAGGAACGGAAAGAGGTATCGATACGAAACGAAAACTGCATTAAAGCGGAACGTTTCTACTTTCTTACGGATGCAACTTTATACACAAATTCGAAGCGACACTTTGTTGACAGCGCTGTAAACTTTTGGTCATTTTAATACGCTTTAGTTACGCATTTTGACATACATTCTGATTTACAATCGTTTCTGACGATAGAATATTGCTAATTTATTGATGTGTAAGTTAATTATTGATATTATTATTATTAACACGTAGAGTGGCTCAGTGAAAACGGACATACGTAGTCGGACACGATAAAATCCTAATTATTAAGGATACAGTCGATAAATTTTCAAATTTAATCTTTCAATTCGATAGCCAGCATTATTAGCTTAATGTTAACGCTATTCCCGGTTTATTTCATAGTTCTTTTCGGATGTCAGTCACCGGCAACTAACGTGGCACTTAACGCGTTAATGGATTAATTTAGACGGTAATTGAGCTTTGTTTGGACTTTTATAGTTGGTGATCACTCGTGTACGTTAGTTTAAACACTACCAACCTACAGTTGCTGTATTTCTCTAAATGTGTATACATTAACCTAAAAAAATCAAATTATTTTTTTTAATTTTCTTTATTAACGATAGAATTCAAAACGCGACTATGAAAGATTCAAGATTCCCAGAATCGTCTGTTCAAATTTTACCTATCCAAAGAATCATTAATTTGCCAGACCTCCACCATTATTCTTTTGACTGTGTACCCGTCCGAATTGCAAGCTAAAACGACGCAAGGAGATCCGAAGTGCTTAAACGAGCACTAATGACGAATTTGCTCACCGCTTCACGGCGGCCCGTCGTTTTCTCCGATTTTTCCCCTCAGCTTTCCTCTCAGACAGCCTGCTGACGGATATAATTACAGTTGATACGGGATTTACCTTCGCAGAGGCTAATGTAACGGCAAATATTTACGGGCCGTCGGGATTTAGGGTATCTTCCTTCCGCGGAACAAGTAACAGTCTCTGCCTACACACTTCCCGTCAACGAGGTAATATTTGTCCAGGCCCATTCGTATGCCTTCACCGTTTCCCGAGTGTTTTAATGAAAATACCACGAGACCTTCCCGTCGTTGCAAAACCGCTCGCCGTATTTTTCTGACTTTTCTACTCCTCCGTCCGCAGCTTCTGTTCTTCTTCCCGTCAATCCGCGAGAAAGGATAAAAGAAGACGAAGTAAAGTAACGCTAACGCGCTTTAGTCTCCTTCCATTTGCTCCTGTTTATCTCGATCTTTTTTTTTTGTCTTCCGCCCTGTAACAACGAGGATTAACTTAATTTTTTCTAACTCGTGCGGTTAATCTTATAACGTGCTCGTATTATACCCTCTGTAACTTAATGTTTCGCCTTCAAACGCTCCGTGATAACTTACTACTTGATTCTGGACAGCTTTGTTTAAACTATTCTTCCTGGGTTGTATCCTTGGCATGCTTTCTCTTTAAAACTTATTTTCACTTTTTGCATTTTTAGACTTTGTCGTTGAAGGATTAATGTTCGGTGATTTTCTGTACGGTTTCCACCACACTCGGCCAAGCCAAACTACACTGGCCACCACGCGTGTTTCGTAAGCGACGAGGACTGATATTCAGTACTTGAAATCAAAGAGGTCTGCGAATTATTTAATCTCGAGATCAAGCGAACAACTACAGATCAAGGCAACTATGTAGATAAATAAATGAAAAACAGAAAAGCGTTGCTATGGTCAACATGGGAGATCTCCCCGCTCGGTCGGCCAAGTGTTAAAGATATATTATATTAACAAAATCGTTAACGAGTGTGGTGTTTCAGGCTCCATAAGAGCAGCTTAACAAGATTTCGAAATATCCGCTTGTTCATTACGCTCGCTTTATAATTACTCCCTGATTTCTACCACTACGACCTCGCCAAAGTACAACACGTATCCGAAATCCGCCAGAACAAGCCGTTTAACCGGTGGACGACGCAAAACGACCAAAAACACGGTCGTTTAGCAGCCAGGTTACGACTTATTTCGACCAACTTGCTGTTCCCTCCGTGAACTGCGGCGAAACATTTCGCGAACTCAAATATCCGACCGTTTCCAAACCCTCCCCTTTACCCTTCTTACAATCCTCGACGTTCCGTTTCGTTCTGCCTCGTGTAACGTCCTAACGATTATAAGCAAGGACTCGACGATTGATCGAAAAGTTGGGTGCGCGTCCTTTGATGAATAGTCGTCGAACACGCAATCAGGTATCCTTTCAAAATCAATTCGCCGCGAATTGATAAAGGAGCACTCGTTGTATGCAAATCCGCTCTTGATTATTTCGATTCATCGCCGGACGGTTCTCTTCTTCAACCGATGACAAATCGAGCTTCAAAATAAGTTTGTAATTTATTTTGGTTGAACGTTTCTTTGATACAGCGTCGACTTTGGGATTCGGTGGTCTGCGGAATTGAATTTACGCGATGTAGAATAAGACATCTGGAATTTGACTATTGTTTGGTGATATTTTCGACCTGTGTAATTATGTTTCAAACAAATTTAACACGTTGACTGCCACAGTGAAAACGGACGTGGGTAGTCAGACACGCTGAAATCCTAATTATTAACAATACAATCAACTAATATTCAAATTTAACTTTTCAATTCGATAGCTAGCATTATTAGCTTAATGTTAATGCTGTTCGTGGTTTATTTGATCACTTCTGTCGGTAATTATTTGATTGTAAAAAATTTCGGGTGCCGGTCACCGGTGACCCCCGTGGCAGCCAACGTGTTAAATATTGCTACCTTAAAATATTCCTCGATTCTATCTTCCATGTTTGCGTCGTTAACTCAGGACTGCAACATACATATGTGTTCTAAGCAAATTTTAACCGAGCTATTCAGTTCGTCTGAGAATCGAGTAAATTTCTTCAGACGCATAAACGGTGCTTCGAGGAAGGATGCAGATGAAGCGACGAAGGAAATGGGCCAATCTCTTCGATGATCCTTTTAAAGGTAACCGTGTATCGCGAGGAGAGTCGAAAGACACGATTGCAAGGATATCGTGACTCGAATCGTCGTGTTTATCTATGGAAATTGTAAATTGCACGTTTTCGTGGAACTCGATGCGAATCGGCCAACGAAGATGGTAATGCAACCGATAAATTTCCATCGTACAAGATGAAGGTAACCATCCACAATTTCGAGGCGGATCCGTGCTCGTTTCCAACTGGACGTTCATTTCAATTTGACAGCATATTCAGCGAAGCTCGTGCCGCGCAAATGGATCGTTTCCTTTATACCATCACGCGAACCGATTCTACGATTTTCAGTCGGTTTAACAGCGTTCCATTTTCGTCTCGCAAATAGATACCAAGGATATGCGGTTCGTTCTTGTCTCGCACGGGACACTCGTCCCAGGACGTCAAAGCTTTGTGGACGTAGCAACGAGTTCGTCGAAATCTAAGGTAAACGATCAAACGTCTTTGGAACGTAAATTTCGCGCTCAAAGTTCGAGAAAAACGAATTGAATAATAAGTCTAAAACCAAGTACACAACAATTTAAATATATCTATAAATTTCGATAAAATCCAAAGGGAGTTGCTTCAATATCGTATTTAACCCTTTTAGTACCGACGTAAGAAGATATTAATAGAATTAATTGGAGGATTTTATTTTACACACACTGCAAAATTACTCATTTTCCTATTACAGTCATTTGAAAGTAAGCCAAACGTTGGCGCGTATGTATGTCTGACCATCACGGCCCGAACCACTGAAACTATCCATCTTATATTCACACCATCTGTTTGTGTGATTCTCCGGATTCTTTTTGTTTGTGTTAACCCCCAAAGGTGTCGCTTTTTTCGAAAATTCTTATTTATGGACCAATTTGGCTCAATTGCAAAACAAATCTTGGAATAAACTAATTATTTTAGGCAAAACAACGATTGCCGGGTCAGCTAGTGCAATATCAAATGTTAAAGTAATAAGTACCAAAAGTACCTAAAAGGGTTAAGATTCGAGTAAAGGATAATGAAAGAACACTTTTGAGCAGATTCGCGGTCGAAAATTTCTCCCTTCTTAAAGAAGCGGAATTTTCCTGCCCTTCTCTCCACTGGATTACCCTGGATCGCAACTTAACGCAAGTGATTCTAAATCATCCGTGCCAGACGTGTATACCATCGCGTTAATACAGTGTTGTACGGAATAGCCGGCGTGCACTTTATCAAATTCTATAGCGTTATAAACCGCCCGGTACGTAGCTATGCGTCCTGAGGGAAATATACTTCGTTTCCTGGGAAAGTTCTGCTTTCGGTAGGAAGAATCTCGAGTTTTAAATAAATTAGGCCTTCGTTTTCCGAGCGCCGCACCGGTAGGCGGGCGTCGGTCGTTTCAGTTGGCCCGGCAGCGACTGAATAATATATACGTTTCAGCAGGCAACCGAGAAAGCCCCGTGTGCCGTTAGGAATACGAGATGGAAGAAAGGGGGTAAAAAAAAAGGGGGAAAAAAAAGAAAAGGGATTTCGATAAACGCGGATGTACCCCGGAACGTAACGATCGGACAAGATGAGTGGCAAGCGGATGTCTGTCGCGTGGCGAAAAGGAGAAAGAGAAAAAGGAGCAAGGAACTAGAAGAGGAGGAAACGTGGCGAACTTTCTCAATTAAAAGTTAATTACCTTTCGGCTAAGACCACAGAATTTCAATCGGCCGACGAATAATTGTTCTCCGCGTTTGAACTACTGCCGATGTAATTAACTGTGTAAACATTTACCTTTGATTCCGAACCGAGCCTTTTATTTTTCGCCTCGTCCCCCTCTCTATGTTTTACGTTTCTTTTTATCCCTATATTTTTGTCCCTCGTGTCCGTCGTCATTGATCAACCGGTGAAAAACATAATATCGTTCGCTGTTTATTTCAATAGGAACGAACGGCAATGCATCGAGCACAGGTGTGTACCCGTGGATGCAACGGATCGATTTTCTCGTTGCTCGATCCGAATGAAATCTATGGACCGAGGTTTCTTCTTTTTATATCCTCGACGCTGGGTCCACTTAAACTGGAATGAATCACCGTGGAAAGTAATTATGAATTCGTTCAATCTTCGTGGAAGAATATTAACCGTTCGAGTGCATATCGAGAAGTGACACCGTATCGATCTAGCGAACTATTCCCTGTCGCCATTCTCCTTTAATTAGAGGAAGGTTATTTAAATATTTCAAGCAGATCGATAATTCAGTTTCATTCGGGTATTGACTCTATAAGCATTCATTAAGGATTATTAAACAAAGTGGTCCTATTTAGTTGTAGTGACTCTTTGGTGATTCGTCAATGAAGAATCGTCGTATGATAACTTGCATCCCCTACGAATTCTATCAAAATTATAGCAATAATTTGAAGTACCGAATGGGGGCATTATTCTCTCTAGATATTAACCAATAAGGTTGCCTTACAAAGAAAGCAAACTTTTACGTGTTCTTAATATTCCAATTATATTTATTTTACTTCATAGAAATAATATTTCGTATATTCGCTGTACCTAGTTAAGAGGTGGTTAAATATTTAAATTTACGGCACTCATTATTCATTACTCGATAGTTACCCCTTTAAAAATATAAAAAAAAAAGAATGCAAGTACTCGTGTACAATCAAAAAAGTAAAAAAAATGGAAGAAATCATGGGGAAATTATTACACTTAAGAGGCGTCGAATTGAATGAGAATTCCACCGGGGAATGGGGGACGGGGGGAGCAGTGGCATAACTCACTCAGAACTCTCGGGTTAGAACTCACAGGCAATCGAGCCGTCTCTTGTACCTCTCTCGCTTTCGTGGCTGACCACGAAACCCCTTTGGAAACTGACGGAACGTGATGTAGAACCGAGGATGTAATTCCAGGGACACGGTTCTGTCGGCGATCATTCCGATGGAGGCCGTGGGGGGAGACGTTTAATTAATTAATAGCCAACGGGACGCTTGAACGCCTTAATTATAACGCGATTAATTATGTAATCGTCGAGAAGCTCGTCGTGTCCGAGTTAGAATTAGTCTCTTGTGTAACCAACACCTCCTAACCCACCCCAAACCCTCCCCCGATTTTCCATCTTCTTTCTTCACTGTGCTGCCACGATCCCCTTGGTTCTGACGTCGGACGAAAATGGGTCTCGAGAGGAACGACCCCCTTTTTACACTTCCCGGTACGACGAGATTTTTCGGCCGGAATTAAGGTTTGTGTTCCGCGGGACGACTGGTTGGACATAAAAAAGCTTGGAAGATTGCGAAATCACGAGGTGCCACGAGCACGGGCTACGTGGTCTGGATTCAGGAAACGGATTCTTCCAGCCCCGTCTCCCTCCGCCCCTCTTCAACCCTGTCTGTTGCTGTCAGTTGCATCGCGGTTGGATGTTGAGCGAATATTTGCGAAGCCTCGATAAGTGAAATTCTATCTGCGCTACGCGGATGGGCGGTTTAAGAACGAGCGGCTGTAATTTTCTGAGAACCGTGTGTGCAGAATGTGATATCAGGATATAATATGACCGACCTGACTGGTTCGTTGAACTTTCACGATTTTCATCGCTGTTCCAGTCGAAGGGAATCCTCGTGTTTCGACGCGATTTAACGATTACTCGGTGCTCTTCGCTTGGACGAGCAACCATTTATACAGCTTGGTCCTTATGAAAGAATCGTTGTTACTAATTGTTACTTCTATAGGTTGTGACGTTATTTAGCATCCGACATTCTTTACAAAAGTTACTATAATCTGACGGCAAGGTAGTAACTTATTGTTAGACGCTTAGTTTCACTTTTAGCTATAGTGAATTTTGCGAAACACTTTGGACGCGAATTTCTCCCATAATTCGAAACGCTACGTGCTATAGGATACTCTCACAACTGTGCAAAGTTTGGGCCCAAACGCGTTTCCCTTGTTAAAATTATCAGTCGCCAGATTACTTGAATATTAACGTCCGAAACGACAGAATCCCAATTTTCATCTGTCATGATTCAATTTAACAGACATCCTTACCTAACGAGCTGCATCAGTACCCAGTCACCCTCCGAAAAAGGAAGATTGTTCTGATGGAACGGTGTTGAGTTCCGTAAGTCACCATTTCCTGTCAGCTATTGCCAGCTGACGAACAGAGGCAAGGAAAGTTCGGTACAGGGCGGTGAAGCGCCAATAACGGGTAGCTAAGTACACAGACGTCGAGGAAAAGGGGTGCGAGATGGGGGAGGGGAGGGGAGAAGAGTCTTAGAAGGATGGCGTGAACGGAGGTTTAAGTAGGATTCTTACGTCAGTCGGATTCCACTCGAAGTAGCAAAGAGAAAAGGTCGAATGGAATCGAACGCATCGAGGGTACGACGGAAAGGGTGGCTCGGATCCGGTGGGTGGCTGTAGGGGTTGAGCAAACAAATCGATGTGCAAGTGCGTTCTTGATTTTATCCCGGCTCTCTCTGTCATTGTAGCCCACTCGGCGACACCCTTGTCTAGACCAACGAATATAGCCTTAAATCGGCTTCACAACGCGTTTGTTTGATTGCCCCGAGGATTGATGCGATTTATAGTTAAGTCTTATTAAGTTAGGTAAGAAATGAAATACTAGTAGACCACTGGAATGACGATGATTTAAATCTTACTTTATATTTTACAATTTATTCTTTCAAATATTACTTGGTCGATGCATAGTCGTTTTATTTCAAAGTTTAACAAAGTTTAATCGAACAGAGAGAACGGAGAGAACAATGCAAATTTTGCATCGTCGTTATTTCCAATTTATTGGTCGATGAAATTAACTGCGAAAACAATGCGTTTTCAATCGTTAACCAAACTGTCAAGGTCTAAAAGAAACCGTCACCGTCGAGAAATTTACTTCCAACCCTGTCGACCATGCGCTTCACTACCTGTCGAAACGAGAACACGCCACGGGAAGAGTTTAATTTCCAAACAATTTGCAGGAAACGAACCCTTCGATGGTTCTAACGGTACCTTTCCCAACCGCCATCCCGGGATCTATCCTTTTTCGAGCAAGCATCGTTTCTATATTACAGAAACAACCCCTATCGACCTTCCAGCTGTCTCGAATCGATTCCCGGCGACGTGTACAGCTATTGGACCAGCTTGGGGAAAAAAAACGTGAATTTATAGAAGTATCATTAGCCCAGTAATCGATACGGGCGTCGTATCGACGATCAGAAGCTGTCTAGCTTCGATGTTTTTCGATATTTCACGATTGCCACGCGAGTCGATGACGTTTCGAGAGATCGCATGGTGGTGGATTGGAACCAGAACGGAAATAATAATAGATAAAGAGGCCGAGGGAAGGGAAATCCAGTGGGACTACTCGTTGCTACTATATTCCCGCAATTATTCTCCGCCAGTCGGTGGAAAGGAACAGAAAAGGTGAAATAAGGAAAGAGGGTGATGGCGAACGAAGGAAGGGGGAAGGAGGGGTGCTTTTTTATGAAAGAGAAACTCCCACTCCCAAGAGGGATCGGGTGAATTGGGGTGGTGGGTACGACTCACGGTGAGCACTTTTGTTAATTAAATGCCGTTGTTCGATTCAGGCTGGCTCTTTTGATCGAGTTATCGTTTAAACAGCGTTCACCCGGCAAAGGGTCCCTTAAGCGAGTCGTATTTAAAAATCAGTCTCTGCGTAAACATATCAAGCTGCCACGGTATCCTCTTAATTAGAGGTAATTCCTGCTAAGCGCACGACTGCTCATAGTCGAATTTTTCTGTTTGAATTCAAGGATGTATGGAATTGAGAATTTATCAAAAGACCTGCCAGCCTTTCCGTTTTATTTGATTGTCGGCGACGCACGGTTCAAGTTCACGCGAGTTTCAACTATTTAAAATAAAGTATAAACAAAATGAAACATCGACGTATAAAATTTCTTCTTCGGACTATAAATTCTTTATACAGATTCAACTTATATAATCTGTCAAATAAATTATCTTCCATCTCTTGCTGGAGCATCGTCTTCTCGGATTTTATTTACGATCCTTCTCAGCTTACCCCCGAAGCTGACGGATACAAAAGCCTCGATGCACAGCTGATTAACCAAGTGTTCCACGATGAAACGTCCTTCCCGACCAATTACCCTGTTCAATTCAGTCCCCCACTTCCTCGTAGCCGCGTTAAAAGCCTTTCTTACCTCCGCCATATCCTCGCAATCACTTTTTTTTTTTTTCACGAACGATAACGCGACGCAATCTCGTCCGACACTTTTTCACGTGGGATTCGAGCGTCTAGGGAAATATGATGATCCTTGGGCACCGAGATAAATCTCGACCGAGCAACAAGGATTCACCTAACCGCCAGGAGGCTGATTATCCTTTTCTTCCTCGTCGAGCAAAAATACGAGAAATAAGTTTCAACTTTCTGCTTATTTATTCTTCTATCGCTCGTACGATTCAACGAATAAATCGTTATTTCAGTTTCATTTGATATTTTCATTCGAACGAGCTCTGACTTATAACTGCTTCTCGTGATTTGTTTGGAAAATGCAAATTACTTTGGGTCAAATTCGATTTGATAAAAATTGTGCTTTGATGGTATTAAATCATACAAATTCTTAGCACGATAAATAAGGCGAGTTTAAACGGATGAATTATATGCAGAGATTACGTCGCACAGATATTATCATGACGATGTTAGATTAAAATCTGACGAATCGCAGGGGGCAAAGCGTTTTATCTCGTGTTGCGATAATAACTGCCGGATAACTTGTTAATCAGCGACAAAGTTTCCGCGTAGCTCGAAGCGGGACAAAAAACGGCGGGGAAGATCGAGAGCGTCGGGAACTTTGTCTGGTTGCAACGATCGCTTGGTGGAATTTTAATTAATAATAACGAGCTGCTCGCGTGCCTGCGGGCTGTGTTTCGCCAGTAACTATCCGAAGTTGAAATATTTTAGGGGATCGCTCCATCGGGAACTTCGCGCTTTAAATCTGATCGAGCGACAATAAATCGTCCAAAAATTCTTCCAAGACGTTACAAATTCGGAATGCTTTCGTTTTGATTATTCATAGTTTTAAATTTCGACACTTTGGTCGAACTGGTTAAAGACTTCGGAAACGGAAGTGTGTAGGTGGGAAAGCTGTTTCGTGTCCATCGAGGAAAATCCACTTAAAAACCGACTGACAAACTTTTATAGATCGTACACTGCGAATATTCTATGAGAAACGTTCGTTGGCATGCAGACAAGTAGAAATAGGAGAATAATGTAAATAAAAAAAAGATGTACGATTCAAGAATCAGGACGTATCTAGGATGATCGGCATCCGAAGTTTCTAAGAATAAGATTCGCTGGAAATCGATTCGGAGCTTGATGGAATAACAAGTTTTAATAATAGAAACTATTATTCCAGAACAAATTAAATAAAAATCAGAGAGGAAATAATTTGATTTAAAAGCAACTTCTTTGAAAGCAATGCTTTACATTGGACTAATTCAACTTCCGACTTCTGTGCATTTTCCCTGAGGAATTATTAATTAGAATTCGATGAATAGCAATTTTCATTCGATATCAAAGGGACGCGAATTTAATGACCAAACTGATCGAATAAAAACGATATTCTTCTGCAAATAATAATCACCCCGTTTCGGTATTTGTATCGTCGATTACGCGACTACCTTAATTACCAATCCCACAAACGTTTAAAGAAAGGAAATCTGGGCCAGGCTAGAAACGCACAGTGGCGACCCTTTTAGCCCGTTGAACATCCGCCTTTAGTCGCATCGCATCCAGCACGGAAACGTCTTGGATGATGGAAACCGATGAAACCAATGTCGTTGGGCAAACTGGGTCAGCTGCGACACCTTGAAAGCATTTAAACTTACACCTAACAAGGTCTCCTGGGGGATCTCCCTCGCTCCACCCACTGTCTGCCTCGTGAGGAACGTCTATAGGTATTCTGGCCAAGCTGATGGAAACTTTGGTTAAGGTGGATACCGGATAGCCGACAACGGAACGATGCCTCGAACTGATTGCAAACTAATATCCAATTCGATTTTGGTAGGGCGTGCGCTGCATTGATACCAGCCAACGGAGATCCTTCGCTGTCTAATTTTGATAGAAACTAGACACGTATTATAGAGTTCGAAGATCGTACTGATCTTTTCCACACGTTTCAACATTTAAACGACGGACAACGAAGTCAATGGCGACCTAGTCAGGCATTTAACATTTTTCAACGAAAGATTTTCAAATTAATCCTCGAACAATTCGCTCCAGAAACAACTAGATGATGTACCGTGTTTCCTACGTGTCTCGTTTCTTTTGCATTCAAGTAAATTACTCGAGGATAAGAAATATTCGGTTGCTAAAAAACGAACCTCAAATCGTAAACCAACATCCCCACTGTCGATTGAAATTCCAATTAACGGGTCCGCGTCTGTTCATTACAACGACTACTGGTCTGAAATGGCAAAAGAAAACAAAGTCAAACACCGTGGACTCCGAACGAAAAACGAATAATCCCGTTGATTATTCAATTTCCTCGGTCAACTCTTAGCCGCCGGGTATTTTAATTAACGCGTGATTGTTCCATCGAAACCGGCCGCTTGTCAATGACCGGCAAAAGAAATCCGACTGGCGTTCTTTTCTCGCGTGATTCGAACGAAAAAAAAATGGTTCTTGCGATCGCTTCGAGTGGGCCCCTGGCACTCGACGAATTCGTGAAACCGTTGGAACTCTCGTGCCGCTGGAAACGAACAATTTCCAGACCCGGCCCGGCCGAGAACAGCCAACATTCATCGACGAATGAACGAAACTCCGTTAACTCCTATGGATCGGACCGCTCTTGTGAACTTTGATCCCCCAACCCCCGTCGAATTACAGCGGATCGAGCGCGATATTTTTTCGCTGAAAAATTTTCACCCGGCTGAAATTGAAGAACGAGCCCCGCAACAAAGCCATGAGGGCTGTTCGGGCGTTGATAATCGGTATTTATCGGTCTGCTTCCACGGCAGACAAGGCCGCTACGGGATATCTGCTCAGGAGAGCTAATTGCAGCTCGCTGGCCGAGGTGAACGAACCTTTCGTACACCCAAAGCGAACAAAAGGAGCTAGAAAATTGTTCTCACGTTATGGCACATAATTGGTAATTACATAACGCAGAAAATATCCGAGGTGTGCTTTTAATACGTAATTTCATTAAAAAGTTAATATCTCGTCACTGAGTGAGGCCATCGTCCAAGTTACACGTCGTCCATTTGCCGCAAGAGTGACCTTATTAAGAACAAATATTTCTTGTCAGAATAATTTTAGATATAATCTATCAGTCTTTGAATTTTGACAGTTTCCAAATACAAAATACAATCGACATTCTTTAAATTACAAATCGTTTTCTTAGTTAAGTCGACGGCCAAAGGAACATGACAAGGGTACGTTTCTATTTCTTGTTTTGTTCTCGTTTGTTATTGTCGTTTTTTATTCCAGACAATGTATGTATCTGCAATTCTCGTTCCTCCTCTCGCGTTGCCTTTTAATGTTCCTTTTAAAAACGGTTCCAGCACGCGATCTTTCGCATTT
Source organism: Stelis phaeoptera (assembly GCA_943735885.1). Classification (NCBI taxonomy): domain Eukaryota; kingdom Metazoa; phylum Arthropoda; class Insecta; order Hymenoptera; family Megachilidae; genus Stelis; species Stelis phaeoptera. The sequence continues at coordinate 9,755,620 of OX030937.1, forward strand.
AATAGCTTGCACGCACACAGACAACCGACAGTGTGTGTGTATTATCTATAAATAAACTGGTGTATATGTACAGCAAGCTTCACAGGGAAAACGTGGTGGAGGCTATTAATTCGATTGCCAATCGATTCACCCTTGCTTCGCTGTGCAGTGGTACACGTCGACGTCTGACTCGAGTGGATTTTTCATTTACCTATACTACTTGGCGACCACGATGCACCTACATAATTAATTGTCTCGGCTGGAAACGGAAACGATTGCTCCTCTGTCGTGGTAAAAAAAAAAACGTTTACACAAATACTTCTACGATTTGCACGTCACGGTACGTCAATCGTTTGGTTAATTAAGTCTTTTTTTCCTACCCAGGAATACTGTTCGTTTTCTTTGACTCTCGGTTGTTCGTATTAAAATGTTAGAGTTCGATATGCATATGCTGTTGATGAATCAAGTAGTTAACAATTTATTTATTAATAATATTGTTAAAACAGAAATTTTAATTCCACTGTAATATTCTTTTGCGTGGGGGGCTTGCAACGTAAACGATAATAAATGTAATTATACTTTAATCAATATTTTTTAATGCGTAAAGTAATAGCTTAGTTTATTATTTCAAATTATTAGTGCAATCTTAGCAGAATTACCCTATTATTTAGAACGAGGGTGTAAAATATGTTAGAAATCAATTATCTCTCTAAATTGCTCGATGCTCAAAATACTGAAGCCGTGTAAGTTCATAACGCATCTGTCAAATAAAAACGAAAAAAAAAGCAATGACAGAGTATCGCGTTATATTCAACAAGAACTGGGTATCGTAATTCTGTAAATGCAACTATCGTTCCGATCGTCGATCTCCGAGGCTAACGTCGTTAACGAAACCGGTATTTCGAAATGGAGAGCTTTGATGGCGAATCACTCTTTGTTCGTGGCAACGTTAATTCGTTTGATCTTGTCAGACTGCGAAATTGAAGTTAATATACAAAAGAGTCAGAAATGATTCGACGATGAAACTATTGGCGAAAGGTTCTCCAAACGTTGTGCCACGGCTCTTGCCAGACTTTGCCCCTTTTGTTGCGTATTCAACGATGCGTTGGTAATTCTTCGAGCACACAACCACGTTACGATCCATTCTCTGGCACCGAACGGTATTTACATTCGCGTTTGATCACGTGTAAATGTATGGTAACGCAATAAACAACGTGAACATTTTTGCCTGTCAAACTTCACCACCGTTCGTGTTACGAATTTTCTGTCACTGGTGGTAGATTGCAATCAAATAGATTGCAACACATCAGTCTTCATAATCTATGTATTACATGTGTCATTTATACTTAGCTGATAAAGAAGGTTTTAATTAATATTAACCACGTCAAATATTTTGAATATTTTAACGATCCTTTGGGTCCTCACGAAATTTTGGTAACTATTATCCTATGCTTTCTGTGTCCGTCGAACGATAAGGTAGCAAGCGGACATCGAAGTAGTCGAGGAATTCGTCTTTTGAAATGGTCCTTAAATCGCATTTTCCCCGACGACGAGACTCACAGAGGACGCCTGAAACTTCGAAACTTCATAACTCCTTCGGCTCGCTCTTTTTATTCGTACCCTACCAAAGTAGCTGCCCTTTGCAGTTTCTACGCACGAGTTTCCCGTTAGCTATGCCTCTGTCGAACTTTATACGACCTGCCGTTAACCCTTTTAAAGTTGAAGCGTTCGCGATACATGCTTCCATTATTCGTGGCTTAATTAACGCGCTGAATACCGCGGTGTAAACGGCTGCACGTGGTTCAGCACGTTACAATTACAATTAATTAGAACATATACTAACTTTTCATTTGCTATCTTTTGTAATTGTTATTTAAAGTTCTCTATAATTTTATTTCCCGTTTATTCAATTATATTATATTGTTAGACTTGCGTGAAATGTTATGTATTATTATTTTTAAACAAACTCAAAACGATTAGAGCCTAATGTAGGATCGAATCATAAAACGAATCCGGACCGCTTGAATTATCTGAGCTATCCTTTCAATTTTTATTGGATATCAAAGTTTCTCCTTAGTAGAACGCAGTTCCTTTCGAAATCTTCGCAGTATTTACGACACCACCGATCCCCCTTTGCCAACCAGCCCTTTTATCGAGCCTGCTAATAATTTCCACGGAATTACCGTCGAGTTTCACGTCCCAACGACGAATCACAACCGCAACTCGGGGCGTGGGGATTTATTCAAAAAAACGAGAACGACCGGCAGCCGAAGAAGACGAGCGGATTAAAGGCAACGAAAGAAGAAGCTCGACGTATCTCACGAAGACACGAATCGTGACGTTCCCTCGTGGCGGCGAACAAATTAGACCCGAAGATTGTACAGACCGACAGACTTTTCTCTTCACGGGCAGCTTGATTCGATCTTTCATCCCTCTTTTTCCGTCCCTCCCTCGAGAAGAGGCGAGACGCGACAGGGAGGAACGTTTTATACGTTCATTAGTCACACGTACCAGATTGAATTCCTCTCGAGCATCCCCCCAGCCTCGCCGTTACAGTCGTGAAATACGGACATCGAGGGAAGGATACGAAAAGTTTTTCCATCTAGAAAATTTCATGGGACGGATGGAAGTCCTCGAAAGATGGATTTCCATCCGCCAAAGTGGCCGGGCAGCGTCGAACGTTGACGTCCCTATCGCGGACACGGCGAAGACCATCTGTTATCTGATATTGTGTGCAATGGCCACGTTACAATGAACGAGGAGCGACGCGGAGATAATTTGTCAGCTCGAAGCATCTAATTTGTAGCCGGAGTGTGTTTATAAGCCGATCCGACGCGCAGATATAGGGTGGCTCGATTAACGCGTACAGTAACGTCTTGAACTTGTGGATAATCTTATCATTTTTATTTTTATCGCTTTGATAACTACTATCACGATCTTCGTACGTGACTCTTCGCGAAAGTTTCCTTCAGTTTATTTATATTTGGAAAATTGGTAAACTTGTGGTACGACGTAAGAACCTTCAAATTTAATTTGAAGCTTATTAGGGTAATTTCGATAGTGTATGCGTTTATGGTTGACTTATACTACTTGCAACTTTCTCCTATAGAATCCTTGATTAAAATCCAGCAAGTAACAATTGTTAGTCAAAGTAAGTATGATTGTATCAATTACCGATGAAATTGATTAATGTTCCAAGTTTCCTGTTTGAAACGATTCTTTAACAATTTCATTCACTGAGGTCCGAAGCTTCGATCGCACGTTGCCACGATCGCTAATGAATCACGTTTATCATCAGGTGCCTGCAATCAGCATCAACGATCGTTTGCCGTACAACAGGCGACAGATTTTAACGAGAATACACGACAAATCTTTAACTCTAACGACATGGATAATGAAAATGCACCTAATGCCTTCGAATTCAAGCTAAACATTCTTTAGAAAATCTTCAAAAATGGTTCAGAAGATTCAAGTATAAAAAGAATGGAAAACTTGCGCTAATTTCGCCGATATTAATCGTCGTTGTTCCTCCTCCTGTTTCTTGTCCGCAGCACCGACGATTCTTTTAATTAAATTCGTTACAAGGCGCCGCTTTAGCGGTGCACGGGAAATTTTTCACCGCGTCACGACAACCATAAATCATCGGGTCGGCGCGACGACATGCGATTGCGAGAGTTTAAAATATGTATCGGCCACGGTGTACGTATACAGGCATCTTAAATTGTTCCATACGCAATGACGTCCCGGCTGAATTCTCTGTCGTGCCGGCCCACCACGGCTATGATTTATTATCAGAGGAATGGGGGTGGGTGGGGAGGTTGTAGGAACGACGCTTCTCGTAATTTATGCACGCCGACCACCGTTGGCCACCCGTTCCACAATGCCGGCTGCAATTTCGCGGAACGTCCGATGGATCGCCGCGGCAAGTCGCAAAACAACCCCTCTCCGCTCCAAAGGAGTTATTCGCTTTCGATTCGTGGTTTCGTGCGTCCGACCGGATACGCCATTGTTTCCGTTAATTGATTCGCCGATCTGCATGCTCGCGTTTCAACCCTGATTACGTTCTCGTGTAGCGGACAGATCATTGAAGTACACCCTTGAGCATGAACAACGTCGATCTTCGAGCGTTCTCGTGGCCGATTTATGGAAGATAGAAACAATGGGAACACGTGCTTCTACTTCCATGAGTTCTATTTTACTTCGAGTACGGGATAATTATAATGAAAGGGGGAAAGCTTCGAAATAATTTCCGAATAATACGCAGAAGTATTTTTAACGTTACGATAAAATAACGTCTATTAGATTCGGACTTGAGAATTTTAATAGACGTTGAATTTCAATTCCAACTGCATATATCATTGTTGCGTTACACGGACGAAAGCTTCTGTCGTCATATATCAATTACAGTAAATTAAGAATGAACTTTGAAAACTCGCTCCTCGTCTACGTGTCTCGCTGACAGACAAAAAACCCCGAGCGATCTTCGTTAACGATTGCAAGCTTCTTGTCCACGACGAAATCCTCTTTCCTAAATTAACTTTTTCACCCGCTCGGACAACCCCATCCCGTGGAAAGCCATTATCGTCGGGGCTATGCCTTTCTTAGCGTCTGGAGCCACTCCCTGTCTTTGCGCCGCTGGTTTTGGCAACAAGCTCGCCGTAAATTCGCCGGATAATTCTTCGAGGCCTGCGTTAACCTACATAACGCACGATTTATTATGGTTTACAAGACGACGCGACGGGTCGATTTTCGCCGTCTGCCCCTCGAACTTGCCCCGACCCCGGCCCGACCTTTCGAGAATTTGTTTGCTTGCCAACTGAGAATTCGCGTTGTCTCGCCGGGGATTCTTAAGACGGTTACCAGGGGGGGGGGGGGGGTTAAAGGAAGAGGGTTGAGAAGCAACGACTCCCGGTGTAATGGAAGACATTATCCCCGGCGACCGACCATTCCTTATTAACTACAGTTACCCGTTCCGCTCGCTCTTCGTAATTGATATACAGTTTCTTTCATTCTTTACCGTTTTCTTCCTACGTTGGATATCTTAATTGTAACTCGTAGAATAGAATCCTCGTTGTGTCAAAAAATATAGAATCTACTATATAAATAAATATGTTGTAATGGTTAAATCTGGATTTATCTTCGTAGGAAATTTAAATCATCGAAATTTTAATTTCCCCTGAATTCTTATTTTTATCATTAAGAATTTGTAATTTTCAACGTAACGAATAATAAAATAATATAACAAACACTTGCGTAAGTATCTTAGAATATTTTTCTGATTTTTACAAATCCGAAAGCAGCTAAGAAAGAAAAATCGCTCTAAATCGCCGATAATAATCAACCGACGAAAGTTGGCGGCGTCAACGTGGCGATAGGATCGGGCAAATATATGTAAATCCGGCGAAATTATCGCGAGTTCGTTGCCGCGTATAAATTTCGTCCGGGAAAATAACAGGAAGCATTAACGGGGAAATTTATCCACTCATTTACACGGGACGTAACTCATCGACAATTTAAAGGGGTCGTTAACGGTTGACCTAGCCAGCTCCACTCGACGGGATAAACTAAATGTAGCTTAAACAAAACGCGATAAAACTTACAGGGGTCTCGTATTCCGGGCTTCGTGTGTAGCTGGTCGAAAGGTTCGTTGTTCTAGTATTTTTTTCTTTTTGTTTTTTCCATTTTTCACCCTTGGTTCTGTCACCGCGGCCGTATTTATCTCGTTCACAGGGCTCACCGTCAGATGCACACGGACATAGCCAACGACGAGACCGAAGAGAAACGACCGACGACGATATATTTTTGACACCGTCACGGACCCGCCGGCCATTTACCCTCCCTCGGCTGTACCTGCGTATCTCGTTTACACCGAACCCCTCTCGAATAAAGCACGATGTTCCTTTCGCGTGGCTGTCACCAATTTTACCCTGCTGCACGGGATTAATTTCGCGTGTTTTTCGGGGGGTGGTCGCATTTTTCGCAACGGTGGGAACGCGAGATCGAACAAGAAACAATTCGTTCCGTCCGAAACTCTGGCTTGCCTTGTTTCCGAAGTATTCAGGTTGAAAGTGTCGACGTTTCATGCTCACCTATTCTCGAGTTGAAAATAGAGAGGAAAGATAAACAACTATAGAATACAAGTTATAAGTCTGTACTTAGATAAAAGTGTTTTATCATGAACGATACGATATCGAAGTACCTTCAAGATGATAACATTTGATTTTTCCTACGTCTGCTTTTATTTTTCGTACTCTAGTTACAAATGGATTTACCAACATAGTGTTTAAGATGTTTCTTCTTCTTTCTTTTTCCTGTAATGGAATTCAGTTTGCGGTTTTTGTATTTGAACATAAACTTTCGCGAAGAATATTAATTGATGAGAATCCACTTGAAGTTGAGTTTTCGCTGAAAAACTGAAGGAATACGTAATAAGTCGAGAGGCTAAACTTTAAATTTACCAAGGGTGTATCATGCTGCATTCATCGGCAGTAGAGGGCAGGGTAGGGCGAACTAAGATTCCGCTCAGGTTCGCTTTCCTGATTTGATTTGAAATGCAAACGATGGTAAAACGTCGGGTCTCTCATTAGACCCCGCTGTTTTTTCGTTTCCTGTAACGTTTTGTACGCCACGCGCAGGCCACATTTTTTTTTTTTATTTTAACAAAGAAGCATGGAATTTCGCTGAACCAATGAAAAGTATCTCGTTAAGGCCGATCGACGGAAATGCACGCTACGGAACAAAGTAGTAAACTAAACAAATACAGGAAAAAAGTAAGTAGCAGCTCTGGGTGAAAAGGGATTTATTCTGTTTCTCTATTCCAATAATCGAAGCAAAGTTATTTATCATTTTGCGAACTACAGCTTCGTTTCTCAGAGATGAAAATGTTTAATTATAACCAGTCGTCGTTGAACTTTAATCAACACGTTGGCTTTCGACGCAGTTCATTTTAATGTAATTGATTTTTTTAATGAAATTTACTCGTACTTCTATCCGTTGATAAAGGGCAGGGAAAGAGAAAAAATATTTTCTTTCCATTAACTAATTAACTTGATTTCGCAGATACAAAAGAGAAAAACGTGTGATAAAACAGTTTCAAGATAAGACAAGCGTTTCGAAACGTGAAAGAAACTTGTTGAAATATAAATCCACTTGCGATTTGTGTAAACTTGAATTCCAGTTGCTCGTTACGTTAAAGAAGCAGTGAAATTTAACTGACCCGTAAAGTCGCAGATTATGATCTTCTGAATTGTTCAGAAGCAGCACGTGATTAATAATAATAATTGAGAATATGAAGGATATTTTAATTAACTTGTTAAATCAATGTTCGAATTAATTCAAATTAATATGAATTAACAAATCAGCTGGTAATCACGATTTAACATGTAATAATTAATTACTGCACTTTAACTTTCAAGTAAATACATTTGCATTTTTCGATTGTATCAAATTGTATTTTTTCAAACAAGAATTACTTTTATGATAGTTATTTACAATTTGGTTAGTCAAGATGATTCCCATTAAAATAGGTGACACAAACCCTTAGGAACGTAAGTACGTCGTCCAGATATGGATGCCGTAGCAGCAGTCAAAGCGTTCAACACTTTTCAGACCAACCCTGACTTCGCAAATGCCCTTTGATTCCTGGGAGAGACGTTCACGATAAAAGATTCCATCGAGATTCTCCCAGCGACGTTATCAATTATTAAAACGGCCCTTGTCGAATTAAAAGAGTTTAACCTTAATAAATGACTTAATTAACGCTTTCGCGTCGCGAACGGCCAAGATTCTTCCCCTTCGGTGGCGTAGATTCGATTTTACAACGAGCCGCGGACGAGGATTCGCGAACACGTTCCTCATTAGACGATTCTCTTTGTGGGATTCTTCTTTCCAGACCGACGGAGAATTCGCGACGACCCGACACGGAATTAATTCCTTTTTATATGCGCCCACAGGCGTCTCGTTTCCTCGCCAAGCCCCGCGGGAATATGATAAATGGGATCCGGTTGATCGTGCCTTTCGCGTGGAATCTCGGCGAGGATCCACCCCTTCTTCGAGAACGCTCGACAACCGTCCGAAGATCGTTTTCGTTCCCGGGTCCGAAATCCTATTTAGCCAGGATCCCTTTAATCCGGACTCGAAACGGATTGCGGGGATAATTTTGCAGAATCGATCTTAATCAGCTTGCAAGCTTGCTACAATCCCAACGTGGAATTCGTCGATGGTGGCGCGTCAAGTTCTAGACACGCTTCTAACAAAGCGTCTTCCAATTTCATCGTTGCTTTCGCGCACGATCGTTTCATCCATCCTTTTCTGATGATATAAACGAATCGGGTTCCAGAATGGAGTTACGAGGATGAAAAAAAAAAAAAGGAAGGAAGAAAGGTTTCGAAAGTTTCTTGATTCTGGCGCGCACCAAGGGGGCAGAGCAGTAAGTTAAAAAGGTCGGGTCGCGCCTGGGGTGCAATAGCGTGGCCGCAATGGGACGGTAATAGTACCTGTTATCATCGATCCTTTTCTTTGCTCTTTCAGACGGTATCAGTTCATCGAGGCATAGAATATGATAATTTTCAATTTTTGAGTCAGTTCATTCTTAATCTCTAACAATTCCGAGACTCCTCGTTAAATACTCGGTCACGAGTTTGAGAAGTAAAATAAATTAAATGGGGGAAAATTGGCATTAAAGTATTTAGTTCTTCTGGGAATATTTAACACTAGTTACATTTACTTTCAAGTTGAAAATAAAGTAGAGAAATAGGTAAATAAAGAACGAAGCATATACTAAGATATACAGTACACCTTTGATAAAAAATTAACACGTATTTTAAATAAACACACCTTAATACATTTTGTGATATAATTTATGAAACACTTAACCAGTGTTTTGACTTGTTGGATAGTTCTAGTGTTAAATTCAACTTTCCACTTGCTAGTTTACGTAAATAATGTAACACTAATGCCACATGAAATGTTTTAACTTTCCGTTCTTTCAATTGTTCCTTAATATCAAATTCGTAGCTGGCTCGAAATACTAGGTATACTTTTAGGATTTTCGAAATTACCGTATCGTTAAGAACTCAAGAATTTCGAAATAGTATACTTTTAATCAAGAATTTCCTTTGAACGATCACTATGTTGACCCACAGAATACGGACAGCGATTATAGTCGTCCATACTAGCGTTGACTGGCACAGTGAAAACGGACGTATGTAGTCAGACACGCTGAAATTCGAATTATTAAGAATACAATCCATTAATTTTCAAATTTAACCTTTCAATTCGATAGCTAGCATTATGAGCTTTAATATCATCGCTTCTTATGTTAACACGTTTACTGCCAAGTCTTACGAAGTAGTTACACCAGTAGCTACGAGTATATTCGTAGCTGGCAGTCAACGTGTTAACGAAACAAACTTCCTCCGTCGTATCCTCCGCCGGAACCCAGGTTCCACGCGATAACATGTCTCTTTTGCAATAATTTGGTCCAAGTTTACGTCCACGCCGCTGAACGATCCGCAAATACCGGAAACCGCCGCCAAAACCGTCGATTCACGGGGGTACGAGCTGGTCGAAATTAATCGCATTTCAACGATCGGTCGGCAGTCCCGGCCCCGTCTGATTGACGACACCGATTAACACAGGTCGTCAGATCGTGCTCAGGGCAAATCGTCGTGTCCTCGAAAGCGGACGCGAAGTGCGCACCACCTGGTACGTGATGTTTGCGCGCGAGAAGCACGTCCACTCGTATTCTCATTAACGGCCAGAGATGGCTGTTGACGCATCGTTCGCGCGTCATTATGCCTGTCCGCGTTCTGTCCGCTTCCGGTTCGTCAAATTCACACTGCGGCTACCCGTAGACGTCCCTTTCGAACGGAACCAACGGGGATGAGATCGGTCAAGGAAGTGAATAATTCATGAAGCTTCTCCGCAGAATTTTAGGAAAAACTGGCGGATTCGGGTCAGCGTTGGTTGTTTCCTTTTCTTTTCTTTTTTTTTCTACACCACGAATTCATAGTTCGTTAGCGGCTGATCAAACAGAACGTAGACACACGGACCGCGTGCACCTCGAAGCAGCTGCTAGGGAAACTTCCGTCGAACGGGTGTCCAGTTATTACCATGATATTTTGTTTGTAAAATAGTATGTATTAATTCTGTATTTCTCAAAGTATTATGAAATATATGGGATTTGAAAATTGGTTCCAAACACCATGTAAAAAGAAATGAAAAATAGCAAGATCCATTAATGCCATAACATGTCAAGTAACGTGACTTTATTTTCTTTCAAACGCCATAAAATGCAGAATACGAAACACCGAATCGCCTATACTCTGTAAAGAAACAAAAAAAAAAAACAAAAAGAGGAAGATCTCCAATACGTGTCGGAAGGATCGTGGATATCCTTATCGATCGAATGGTGTTGGAGATAAAGTGATTCGCAGGATGGCCGGCGTTTTACGCGAAATCAATAGGCGGGTCGCGCGTATACATATACGAGGGAGAAAAAAACGGGTATAAAGTAAAATCTTCGAATGCGTTCGTCGAAAAACAGAGGATAATACAAAATAAAAGAGAAATAGAATTCTGGCTATAGCCGACCGTTATCGAGTTTTCGCACGTTACTTCTCCCCGTCCGCCTCTATTTCTGGATGGTCGCTTTTAATCCGTTAAATGTCATTTCCTTGTACGCGTTACCTACGGACCAATGAGCTTCGCAGGATACGAATGTCCGCCACTTCTGCTGCCATTCAACGCCGGGAGGGATAGAGGTATCCTCGAGTGCTCTCTTAGCCTATTCCCCCGGGGTTTCATCGGGATAACCCCCTCCCCCCATATCGTCCCGTACACAGCCATACGTGTTTCGTCCAATCGTATCGAAGCTCGTTCGTCGATGCGACACCGGAAACGAACTCCCTGGAAAATTGCTACGGTTTCTACTGCGAACCTCGTCGTCCTCAATCTGTTGTGGTTTTGTCACACGGACAAGATTTCGAGAAAATAATATTCATGGGTTACAGAGATATTCAATATACAGAGGTACTAAAACCAACATACGATTAACGCGTTAATTTGCCATGCCATATACATACAAGAGTGACGATTGAATACACACACACCTGCGTGCGTATCTCATGAAAGTTCGTGGTGTGAAACGCGGGTGGAAAAGAAGAGGAATCGAAGCAGGTAACCGTGAAACGCTTCGCTGCTGTTCCGACGACGCGGTCTAATCGAATTCCTCCCTTTCCCCTGCACGTTCCGCTCCTCATCGTCTTCCTGTTCCCGTTCGCCGTTTCGAGAATCGAACAGGCTAAAGGGAATTTGCGATCAAACGGTAGACGTGCTTTCAAGGAAACAAAGACGATTGTCAAGCTTGCTGTTACCGAATCCACTGTACGGGCTGATTCTTTCTTCTTTCGAGCGGCCCAAGCGTTTCGAAGAATCTGGCGGATGGTATGCGGATCCGTGAATCTCTCGGAAGAAACACGAGGAAAAAGAATTGGACAACCGATGGATTGAAGTTCGAAGGAAAGTTAAAATTTTCATTTAATCGAGAGAAATGATTTTTCAAATTAAGTTGGCAAATTGTAGTATAGTAAATAAGTAAATTGTTTTATTTGATCCCATCACGTGTCATCTTCTTGCGTGCAATCGATACGTTGACGAATATGATTGTCATCTTTGACCACACTTTTGCTAATCATTAGCTGTCGGGGATAAATAACGTAACCGATGTTTATGGTAATAATTGGCGTGCATCGAATTAATGACAGTATACGGGGCAAACGTATGATCGTACAAAGTTGCGTGTCTTTGGACGGAAACATTTTAAGTACACGCTATTTGTGTTTTTTTTTTGTTTTCAAATTTTATTGCTTCGTCAGCCGAGATAAAGCTCGGTAAGTTCGAATAATGGCACCTAGATAACTCTAATGAAAGGCTTGTTATGTACATTCTTTCAACTTATTACCAGAACTGTTTTTCGAATCTCGAAATCAACCATCTCATTTTTATATCGTCTCTTCTGTTATTTTTTATACGTGCCGTGTTCGGTTTTTCATTTGCAAATATTGGTATTGAAACGATACAAGTAATGCTATTTTCAAAAATGACTTATATCCTACGGAACACTGTTTGAGAAACATTGCGTTCGATTTATCCAATAACTTCAACGATACTCTCTTTGAACTGAAATGATAAAGATTTATCATACCAATTAAAGTTTAAAAATATTACATTCTAAACACCCATACAACAAACAAAAGCGATTAATGACAGATAAGCATTAATGTGTGGCGATTACGTTATCTGCGCTAAAAGAATCATGCGCACTGTATAAGTTTTATCGTCGCCGTGATAACGGAAGTGTGCGCTCAAATATCTATTAGATAATCCATGCAATGACTGAAAGCAATATTTAAGTGGAAACGTGCCACGTGTAGATGATTTCGTAAACAGAATAATTCGAATTACATCCAAATTTCCAAAAAGTTACATCCAAAAAGATTAGGCTGTTATATGACTGAAGAATAGATAACGAAAAATAGAACTACTTATTTCAAAGACCTTGGTTGTATCTCAGAACTTGAAAAGGACCCAAGAAATCAAATACATAAAAACGTAACATAAAAAACACTTGAGAAATAGTAGATAAATGGAGTTACATCGTGGTTAAATAAATCCCTTTTCACAATGATATTGACGAAAAAAGATTAATTCTGAATACATTACATTGCTTTTAACGAAAAGCAAAAAGCATGACTGCGATGCGTTATTCAAGGTAACATGTGCAAACACTGATAACATTATATCGGTACTTATTAATATTAAATGAACCTTATTAACCGACTTCGAAAAGGAGGAGCTTACTCAATTCGACACGGTTTTTTTTTTTATATCTCGAGTATTTTCGTTTTACTCGGAACATGCAAATTATTCTAAATTTTCTTTACTTAAGAAAATAATTCAGGGGACCTACTGTAACACTTATTGCAATAAATAAGAAAATACGAAGAAAGCAATTGTAGTAGCATAATGGGATTAGGAAATACTTACGTATTTTAATGTGCTGGGCAAAGGGTTGACAATCCGAAGGGTTGGTCGATATCATTATGCAAGTGGGGAGGATTTCTGTTGGCGGGAAACGGTTTGCATGTTACCGAAAATGTGAGTGCCAGGTAGTACCGTGGTCGAGGTACGCGTGATTCGACAAGGACGAGACTCCTGAACCAGCTCGGGACACAACATGCGAATCGCGATTGCTGTCTCGTATCCAACCGCACGATGAACTTGCAGAAGAGTCTGGTTCGTGACGTGGAAGCTTACCACGCGAATCGCTCGCGTGTCTTGCCGAATGCAAATATAATACTTCTTGCACAACCGAACGTCGTTGGTTCGAAGTAAATGCTCTTCGTAGCAAAAATAGAAGTCGTATTCAGTTTTATTTACAAACCTACATGATAAAGATTAGCAGTAGGTTTCGATGGTTCTAATCAGAGGACGTAATCTCAACGGGCTCGAGAAAGAAGCACCGGTTAGTGGATCAGAAGGAAACGACGTCGAAACAATCCTCCGTGAAATCGAAGGAAAGTGTTCACGCGGTTGGGTAGCTTCTGAACGGGATTCTCCATCGGGTTACATAGCGACAGTGGAAAAATCAAGCGTTCCTCGGAGAGGACACCAGAAGACACCGCGTTTCCTGTTGCAAGTGGCTGAACGACACCGTGACTCACGGCGAATGTACTTATAAAATTTCTTCGACTAGATGGAAAAGATCGATGCCACTTTGGCAAGCCACCAGAGCTACGTGCGATCGTGCAAGACGAACACGAACATCCGGTATGAATACTACAGGGTGTTCTAGAAACAGTGGAAGATTCAATTTAATTATGAAACTTTGACACTTTGCTTTGACTTTGAAATAAATTGGTATATTCTGATTCTTCTTTTCACTCATTTTTCCATTATACATCCTTAAATTCCTAACTACGTCACCTTTCTTCTGTTTGAACTATATCGAGAAAATTTATACCGTTGAACTTATCTCCAAGATGTTTATCTTTAAGAATTATCTGCAATCCAGTCAGATTAGAACGTTACTCATCGTGTAGACAGATACGATTCACACTAAATGGCGCTGTATTTGACCAAAGTATAAGTGAATCAAATTTTATTTTTATATGTGCACTGAAATAAAAAAGAAAAGTATCCCTTGTTTAGTAAAATTCAGCCCAGAGTGCTAAGCACTTCGCGAAAATAAAACGAAAAAGTTACTTCCGGATCGCTAGGTTCCCTTTCTCATTTCAAGTCACATCCGCAAGTGTCTGTCGAACCTTCCGCTATTTTTCAAACTCCCTGTGCACTCGCGCGAGTTGCTCGCGAAACCTTGCCGATCGTGTCAGCTCGAGTTCACCAGCAAATGTTTGTTCACAGAGGAATTCGTTTTGTTCGCTCGTTCGAGCACAAACACACTTTCCGCGAGTCATCCTGGCTGATGGTTCACTTCAGACATCGACGTTTAATCCGACCCGTGATGACAAAATGTATCCAATCGAAAAACAGCACGGCAAACCGTAGGAAAAAAGATTATAAAGACCAAAAAAAAAAAGAAAAACGTGAGATTAGTTTTTTGGAATTCGAACCGGGAAATAGTTGAACGAAAAGTTTCGAATGGAATGCGATCGATCCGTGGAACACGAGCAACACGAACGAAAGCGGAAAATCGAACGGGCCTGGCTACGGATCCTTCGGTAGAATCCAATTTTGGTGTTCCCGCGTGAAAAGCTGTCGCTCCGCGCTCTTTTTTCACCGACTTCGAGGAAATTGAATTCCGCCAGCGATCGTTCGTGAAGCGGACAATTATCGGCGATTTAACGGAGGTGGTTAAGGAACGTGACGAAGCCGCTCGCGGAAAATCGTTTCGCCTCGCGTGTACGTTACGACAACGACGTCGAACGAGATTTCACTTGGTCGGTATCAGACAAGAAACCGAGTTTGCGGCTTCCACGATGACGAGGAAAGAAAAATTGTAAAAACAAAAATAAAGAGAAGAATAAAATGGGGCGCGTTCCTTCGTGTTCGTAAACGTTTCCCGTCGAACACGCTCCGCTGGCTGTGACGAGGCGAGCTCTTACTTTCGAACGAATTTTGTCGTTCCATCGAGAACTCGGTTTCATTCGGCCCGCCTCGTGCATCGCTATGTAAATTGGCCATGACCCGTTCCGAGGTGATGCCGCCTCTATCACAGCCAATTTTCACGGTTACCGCGTCTGATGACGTAACGACCATTTGTTCTGTTGTTGGTCCATGATTGGCGACAACTCGCTCGCCCGGTGAAAACATTGCGAAGTATAACGAACTAAAATGTGACGCTGATTGATACAATTCAAGGTGATTGTTCGGTCACGGGTCGCAGGAAACGTGAACGATTTTGTGATTTAAGTAATTGTCACCAATATGTCTCAATGTTATCACCGAATAAAACTGAGTCGACGGATCTCAGATTTCTAATTTTATATCACAGAAATTGTTTAGAACCGTTCAGGATGCCCTGCATTTCTCACATCAAATGTAATTTTTCGTTATAGCATGTGACTTCAAATTTATTTTTAAAATGGAATGATTCATAATAGAATTTTTAATTAAACATCTGTCGATAGCAAACGTATCAGATGTAATTGGATGTGTTACCTATCGTGCAAGCTATCAAACCATTATTGCTATCAGGGATTAAAAAAAGAACTTGTTGCGCAAAGCAAATTATGCCACATAACATAATATCATGAAAGAACATAATCAATTATGAAATCGCACAACAATTGGCAATTAATTATTCGCGAGGCACTGTAAAAATCCAATGTCATTAAGATATCGTAAACTAGGTTCAGAAAATCATATCGTCGTGTAGAAGTTTCACTATCTCCACTGAAAAAAAAAGTTGCGAGCCAACGATAAATATAATTGAAGCATTGTACTATAAATCATTAAATCCGTAATACAAACAAGTCAGAAATAGTGGACACGATGTGATAGCGTGGGGAGCACAATGACTAAGCAACAACCCAGTGGTAATCTGAAAGCTACAGAGTCACTGATAACATCTCGAATGACGGGTAGAGTTTCATTTAATAGCTTCCTACTCGGCCAATAGGACAGTTCATCTTCGTCCCGGCAAGCATGAGGTCGAGCGTGGTCGCGGTCGTGCTGTTCACCCTGTGCGCGATGTGTCTGGTGGAAGAAGCTCGTTGTGCCAAAATTTTGGCCATGGTC
Source organism: Stelis phaeoptera (assembly GCA_943735885.1). NCBI lineage: Eukaryota > Metazoa > Arthropoda > Insecta > Hymenoptera > Megachilidae > Stelis > Stelis phaeoptera. The sequence continues at coordinate 9,771,859 of OX030937.1, forward strand.
CCGACGCCGTCCTACAGCCATCAGATACCGTACAGAAGACTGTGGATCGAACTGCACAAACGCGGCCACGAAGTCGTGCTAATTACGGCAAATCCTATTCCTAACATGAATGCGACGAATTTCACTCAGATCAACGTGAGCGGGGGTTACGCCACTATACGAGCCATCGACTTCCTGAAGCTTCGTTTCGAGGGAAAAAGTTGGTTTGATTTCGTGGACAATCATTTGTTTGACATGGCCGACGTATTCGTGGAGAATGTGCTGAACAACACGGAGGTTCGACGACTTTACGCGCCTGACAGCAACGAGAAGTTCGACGTAGTTTTAACCGAGGCCCTGTACATACCCGGACTGTTTGCGTTAGCTTACAGATTCGACGCTCCTCTTATAGGTATGTCATTGATTCTTTTATTATTCAAACGTTAATATGAAATTTTGGATCCACTGGAGACGGTGGTGACGATAGCAATTGCATTAAAATTATTCGACACTCCCTATTGCGATGCACAAAAAGTTGAAAACCTTTCTCGGTAAAACCGATATTTTACCACAAAGAAAACAGAAATAAAATGGTAAAGCGTAAACCAGCTACATCCTTGTCGCGATCGACTGGGAGCTTAGACAAAACCCTAACCGCGTTTCATTTGACCGCAGGGCTAAGTTCGTTAGGCCTCGTTACCCTTAATGAATACGCACTCGGTGGATTCGCGTTGCCCTCGCACGAGTACACATGGGAAATGGAAGCGGATACAGGACCGGATTTACCATTCTGGAAGAGGTTGCAAAATTTCGTGACCATATGGCGTATCATGTATCGCATGTATCATACTCTTTTGCCAACTCAACAGAAGCTGGCCGAGAATTACCTAGGGACTGATCTACCTCCGTTGATCGACATGTTGAGAAACATGAGTCTTCTGTTTGTCAATCAAGCAGAACCGTTGACTCCCGCTCGTCCGAAACTTGCGAACATGATCACCTTCACGTCTTTCCACGTCAACGAAAATCCTCCTCCCATGTCTAAGGTACGCATTTAAATAACAGAAAGGTAGCTGTGCCCAAATGAATTTTTATATATTCTGATGAAATATTGTGCTACTATCGGCTGAAAATATTATCGCAGGACTTGCAGCGTTTCTTAGACGAGGCGGACGAAGGATTCATCTATTTCAGTCTCGGTAGTAACGCGATGAGCTCGGACATACCGATGGAGGTTCAACAGATCTTCTTCGACGTATTCGAGAAGCTTCCCTACAGAATCGTGTGGAAATACGAGAAGGAGTTCCCAAGGAAAATAGACAACGTGTTCACTGGAAAATGGTTGCCTCAGCAAAGTATTCTCGGTACGGTGACGTTCATTCTTCGACGGATACTCGTAGCACGAATAAAACAACGCTTTATCGGACGGGACGATTAATCGACTCTTATTGTATTTGCAGCACACCCGAACATCAAGCTGTTCATATACCAAGGTGGATTACAAAGCTCCGAAGAGGCTGTCCATTTTGCGGTCCCGCTCGTAGTTTTTCCAGTGTTGGCTGATCAAGATTATCAAGCGGCCAGAATGGACACTCTTGGGCTGGGAAAACGTTTAGAAATTCGAACTGTTACAAGAGAACAATTGGACGGTGCCATTAGGGAGGTTATAACCAATAAATCGTAAGTACACATGTACTTGATTGAAATTAGGTTAACTTTTTCATCGACAAAGTAACTTCAATATCAGCAAAGATAATGTTTTGCTTTGGTTGATTAAAATTGTTGCTTGTCTGGAATCATCCAGGATTGCATCACTGAAATACATTCAAGTGAACATTACCATTCGCGTGATTAGGGCTCGTTGGAACAAGGAAAACTTTTCTAACATCTATGTTTTCCTTCTGTGATCTCATTTAGGTTTCTATGTAGGACAGGTTCTAGAAATATTTTATATAATTCGACACGTGTTACATATCCAATAACAGGCAGCTAGCAACGTGATTGTACCAATGTGACGCAACATACCGACGCAACCATTAATCCATATCTGCAAATTTTGTAGAATTTCTGTACACGTTGATTCTCAAATAACACAGCAACAGAAAATGAAATTTTGTCGCTAAATGATATATCTGTATCTTCTTTTACTTCTAAGATTAAAGTTTCCGTATCGATGAACGACGCGGTCAACGACCGAGATAATTTGAGAACTCCGATTAATCTTGATTAAGCTAAAAATATAAACGGTATATTTCGATCAAATGCAATTTTAAAACTGAAATCACTGGCAGTTTACTAAATTCTGCGATCTTAAATAAGATAACTTTCACCTCGTGATTCATTTTCAAACTTTTATTCCGTATTTTTGCTGATTCAAAATAAATTGTGCGAAACGTTCGACCTTACCTAAAACAGTCGTATTCATTCCGATTTTCGTATTCATGAAGCGAAGTCGCGACAACAACGATACCATTATCTGAAATCATTAAAATACATCGGCCAGTTGCACTTATGCGGGAAAATAATCATTTTCGTTTCAGATACAAAGAGAGGATGATTCAAATTCGCGATCAGACTAGAGATACTCCGTATGACATGGTGGAACATCTCGCCTGGTGGACCGAGTACGTGATCCGTCACAAAGGTGCTCCTCATCTTCGTTCGAGTCTGGCCTGGCTACCTTGGTACCAACGTTACGACATCGATGTCATAATGTTTCTCACAGTGGTCGCGTTCGTGATCGTCTCGAAATCGGTGAACATCATCGCCAGGATCACTGTACATCTACACAAGCAGTATCTCAGCTCTACTAGTCAGAAGCAAAAGATTAGTTAGGGATTAGATAGCGATAAACGTAACGAATGCGTTTAATCGATCGAAACATCGCGCATCGGTATTATTACAATAATTAACGCAAAAGCAATCGACGTTGGACGTATACTTATTTACTCAATCTTTTTGTAAACAAAAAGTCATATAAGTCCTACTTGACGAATTATTTTATAACGAAAACGATTTGATTCAAATCGGTTACCCTATAAAAGGGTTTAATTGAAAATAGATAAATGAGAAATAAGTAAGCGTTAAACCTTTTGCAGCGCTGCGAACGAAAAATCTAAGCAAAATGAAAGTATAATAGTTTATAGTTCCTCTGACAAATTATGTCAAAGTTGTGATAAAAACAGTAAATTGATAACACTAGGAAGATGGTGAAACATTTTAATCACTAAACGATGGTTCGTTGGGATTCGAATAATTTACATTAAATCTTAGATTCTGATTAATTTCTGTTACATTGACTTAGGCCAGGCCTGGGCAACAATTTCCCCTCCATCGCTACGTAACTTCCACTACTGATTTGTCGATTCCCCCAGTACCCACCACACCGTGTTCGGTTGCCGTGCTTCACCTCGTATTTACGTCGTATGTCGACATGTAAACTTCCAGTTTCCCCTACTTTCTCACACACAACGTCTGCGCATGGTGGGAGGCGCTGATAAATAGGGAGGGAAGCCGCATGCGGCTCACGAGCCGCAAGTTGCCCAGGTCTGATTTAGGCATTCGTCTAAAAATTTAATATCTTAATTTTAGTCGAAACATTTAAGTTGTAATTCACCCTGTTCTGCCGTTCAAGAATTAGCAATACATATTTAGCAATTCATAGTCATAGACGAATTATCATGATTATTTTTAACATTGAAAAACATATCAATGAAATTTCTTGCATATCGCTAATCACAGGGCCGACGTGACCTTCTTCGGAGACCGGTTCAAAAATTATGCGGGGCCAGTATACACGTTTAAAACCTACACTTAAATTTCACGATAAGGAATTATTTATTATAAGTACGAAGGATGTTTTTCTCACTTTTTTCGCCGCAAAATCTTCGATTTCGCTTTCGAGGGGCAAGAAATTCAATGAAAGTACAAAATCTGTAATTGTATATGACTTTCGCAAAAAGCTATTGATATAGTTTAATTTCTCGTAAAAAGTACACTTCTCTGAAAGCGTTTGGATTTTTTTTTACCTGAAATAAAAGGAGTTTATGGAGTTATACTGAACTTTGATGAGTTTTGTCAAACTGAATCATCGCTACTAAAAAAACGTCTTGCATTTGTTTATGATATCATCATTCTGTAAAAAGTTAATCAAAATCGGTCTTTTCTGATTGGGTAATTTCCTTAACACCTAATGTCCTCCTCACCAGTGTTGCAGACGTGCCAACGTTTGATGTCAACATTTAATGTCAACGTCTGTAACACTCTGCAACGAAATATTTCAATGCAAAGACGGGAGAGAAAATCTTGCACTCATGTCAATGTGCAGCAAGTTGTCATCGATTAGTGGATTATGCGTTTGCATTTTCCACACACACACACCCCAATATTCAATCTACTATACAGGGGGTCATGCAAAATGTCCGATGAGTTGTCGTAGATCGCGGGGTCTTTCAAAACGCGAGGCCGGATTCCGGCGAACGCGCTGAACCTGCCTCACGGAGTCTCCCCTGGCTAATCACGTTGGACAAACATTTCTAGGATATTTTAATTGCAATACTAATACGAATAAATGTTATGAAAACCCAGGAACAGCATTAATTGTTTCGCATAATGCGTACTGTGTGACTGAAGTAAACCGTTGACAGAAACAACTGTTCCGAACGAACACATCATATCGATTGATACGATTAAGTAAAAAAAAAGTGTTCTCGAGCAAAATATAATAAAAAATAATACTGCAATAATTTCATTGATTTTACTTAGTTCAAACCTTCCCACTTTCCTTTATACTTTGATTAAGTTAAGATTAAACATGTGTTTAAAACAAAACAAACCAAAATCCGTAATGCCATAATTAACATAAGAAGTGATAATATTAGGTATACCTGGTTTAGGACCAAGATGTTAAATTAAAAACTTAGTAACTGCGTCGCAAATTTTTTCTAGAATCCTAAATCCCCATTCCCATTTCAAGTCGCATCCACAGATATCTGTTGAACCTTCCTTTGTTTTTGGAGCGCCTGTTGAACTCGCTCGTGTTGCTCGCGAAATCCTACCAGCTGTTAACAGCCGCGACGGTGTTAGCTCGAATTCACCAGCAAATATTTGTCTACAGAGAAATTCGTTTCGTTCACTCATAAACGTAAGAATTATCCGCGAGTCATGTTGACTGATAGTTCATTCAAATTAAATTCATAAAAGAATGAATGGTTCCATAATGGGAGTTCCGATTGAGTGCTGTTAGCTTTATTCCATGTCGATTCGGATACTATTTTTCAAAAGAAGATCACCCTTCTTCGAAGACATATCACAGCATGAATATCAGCAGGATTTCTATGTTACTTAACGTATGCCTACCTGATGGATCTATCGTGCAAGTAATAAAACAATGATTGTCACGCAAGATTCAGAGAATCTTGCAACAATCAGAGAAATAATTTGTGTCACCTCATTTTAGATCAACGGGTCATGCTCGAAGCATCTTACGATACATTAAGCAACATCGCGATGCAACGAGGCAATCATAACATTGCACAGTAATCAAAGACTTTTCGCAACATATCGAAAAAATCCAACGTTATTAAAATATCATAAACTAGGTTCAGAAAATGATATCATCGTGTACAAGTTCAAATAACCTCATTGAAAAAAAGTCGTGAGCCAGCGACAAAGCAACACGGATCTAATATATTTAAGTCATCATGTTATAAATCGCAAACGTTCCGCGTGTAAAAAATGTAAATCCTCAGATATAACGGACACATTATGACAGACTGCAGAGTATAATGATTCAGCAGTAACTTGGCGATAACTCGAGAAGTATAAAATTACTGATAACATATGATTCCGACGTTTTCATTGCGTCAATATATACCACGTGGACCTCTATTTAATAGATCCATATCCGACCATTAGGACAATTAGTTCAACATCGTACCGACAAGCATGAAGTCGAGCGTGGTCATGTTCGTGTTGTTCACCTTATGCGCGATATGGATAGTGAAAGAAGTCCGTTGTACCAGAATTATGGCAGTAATTCCGACACCGTCCTATAGCCATCAGATACCGCACAGAAGACTGTGGCTCGAACTCCATAAACGTGGCCACGAAATCGTGCTAGTTACGACGAATCCCATTCCTAATGTGAATTTGACGAATTTCACTCAGATCGACGTAAGCGCCACTTATAACGTTCTTAAACAAACCGTCAAATTCACGAAGAATCGCATTAACGGAGTCTCCTGGTTGCAATTTATGGAGGATCACTTGTTCTATACGCATGAGAATTACGCGGAGTTAGTGCTGAACAACACGGAGATGCGGCGACTTTATGCGCCTAACAGCAACGAGAAGTTCGACGTCATTTTTATCGAGGCCGTGTACGTACCCGCAATGTATGCGTTAGCATACAGATTCGACGCTCCTGTTATAGGTATGTCTTTTATTCTTCATTTCTTCAGTCTTCAATATCAGATTTTTGACCAGTTGATAGCGATGAGCTGATAGTCGAATTTTGGTTGAGCAATAAAGGTCCTCAAAGTCTTAAAATTTTCGTTCCCGAACGAAACCGACGCTTTATTGCGAATAAAACAGAAATAAAGGCGTTACTGAGATCGACTAGAAGCGCACTAACAAACATAACCATATGTTTCATATGACCGCAGGAGTAAGTTCATTGGGACTCACTTCACTTCATGAGTACGCTCTCGGTGGATTCGTGTTGCCCTCTCACGAGTACACATGGGAAATGGAAGCGAAAACGGGACCGAACTTACCATTTTGGGAGAGGCTGCAGAATTTCGTGTACCTGTGGTGGACCATGTATGATATATGCTACTATTATTTGCCCCGTCAACACAAGCTGGCCGAGAATTATCTTGGGATGGAACTACCTCCGCTGATCGACATTATGCGGAACACGAGTCTTCTATTTGTCAATCAAGCAGAACCTTTGACGCCGGCTCGTCCAAAACTGGCGAACATGATCACCTTCACGTCTTCTCACGTCGATGAAAATGCTGCACCCCTGTCTAAGGTACGCATTTATATAAATAACAAAAAGGTACCTGTGTCCAAATGAATTTTTGTATTTTCTAATGAAATCTTACGTTACTATCGGCTGAAAATATTATCGCAGGACCTACAGCGTTTCTTAGACGAGGCAGACGAAGGATTCATCTACTTCAGTCTTGGTAGCAACGCAAAGAGTTCGGACATACCGATGGAGATTCAACAGATCTTCTTCGACGTGTTCGGGAAGCTGCCGTACAGAATCGTGTGGAAATACGAGACGGAGTTTCCAAGGAAAATGGACAACGTGTTCACTGGGAAATGGTTTCCCCAGCAAAGTATTCTCGGTAGAGTGACGTTCATCCTTCGACCGATACTCATGACATGAATAAAGCAACCTTCCCGCATTCTGCGACGTTTAATCCGCTCTTATTGTATTTGCAGCACACCCGAACATCAAGCTGTTCATATACCAAGGTGGATTACAAAGCTCCGAAGAGGCTGTCCATTTTGCGGTCCCGCTCGTAGTTTTTCCAGTGTTGGCTGATCAAGATTATCAAGCGGCCAGAATGGACACTCTTGGCCTAGGAAAACGTTTAGAAATTCGAACCGTTACAAGAGAACAATTGGATGGCGCCATTAGGGAGGTTATAACGAATAAATCGTAAGTATATATGTTAAGTTTGAATTGAATTGAAACTGGCTTCCCTCCTCTCTATTGACAAGTTCAGAATAAACCGAATTACATTGCTGTTGGAGGAATTTAATTTTCAGATGGCATAGATTCGCCCTTACCTGAAATTGTACTCATGAAACAAAGTCGCAACATTAAAATACAACGACCAATTGCGCTTATGCGAGAAAATAATCATTCTCGTTTCAGATACAAAGAGAGGATGATTCAAATTCGCGATCAGATTAGAGATACTCCGTATGATACGGTGGAACATCTCGCCTGGTGGACCGAGTACGTGATCCGTCATAAAGGTGCTCCTCATTTTCGTTCGAGTCTGGCCTGGCTACCTTGGTACCAACGTTACGACATCGACGTCATAATGTTTCTCACAGTGGTTGCGTTCGTGATCGTCTCGAAATCGGTGAACATCATCGCCAGTATCATTACACAGCTTTACAAACGATTTCTAGCCTCTACTAGTCAGAAACAAAAGAAAAATTAGTGACTCGATAGAAATAGACGTTATGATCGTAATATCGATTTTATTAGAAGCAATCAACATTATAACAATAGACATTGACTGGTTTGAGAACCTAATAAAATTTGTAAGAATGATTTTAAATATTATTCTGCTGTTAAGACAAGCGTTATGCAGCTTGTGACATTTCGCACGAAATGTCTAAGCCAAATAAAAATAGATAGCATGGATTATAGGTCTGATAAATTATTATTGCTCCGATATGAAGAGTACAAATTTAACGTATTGCCTTCTTTTTTTTTTTTTTTAATAATCGTAAATATTAGATAAGAATAATTCAAATTCAATTTTACATTCTGCTTCATTTGCATTATTTAAATTTGAACTCGTTTAAAAATTTAAATCCTTAATTTAGTCAGTTTTTAAATCTGAGTCATAATTAACCCCATTCTGTCGCTCAAGAGTTAGCAACTCATCTTTGCCCGTTATCTTTTCATTTTTGTGTTTAACATTAAAAAGTCATGTCTGCATGTCGATGAAATCATTTGCATGTCACTAATTACGTGGAATAAACGTTTCTATTATATGTAGAATATTGTTATTATATTTGAATGGTGTTTTGAAATCTCAGAAGAGGTACTTCACGTTGTTTTACTTTGTTGTGTTGTTGTGTCATCCCGTATGGCTGAAAAAAAAATAAATTATCTTAAAGAGAAAATTAGTGTCAATTTTTTAGTTGGACGGACCACCTTTCGTAATTGTTTGTCTGTTGTCTGATTTTTAATCAACACATAATATAGAATTTACAATTATAAGAATATAACTTTAAAATCTGTAGGAATAGAAATAATATTGTGGCATTTTCCAGGAAGCTTGTTTCATTCTGTTTCCCATCGAGCTTTTACTAGCCGGCCACACAACTTCCGCCTTAAACTGTTCGAAGGACATTTCCCGAGAGTAATGCCACTCGATTGCGCTCCTTCAGGAGTTTCAACTTCATTTATCGCTAAAGTAGAACGATTGACGGGGAAAGGTTCTGCTAGTTATGAACGATGTAGAAACTCTCAGTTAAATCCTTCGATAACCGTTTTATTATTATTATGATCGGTTTCTATTTTTAATATCCTCCTCCATTGAAGAACTTTCCCGAACGAGCTCATCGTATCGATTGATACAATTAAGCACAGAAATCGTTTGATGCAATTAAGTAAAGAAGTATTCATAAAAAGATACAGTAAAAAAATGATTCTGCTAGTTATGAACGATGTAGAAAGTGTTTTAGAGCTGATGTTAACACAGATCTTCAATAATATCACAATTTTCTTACCAGGTACCTCACGATCTATGCCAATATTCATAATTTATCGTTTATTCCAAAATTTTAAGACCGATCCTTCTAAGTTACCTTTTCCAGCAAATCCAGATTTTAAAGCCACACCCCGAAAAGTCGACGTGCGATTAATAACCCCCTTACGTGGTAATCCTCGGGCATCGCGTGTAGTTTAAGAACTGACAGCGACTCTAACATTATACGTGACCGCATGTCTAAGCTCGTTAGCATTACCCTCCGTCGAGGATCACACGCTCGGTGGACTCGTGTTACCCTCTCACGAATCCACGTGGGAAATGAAGGCGAACGTGGGGACCATTCACGAACAGACCGCAGCATTTCTTGACGTTGTGATGCTTCACGTAACTCCGGTATCGCGATATGTTTCCTCGTCAGCAGAAGTTGACGAGAAGATACATATCTGGGTCAATTTATCCATCACTCGTGGACATCGTGAAGAATATTACCGTCGTTGATCAACCAGATGACATTTTTCACGGTGGATCATATACAAGAAAACTATGTAACGCGTCGGATTGCGTTGGAAGCCCTTTTGTGGTGGGGGGAGTGTAGACCCACCAAGTAATTACGTATAGTAATTTATTAAAACTTGTATATTTATTAAAATTTGTAAGTTTTGAAAATTAATGGTATTCAACTACAATTTACCCTTTTCTTACTTTTTTTCTTGGCTCGCTACTTTTACATCTTTTGCACTTATCGTGCCTACGCTTATACTTTTACAGTCGTTCCCCTTTTAATCGCCTCTTACGACAAGCAGGGGCTACTGTGGGTGTATTCTGTTCCCCGCCCCACAGGGAGGCGAGTCTGACTCGTGACGCATTTGCCAGCCAAAATGTTACAAATCTGACTGGTACTGTCAGTACAGTTGACTTTTAAGTAAAATTCCAACTATAATTGAGATAACAAAATGTTGTTCAACGTAAATTGCTATATTTTAATACTGTAGCAAGAAATATTTATCCATGTCTGACGCACCTACCGAAATAATGGCACGGCGACGGGGTTAAGTACCTTTCGTCCTTAACTCCACTGATAGATATTGTGCAGATTGTTACTTGTTTAAGTAGAAATTCTTAAGGTACTAACACGGGGAGTATAAAAAAAACCCTCCATCCTCTCAATAAGTATCGCGTAGCTTAATATTCATTAATCTGATATCGTTCAATTTCCCCTGGCCACAAATTCATCCCAAACGGTTAAAAAAGAATTCCACTGATGGAAGACTTGAATAGCCTCGTTTCTCGTTCGAAGAAGATCCTGCAGGCTTGCAATCGGACAGAATCAAAAAGCCTCTTCATGGCGGCGAAGAGATTACCAGAACAACGACAAAGGGAGGATATTTTCCCGTTTCATCGAGTGCTTTCTGTCCACCGAACTGACGACGTTGCAGGACGTTTCTTTGTTTCTGTCGCCGTTTCGCCCGCTCGTCCAAGACGCTCTTCGAGCTTCGGGAAAAGGCAAACGCGTTCGAGAATCGCGATATAACGGGGCACAAAGGCGTTTGTCGTAAACGCGACTCGCGCTACCAGGACAAAAGAGAAGGAACTGAAAGGGGAAGGTGCAAACTGTATCGCCATTGTTTTCATCTGATTTTCCGCCAATTATTGTTCCGCGTGTCGTCGCCGTGAACTTTTGCAATTAGACACCCCCGATCGTCTCGTATTTTGTTGAGCGTCTACTGACGATGCAAAGAGTCGTCTGGTACCGTCCCCAGATTGTAAAATAAACTGTAATCTCTCGATTTTTAATTCGTTCGAATCGCGTATTAAAAGTTACACGTATTTTGCGTCGCACGATGCGATGAAAGTTGAATGAAAACGTAAATAAACTGTCAAGTCGTTGTGTAATCTGATCGTTCACAGATTCGTTAATTCAACTTTAATGTTTGCAAGAAGATTCGCGATATTTCGTCGATAAGGATTCCTATTTGGAAGATTTACACCGTATCTGAGTTTTATGACTGTTGTGATAACAGCCAGAGTGCAAATACCGGTATCAAACTCCTAGCTATCTTACATAATCAAATACAAACGATTTCAGCAAATACTCGAAAGTAATCCATACGCTGTTATGATTCCGTTACGAAAACTCGTTCGATAATTGGTCTGAAGTCGTTTTAAATAGCTGAACTTTCTATAAAATGTATATACCCTGGAAATTAGGAAATTCTTTAAAAAATTTGATTGCGCTTTGTGGAAATAATTAAATTTCATTGAAACAACAAAACGAAATTGCTAAATTTAAATTGATGTACGAGTACAGTGATTTAAATATTTATTAAAATAAATTATTTAAGATTAAAATATTTTATGTCATTGCTTTTGGAAATATAAAAGATTCATCCCATCAGACTCTGCAAATTGGGATTAATGCAAGAATGGGATAAAATATTTAACGAGGCAATCCTCATTCATCCCGACTGTCTATCTTCCGTTCTAAACATAACTTGGCCATGTGTTCGTTCATTTGCCCCAATTACATATTCTTCTGTCCGTGCCGTGTCATTTGAAACGTTTACTCGCTCCTTCGTTCCCTTTCTGTAATGAAATTAACCGTATATAACGCCATTTCTCCAGGCCGTTGTCCTTCGAATTTACTTAGTTCTGTGAACGGTGGACCGGCTAATCCCTCGCACGGGATTCCAAAGCACGGATTTCCGGACTCTCTGCATACATTATGCGGCCCGTAATATTTGCTCTGGGAAACGGAGGATTCTTCAGGACTTGCGAGTCTAACATTGGCACCGGTAGCTGCTTTTATTCTACACAATGACTGACATCCGTCTTAAGACCAATTACTTCTGTTGACGCGACGAGAAAACGGTCATAATTCTTCGAATTAAATGTAACACACGCATTAATTGATGTCCTTAACATATTTTACTGTTACGATTTTAAAAACCATTTTAATCAACATCCATGGAAGCCTAGGGTTATATTTTTTCTGAATTTTTCTGATTGAAAGTCCTTTGACGGAAATAAAAATACAAAATTGGGACAAAATGTTCGGCAGGTACAAAATTGATGAAATATTACGAAATTCAAATATATCGAACATTCAACAAATATGAAATTTTACGAGCACCATGGTCGTATTGAGCGTGCTTGAATCGTATTCCAATAAATGTCCTTTGTTCCTAATTTGCATCGAGTTCAGTGTTTCTCGGTTACAACACGAGTTCGCCGTCGAGGCAAGATAACGTATGAAACGTATCGTCCTCATAAATCATCATGTATCATCTGTGAGAACAAGCGATTGATCGAACGTACGTGAACTCGCGTTTGCATTCAATGTTTCATTTGTTTCATTATCGAAACTGCTACGGGCAATGCTCTCGGATAATTGCAGGAGGAAATTCTAGATCCTCTATTTTCATTGCCGCTTCCTTTTTTTTCACTGCCTACAAACCTGAATGAGAAGCTGTACAAACTAGATAGGAACTCGGGCATTTACAACTCGAACCCTTATCTGCAACCCTTCGTAGCTGTCGCCTTATCGCGCCATGGGTTTGTGGGGTAAAAATCGTGGCTCGTCGAATGGACTTACCCCTAGTTAAATACAGGCTTGTGTTTAATGTTTTGTGAAGTGAAGCTTGACGGCAGTTAAAATCGTACGTACCAAAACAAGAATTCCAAATTGTATGATACTTTTAGTAATACAAAATTTATTAACAAAATCTGACGGAATGATTAATACTGTTATGTATGACTTTTAGTCGAGTTTTCCAGAAGCGATGATCTTTCGCCACCACAGAGCGGATCTCTTCAAGGTTCGTATTCGATCCGGTCCGTCAAAGTCGACGGCGACTATACCAAAATGGTCACTGCGCATTGAAAAATTAATGTTAACCACGTGTCATATAACTTTGTACATGTGAACGTAAAAGAGAAGAAATTGTGAGGGGTACCTGTACCCTGCTGTCCATTCGAAAGTGTCGAGAAACGACCACAGAAAGTATCCTCGCACTTGGACACCGTCGACGTAAATAGCAAGAAGCATCTGCTTCAAGTACTCGCGAAAGTAATCAATTCTGTCGTAATCGTCGAATGCTCCGTGATTGGGGAAACCGTTTTCCGTAACGTAGATCGGTGGATTTCCATAATGTTCTGCCAACTTTCGCAGACAGCGCCGAAATCCTTCTGGTACGACCTAGAAATAAATTTCATTAACCAACGAATACTGCCAAAAATAGCTATTTTAGGATTCAATTCGCAGAAAATTAGGATTTTGATCTCGAGATTTCTCGTTTTACTATTGGAGATTATACTGTAGAATTATACTACTCACCTTCAACCATTTATTAGCTCCTGATTTCCAAGATTTGTCAACACTTTCACGCACCGATTGATCATTGTCATGAGACGGCACCATACCCATGCTTCCATGTTCAACCAACCTTGATGTGTAATGATTCACAGCCAAAAAGTCTGCGGTACCCCTACCATAACAAGAAATTTACATCAAATATTGCTGTACAAGCAATTCCTGTAAAATAAAATGTACGTAAATCTCGAAAAATATCGTAAGAAAGAAGAATTCAGTCCAACACGGTTCTTAAGTAGAAATACCATACAATACCGGATGTATCGAATCCAATAAGCATCAAGCTCTGGCAGACGAGATTTTGTGAAACCCTGCTCCAAACTTCGATTGGCCACCAATTGCTTCATCACATCCGGATAATCACCGTTCTTGGAGTAAATCGGATGCAACGTCCATCCGGCGTAGAATTGGAAAGAAATCTCAGCAGCTTCCTCGTCCTCGGGCGTTTTTGGGAAATAACCGGACAAATTGAGCAACACTCCGACCTCTCCTTTTTGCTGTTCTTTGAATTCGTGCTGGTAAATCCTGTAGGCTCTCGCGTGTGCTTTAAGCATGTTGTGGACGCAAAGATATTCGCCGACACCGCTCAGCTTCGACTTGCTCGGAATCTCATCGTTCGCGTAGCTAGTTTTGCAGTACATCTGCGGTTCGTTTATCGGTATAAATCGTTTCACCTTCGACCCGTATTCTTTGTACACGATCCTGGCGTAATCGCCGAACCAGTCGATCATCTCTGAGTTCAACCAACCTCCGGCATCTTCGAGAATTTGCGGATGATCGAAGTGACAAATTGTGATCACAGGCTCGATATCGTTCGCCAACAATTCATCGATGACCTTGTGATAGTACTCGACGCCATCCTTGCTGATCTTGTTGGTGAATCCTGTCGGCAGGATCCGGGTCCAGCTCACGGAGAAACGGTAGGCCTTGAACTATTGAAATCATGAATACCTTTTAATAATATTTAGCGAAATTAACGATTAAGACACAACTAATCCTCCGGCAGTGGCATACGAACTCACTGGTTGAAGTCTGCTTACCCCAAGTTTCTTTAGAATCGCTATGTCTTCTTTGTAGTGGTAATAAGAGTTTGCCGCGACATCCCCCGTTTCACCGTTGTGAATAGGGCTATCCTTCGAATGGGTCGTTCGATCCCAAACACTTTCACCTTTGTCTACATTTTCGAAGAAAGAAATGTCAGTGATCGATTTGCGATGAATGTAAGAAACGTACCGCTCACGTTCCAAGCTCCTTCTATTTGGTATGCGGATGTCGCAGCTCCCAAGAGGAAGTTCGGGGGGAACCGTAGGTGTTTCTCATACTCCTCCACCAATTTGCCGTCCGCAGAGCTGGAAAAGACAGTGTCAGTAAAACTTGAAAGTAGAGTGAATAACCCATTGACCGTCACAGTAAAAGTGACAGCACTTTAGCAAAAATTATTAAAAATTTCGAGATAAAAATAGGGAAACTCTTGTCTTCCCTATTTGCTTTATAATATTAACGAATTGAAGTAATTATAAATCATTTTGAAGAGATACAATTCAATCAAGGTATAAAAGACTTACATGAGGAGGCAAAGTAAAATAGTAGATCCCAATGAAAGTATACTGATCATGTCTCCGTTTAGAAAGAATACGTATCAAGAAATTCTGTACATCATTTATATATTCCTCTTATCGTTCACATATATGTACGTCATTATTATATCTGATGTTTTAACTAATTAAAATCACGCTAATCTTATCAATATCAGATATCATTACTTATCGAAACATCTTTTTTATCGATATACAAATTATCTAATTTTTCTACTCACGAGCAACATTTGAATGTAATCGCAAACCGACACACAAATGGATAACACATTGTGATTGTAACACTAAAGCTACCAAAGTGGTCAAAAATGACTTCCTCTAGATTTCTTATTTTACGTTAGAAAAATTTATTAAGACGCTTTTGACCATATCCAGTTTGATTTGTGTCAAGATAAAGAATTTTTCTGCATGTTAATTTATATTTCATTTTTCATGCACTTCATGCTTTATTTTATTTTCAATTTAAATATTTAAATATTTTACAATTCTAGTGTTAAAACGTTTGGACAGTATTACTGTCAGGTAATTAATTAGATAATTTGATCAGATTAATCAAGTGGCTGATCAATCGTGGATGTAAGTCGTGGAAGAGGTTTATTGAATTTATAGATATGTACAAAACCTGTTAACAGAATTTCTGTGTAATTCGAGTCAAACAATAAATTATTTACAAATTGCTGTGATTTATTAACATCCGTTCGTTATTTGTAAAAAAAAAAAACTTCATAGGATGATACTGAAGTTTGAATGAAAATGACCCACGATTACGAGGGTTGGTCAAGTTTCCCTTCGGCGATTATTTTGCGCCACCACATAGCGGATTTCTTCATAGTTCGTAGCCTGTTTGGGTCGTTGAAGTCAACGTACATGATACCGAAGCGTACACTGCAACATTCAAGGCACATGATAATTAATTCATTGATTACGATGGATAAATGTATGTATGATAATTCTATGGAAATAAAACATGATAGAGGAATCTAGAAATAATTGAATTTCTAACATTGCAAATAATTTACATTTTGCAATGTTAGAAGTCAAACTAAAGGGGCAGTGTTGATTTACGAACTTGTAAAACACATAATGTTGAATAGGTAGCGAAAATCAATCGTCTGAATTCGAATGTACAATCGGAAACGCATACCTGTATCCGTCGTCCCATTCAAAATTGTCGAGAAGAGACCACAGCAGGTATCCTTGAACGTTAACTCCATCAACATGGATGGCTAGAAGCATCTGTTTTAAGTACTCGCGAAAGTAACTGATTCTGTCGTCGTCATCGAGTGTCCCATGATCGGGGAAACCGTTCTCTGTAATATATATCCGTGGGTTCCCATAATGTTCTGCCAACTTACGCAGGCAACGTCTAAATCCTTGAGGTATAACCTGAAAGTAATCACAAATAATAAGCGGCTTCGACAAATAGATAGTCGCGGCTATTTTAAAGAAAGAAGAGTAACGTTAAAATATTTGTGTAGTAAATATATGAAAAAGATACTTTCAAAATTCTTATTTTTAGGGACAAACCGGTCCTAAGCTAGCCGTACATACACGGTGTTTTCACCTTTTAGAAATGTTGTTAAGAAAAAATACGTATCCCTTATTTAATATTTCAATTTCACAAAGATTCAAAAAAGAAATACTCACTTTCAACCATTCCGAGGCTGACGATTTCCAAGATTCGCCCACGGATAGACGTACCATTTGATCGTTGTCATGGGACGGTATCTCTCCCATGGTACCGTTTTCAGCCAGCTTTGATGTGTAATGATTTAATGCCAGAAAATCAGCGGTTCCCCTGTCATGACAAGCCAATTTCTAATATAAACATTGATATTCGTTTGGCAAATTTGGTTGCTCAATCAGTAAATTCTAATGATAATCGCACGTAGTGTCATTATTTGCACGTCGCGAAACGTCTTACAATACCTTATGTATTTGATCCATTCGGCATCGAATTCTGGCAGACGAGATCTCGTGAAACCCTGTTCAAGGCTTCGATTTCTAACGAATTCTTTCATTACTTTCGGATAGTCGCCTTCGTATGAGAAAATCGGATTCATCGTCCAACCAGAGTCGAACTGGAACGCGATCTCGGCCGCTTCTTCGTCTTCGGGTGTTTTAGGTAGAAAACCAGACCCATTGAGCAACACACCGACCTCGCCTTTGTGCTCCTTCTTAAACTCGTCGTCGTAGATCCTGTAGGCTCTCGCGTGTGCTTTCAAGATATTGTGGACGCACAAATATTCCCCAACCCCGTGAAGCCGCTTTCCGGGTGCGTGCTTGCCATACAAGTAGCCATTTTTGCACACCCCTGATGGCTCGTTCACTGGGATAAACTTTTTCACCTTTGAGGCGTACTCTTTGTACACGACCCTGGCGTAATCGGCGAACCATTCGACCATCTCCGAGTTCAACCAACCACCCGCGTCCTCCAAGATTTGCGGATGGTCCCAGTGGTAGAGAGTGACCATCGGCTCGATACCGTTCGCCAACAGTTCGTCGATGAGATCGTGGTAGTACTGGATACCATCTCTGCTGACCTTGTTCGGGAATCCAGTCGGCAGGATTCGTGGCCAGCTCAAGGAGAATCGATAGGACTTGAACTGTCGGGGAAATGACAAATTAATTACTCTATTAACGCGCGTTAGGGAGAATGAAACCACTCGCAATTGTTCATAATATTTATGATTAATAAAATTTAATATTTTCGGAGTGAGGTACGTATTGTTTTAGTGGGAGCGGTGTTACCATTTTGACGAATACATTAATTTTTATCTAAAATTTATAGATTTATATTTGATGAATCGAAATGATCACGTTGGGAATTGAGACCCGTGTCTTCAAGTAGTAGATAATGTTGATTAGCCAATTGTAAATCATTTTCTCAAACGTTTGAACATTAGTTTAACTACGAAGCTAATTGTAAGTATCATAAAAACGATATATAAAATTTATTAGAAATAAAATTATTTGAATCGACGATTGCAATTGAAACATTTCGTTATTTGTGATTATTGAAAGTAAACTTACCCCGAGTTTCTTTAATATATCTATATCCAACTTGTACTTGTGATAAGAGTCTGTGGCTACGTCTCCTGTGTCATTATTGTAAACGTGGCCTTCTGTATGGGCGAATCGATCCCAAATGCTTTCACCTTTATCTACGGTATAAAGATACGAAATGTTAGAAAAACAATTCACCGATCCGAAGACTAGGAATTCAAATTCGAGAAGCTTACCGCTCACGTTCCAAGCTCCCTCTATCTGATATGCTGCTGTCGCAACTCCCAAGACAAAGTTCGGAGGAAACTGTAAGTATTTACCGTTTTCATCCGCTGTTGCACCACTCACAGAGCTAAAAAAAAAAAGACAATTTCAATGAAAATCGATGATCGATTAACAACACTCTGAATGTTCTTGCTGTGGAGCAGGACAAATGTGTCCTACAATGACCTAATTGCTTTTACTTTTTGTTTGGTACCCTAAATTATTGAGATAACTCTAAATGCAATTAAGTATAAACAAAATTGTAAAAATTCCCTAAGTCATTTTAAAAACTGATCACTGTCTACTTCAACGAGCATAACGGAAAAATGACAAACTATCAACTTAGCGCGTAAAGTTTATCGTATAAGCTAAAGAATAAAACTAGAAAACCATTTCCTTGCGTTTTGAAAAAGGATCGAAATAGTTAAATGTAAAAAAACGATTGAAACTTCATAAAATAAAAATTTGGTTCACTTACATGACTAGACAGAGGAGAACACCAGCTCCTAATGACAGCATGTTGAAAATGTTCTGATTAGGGAACACGGATGAACCAATGTTACCATTCGTGCTGCTTATATGTATATTTCGAACATGTGTTATCAAATCTTCTTGATAGTACAGAGCGCGAAATGTTTGCGTGAACTCTTTCTGCCGGACGATGTTATCTATGTTTTTAACTGATTAACAACACACCAACAGTGTTGATATCTAGCGATACCATTTGTTGAACAATCGTTTATCGTTCGATCGAATATTTTGGAATATTTTATACATCTATCTGCAACATACCCGGCACGTCAACCGATTCGCGATCCCCGCAAGACTAAACGGTTTGAATTTCTTGTCAGACACGAGATGAAAGAATCGATTTACGATCATTTATGCAGCTCGCCTTCGGTGACGATTCAACTCGACGTGAATCACTGCAGTAACGATTCAAAAGGAATGAAAAGGAACAGGTATAAACAGGTTTCCCTTTCCTCTTCAAGTTGTGCGACCTTGGCGAAAATTTTATTAATAAAAATCCCTGCAAGGTATCCTAACAAGGTGATCTCCGTGAAAGAGTCTACTTCGTGGTTATATTATCGGGATAGGAAAATACTCGAAGAAACGGGAAAACTTTGTTGCCTGTAGTAGTCTATCCTGATCTTCCGTTTTGTTCCTCGATATCCTGAAACGAAACATGTTGCACGGCCGCCGTATCGTTCCGGAAGACACAGTTTTACGACTGTTTGCGAAGAAAGTGGATCAAGGGATATGCCGTCTGATAGATAGGCAACATTATACGAGCGACGTTCGCATCTATGGGAACCAGGGCAGACGTAATAGTAAAAGCCACATAATTTCCATCATGCAAAACGACAGATGCTCGAGGCGGACGCGTAAATGTGAAATAGCGATACAGACACGTGCTGGTAGATTTCGAGTAATTTTCCTTACAATGCTTGCAAACTAGCAGATAAAACTGATCAGCTACTTCAATGCTAATGGTACCTATAGACTCTCGAAAAATACGCACGTGCTATTTTACGAACATTTAATGGCGTCCGACCTTTTATTGAAAGATATAGACTTTTTTCAACGGTTAATTTAATGTGATTTTAACGGTTGTAATTAAGGAATTGATTGCCACTTGTTTGAAACAGTCTCGTTATTTTACGCGAGGGTTGCATCTTTAGAAATTGCGTGGCCGGATCCTGTGCACCAAAGCTGTACCTCCGGTCTCTTCAATTGAAATAAAATTAAGAAATGTTGCAGCATCCTAGCTTTCCGCTTCGCTCATTGTCAGAGGTAATTCGGCTCTTTCTCGCGAGATAATACGATAAACAAGTTTCCACTTCTTCCACGCCCCGTTTCCAGTCAACATCGCAAGGGAAGTTCGGTAAATAAGGGTCACGTTGATTGGCCACCACCGATATATTGAACTTTCATGAACTTCGAGGTAACCGTATAAATTCTCCATAATATTCCTGGACGACACGGTTCCAAGCATCTCGTAACACAAGCTTGCAACGATAGTTCTTTATTTTTTATAAATGTCTCGATGTATCCTTCATGCAAAATTTAAATTCACCATTGTCAATCGAAAAATTACGTTATCATCGAGCGGATGCATGGAACTTTGTACTTTCTGCCACGACATCAGCAATCGCTTAACGTTAAAAATTATTGGTGTCTCTAATTGATCGGAATAATAATTATCGAAATAGCGTTTAAATTAAAAAAATATATATTCTGATCGAATCGAGTAACCTCCTCCTTTTCCAAGTCGGTTAAAAAAAAAAAAATTAAAGATTCTAAATAACATTAATATTATGTTAATGTATGATCGCGTGTTGCTTCGAAAATGGGCATACGTGAATTTAATTATCGAAACCCTAATTATTAAAAATAACAACAGTTAATTAATGAAGAATATATAGTAACTTGTTAATTTTCAAAATTTCCATTCTCTATTATTGGTACAACGGCAATGCTGTTCAAAACTTTTGTTCCCCCCTTTTTTCTTTAATTTTTCCATTACGTTTTTGAGGCGCCGCGCCGATCATCGATAGCACCCCCCACTATTTTGTTGGTTTGATAATCAATCTGGGAATCTTATCCCGTTTTACATATCACTCTATCATTTTTTCAATTGGCGTATCAATGAATTTCATGCACAAAAAAATCAAACTGGTCGTTGACAATCGTTAAAATCACGAGAGGTGAACGTATTAAACACGCTGCCCGGACAAACGATCGAACTTGAAGATAGCTTTAAACCGGGCTTTATTTCCCGATTATCGTGCACATGGATCGTAGCGAAAATTGCCCTTATCGTGCTAAATACGTTTAAGCGAATCGCACAATCCGTGTAACACATGATCGGTTTAATTTATACGCAACACGATGCGCGGCGCCAACGCCTGTTTAATAAAAAAAGTCGTGGAATGAATGCGAAACGAACCGACGCGACGGTTAAATAGAATTCGTCGTTTAATATTGAAACAACGTACAAATTACGAGGCGATCTTGAAGCTTCAATGAAAAAAACGGCACGATGCTGTTAATATTATTAATTTTCTATGGCAGATATTACTTTCATTAATTAATTATGAAATCTTAAAATTACTGAAATCTTTCGTGCTTTTGTACTGGGAAAACGAAGATTAGGAAAATCAGAATTATTCTGAGGTTTGTACAAATGTCGAATTTTAATTGGAAAATATGTAGTTAAGGTTTGGAGTTTTATTCTAATTAAGCTTCTGATTCACTCCGATGAGATTATTTTCATTTTTATTCGGAAGTTATCGCACGTGATATACCGTGTCATATGTTAACTAACAATTGCGATTAAGAAACAAGATACTAATGTTTATGAGCACGAAACACCTATTCTAATGAAACATTAATTAATCATACGTGACTGGTTCAGTCCAAACAAGGGTTAAGTAAGTCATTCTACGTGTTACCGCGATAATTAACACCCTTGAGAATGATTCATAATTGTTTGCATTTGAAAATCATACAACTAGAACAATTACACACGATAATCAGTAGCTGTACATACAGCTGGACGAATCGATAACCGATCAATGACCACTGATGATTCGTGCTACGAATCTAAGTTGACACTAAAATTGCACCAATAAATTGAAACATTCTTAATGTTTCGATGATTAAATACCTCGACGCCTGGTTGTTGGATCGATGCAGAATAGAAACTGACCAAAGTTCATCTCGATATATCTCTTATGTAGCCGAAGTTAATTGATAAACATTGCGAAATTTTAATGGATATTGTAACAAATAAACAGTATGAATAACTAAGAATCGAAGCTTCAGATTTACGTTGTATGATTCATACCAGGTAACTATGTATGTGTTTGTACAAAGTACAGAAGACAGATTTTATAACGCTTTACATATCATAAGCTTGATGTTTAATAAATATTGTACGAAAGCAACGGTTCAGAATTTTCAAGATGACAAAATCTATTTCGGTCACTGGTACTAACTTGTATTATCAAGTCAATTGGTTGAACGACTTCCTTCCTCGATTCAACACGAGTATAACAGCTGTAAAGAACAAAGTCGCGTTACGAAAGCAATATTTACTGTGGGTGTATTAAATGCCCAGGGGTTATTAGTGAGCGACACGACGATCTTTAAACAACATTCAGATCGCTTACGCAAAATGTCACTTGAATCGAAAATTCAAACGACTGCATTCTGAATAACTCCAATCAGTTCAATGAAATTCGTTCCCATAGGAATCGACGTTTTAACGCCAAATCACGCCTAAATAAATTAATCTATGAAGCTATACCAACTTCCATCAGAGGTAATCAAAAAATATACTAATCGAATGAAATATTACTTGCCCGTACGGATTGAATTATAATCAAAATTCATTTCGTCAAATTAATCAAAATTCGCAGTACTTCGAGGTGAATAAAAATCAAGAACAGTACAGATCAGTTTATCTTTTTCACCCCGGCTGTCCACTGTTCGTCCAAGCTCGATGGTGCGAGCGGGAGATGTGCGTGAGGGAGTGGGGTGGATAGCAGCTGTTGGTGTTACGACGAAAGGGCGGAAAAGGCTGGGTACGGATCGAGAATCTGGTAGAACGTAGTCAGGCCCTTTATCAAAGCCGTTGGCACTTTGCCACGTCGCACCGCATAATGAAGCAGCACGTTGGGCTTCGGTTATAGCGGCGTCGGGGCTTGTGTTTTGCCTTCCGTAGAATGGTTTATTGTGTCGCGAGGCAACCCTCGCCTCCTAGTTTTCGACCCCGAACCTACTCCTCGTCCGCGACACCCGCCTCGACATTCCTTGCCTTGTGCACAACGAACAAAGGAAGCACGTGTAGCCGGTAATAGGCGTTATTACGTTTCAACCCCTGTCCTCGGCGTATTTCGATCGAACCGCATCGAGAGGGCATCCGCAAAGCCGGGGACTGCTGCTTGATTTACTTCACGCAAGGGCGTTGCGTCTGATTAAAATTTTAGAAAATGATCGTCTGCTGTTTCTTGTAATTGTATTATAGTTTGGTAGTAATTAATGATGTACATATATAAAACTTGAGCCTTCAAAGTCTTACAGTTCAACCATTTGGTTCGTTTGGTTACCGGAAACTTTGAACGATCTCCGATAAATTTAATTAGATTTGGAAACTTGTACAAGAAAGGATATCTAACACCGACTCGTTAAAGCGTTAAATAATAATCAATAAGGACAGGAGAAATGATGATGGACACTTTTATTAGCGATAAGAGGGAACCGGATGCTGATCTTTGAGAATCAGAAAAAGTGGACTGCCTCGAATCAGAAGCGTGTAATTTCAATATTTCGTCGCTTGTAATTGACTCAAAAGCATAACGTTAACGACCTCACAAATTATGCAAGGGACTCGTCGACGATGTTTGGCATCTCTAATTACAGGCCACGCCGGAAGTCAACGACGAGACGGGTGTCTCCTTCAAGGTGTCTGTGAGACACTGCAGAATTTCAGTTCTTCTCCCTTGAAGTTCGCCCGTAACCACGGTGTAGCGGGTAGCGTATCATCGAAACTTCAAGGCGTGATGAAGCAACAAAAAGTGTTTTATTACCGTGTCGAGAATCTAAATTACACTGCCCCCGATCGTGTAATTAAGTTCAACCAATACTGTTCTACGAGCTTACGCTGATCTGCCTTTATTTCGATTGTATCTGATAGTTCGATTATTAACACGTTGAGCGCGACACCGATTTTATTGTCTTTTTCCATTCAACCGGCAGCGAGCGAGCATTTAACGGCGAGCACTATATTATTATATATTATATTATGATACATTTATTTTTTAACCTTGACACTGCCGGTCCCACGCACTGACGCCGCCCATACGAAAAGATTGAACTTTGGAAATTTGAAATTTAGAAATTTGATATTTGAAAATTTGGAAATTTGAAATTTGAGTTCGAAATTCGGAAATTTGGAAATTTAAAATTTAGAAATTTGAGATTTCAAAGTTTGAAATTCGGAAATTTGGAAATTTAACACTAAGAAATTTGAGATTTGGAAATTTGAAATTTGAAAATTAGAAATTTGCAATTTGGAAATTTTGAATTTGAAATTTGGAAATTTGGGAATTTTGAATTTAGAAAGTTGGAAGTTTAGAAACATAAAATTTAGAAATTTGATATTCGAAAATTTCCAAACGAAAAGTCCGGCTGAACAGAAAGTTCATTGTCAGTCCCCGGGAACTGACGTCGCACCCAACGTGTTCAAGAAATTAAATAGAATCTCATAACATTAAAATGTCAGATTTTTACGGATCATAGAACAATGAAAAATTCTGCCTATAAATCACCGTTATCGTGATTTATAAGCGAATCCCCTCTTCAATTTTACTTTAACCGATAGTAAATATTCATCAACGCTTAAGCTGAAAATTTCCATATAATACACCATAAATTGAACAGCCCTACGATGTTTCCAGTTCGACAGTTTCATGATTACTAAAAAGAAATCAATACCACTAGTCTTTTTTATTCTGTCTCGAAATGAAGCGCTTGGAGATTCCATTTTTTACTTTTGCAATAAACTGAAAATAACTTTTCCAAGGCACATGGAAACGAATTCGTATTCATAAAAAAAAAGTCTATTCATCTCGATACACATTGAATGGAATTACAATATTCTATGAATTTTATAAACTAAAACATTAGTTGTAAACGTTTTATTAGCGTTGCCGAAGTTCTACTGCAATTTTATCAATCAACGTGGTTGCAGCGTAACGAAAGCAGCCGATTAAATAGTTTCAGATTACCCTTCACCTTTCACGGATGAAAGGAGGGTTCAATTGAACATCGATGAAATTCCTTCGAACTCCGTGGCCTTCGTTATCGAAGGAAAACTTTAAAGTCACGACGTAACGTTGCTCGCCCCGTCGTGTCGACGCGAATATAGTCTTCGGATCGCCTTGGTTTCTCAAGTATTCGTCTATATATGCTCAAGACGAAATCGTCGTTATCGGGATGGTTTTGCAAACGATGCATCGAAGAAAAATTATAGAATAACCGGTGGATTTATCTTACAAAACTTTAGATAAACTAGTTTCTCGAACGATAACGTGGTGTTTATCTTATTTGTGTACCTTCGACTTGTGTCTTTCGATAATCAATAGTGGAAGAATACACCATTTTTAAATGACATTATAGTATTGGGTTGGCCAATAAGTAATGTCGGATTTTTCCAACTGTGTGGAACCCAAACATCATATCTCGGTATCGTATCAAGTTGATGCAAATAATTTTCTACGCTGGATTTCGAAATTCCTAACATTTCATCAATCCCACGCGTAGGATAACGTGGATTGCTTCCAATTAGACTGGAGATTTGATCTTTATCGATACTGATCGGTCTGCCAGAACGTTTCTCATCGGTATGATTAAAATCACCACCCCGAAACTTTTTCAACCATCTCTGCACCATTTGTTCATAAAAACGCCTTCTTCATGCACATTAGTAATCTTTTTTGTCGTTTGAGATGCATCTTTTCCTTTGCAAAAATAGAAAAGCACGATTGCCCGAAAATAGACTTTCTCGTCGCTCATTTTCAAATCAAAATAAACACTGAAAAATTTAATTACTCACGATGAATATCTTTTTAACTTATACGTTGGAATCTTAGCTTTTAGATAATACATACGTTTTATAGATTATGGATACTCTTTTATTTTAAAAACAGCAGCGACGATACCAAACGGAAAAATCCGACATTACTTGGCCAACCCAATATTTAAGTGATATTAATCCATCGTATCTGCGACTCACGTATACAATCTAAGCAATTGATACTAGAAATAAATTCATTCCCGAGGAACAACAAAGTAAAATCAAAAATTCATAACGCACAAGTACACTTTGTTCCGCTCGTCGACGCGGAGAACACGTCCAGCCACTTAATATCATTTCCCCGGGTCTGGCCGTTATTCCATGGCCACGTCAAGCAGATCTTCGAAAGAGGGAAAAAACGTTCACCGTGAGCGTCGCTGAAAATTGTTGGCCAGCAGGATAAAAGTCGTAGCTGGTGATGAAGCGGAAAGCTCTTGGAAGCGTTGAAAGCGGACGGGGAAGGACGGTCGTGTTTCAGAGTCGCCCTCGTCGATTCGTCGATGCCTTTCGTACAAAGGGCAACCGGATGTCCGGGTATCCGGTCACGGAATTACGCTACCTCCGAGGAATAAATTCAAGCTTCCAGCTACGATTCTCTTTTCTACGGCTTTCTTCTTGAATTCCAGCGACGATTTCTCCAACGAGCGCTGGATTTGCCAAAGCCATCGAAAAAGCCGCGATGGAAATTTGATTACAAGCGATGAATTATTAATGATCGATGGGACAATGGAATATAAGAACGGGCGGTTGTTATCGAACTGTCGTTTTTTCCTCGCCACTTTGCGTCCAAGAGTAGAAAAACAATTGCAAACCATTTTTGCTCGTGTCAATCATTTCACGATTCGTAAAATTAACTTCATAGATCGCGATAAAATAATGTAATTCGACATTGAGTTGATTTTAAATCATTGAATGATTTCAAACCTTCTGAACGTACAATGAAATAACCGGACAGTTTGAAAATCGTTTCAAATGAAATAAACGAACAATGTATCCATTCGTTTTCATCACTTTTTTTTTCGAAAAAGAAAAAAAAAGGAATAGGAAGAATGAAAACTCATGGCAGGAAATCGAATCGATTCCTTTATCAGTTTCCATGGCACACCGGAGCCGGGCTAAAGTGGCTTTCGGCCAGTGGCTTTCGATGCGAGGCCGAAAGCACTAAAATTTAATATTCCACGCATTTCGAGTATCCCCAGATGATAACGATAACGCATCTAATACCGAGCGTGCCGAATCAGCTATTGAAATTTCAGTTATCACGGTATCGCGTGGTGATCGTTCCGTGATTATTATTGCGCTAATTTTATTAGTAATTAAACCGTGCGAAATTGCATTGCTACGATTTATCGGGGTGTTGCGCGAAACGCCTAACTGCTGGTATTTAAATGAAACCGTACCATTTGCCATCAAAAAATCCCATATTTTATAGAAGAAATTAATATTGATTTGAACTTTTATCGAATTTCTAAACACACCTACCACATCGATCCCTTTCTGATATAATAATTCGTGACGTGAGATTTTATGAAAGACGGGTGGAAACAAATCGTTGCAAACTTCAAACAATTATGTTATTATAAAGGGTGGCAATGATAATACTAACGACAGACGCTTTCAAGACAATCAATGGCAAGGCGTTTTTACGATAATGCACAGTGTAATTTTCATTGCACCGCTTGTGAACCATTCAGCTGGTATCCGCGGTACGTGCTCGAACAGAAGATGGTATTATTGCCTCCCGCAGGACCTTCCCGGAAATGGGTCAGGAACGCCTGGCTGCTTGTGCTCAAACGCGATAACGGCCACTTAACCATTGTTCCCTGGCTGGATAGAACATACGTTTCGAAACGTTCTGACAATCTGCACGGTGACATCAATCTTACATCATTGGCTACACACACGTGTATTTTCGAGGAAAGATCAATATTGTCAATCTTCGGATAACATTGCACGAATCGGAATAATCAATATGCTGTGTAGGCTGTTTAAAAGAGGTCTCATAATTTTCATTTTACCAGCACACCTCGATTTCTAGGCTATCGCAACTTTTTTCCCAGTAATGTATATTATTCTTTGCGAATTACCAGTATTTATAATATCCCAAGGATTGCGATACATCGTGAATAAAGGGACACGCAAAGAATGAATCTGCACATATTTTTCATAACCGACTTTGCATGATAAATTCCTCGAGGATGGAAATTCTCGACGGTCGATACGAATTCGAATAAGGAAGATGTTGCTTGGAAACGAGACCCCGTTTCTAACCGAGATTTTTCTGATTTTGGAACGTGACTCGAGTGAAAAAAACCTGACCGCTTCTGAGCACGTTCTTGTATTATTTCGTGTGGCGGGGGATGGAGAAGGGGCGGAGGGGTGATTGAAACATACTTCCTGAATAAATCGTAGATAACTTGGAACAATTTTTTTGCGAAATATTCAAATCCGGATAATTACGAGGACTTCTTTCAACGATATTAAAATTTTTAAATCCTTAATTTTATTAAAAAATTTCCAATTTCTATCGAAGTAGGAACGTAATTCCTAAAGATAATTCCTATCCTCGACGAATTACGAAACGTCTTAAATTGGTTAATTTTCCTTTGTCTAGATTTTCATTTAAAATACGATCGATCCTCGCCGACGCGACGCTTTAAAACATCCATTCCGTATCGAAGCATCCCTCTTCAAGAACGAAGTTATTCGGGCACGGACGCATTGCTATGCATTGTTTGAATTCGATCTACGTTCCTTTGTGCGGGTTGCATCGAGATTTATTAAAATGCAGAAAGGAAAGGATTTCGGATAAGTACGTGGACAAGTTCAACGGATACAGAGAACGTGTTTCGTTTCGACCAACCAGAGCCGCCTTCTTTTTCAAACGTTCGAATCCCTTTTAAGTTTTCTCGATGTGGATGTGCGCTGATGGGAATAAAAGTGGAAAACTCGTCTCCTCTCAAAAGCGCAGGAGATTATATCAAGAAAGATGTCGATACTTTATTTTTCTACCGATATTGCGAACCATCGCGAGCAGCAAAGAGAGCCAGCTCCCCCTGGACCGAGAATCCTGGGGGGATCTTTCCGCTTGGAACAAAGCACGATCGATCGTCCGGTCTCGTCGCTGGTTTCAAGATCTGTGGTGGTGGACCGATGTGTAAAAGGAACCAATAAGACAACGGTTATTGTTGCTTCTAGCCACAGATTAAAATGGTTCCGTGATCATGTTTCCTGTCGGTTTTTGTATACTGTCCACAGCCATCTTTTCTGGACAGACTTCATCCACACCTCGGTCAAGATACAAAAACCAACAATTGAAACTTTAACAGATGTTAGATAGTTGGTAACTATCTTGAAGAACGTCTGAGATATTTAACACTAGAACTACCGGCGTTTAATGCACCCTTATTTTCTAAATTTAAATATAGGATAAAACGTAAACTATCATATAGAATAATTCTTTATCTGGATAAAAACCAACGGATATTACGACGTAAGTGTTTTAACAGATCTTTTAATTTAAAATAAGAAATAAGAGAGTTCTGGTGTTAATAAAATACTAAACCTACTCATAACTTTGGTCCTTCATCCTGCTACCTTTTATCTAAAAACAAAGGCGATTAAGTATTCTGCGCACAATACAGTTTTTAAAAACAATTTCCAGATGGTAATTTCATACTTTCAGAGTGAAAACTTGGCCCCCTTCGGAATAAAAATTATACACGCCTGTAATGCTGCTTGTTAATTTATTGTAACAATTTTTCTTGATACCGTGATATTCACGTTAAATCACGTGTCGTGGTAGCAGTGTCAATTAGAACAATCCCAGATACGTTACATCCCGTTCCTGTCACCGATGGAAGAGAGTTCATTAGCAGAGGAACGTTTCCACGATTCGATCACGTTCGTCGGGATTCGATTGCGTCGCCTTTGTACGCGTGGAAACGAAAATCGCGTCCGCGTCCACAACGCGGGTGCAATCTCGTCCGACCGATGACGGCGCGGCTGAAATTTGCATTTTGGATTTCAGGAGCGACGATGCAACCAGTCTGCGGGACAGGTAATAAGATAAACCAGCGAATAGTTTGCTGATGCATCGCCATTCGAACCCGGACCGGTCCAACGCTCTCACCCGGACATTTCCAACGAGATTTCGTCCAAGCTCCTTTTATTCGGCCCCGCGCGCTGATTGATTTTTCGAATTTGCCGCGTGCACACGCACAGGAAATGCCACGCGTCCGACCCGCGGGCAATAAATCGTAACACGGTATTTGTCGGTATATCGATGTGGTGGGAGGGGGAAAAAGATAAATGGATTATTTCAGTTCCTTTCAGCGAAATGTTTTTCACTTCTATTCCTCGATTTCGCGGCACTCTTATTGAAGTGTGATAACTGTTGGGATAGATTTAGAAAATTTAGGCAATCTTCGCTAATATTTTATTCCTATTAATATTTATTAATATCTCTGCCTCGGTTTGGTATTTGGAATCATTAACAGGTTAAGCGCCACGTCAGTCACCGGTAACTGAGACACGAAATTTTTGACAATCAAATAATTGACAAAAAGAATTCGAGGCTGGGTATTGAATTGAAAGTAACAATTAGGATTTTATCGTGTCTGACTACGTACGTCCGTTTCCACTGTGACACTCAATGTGTTAATATTATTTCAGTGGTATTCGTAGGCGATGAACATTAATGTTCAAAATACGAGATGTTCACTTTTTATATATCATAAATTTCTATAACTTTCAATGTTACCAACTTATCGTGTTTGCGACCATGAAACAGATATGCAAAGTTCAGTGGACTCAGATAACAAGTAGATACGGATAGACATGGTCAGACGCGCGTAACAGTAGGAAGTAATAGCCTATTCCAGGGGTGGGGAACGTGCGGCCTCCGTGAGTTTCTTGTGCGGCCTTCGTAAAAGCTAGCTCTTGTATTAATTTTAAAATTATTTTACGTATTGTTGCTATGTTAGTTTTTTGTAACTTGATATTATTATTTTTCTATTGTATTTCTTTAAAATGAAATAAATTTATTTCAAACTACTTCTACTATGTTAGTTGTTTATTAAAATTTAAAGATTTGGATGAATATTTATATATATATATATATGCTTAAATAAATAAAAATACCAACAGTGAAATATAAAAAATTATAGCGGTCTCCTTTGTTACTGCCTAATTTAAATGTGGCCTCTAATGGTAAAAAGGTTCCCCACCTCTGGCCTATTCGATACACCGTGTATTTCAAGCAACTCTAACAAATCACTAGTTATCTTTTTACTAACAATTTTTAGAAAAATATTAAAGAAAGAGGGTAAATGGTTTAAACAACCATTTCCAAAATTACTTTCTTTTGTGAATAAATGCAAAATAAAGAACTAATTATTTATCTACTTTTTTATATACTTATAAAATTACAAAAAGAAGATTGATCTTGGAAATACAGTCTTGTTAGGATACTTAACACGTTGAGTGCCACAGTGGAAATGGACGTATGTAGTCAGACACGCTAAAAACTAAATTATTAACGATGCAATCAATTAATTTTCAAATTTAACCTTTCAGATCGATAGCCAGCATTATTAGCTTAATATTAACACTACCCGCGATTTATTTCATCGATTATTTCTTTAATAAATTATTTAATTGTGAAAAACTACAGATGCAGGTCACCGGTGACACCCGCCGCATTCAACGTGTTAATTACCAAGGCACAAAGGAGATGCGATTTGTTAAAATTCTTCAAGCTAAGAAAACGGAAAAAGGAAAACGAAACTTTGAAATAATTCCACCATCAAGTTGACACGAAGTAACAATTTGAACGCTTAAACTGAAACAGAGAGCAATGGTGATAATGACCCGTGTTACATTTACTATTCCACAGGTGAAATAAGAACAAATAATTTCCACGTGAAAAATATATGAACCCAACCGTTATCCGTTAAGTGCACTTCCTTGTTCTCCTCTCTCTTATCCGCGTATAAAGTCCAAGTATCTATTTCCGTTCGCGTAACCGTGAAAACTAAATAAAAAAAAAACCAACAAGGATAATTTATAACCGTGTAAATTTTCTTATCGTGAAGATAGCTCAAAGAAAAAGAAAATGCACGCTGTGTATTCTGTTTAAGAAAGCGTTCCTCTTGCAAGTTAGTAGAGGTTCTTTCTGGACCATTAACTCGCTTGCCACAAACGTTCGATCGAAAATCCCTTCGTTACTTATTTAGAATACAAGACAAATTCGATTTTCATTAGTCCCCAAGCGAACGAAATATAAAACTAAAGCCCAATGTGGGTGCCTAACATGTTAATTCCCTAAGGACTCTTATAACTTGAAACAACACACCAAAATCACAAATTCAAACTATTGCACTATGCACCTTTGTGTCTTATACGTACTATAAAAAAATAAATTATAACCTAATGGAGCGAGTACTGCATCGCACGATCTTGTTGCGATTTAGAAATATAAGACACTTCATTGTTTCCTTTCGTGAACGTCAAAATTCGGGTTAATATGTACTCGATAAAGAGAACGAATTTTCCTACAGAAGGAGAAAAATCGATGCTGAAACGAGAAAGAAGGAAAAGGAGAGGACTTAAACGCGTGTGCTCGATGTTTATTTCATACGACACTCGTGCATGGTCAGACTGGAGCGTTACCTGTCGCCCCGGAAAAATTGGACGCTTTGCATAAAAAGCACCACCGGCATTTCCAGCCGAGTATTAACAAGCCGAATTCCTGACGATATACCTGCAAGAAATCCTGACGGATGGAAAGCCGGCGCCGGCAATTCGAATACTAAATCGTCGCGAGGAGGGTGCCAGCGGAGGCTTTAAAAAATCTTGTCCCTCGGAATTTCCTGTCTATTCAGTGGGCTGGCTATCTTTTTATTTTCAGTAATAATGTTTTGGCGTTGATGAATATGAAACGTCAGTTTTATTCTTCAACTTGATCCTTTCGTTTAGTGAAACAAAATTGCCCGTACTTAGCCGCAGATGAGTCGACAAATTTTCACAAATACAGTATACAATTATACGCTTCGAACGGTATTCGTTTCGACCGAAATTCTTATTTGTAGTTACAATATAAATTAATATAACTCCTTACTAAAACTCTTCTGCCGAGTGCTGAAAATATCACAGATCTCCCCGCTGCAAGAACACCCTGCGCACCAAATCCCCCTCGACATCTCGATGTTCCAATAAGATGTCCCACACGTCGCTGTTTACAAAATTCAGACGTCAAAAATAAGCTTCGTATCAAATTCCATACATATCCCGATGCTTCGAATACCAAGCACGAATTCGTAAAACATCTGCCACCAAGATACCCGAGGATCCCTCTAATCGAAACCAAGATGTTTCTACGAGTCCCAAAAACTCAAACTCTTTAGCGTTTGCCTCGGTTAAAGCGTAGAAGGAAGCAGATCGCTGGCGTACCGTTAATTTCAATTCGATCGCCATCGAGAATCGATCTGTCGCGGGTCGGAGGGTTGAACGAGTTTACCCTTTTCCGGTTAGTCGGGAAGAACAATGGGGAAAGAGATTAGGGATAAAGCCGCGATTGAGCGCGAACACTTTTCATAAGTTGTCGTATAACAAGGGAGAAGGACGGTGTCAAGGAAGATTTGCGTCAATCCGGGCCCGCGGCGGCTCCAACCTGGGGACAAGTAATCAAATTTTACCCGTAAGATGATTGCAAACACGTCGTGTATTTGTCGAACACTTGACAGAACCTCTTCGGCCTCGGTGGTTTTCTGCGGTTGTACGCCGGTGGTACGCGAACGGCAAAACCGTTCCTGATTGCTTGATAAAAAAAAAAACAGGGGAAAAAAAGAAAAGAAAAGTGAGTGACAGTAATCGTGGCGAGGCTACGGGAGCCGAGTTTTTCCCTCCTCCCGTTCCCTGCGAAAACATTCCGTGTACCTTCGAGGTATGAACAATTCGATTCGACCGGAAGTGACAGGATAATCGTCGTGTTTTCCGTGCGACGGACCTGCTAATGCGAAAACGATTACGCGGCCGAGGGAAAACGGATTGCTTGGTCGTCGGCTATCGATCTGCTCGATCGTTTTTTGTTTTCTAATACTTTACCCACCGGAAGCCTATTAATAGGCTTCTGAATATTACCCATTACGAACTATTGTAGAAACCGATTAGCAAACCTTTAGATTACGAGTTTTTCGTGTATTACACTGTTGAAATAATGAAAGTTAAGTGTGCTGCGATTGAGAATAAATTGATGATAGGGGTTACTCCTGGTAATTTTTAATTACTATCCAGCTGTAAAATGGTAGGGCTTACTTTTCTATTCGAAGACGGTAAATAATGTGTTAATAATTTCTTTTCACCTTTTTGATGATAAGAGTAACTGTAATGATACGTCGTGAAGCCTTACGATTTTCGTCTCAAAATAAGAAGCGCATGAGAGAAATTTCGAAGTAACGATTAGATATAAGAACCATGATACTTCAAATATAATTAATTTTAGATTGGACCCTTTAATATACAAAAGTACCGTTTTCTTATACAAACGACCGTAAAAAAAGGGTCAAATATTAGATTTGAAGCTTTTAAGAAATCGTTAATAACTGAGACTGTGAATTTAACTTAAATTTGCTAATTAAATACTAAAACTAAAATTATAAGCAGTAAATTGTGTTAGTAAGATCGATCAAAAGATTGATCTCACATACCATTAATAATTCACTCTATCTTCAGCCACTTCTAACACGATTAGTTCGTGCTATTATGTTTTACGCTTTGATTGCTAATTTGATAATTAATAAGCAATTTAATTTCTCATATTATCAATGAAATATTGATGTTACTCGGAACTGTTGAATCGATCAGAGCGATCAGATCTTGAATACTTAGTCGCCTTTCTTATTTAATTACTTGTATCTTTCATCTATGGAATTGAACAGATTGCATACTAGAAATATTATTTGCACTTACTGATAATAAAATAAAAACATGTACTTTGTCACTTGTTATCTGACATTATTTAATTTGATCGTCGATTAATATCTTCGAGAGTATATCAGATAATTCCTGAAAGATCCCTATGATTTCAAAGCTGTTACTTATTTCGAAACGAAAATAAAAGTGTAACACTTACCCTTTGATCTCAAAGTACCAAAGTACTTACCAATGTTAGTATCATAGTACTTTGGACCAAAGAAGGTTAGGAGGTTAGACTTTGTATTCTTCTATTAAAATACCAAAGTGTCAAAGTACACGAGTATTACTTCTAATACTTTAAATGCTAAAAAGCATTTTAATATTAAAGTACTTCAGTATTTTGGATTGAAGGGTTGCTTTGAAAATTAGTGTTAGGGTACAGGTTACTTTAGGTAAGAGTGACTGTTTAAATTTCTTTATCAAAACTTTGTATCGATACCTTTGTACAGCATTCAGACAAGTTCGATAAATCGATCGTAACTACCGCGATGGTTCGGCAATTTTGTATCTGAAATGGCTACTTAATCGCTCATTTTCATAATTTTCATTTGCATTTATATCCCCTTATTATTCCAGAACCTGAAGTTTCGGCTTTTGTAATAAGATTATTCTGTTCTGACGGCGTGTCAACGCACACCGCTACCGTGCCACGACGCGAAATCCTGCCGAACTTCCGCTCAAACTTTTACGGTTAATATTCAACGAAAGGAGACGGTGTAAAGGAAAGATAAAGAGCGAAACTGTACGACAATGTGACACGAGGTAAAAATATTAACATCCAGAGGAAACAAACCCTCTCGCCGCGCCTTCTACACCCTTCTTCAGTTACTCTTTTGTAATTGCTGTCGTTTTATATCCTCGTACCTTTTATATTCATCTTATACATAACATGTTCTATTTACCTTGTACCACTTCACTTTTCGAAATAAGAACTTCTAATGGAACGATTACATCGAATCGATCTGTGGAGTACCAAGTAGATTACAGCTTGTATCAGTTATCAAAAACGTGTACGATTTACGAATCGCGTAAACACATACGCACGATTTTATCTAAATTCAAAGAAAATTTGATAAATCTAATCAATCAGTTATTCGAGATTTTGCTCTCGTGAATGACTGAGTATAATATATCCGCGACGGTGCATACGCTCTAATAATTCAATAATTTTGTTTCCTGAAAGGAAATCGAACATTATCTGACAGAACTCGTTCTACTCACGCGAGGTAGACTCCCGGACGGAGAGGTAACAGTTCCTTTACAGTGCATTAAATGGAACCGTGACATCGTGAAAAGTATCTCGTAGAAAGGATCGATCGTTTCGATGGAACTTGTGAATAAACAAACATCAAACGTTGGCGTAACAATTTCATAAGCAGTGTCTTCAGAAAATTGCCTACAGAATATCCGAAAAAGGGTCAACGAGAAACATCATATTCCAGAAGAAAAAAATAATTAAAATACTAACAGAATATTCCAAATCCCTTTAATCCTCTATTTTTGCGACTTCTCTCAACAACACTTTATTATTATTGACGCGTATATGTGTTTCAAAATTCACCCCCCATTGCTATGACTTATTTTAAAACATCCAATTCATTTTATCAAGAAAGTATAGTTATAATTTTTGACTGAAATAATCGGACAAGCGTTACAGATAACCCTTTCAGTTTTCTAAGGGCAGATTCAATTTTGTCTCGTCCATTGATTTTCTCCTTTCTCAATCGTTCCAAATACATTCAGATGGACGTAACGATAACTTTCGTTAGATTCCACGAAAAGAAACGGAGTTCATCGTTCTTGGACACCGTACAGGGAGTTAATCGAACTAAAGAACTGGTATGAAATCGGTCGGCGTCGCGCAAAGGGAATGGTTTATCATTAATTCAGTCGGAAACGATTTGAGTCTTCGACTGAGACTATATTTACACGGACTACCAAGACACGAATCGATCGAGCATTTCCGAGAAACAATCGGAATTCCTTGACACGCTACACTTTGTTGACTGAAATATTAACAACGGGTAGAAGGCTACCGTTTGATAGTTGCATCGTTTATTGGACAGATGAGTTACATTCACAAGGAGGAGTGTGATTGTGCGATGGAAAATAATCGATGCATTTTCAGATACCACAGATATTCTGTTCCTCTTGGTCAAAATACCCTGTTTAACACGTTGACTGCCACAGTGAAAACGGACGCGTGTAGTCAGACACGTTGAAATCCTAATTATTAAGATTATAATCAACTAATTTTCAAATTTAACCTTTCAAATCGATAGCTAGCATTATTACCTTAATGATAACGCTATCCGCGGTTTGTTTCGTCATTTCTTTTGTTAATTATTTGATTATACAAAATTTCAGGTGCCGGTCACCGGTGACCCCCGTGGCAGCCAACGTGTTAATATGTTTTCGATTCTCAAGATGTTACGAAATACGCGAAGGGTAAAATATTTTGTACCATTATAGCGGAAGTATAATTTATTTAACCTACTTAATTTGTATAATGACTCCTAATTTTATTGGGGATATTTTAACATGATAATTGAGACAGGACAAAAATAAAATGGAACGAACCTTTGTTTCAACAAAACGTATTATAATTTCATGTAGAAACAATTTGTTGTCTACAAGAATTTTAAGATTATTTGCTTTAATTTGATAATTTAATTACAGATTACAGCAAGTAATAAAGTTATTGTTAAATAATTAATTTAAGAAATTGGAAATATTACCAGCTTTACGTTGTTTCTTATGTACTTTTGATAAAAACAATTATTGTAATATATAAAGTAACAAACTAATGAATGGTGTTGAAATTTAATTGAAAGAAATAGACAAATTCATTATATGCAGATGTATACCTACTTACACGATTAAACAAAGTTCCACAGCCACCAAGCTTGGTCAGTGGCAAGAGGAAACAATGTATTATTATAAAATAATCAATTTCATGTCGTACAAGCTCTAATTTTGATTATTTTTTAAATTTTATATCGGAGCGCTCCGAAAACGGAACAGGCGGCGCCATTTAGCGGCAAGCGATGGAATTAATGAAACAAAAAATCGCGACTTTTTAAATTGACAGATTCAAAAATCTATCAAAATAATATCAGCAATTCCAAATTGAACTACTTTCCAAAACTGAAAGAAATACGCTGCTCACGAACATATGGGAATTGTCGTTCCATATTATAATAAAATAGCGCAGATAACGAAAGGGCTGAATTTATTAAATTGATTTATAAAAACATTATAATATGTTTGTTTAACCCGAGATTTGACAGGAGAATGAATGAATACTTTTGTAAACAACAAAATTAGAATAACATAAAAGAATAATGTTCGATTGAAATCCAATAAGCAATATAAAACATTTTGTACAAAGTTAAAATAAAATCTTTTAAACCGACAGCGACAAAGGTGGTGGACGGAAAAATTTCTTATCGGCGGCTTCGGTACACAACAGATTCATACACATCCCGCCATTCAGTAGTAAATAGTAAATAGGTAAACTAAACCACCGACGAGTTCGTCGGTGACTAAACTAAGCGAAGTGATGGTAACATACCAATGTCGATAACACATCACTGTCGGTAACATATCAATGTTGATAACAACCCACTGTCGGTAACACTCCACTGTCGGTACCAAGTACTTCCTAACTTAACTTATTAATACTCAAACGTTCATAGTTTATTAAATTACTTTTGCATCATTTTATTTTCTTTGTAAATGCTCTAGAAATCAAATAATTGTGGTATTTTGATTAATACCGTAATAAACGATCATAGGATGTGACTAGGACTGATACAAGATAGAGCAAGGAATCTTTTGGAACATTAACCCGTTTTTTATATAGAACATGAATTGTAGCACTTAGCTCGATATCGTTCTCTAAAGATCAGGGATCTTACTAGAAGTTGTATGATCTTTTATCGAAAAATACGATTAAGTATCTTACAAGAATCTTTAGAGAACGAAATCGATTACCAGATCACACCACGAGGAGGTGGCTACGAATGTGACCCATTACAAAAATTTTACAAAAATCTTACAAAGAACTTACAAAAATCTTACAAAGATCTTACAAAAATCTTACAAAGATCTTACAAAAATTTTACAAACACCTTACAAAAATCTTACAAAAATTGTACAAAGATCTAACAAAAATTTTACAAAAATCTTACAAAGATCTTACAAAAATCTTACAAAGATCTTACAAAAATCGTACAAAGATCTTACAAAAATTTTACAAAAATTTTACAAAGATCTTACAAAAATCTTACAAAGATCTTACAAAAAATTCACAAAAATTTTACAAAGACCTTACAAAAATCTTACAAAAATCGTACAAAGATCTAACAAAAATTTTACAAAAATTTTACAAAAATTTTACAAAAATTTTACAAAAATTTTACAAAGATCTTACAAAAATCTTACCTAAATCTTACACAGAACTTACAAACATCTTACAAAGATCTTACAAAAATCTTACAAAGATCTTACAAAAATTTTACAAAAATTTTACAAAGACCTTACAAAAATCTTACAAAAATCGTACAAAGATCTAACAAAAATTTTACAAAAATTTTACAAAAATCTTACAAATATCTTACAATACACTTAAAATCCCACGATGTCCTATGCTCCCTCGATGCCCTGCGCTCCCGCGATGTCCTGCGCTCCCACGATGTCCTGTAATACGCAACTTACAAACTAATTAGAATCAACAATAATTACAAGGGCCCTAACTGCTACTTTCAACTCTAACTCTGTACTTGTCTCATCTCGAACGATTGCCATCAAAGAAATTTGAGAAAAAGGAATTGAAACTAAAGAAACTTAGAGTAAAGAATTAAGAAAAAAGAAATTTCGAAAAAGGAAATTAAAAATCAAGAAACTTGAAAAAAAAATTGAAAGCAAAGAAATTTAAAGTGAAGTTAATTAAGAGATGATTTAAAGAAGAAACGCGAGCAAAAGTAAAAAATTCACTTCAATTCAAAAGTATCCGCAAGTGTACACAACGCACTCACGGCCATTCGACAATCCCAGTGACCAGCAGCTTTCACCGACAGTACCCTACCTTCGTGGACCAGAAGATGATTGAATCGTGTCTTACGTGAACAAGGAATTGAATCGAGCCCAAGCGTACCAGCCAGTAAGGAGAGGTCGTCGTCTGCGAGGATCCATGATGAGACCCATATGCCTCTGCCCCCGTTGAAAGGGGGTCTAACGAAGGCGAGTCCCACCACAGACCCCGACCCAGATCGGGCAGTCTTGATACTGCCATCGATCTGAGCCGCAGGCGCGCCCCGGGCACTTAGCCAGTACCCCCGACTCGAAACCACCCCAAGCCACAGCACAATCAATCCCTTTTGGTCAACTCAGGTTTGGTACCATCGATGGAAGATGACTTACGATCGCCAAGATTGCTAAATGGTCGATGACCCGCGTGCAGCCGGCATACACGAGAGCGAGTAACGCTGTGCCTAACTCCGTGAATACCGAACGAAAGCGAATTGTTTGTGAAAATATATCAAATTAAAGCTACAAGCTAAAAACGGAATAAAAGATTGGCAAATCTTCGAGTTGGCAAGTACAGCTTAGAATCGAAAGCGCTTACAATTTAGGCGCAAGTTCGTCACCCCAGATCGTTTGGTGATGAAGAACTTACGCCTATCTACCCACCCTCCCTCCCACATGTTTTTATTCAGATACAATAATCTTACAAAAATCTTACAATAAATTTAAAATTCCTCGTTGTCGTGCAATATATAAATTAACAAGTTATTAGTAGCTTATTCGGTCTCTAACCGCAACTTTCTATTTCAACATTGCAATTGTCTTGTTTGGAACGAATGGCAGCAAGGAAGTTAACAGTTAAAAATAATAAAAAAATTTGAGAAATTGAATCAATCAGAGAAGGAGAAAAAAATATGGTAAAATTAAATCAAATAAAGAAAATGAAAAGCTAGGGTAAAATTGAATTGAATAGAAATTTTGATAAAATAGGGAAATGGGAAGTTACTTAAACTAATTGAACAGTATCGAAATTGAAAAATGGACGTGTCGTTGAGTAGACAATTGCAAATTAAAATAGAAAGCGCTTACATGATAAACGCAAGTTCTTCATCAGGTACCTTGATGAAGAACTTGCGTCACGTGCCCGCCCATCCTCCCTCACACGCTGTATATGTTATAAAATACTAGTTTATTTTAACTACGTTTTAACTTAAATTTTGCTTCTTTGTTTGTACAAAATATTCTTAAAACTAACGTGCTGCAATTAAACTCATAAACTTAACAATAAAAAGAGGAAACCCTTTATGCAAAATAATAGATCAAGTCCTAAATTCATAGTCACTTTAACTGTTTGAATCATTTAATTTTCTGAAACAAAAACCAAATCAGTAGAATGTTGGATCATTTGAAGATAAATAATAATGGATACCTTCATTCAGATAAATCCGATAAAAATACCGAAATCAGATAAAAATTTATTCCAATTAAAAGGCTGAAAACAAAGAACGCCACTGATAACAGAAAATTAAATAATAAAATTCTGAAACTGAAGACATGATTAACATGATATCAGAAAGATATAATGAAAATATAATTTCGACCAAGTACATTATATATTGTTTTAAATATTTCAAATGCATTTAAAGTAAAAATAGAATTTATATAGAATATCAATACGAATAGAAACAAATTTATTGTAACAGATTGAAAAGAATATAAAAGAAGGAAATAAAACCGCGATTCAACGATATTAAACTCGCAAAATGTCGAGCTTAATATTTGACGGTATTGTTCGATACCTTAATTCAGATAAATCCGATAAAAATACCGAAATCAGATAATAATGTATTCAAAATGAAAGGCTGAAAACAAAGAACATCATTGATAACAGGAAATTAAATAATAAAATTCTAAAACTGAAAGTATGATTAACATCATATCAGAAAGATGTAATAAAAATGAAATTTCGACCAAGTACATTATATATTGTTTTAAATATTTCAAATGCATTTACAGTAAAAATAGAATCAATATAGAAGATCAATAAGAATCGAAACAAATTCAAGATAACAGATTCAAAAAAAAATATAAATGAAAGAAATAAAACCGCGATTAAACGATATTAAACTCGCAAAATGTCGAGCTTA
The DNA here is from genome assembly GCA_943735885.1 of Stelis phaeoptera. NCBI lineage: Eukaryota > Metazoa > Arthropoda > Insecta > Hymenoptera > Megachilidae > Stelis > Stelis phaeoptera. The sequence continues at coordinate 9,814,338 of OX030937.1, forward strand.
ATATTTGACGGTATTGTTCGATACCTTAATTCAGATAAATCCGATAAAAATACCGAAATCAGATAAAAATTTATTCAGAATGAAAGGCTAAAAACAAAGAACACCATTGATAACAGAAAATTAAATAATAAAATTCTGAAACTGAAGGCAGTTTCTGATTAACATCATATCAGAAGGATATAATAAAAATAAAATTTCAACCAAGTACATTATATATTGTTTTAAATATTTCAAATGCATTTAAAGTAAAAATAGAATTTATATAGAATATCAATACGAATAGAAACAAATTTAAGATAACAGATTGAAAAGAATATAAAAGAAGAAAATAAAACCGCGATTCAACGATATTAAACTCGCAAAATGTCGAGCTTAATATTTGACGGTATTATTCATACCGTTCAAAATAAAAAAAAACCTGTAAAACAAAACAAAAATGCAAAAATTAGCGAGCATAGTGACGATAGAATGACTGTCCATCCGAAGATGGACAATCATTAAATAGTTCCCCTCTTCTGTGGCATTTGCCGGGGCTCTTCGACGTATAGTCTCTTCTTTCTTCGGCACAATGCCTCACAAATATCACTCGCGAAATTTTACGATTGCTCGAATATTCTTTCATTTAAAAGGATTTTAGAAATCTACTTGTAAAATGAAAAAAGAAACATTCGCGGCAATTAGCACGTGGACGACCAGCGATTCTATGGAATCGCTGTTCGTACGATACGAGCAAATTTTCAAGAATATTCGAGCGAGGAATTATTTTATTTCACATCACTTCACTTTAAATACTTCATTTTTGCAGTCGGGTCTAGTACCGCGACTACGACTTACGAACTAAGGCTTGGCCTTGCGAACAATCGAAACAAAGAATAATAAAATACAATTTCATTTGGATTTTGATTATTCTTTTCGATTGTTCGTTTAAAAATACCCCAGATACAAGCTTCTCACGTGCTTTAATCGGAATGGAAAAGAGAAACGTGAAAGCTTGCTCTGGCCCTGCCTACTTAAACTCTAAATCATTCACACCAGAGGTAAACTACCTGCCTGCCTGATGCTATATTTAAAAGATTTGGCAAAAATCATTCGCACCAACACGAACACTCCACGATTCTCACACAAACCACCCGGGTGCAAAGTAACCTACACCTAGGGAGCACGTCCCGGGACGTCTCCGTCACCCGAGTTCAAATTCACATTCACACTCTAAGAAAATCATACCTTATTCCCTGAAATCGATTGACAATCGATAGTGAACATTGCAAATGTAAAAGCTAATAAATTCTCAAATTCTATAAAATATATATCATCTATAATATTCAAGTATCAATACTAATATTGGAAATAACTTCGATTTATCATAGTAATTTTATAAGATTTCTTATCGATACAAGTCCCACAACCTAACCACACACACACATGTGGAACTTATATCGATTTTGGTTCACCATCGACTTGTCAATCGCCAAAAAATATTGAACTTAAAACTAAACCGTGTCCACCTGCCCTCGTCCATGCGAGTACATCTAAGCACTCGTATGGATTTTGGGCATAAAAATGAACACGGCTAAAAGAAATTTCACCTACCAGCTTTCTTCATGTTTGCTGAAAATCCTAAGCTAAAATGTGCGATTAATAACAGCTAAGAAAACTAACGTTCTTACGTTACACTAACTTTACGACTCGATTTCAAATAGCAATTTTTATATCAAAGTACCGCGAAACAAATTTTTCTTGTACATGTTTGGTTTTGTTAAATCGTTAAACTCGAAATCGAAATGAAGCGAAAAAATGTATTCTGAAATCGGAGGGTCATCCGACTTCTCTACATTTTTCGATTTTGGAAAATAATTGAAAGAATGTACAAGAAAACCCTAGCCTGAGCTAATAAATCAAACACAAAGAAACAATTTGCACGGATATTATTGTACTTATTGTACAATAATATTCGTGGTCACTATGCTCGCTTTCAAATATAAAAATTACAACCAATCCCCGTGTCGTTTCGGACCATTCGTCCTACGACATGATGGGGACCGGAGGAACCATAAACCATGCGACTCACCGATCGTTGACTCGTATTACTGCGCTCGCAAATCGTTGACTCGAACTACTGCACTCGTCAGGCGGTTTTGGATTGACCCAAAAGTGACCCGTTGTTGACCAGCCTCTCTCGTACCATTGATTGCGATTGAGTCCATGTTGATTCATCGGAAGAAGGACCACTATCCATTACTCGAGTCATCTGAAAATTGACAAATGCAAATATTAATAAAACTCTTTCGTGAATTTATATTTGGAATCGTTTGAATTTTGTTTTACATGCAAACATGCGAGAAACGTGCAATCGTAATTTTATAAATATTTCAATATACATATAAATAAGCATGCAATAACTGTGAGAAGATTATTAAAATGTATTACAGTAAAATAGGTGGGAAAGCAGAGTAAAAATTGATAATTACAGGGAAACCACAGCAAAAGACTCAATAATGCGTTTGAGAAATTATAATATAAAACCCAGTAACCCATGCCGAAACACATAATGAATCACACTAAAAAACATAGTTACACGTGACAAAACACATAAGAAACCATACCAGATAATTCAAAAATAAATGTTAAAACACATAAGAAACCATACCAGAAAATTCAAAAATAAATATTAAAACATATAAGAAACCACACCAGAAAATTCAAAAATAAATGTTAAAACACATAAGAAACCACACCAGAAAATTCAAAAATAAATATTAAAACACATAAGACACCACACCAGATAATTAAAAAATAAATGTTAAAGCATATAGGAAACCACGCCAGAAAATTCAAAAATAAATGTTAAAACACATAGGAAACCACACCATAAAACACACTAATATATCCATGCACACATAAATAAACACAAGTGCACATATGTCTAGACGCATGGGAAACCACACCAGGAAATGCACTAATACACCCCCATATGGATGCACAATACTACGAAGAGACCCACTATACACAGCCACAACCACATATGATAACACATAGATAACCACATGCACGAACACACTCATTGATAACTCGTACCGATGTATAATTCCCAGATAGATGTGAACTCTTTGACAGTTGTGGCAAAACTGACTAATTTTGACCTTGTTGGAGTTGACGTAATCACAACAAAAACCGAGGTGCTCGGTGTCTTATTGTTGTCGGCTACGCTTAATTGACTTCGCCGGAGCTCAACCGTGAAATCGTTCTATTATTAAAATTAATTTCGTTACAATTATTAATTTTATAAATATTAATTTTACGATGACTAAATTTTATAGTTATTAATTTTACAATTATTAAATATTATAATTATTAATTTTTCAATTATTAAATTTTACAATTATTAATTTTACAAATGTTTGTTAATTAAACTATTATCGCATTTATTGAAATTTTGATACATAGATACATGGAAAAATCTTTCTTTACTTATATGTTACATAAATGTTATTTTTATGTTATATATTATTGTATTGGTATAAATATCATTTCTGTATTATATTTAACTCTATAGTAATAATTATGATATTATTGGAAATTGCAAATATGCTTATATTTCAAAATGAATTTCACCCTTACAATTATTTCGTGATTAAATTATTCTTATATTTACTTATTATCTTCATAAGCAAATTGTATTTCGAATTTTGTACTTTGTACGTAAAATTTGAAATCACGAATACAATCTTCGATAAAATCGCAATCTAAAGACCTGCATGAAGTAAAATAAAAACCTACAATATCAAAATTCTGTCGGTACAATTTCGCATTTCCATTACACCTTACACCGACGAGCTACTTATCTCGTCGGTGATGTAACCATCGCTGGTAATTACCGATATTGCACGATCTATAAAATCTAACAAATTTAATAAATTTAACAAGCTTCTGGCCTATACGCTTAACTAAAATTACCTGAACACGATGTATATTACTATACCTGATCCCCTAAAAGAAATATGCTGGAATTTGTTCGATTTTAGGACACTTTTGAACGATTGATTCAGTGCTATTTTTATGATTTTTGCCTGAATAAACACATTCCTAATAGTTCTATTTACAACGTATTGTCCGTACAATACGTTTAATGAGGCCGGCTACGTTGAGAACTTTATTTATGTGGGAACGATGTATAGATTTTAGTTCCATTAGTTCAGAGGTTCTGCCACTAGATGGCGAAACTATTTCCCATATGCCCGCTAGGAGCGTGTATTTTCAATTTTTAAAATTGAGATATTTTGTGAAAACCAATGACGCTTATTTGATAGAATTTTGGACGTAGAACACGATGCATGTGCCAGAAATGCCAAAAAGCGACTGATTTCTCGAAAAACCGCAATTTACTATTTCGTTAGTTCCGCCGCTCACCATTCGATGGTGCTAGGGTCGCTATTTTCAAATTGGACTGTAGCAAACATTTAAAAAATTGATAAAAATGTGACTTACTCAGAAATTCAAAGTCATTTAATTAATTGATTCATTATAGTATGATATTTTCTTTTATTCCAGTATAAACAAAATCATAACTAAAACAGTCACACGATCTAAGAAACTATAATATCTAATCTCTGTTAAAAATAAGTTAAATCCCTAAAAACAACTACGGTAATCCTTCTTAAATATAACAATCCATTCCCATAAACTGTTAAAATACAGAAACTCTTTCGGAAATATTTCCAAATTGCTGGTTTAAATTTTTGTATTCCTATTAAAAACAGGTTTACCCCGTTCGTTGAACCTTTACGTTTAAGAATGAACAGAATGTGAACATTTCACGAACAACAATTTCTTATATAAAAGGAATCCGACGTAAAAATCCGTGACTTTCGAGATACGCGAAGAGTGGATCGCTCGAAAGAAATTCGTCTCTGGGGCGATCGTGAACGAAAGGATTCTGTCGGACGTGAAATTTCGTTCGTGCGGCAAGTCCTTTTTCCCGAAACGAGAACGTCGTTTAGTCGCGGCTATTTCGGGATGATACATCGGCATCTTCATGAAGAGGCGAGCATTGTACGACCGATGAAGAGCGAGGTAGCTGGCCAGTCAGTTACGCGTTAGACAATTCGTTCCGTGGACGATGACAAAGAGATCGCCGCTTTTCGAAAACGCAACCCTTCTTGTCGTACAGTCGCCACCGATTAAGAGAACAGTTCAACCTTGTTCAAAAAGATTGAAATATATCGTTTACGAAACAGCTCTATCTTCAAATCTGTTCGTACATTACCATTTTTCTTTCCAGATTATTTGCTAAAACAACCAGTAGCAATTTACAAGTCAAAATAAGCATCGTTCGAATTCATTTTTCGTAATATTTCTGACAATTCTTTCATTTCTCTGCGATAGAATTCGCGTAATTTTGACACGAAACAAACGGACGTGTCGCAAATTTAATTGCAATGGTAATAAAATTCTTAAAGTCCACAATTTATATTGAAAATATTGAAAATTGGAAGGATAACTAATTTTTGCTGACACAATCAATTGATATCCTAACAGAAAAGCCCGCAGCTTCTTCGATTATTCTCCGTCAAACCACTTGATGTTCGTACTTACCTTTCACGTCACTTTTGTCACTCCTCGGGCGCTCAACGTCGCCGAAGAATTCAACATAATGTCGTTTGGCAAGGGTTCGTTCAAAGCGTAGACAAGTTCTTGATCACGCTGATCCCCGGTAGCATCGTCGTCGTCGGATCTATTATGACAAAGAAGCTGAAGTGGCTTCCCCGCTGAACACCGTGGCCGGACGAAGATAAATCGCAAGAAATGCAAATGACGCGCACCGCCGGTTGAATGAAGCTCCATTACGACGATTTCGGTGGACCACCCTTCGACGTGGCCAAGAAGAAGCTCGAGGGTGAAGAAGAAAAAAAAAAGAAAGAAGGTGCGAGCAACGTTGAAGAGAACGGAGTGACATTGTGCCGGTGAAAGTTGGGTGAAGTGACACTCGAGATAAATGTTCCTCCGGCGTTCGAGACCGACGAAACTGTCTCCCCTCACGTTCTTCTCTCGACTTTCGCATTGTCCACCATCAATTTTTGCCGATTTCGCGTTGCTCGCCGCCAGAATCGTCCAATGACGTTTTCACGCAAATTTTCCACGTGTCCCTGGATCGACGGAAGAGGTTTACGTCTCTGTTCCGTGCTAAAATTTCGATCGATCACCGGAACAATATAAACAAGTTGCGGGCGTTCTTGGAATCGTTGCAGAACTTGCACAGAACATGCACATCGGCAACGAATTAAGACAAATTGAGAGGGATAAGCTTTTGCGTTGGCCATCTTAAGTGTAAATAACAGATTGATAATATGGAAGACTTTCTTTTGATTAAATTTACGACGCGAAGGTGAACGTATGAATTGGTGACGCAGGATCGATACGACCTCGTTCATTTATGTTATAATTGCTCCCATTCCAATTATACTTCGCTAGTAGCACACTTGCAATCCTATCTTTAATTGATCCGGCATGTAGCAATCGTGTAGCAGAAATAGTTTCACGTTAATTGGGGATTAAATAGATTTTTGTCTCGAACCTTTCTGCACTCGTCACTAGTGATGGGCGATACAGTATCGATATTTTCACTATCAGAATGGTTTGTTTGATATCTTTCACATTCTTAAGTCGTAAAGCTTCTAATGATTAAACTATAGTTGGTATTTCTAAATATAAACAAGATTGGGATGAAAATGAATTTGTTGGAAGTATTTTTGTCAACCGGTGTCAATCTTCTTTTGTCAATGGTCCGACACATTTCCGGTCAAACGGTCCAGGAACGTGTATAATTAGATTTAATGGGAAAATTCGCGGTACCAGCGAGTTTTCGGCAAGTTTTGAAAGGACGGACCTTAACTCACCGAGAAATCGGGGATCATTAGGTGAACGAACGGTCGGTTCAACCCCAGAAAGGGGGGACGGTTTCTCGCAACTGTCCGGTTGACCCAAATCTTTAGGAGGAACGCCGAAAAACTGATGGACCGAACGGAATTCCACGCAGATGGCGCTGTTGCGCCACGGTACATACATAAATTTCCCTTTTCTGCCCTTAGCCCCTTTTGTTGGCCCGAGACGGTTCTCCTTTTTTTTTTCTCTTTCTCCACTTGGCTACCAACCACCACGCTCGAATGCTTTAGACAAAGGGCGGGCTGCGTTTTCACGAAAAAAAAGAAGGAACGAACGGTGCAACGGAGGCAAATGGACACGGGACAGCCTTCGAGGAACAAAATTGCGGTAGCTGTCGTCTCCGTTTACGTTTAACCGTTCAACTTGAAATATGTACCGTGTTTCGTTTACCCTCTATTTAAAGCGAATTTTTATAAACATTTTTGTTACAAAATAGGTGCAAGCCACGAAGTTAATTGTCGATGTTTTAGAATTTCAAATACTATAATCATAGTACTTTCACAGCCAGCCTTTGGATGCGCCCTAACTTGCGATATATATCATTTCTGCTGTAGGACTACCCCCTTTCTCACTATCCACGAATCAACAATTAACAATTACTAAACTCTGCCGTAAAAGTTCGCTTACTTAATTTCACCAAAATCCTTCGAAACACAGAATCGCTAACAACCATCAAAATATATTCAAAAAAGTCGAAAGTACCTCGAAGAAGCTTCGCAACGGTAAATCCAAATATCCGGCTCGATGTATACATCATTGAACGACCACCAATGAATCGGTAATTTCATTCGATGCCGCGAGTTCCTGAAGCTTCTTCGTGTTTGCAAAGATGGCACACGAAAGGATAATCACAAGGAGTCGTAGGATTTACCGAGGAAAGGCTCCGGTATGATTTCACGGGCGGACGGATACGGCTTGCTAGATACGCCTCGTCGAATCTTCTTCTTACTTTCGACGATGTAATGCCGATGTTTGGACACACGGCCGAAAAGGCTTGGACTTTCCTTCGTTCGGGGACAAATAAACAGTCGTTCATCTCGTTAGACGACGAATGCGATCAGTCGACCGACTGCCTTTCCCGTCGTCAGATCGTTTCTTAATCCAATCCACGAAACGCACCGCAGGAACCCCGTTTTTCATGCTTTAACCGGACATTTTTGGGATATTTTGCCGGTAGTTTGAAACGAAAGACGATAGGATCGACCTTTAATGTTTGGACTTTCCTCTTTTATGCGGGTTCGATGAGGGTTGAACGAGAATTCTACAATTGAACGCTCCGAAGTATATTTGTTTATTACTATACGAAGGAGTGAAATGCTTTTGAAACATCGAATTTACTGCTGAAACAGTTTACAGTTAGTCAGAATTGCGAAGATTGATTTGATAACTGTTTTATTGCGTCGAAAGAAGAAGCGATTGAACCGAAGACAAGAAGATGGCCGTCAGAACGGCTCAGTTTCTATCGTTCACGGTTGGTGAAACATACTGAAGCGTTTTACGTGGCGCGGCACACGCCAGCAATCTTCGACACGCTTCCGAGGCACGCGCGCCATATGTCCGCCGCGCCCGATCACTGCCCGTCCACGATAATTTGCGAAACCACTCTCGGTAACGACTTTTCGACCATCCTCTCCTCTAATCCATCCGGAACAGAGACAAGCTTATGGTTTGGAAGAACCGTCGGTGGTTTCGTTGATCATCGGTTGGATCGGCTAAAGAGTTTACAAGAATTCGGTGGAATCCCTGCCAATTATCTATCATCCATAAACATAATAGTTATATCGTTGTTACTGTTTTAACAATATTTCAAATGTTTATGTAGAAAAATTGAGTCGTAGAATTTCTCCAAAAATATAACACAAACGATTCACCTCCTATCCATTTACATAATTTTGTAATAAATTCTAAATTTAAGACTTACAAATACTCTCACGAATTATGGTGTAACGGAATAAAATGTCGTGTCATAGAATCCCATTGGAATCATTGTACGATATAAAATTTAAATTATAGAGGGCTATTTGCATTTAAGAGCCTATGAATGAATGGGCTGCGACAACGGTCTTAAACCGATAATAACAATATTCTATTTAATGGAAAAAAAAGGGATTCGACAAAAAATCAAGTACATACTTTCGAAAGTAGCTTGCGTCCGGGTTCCCAAAAAAAAAAAAGAGTAAAAAACCAGAATATGTAAAGGAGCGTATGCGGAAGCTGTCAAATGTAATCAGCGTCAACGACGAACCCGGTCATTGGAGATCCTTTTTTTTTCCCCCGGTCGATAAAAAGCGTGCTTTCCAGGGAAACAGGCGGGAAAAAAAGCAGGGCGAAGGTTCGATTCAAATTGATCGCAACGCGTTTTCTACCTTTCCCGCGTCTGGTTGTGGTTCGCACGCGGTAACGTTACCCCCGTGTCGTGTTACTTTTGGAATTGCAGGTAGGGTTACACAAGGTTACAACGCCGGTCGTCCTTAAAGGTCGAAACGGAGCGCCAATCATTGAGAAACTTTTTTTTCTTTCCTCCTCGGGGGAAGAGGCTTCTTCGCTGGACGATGCGTATCGCGACTTAATCCCAGGTGGTTACGAAATTTTTTCAAAAACCCAGCCTACCTGACGACGATTCATCAGTAGAGACCTTCTCGTCTTACGTTGGAACTCGAACGGCCAATCGGTGTTCCAAGGATTCGCAGAAACACGAAACCGTGACGCAACAATGGCGATTGCTCCTGTTCGACGAAACTCCTTTCCGCCTACAATACGCCTTTGGATATCTCTTATCTCGATTGGCTATCTGTTCTGCTCCTCTTCGCCATCTTCCGATTTCTTATACAAAAACTCATCGTTCGAGGTAGCCTGGAAGTTGAGATTATTCTGTTCTTCGTTGATAAAAGAACGAAATTAAAATATTGATTTGGTTATATTATAATCGTAAGATTAAAATAACATATCGTTCACAATCAAGTACCAATTCGCTCTTCAGCGACTACGTCCGTATAAATAAGTTTCTTTCGGTAGCCGAAAGCCTCGATCGAAGGATACCCGAACAAAAGTGCTACCGGGACGAAAACTTAGAAGGGGCCAGGGTGTCCAGAGCTCTCGGTCAGGTCGATTTTGCATCGGTTGCGAGAAACTGGACAATGACAGGTTTACGATCTGTTTGCTACAAACAGCTCCATTTCCGGGAGATTAAAGGATTAGGTGTAAGGAGTATACGCCTGGGTAGCTACCAATAATGGAAGAACAATGGGAAAGACCGGTGTTGAGGAGGGCAAGCCGCGCTTTCAAGGATCTCCATGTTTCCCTAAACAAGGATCCGTTCGCTAAGAATTTCGATGTCCTGTTGCTTCGCCCACGCCTTCGATCCCTCTGCAGTAATCTAGCCTCCTCGTGTCCACGCTCCAGTAGCCAATGGAGAAGGGATTGTCGCGATCCTTAATGCTTCTTACTGTCGATGTAAATGGCCGGCCTAATGGCAGAAGGCCACCACCGACGACAGAAGGTGGCCGGCATTCTATTTCGCGTAATTTTGCGGCCGACTACAGGGAAGAACCCTTTGTCGTGCCGATACTGGAGTGTAAAATAGGATTTTACGGGGAGTCCTGAAACTGCTTGAATCCCAGCGTCCCCCTTTTAAGGGATACACGTCTTTGACCGTTGTCCACCTACCTTGGCCAGATTAATTCGATGGTGGGATTACATAATCTTGGATTTTTTTCACCTTTTTCTCTTTCATTTTTGATATGGGAGCCACGGGAGTACGGTGGCAAAAATTGAATACAATCGAATAACTAAAGGTAAGTAGCCTTAACATTGCATTATATTAATTTTGTAAGAATTTATGATTGATCGAGCAGCAAATTTGCAGAATTGCGATGTAGACAAGCAGTATTTGTTAGTTATCTATTAGAAAAAGGTACGATTTCTCACGTTCGAAAGGTGCTTTGTTAACAACGAATGGTTCCATGGGTCTTCCTTGCACCATGAATGGTGGGAGCCAGAGTGTGGGTGCTTTCGGCCGTGTGCATTCTATTTTGGTAACGCAGGTGGTTACGTAGGAGGAACGGAATCATGTGTTGAGTGTGCGTTATGGACCGCAAGTGTCCGCCAAGGCCCAACCCTTCGGTCGTCAATCATCCTGGCCAGACGATACGCTTCCTGGACGAAATTGAAACAGGACATGGTCCGAAAACTGAATCTTCTATTCAACGCTCACTAATTTGAATCTTAATAAAAAGAATAAAAATTGCTATCGATAAATTGAATTATGAATTACTGCCGTTTGGATTATTAGAATGAACAAGAACACTAAATCGAAAAATATATTTTGATAAAATTGCATTGTCAGGAAAGGATTATTGTACAATCGCTAGAAAATGTAATATACATATATACATATAAGACTTTATCTTCGACATGTTTCTAGGTACTCATTTTAATTTACTATGGGGAGCAAAATGGACTGACCCTTTTTGAAAGTTTCTCACGTTAGGACGTAGGCTGCACCACATGCGTTCCCAGCGGCAAATTACAGGACAAGGAAGATGCGACGCACTCGAAGACCGAAGGATCCAAGTAATCCGATTCCGGTCGTGGTGCATATGCAGCCTGCTACATAACAGCGACACGACGACGTAGGCGGATGTCCGGTTGCGAAGGGATCAAGTGGTCAATGTCGAACAACGAGGCCAACACTTAAAGATCAATATTGTATCGAAGAGTCACGCGTGCCTGTACACGATGGAATTGGATAAAAGTTGCTTTCCCAACTTTTAGGATAATTAGAATTAGAAATCTTGAAAATTAGAATTACCTAAAATTAAAATGAACAATTTGCAAAATTAAGGCTTTGAAAAATTGGAATTAAGAAGTTGTAAAGATATCCTCGTGGGATATGATTCAACCAGGAACGAAATTAAGTTAAGTACAGAGTGTCACAGCTACTCGAGCTGTCTGGCAGATTAACGAACGTAATTTATTGGCCGCATAACGCGGCGCATAATCGATAAGGGTTCCCAGCGATTAATATCGTATCTCGATCGATCGGGTCGACGGTGGTGCCACGTGAAATTGCGTGAGAATCGGTGCAAGAATCAATTTATGGTTTGCACGTGATCGTTCTGATGCATTCGCGTGACACTTGGCCATCGTGCCCCGTTATACTATAACTCGAAACGAAATTGTTGTTGCTACACAACCGTCCTTGGTATTTTCATCGCGACACCCCAGCCTGTCGTCACGTTTGCCTCCGAAGGAAGGGATCTTTTTTTATCTCACAGATTGAGGGGCAAGTGAAAATAAGGACGAGGGTGCGAACGTTTCCGGAAGTCGGCGATGATCATCGTTACTAATTACACCATGACGTTGGAACAAGGAAGAAATGAAAAACTAATACACCACGTGTGAGATTATCAATGGGTTACAATTTCACCCTTAGCTGGATTATTAACACTTTGATGGTCGCACATTTCATAGAATCTGGTAACCTTTAGTTCCTTGTTTACTCCTAAAAAAAAAGGGATTAATAGCTGAATTATATTCAAGAATTTCGGTTCAAATAATTATAATTTAATTATAATGATAGTGACGTGAAAAATGAAATGCCAAAGTCACGAAGACTTGACACTTACCGTTATAAAGTAATAAACAAAATATTAGATTTCCATTTTAAAATAATATGAACCGAAATTGAATAAACGCTACATAAAATGGCGTTGTTCCACCATGGCCGCTACAATAACCCTGCACATAGATTACCCTTCGCGTGCGCCTGCTGTTACCTCTCTTCATGGTTCCCCGTGGTACAGAACGGTCAACTCGAGGTAAAAGGTTTCACCTCTCGCAGCTGGTAAACCCTTGACCTTTGCAGTTGCATCGACGAACCAGTGTAAAGAGGGTAGTGGGTCCAATGAAAAATTTGGAAGGTGACCAACACGAGCAGGAAATGGAAAGGAACGGACGTTGCCCACTGACCGACACGGTCAAGGGATGAGCGATTATGCAGTTTTGGGGATGAATCAGACGGAGGATCGAGCAGATGCACGAATTTCGTTCAACACGCTTAACATCGAATCAGGTACCATTTATTCCTTTCGTTTTTCCTTTTGGGGGAAATATGGTGGAAGGTTAACGGTTCAAATATTATACTTTTCAGGGGTAATATTTGGACTCTAACGAAGTAAATTTTCTAGCATTGTTAGCATATGTAAAGGGTTTCAGTTCAACCCTTTGGCAGACTATGAATTTTATGGAAGGTAGAAAATTAGAATTCCTAATATTAGAAAATTAGAATTTCCGGAATTTAAAAATTAGAATTCCAATAATTAGAAAATTGGAGTTTTCAACATTAAAAAATTAGAATTCTTAAGATTAGAAAATTGGAGTTTCCAAAATTAGAAAATTAGAATTTCCAAAATTAAAAAATTAGAATTCCTAAAATTAGAGAATTGGAATTCCTAACATTAGGACTATATTAGAACTAATAACCCTAGAACAAAAGTTCGCATTCTACGGCTAATATTTCGAATATTTCTACTACTTTTCTTAACTCGTGATTCAAAAATTTCTTTTTCACGCAATTACCTATACTTCGAAGAGAGGAAGCTGCAGCGTAATGATCTCGTTGGCGGTAATTCGGGTGTACGTTTAATAACAAGAAGAATGTCGAGTGGTCGTTGAAGGCAACCAAAACCCGTGGTAGAGGATCGTCAGCTGCGGGGGTGTAACTGTTTACCTCGCCACCAGTCTACCCCCCGTAATTATCTTTGTTATTTTTTCATTAAACTTCTATCAAGCTCCACCCGCGGTTCCTTCTTAAGAGAAAAACGTTCTCGTGCCAGGCGATATAATTGTGTTCGGCAGAGGGAACGAGGCAGCCGTTGTTCCAGCTCTGTTTTCCTGAAAGAAGGGGCTTTAATTTATTTTTAATTTATACCGAATTATATCTTAGCGAACAATTTAAATCGTACGACGAGGTGTCGTTTTTTAATCCAACATGAATTCCGACAGAGAAAACATTTGGAATCATAAAAGTACGCCGTCGATCTATGAACTTTATAATAAACAAATTTAAGGGCAGTTATAAATCGATTGCAAATCGAATACTCTTTATACAAAATTACTAATACACCGATAAATTTGTGCAACACTTTTGGAACAGATAAAATTTACAATCAACCGTATATCTGGACATGTTTTCTCTGTTCTTTTTAATAAATAAATAAACCATACAGTGAAATATTTCATACATCTTCAATGAATTTCTCGTCAAGGTTAGTGTTTCCTTAAGTAGGTCGCTTCTAATGCTTGAATCCTTCTAACGTTGGCCGAATTTAAGGGATCCGCAATCCTTAAAAGTGTAAATTAATTAAAATTACTTAAATGTCGATCGTTATCACCGTCTTAGGTACTCCAAATACTAGCACCATGACGCCTGTAGAACACGGGCTTCCACGTTTGTTAATTAATTTAAAGAAAACCTACAAACTGGTCATTTTCTGACTAATTCTAAATCTATGCTTCAGATACTTTCGTTAAAATACAGAATGATTATATATACTGATTTGGTTCAATCATCTGTTAATTTATTTTTCGAATTTGTTTCGAAATTAAACATAAATACAAAAGGATTCTGGTGTTAAAGTTGCTGATATAGACGAGTAGTTGGTTTCCTCGGCAAAGTTCACCGGAGAAAACTTGTAAGTTGCCCTTTGAAGCTTCCAGGGAGAAGAGGCTTCTGTGAAAGCATGGACAGCGTGTAAGGGACGTAATGAAAATGGCGTCTGCCTCGTTTCTCCTTTGTCGAAATGAATGTCGTCGAACAGTGAGATCGTACCACGAGAAGGACAATCTTGTTTTGCCATTTTATAAAAGACGAGATCGATTAAAAGAGAAGAAAGAAATTATATACGAATATACAGGATGTTAAAAAAAAAAAAAAAAAAAAATGATCAACCCTCTCAGAGTCTCAGAGTCACAGACGATACCTGTTTCATTTTTACACACATGTTTTATAACAAAGAATGATATTAGTAACTCGATGACACTTATAATAAATCAAAAATGTTGCCCTTCCTATATAAATGGAAAAATTCAAAACTATAAATTCCTTTTTTTATATTTAGCAAACATTACTTATTCTGTAGGTTATGTACTCGTTTCTCTTCAAGACGGAGAAGAATGGCCAGTTACACGGCAATAATATCGCAAGTTTTCATATTCGGCAGCGAGTAAACGGGTAAGTAAACCATGGAAGAGGATTCGACTCGGTATCCAGGGCAACCGGACCCTATCTCATCCTGCAAAGTCCTAAGAGCGTTTCTAGATGTCTTCTTAAGTTGCCGGAACAAACTTCGAGCCGGTAGAACAACGTGTAATGCCCAGAGGGAGACGTCGGTACAAGAAGAAAGAAAAAACAGGAAGAAAGAAATTTACTTACAAGAATGGATTACCGTTTCGCCAAGGGCTACCCCCTGACACCTTGTAAATATGATTCCCGCTCTTGCTTCGTTTAATTACAGCCGAACTAATTAAACGAGGGACAATTTCATTTATTTCTATAACGTTGAAGAGTTTGTGAAACATGAAATTTTCATTCTTTCTTTTTCTTTTTCTCTCTTTTTAAGAAAAAGCTTGAACAATGTATCCGAAAAGTTTCGCTGAATTTGTTCGACGCCTTCTTCTTTCAGTTTTTTTTTTTCTCCCCCCTGATCGCGGAAACGTTCGAATCGCGTAATGTTCCCGCAATTTTCCAGAATCCTCAAAAGGAACACCATAGGACCGTAGCCGGGATCACAATGAGCGATCGTTATGCGTATTCAAAATGGCCTTACCTGGCAGGGTGTATAGCCAGAGTCTATTGTTGACCCTCCACTTTCCAGGAAAACGCAGCCGATTGTGCAAACCGAGCCCACGTACAAATGCGAGCCGATACGATGAAACCACCCCTTGTGCTTCGTTTCACTTCCGGCGTATCAGAAAAGATTAATTTCTTCAAAATCTTTCATAACACTATACGAGAAAATTTTGATTGAAACCATAATTAGAAGTATTAATAACAATTTATAAACAATAACAATGAGCAACCAACTACTAGACGATACGAAAATACAGCTATTCGCTTAGGTGGATTTAATTTCACGAAAATATTTCATTCATAACTCATAGATATAATTACGTAACACTGTGCTCGATTTAATATAAATAATTTTAGAAAATTCTTAGTGTAGTCTATGAATTTTAAGCAATCTGTCTAATTTAATAGTGTAAATCGTTTAATGATATGATTCATGCATAAAGAATATAGAAAAAAAAAAGGAATGATTAAGCTTTATGGTCTTTTTCGTATCACATTTCTCGTGGCATCGAGGAAACCACGATACGAGAAGTGTACTGCGTATTGTCGGCATCAGAAACACACATGACAAAACCGATGACTGATGATGCCAGCCACCCTCTTCCTACCGCGAACTTTTGTTTATTCGCATCTCCATCACCATCGATCAATGGCCCGGGGCTTTTCGTAAAGACGAAGGAAACGATAGGAAAGGTGATGTTTTCACGAAGTCGAATACTTTTCCTTATCCGCGAGCATTTTCTATCTACTTTTTGCCCTTCCCTTTCTGGATACTACATACACATCTTTCCAGGAAGGGTGGCTTATTTTTCTCGTGACTCGCGAAACAAATGCCACGGTTGTTCACCTATCTATTGAACTACACTTTGGAGATGATACTTCCGTAATCTTAATCGTTGTAATGGCGAACGATAATCATTCGTATACCGTCTTTCCGTTCGTTAGGAAAAATGTCTAAAATACGAGGTTTAAAATACAACACGATCAAGTCATTTCAATTTAACTCTTAAACTATTAATTTAACCTTTTCGTTACTGAACTGAAAATAGTTACAACCAGCCCCTGTTATTGAGTGTATCCTAAGGGGTGGCTATAGTCACTCGTTATTAATCGTTTGTTGTATATGAAAAATAATAAATATAAAATAAGAAAACAGTCGAGTAATGGTAGAGCATAGAATTTTATACATCGTATAATCTCGACATTGCAATAGGTGAAAGGATGAATAAATTAATAAAGTAACAAATTTTCATCGATCGAGGTTCAGGCAAAAGAATGATAGGAAAAATATTCCGAAGAATTGGAATGGCGAGCGGGTTCCATTCCACGTTCGCGATAATGGTGAACCGGAAACGCGTTGTTAGAAAGGAAGGGTGTCTAAGCGTGCGTTGGCTTGGTCGCTGCAAAGAACGATTTATTGATTAGTACAGCCAGCCAATGGCGCATTGGTCAGTTGCACGAAAGCTTCTCGGATACAACCCCAGCGCAAAAGAACCAAAGGGGGTTCGCTACAGGGAGAGGGTTGCAGCCCCCATAACATCGGTCCGAGAGGGTCCAGGGAGATGTAGCTTATCTCATTCTCGGAAATTATGGTGGAACGATGAAGGGTGGCGGGGCTTGTGTGTGCCTTTGGCGGCCATTGCTCTTGCCCTTTAAGCTTCGACGAAAATCTAATATTCCTTTTGATCATGCCCAGCTAACGTGAAAGAGAAACTGGAAATTAGTTCTAGCCAACTTTCTCGTCTCGTAGCAATATTTTTTCTTCTTCCTTTTTTCTTTTCCTTTCCTGCTCGTCTATGGATACATATTAATCACAGTTTTCAATGAACCGAGCTATCACGTTATCGACTTGACTTCAATTTTCCGTGAAATAATATTTTGAAGCTTAAAATAATATCAAACCATAGATTTCTATTACATTACAATACTACAAATACAATATTTTACAAACAATTCTAATTTACAAATCCTATAAAATAAAACCTAAAAATCCTAACTCGGTATTTTACTTCCCCAAGTTCCCAAATTTTCAGCACTTGTCAGTGTTAAAATTCATGACCAGGGTGAAGTAAGGATACTATCCATCGTATACTCTTCGAGCACTCCTCTGAAAATCTCAAGAATTCAAGATTCAACCGAGAACCCACTATTTCATAATTACTCTCAGCGCAGCCTCTCGTTTACTTACGCACGTTCGTAAATCACCATTCCTCGGAAAGTCGTATTTCACGGTGGAAATTAAAGCGCGAAGGTCTATCGGGAAGAAAGCCACGCGCTTGATGCCTCTATCAATTATTCACCGGTCGAAAGCGCGAAGTTTTTTACACGGCTCTTAAAAAGTGTGAGAATATCGGCATCTTCTTTCGCAACCCTCCCGGACCACTCTCGGGTTCTCTCGTTCCGAAAAATTTGTTTCTCCCTGGTCTCGCGCTTCGATTTCATCGGGGCTTATAGTCGTTTCAGGCCGCGATTGTAATTAGGTGCTCGCGCCGCATCAAGTATTTATTCTTTCATTAGACTGCTTGTAAGAAGTGACGGAGGGTCGACGAAGGAGACGACGTCATCCAAGAGGAAACTTGATCAGCTCGAAAGTTCGCTCGTTTAGTGGGTGAAGGGGCAATTAATGGGGTTCCATCCCCTTTCGTCCTGGTTTGATACATTTCCGTGATCGTTTTCAAGCACCTCCTCTTTTTCAATTAATCCCAACCATTTTGTGACGCCGGAACGGTTTCCAGCAGCAAATGCTGGGTCAATAATGACCCAGATCTATGAAATATATTTCAAGACTTCTCGAACGAAAATTGGACATTCAAATTTTTAATAGAAGACTTTACTCGTGAAATGGGTACATGAAAAATTAACTTCAGGTTTGGGAATGAAGTCCAGTACTGGTTAATTAATTATTTATTATACACTGATTAGTGCCTAGTTTCGTTTTAATTTCTACAACGTCTATGTGTATTTCTTGTAATATTCATAGATTGAGGATCATTTTTTGTAAGATTACATTGTGGAGCAATTTTGACGGCTATTATTGACATCGTGCTACATTCCTGAAGAAGGTCTACGAAGTTTCGTCGAGGGATCGCAGGGGGACGGTGGAAAAAAATTAATCCAAAACAGCACGTGTCCATCGTGAATGACGGTAAGATGCTCGCCGAAGCGTGGTCCAAATCGCATCGGTAGGTTATTCGGCAAAAAAAAAAAAGAAAGAAAAAATGGGAAAATCTCGGTTAAGTCGATTTAAATTATTCGAACTTCTACTTTCGATCGCGTGCCGGTCGAGTATCACGATATCCATCGAACATCTGCACTTCTTCAAATTTCAGAATACCAACAAAAATTCAACGAAAACCCTAATCAGTGAGTTCCAGCAATTACTTATTATTATTCCTTAATTTCTATTATTTTATATACATATATATTTTTTTTCCGTTGGTCGTAAAATATTAGTATATTACAAATTTTTTTTAATAATCCATACAAGCATGTTTTTAAAAACACTGGGCGGAGCTTGCGGACGGTGCGTTGTCCAGATTAATGATTTTTAGGAGCCATTTACTTTTTCGTTTGGTTTGACGGGTCGGTAGTTTCAGTTCTACCAGACACCGATACACCGGAGCACGCGTGAAACTATTAAAGAGTTTTTCTGCTCGCTACCGAAAACTCCGGAGGCCCACCCACGCGGACGAAATATAAATCAGCCGAACGCACGCGATTCTTCATGGACCGTGGACCCATCTGCTGGAAAACTTCATTCTTTCTAATAACTGTCACCGACCGAAGATTATTACCATTTCTTTGCGCAATTAACTTGATTTATGTACGTGGAACTCCCAACATACTAATAAACTTCGAAAAATCAATACGTTGTTACATAAACTGTAATATGAAACTGTCAATTTCACGACGCGATTTGATGACATAAAAGTTTCGCAAAATGCCACGTGTGTCGTATGAATTTGAAGCTTAAGGTTTGCTGTAAACTGTAAATGACCACATAAACCTTTTGTTAATTTTTTTTTTTTAATACAACATAACTGGTTGTTCGTCAAATTTCAAACGGCAAATACAGATTTCAATCATTTCATTTACAAAAGAAAAAGTTTCGATTACTCGACAATGCTGTGAATAACAATAAAAAGAGGTATAGTTTTCAACAAGATCGTAAGGGGAGGAATTTCGGCGTGGCACGATCACAGTTACCTTCCTACGCTGTAGAAGAAGCCAGTCCTTCGTGATAAACTATCGCCCTAGGAACAAAGCTACGCTCTCGTAAACATCTTTCTCCACCCCCTTGAACGTTAGCTACGTCGACCTTCTTATCTCATCGTTTTTATCCAGCTACGAACATCACTGGCAGCAACAGGCAGTACATGTCTCTTTTTCTTTACCCTCCTGTTTTCCCACCTCTTCATCCTCGTATCCATTCCTCCTGGCCCAATGATACAAGCAAGCGACAAGATTCTACATTTATTGTCTCTAACGCAGAAATAAATGAAAAACACGATGAAATAATTAATGTGATTCAAGTACAGACTTATGTGATGAAAATGGCGCCATGGGGGGAAGAATGGTCTACGTAAGTACATTCCTAACGAAGTAAAATGGTTGATGGACTGGGTACAGTCCCTAGTAATTTTCAAGTACAAGACGAACAGTAGGCCCTGAATCGCCATTTTACCTAGGAAAGCCTGACATGCTTGACAGTGCACATCGTTTCAGTCTGGTGCGAAAGTTGTGTGATCTTGACGTGGTTATGTAAAACGAAAATGTCCGGGGATCGAGGGTCCCACCGTCTCCGCGCCATTGAGGGCCAACAATGAAGTTTTCTGCATAATACACGCTGAAGCGAACGGAGGACCGAGGTTTGACGGGCACGGATGGAAAAAGGGGATCGCACATATGCCGTGGCCTGTGTGCCAGTTTACTCAATACACCCCGAAACTTTCAATGGCTTTGGGGCAGTCAAATCATCGATGCGTTCGATCCCTCGTGATTTTCCACGACATTTTCATCGAGCAAATTAATGAACTTCTTATTGACACTTCCGTTCCACGCCGTATTCGCGTTTTAGGTAAATTCTTCCCCCTTTGTGATAGCTTCTACTTTTGCCCATATGTTTCATTTTATAAATCGATAGCCGCGGACTATACCCAACTTCCATAGTTTTCGTTTTTCAACAGACAGGGTTTTGCAGTAGCCTTTTCGACGCGTAAATTTTGATTCGTACAATCTTTTAAATCTTGGAAATTATAATAATAATAAGCAGTAAATATAAACAATTTTCTGTCCAAATATTCAATAATCAATAATGATCGTCTTTATTCTCGGGCAGATTCGTCGTGTATTAAATTGAAAGTATATAGAAGCAGAGACGGGAGCACGAGAGGAAGGCAAACAAGAATTCACCGTCTGTTATTGAAGGACAATCGTCGCAGCCATGACGTGATATTATTGCCTATACTTCTTTCGTGACATTGGTCGAGAAACGGATTCGCTGGCCATTCGGATTGTTCAAGAAAAAGGGGAAGCGAGAGGATGGACGATGGGGTCTCCCGTTCGTGTGGGATTTTCTTGGCTCGAATGATCGAGAGGCTCGAATTTTTCTGAAAGACAGATGGCGAAGCCGGAAGACTTGTTTGAATTTCCCCGCTCTTCGAGCCGTGTTGTTCTTCCGTTTTCCCTCGTTCGTCTCTCCTTTCTCTGTTGGCTAACGCGAGGAACCTGTAATGTGTTTACGGACCACAACGATAATAAAAATATGTCGTCGATGTATGATGGAATGTGATCCGGATAACCGAGACGGGAACCAAGGGTTCAAAGAACCTTCGTTAAGATTTAAAACAATATTTCAGAAAAATGGCAATGTAGGGGATCGTTGGTCTCATAGTTACTAAGTGTCCGTGCCTAGGCACGACGATTAAATTAAATTAAACCATCGTTCATTTTCGAAACGATTCATCCCCCTCGCATTGTCGGCAAACGAGAACTTTATGAGGTCCATTGTGAAGGAAATCGTTTCATCTATTAACATAACCGATCCATTGAGAGTTTAACAATCCTTTTCAGAAATTCCTATCGATCTTAACCCCGTTGGATCCAATAAAAGAGTCTGTCCACAACTTGGACGCCTTTTAACGGTATTATTTCTCAACTCGAGCACGCAGCATCCGCAATGGTTGGCGTCGCAGGGCGTAGCTGGGTCTCCTTTACTTACTCTTTTCCTCGTGGTGTTCTCACAATTGTTCAGATTGATCGTCGGGGGACCGCGACACGACGAGACGAAGGAATCGTGTCCGAAAAACGGAGGAAAACCAGATCCTGTCTGTGTACCGTGGAAGGGACGGCGTCCACGTCCGACCGGAAGAGTGGAACAATCGTGGACCGGCAGTTGGTCTTTGTCGCGAGAAAACGGAATCCAGAGGCGTTAACATTATTCGAACGGGAAGGACATCGTCGTGGACGGCGACGAGCCCTTCGTTAAATACGCCGCCACGCCCTTGGAGCTTTTCTCGACTTTTTTTTTGCTCGGCTGCTGAATGTTAACAGACTTACCTAGTTTCAACCATCGATGCAACCGAGTTGCTTTTGATTTTTGTGGTTAGATTTTCAAAATGATGGAGCATGTAACTTTGGGGACAGAATTTAAATTAAAACCTTAAATTGCTTCAAAATTGCTTACAAAAATAGATATTAAGGTATCAGTTGTTTGATTGAATATAGTAATATTTGATATTGTATTGAATCGTTAAGTGGATTACGAGTTAGGGTATGATTTCTACTCTTTAATCCTCGTGTGATCGTTCATAATCCTTTTGGGTGATACAGGACCCGCATACTCGATGTTCCTTCATGTATCATCGCTGTACTGACAAAGGTACATCTATAATCATCTAACAAGAGTAAAGAAATGTGGGCGTTGAAAGTGCTGTAAAATCTGAAAAGGAACATATTGGACGGAGCACAGGATAACTTATTCTTATATCATTATCCTTTCCCTTAACACCTTCTTATAAAAAAGAAGAAGAAGCCGAAAGTGTTAGAATCAAGTCAATAAGTGGATACAAGCTGTCTTAAGTAATAAAAGGGGGGACAAAAATCTCGATTTCCCACGGTTTGCATAAGCGGATACGCCTACATGTGAAGATTTTTAAAGAACCCATTTCACAGAACGATCCATTTTCGACATTTTCACATGTCTGCCCCGGTTGCATCCTTTCCTATCCTACGCTCGACACATTGTGGGAGTCGTGGTGGTTTACATAATTTTCCCAGCCAGCGAGGAATATTCAAAAATCGCAACACTCGGCCAACCTGCTCTCGAAGGGGAACCCTCGTTCTCGTACCTCAAAGGTTGAGCCGATGAAAATCGTACGGCTTTGTATGGAAATAAGAATGCTTCCCGGTCCAATGCGAGCACCCACGCAGACACCCGTAACCCGGCTCGCGTGTCGTCACCACAACGATGCCGTGCATGTATGTATGTAAGTTCGTACGCGAACTTCAAAAGGGGATGATGGTAGCGGCGAAGGGTGGATAGAGGCCAGGTACGATTCGAATCGTAGGAAAATATTTTTTCGGGCGGAAGGAACCGCGCGAAAAAAAAAGGATCACGGGAGAGAAAGGCGGCTCGAGGGTCTCGTGTTTTGTCCGGGAACATTGGAACGTTGCAATCTCGAAGTATGACTTTCATAGAAACGCGAACCTAAGGCGCTGATTGTTTCTAAAAAAAGAAAAAGGTAGCTACCAGAAATACAGAAATATCTCCTACTTCATTTACATAAATTAATAATTCACTGATGAAATTTTTGAATTAGAAACGTTCGAACTATTTGATTTTAATATCGTATAGAATTGGTTCGCTTGCGTTTAAATACTTCACGAAAGAATTTCATAATCTCGATTACCGTGTCTGCGAAATAAATACTATTTTACGGTGTTTCGGGCCATCATGATGGCAGCCATGTTCAAAGTAATAAAAAAGGAAGAAGAAAAAGAAGAAGAAGAAGAAAAAAGGAGAAGAAGGAAACTTGAATCGAGGGGTGACGCTCGCACCGGTTCGTCCAATCTCATTAACCCTTCACTAGACGGAATTCAGAAAGGGGTTGGAATTCTAACCCTTCCCGGTGGCCATGGCAACCAACCCTTCCTTCGTTGCTCTCAACCCCCAGTGTCCAATGGCAACAGCCTCACCTGCTACACTTGATCCTACACTTGGTCGTAAGGTGTCTCGTATTTAGTCGTTAGACATTTTTTCTTTTTTTAACTGATCGCCGACATCTTGGATACCATAAAACTGATCGACGGGGGTGGGTTTCGCGGGTGGAACATAATCTTGTTCACGAAGAAAAATCTGCTTAATCGATTTAATCTGTCCATGGAATTTATTTGGGGTAGCCAGAAGAGGGAGAGATCAGGGCAGGTTGGCGGGGGAAGAAATTAAAAGTCACGACTCCGATGGTGTGTCGTTCGGTCGATCCGCGAGAAACCCGATAAAAGTTAATGAGAAACGGGGCAGCCGAAACAAACCGAAACACATTTTGCATTCGAAAGTTTAATAAAAGGTGACATTACTTCGCCGGAGATCCCTCGTTCCTTTTCCACCCCTTCTTAGCCGACCCTCGTTCCTTTCGCTACTCTTCGACCACCCTAAAGCGATAAACCATCGTGATTCCTTTCGTTACTAGGAAACTGACGATGCTGATACTTGTTTTTAAAAGAAACCTTAATTGTCACGGAAATAATTGGATCGGTATTTATAACAGTCTCGTTTCCTTCTGTGATTATTGTTCCTAACAAGCGAACGATTGGTCGGAACGTTGATTTTATCTTAGGGTTAATCATATTTTTCTTGTGATCGTTATTTTTGCCCTCGTGGGAACGACTAACTACTCCGTATCTTTATTCCCTTCGATAATTATTTATATTATCGCAAAACCACCCGTATTCCATTTTTGAGATATCAAACCTTCAATTATAATCCTTCGTGGTCAATTTTAATTATATTTGCATTAACCTATAGCGTTATTCATATTTTTAGCCACGCGTTAAGTTCGTGCTAAATATAAAATAATAAAGTAACAGAACATTTTCTCGAAAAGAAAAAGGATGCCTAACCTGATACCGATTCCAAGCCACGTACTTTCTTCATTTCTCCACCGTTTCTGTCACAATCTTGGCGACAATCTATGGAATCGCGTTGTTCATTGTGCTCGGGGGGGAACGCATTAAAACGCACAATGGCCAGGCGACGATTGATCAGGCAAGGATTTAAATAAATAATAACGATCTGATAGAACCGATCGACAAAGATCGAGCTGTCACAACAGAGGGGCGTGCACGAAAGGATTCGAAATCACCGGACGATTCACGTTTTGGAAATATTTAAGTGGATCTCCGATGTTTTCAGAGATAGCACGACTACCTTTCGGACGTTCGACAGATCCTCGACGACGATGCGAGTCCTTCAGGCAAAAAGGGTTTTCCAGGGTTAATCTGCGTCGGAGAAGGGTACGGGCTCGAATACCACTTATAGCTGGCTCGTGTAAACCGTGGTTAGAAAGCACGTCGATAATTGTTGCTGTCTGAAAAACGGACATGTTTTCAAGCTTCGGGAATGGTCTGTGGGAAACTACTGCTGCAAAGGATAATTGTATATTAAACTGTACCGCGTGAAATTGAAGATATTCGGTTTACTTAATCAATATTACAAAGTTGTTACAAATAAACTCAGTAATTTGATATCGCGTTGGGAGAAGACTGCTATTATCAACATTTTCATTAAGTGAAACTTAAGACTATAAAACTAGATTGTCAGATTAGATTGATTATTTCAGTGCCAAATGACGATAAATTACGGAGATAATTTTCTTAGAAAAATAGGACAATTTTGACTGACATCAAGTTATTCCATAAGTAAATGAGCCCCATCAAAGATTCAAGCATCGGACATAAATTGAGCTAATTGAATAGAATCGAAATAGAATAAATCAAAAATGACGGTTCTCGTTTTGATATGCATTATAATCGAATTCACCCGGCCAGCGAGTTAACGAGGATGCACGGTTTAGGCAAATGTTCTCTTTGCGAATGCTAATTATTGTTTGCTCCAGCAACACGGTCGAATTCCCTGTTGAAATTCAATTCCCTCTTTCCATTCGTTCGTTTCCGTGATTTAATTCCTCTCGGAGAAGTCAGCCACGAAAACGACGTTCACGCCGAAAAAAAAAACGGCAATGTCGAAAATATTCTCCAATCTAAAAGATTAATTAAAGATGCATATTTTTGACAAACCTCTAACCCACCAATAAGGAGGATAGCACGTATGTGACCTTTAATTGAACGAACGAACCTACCCCTTTGGCACGAATTGAAAATAATGGAGGAACAACTGATCGACATTGAATGGTACAAAAAAAGAAAATAGCTTCTTCGATGAAAAACCGACGAATATACCGCGACGAGAGAAGGAAGAGGAAGGAAGCCACAGGGTGACGAGAGAAAAAAGGGAGGAAGTCCGACCACCCTGGGCTGCCGTTCTCGGGGGCGCTAGAGGGATGATGAATATAAAGGCAGGGCAAGCAGTTAGGGTGGATTCAACCCTCTCGGTTCGTGGGGCTCCGCGGGCCAAGAAGAAGCTCAGATCAATACTTTTTATGCGAGCACCACGGCCGAGAAGGTTGAATCGGGGACGGGAGGGTGGTTGCTTCGGATGAGTACGGAGGGGTGGGAGGGTTTGTAGGCACGGGTAAGGTGGAGCAGTCTCAGCCTCTCACCCTCTTCTTCCTCTGTGCAGCTCCTCTCAGCCATCGCCACCCAACCCTCTCTTATTCGTCCTTCTTCTTCTTCTTCTTCTTCTTCTTCTTCCTCTTCGCCCTTCCTCCTTCTCGTTTTCTTCTCCATTCTTTTTCAATCTTTCTCTCTCTCCACGTGCCGGCGTAATCAGGAATATCATTAAACTCTCGGCTTCTTCGTTCGCAAGAGTCTTCCTCTCGTCGGCTTGCTTTTCTCCTTCTCACCCTTCACCCCCTTCTCGCAACTCTGACAAGCCCCTCGTTACTCGTGCCGCGTGCATAAAAATAAAAGGGCGAAGGAAAAAGTCGAGAGAACGCAATCTTAACGATTCGTCGAAGGCTTTTCCTTCGCTACCGTCTTCACCCTTCGAAAAGATGTCTGTTGCCGACAAGTTCGTTGAAAAGAAAGACAAGCCCGTTCGAGGATGTTCCACGGGCGAAGCAACCGAGTCCTTTCCCGCACAACAGACGTCTGAAGAAATTTCAGAATCGAGCTTGCCGCCTTGGCTCCGTATTCTTTAACGAGCGAAACGATCGTTGTCGAGAAGCCGTCTTCTTGCCTCGTCTAGTTGTCGACGACGAGACAATCGCGGAACAGCGACGAGGCAACCCGTGACCAATTCGACGACCGAAACTGGAGCAATGCTGTAAATTTTACCGGGCGTGATTTACAAGAACGACGCGGATGGCGGGCTTTTGAATAAGGACCCGGTGCAATTTCGTACAAGGACCTTTCTTTTGCGACCGAGCCAACCCTGACGCATCGACATCGTAAATCTACAGGTTGGGTGAAATTGGAGCAACATTTTCAATGGCTTTATGGAACCGGACGTGTTGCGACGCGGACCAGATATACGGCCCTGACGTACCTACGACCCTGACCATTAACAGGCCGCAACGTTTGCAAACTGTTCTGCGAACTTCTGAACAACTCTGTTAGGTAATAGAATCTTAAAAAGCAAATTGGGTCGAACAATGCTAGTTTTAATCGAATATTGTTACTCGTTCAATTTTAGCAAATAATTTGACAGATAAAAAAATGTATGTGGATCGCGAATTTAATTGCCAGTTAATTTCGCATTAAAAAAAGTAGGTGCATAATTAATACTTTCACCCTCGTGTCACCATTAAATATCTTAAAAAAAAAAACACACACACACACAAAAATAATTATGAAACTAAATTATACAATATTTGTTACAAAATGCAAAACCGTTCTCGTATTATTTCTAACAATTACCTAAACACATGCCAGGCATTCGGTGCGCATTTATATACATCGCGTGAGTGTACACGTACACTAACATCGACGAATACCTACGGAGTTCTGCAATATGTTATTGTTCAGCTTGAGTGAGTATCTTCGAGACCTTGGCTACCCCTCACCCATTGTCCTGGCCCTTACAGATATTGACAACCCGCAGGAGAAATTGGCGGGATATCTCGAATCTCGAATCTTTCCGGGACACGCATCTGCTCTCGAGTGTCCGTCCCTCCAGGAACGGGAGGGATTAAATTCGTTTCTCGTTCGAGAATTGCACCGTCCCAAGATTTCATGCACGATCGAGATCTATGACTTTGCCACTTTTTAAAAGGGTTCGAAACTTTGACCCCGTTTTTGTACGAAGATGCTGATTTATGCTGAATCGATAACGATCTTTGTCCTTAATTATAATATTGCACTGGTGATCTGAGAGTGTATTGTGTGTAAAATAAATTAAGATATTAATGAAGTTTTTACCTAAGAAATGTGTGATCTTCGGGTATTTAATTATGCTTCGTTATGAGATTACTTTGATCTGAATAAATACGTTTCTGATAACTGGAACTCAACGAAACCGTAGAGATATAGAATAACAGGAAGATTGATAAAAGTATACACGTTCTTCCCTGCATCATGGCAGGAGGGAAATTAGTTACGATCGAATGCAAAATACCAGGAAAACTCGGCTCGATGTTGAATAAGAGGAGGAATCGTATAACGGGGTGGTTTCTGCGAATCGAGCCTCCTAGGCTGTTGCATTATACTCGCTCGAGTTGCCCCCGGTCCTAACAAATGGTTTCTGAAAGATGTGGCAAGCCGGCGAAGAAGAAAAAAAAGGAAAGAAATTTCAAAGAGCAGAGAAATTGAAAAAATGAAAGTGGAACAGGTAGATGTTACACAAGCGCTGATAAAAAAAAAAAAGGAAACGATAATACAAGGTTTCGTATGTTTCTGAAGTAACAAAGAAAAGAACAAAAATTCAACAATTTTAAACGCGATAGAAAAATTATGCTAGGTAAAAATTTCAAGAATAGTATACAATAAATGATCATTTTTGCTGAACTTATTTCTTTTAATATTTCTTTTAATTATTCGATTCTAAGTAATCCCCCTTAATAATCAATGCGTTAGCTATTGCATGTCCCCGATAAATCCATAGAAAAAAAAGGAACCATCAGTCCATCCATCCGGAAGATTAGCACACACGCAAAATGGTCTTTCGCGAATACAAAGATCCACTCGAGATGAGAGAAGAAAAAAAGGAGCAGCTTAACCAAAACACATTAATAAAAGGTGCGCACCAGGTTCCCCAAGTAGATGAGTCGAAGAAAGGAAAGATTACTTGAGGAAGCTCGAGTCAGGAGCGTTCGAAAGGGTCGTAACCCAGCAATTATATCATCCATCCGCAACGGTGGAAGTCGAAATACACTTGCGGCGCATTCCACCATGGATAATAGCTGATTTTCTTCCGTTTCTGATGACTTCGAGCCGGCCGACCAAGCCAGTCAGTCAAGTCAGTCAGCCAGCCTTTCCGTCAGGTAGAAGGTACTCGTAGAAGCCAATCTACGGATTAGCTCGAAGCTTCGTGGCTATTCCCTGCTTTCCGTTTTTCGCATGGAAGGAGTTAGAAACAAGACAGCCGACGTAGGATGATGCTTGGCCGCGGATTTCGTCGGTGCAGCGAGGGAACAAAAGATGGCGAGTTCATGGCAAACAGCGTATAGGGTTATTCATTTTGCACTAATATCCGTGAAGTTATTTGCCGGACGGTTGACGAGCCACGAAGCGAGAAGCCGGCTGAACACTGCGGATCCCACGTGAATCGTTCGGTTTCCGACTAACCTTTTTGCAGACCACGACCAAAGAATTAATGCTGGGAGGATGAAAGTGCACTGACGGAAGAGCAACCTTGTCGAAGAAACGAAAGCTACTGTTGTAAGCTTTGGAACGACGACTTTTGAAGATTGTTGTAGATTCTTGATCGAACGAATGTTGATCCTTTCGGTGCTACCCTTGTCGCTTCCAAATTTTTCATAAAAATCCTTTAATACTTGACATCAATAATTATCTACTTTTAAGCAGAAAAATTACAAGTTTAAGGATTGACGAAGTCGAATCTGGCCGCACTCGGGTTACCAAATGGTCGAACGAAGCAAGGCTGAAGGAATCGTCGCCAACGGAAGTGAAACACACCGCAAGGAAAAATCAGTGAAGCAGGAAGAACCGCCACGAGCCACAATACGCGACTTCCCCACGCGATCAAGAATCCTGAGACACGCGCTCTTATTTATTCCGTCCCGCCACGTATGCGTCGCTCGCTTCGATCAGCACGCACCCGCACGATCTCTCAAGGCAGCTGCGAGCGTTCATTGTTGGCGTTTCTCTTGGAAATCCTTCCGCATCGGGATCCCTTCTTCGATCCTCGAAAGAAATCGACGCGAATCTGTGCTGCCTCGGTGACGAATCAGTCGATACTCGGGGGACGCGAACCGCTGACTTGCAATTCGCTTCGGGACTCGAACAGCAACAACGGCGACGTTAATCGATTTCGAAAAACGCGGACAATGCTTCCTGGAATGCATTCGAAGTGTCACGTGTGCGTTTTCTTGAATTTTTTGGCAGGAATAATATTTTCAATCGGACGTGCTCGTCACCATTCCAACTGGCACGGTTCAGGTTTTGTATTTGACATCAATTTTGTAAATAAATCTCTCTATATTTCTTTAATTTGAAGGAAAGTACTCCTGCGTGCGAAGACTATTAATAAATCTAAGAAATCCTCTCGTTGAAAAATTTCTGTCTCTAACTTGTATAAATATTATAGGACCAGGTCATGAGTGTATAATTTTCATGGTATTCAAAATTCCCTTTAATTACTAATTTCCAGTCATCAATAACCCCCCATGGATGCGACCGTGACAATCGCATTCCAGGCAAAGAGCCTCCGCGAAAGGTGAATCGCAACTTCTTCGACGTTCGAAGGTTCGAAATGAATGTCCGCAGAATGGAAACCGCACGCGCCATATGTTCACCGTGAAATCTCGAGCACGGCTTCCGTAAGGTGCGAATTGCGAATGACTTCAGGATTTTTCTTTAGTTTTCTTTTTTCTTCTCCTTTCACAGGAGTCGCGAAACCGCCTCATAATGACGCGGATCGCCGACCACCGTGAGGGCATCCATCATTTCACGTGAAGATATTAGGACTGGATGGGGTCCAGTACGCGTGGGTGAGTTGTAAAAATCCGTCGGCAGGGATGGAACCAAAGTATCGTCGGCCCTACCCATGTCGGCCCCTTTTTCTCGCTTAACGATGCGTTTTATGCCGGTGTTAAAACGTTTTTCGCAAACGACGCGGCTCTGTTCGTTCGGTGGCCACGTCAAAGGAAAACACCGCAGAAAACAGGAGGAAGACGAGCCACGGGGTGGAAGCATAATGATCTTCGAAAATGATTTACAATCTCGTCGGTCAAGGCCCTTTATTTTCCTTCTTTTTTTTTTTCTTTTCTTTCAGCGAGTTGAAACTTCGGCCAAGTCATGTGGCAACAGTTCCCTCCATTGTCTATATTCTTTCGCCATTTCTAAATCGCGAGAAGATCGAATAATGGATTCTCGATGGAAGTTTGAAATGACTTTGGCAAGATACTTGCTCGATGGTGGTCCAGTCGGTGATATAATTTCCAGTTTTCTTAACTATTTTCTCCTGTTTGCGGCTAATCTTTTTGGCTATGGAATCATTTGTTAACGCGTTGAAATTTTGTTAGAGATCAATTCAACTTTCAATTCACTACCTAACATCGTTAATAAATATAATAGTTGTCAATATTACTTATTAACACTTTAACTGCTACGTCACCCAATATGACGCTTGCATCATTAATATCCTTTCAATTACTTAATTAGAAATCGTCATATTAGGTACTCCGAATTCTGAATAATAGAAATTACGAAGTTTTCATCGCTTTTAGCGAGCCAGTCAAAGTGTTAAAAGTCAACGGATAAAGTTTGAACAATTTCGAAACAAAATACGCTGAAAGCTTGCAAAATTGATGATCTAATTGAAGCTCTCTAGTTTTTGGTAGACTATTCTTCTCTCAATATCCTTCTGTACCCTTTTACAAAAATATACCAATTAAACGGTAGGACGTTGAAATCAATAACAATTCTACTATACTAACGCGTCGACCGTCAAAATGGTCAAACATTTTCTGCCGTAAAGCCGTAAATATGAAACAATCGACGGTGATATACCGACGAAATTATATCGAGCTCAATCAACGATGATCCAACTATATCGGAAACCGGGATCGGTCCATCGAAGGTCGATCGCGCAAAATGGATAGCTCGTTGGAGAGCTTCTCGACAGTGCATTAACTTCGACAAAAACCGTGGCAGCAGGCAGGTGAGTTATCCGTGGATCGCGGTTGAGCCCCGGATCCTCGAGGCGCGTTATAAAAGGATGTTGCCGGGTGTTGCGCAAAAGCCTCCGCTAGAGAAGGTTACAAAAGTTCCAATATATCAAGTGCAGTCTTTCGTCCTGCACGAGAGAAAGAAAGAGAGAGGTGTTCAGGATAAACGCGTTTCGAGGGGGTGGCGGGACAACAATGACAACCCCTCCTGATGCACATCAATATCCTTACGTCGGATGCCACATATTTTTGCCGATACAAATGACGCCACCTCGAGGACCAATACCTGCCTCGTAGTCCTTCGATCATCCGTGACCCGATCGTCCCTGTTGCCTGAGGACAATCTTCTTTTTTCTTCTTCTTCTTCTTCTTTTCCTTCCACATTCGAAATAATACCCTTCCTTTAACCGGAGGACACTATTTTTCCTTGCACAATGTCAACAGATGATTAAGGGGTCGCGCCGATGCGAAAAACGCAAGCAACGCATTCCACTTTTTTTTTTTTTTGTTGAGGTTCAAGGAAATTTTGGAAGTATACTTTGGAATCACGTAATAATAATATTTACTCGTAAAATTCTTCTTATTATCAATCGCGGTGACAAATGAAAGATACATTTTTTAATTTAGGATTAAGGATTCTCTATCGAAAATTTTGCAAATTTATATTTGATATGTAAATTACTTTATATTTACTTTGGTTAAAAATTCATACGCAAATTAAATAAAAATCCAAATGTGGAAGTAGCGAGTTGTCTTGGCAAATCAATAAAATCGTCTTACTATTACAAAACCTATGAAAATAAAAGAAGAACAGCCTGTATCCAGGAAGAATTCACGAAACGTAGGGAACGCGCGAACAATCCAACGCCTTCCAGGCGGATAAATTTCAGGGAAGTCGAGCAACGTGTTCCAGGATCAGCTATAAAAGTGTTACGAGTACGGCTGTCAACAGCGCCATAATTGAAGATTAATCGTCGGGTGTGGGTGTCAAGCCTGATCGCCAAAGTAAAAAAAAAAATACACTGAAAGGAAAAAAGGCACGTTGGCAGGTCGGTCAGGTTCCCCGAGACTCGATCCTCCGTTTTCCCTTTTGTCCCCAGGACAATTACTCACAGATTAGAGCAAGAATTTGCGAGGCTAGAGGGACAATCTCGCTCACTTGATCTTTACATTTACGATAGGAGTTCTCCTCTATTCAGGAACACCGTGAAATATCATCGTCTTAACGGGAGAGGAGAAAGAGAAGGAGAAAAAAAAATCGTAAAGCGATCTTCCCTTTCCGGAGACAGAATCGAATCGAAGAATCTCAAGGTGTCACGTAGCACACATAATTACGAGCCTCGGAAAGAAAAATTCCGTTCTATGGTGTTTCTAACACGAGAGTCAAATCATTTTTTCGTAAATGCTGTTGCTATCGAAAATATTTGTTTAATAATTCGAAAGCTGGATTCGTGACTTTGATATATTTTTAAATAAATATTCTTTAATTCGTTTCTATTGTTACAAGGCAACGACACGCTTCCAAATATAAATGAAAAGAAACCTAAGATTACAAGATTATTGATTCCATAAAATTAGATACGGGCATACGGTACAGAGCAACGTGAAATTCAACGCCTCGTACGATTTCTATTAAGCATTTTAAGTAAGGTAGAGCTAATGAACCTGTAATTTCGTCGACAAGTTCACCGTCGCTGCCAAGTGTTCCTTTTTACGCGACGGATTACAAGGCCGACATAGGTCAAGAAGGCGTAACTCCTCGTACGAACCGGATGTTCGTATGGTCGAAACACGAGACAGGTCTAATTTCTTCGACGACAGTCTTCGGGAAAGACAAGAAAAAAAAAAGGGAAAGGAAGAAAAGCTCAAAGATGCGTGGAGAAAGGACGGACCCTTTGACCGTGAATGGCCGTAGCGAGGAGAAAGGGGGACAGGAAATTATAAGTCAACCTTTAAAGTCTCACGGCGTCGTTTTGCAACGACCGAGAAAAAGAAATAGACGTTTTAAAAATTACCTTCCGTTTTAATTAAAAACGAAGATAAATCAACAAGATAAATAAAGTGAACAAGTTGTTTACACGTAAGAATAAAAATACCAGCGTCTTGTTCATTTTTTATTGCTTTGATGTTTCATCGGGGGTCTGGGGAGGATAACGCGGGAACACGTCTTTCGATGGCATAAGTAAGGCCTTTACTCTCACCCGCCATCCATTATGATCTCAGGTGACACCATTAGACAGCTTTGCGTCTTTCCTTCAGCCGCCCACCCCTCCTGAAACTTCTGTCTCGCGAACACCTACCTTTCGTCGGATAAATTTGTCTTCGACGCCCTTCGCTTTCGCAAAAACCCAAAACTTTGATACGCCAAACAAGAAACGAGTTAAAACGTAAGTTTCTTCGTTGAAATGAAATTACGATATCGATTTGGTTATTTATTACCCGACAAATATTGTGGCTCCAATTTTACCAGGTAACCAGGATAAACTTGGCTTTCGATTAAAACAAAAGGAGATACTTTTATCAAATTTTAGATCTATAGCCTGTAGGTTAATCAAATATTTAATTCTCAGGAAAATAATGAAATATTAGTTACTTAAAATATTATTTAGCTCACACGGTAGGTCCTTGAGAGATTAAAAAATGATACTTCCTCAAGTAACCAGATTTTTGAATCCCTGTCATCCCTCCATTCTCTGGAGGGAATTTTTTTTTCTTTCCAAATCATCATTTTTACTGATCAGTTCCTTGAAGGATAAACTGGCTAATAATCTATAGAACACCTGTACTACTTACTACCCAGCAGGTAAGTCCTTAAAAAGAGCTATTCCAATAAAATTACAAAGCAAACATCCATATGCCAATAATGTATACAAACCCGATAGTGTTTAAGTAGCACCGTGGTACGTTCAGTTACTACATTCGCGTCTCGCATAATTCATCCTTATTATGTTAATTCCGTCCGATGCATCCGATAATACGTTCTGATAGAGTGTAGGGGTAACATCTGGGTGACACCTCTTCGGGTGCTGAAAATTATCGTTATCGTCGCCGGTTCGACAGGCAAGACTTAAACGGGTCGGTGGTGGCCGTGTCATCGAGGAACGACGAAACCAACGAGGCGACAGTTGCGCAAATGCGTGCTCGGCCTGTCAGACTGTTAGTGGTCGATGGCAGATGGTTGCAATGCTGGTTATATGCACGCTAGACCAGTGCACCGCGTCCAGCTTATATTTCACGCCCATGCGTCCGTTGGGTTTGGATTCGTCGTCTGACTTTTTCGGCCACCGATCGCACAGTTTTTCCTCTCACTGAACGCCGCACCGGAAAGAACGCTTTTTCTCCCCCCTTGCTTTCCCGGGCTGGTAATCTACCGGCGAGTTCCATGCGTGCCTTTTCTGTTATTTCATCGATATCCGCGCTTCCTTCACGTGGGCTTGAGTAACGTGCGGTGCCTGATGATCAGAGAGATGAGGAAGACAAGGAGGACGAACAGGAAGATGTAGCGTATACCATAGGTAAGGGTACGTGTCCGATTGAGAGAGAAATTGGTGCCGGAGGTACTGTTTGATAGCTACTGGATATTTTGCTAAGTTAGGTTTAAAACAGTGGAACTCTTCGTGATTTTCACTTTGCAAATTGGAGGAATAAGGTTTCCTAGGAAAATGGTGTCGTAGAAGAAGCCATCTCTACCTATAATACTAGGGAGTTATCACTCGTAACGTAACAACTACTTAACTGAGTAATTATTAGGTTGGTAGGAAATTAATGGTTCGAGGCTCTCATCTCCAGTTCGAAATTTTTTGAACCAACGCTGCACTTTGCGATCATTCACGGAATCTTCTCCAAATGCACCGTTGATATTACGAGTCGCGGATGCAGCTTTATGACCTAGTTTATATTCATATCAGAATATTACACGAACTTGCTTAGAATCCATTGTGCAGTCAATAACTGGAAGCATACCTATCAGCATGCAGCGCAACATCTGCATTGTAAATGATACCGGAAGGTAAATAGAATAAAGTGAACTGTTATCCCGAAACCAATCGTCAAAGTTCGAAAACTCGAAAACCGACATTAATTTTTTCCAAACTTAATATTTCAAAGCGATTTGATTAATTATCATGCCTAGATGTACGTATCAGACGGATAGAAAAGCCTATCTTGCCCGTCAGTGTTATTTGTTAAATTGAAATAAACAATTCTGTACGATCAGAAATCCCACGGATGGTTTCTCAAAGACACGACAATTTCTGCGAAGGCAGAAACAAAAAATTGGGCCGGATCCATGCAATTCCGTGCCACATGCGTTGAGTAACAAAAGGATGGACCCGTGGTTCCCATGGTTTCTCGTGCTGGGTTAAAAATGATGGTTTCCTTTCCGAAAACTGGAGCTGCAAGAGAACTCGTTAAAGCACAAACGCTCCTGACAACAATGGGATTTACCAAATGGTTCTCGTTATTGGTTGCGGTGGTACTGGCCTACGCGTTGGCCCTTTAAGATGACCAGGGTCCAACGTATTCGGGTTGAGTAAGGGTTAGACGGGGCTGGCCTGCAGTGACTTTTTGCCGTGCGCCAATAAATCAGACTCGTGTTAGCTTTTGGTATCTTGTAGCTGAAGAACGCTCGTATCGCTACCGTCTGCCGTTTCCTTGGACCTTTTGAAAACGGTTCACTAAAGGAATTCCAGCCCCCTCGCCCTCCCAGATCCGAATCTGGCTTCGTCGCACGGGAAATCTGTTCAACCGGTGACGTCTTCGTCCTGCGATCCAAGAACACGTGTCGAGGAGGGAAAACTTGGTTCAAAAATGTCCCGCTACCTTGTAATCGATTCCTTTTCACTAATTATCGTGTAGCTGAATCGTCACATGAATAATTTCTATTTGCTATAAGAATTTTATTCGACTAAGAGACATTTCATAATAAGGGTGTATTTTCATTCTTGGAAAAGGTATAATAATTGATTAAAGTTTGACTGTATAGAAGGAGATCATCGAATGTTTAAGAACACGTGATGTTTGACGAAGGTATCGGCTACCTTTTCAAAAATACCGCAGTGTTTTGAAACGTGTTTTCCAGGTTCTGATAATCAACAGGCGTGGAAGAGGAAACGATGCATCAATTTCACCTAAACACGTTGCAACTGATCAGGTCGAATGCGCAGCGTGCCGCGTGCCACGAGGATACCGGAAGTTGATCCTCCGGCGGCCAAGCCGGTGGTTGGAGTCTCCCAACACGTGATTCGAACGTGTCGAATCCCGGAGGATCACGTATTCGTAACCGAAATTTTCAGGAAAACGAAACGAACGAATGATGTACTATCCACCTTTAAAGCTTTGAACTTAAGGCTTTGAAGCTTTGAAGCTTCGAACCTTACTGAAACGCAAATACATCTCAAGTACACTGGATTTACGTACTCAGGATAATTTCATAGTGTCATCATTTCCATGACCAATTGGCGAAACTCGATCTCGCGTCGGGTAACGACACGTGACAAGAACACTAGGGTAATATCGTCACGAACCTTTTCAGATAGGACCACGTATGGCGCTGGTAACAAGTGAAAATCAACCAGAGGGATTTCTTCGATATTGTTGTACAGGCAGTAGGCTATGGTGTCCACTCGACGTAGGCGGATTACGAGGTAGCAAGGGCGAAGCTGTCGATGGCCAGGGAGGAGGTTGCGGAGGGTTAAATCCTGATCGCGTTTCACGACCTACCACCTTCGAATGATGCGCCAACTTCCATTAGCGCTACCTACGATATCCCGTCAAAGAAAACTTTCTGTAGCGACGCTATCGTGTCCCAAACCAAAACACGACTCCTCTTTCGCTCGTTTCCGAACACCCTTCGGGATCTCGACGCACCGATTCAAAGGGGTTTTCAGGTCTGTTTTCTCCTCCACCCGCCTCCCCTTGTCGACGATGCGATTACGTCATAAAGGATCCAAAA
Organism: Stelis phaeoptera; assembly: GCA_943735885.1. Taxonomy (NCBI): domain Eukaryota; kingdom Metazoa; phylum Arthropoda; class Insecta; order Hymenoptera; family Megachilidae; genus Stelis; species Stelis phaeoptera. Next base: position 9,852,547 of record OX030937.1, read on the forward strand.
GATTTGGCTCAGTTCGACTGTGGAACACCTCTGACCACGTTCCAACGACGATTTCTTCGAAACCATCCCTGAAAGAATTCTGTTGGCCGTGAAAGGGTTTTTTTTTGCGGGATAAACGCATCGCAAACAACCAGGCTTGGATTACTGTTCGAGGGGGATGCTTTTTATGTATGTGCGTCGATACGATAGGGATGGTTTCTGTCGGGTAAACAGAGGATTAAAACGCTACTAAACGTAATGGTTATTCCTCTTTCCGTTTGCAAAGAATCGAAGGCCAGATAAGATGTCTTTTCGTCTCGTAACTTTTGTTGCGTTCCATGTAATATACAAGGTGAGTCTATTAAAAAACTACCACCTGAAACGTTGCTTCGAAAGATTCAATATTTATTAGCAAATATGATAAAGTTAATAGATAACAAGTTGTTTTAAAAGGTTGCTTCCTGTAGATTTCATAAAGGGAAGTCTTTCAAAGGACCATTGTGTGAACTTTATTTCCAGATTTTAGATATATAATAATAGAGGAACACATTCGTTCGGGTAGCTACACATGTAGCTTGGTTAAATTAGATGACGCGAGAAGAACAGGAACGTTCTGTACGGTTAGACTAAGGCCAGTTTCACCACGAAGAAGAAAACTTCTAGGTGGACCAAGATCAGCTGCAACCCATAAATATCTTAGCCCTTTCAGGTCGCTCCTCGCTGACCATAGACCGGCCTGAATTATTGCGTCCCACCAGTTAAACTCTTTACAGGCAGCAAACCGTTAGTTCACGGATGCTGCGTCGTTACCGCTCTTTAGATTGTCCAGAGAAGTCAAGGTAAGTTATAGGGCCCGGTGTCGTCGTTACCACAAAAGTAACGTCCGTGTAAAGGACATTCTTGCGCCTCCAATCGGAAGTACTGAACTGGCTGCGATCCGACCGACCGATGATGAGGATGTTTGTAAGCGTTAATGAAGAGTCATTGTAGACTTAAGTACGAGATAGGATGTCGAACCATCGAATATCAAAATAATCACACTGTGTTAATTATCAAAATTATTTTACTATCAGGTCTAACTCGACTAGAATTAATATGTAATCGTAAACTTCGATGCCTCGTGCCTCATAATTAAGATTAACCACAGTTGCAATATTAAATCAAATATTTTATTTGAAAAGACTAATAGCTACTATAATAATAAGGAACAGTGATATAATGTTTCTAATTCAAAGCGAAGAAATTTCAAACTGCAAGCGAAAGGCTTTTAATGTGTATAACGCATTGTATCACGTTACAGGCATCGGGTTTGCGTTTCCGCCTGGCTTTACGCGTTCGATTTTCGATGGAAGTCGTATACCGTGTTCTTGTTACCCGAACGAAACCCCTCTATTCGTTTCAAAATATTTTGTACATCATTTTTGGAAACTTTCATCTCCGTTTAGTGCTTAAATCTCGTACGCTAAATCCAGGCAATTTTACGAATTAAAGCGTACGCGTCGAGGATGTATACCTCTAACTGATCAGAAGGGTTAATCCACTTGTAGAGTCCCGGCACAATGGACACATCGAACCCGTGCAATTATCCCGTATCCGTTCCAGGAGCCGAACGGCGAGGGTATTAAATCGATGAAACGTTATCCTTAAGCTCCCCCGGATCGCACGATCGAATGATTTCCAAAGCAAGAACACACCGATCAGAGGAGATCCTGTTCGAGGTATCTCTTTCTATCCAGGCTGCCGAAAGGATTGTCGAGAGTGTGAAGAAGCAACGGACCATGTCACAACTCGTTACACCGAAGAGATTGGAATCTTTAAAGCTGCGCCGATCGCTTCCTTCTCGTCTTGGCTCGTGTTTAACCGTGTAATTTGCCATGGGAGTGGTATCAGACCACGATAATGATCGCTACCTTTGCGAAGGAACTTAATCCGCCAGCGCGAAGGACAGGTCTGAGAGCATCCCACGAGGATGCCTCTTTTCGATTAAATAGCCTGCACGCCGCGTTAACACGGCGAATAGAGCTGGACCATTTGGTGGGTGTTTTGCACTGTCAAGGATTGAAGTTTTAAACGACGTTCCAATATCTGTGATATTGTGGTAGACGAACGGGGTTCAGGAACATTCGATTAACTCGTCGTTCTTTTACACCTTTTCGTTTGGGTACTTGCGAGGTAGCGTCGAAATTGGTGCTTAGAATTTAAGATGATCATCTTGAATTTGATGACTGTTCAATGCTGAGATTCGATCTTAAATCCAGTTTGTATGGTAATCTGTTAGAAAAGGAGGGAAAATTTGGATTTTTGACTTCTGATCTAGAAATCAGGAATCTTAAAATTAATTATTCTGAATGCAGAAGTTGAAAAAGTTGCCCTAAGACTAGGGAACAAGATACATACTTTCGGTAAAAAAATTATGAATGATTAGTGTCTATTATGGCATTCGAAATCATCACGATTAATCTATAATATAATTATCAAATTACGATGTTTCGTCCTTCCGTAGATCAATCATAATCGTATCACGCGTTGATGGTTAATTTAAGCTCTGCGTTAATTATCCTACAAGAAGGATTAATGAAACGATATCATCGTGGATCGTCCTCTTCGTCTTTCTCCAAAGATACCATGCTGAACGTCTCTGTTTCTGTAACAGCTGCATCGTTCTATCTATTGTTTCAGTTTTCGCAGATGTGCAACGGCACTAAAACATCGGCACGTGTCATTTCGGATAACCCGACTAATTAGTCGATAGATGTGCATCAGCACCGTCTGTTGCACCGATAAATTCCGAAAAACCAAGCGTTGATTTATGTTGCTTTATTTCCAACTACAGATAGTACCCCTTGTATATACGTTTCCTGCTTTTAAAAGGTGTGTCAAAGTGGATGCGGTCAGAAAATAGTAAAAAATTTCGTTCTTTCAACGATCGATGGGAATTTGAAAATTGCTAATTTAATTAATCGGCAATTAATTTAATTTAATTTTATTTTTCAATTCCTACAAATTCTCAAATATAATTTATTCAGTAATTTTTTAAGAATACGAGGGATCTATTTTTGTAATTATTTAATCTTTTCACTTGCCATCTTGTGTAACTGATAATTATTAAAATTATTGCTAAAAAAAAATATACAGAATATGCAATCGTTTCATCCAATTCTCTGTATTAACTTACCCAATATTATTCGAAAGGATAAAATTGTTTGCCACGAACGAGAACTTTGTCACTTTCTGTCGGATATCAGGGAAACGAGGTTTCAGAGTAAATTTTTCCCTTATCAAAAATATACGTGAAGGAGCACAGGGACGATAAAGCAGCACAAACAATAACCTGAGAGAATTATCTCGTCGCTAAGTATTTGTGTGCTCCTCCGGGTATCTTCTTCGAACAAGCTTCGAGTTATTGGTTCCTCGCGATATCTTCCGGTCTGGGATGTCGCCGATGGTGCTACGCGGAGAGGGGCAGGTGAGGGTGAGCACAGCTGCCCCTTACGGCCCTCTAAACCTTTGTAATTATCTTCCCCCTTTCTTTTTTCTTCCTCTCTCTCTCTCTTTTTATTTTCATCCCTTCCCAATCTTTCAATTCCACATTTTCGATTCGATCCACCACTTTTAACGATAGAGCAATCAAAGGATAATTGAAATAGAATAGACGTTCTCGAGTTCTAATAACTCAGTAAAAAATATCAAATACGGTGCTCCTTCGTTTCTTTTACTATGTAGTATTAGATTGGTTATTAGACCCCATGGTCTTTACGTTTCTTTTTCTTATACAGAATCATTTATTAAAAAATAGCGAATGAAGCTGCCAAGCGAATAACGTTTGCTGCCACGTGGTTCGCCGACAACTGACACTGCGAATTTAATATTGTCGAGTAACTGCAAGGGAAGAAAGTTAAGAGAAAATGTAGCAGTAATAATATATTATTATATTTCGCGAGCTAGGAAATGAAAAGCTTAATTTGGAAAACAAAACAATCTTAATCTAAGTAATTGCAATTGTAACGTGTTTCACAATTAATTTGGTAATGTAACAATTCATAAAATTCATAAAAGTTGCAAATGAAACATTTTGAAGCTCTCAATTGATTCGTTATTGATTCATTTGCGGTGGTTAAATATTGTTCGAAAGCTAAACCGTGCTAAAGTGTATTATTTCGTTAAATAACAGGTTGAATCGACGGCCGATCGAGCGTTCATGGGATTCAAGGAGCAACACCTGCTCGTTCTCCCTGCTATTACTCGACTTTCAATACGGCGGCTCTCTTCGTCGGCAAGATCGAAAGAAGGATAGAGGCGATAATTAAAATGTATCCCGGCGCCACGCGCCCCGTCGTTATTCGTTTAAATCAGCCTCGAGCGAATCCAGACGAGCAAAATAATGATGTCCGTGCGAAAATAAAAGCACCGAGCGCGGCAATTTTCGTTTCACGTGCGCGTAAATTATGTGGGCCAACTTTTCATCGCCAGTTCGGATCAGAAGGTTGGATCAACTTTCACGGCACAACAAAATCCTGCCGTTCTTTATTTTTGTTTAATAAATATTCAGTAAGAAAAACCTTCAGGCAGCTTTTCGTAGCATTGCAATTAACGTATGCATAAATTATTAGGGTGTTGATATAGCTGATTTCGAAACGTAGAAAGTCTGACACGATTTCATGAGATAAAAGTATCGCGAAATGGCACTTGTGGCATATCAATTTAAGCCTTGAAGTTTGGTGAAAATGATTATGGAAACCTTTTGTTAATATTCTTAATACAAGATGCATGGTTGTTTGTTAAAGCAAGCATTGAGTCAATACGTGAGAAGTATAGTTCATTAATGATTATCTAATTTCCAGTTGCTCGTACCTCGAAATATTACAGGAATTTTTTATTCGTTTTGTCGTAAAGAACGTACAGTTTTTGGGATTTTATGTTATTTTATTTGAAAACTGAATATTCGCTGATGGACTGTGCTAAGGTGTCAATTATTTAATGATTGCTTCGGCGAAGGATTACTCGCTTCATGTCAAAAGTATTAATAAATCATTGATATCATTATTCTCCCCACACTTTAAGCTTCAAACTGATATGCTACAAGTGCCATTTTAAGATACTTTTATGTCATGAAATCGTTCAACATATAACCACTTAATGTCATATAATAATTTTTATTTCAACAAAAGTCAACCAATACCTATAATATCTCAAAAGTGTATTAACAATTTGTATAAGCTGCTATGAAAAATCTGAAATTGACCGTTTTGACTTTGACAATTCTAACATTAATATAAAAAAAAAAAATGGTTGACACTCGTAAAACGAATGTTTCGACCAGCATTCGTAGAACTTGGGAAACAATGCTCATTCTCCAAATAAAAGAGGCATTCAAGATTGACAGTGACACCCACGATGTCATCCAAAGTTGAAAGTGTAACTCATTTCCGCGACGCGCGGCATCGTTATCATCGCTGCCTACGATTTCCGGGGCTCGTAAACATAACGCAATTAGGCAAAGTGGCCATTTAAATCACCTCGGTAACCGCGACTAAACTCCCCCCCTCCCGCCACCGTTATCTGTCTACTTTACGAGCCGAGTGAGTAAGTACGCGTTTCTCGCGCGCGTACACCAGCGTACACACGATAAACCTTATCCTAGCTACTGTGGCTATCGCTTCAAACTTTCCACGGTATCCGAAGGAAAGAAGTGAAACGCACCCGAGGCATTTTTAAACGTAAGTCGGTCATAAACTAGAAGGGTAATCGTTGAAACTTGAAACACTCTTGAAAGGAGTAGCGTGCGATTTCCTTCGACTCTGAATTGTTGGAACAATCTCTTCTTTAGATAACGTGGAAAAGATTTTTTGGAAATCGCGGTGGGTGTCGAAAATATTGAATGGTAAGTTCTATCAAACGATCGTTTCGATTGAAATTGAAAATTGACCTACTAGTTAATAATTGCATGAAACAAAATGGACTAATGAATTCTATCATCGTTTCACTAAAACTGCTCGAAACACTAGGCAAGATTTATCGACCAGAAGTGCATAACAATTCCAAAGGAACGATTCGAGTTTCGATGCCAAATATAATAACTCATCATAATGAAAAAAAAAAAACAAACATTCCTAACACGCCACGTTGCACCGTGAAAGGGTATCAATCAACCTGACGTGTGTCTAATGATAGAGTTAATATCGTTGCGACTGTTACCCCCGGTTGCCGGTCATCAACTATATTACTATGGTAATCCGTTCTATAACCTTCTCATTTTCTTACCGCGTATACATTTTAATTAAGCGAACGATCGAATTAATCGCCGAGGGACTTCTCGATACAACCTCCTCCCCCGTCCCTTCCGTTCGAGCGCATCAGTGAAAAAAGGATTGAATTAATGATGATACCACGTCCCGAGCTATCCATCAAACAGCACCCATTCGTTCCCCGGTAAAATTATATTAATTTAACCGGCGTTCGAAACACGCAGCAATAATTTTCCTTCTTCGTTCCTTCGCGAGTGCGATATTCACACGGTCTCGTAGTTTCTCGTTTTTTTTTTACACGGAATATTTTAAGGTGTCCCCGTCGCACGAACCTCTGACGCACGATTCAATTATTAATGAAGGATGAGCAACGTCGATCGTGCTTGCTAAACATATGCCGTCCATTTACGCAAACGATACGTGAACAGCGACACCCATAACCGGCAAGGATCGAAATTCTGTTTCGAAATAGGATACGATAATACAGCGACCATTCGAAGGAAATTTATAATAATAAAAATACTTATTGAAGATTCTATGGCTACTTGGACGTTTGATTACCTATACAAGGATTAAGACAGCTATTTTTATTTCCTACAAATCTCGTACATACCCCCGTCTAGTATTATACGTATCCTTATTGATTACTATTTTTATACACAACATGTAATTAAAGGTAAGCGAGGTTGAATTTTTATTAGAAAGAATTTTAACGTAGCAGAGACTTTGACAAGTATCCCAGAATTTTTAAAAATTAAAATAATAACACTACTTAATTTGATTACGTAGCAAAGGGGTTTAATTAGATTTTTATCAAAGAAATGGGACTAATATAAACATCAATGTTAGGTTCGTCATAATTTCACCCTGTTTTCGAGCAGTCCCTTGTTTACTATTTCCTCCGGTGGCACGGTACGAGGAGGAAACGAGGCTCGAACGGACGTATCCGGCGCAAGGAGCGGGTATCCGCAATTTTCTTGAAAGAAAAGATAGGAGAACAAAAAAAGAAAGAAAAAAGAAGGAAGAAAAGAAAAGAATATATTGATGTTCAAGAAGCGAAAGGAAATATCCATGGTCCGGTCACATCAGGTTGCATAATGCGAGCCTTGGGCCCTGTTGCTGTTTACTTAGGGCGAAATGTGGTTTGTTCGTTTCGTTGACAGGCTACACGCTAAGCCAACCTCCTCACGGGGGCCCCTCTTATTCGTAAAATCTTACGATCTTTCTATCCGGGTTGTAAAAATCCTTCGGGCGATCATCTCTCGCGCGAAAAAAAAAAAACAGCCGCGTCCGATAATGAGGCAATATAAGGAAGGATAAGGTTGCTCGTTTATTGTTATTTCTCGGTAAAGTGCTACTCAAACCGGACGGATGCTGGCCCATATTAAAAACTATAAAGTGTACATTCTTATTTTCTATGTGGATCGTAAAACGGTGTTCGTTAACCCTTGTGTTGGATATTTATATTTTTTTTTTATCACTATTCCATTACCGAAGAAAGGGTTAAAATATTTAGAAATTCCTCCGCTTTTTATTCTACAGATTCTAATTACCAGACGTCCGTATTGATTCAAGAATAAGTTTCCGTCGACGGGATCAGATGGTATTCGAGCAGAGAATCCCTTTGCTGAGAAAATACATGGTTAAACACGTCCGGGGGTAAAAGTGACCGGATGAACGACGAGAGGGTGGAAGCAGGTCCAGCTCCACGTGACGCGTCGTGTGAAACTTCGCAGTGGTTCCGTCTATTTTTGAAATCGGAAACACGTTTCCATTCAGCTCTTGGCTTTGATTCGAGCATCGTAGGATCGTTTACCACCCCCCGCCCTTAAGTGGCCGACGGTAAACAGTGTCGAGTGACGGACCAAGAAACGCCTACGCGAAAGAGGAAGTTTCATGACGGGATGTAACGCAAAGAAAATAAACAATACAAGGAAAAATTTCAATATTACCCCTTCGAATAAAAAGAATTTACATTTTACACTATAAAAACGCGTGAGAATGTTGAAAATTTCAAAATTATCCTAGTTTTACTTTTTCTCGCGAGTCAGATTTAATCATTTCTTTCGTAATGGTCCATGAAAAGGGATACCGACTCACAGAATCGTCCTGTGCTCGTTCCCACACTATGTGTCCACAGTGTCATCTTTTACCTGCATGCCACGCAGGTGATCCACAATGGGGTTGCGAAAATTCGGCCAGAACGTTACGAAATTCTCGTTCGCTCGATACTCCCACGGTTGGGATATTTTCTATTCAAATATACTTGTTCGAGGGTAAATTTGGAAAAACGTAAGATCGACGTGGATCCCGAAAGGAGTGAGCGTGAATCGATCCCACGGTGTACACATAGGACCAGGATCACCGTCCATCCTTTTCCTCCCGCAAGAAAAAAGAAAAAATTGCATCTTTCAAAGGACATTTCACGGTTTCCCAAGCGGATCGGTCCAGGTAACGCGATCGGGAACGATATTTGAATAGTCGTTTACATAAGAGGCGGTACGTCTCTGTTGCGAGGGGGGAGACTGGTTCCTTTACCTGGAAAGGGTTATTGCCACCCTCGATGGGACTGGAGGCGATCGTGATGAATCGATCTGATGGCGTTCCTTGTGTAGCGACAAGGAATTTTCTTATTTTCAAGCTGGGTTACCTGACACGCAGTAATATATGAAATTCAAATGCACCATTGTCGCGCTAATGCGTTAGGTGTAGAGTGAAGTTCAATGTTTACAGAAGAATTTTGAAATTTCATTATTTAAATTATTAGGTAATTAGTTAATATTGAATAATTAGTATATTTAGGATAAAGGACAGGGACTATTAGTGACTAATAGGGATTAATAATAATCCCTAATTTCGGCATTACAATATATCCCTCTTGCTTCGAGTTTTCATTATTTTTAAATAGAAATGAATCATCAATGATCCACACAGAACACATAATATATCTTGACATCCCTTACAAAAATGTCTTCTCCATCTCCATAAAATTAATACACTTACGCTCGCTCACGACTCAATTCGAACAAACAAAATCTTTATGTACGACAAAAAAATTAATTGCACGTAAATAGAATCTCGCGTGAGAAACTAACGAAAGTTTCGGAAAGTTCAACCAAACGCAGACGAGTGATGGTAGTGGACGCTCGATACGGTGGTCCATAACCGGATATGAGGTGGCCAACGCACGCAACAGTTTCCCTGAAAATAACATGTTCAGGGTGCATCACTCACAGGGCTCGTCGATATTTTGCAACCCGAACCGTGGGAACATACAGGGCCGCGTTTCACCCCCATTTTTACCTGTTCGAGGGATTTGCGCCGAAGATGAAATACTATCTAGATACCGGGGGATGAAATTAGGCAGCTTAGCATTCAGGATGGACAGGGGTCTTTTCAGGCAGGTTTTCAATAATTTTCAAAACGTAATTCCTCTCCGACCGGTCATGGCCCGTTGTTCGTCGATGCATCGTAAAAGGGTAGCCGAATGGACCGGCGTTATTCCATCCTCCTCGTTGTACAACGATGCCTCGTAATAGGATTTTCATCGATCAAGAAACGTATCCACAACGATCTCGATTAATCCGCGGAGTCAGTGAGCCATTTAACGAGGAAGTGGACGGGTCTATTGTGAATTGCAAGACATCTTCCTCCTGTAAGATTGCGAGTCCCTGAATAATTGCTGATCGAACTTCTTTAGAATACGATTCCATAGAATCAAGATTCTTCCTTGCTTTTCATATTGAATTTCTTTGAAAATACAGGATGATTCAAAATAAGAGTAACAGTTCTTCGCTCTGTGCTTCCCTATACATCCGGAGAGGAATTTCGAAATTTTCCTTTGACAACTTGCAACTAGCGCTATGCTCTTTTATAGGTATCACGAGACTTAAACAGATAAATATCCTTTTGTTCATCAGTCTAGTTGTATTTCGAATTCTAGAACCTCTATTTTGAAGAGCTTGAACACCATTACAAAAATAAAAATACATCGCCCACAAGCATATACGACAATATCTGAGATTTCGACGGTTGAAAATCAGCATCGAGCGTTGTCGTGGTTGGAAAATCGAACCGACTTCCCACGATACGCACAGGTAGAATCCAGTCGGGTCGTAGTATTAAATTTCACAATTAACAAATATAATGTTACTCAACCCACGTCTGGACCCGCTTGACCATTCTACCGATGACTGAATGAATCGAGCGACCGTTTGGACATCGGATGGTCGAGTTTTTCCCTTTTCCGGTCTCCGCTCGTACGCCTTTTCAACGAGGTAAGGCAGCGACGATTACATAAACACGAGGAAAATCTGCCGGACCTTTTTTTCTTCTTACAAAAAGAAACCCAATATCGAATCCTCAGTTTTCAAACTTTTTTCGACAGAATAATGCAGGATTTTCTTTTTTTCTTTTTTTTTTTAAGAAGATTGATGTATATATGTATCTTCCCTTTTTTTTCCTTTTTAATCATGCTGGAAGATTATTGATGTTATGGGTGATAAATGAATTAATGGAAAAATGTGCGCGGCAAGGATTTTGATCTTAAGAAGATATTACAAGCGAGACGCCGATAAGTGGTGGCCATAAACGTTAATGACCACGGTAGATCCGGTTTACCGTGGTATTATCAACGTAAGAGCATTAAACTGGCCCAATTTGACGAGATTTTCGAACGTTGCGCTTACTTCGTCCCTGAAACTGGCCCATTTCCTCTAATCCAGGGATTTGGACGAGTTGCTTGAAAATTCTTCCCTTTCTTTTGTTTGTCTGCGTCGAAAGAAACAAGTGTTCGACCCAAAAAGTGATCCAATATACTCCAACTCGAATACAAACGACTTGTAAATACCATAAAACCATTAATCTTAAATAACTTTAAAAAAAGAAAAGAACCTTTAATTAAATTGAAAAATATTTTCTATGGGACAATATGATTATGACCTGTTCTTTTTTTCTTTTCTTTTTTTCAATTCACAAAAAAGTAATTCTATTGAAATGTGTGCTAATTCCAGGTTCCAGGTTCAAAATATTCGACCAACCACGATAGGGTTTAATCCTTCACGAGCCACCACCATTCGATCGGTTCGCCCGATGTTTCCCAACGCTCTTTTCCCATTTTTCACGAGCCATCAGCCTCGTCGTTTCGAGGATTTTTGGCGTCCAGGTACGAGATCGTGCGATGTCCCGTGGGGTAGCCACAGGTAAAGGGTTGCCAGAGTGATCATGCCACATAATGATCGGTGGGCAGCGTTGCCACGAAAAATCGACAGGCCTGGGTTAGTTTTACCCCGTTGTCCCGTTCGGTCCTCGTCGAACCGGTGACCGTAAAAACTTCTCCAGTAATTAGGCGACCCGTTTTGTGCCCGCCGGGCCAGGTTTATTTGACCGGCGCATAAAACGAACGGCCCTTAAAGTTAAGACGGCCCATACGCGTCCCGTTTGCGTGTTACAATTTGCGTTGTATTAGTTTATTTATTTATTGCGACCCCTTGGAAAATGGACGACTCCGTGGCCTCGAAACGTGTTCCATCGGCCGGGTACACCGAGTTTGCCTTCGTTTCGTCCAATTAGCCAGAAGGATCCGTACCTGTTCATGCGGCCCTCATCCAATTTTCGTCATGTGCAACGCTCAAACTGGATTTTCCTGCCTGCTCCATGGTCACCCTCGAAATAGGGGTTCACGATTTTATTGGGAACGCGTAAATCATCTTCCAGAACGCGACGAATACGGCGGCAAAAATACGGAAACGATCCGTTTCGTCTTCTTCGTTTTTCAATGACGGATGGAAATTTTGTTGAATATCACGGAGACTCTGAATCGATCGAACGAAATTTGTACGAACAACGGGGAGATTTGAAATACGATTAAGCATCTTGTATCTGAACACACGCTTTTTTCCAAATTTGTATTATTCGAATCTGTAAATGAACCGTCAAGTATTTAGATTTCTATTTAAATAGGCTTGTTAGAAAAATGTCAATATCCAAACACGTATGTCTTCCAACTGATTTATTTTGTGTTTAATTTAAATATATCTTTTCACAGAAATATAGTGTTTCTACCTTAAAATACGGTAAAAATGAAAGTCTTAAAATATTAACGATCTTTGAAACTGCAACGTTATGCAAATTTTAAATTTGAATTATAATTATTCCGCGTCTAATTATTAATGATTGGTAAACTGCGAACGTTTCAATGAAATATTTTCTCTTTTTCAACCGATTCGAGACATTATTGAATATTTTACACGCTCTAAATAATTCATTTCGTTTTCGCATATACTGTGTACTTTGCATAATTTTTTTTCACGCTCCATAAATACCCATAGCTTGCCTAACACGATCTAAAATTGTCGACACTTCAGGAATTGAAAGAAAATTGGAAAAATATTATATTAATCGTGTCAATGTTATTCGTTACTTTAAACTTTTCTTTACAAATCACGCATCAACGTGAATGTTGGAATTTCCAGGCACACCATGAAATTTACAAAAGGAATACGTCACGCAGGATGTCACAACATTTTCGAGATTCACGGTTGTTACAAAATAGCGAAACTATTCGACCAACCAGCGACAATCGCTTAGACGATCTTCCCTGTCAGATATAACCAAAGCCGTCAGAATTTCCATCTATGAAATCGAAACGGCCAGTAATCCTTTAACATTTCCCGAGTCATGTTCCGGTTTTGTTCGACGTCCCACGGGACCTGACGTGGCCACGTGAGAGAGGCTTAAAGAGTTGCAATTCTGCTGTTCCCGACGAAAAAAGGCACCTCCGAACTCGAATTCTCCCATACAAATATCGAAAAATTTGTTTCAAATCAAACTCTACAAGATTACCCAAATTCTACAAAATGTAAAAGAAATATGAGTGCATTTTGCATTATCGTCACAAATTTTAAATACTTCTAATACCCTTACTACGTCCATGGTTAATTGTAAAAAAAAAAAAAATGCTGGTACGTTTACAGTCGTCAATGGATTAATTGGAACAAAGTAGTGGGAAATGAAAACGCAGCAGATGTGGTGAAAGTTTATTTTTTGTTTTCTGCTCCAGAAATTCCTTCTGTTACGGAGAAAGTCGAAAGCATGAAGGTCAAAGAGCATTGAAAGAGAGAAAGACAACTACGGGGGTAAGAACATCGTTTTATGAGGGATGACTTTTACGAACGTTATAGCACGAAGCCCCGTACCCGACCAATTTTCGGTTTTATTCGTTTAGGGTGTCTTTTCATTCCCGGAGTAACCCTTGCGTTTCCAGGAAGGTGGAACCCATTTCCCGGTATAAAGATTCGCAGCTTATTGTTAGCGGCCGCCGATGGGTCAGAAAGTAGACTGGAACACTTCCGTCGAGACGTAAAGTTACCGTTGGACAAAGGAACAAGAAATAGGATTAAAAAAAAAGGACCGGCTGTTCGAGGAATTGGATTTCCAAAGTGTTTTACGCGCGCGTAATTAAAGGAAGGTAAAAAGGATACAGAAACAACAAGGGGTACCTTTAGAATCGTTATGACCATAAGTTCCATGAAATAGGAACACGTTTGTGAAAGTTATTTTTAATAACGAGAGGTAACATCGACAAAACGAGTCAACTGGGCTAATAAATTTTTATCCATCTTTACGATCCGTTCACCGGCCAATAAAAAAAAAAGTACCTACCTCGGGACCATTCATTCTAATAGCATTAGCACGGATTGGGGTAAAAACCGCTCCATTTTTAATTTCGACGAGTTGACTCGGTCCGGTCCGTAGGACCGCATCGTAAAAATCTAGCACAGGATTGCCACGGCTTTACGATTTCCCATTGTGCCAAGCTACGGCAAAAGGCCATTTGCTATTTTCTATTTTCCACCGCGAAATGCGACGCCTTTGCTACAAAAACGAACGGACCGTCCGGTCCGTGCGTTCCGTTATGCTCGCGGGCTCTGCACATTTCAATCCTCCACACTGGCTTTTATTTATTCCTACTCGTTGTTTCCACTGTTGCGTTTTCATACCGAACATCTATCTCGTTGCAATTTCAAAGCTCACGCGTTACAATTTTCCAATAAATGTAAAAGGACGGAAAAACATAAATATTGGAAACAACGGGAGATCGGAATAATAATGAGATATTAAACTGACAATTCAATTTTCAATGAGACGTAAGAACGAACGAATTGGGGATAATTTTAAAGCCCTTACGACAGTTTAAATTGAGTTCTGAACTATTTTTCTCTCCCATTATCGAAATATACATCGTGAACCATCTTATAACAGTATTAATTGGATCGATGTTGTAACGCAAAGCGTAGAAATAACTAAAACGCTCGTATGAAAAATGTGTTATAGAAATACAGTATTATAGGAGAACAGAATCTATTTCTTAACATTCTTTCGTGAACTAATCGGAGTACGTTTTCGGATGGTTAGGTCTCAATCTTGGAAGAAATCAACGACGCGTGCTGGTGACCGGGTCACGCAAGAAGAGACCCAAGTGACGAAAGGTCAAACACGCAAATATTGTGCACCGTTGTCGCAATATTATCGTTTAGAAAAGGCGCACGCACCAGCTCGAGGATCGACGCGTTTCGTGGACCATGGGTCGGCTTGCAAACAGATAACGCGCGTCCCGAGTGGTTTACCGGCTAGTCCTGTTTGTCCAACGGCTTACCAAGATATCCTGCACCTCGAGGAACACGCGTTGCTTATATAGGATCATCGGGAAAACTCGTGAAAAGCTGTGCCACTCCCGCTGGTGAACTTGTTTTCACGAACACTTTCGGTGATCTTTCTTGCGAATCGAGAAATGAACTATGCTTTCTCCGTGTTATCTCTGTTTACGTATTCTTTCGTTTGGCAATTATTGTTTGTCAAATTTTAGAGAATACGTGAAGGTCGTGAATTTAATAGAAAAATGAAATCAGAAATTAAGCAACGCAACTTAATGAAATAAATCGATCGTTTGTCAAGCTTGTACCAACAACCAAAAGATCGGTATCGACGAGATTCATCGTGTACCTTCGGCAATTCTGTTCCAAGGTCGACCTTCGTGCCAGGAGAAGAATTTTAAACCATGCGACAATTTGTTAGACCTTTTTCTGTTTTCCCTAACAGCCGTGAAAATCTGGAGCAGTACCGTTCCCTTTTTCACGGTCACCGAACCGCCAGCTTACCGTTCACGGATACTTTTCGCGTGATTTGTGGACCTTGCGGAATCCGACAACGAACACGAACCACGAAATACCACCCACCAAAGCGACGCTTGTTTTGCATATTTTAAAAGAAACATAGCTGTGTTTGGTCGGAAGGTCGTCAGATCGGTATCGTTACAAGCCAATGTTGTTGGAAACTACGTGTTTCGCGGTGTTTTCGAAATTTTTCTGACGCAAAACGCTGGAATACATTATTCGGAACGATTAGTTTCGTTTCAACATCATATCAGATTTTTATTCGAATAAACGTTGATGTAATTTGCAACGAGAAATTAGTATCGTTTAATTGAATTTAACTTGACTCAATGAAACAGGAATTAAAAATTGCATGTTTGTTACTGAATGGAACGCAAAGGTTCGAATAAAAAAAAAAGAAAAAATAACAATAGAGCAGGTATTTCGTAGAACATTTCGAAAAACCCTCTCCCAGTCCTTTTTCTTCGACGAGCTGTCGTATATTCTTTGGGCAACACAAAACCGGCGCAAGTCTGAAAGAATATTCGTTGAAGATAGTTTATGCGTGCACGCATTCCGAGAATAACCGTCGCGAAAAGAAAGCGAGCATTCACCGAGGGGTGAAAGCACGGATCTCGGAAAGACAGTTAGGTCGAGCCTTAGACTCATTGTTCCAAATATCGCTAAAATACGAAGAGCATAAAGTCATAAACCACAATTTTAACGTTTTTGCTAGTCCTCGTCGGTCGAGCCAGCCCCGGGAGAAGCATGCAAATCCAGAGGGTGAGAGAGTGTCGTCAAAGGGACGGCCATCGGTAAAATATATAATTCAGACCGTAAATGGGGCCCCTCTTTAAAACTGGTAAAACGGTTAACTTTTAGCCGTCACAGCTTAGGTATAAACCTGGTACCTTCAACGTGAAAGAAAGAAAAAGAAAATAAAGAAACGACGAAAGCACGACGATGAATTATCCTTTATCCTTTGATATGGCTGCCTCGAGACGGAGGGACGTTGGAAAAAATTTGAGTGAAACTTGTTATTAAGAAAAACAGTCGTAACGTAGGTGCTTAAGAGATTGATGGTTAAAAGGAGCTGGTCGTTAAAGTAACTTCGTTCCATATTATGCTGTGTACGTAATTTTATTGCATCGAGATACGAGAAGGAAAGTCGTGAAACGAGTGGACGAAACTAGCCGATACAAGCGGTGAAGAGGTAGGGGAGTGTGCTAAAATAAAGATTACAAAACGATGGAAACTTACATGTTGTGGGGTGGTTAGAATTTAAGATTTAGAAATTTGGAATATAAAATTTAGGCTTTGGAATTTAAAATCTATTGTCCGAAATTTCGAACTTAGATTTTTAACTAATCATATTAATTTACAAACGTACACTAGTGGAATTTAATTTTGGACACTTTTAAATTTTTTACTTAAATTTCGCATTTATTCAAATTATTTAATATATAATCATTTATATTTTATATTCTAATCATTATTTTCTAATTTTAGGGCGTCGCTTAAAAAATGAGTAAAAAGACCATTTACAGTCATACTTTTAATGTATAATAAAAATTACAGTTTCAACACATCAAAGGAGGTACAACAAAATTAATACTTTGTTTTATTAAACACGCATCCTGTGATTGGCTAATTCATTGCGACGTTTCGTGTTGTCAGGTGCAAAAACAAAAATAACAACACGGTTAAGATTTTTTTTTTTAATTAAAATTTTAAAACATTTACTAACCAAATCATGTGAAAATATGAAGTATTAATTTAGCATAGTAGAATACACATATTCTGCACAAATATGAAATAAAGAATATTTTTATTAAAAGTGTAAGTCGACTTACCTATAACATCCTTAAAACATGCAATTTGCATCTAAAAATCCCAAATATTCCAAAGTACTGTAATTCGTGCATAAAAAGATATCTTTGTCCTTTTCTTCGAGTACCTCGAGCAAGTACTTCGAGTAAAAAACCACCCCCGTAACCCCTTTCCACGATCACGACCGCAATAAAACAACCAAGACCCGGTTATTACCCACGATCGGAAATATCAAACCGTACCGCGAATCTCGTTACGGTATCGAGAAATAATGACCGTCGTACGAAGGAACCGGAGGATCCCATTTCGCGACCGGGTCCACCCTACCCGGTGTATCAAAAATGTTTTATGTAGCAACGTCAACGACGAAGAAGGGATCGGAAACACCCCGACGACGACGACGACGACGAAGGAGGAGAACACGCGACCTCCACCTTTCCACGACGATGTAACACGGTTTATGATCACGGGGCTTCGCGAACGATGGTGGACCAGCAACCAGCAACCTGATCCTCGTTACGACCTCGTAAAGAAAGCTTTTAACGCGTCCACCTAGCGCTTTCATTCAAGCCTAGCTTTAAGCGAGAAACGTAGACCGCGTATTTATGTTTAGAGGGTTGTTTGCAGGGAGAGCTACCTAGCGATACGGAAGGGATTTGGATTGTTGAATATTCTACAAATCTATACCATGCGAAATTTCACGTTTACGATAAATATTTAATTATTCCAAATTGCTATCACGTTAAACTTATTACACTTTTTCGTTTCCCCCTGGATTGTTTGAAAAATAAACCAAAAAATGTCTTTCCTTCGTTTACGAAAAAATATGTCTTCGGATATCTTTGCCAGGAAATCATTAATCTTAAACAATAATTACACGCAATTATGGGATATTTGTTTAGAAGATCTTTCCTATGTTACCAAGTCAAGCGGATGAATGAATCGTTCAGAAGATCTAAAACAAAAAAAAACCGTTTCAGGGACATCTTCGTCTCGGTCAATGAAACGTTTGGCACAATAGCGTCTTGATGGTAATACAATCAGGCGATATCCGACGTCTTCGAGAGACAAAGCCGTTTCGTCGAGCGATCGAATCGAAAAGCAGCAAAACTGAAAGCTATCGATTCGCCCGTCGACGTCTCGTCTATTTGTCTCCGCGACGCAAATCAAATCCCGTTTTTCTCCCACGGAAAAAGCATCCTGCTCCTGTTTTCCTGGCCCAACATCCGAGCCAGGTCCGAGAATTCGAGGGCCCGTAAACATCGGCGCGTAATTCCTTCTTAATATCGCGATAAGCCAAAGAGGGGTGGCTGTTTCCGTTCGACGGCCACTTGTCAAAATAATGTTTGTCTAGCTCGAAGACTCGAGAAACGGACAGAAGCTTTGTCAGACAAGGGACGCTCCACCCGCGTCAGTTATGAGAGTTATGGCTGTTATGATTGTCATGTTTTGTCAACTCCTTTGTCGATGACAAAAGGTCTGCCAGCGAGAGGATCATGAGCTTTTCTGGTCGGAGCCTTTGGCGTTCGTTCGCAACCGAAGGCTGCGGATCGGGTAAGGTCGAGGCCTACGACGAAGCTACGTGAAAGTCGGGCCACAAAAGTGCCGCCGGAAGTTTTGTTGGCGCAAAATTCGATACGTCATTCGACTGGGAGATCGTGCGCTGGGCTTATTTTCGCAAGGTGACCGCGAGTATACCCGTGGACGAACGTCAATCAAACCTCGCGTCCCGTAGACGTGACGCTTTGCGATCCTCGATGACAATCACTGAGTTGTGTAGATGTATTCGGGAAGAAATATCAATTCCACTTCCGATATTATGTTGGTACTTTTTCGAATCGGTGATCTAATCGAGCCGCAATATTTGCTAACTCTTTGCGAAGAATCGCTATGGAAATGGTTAATTAACACGTTCCGTGCCACGTGCATTACCGGTGGTACACGTTAAACTTGATCTTCAGACCACGTGTACCACCGGTGGTACACGACGTGATATATCAATCTTTAGTCGAAATATCAAATGGCCTGAACGACAAGTCAGGCAAATAGGGTTTGGCACGGAACGTGTTAAAATTCACAACTTAATTATTCGACAGATATAAACATTGATATGTAGTTCTTTATTAAAAATTTTTCTAAAAACGAAAGGTGGTAAATCTTGATGCATTATTATTGGTGCATTTCTTCATGGACGAGAAATTAATGGCTGCCTGGCACACACGTTTCATAAAGAGTCAGCGGCCATAGCGTGTATAGTTTTCCCCGATATTTTTATTACCGTACCACGAATTGGATTGGTCCGTTGGTCTTACGAAAAACACCCTCGACGGTCGCACCCTTCCAGGGTGACGCGAGTCGCGTCCAAAGCCCCGGAATCGCATTCGCGCCAGCCTCGCAATAAATTTCCGAATGGCTATCATAGATTTATCATAGTCACGCACTCGCGTCCGGCCACCGATATAATTGCCGGATCGTAGCGGTTTCTGGCTGACCCAAAAGCTCTGTCCCGTTGGATCATCGTCGCTGGAAAGGGGGGCAGATCCTCACGAGGGCGAACGTCACGAGGGTGAGAAAAATAATGATTCCGGACATTTTTCAATACATCGAGGGCGTGAAGAAGGGAGGTGGTCCGTTTTCCTTCGACCAGGAAAACTCGATTTATATTTTTTTCGATCGGTGGTTGTTCTTTGTGGCGACACGTACGCGACCGGCCGACCATCGTCGCACCTGCCAGGTGGATGAAACGAGAGACGGGGGATGAAATCGAAATGTCACGACAAGATTTGTTTGTCTCATAAAAAATTTTAGAATTCATGGTTTGGATACTTTTTAATTAATCATATTTCCCACTCCTACCAACCGAGTATCCTACGTTTCGTTGCTGTACGAAATATTTATTTGAATTTGAAGAAACGAAACTTTTATAAATACCAAGAATCTCGTAGATATTTCTTCGTTACGCTATTAAATGATTCGACGACACGAAGCATGCTTTTTAATCAAGTCACCGAGTATAGTTTCATCAGGATTACCACCAAAGTCGATGCATTCTATTTACTCCCGAAGAGAATCGTCCTCCGGCGAATTAACTCGACGGGCTAATAGCCTTGAAAAATAGACCATACATCTTCCTGAATGATCTCGGTGTACCCAAGAACCCTCGGCGTTCATGCTGCAATTGTAATGGTTACACCCCCGTGCAATCAATCGACGATGTTTTCTGGGGTTGCAGGAACGCCGTCTTTATTTCCACGTGATTCACGTTGATCGCGGGGGAACGAAGCGTGAGATTAAACCCCGAAACACTGGAAACGAACATACTTGGGAATTTACTCGGGCCCAATCGGAAATTATTTCCTTCTCGATCATTTATCCGCGAGAAGATTGCGAACGGCGCAATCGTCGTGTCAACGTGATTATTAAGATCTACGGATCGTAAATTATACGTTTTTGATACATTATGCAATCTTGTAACGGGGTAAAGGTTGTAATGGCTACGATTTTTCGTAACATTCATGACAGACAATGTCATATTAATACATACCTCGTTACTGACCGGTATTGCGAATTTAATATTATCGAATACTAGTAAGCAGAAGAATAAAAGAAATTTTGTATAGCTACATCAATAATAATATTATATTATTATAGCAACTGGAAAGCTTAGTTTGAAAAATAAAACAAATTGTATGCTAAGTAATTGCGATATTATAACAAATAGAACCTGCAAAATTCCGATATTCCTCTTCCCTTTCCAAGAAAGATCCATAATTTTACGATAACAAACTAAAGTTCAGCCTAACCGTATAAAAGATCGTCTGACAGCAATTTTAATCAATCAAAGGTACCGCTAAAAAAAATAAAGGATCACATCCCTGTTCTTTAAACGCCCCACGTCCTCACCAACCCGCAGAGTATCTTTATTCGGAAATTTATCTTCGAAGAGTACCATCTAGGTGTCAAACGAGGGAAGCCAGTGGTGCAAAAAAAAAAAAGAAAGAGACAGCCGAGATTCTGAGGTCGCAGCAATGACTGGTGAGCATACATTACGGCAGTACGTTTTTTTTTTCCTTTTTTTAGAGGATGCTCACCCTCGTGTACCAAAGGTGTGGCCTCGAAGACCCCCGATGATCGTCATCTTGTCTCCGGCACACCATCTACGCGTGTTGAGCACGAGCTACGAGATCGTTCGTTTCTTTCTTTTTTATTTTCTTTTTTCTTCTCTTTTCTTTCGTCGACCTCTGCTCATTCTTCTTCCACGAGGATCCTAGAACACGAAGCCCGCCCCTTGTTTTATCTAAATTCTCCTCCCTTGATTCTCGCACGGCTGGTCGGTCTATTACGTAACATCTCGAAGGTACGCACGAGCTGATATTCACCTGTTAATTGGGTCATCGTTCGACCGAAAAGGAATTATTTTCTTCTCGGTTGTGCGCTATAAAAAAAAGGTGGACTATGACATTTAGCTAGCTTCTGTCGAACGAAACTATAAATTATAAATTATGTACGCGTAGTCAAAGATTTGGAATATTATATTTTATTGCGAGGTTTTGGTAAGGACTGTGCTTAATCGATGGAAAAAATTCGAAAGACGATTAATCCTAGAAAAACCTATAGCACGGTATTTCGACTGTTAACCCCTTCATGTGCTTTGACGAATCTTTGCAGCTCAAATGTTACAAATCTCACTCGCACTGCCAGTACAGTTGACTTAAGTATAATTCCAACTATAATTAAGATAACAAACTATTGTTAAAGGTAAATTGCATGTAACATTTCGATTTTCCTGCTCTGTTTTAATACTGTAGCAAGAAATATTTATCCGTGTCTGAGACACCTACCGAAATAATGGCACGGCAAAGAGTTAAATAATGAAATATTTAAACTTAAGTCCTCCCAAAATGAAACAAAATAAATTGTTACCTCCATGATCTACTTGTCCATGGGTTAATCGATTAATAAAACTATTTCAACAAATTAGATTGTTTTTTATGAATATTGATGGTAGTGGACGTAATTTAATACACTAATAAAACTGAAGAAGTGGAAACTTTGCTCGACGAAGAACAATATCAATTTATTACCGAATTCAACGTACCATGTTCACAAGAATCGATAGAAAGAAGGAAGAAAGAAATAAAACGATGTCACCGATTATCTTCGAGTATTCCCCATTAGCCGAATCTGATGTATCATATAATTATACCAAAGTATCCTGTCGAATGGAAATTATTTGTCTGAAGTTCGCCAATTACCGTCGCAGAAGGACGTCTGATGGACGAACAGCGATGGAAGCACTCGAAAGGGCTAAGGTTACCTTAATGGATCCTTTAAGTTAAGGTCTGATCGTTTGCTTCTAGTACAAGCTCTTATCCAGCTCGTGAGGGTTAGTCAGGGACGTATCTACCTGGACCAACAAATGTAACGAAGGGATTTGATACAATTTTTCATAATTGATATTTTTGTTTCTCCCATTTACATCACAGAATGATAGGCTCGAAATTCGATTATGTGCTTATTATTGATAATTAATTCTCTCTTCGATCGATCGGACAGTATCAGGAGATATCTGTTTGAGAGGAATTAGATAAAAGAAGTCCGTCTCACGACACTCGACGAATTAACAGACAAGTAAGGGAACTCTATTTTTTGCCCGTCGTCGCGCCGGTGAAGCGAAACACGGCCAGGGGTAAAACAACGTTGTTCTCTCGTTACCTAGCGCGCGACCGCGCTTTTCTGAACGAGTAACTTAATCCCATTTTCCAACGTAGACAATAAACCATCGGGTGGATTGTGTGTGAATATGTGTGTACGTTGGTGTGCGTGTATGTTCACGTTTCTGTGCACGAACGAGGGTGAGACATTTAACTAAGGGCAGATGCTTCGACAGCGTTAAAAAAGCGGCTAGTGAGCGCGTGCTAGCATCAAACGACTAAAAATACTCGAACGCCCCCGTTGAACAACGACCACGCCCGCTATAAAGTCTCCACGAGCTTCGGGACACATCCTAAAAGCCCTATAATCTCTGTCCTGCCGTGTTTCACCTAACAAATACGAGCCACTAATTCCGATAATTAGTGGACGTGTCTGTCCGCGAGCGTTTCTAATCGACGACGTTCTAAAGGCAGAAGATAACTCTGCGGACATGATCTTTTCACGATTGTAAACTTTTTAAATTAGATTCGATACTTCTTCGTTGAAATAAATAACACTTGATCGTTAGCAAATATTTAACTTTCTATCGTTCGGATATCAAAGTGATCGAAGTTTTACAGTTGTACTGAAAATATTAACCTTCGATCGTGAACCAAACTTAGAATCCAAGGGTTGATGATACGATAGTCTTTTTCAAATCAATGGATAAAGATTCCAATGTAAGCCAATTTTAACTCGATCCTGAAAGTTTGTCAACCGTGTCAAAGGCAAATCGTTCTAAAAGAAGAACCGATACATATCCCTAACCAGTGTCTCCTCGAGGAACAAGCGCGAAGCAACCAGACGTGAAAACAGCCTATTCCTCGGGCTGTAAAGCAAGAAGCTCGTTTCCATGTTTATCCCGCTCCACCACGGATAAGTAAGTATACCACCTTCGATTTCCTGCGGGAAGAGGTCCCCTTGAGTTCTGGCTAACCATGCGGCCGTGATCGTAACCCATAAAAAGCATCCTCGATCACGAAACGAAGACAAGGGTGGCGAAGAGACGAACGCGTGCCGATGACACATTGTCTCCCTGTTTTCCTACGTTTCTCCACGTGTTACCTATCTCCTGGATGTCGGTTTACATATTTTTAACCACTTTTTTCGAATCCGGCACTCCTGTTCACCGTCACGGCTCGTCCGTTCGTCCGTCCCTCTCCTTACACAGCATTCGAATCGCGTTCTCTCTGTCTGCCTTTGGTCGTGCACGCGAGCAAGCTACACCCTAAAAACTGGATATTTTTGGTAGGAAAAAAAAGGGCGAAAAAAGCGCGGATTCGTTACACGCGCCGAGGGTCGTTCCACGATGCGTGCAAACGGGTGGTAGTTCACGAACGACAGGACAGAAAAGGATCGAAAAAATTCGAAAAGGGAAAAACCACGCATCTGCGTACGCGGTTGTGCAGGAAACGGCACGGGGCAAAAGGGGAAAGGGGGATCGTAGACGTTTTCTGAAAAAGTGAAAATTTAACGGGAACGAAACACGGGACGCTGCTAGCAGGGTAACCGGGCCGAGTTCTTTTATTTTACATTGGGCGCGTGTGGGAACAATGCACCGAGTATCTCGAATCCTTTCATCGATCCTGCGATCGATAAAAAAAAAAAAAGAACACACCGACGATGATATACTCGTTCACGCTGACAATCGAGTACAAAGATACGTTACCACTTTTTCGTCGTAGGGGTAGGTTTCTGAAATTGGCGCCGAGTTTTTGATAAATTTATACCTACCAATGTTAACGCTTACGATATTTTTCATTTTAAGCTGAGATATTATATTTTACAACTTGTGATTCTGCAGGCTGCGAGGTTAAAATGAGTTAAGGAATATTTCGCATACTAAATGTCAGTGTTGATATATTAATAACCCTTGGACGACCGACCATGGGGAGAGCCTAATATATTTAAACTCAATTTTAAGCAATTTTCCTTCCTTCCCATTTTTTGTAATTTCAATGCAGTCCGATTAAAATTTTTATTAGAAAAGTCACGTTTGTACATGCTCTCTTATGAATAGGCGTTTATACTGTAGCTCCACCATTTTGTAAGCTATACCGCCATCGCTGTGATTCAACCCTTGCACAACCCTATCCCTCAAAAGGGTCTCGTGTTCAGCCGCTTACCCCTTTATTCGAAGAAAAGGGTGTACTTCATTCGTGCCGCTGTCACAACAGCGTTTATTCGTGCATCAAACCGCCTCTTCATTGGCTGAAATTGGGATCGTATTTAATTTTTTTTTTTCATCGAACTTCCGTGCCGTTTTCAATGCAGCTAATTGCTATCAACACAGCTGGGCTCGTGACACGAATAAAAAGGCAATCGATCATGGTTGTTCGTACGAAATTGAACAATAAATTGCACGTTACTTTGATTATTATTATTTATTTTCTTTTTTTCTTTCGTTCAAAAACGATGGGATTCGATTTGATGGGAACGAAAGCCGGTTTTGAATTTTTATAGAAGCAGGCGAGAAACCATGTGTCCTCTTGGAATTAATTCTTCGTTACGTCGCGTCGGTGATCCGATTCCGATGTCTGCACCTGAGGATTCCTCCTCGACACCTTTTCCATTCTACCTGTCCGCTCGTGCGGTAATATCTCGATATCTAACAAGTTGCTTGGACGTTCAGAGGTGAGAAAAACGTCGTTATATTTATGGGTCGTAGGAATGGGGGATTGGGAGGAGATTAAAGCTAACAGGAAGCATCTATGGCCTCCAGAATGCTTATAAACTACTCAAGTTATTACATTCACGCCGAATATTTTATCACCTTATACCGGTTAAATGTTTGTCAAATTTTGAATTGGTCACGTAACTTTTATACTTCAAAATGAACACTTATCCATATACGTGTAATTTGTGAATTGTCCAATTATAAACGATTCTATTTAACAAAGGAACATCTCTGTTGCCTTGATACACAGGCAAATTTTAATACAAGATTTATTTTTACAAACTTAAGACAAACGTTATTCAAATCTTTGCAACATCAGACGGCAATGGTTCCGCGTCCACGCACTCGATCAATTCGCCCAAACCCACCCAGCAATTCTCACGTGGGCACATGTATATATGTTACGTCGAAGAGGGTTGTTGTCCCTTACAGAGGGGCAGCAATTGCTATTTTATGGCGCATAAAGTCGACCCAGGCTTGCGCGTGGATGCTTGATTGGTCACCCGAATAACTTCATGCCCATTACGACTCGATAGTGATTAACACTTAGCCGTAACCAAAGCTGCTACTGATCTGACCCCCATTCGACGCAAATTCTAGATAAAATAATAACCTTTTATAATCTACGTTGCAAAATTCCTCAATTGACAAATTGCAATTAACACGATATAACACTGTAGAAAATATTATGCAAATTTGATTAATCTTGGGCCACCAATGACGAATTACGTGACACCTTAAATCGGATAATGTTGCTTAATGCATCGAAGATTGTACGTCGTTCAAAGGAAACCAAGGGTCCTCCTTGATATTCCGCGATAGTTTCCCGGCTTCCTGTCGTTTCCGATCCTCCATCTCCCGAACAACGACCAGAGTCAATCTACTTCTCGACATGAATATTCCTGGAAGAACCGTGGCTTGTTTCCTGTCAGTGTGCGCGCGAGCGCCCATATCCGTCGGTGGGCCGCGACATAAATTTCGAACCGGCAGAACTATCAACGTCCTCGGACCTCGTAACTCACCGGAAACGTCATCTTCGTGCAGGCAAGGTGCGAACCTGGCTGTCTAATGAGAGCCCACCGGCTGCTTAAAATGCTCTCGGCAGCCTCGAATCTTTCGCAACATCCACGAAATTTCTTTTGTCTTAAACGCGTTTCCGTTATAACGGTGCATCTAACGTTTGCTGGGTCAACAAAAATTCATCGTTTACATTTGACGATGGTGAACCATGGTCGATCCGTCTATGTGGAATTTTCAAAAAATTCCACGGATTTCATACGCTCGAATAACGAACCCTCCTGTGACGGATCATGGAGAGAGCTAACGATTTAAATTAAATTCTGAGCCAATTTTCGTCGAAGTATTTCTTTAAACATTTTTTAATGGAATATATGAAGTTTAATAATCCAATGTTCGTATTCCTATTACCTTCCGGTATTAGATAGACAGTGTACACTGCTATCAGTCCAAGCCACCTAACAATGACGAAATGCTCATTCATGGCAAATACACAAACCCATTCGCGCAGGGAACATCGAGGAATCAGGTCACGATGAATCCCACATAAATCAAGATCACCATATTCCGGATTCGATACAGATCGAGCGTGTATATCGGTAAACAGGAACGATAAGTTTATCTCGTACGGCGTGGATGTTAACGCGCGTTACGGCTCGATGTATCTCAGGCCTTCCCTGAAATCATGGCCAACAATGGCGCTGGACAGACGGCCATTGAGCTTGGACAATGAACAGTGTTAGCCAACCAACCCCCGATCACAGAAGCTGCCAGTCCTGGCAGCCCCTTCGACCCCCTTTAGTTCTGTCTTCTTCGGTCAGAGAAAGGAGGGGTTCGTGTGCAGATTGCACAACCGTCCAACGCCAGCTGGCCAACCCCTTGACCCCGACAGGGTGGACGGTCCGAGTCGATCGTAAAGGTCCTATACGTAACCTGGCCTGATCTGTTCGAAGAGGGTTGAAGAAGAAAAGGTGTCCAACCGGCCGTTACCGTTGCTACTGACCGTATATGCTGCCTTCCAGTCGCCTTAAAAACACGACTACACGCACGATGAAGGATGGAACGAGGTGCTTGGGAGCCTGGAATTCGTTGGACAAATTCTGACGGGGTAGGGAGATGTTGTATCGCCGGTTTTCGATATCGTAAGCTTGGAAGATCGCAAATTATACGCGAAATACACTTTGGAGTGTAGAAAGAATTTGTAGGACTAGATGGTGACGTGTGCGTACACAAATAGTTACCAAGTGGCTCGAGACGAATCTCGAGTCAGTATTATGGTAAATAAACGTGCACAACAGTAAACAGAATATTCATATTTCTTCTTTCATTTTGAAACACAAATTTTCCTCCCGAGGCTCATACAGGAGTTAGTATTTTTGCTAGTAAAAGTAAACTTGAGAATATTTCGAAAATATATTCGCTTTAGTTTATCACCCTAATTTTTAGGCTTTTTTGGAAGTTACCATTGGAAATTGAAAAATTCTTAAACGTAGAGTAATTTGCCAAAGTATCAATCATGATTCCAACGGATAATAGCTCTTCGAACGCAAGTATCGTTAATCTGAAGACACGGATAAATTTTTAAATGCAAACGCGTAACATCGACGAGTTAAACGTACCGTCGCGTCGCGGTCGTAGCGAATAATCAAACAGATGAAAGATTAATCACGAACCGCTGGCTACAAAACTGATAGAACGATTCGGAACAGCTGTACACCGGGTTCTGTGTTTTAAAGTTTCAACGCTAGATATCTCGCCACTTCTGTATTCTACGGAATTCGAAGGAACTGTTACTTCTTATCTGTGCCTGGCGGAAGCAACTTTTCCGCCACGGGCTACCTCCGCCACGTTTTCTTCTTTTTTCCCCCGCGTTTACACCGGTACGCCATCGGAAGAAAACGCTCTTATCGTTTTCACGAACTTCTTAGCTTCGTGTTCATTTTCTCGTACACTCTGTTCCGAGCCAATCGAGCTCGAATACTCGTTCCATGGAAAATTGGTGAAGTAAGATGATGATACTGGCTACGAACGCAAAATCAGAATCCATTTCTTCGACGAAAATTATATAATCTTATCGTATGATAAAAATGAGCACAAAATTGTCTACATCTTTGCAACTGCATCAGTATATAAATAGTGTATTTCATTTTTTTCTTCTAACTTTTCTTCTATGTTAATAAACTTGGGTTAGATTAGCTCCCAGGTACAGGTTTATTGTCTTCGACAAGTCATAAATTTCAACAAAAATATCTGAAACTAAAAAACTATCGATTTGACGGGTCTACGGTGGCACCGGTGTTAAAACACTGGTGGCCAAGCTTCAGAATCGGGTATAATACTTTACGATGTACAATTTCGACGCGTTCCACCGTTCTCCCTGTCGGTCTGACTTTTTTATGGGGGCCTCGTGTCGGACCCCTTTCGGGACTACCTGAACGCGTGCGTGGCACGTTTCCTTCATTCCGTTCTCTCCTGTTTTTTTTTCTCTTCCTTTTTTAAGAGCCGACTAGCTACCTGGCCGAGATGAATTAATATGTCGTGTAATGGATTAAGCCCGGGACCTACCCCACGTGGAACGCAACCCTCTCTTTCCGTCATCGCCACAAACGCGTTTATACCTGGTTCCAGCACCGCGGGAAACAAACGCTTCGCAGACACCATACGAGGAGCAGCGAATTTTCGGTTTACACCTATCCACCGACCATTCTTCAGAGAATGGAGGGAATCGATAGGGTTGTACCCCTTCGACCCTTTTTTTTTCCTTTCTTTCTTTCTCTCTTTCACCCTATTGCTCACACCCCGAAACGCGTAATTGGAAAGCGATATATCCTTCCAGTCGATAAAAATCGACGTCTCGATGCTTTATGAAGTGGCTCGAAGGCGAGCCGTAAAAGCGGTTGTTCTGAACGAGTAGCAGCGACAGGTTGGTAACGCCATAAAGAGACGAAAGTGTTTACGAGACTGAGAACGTAATGTCGGGATAAAAAGGCGGACCCCCGATCGGCTATTAACACGTTCGTTCTAGCGTTTGACGATCATCATAGGTGTTTAATGATTAGAAGAGCGTGGGGTAATTAAACGGAGACCCATAAAGATTCGATACTCTACCGAGTGATAGATTTCTCTATTACGCGAATGGTAATGATAAATAGTTCCAAAGTATCCTTCCCAACGTTTACAGTGCTACACGCCTAATAGAAATTGATTTATTTAACTAATTCCTTCGTAAAACGCTCGCACTGTACTTTAAATAGAAACACCCACTAAACACCTAGCTAAAGAAATAACGAAATTCGTGTATCAATCCTAACCACCCCAAATATATCAATATCCGAGTATCCTGAAATTGAATCAAGGATGCACGATGCACGAATAACGAAAATAACCGCTGGTGGTCCTACGCCCAGTTGGAATTCAAAATTACACCACCGAATACCGGAAAATTACAGTTACCTAATGGCCTAAAATTATATCTCGCTCGAAAACCGCGACTTCACGGTGGGCAGGGAAGTTTGCGGCGGACGGGAGACTCAGGTTAGGTTCACCTGTCGAAAGGGTTCTCTAATCCTTCTGTCGCCTCGGCCGATGCACGCGTGTGTATACGTGTGTGCAACACCTGTTATTGGGACACGGTTACACGCATCGCTCTGTGATCAAGGGTCAAACGTTTAGCGAGAGGGTTCCGAAAGGGTGAGGACCCAAAAATGGTTGGGACCTTGACGATGCAACCCTTCTTCTCTCTCTTTCTGGGCAGGTATACGACGTACACACTGGCACCTTGTACAGGAGATCGCACAATGCACCGGAGCACAACCCTTTCCCGGATCCAGAGCATTATGTCACTAAACGTTATTCCAACGAAAGGGGAAAAAAGCAAACTCACTGGAACAGGTTGGGATCGTTCTCTAACCCCTTTTCATAACGTTGCTCGTAGGCCAGAAAATTCTTCTTTTTATTCGACCCTTTTTCCCTCTCTCTTTCTCTCTTTATATGTGTTTCCACGATCGGTAAAGCCTGTCGTTCGTTTGCCCGTGCATTCCGTGGCCTGCCAGCCGTGAAAAAGGGTGCACCCCATCAAATTGCCTGTGCTCAATGTACACCCATTAATATGCAATTTAATGCAGTTAAATAAACACATGAATTTGTATTATATTGGATTAAAATTGAGAATTCAGGGATTTGTACGAACCACGATCAAAAGAAAGTATAATTTATTAATAATAAAAAGAAATAATGACGATTACCCATAGAATAAAATTAAATGAAATTTGACCTCACTATTGTGCTTAAGGGTTATTATTCTTTTATCGATTCTTCCAAATTACCTTCAAAAGTTGACTATCGATTTCCAAGGTACGATCAACGACTACGATTCGGGATTTTAAACGTCGCGGGCGGTCTCCTTAGGGAAACAGGGTCCCTGTCGAGCAAAACCGATGGTTTTCGACAATTCGAACGCGGTTAAAAGCCAATAATTATCGGTGCACGCGATGATCGTGGTCGTTCTGACAGCGACCGGAAGTAGGTGGCGCTTAACCCGGGGCCCGAACCGAAAGGGGATGAAAGGCGAGACCCATCGAAGTGGTGCGTTTAAAACTGAAAACACGGTGATTCGGTCGGTACCAATAATGAGAGGTCGCTACTCTGTTCGCTCCTTCATCGTCCAGGGCTAAGAAGAAAAAGAAAAAATACCAGAAAAGGAAATATAAAGAGAGACAGAGACGAACCGAAAACGGGCGTAGGGAAGGAAGCTCCGAGAATGAAAGAAGCCGTAAGTCCTCCCGAAGGAGAAATCGGGAAAGCTGACTGCCAGTGAATAAGGTTCCTGGAAATCGTTCTTTCAAAACTTTTGACATCACGATGGTCCATCGTAGATCCGGCATTCCACGTGACTGCGTTTATTCGTCGCGAAATTTGCTTCAAATTCTATCTTTTTTGAAAATTAAATATTTTTAGTATGTCTTGGAATAATCGGGGAGAAATTTGTTGGTCGAAACTTTGTTTTAAAAACGTAACATTGAGTAAAGTGTATTTTCCAATTTAAACTTTTCCCTTTGGTACCTTGAAAAGTTAATATATTTAGTATTAGTGCTTCTTTCCTTAAATAAATTTGTAACGTCGGTCATTTAATAACGCCTCAAAGTACTCGAAGTGTTAAGTAAGGCGAAACTATTCCCGAAGTGTATACGAGGGTTTTCAGAAACACTGACGCCAAAAGGTTCATAACGAAAAGGATCACTGAAAGGGGATTGCGACAAGCTGGAACTCCGGAATAAGGAAAAAACCGCACAAGTGTCGAAAAGCTCCTTCCGGCGCGCGTAATCTCGTTCGGGAAGCTTTCTAACTTCAAAGTCTTGCACCGTAAGCCTCGGACGGCCGGCAAGAAACGAGCTTCGTACAAATAAAACTATCCTAGAAGAACCAACCCCTCGGCGCGGTCTTTCAGCTTCGCTCGCAAATTGAATTACGACGACGTTTCTTTTATCGCTGAATAATTTTTTCGTTTCCTTGTACACGATACCTGATTCTAAAAAATCAAAGGTCAATTTTCATCAAGCCCTTGGATACCTAATAATTCAATTTGACGAAACCTTTTATATCAAAATCAACTTATTGCCAATCCCCGGAACGTGACAGTTTCAATTTAATTTTAGACCCATTTTAATTTTTATATCATCTTTCCACTATATAAAATATTCAGTATACAAATCTGAACGTCTAAGTTTACTTGAAATATCTTTCTGTATATTTGATAGACCGGGTCACGAGTAATCCAACATCCATCAACCAAAATACTTGAAAATAAAATGAAATCTCTGAATATTATTCGAGCAAATCAATTTGTTGTTTCGTGTAAAGTCCGGAGGCCCATGAGTGTGCACTTCGATCTCTGGAAGAAAATGAAGCTTTTGGCAGCCCGTTGGGAACACGAGGAGGACGTATCACAGTTGCAGCATCATGTTCGAAAGGATCGGACGCTATTCGTGCGGTGTCAGTTAATTTTACGCCGGTGTTTTCCCCGTGATTCCTGGAACTCGGAAGATTAATTGCTTTTCCGGCGGCGGATGCTTAAAGGAAACTCGTCGGACCGTAGCCACGTACGGAGAGCGTGGTGCTTAGAAGATTAATTAGTTTTAAGCTCGCCACGATATTACCACTTTCGCCGTGATATTACCGATTCCACCGGAATACCCTAACACCTTGCGTGGAATGGTCTTTTTACGAACAAGTAATGAAGGAAAGAAAGTATTGATTATTTTCTAAGAACAAATTTTTCAAGAGAATAATAGAATCACCAAATAATCTAAAAGTATCTCCTCGTTTCTTGCCGCGTCAAAATTATTGCCTATCATTCTACAGTGAAGAATATCATCGACTTCAAAGCAAAATAGAAATATTTAATTTACAAAAGATCCCACATCACAATTCGTAAGAAGTTTCGGATTTCGCTGTTTCAATCCACCCTCTCTTGCCTGTGTCCATCGTATCGAAACGATCCACCACCCTGTATTTGAACGTGGGCGAGGATAAACATTCGCGAAGCGGATCCTCCTCTTCCACGCCGTCTCTCTAGCGATCGACACGGTCGAAGATCAAAGAGGAAGCGTCTCGTGTCGAAGGCAAAAGTTCTTAGCGCTCCGGGTCGCATCGGGGATTAATTCTGTCATGTTGGCGAGAGAAAAGAGGGACGGAAGGGCGGACGGGTAAAACGCCATTATTCCCCCGGTGCTTTATCTGTTCCACGGAGAAACAAAAGTTCTTGCGCGCCACGATGGCAAGGGCTATCGATCTTTTCGCCCTTTCGCGATGGTCCCTCGCGGGGAATAATGCGCCGCAGAGATATATACCTTGATCCGAAGATATCCACACGGTCACGATCCTCTTGCCAACAGGAGGAACTTTTATATCAGGGGTCAGAAGGAAAGTTTTGCTGGTTCTCTTTAGTTTCTCTTTTTTTCTTTTCGGCGGGAAGTTTGAAAAAAGTTCCGTCGACAGTACCGCCGACAACGTCGGAACAGTACCTAGCATCAAATATTCTATGAATTCAGAGGTGGTTTTATGCCTGGCACGAGAAAAAATTGAGAAAATACGCGTGTTCAATTTTTACCCTCAAATTTTGTTGCTGTTTTTAATCCTTAAATGCCTTGGTAAAGTGAAATTGATATGTCTTCTATTATTTGGGAAATCTTACTCCTCTTTTTAACACTAGAACTACCAAACGGGTCAAAATGATTTGCTTCAGATTTCTTATTTTAAATTACAATGTTTATTAAGACGCTTTTGTGGAAACGTCAGTTGACTTTTGTTAAGATAAAGAATTATTATAATATGTAAGTTTATATTTGATATCTTAATTATTTGGTTTTCTAATTTATTTTTAGCTTAGAAGTTGGGGTACACTGAACGTCGGTAGTTCTAGTGTTAAAGGATCTTAAATATTCTTTTATGTTTTATGTAATTGAAAGACGAATGCAAGGTTATACATAGCAACCTCCACCTCGTCGCACCGCAATTTTTTTTCATAATAAATACGTGCCAATATTCCATGAAACAAGTGTACAACCACATGTTGTGGATATTCGTTTCAATCCTTTAAATATCGTCACGCGATTGGAAGAATATATGTATAATACCATACTGCATCGAACCATCAACGACGACATAAGACAATTACCACCACCACGAAAGCAGCACGGCGTTTCAAAGAGGAAATTGTCGCGTCAGTCGTAGCCATAATTCCGGAAAATGAAGGGAACCTAGCCGCGTCACGTCCCCCGGTACATCCCACAACGCTGCCATGGGGTTAGAGAACCCCCCTTTCCGACAATCATCCCATAGTCCCCGTTGTTAACCCCCTCGTCGCGGACGGAGTGTGCACGATGCAACTGACCAATAACTTACCCCTCCGGTTTCTACCTATAGTCGACTACGCGATCGATAGTTACAATATCCAGTACAACCATCTTCCATTTCTTTATTTTCCTTCGTCGAGGGCCGTAAAATTCGCACGAGACCGGACAACACAAATCATATAATACGTTTTTAAAACGAAGAAACTTGCACCACCCCCGAGTGATCGACAGTCAATGATATCGAACCGAATTCAATCTTTGCAACTTTGCTCACAGAATTATTTGTTTTAATAATTTCGAATCGAAGTAAACACTGCTCGAATTAATAATCTTTTAATTATCCCTCTGCAATGAAATTTAAGTAATTTTCAGGCAAAATACGCGATTGGGTAGTAAATTTAGTTGCCAAACCCGATCTATCTGATATATTACCATGGACGTTGATTTTACCGGATAAAAAATCGAGTTGCTTTGACGATGTTGAATATATCCGTTAACGTTTCGTGTGATTACAATTTTCTGTCGGTGTATCAGGGCAAGGACGACGAGGAAAGTTTTTCAATTAACCGACGGAAATGATTCGTAGCTGAGAAAAAGGAGGCAACGGTCGGTTTGGAAAAAAAGAAGAAGATATTCATTTTGCATCGTTGCACCTTTGCCTGGTCGTTCGAGATAACTGAAGTAAAGTTCGCTATTAAAATCAGCTCCGGTACCGGGATAGCCGGGTCTTGCTGACGATGGCAAATAAGAAATTCAGATGTAATTAATATTAGCCCATAAAGGTGGGCGAAGCTGAGCTTGGATTTTCTTAAGGCAAGATATACGGGCAAAAAGACACAGCTGTGTAAAATGCAAAAGGAAGCATTAACATTTTGAGCAGGAAAAAGTAATTATTCAGTCTTTGATTCGATAATGATTCGTTTGTTATTCGTTCAAGGTGTTGAAATTTAAATGTATAAGGTAATTGAGGTAGAAATGGTCCTAGGTGACCTTTCACTGATAACAGAGAAACGGAACCACAGGGTAAAATTTTATTTTCTATGGATATTTTATAAATATACTGTATTATGATAATTATATATTGTACGCAAGTCACTTTAACGCGTCGCTTTCGAAAATCTTGAATACAGTAATAAATTAAATTTATTTTATATTCGAAATGGCTCTGAAGTCCTATTATTTAATATATTTAATATTTAGAAGACCTAATTCTTTGGAGTTCCTAAACTACCTAGTATTTATAAAAGTTTATAAAACGAAAAAAATATCATAAAATATTTGTTAAGTATTCGGTTTTCAGATATTTCCGAAAGCGTAGTCTGCCCCTCTGGAGGAACCATCTTTCGGTAAGTGTGGCGCGAGAAACTATGAATATTATCACTCGCAACGACAGCTACTCGCATAAACAGAAAACGTACCCTTACCTTGTCGCATTCATATCGACCCGAGGAACAAAAGAAAAAGAACAACGAGGACGAAGAAAGTCGCTTTTATAATCACAGTCAAAGAAGAAATCTGTGCCCGGTTACGTAAACGAAGCATTATAGTCGACAGCCATAAATTGTCAAGCATTCCTCCCCGTTTCATGACGAAGAATCGTCCAGGATAAGATAGGCCGTTAATCAAAAGTAAGAAGATTCTGATTCAGGAATTTTTAATGGCTGATCCTCCACCCAGTGTAGCATTCTTTCGAAAGAAAACGGCGTCGATTAATTTAGCCAGGACGACGTTTTTGCAAAAAAAAAAAGGAGAAGGAGATGAAGAAGAAGCTTCAACCCCAACCGAATAGAGACAATGCCCAAAGATCTTGAAAGTTACAAAAGGGAGGATTCGGACAAAGGGTGAGAGGATGATGGAACAAAGAACAAGATAACGGACCAGGCAAAAACACTGGGAGCAACGGGAGAGCGAAAAGGACCCCTTCTTCCTTTTGCCCGTCTTCAACATCCACGGTCAAAGCGTTCGTTCGTCTTTGGTGAGAAAAATTGGCCGCCATGAAGCTGGTAACGCTTCTTGCCGCGCGATATTTTACCAGATGATACGTCCTGGTCTCCGAGTGTCTCTCGAATCGTACGATTTGCTCGAACGCTTTTACTAGTTTCATTCTCCTTTGTATCGTTCGGTGTCGAAAGAACAAACGATCCATTATTAACACCGAAAGAATCGGTTTTCATTTATATTCATTTTTCTTCGTTAATTTCTTTGCAACATAAAAGATCCTACTGCTTCTTATACGCTCCGTAATTAATCGTAGTTCCATAATTAAATTTGTATAAAATAAAACATATTTTACAAGTGTTTCAAAAGCAAGATCTAATCATTGGTGGAAATAGATTAACAATTATTCCTCCAGAGAATTCGGTTCGATGAATTTTACATAACAGTGTCTTTTAAAGATAAACGAAGAAATTATTTGCAAAGAACGACAGGTTAAACGTGTGTCAATATGAAGAGGATTCAACGACAGAAAGAGAAAAGAAAGAAGGGTGGGAGAATTTCACTAGACGATGGAGCACGAGTGGAAAGCACGGTGTTAGGGTGGAAATCCCTTCTTTTTTTCTCTCTCTCTTCTTTACTTGGACGCTACTGAGAAGGCCCATGCCGTAATGAAAACATGAATACTTGAAGCCCACCCACCGCCCATAATTATATCTTCGCCCTCGGGTTAAGCTCGATCCACGATATCTAAGGTTGAAGACGGTGAAACAAGGAAAGGGAAGGAATCGAGGGGGTGGACAAGGGTGCCATTTCTGTCCCCTAAATAATTAATTCCGGCAGTGGCGTCGGCTTAAACGCATTGGGGAAGAAAACTTCGATGCCAGGAACGTGTCTAGAGATTTTCCTGCGAATCAACCTACCCCCCTCTTGCCTCAACGATGAAATCATTGGCTATAGAACGTTATCGAGCTACGTTATCGATCGACAGCTTCAAACCGCTTGATTCGTTCTTGCGTTGCACGATAATATTCGGTCAAAATAAATTGTATGATATTTAATTTTTGTTAAAGCTGAGAGATAAGAATTCTGTATTCTTTGGGGGGAAAAAAGAATACGAGGCAACTTGGAAAATTAATAATTGAGAATTTTGTATTAACATTGTAATAAATAATTCTAGAAGCTGTAAGAAAACCATTAATATCAGTTTCTTCTATACGTTTAAGCGACCCCAACAATTGGGCGCAGAGTTTTGCAAGAGGCGCCCAACCTCTCGGCAGATAAGATGAAGGATTAATGGGTGCGGCATTAGGGCGTAATTTTATGGGGATTATTTTAAAGGCTTTCTCGGATCCAGTGGCTCAGCCGCGATTATCTAGACATCATTAATCATGTGGCTCGGTTTAAACTTTGCGCCACCGAAAACTTTTTAAACCACCATTTTGCTCGATCTCTGACAGTTCGTTTGCTTATAAAACTTACCTTCCATTTTCACGGCAAACATCAACGACGACTTAACGTTTCTTTGATTCAACACATAAAAAATAGACTGGCATTAAATATACTCTCAGTTCGTCGCCATATTATACACTCATTAATTCGTATGTATCTTTTAACTATTGAAATGACAAATTTTTACTTCCAAGATACCATTTCTTATGTTAAACTCTGATCGAGAAAAAGGTAGTCAGAATTAAACGTGCCTTGTAACGATTCCCATTTTCTTTCTCGTTTGCCGTAGAACACATTTGGAAATCTAAACGATGAACCATTTAATGGGTAACCATTAAAAGGGTTGATAGCACCGGGGAGCAAAGCGGAAGGCGCCGTACAACGATAGAAGGGGTGAACCGAGCACGCCCCTTTTCCTTCTTTTAACCAATCCAACGGCATAAGCTTGTCCGGCATGCATAATTACACCGAAAAAAAAGCAACCTCGACAGATGCTGCAAAGGGTTGGTCAGAAGGGTTAAATGAATCGAGGCGGTTTGATTGGTCGACCGAAGTGGGGTGAGCAAGCAGATAATCCGAAAAGGGTTCCCTCGAATCGATACTACTCATCGGCCATCTTAAAATCAATTTCCCTCGTGCTACCCATAATCTTACCCCCTCTTCTGCTTTTAGATATACTTATTAAAATATCTTAACTTCTGATTAAAAGTTATTTAAAAAGTTTAAAATTTCTTCTTCGCTGAAACTTATCTAATTTATCATAAAATAAAATATAATTTATTTATATCAAATTTAAATACCTTAAATTCTACAATTTCAGATTCCGTCATAGATTTTATGTTAAATTTCACTTTAATCGCGTTTTAACCCATGAAAAGCCATCGCTCCCACGAAAAGGGGGAAAAAAGGAGACAGCATAATAAAGGACCCTTGAAATCCAGGGCAAAGAGACGAATGCTCACGCGTTGCATAAATATCATTAAGTTTGATCGTCGAAGCATGCCGGCATCTGCTCGATCGATGAATTTTCGAAACTTCGGGATCGGATATAAATTTGACAGTATCAGGGATGGTCCTTTGTGTACCTCTGTGTTTTTTCTTTCTTCCCTCCTTCGTCGCTCGCCACGGTCCAAACGCGTGCCGTAAACAGACTTCTTTCTCGAAGAAAAAGGTCTTTGGAAATGTGGGACGCTTGATTCGGTGACTTGATCGGTTCCTTGAAATCAAAAGCTGCTTTCCTCGTTTTTTTTTTCTTTTTTTTTGGGAAACACCGTTTATGGAACCTCCCAACTTAATACGAGATTAAAGGATAATGATGAAGAATACTTTGTATATATATTTTTTTATAATATCGCTATCGTTTCTAGGATTTGTAATCATTCGTCCTTGTTTTTTACTTCTTTGGGATATTTTTCAATTTATCTTAAAAAGCAAGAAGCTGAGATAAAAAAATCAGTGATGAATTTAACAATTGACTGTCCAATAGCGGATATTTCTTAATACACGCGTGTAAAAAGTAATTCCCACGTATTGAAATGTTAAATTTTCATCGGAACACGCGTACAGGCTCGAGGCTACAACGTCTGGTGCCCCGTGCAAGTCTGCGGAATCGTTAATATTTGTTTCTTGATTCGCACCTAAGCAGGTGTCGAGCACAAGACGCGCATTGTGCCGGATTTAGAATCTCCCACACGCTTCGGATCTACGATCTAAAAAGGCGACGTTTCGTGCTTCCGCATCCTATCCGCTGCTCGGCATAATTTTTACGTAATAGGACTCTTTGTAACGTGCTCCATTTTCGAACGCGTATCGACCACCGATCGTGACGTCTGTATTTCGAAAATTCTGCAGCTGATGTCCTTATTAGACGACCGTGACAAACGTGAATACAAATTTTTGTTGTATACCACTGTAAGCAGGCGGTTAGTGGATTAAATTTTAACAAGAACCTGGAAAACTTAACGAACGACGTCATTTGTAATCAAAGCAAACAGAATACTCGATACGAAATGACAAACATTTCGTTAGCTGTCTATGATACGACCACCTTATTTGAACTTTGATAGGGAACAGAAACGCTGTGTCTTCGAGGACACGATTCTATGCAAAGAGCAGCGACCGACAGTGATTCTAACTCGATAGCCGTGATAATTTAATTTCAAGTAACAAGATTTATTTGATGAATTTCTGAGACATTTCAAACTGCTATTTGATTCATTTTTAACCCTTTGCACTCTGCTGTCCCCTCTGAGGAGACATATTCAATTTATCAGAGTATTTTGAAACGCGACATTTACAATAGAACGCAGAAAATTGAGGGAAGGAATAAAAATAAATAGACTCATAAGTATTTGTAATTCTTCCGTTTCAAAATAGCACGTTTGCTTATCGGAAGGTTTGCTGGAAAAGTAGACTAGATTCGATCATATCCAAAAATATTCCGATCACAAAGGGTTAATCAAGCAACTCCTAATTGTAAATCGATGAAATCAGAATGACTCGAACACCGTCGTGCGAGAACCAAAAGAAGAGCACTCGATGGTCCTCTCGAGTTCTTGGTCCCCTTTTGCGGCATTCGCGGAACATGAAAGAAATAACCGGCAGGTTTCTCGGCTTAGCTTTTGAAAATCTCAGCCGAGTTCGACAAGTTCCATACGGCCACTCGACTCGGTTCCTTCTTAAAAGTGGCACCGTCCGGCTCGTTTGATGTTCATCCTGTCGCCAGGATCGACGTTCTGTTTTATCCTTCCGTTAGGACTTCCTATGACGAGACGAAGAAGGAAAAGAAAGGGAGTCGAAGGGATGTAATAACCGGTGACGTGCACAGAACCGGCGACTTTCTGCTTCCAAGAGCACGAACGCAATAAAATGATCCATCGGCACGAGGTTCGTGCGCGGCTACAGGATCATCCTGAAGGAGGAGGAGAAAGAAAAGAAAAAAAAAAGCCGACAGCCTGTTGCTGGTCGCGTGGATGCTTCGAGTGTGTGGAACACTCTGTGTGCACTGGATGCAAGAGAAAGACGGAGGAAGAGGATGAGTCGGTGAATGGGTCACGGAGGGAGGGACCGACAACGTGTAGTTGCTTAGACGATCCGACGCTTGAGAAACGACGCCTGTTCCCTCTCGGTATTGTTCTTCCGTTCGAAAAAGGACATGACGGTTCATAGACTCTTAGAAAGAGGGAAATAATTTTCTTGGTATCGTCGAAATTGCGTTGGTGATTCCAAGCGAGAATGCAAAATAAAACAGTTACCATATTTATAAGCTTTTCATTTAACCACACTGCGTAACTACTAATAATATTAATACCGTAATATTAATCAGTATTAACTGATATTAATATTACTAAAATTGGTAACTTTAATGCCGTTCGGTTATTATTAACATTAATATTGATAATGTTAAATTCGTAGTTGTCGCCACCAGTGATACCCAGGTCAAATATATTATCACGGTTTAATTAAAAATGTCTCTGTCAACCCTCCCAAATTGGAAAAGAATTCTTCGTAATAACAGCGTGAAAGGTATAAAATATTTGGAAAGAGAATATTGTTTAAAATTCCGATGAAATTTTGCTCGAACAATCTCTTTCAGTCGCCAACAATGAGCGCAAGGTGGCACGGCGTAGAAGTTACTTTTATTTATATACACGTCGAAAAGAAATACGCCCCGGCCAACTCTCGCCCCCGGTTTCTTCCACTCGGTACCCTTCTCTCGTCTTCACCGTTTTCTCGCATGGGCACACCTCAAGAGGTACCTATCCTCCGACAGAACGAGACAACTCTCCACGCAGCTGCACAATCGTCGCCCACGTTGCAAGGTTCATTTAACTTAGCAAATACACAACTCTTTAACGCTGTGTCGCGTTAAACGTCCTCCTGCCAAGCCACTAATGGACACTGACAAATGGTGGTCCCAGAAGGATTCCGGGGCTTGCTGGTACACTCCTTTGCGTTACTTGCTTTCCTGACTCGCGGCTGCGTGATCAGCATGATTCTTGCTGAGCTAGACAAGTCGATGAGCTAAGAACTTTACCAACTAATGAATCAAGCCTGTCGAAAGTATCTCGATCCCTTCGATTCGACGTTTTATATAATCGATTAGGTTTCCTTTAGAAGTGTAGGGGTTAGACTTCTTTCGAAATCAAAGACAGAAAAATCTACATTACACCCGAATATATAAGCACACTGTGATTGTTATTATTTCGAATACTAACATTTAATTTTCCACTCGCTACCTTGTTGTTTTGATATTTCAGATATTTGATTTATATGAAATCTGTGATGCCGGTCACCGACAACCCTATAAAAATTCGAAATATGTACGGAGTAGATATCGAACGAAAGGAGAGACCTACGCGAATTCGTTACAAAGTCGAAAGCACGTTCCAGCGAGCAGCCTGGTCACGTAGGCCTGTGGAAAATCCAAATCGGCGAGAAATTAAATCGACCGTACCAGTTTCGTCCGCGCGTTCGCATTCTTCCGATGGATCTGCGACAAAGCGAGAGTCTGTCCGAAGAAACCAGACGAGAAAGAAAGAAAGACCCAGGGAAGGGATAAGAATGCAAAGGGTGGACCACACAAGTGACGCGTCGTTTTTGGCCGCGGGTCAATAGTATCGATCATACGAACCTCGTGGATTAAGTTGTTCGAATTGCAGGCCCGTCGAAACGCTACTAAATCCAGATCCCCTTCGAGAACCTGTTATTAATTTTCGATGGCGGAGAGGTTGGTCCCTGTACAAGCCGAGGACACACCTGTCTTATGTTAATGGTGCATAAATCCAACGGAACCGCAGCACGGAAACCAAGATGGAGATTAATTTATAGCGCCGTGGGCGTACGCCAACGGGCCACGAAAATGGAAACAGGTACCTATCGCATAATGCAATCACAAGGGTGCCTTTTAGAATCTAATCTAAACGAGCATAAAGCTCGATGACGAGGACACGGCACAGGTGCCGGCGAAGAAAACATTTCTTCTTTCTAATGCTTCGAACGCTTAATTACGAGGCGATAAAGCGTCGTGTCGGACGCTGACAATTTTACGGGCCTTCGACGCTAATCTATACGACCAATTTATCTGACGAATTTTCTGAATGATTCCCTAGTGAATCTTGATACGGAGAAAATGACAATTTCACCTGACGGTGAAATTTAGAAATTATAATTTTTAAACGGGTGTCATTATTTTGTTTCACAATTTAAATTTCCCAATCGATACTATTGATATTATATTAATTTCGTAAGGTATCGAGCGGAAAATAGTAAGATGTCAAGTAATTCGAATTTTCTTTAATTTCCTTTAGTTGTTCGATTATATGAAACTTACAACCGAAGTCGGTTGATACTATTTTCTTCTCTTTTGACAGAAGAACGTTAAAATAACGGACGTGTCGACGTCTTTCTCTTCAATAAAAATTGCGACAGGGCGAAGAGGTCAGCTGAATCGAACTCGTTTCACCACTCA
The DNA here is from genome assembly GCA_943735885.1 of Stelis phaeoptera. NCBI lineage: Eukaryota > Metazoa > Arthropoda > Insecta > Hymenoptera > Megachilidae > Stelis > Stelis phaeoptera. The sequence goes on from OX030937.1 coordinate 9,895,851, forward strand.
CAAAGATCGTGTTCGTTTCGACTTCCAACGTATTCAAAATGTTTTTCTTCTCTGTTCTTCTTGCCGAACCTCGGACGATTTTCGTGTAACACGTCGACGCAGTGACAACTTGTCTAGCTGAGTTACACGAGCATTGTCCACGGACACTTAATAATAGAGCTCCCTGGAAAACGAATTTTTGTACGATCCTCTTTTTCTTTCCTCTCATTTCGAAAGCTCTATTTTCTGAACGTCACTGGCAAAATTATAGAGAAAAAACGATTGAATCGAGTCGAGCTCATTGATGTCCGTTCAACTGGTTAATTTCAGAGGAAAAATATCCTGTAAGTGTAACTATATCAAAACCGTTGTATGTTCATTATTCTCCTATAGTTATTTAACAAAATTTTAGAAAAGGCCTTCATTTTTAATTATCTTATAACATTGAATACCACGCGCACAAAGGTACAACTTCGATCAAGCGAAAGATAGGGTTAAATGTTAGAATATCATTTGATTTATTTCTCCTACTTTTAGATATTAAATTTTCTAGGATGAATGGAGGCTGACTTTCGGTACCTCCGTTTCCGTTTTCGGTCGCCATCGCAGCTGTAACTGCGACTCTCGCAGGAATTAGTCGTTGGCGTGGTACGAATAAAGCGATCTTTCCCCGTGCCCCCTTTCTCTCCTCTCTTTTACCTTTCACCCTTCAGAAATATTGGTCAAACCTGCCCTATCGGGAGGGTGATCGGGCAACGGGGGTGGAAACGGGGCAGTGAAGGGTGCAGATCCGTAATGGCAAGCCCTGCACACACGAGCCCGCACCCCGCCTCGAATTACTCACCAGCCTTCCCTTTTACCATCCCCGTTTTACCCAAAAATCCAAAAACGAGGGGATTTGTTCGTGTGTGCGGAAAGGAGAAGTTGCGTGGGGTCGACTACCTCCCCGCCTTTATCGTCACCCCGTGCTCGAACGTCCCCCCCCCCCGCCCCTCCCCCCCACTCCCCACGAGAGAATTTCTCTCGTAACCAGGGCTCATTCTCTCGTGGCAACTTAGTTCTGATACGAACTCGCATGTCGATGACTCTTTCCTATCGTATTCTAACGTAACTTTGAGAAACACGGGAAACAAAACTACTGGAACGGTCGTCTATCGATGAGAAAAGTAACAATTTGTTTACTTTGCTATACGAAAATATGGGAAATTATGCAAAATCTTCATAAAATATTAAATTACAATCAGATGGCTAATATAGTAGAATTCGAAATGACGTTTATTTGGGATAATTGCTATTGAAACGTGGAACAAATCACGTGTATATCTAATAAGTTTAATACCTTTCAAATATTGAACTTGAATACCTATGACAATCATTATATTTTTCAGTTTTCTTAGACCATTTATCGAAATACATTCATTTCCTAATAATTAACACTCCACGTACTAAAATCTAGAATAGTAGGAAGTTGTCTGCGATAAAAGGAAAATTTTCTGACCAAACTACGTAAACCAACCGATAAACCGTTAAAATTAGAAATTGTCCGACGTACTCGAGGACGCGCAGACTCTCCACGAAGAGGGATGTCACCGGTCCACGTCCGGTCACTCTTCTGCTTCCTTAAATCTCTTCACAAGGGTAGCCGAATCACACGTCAAACGCAGAGACAGACGTTTTTGTTACGGAAAGGAAAAAAAAATATATATATATATCGTGCGAGCCTTGGGTCGCCACCACCACCGCCATCATCGATGGGGTGTAAGAGTACGCGGTACCGAGATGAAAGGGGGTGAAGGACGGCAGAAAATGTAGGGTGGTTTTAGGTCCTCCATTCAATTTATCGACGGATTGACAGCTCTGTTAGGCCCTTGTTACGCAGGAGAACGGTTAGCCCGAATAGAAGACGGTAAGTGAAAAAAAAAAGAGAAAGAAGGGTGCACGATGTAATCGTACTTCTTTCCGTCTTGCATACGTTTCCGGATAAAAATAGTCCGTCTAGATGGGTGGTTCCCCGACAAGGGTACGTTTGACCATCCGCCCAATATCTACCGTTGAAGAATTTTTTAAATATGAAAACAAACAACAATTTCTACTTTAATTTGGCAAACAGAAAAGTGGACCACATTTGTCCATGGATTTCAAATACTGAAGCAAAAAAAAGAAAACAAAATCGTTCCTTTAAAGTACACGATCAATTTCATTGAACATTTCGAAGAACAGTGTGCATCAGTGATAACACGGTTGATTCTCGAAACAAACTCCAACATGGACGACGACAGTACAATTGATCCCAAAGGCCGTTTGATTAGGACCCAGTCCATACAATCCTCGCGTTAATCGGACAGTGACGTATCGTCCAAGAGCACTGATTCGTCAGCTTCGAATAAATTCGAGATGTTTACTCGACATATTCTTCAGGATAGATGGATCGTTCTTTAAGTATATAATTTCCCGCGAGTCGAATTCTTAACGAAACGTTTGACCAACGGTCCAATCCAAATCGATAGATTCCTCGAGCCGGCCAGGTGCGTCCTGGTCAACTGTTACCATCCAGAACTACCTTGTGCGATCTCCTCGCGTACCTTTCACCCCTCTTTGACCCTGCTTTCACGCAAACGGCTCGCCGGTTAATCGAAAGTCGCGAGTGGACGCTGAGGAAAAACGAAGGGATCTTCCAAGGGACGAAGAAAAAAATTTAGGGTGCGTCGATCCGCTTAGCGGACGCGCGTTAAACGGCACGGGAACCGATTCTTTTGTGTATCGTCGAAGCATCGATACGAGAAAAAAACCCGCGGACGTACGTACGGATCGGAGATTCCATCCGTGGTACCTCTGTTCTTTGTAATAAATAAATGAAAAGAGGACGCAACACTATTTTATAAATTAAAAATTCTTGACACAAAATGAAATAGGCGCGAATTTTGATGTGGCTTGGTCATTTGTGAATTTACTTGTACGAAGCGAGAATTAAAATGCTAGGAGCACGAGTTGGGCGAGTTTCTCAAGGTATAACGATCACTAAGAAATTCAAATTATCTTAACTCGTTCGTGAATCGATCCCAGCAAAATTTCCAAAAGTAGATGATTACAAGGACGACAAGATCACCGGGGGGAAAAAAGTGGATAAAACGAAACGATGTTTCTCCTAGACCAGCTGGTGTTTCGAGTCTCTATTCGCACACCACATGTTCGCCGGTGGGTGAACACGAAATTAATACGTGATCGGTATTATTAGGCTGGATCATTAGGCGGTATCGGGGACGGATAATTAAACGACTCTGTAATAAAGTTGCGTTAAATTTTCCTTCGTCGATAACGAGAAGATTAATCGTATCGACAAAATTTGAATATTCGAATACTAATTGTTATTCCAATATTTCAATTATTAAAATTTTAAATTCAAATTCCACTGGTATTGGAATTATCCAAATTGCTCGAATTCCGAATTCTAGTTCTATTAATATACAAATTTTCGTTACAACGATACCATAGCACATGGATGGAAATATTTGTTCTCGTATCTGAAGTTCGAGCAAACACCAACGTGGCGCCAGTTCTCGTTCGAAAAACACAATTGTTTCACGGTGATTGTCGGCCACTTTATCGTGAACGGTTTTCGACCCCAGGACTTTACTCCAACTCGTGCTAATCGAGGACTTTTTACGTTATCATTGTCAATGGGCTCCCATTAGTGCGTGCTTAAATATTTATTCAAATGAATCGCGTCTTTCGAGCACTCAACCCAGGACAGGATCGTTGCCCTTTGCGCTCTACATACAATACAACGCTGCTTACTTGAATTAATACTGAATTACTGTTCTATTATTCAAACCATTATCGAATGCTACTCCATTTACATTTCCAATTTGCTAGACAAGTGAATTTGCCATTTGAATGTTACTACTCGAACAAGAAATCGTTGTAAGACAAGATCCCAATATAATCCAAACTGCTTTTCAAATACAATTCTAATAGAAACGACGAAATTCGTCTAATTCGAGATTCTCGATCGCATGTAAAAAAATACAGGTGTCTCCTGGCCGTTGGAAAAGTTCGTTTACGTAAGCTGAAGAGGAGATCGTGGATGGCATAAGAGAAAAAAAAAAGAGAAAAAGAAACGGAATTTTTCCAGGTGACAGATGAACGCAAGAAGATTTCGATCGCGTTCGTATCGACGTCATAGCGCGAAGAAAACGAAATACGTATTTCTGGATCATGGTGGAAGGTGTATTTAAATAACGTATATGGAAAAAAGCTCGATTGCCAGATTCCTATCTTTCGTAACGGTCAATCAGGAGTAAAAATGGGAGAGAGAAAAAAAACGTCCACTCGAGAGACGCAACCGAACAATTTTCGGGATGATTGTCGTGGCTCTTTGTGGTGAAACCGTGACCAACGGTTGCTCGTCAACCGCTGATCAAGATATCGATTTAATCTGTAACGCTGCATCCTATGTAAAGCGGCACAATGGACAGATTTCAAGGTAGAACGGTTTGCATAAATTGGACCACGACAAAAGTAGCGAGGTTTCCGTTAGAATTGCCGTTTCCGTGAAAAAATCCGCGCAAAAAGTTAAACGCGGGAAACACTTGGCCTGTTCGATTCTTGGAAACTTCTATCGGTTGGATAAAATGTATTAAACTCGATTAAACAATTTCATCGACGTTTGACCCTTTCGCAAATCACCGAGGGACCATTCTTTGGTTTGCAAAATGAACTGATTGCTAAGATAGAGAAGAGATTAAGAAATTTTTCAAATTAAATTGGCCAATTCGTTGTACAGGGTCTTCTGGATCTGGATGAAAGTTGACAAATTTCAAATATATTAATCGTCGTTTAACGGGTAAAAAATGAATTATTTCGAAGGAACGAGTGGCAAGAAACAAAAGGCAGCATGTATTTTTGTCCCACATTAAAGACGAACTGTACGTTACTTTTGCATGGCTCGTTGGATTATCGAGATTACAGAGGACTAGTTTGTTTACACCTTTCTGCGACGAACCGAGCAGATATTTTTGGAGAACATCGAAGAAAACATTAAGGGGACTCGGCTCGAACGTGTCGCTTCGTTTGGGCAAGCGGAGAGAGTCGGTGGAACAAAGAAACACGTCATAACCAACCAGTAAACATAAAAACTGATAATTAAAATAAATTTCTAAATATTGTAAACATTAAGATTTCATATTTATATAAATATATTAATTTGATAAACTTATCGACTCCCTATTTTCATTTAATCCTACACCTTTCCAAATGTTAATGCGTGAAGATATTTTCATTAAAAAATTTGAAATTTTAGTAATACATAGCATACCTCCGGACAAAAACGTTTGTTTTAATTTTAAAACTGATCACAGCTGATTTTTCACCAAAAATATATTCCCCGATTAGATTAGATAAAGCGTAAAGAAATGTCATTTTTTTTTTCAATCCGATAAAATTTATTTAGAAAAAAAAAATACATAATATTTATTCGGACAGAAAATTTTCATGGTTATTTACAATATCTTGCCATAACTTAGGCAACTTTTCGATTCCTCTTTTATAAAATTCTGGCTGATTTAACTCGAAAAATGCGACATTTCTTCTCTCTTTACCTAATATGTATTTTATTCGATTCCGGGATTGTTATCTGATTTTTTTAACCGTTTAGTAACTATTGCGTAACGAGAATCGAAGAGGAATCGTTGCCACGGGGCACAGCGGAAAGAAATCCTCTTAAGAAGGAACAGGCAAACTGTTCCGTGGTTTCTTTTTGTCAAGGATCCGAGCGTAAAGCCTCTTATAACTTTACAACATAAATATCCGATGTGTATTCGAGGCGATTGCCGATACTGTATCCCGTCATACGCTTCCCTCATCCCCCACCATTACTTTTATTTCTTTTCAGAATAATATCTTCGAGACAACCACGACATTTTATTCGAAAAAAAAAGGAAAAAAATAAGCGAACGAGTCTCGGGGTCAGAATGTCAGAATCAAGGCTCACGGTTGCCAATTAAATTTTACAAGCCACTGGTGATCCTGATGGAAAATCTGGAAATCGCTTATTATTCTTGAAATCGTGGTCTATTGTAAAAAGAAAGCTCATAAAACTGCGCAATAATATCAGAAATCCAATTCTGTCAAGCGTGTGCCATGCAGAAGGGAGAAATCGTCCTCCCTTCTGAAAGGTGTCACTCCGACCCGAAGAGCCTCTCCCTCTCATTCCAATATTTTCATACCTGATGATCTACGTTGTAAAATTATAAAAGTTCGAACAGCCCCAATAAGTCTGTTGTCGGATACACGAACAGCCACGAGGTTTCTGTTGACGAAAAGGTCGAGCATTTTAGGGCTCGCCCTTTTATGGGAAACTGGAGCAATCCGAAAATTTTAATTGCCGGTACCTCGCCCCTCTTCTTGCGCGTTCTCGAGCCTTTAACCTCTCCAACAATTTTTCCTACCGTCTAGGACAAACATTTCGTTCCGTACTTTTATATTGTACAACCTCTAACAGGATCGTCCAGAGGGAAAAGAGAGTAAAACGTTCCACGGTTAGAAAGGACCTTAACAACATGGACACTCGGCTGATCGTATACACGGCGAACGGTTCAACAATCGTACGGGATCGGTTTTACAACCAACGAAATATTGTCCAGTCGTTAGACTATTTTGGAGCAGATTTTTAAGGTCAACCGTCCTGTCGGGTTTTCTATCTTTTGTACGATATTTGGCAATTTCGACGTTGCTTTCAGAGTCAATTTGTCGCTGAAAAATATCGTAAACACGTGAATTAGGGGCATATTAAACCTTCCAGGACAACGGATGCTGGGGTCATTCTTAAATTTATATCGCACCAGGTTAAAACCATGACGCGGTAATAATTATATAGTAATTTAAAATAATTAAAATATCGAATAAAAGAAGGATCTAATTGTAAGTTTGATTTTGCTGAAATTAATCCTTAACGATCAAATGTCGAGATTAAATTCACAGCTTCTCTGGTTAAAAGTAATTTTATTATTTTTATGCTAATAGTCTTACTACGCTCTGTGTATTAGATTTCTAATTCTAAACCAACGGTGGTTAAGGGTTAATGATACTTTCTGTATATGATTCGAACGGTGAAAAAAGATCTGTATTATTATGGGAAATAGCTCACCGTAACAAATGGGCGAGCTTTCAACTTTATACACTTATACACGTAGCGACGATCGTGGCAGGTATCCGAAAGGGTTGCAGGGCTCGTCTCCGTGCACAATGGCACAGCACCAGGTAAAAGCTTTCACGTTGAACGCCCAAGGGTTAAGTATCGTAATAATTGCCAATAATCTGGCCATTGTAAACAGTTTTTCCTCGCCGATACCGTACTTAAACTTCTAAAAAAGTGGCACGTTTCTGTTTGCTCTTTTTTTCTTTCTTATTGCCGTTCTTACGACGATTGCACAACCGCGTTATGGAAATTCTTAACCCTTTTGCGATTCCAAGAAAAGGATTACCATTCGGTTTTCTTCTTTTTTTTTTATAAAGAAAAAAAAATAGTTTTATGTTGCATTAAATTACTGACAAATTCACACTTACGCAACGCACAATAATACGGTGCTCCCACTTATGTATTGGGCGGATCCCTTTTTTTTTATACCGACCCCGTATTTTCCTCGCGATTTATATGAAAGCCGACCCCATACCTGAACGCTTTTTCACAATATTTTGTCAAACTATAGTGTACGGAAGTACTTTCGAATCTCGCTCAATCTTTCCCGATACTCCAACCCTTCGTAATCCCGCTGATAAAACATTTCAGAAATTCCTCCCCATTAAACCCCCGTTTCAACAGAATTCCATCCCGTGATTCAACGTTAATTCTGTTACATCCGACCGAGGTTTACGGGTATCAAAGACGACACAAATCAACTCGAATACTATCAACAGTATACTAATAATTTAAATCATATTTCTGATAAAAATTTCTTTTCGCCAAGCATTTGTCACGTTCGAAACTTCGAACAGACCCGTGTGCACTCAAGGTGTATCAAAATGCATCGCAGGAGGGTGAACATCATGATCAAAGAGATGTCCAGAGAGAAGAAAAAAAAAGTGCACACAAGAGGGGAGAAGACCGCTTCGCTAATTCACCGACCACGCATCGAGATTCCGTTTTTCCGATCCTGTCGTCAGGATACACCGTCTCCCCCCCCCCCCCCCCCCCCTACGGTATCTAGGATCTCCGTCTCTATCCGCAGGACAACAGACTGACAGGATGGAGAGCATGCTCTCGCGAGCGCACCGGTGCTTGAACACGAGCACGCGCGTGTCAACAGGCGCGAGCACCCATACGAGTCCTTACACGTCGCACACACGCGAGGAAGGTTGTGCGTGTGCCATAGACCGAGGCATTCTTCTAAGTTTTTTTTTTATCGCGCACGAGCTTGTAGCTCGATCCCGTGAGTTTTTGGGTGCAGGCACGCGCTCAGCACGCCCGACTCCAGGCAGGTGAGAGAAGGAGAGAGAAAGAGCGCGCGTGCACACACGAGTGTCCCGTACTTTTCACCCTCAAAATAAAAAAAACCAAACCCCGGGGGTTAGGATGCCGGATAAAAAGAGATGGAAAAGAGGAGGGCTAGCTTTTTCTTTCTCGACTGGATACGTTTTTCCAAAAAAAAAAAAAAAAAAAAAAAAAAAAAAAAAAAAAAAAAAAAAAAAAACAGTGGAAACCTCTGTGCTTTATGCCGTCGCGTTATCACCGGCCGGAAGTCGCGACCGATGAAAACTCCTGGTTTCGTCGGCCGGTGCAGGCTGCGCAAATTGCATTGTTTCAAATTTGTTTTTCGATTCTACCGAATCGGCTGAAAGGGACGACAGTTTTGCAAACAGTGTAACTTTGAACACATGCGATTTTTTATTTTGACGCGACAAACAGTTCCCTTTTTCTTTTTTTATTTGTGCATATTTTTTATAGAGATTATATATAGAATTGCAGGCGATTTTTTTTCTGTTTTTCTGTCGCGGCTGGTGGAACGCACCGTGAACGCATAATCGAGGGATGCACCCGGTCGCTGCATATTTAATGTCAGACCGTTGTCCTCGTAGCAGTGAGTTTGAAAAGAAACGGTTTGTAGATAGCGTAGTTCACCGTGCAATCCTTATCGACCGCTGGTGAATTATTAACCGTGGTGATAAAGTTTCGCGAGACCAGTACGCTCGAAATGTAACAACGTAAAATCTGTGGATATCAATTTGACGATAAAAATTGAAACAGTTTTTCTTTATAAAAAGAATCCGTTCCTTAATCTCCTATTTAACTGGTGAAAATGATGAAATCGTCCCTAAATAAGTTCTTCGGTATAAAAAGATATTCAATATTTTCAATATAAGATGATCAACACAAATTTCCTAAGAAACGAACTGTTCGGCATGCGTATCGACATAATTAAAAGTAACCAATATATTCAAAGTCAATCACCAACCACACATTCGTCTTTTTTCATATCAATCTTATTTCCTCCACGATATCAAAGGGTGCGCGGGATGGCAAGGTTCGGTTTATATTTGCGAAATATCGTCGATCTCTTTTTCAACGTTCCCACCTCCCGGCCCTCCTGTATACTCCCTATCTTTTCTCTCGCAGGTTTCACCGATTACCCGGCTTCTGTGGCCGTTCTCCGTCCATCGTGACAAGAGAGAGAAATATAGTCTTTTTCTCTACAGTCGCAAAGCCTCCCCACTCTTAAAGATCACGGTCGCAGGTTCACCCTCTGTCTCGTTGTTTTCCTTTCAATCCACATCCCTCTCCCTTTCTAACGCGTGCACTTACCGTCTCTCTTTCTCCTCGACGTTCGACGTATTCTCCCTCTCATGGCACCCTTAACATCTTCCCCGTGGTCCGTCTTCGTCTGACACGGTTGATCCCCCTGACGAGGCACGTTTCTGCGACTCGCGCATCTAGGGTTGCGATTCGAGAGGGTAGAGAATATCGGCGAGGGTGGGGATAGGAAGGACGACGTGGTGGGGGTAGTGGTGAGCGAGGTAAGGTGGGGGGATGTTTGACTACAGTGAGCGCGACTCGATTGTCAGTTAGTATTGGGTTAGGTCAGCCCAAAGCAACGTCGTCGGTTTTGTCGTCGTTCCTCGTGGTCGAACGACGACATTTGTTGTTTATAGTAGGGTAGTAACGCACGTTTTTTCACGTACCTTGTTTCATCCTCTGTTTCCTTCGTTTTTTCTTTTTTCTGTTTTTGTTGTTTCGTTAACTCGCGATCGGTTCCGCCGGGACACGCGCCAGTTCCTCTCAGGACGTCAAGAACGAGGCACGCTCGATCCCGGTTTCCGACGGAGTTTGTGTTCGCGACTGGTGGTTAGGTGATTTAATAAAAAAACACTGAAAAAGAAAAGAAAAAGATATAAAAAGACAATCATTTTTTGTTATACGTTCGACCACGTCACGTGTACACGCAGTGCCGTATCGTTAGGTTATATACGCGCGGATCCATCTATTGTTTTCTACTCTCGTCGGAAGTGATCGCATTGTGCAAAGAAGTGGATGGAGTGTCATAGTGAAAACACGCATCACGGATCGTAGAATGGCACTGTCTTATCTTCAAGAGGCGCAAATTAATGCAGGTACGTTAAAAGAGCTTTTATATCGCTCCCATCGACAAATCGCGAAAATTTGACGCTCCGTCATGGACGGTAAATTGCGCCGAAACGATCGCGTTCGTTTCATTATTCACGCTAATTTAAGTGAGCTCTATACTGTATATGTATGTATATGTATAGTCGGAAGGAATTTCGTGGCGTTACCTGCGCGTCAAACGCGTGGCCAGAGAACAAAAGGAACCCGCGACTTCTAGTTTCGCGTTTGTTTTGACGCGAGCCAGAGGTGATTCCAGCTCGATTCTTTTTTTCTGCTGTTTCTTCGAGGTCCAGTGACCTAACCTCCCCTTCCCGTCCCGTTGTTTCTTATTTGCCCGTGGCTGACAAGACGAATCGAAGGAGAACACATCTCGAGCAAGGTTTTCTGAGTTTCGGGCAGAGGACACGTAGCAACGTTGGCTCGAAGCCAAAGTCTAAAAGCGCTCGCGGCGACACGCTCGTGTTGTGACACATTGTAAACATCGATAAGCCAGGAAGATGTGAAAATTGTTCGACGGAGGACGACGGTCGGTCGTGAAAATGAAACGGAGATGCGTGTGTTTCGCGGATGCAATGCCCGTCCAAAAATAACCACTTTCTCATACGATTGCTTGGAAATACTCGAAACCGTCAAGTACCACCCCGCTCTTCTGTGACGTCGATCCACGGATCTCCGAATACGCGTTTTCTAGGTTATAAACAAAGTACGATATATTTGGTCGGCTGTTGCGCGCGCAATTCGCGCGCACGATCGAGTTCCCGACTCGAATCGACGCGTTCGATTTGCGGCCAATTTAAGCGCGATCTTTGATCAATCCAAAATATCGATTTCCATGCCCAATATTTCAATTCTAAATCATACTTATATGCAAAACTTCCAACTTCTCTTTTTCAATACTCTAGAATCGTTATTTTAAATTCTAATACTTTCCCGCCTTTTCGCGCGTTTAAAAGATTATTGCCAAAGCCCGTCAGTTATCGATAAATCGTTGATAACAAAGTAAGAACCTTCAAAAGGGACTAACATTTATCCAGATCTCTGATATATTGAAATACTCAAAGTAAATTGAAATTTACAACCTAACGTAATTAATCTTGTTTGTTTGGATCGCAAATTTTCGTTCGATCTGTTGATTTTCAAAAATTATTCAACTTGAATATTGTTCAGCTCGCGTTTAGGAGCGTAGCACAGCAACGAAGAGGAAATTTTTATTCGGACCTGAGGAAAAGGGATTCAAAGGGAATATTGGGGTTGCGACCAATTAGGGGAGGGATGCGAGCGGGGGCGGTACTCCTGGTCGTGTTGCCGGGAAACGGCGATTGTAGGCTGTAAGAATCCTAGCCCACGTTAAGGGAGTTTTAGGGTAAAGAAGAAGAAGAAGAAGAAAAAAGAGAAAATAGAAGATCTTACGCACCCTTATTGATTCAACGGGTCTCATTACGGTCCCTCTTCTAAACGGTCCATTAATTGGTAAGTGGCGGTCGAGGCCATGGGCTGCTTGATTCATTGTTTTCTTAAATTAAAAGTTGGCCTCGTCTTCGCATACATCTTCGTGAAAGTTCGTTCCATCGAATTGGATAATTGCAATTATCGTGAAACCGATTTATCTTGATCGGTGAATAAATAATAAGGATTTCAACGAATAATCCGCCTCTTGAATTTTCAATGTAACGATCGAATCTTACCTCATTGTATAAGTCGTTCACCGTGTCCTCTAATATCCTAAACGAACCGCTTTATTAATTTAATTAACGGTCGTCAAGCTTTTTACTTTCCCTCCCGTGACGTCAATCATGCCGATAAGCAACCACCGGAAAGTGCAACCCCAACGCGAGGGTTGCTTTTTTTCGAGAAAACCTTCACGCACCCTTTTCAAAGTTATTCTCGACAACATATTCTTTCTGAAAAATTATTCTCCTGTAAAAAGAAAGAATATTGTTCTTCGAGGGAAAACATTTCTAAACACAATTCAAACTTTTCCCGAAATCTCTCATGTATACTTTTGAAAACGGGACTGTAGAATTTCGAATTCCATACGACCGGACCGGATAAAATTCACTTTCTAAAGGTATGAAAAACCGCGTGTGTTGCTCGTGTGCACCGTGGCTTGCACTTTCGCAGAGTCGTTGGCCTCAAGTCGAAGAGAGGCGGTACATCGCGGTGACGTGGGTGGGAAGCCGAGGCTTATGAATGGAACCGTTCCGTACGAGAGTGTGAGTGAATGGAGGAGGATCGAGCAAAGCTCACGTGTGAGGCAGCAACGTGTGTGGGAGGGTGGACAAAGGAGAGGCGAAGAGGAACATAGCGTTCGCCGTTGAAACGATCGAGAAAGAAGATGTACGCGGGAGAAGAGATCGAGCACCGTACGATTCGTACACTATACACGTACGCTTGTAGTCGTGTTCGATTCTCTGGTCATCTGACTATGCGATTTGTCGTGAAACACGGTCAAACGTGCCGTTAATACGTCCGAAATATACAAAGCTTCTTAACTCCTTGAGTCATTCTGGTGACGCAACTTTACCGAGTTTGAATATTGATAAGCCTTCGAATTTTCTTCTAATTACAATTTGCACAGACAGGGATCATTAACTCAGGGTGTATAATATCTGGCAGCCTACTGTTTGTATTTTTCTATTGATAAGATTTAAAATAACACGTTACATCGTTTAGTTTCCAAAGTATGCATAAATGTTCCAAGTTACATTATTTAAGTAGTCAGCCATGTTAGACGCAATTACCGAGAAAGTCATAAGGCAAGAGGTTAAACGTTTAACTGGAATACCAATTTAGGAGATCGATGGGATTCGTGGTCGACTGGTGTATACAAGATAGGTTGTCGTTTCTGTTGCAGGACTCTTAACCGGCCAGCACCTCGACATGAAGCAAGAAACAGAGAAACAGTCGGTTTCACCGCCTTTAAACAACAACACGTCCCAAGTAATGTTTCCCGGGATGGGCAGTACCACGGCGGGCCTGTCTATGCTCACCCCGCAGCAATTGCTGGCAGCCAGCAGAGCCGCGGCCTTGATGGCCGCAGGAATTCCTGTGTCGTTGCATGCAACACTGGCGGCCAGTCCGTCGCTTTACGGTCATCATCAGACCTTGTTCGAGGGTTGGGCGCCACCCACAGCATCCTCACCGCCGTCGCCGCTGCATCATTCACCCGGACCTGTGTCACCCGCGTTGAGCACCAAGTCTAACTCGCGACGAGCCAACAACGGCGTGACCAATAACAATAACAATAACGTGGTGAGCAGCAGCGGAGATAGAATCTCGAAGAAAGGTCAAACGAACAAGAGGAAGGCGCAGAAATCAAAGGCGGACAGCTTGCAAGTGTCGGTCGAGGGTGGTACGGATCCTCTTACTCCACCCGCCTCGGTCAGCCCCGAAGCGGGCAAAGACGGAAGGGACAAGGTGTTCACCTGTGGAGTGTGCTCGAGATCGTTCGGCTATAAGCACGTGTTACAGAATCACGAACGCACCCACACTGGCGAGAAACCGTTCGAGTGTCCGGAATGTCATAAAAGGTGAGCTTGTAACATTTCGAGTATTATCTATCAGTGCGATCTAACACAATTCGATGATATAAAAAACTTCAAAATGGTGTATTAGATAGTTTGAACCTGGAATATTTATGGAGTGGTTTCTTTCGTTTGTTACAGATTCACCCGGGACCATCATCTAAAGACCCACATGCGATTGCATACCGGCGAGAAACCTTATCACTGCAGTCACTGCGACCGTCAATTCGTGCAGGTAGCGAACCTCCGTCGCCATTTACGCGTGCACACCGGCGAACGTCCGTACGCCTGCGAACTGTGCGCGGCGAAATTCAGTGATTCCAATCAGCTGAAGACTCATCTGTTGATACACAAAGGCGAGAAACCGTTCGAGTGCGAACACTGTCAGATGCGATTCAGACGGAGGCATCACCTGATGCATCACAAGTGCGGCACCGGTATAAACGTCTCGGGGCACATCCCCAGGTCTCAGGTCACATCGCCGTCGTTGGCCAGCGACTACTTGGACGAGGATATCGATATCGATATCGACGTGGAAATGGAAGAACCCGAAGCTACGCCTTTGATCGCTAGGAAATCGAACAATCCGGTCAGACCGGCCCACCGTCGGCTACCAAGTCCTGTGGTTAGCACCTCGATGCAATTGCCGTTGAATCTGTCGGGTATCCCCGTGGATCTGCCGGAACAAACGGAACCGGAAGATCTGTCGATGTCCACCGACACGCAGAAGCCGCATTTGCACTCGAACAGCAGCAACGGCTCGACGATGAGTCGCAGCGACGATCGACATACGATTTCGTAGTATGATCGCCGAACGAGTTCGAGATCGCATCCTACATCCTGTATACTTTATGTTTCTTTCTAGTACGCGTTTCGTGTCGTGAGAAACGCTCGGGTAACGTATCGCGAATCCTTGACGAGGCCAAGAAACCAGGCTGAGTCCTTTTCTTTTTTTTTCCGCTCATTCTCATGTATAATCGAGGCGATCTTCTGCTTCTCCGATTTCCGTCTTTTTTTTTCTCTTTCTCTCTCGACGAACAGCCGGTTCATAGGATCCCTAGGATCCTTTTGTCCTAGCCAAGACCGGCGGGCGTCTGTTTCTCGCGAACCAGTTTTCGCAATGATATACCCGCGTGCCGAAAATTCGCAGCCGGTGGTCGACGTTCTCTCTCGACAGTTGACTTTCTCTGTTCTCTTTCAATGGTCCTCTGATTTATGTCTGGTCCTGGCCATGCAAATTTCATTGGTGAAGCCGCCACGTCGAGGCCATCTCGGCTCAATTGTTCCATGGGTCAAGTTCTGGGACACTTTTCGACGCCGAGAAGAGAACGGACCGTACGTCATTCACCTCCATCTTCCGGGTCTTTGGTTGCTCCCCCCCATTGGTTATTCGTTATCCAGAAGGAAAGAGCCAATGCTTGAACAAAGTTTATGGATATAGTCCAGTTCTACATCGGCCGAAAATAGTAGGTGCAAATTCGTATATTATACTATTTTAAACAATCGGGCAAATGATTTGTTTTTGGTTTGCATTGGTCGAGTAAGTGGTAGAGTATTCTAAACGCTAGTAAGGAAAAATCTGTTTACTATAGTTGTGTAAATAATTGAAAGAACGATTAGTGGAATACTAATACCTAGGTTACGTTGAAGTTATTTATTATATTTATATAAAGAACAGAAGTGGTAACATAACACCTAGGTTGCACCGACAGGGAATATACTAGCGCTAATAATTTTGCAATATCTATAAAATATTGGAAATTGGTTAGTAGAAAACGTTTACCGTATTCGAGGAAATAATTACGAAATTGGTTTGGCAAGGTACTAAAAGCCCAGGTTACATTAGTAGAGTAAATAATGAAATATAGTAGCGCTATTAGAATTACTCTACGACGGTGCAATATTATTCTGCTCTGCTAACGTCAAGCTTTAGTACCCGAGTCTCGAATACCTTTCATTTTCATTCAAACTTAAAATTTCCATACTATTGCAAAATCATCGATTACAAATAAAATTCAAAATGATTTTATTTTACATTCGAATCAGTTTCATCGATATTATGATATAGCGAATAGATTTTGCTTGCTAGTTTCAATTATTCTACCAATGTAACCTACGTTCGTGGACCGAATAACAATTTTTCATAGTTGAAAAGTGAAAACGCATCTGAGAAACAGACCCTCATCCCCGCTGTGTTACACTTTCGCTACGTTCTTCCCGAAGGTCCCGGTCTCATCCGCACTTTTCGCTCGTTATTCACCTTCCAACTTTCGAGAAGCAATTTTACAGGACCCCCGAATTTTCGTCCTCGTTCCACCCGGGGTTCGTGCTCGCTCTCTCACCCTTTTATACACGTGTTAGAATAGATCTCGAGCTCGTTTCAACGAAACGTTGCGATCTCTCGTCACGCCTGTTCTCCCTTACGAGACATCGTTCCTTTTCTTTCCCTCCCGTCTGTTTCAAACGAGGAAACACACACACACACATCGTCCAGACGGGAGGATGGATCTTTTTCTCTTTCATTTTTCACGCTTTCTCGTCTTCTTTTTCGTTCGGTAGATACTAATTGATTTCGATATCGATCAGTATCGAGCATGATAGAGGTCAGCAGGCCTCGACCTCGTATCCTAAGAAAAATAAAAATTCATCCCGGATCACGGGTGCGTTGTACATATGTATGTGTAAGGGGTGAGATGTGTTCTAAAGTTTCCGATTTTCAATCAACACGTTGATTGCTAAAGTGGAAATGACCACGCGCGGTGGGATACGTTATAATTGCAATTATTTAGAATATAATCGTTTCAGTTTTCTAATTCTAAGTTTTCTGATTGCTGTCTTACGAAATTAACGTAATATCGATGGTTGGTCGATTATTTTAAGCGTGTGGTATTAACCATCAGCAACCACCACGATATTCGACGTGTTAAGGATACGAAAAGGTTAATTTTCGAATTCAAGCTTTTTGTGTTATTAACGTAGACAGTTGCTCCACATTTTGTTTTTGTTTTTTTACGTATTTGGCAATCATCGTGTTAACAAACGATACGAATAACGCATTCGTTTTCGTAGAAAAATTGCGAATTTCGGAAATTCTGGAATCCGTCTCCTCCGTCCGATCGTCGTTTCAAGAAAAGAAAATTTATTTATACTTGTATATTCTTATTTTCACGCATACAGTACCGGATGAATGAGTTTCCTCTGCATATACAAATAACTGACGGTTTTGAGTCACTATATACTTCTAAAGATTATATTATAGACTATTTAATAAGCGGAAGTATACATTTATAGATACATAATCGTTAACCGAGGATTCAAGCGACCAGAGGACCTTTGATACGGACTCGAATACGTAACCGTTTTCGTCGAAAGTGTATTTATCCCTTTAACGCCTGGACACTTCCCGAGGGAAGAAATTACACTTTACTCACTTTATTTAAATTCATCGTTTAGAAAATTGAAGAAATTTGGAACCGTATATTATTCGCTACCAATCCTTTTACACGGTTAAAAATAATACATGTTACACTGGGGGCGTTAAAGGGATAAAATCACGAGTATATTATAATTGTGATTTGATAATTGTTCGTATAATAGTTTATATAAAACGACAATGTATCCGATTCGCGTTCCGTACACATTTTGTTCCCCCCCTGGCTTCGTTTTGCATATCCGTGCTACGTTATAATTTCACACAAACACATAACACTCACCGCGCATACACGTAGGAATTTTGCGAAAAATATGGACAGTGGCCCGGCACCGGAAATCGAACCCAGATCTTCCGTGTTGCAACCGGCTACATCCGTCCACTACGCCATCGCTAGTCCGTTTGACATTCCTACTCCGACGATCCCTTTTTAATTGCCTGGGTCTCTGGGGGTCCCGATCGTGTATCATGCATAGAAATTTTCATCGTCGAAACAAGAATTAACACGAAAACAAAAAACAAAGAAAAGAAAAAATATCTGGTTACCTTTTTACGATCTGTACGAAAAGTACTAACGATTTTCGCGAATTCATTCTGTGTAGTCGGTTGTACGATAGTTGATGGATTGTTCTTTCTGTTGTATTCTTTTTCGCGCGACATATACGTGATAGAAGAATAGTGAACTGTTTTTTATCTACTGTGTATCTGTGTAACTAGAGCTACGTATAGTTATAATTTTGTACAGTGAACAATGCAAACGGTAAGCTTGTATGCACGAATTTCGTCGATCGTTCCTCGCTGACGACGAACGAGCCCTCCTCGTTCGGTTCGTGCGCGTCGGACACGACAAAAAAAAAAAGAAAAGAAAAAGAAAACACGGTACAAATTCAAATTTTAAATGCCTATAAGCTACACTAAATGTTGGTTAAAAACACTGTTCCCGCGATAAGAACGGACGATTATTCTCGCTACTTCTAATCGAAAAAGGTACGATGGCCACTTTTGAAGAAACTCAGGGGTATCGCTCGATGCGCCACCCACCCTTCGAAATGATACGTCGATCACCACCAATGGTTGTTCCTAACTCTCGATCGTTGATACATGCATAACGTATATATGTATATGTATACGTATAACCACTACACGCGATCGGTAAGCAGATAAACATAGGGAGAAAAGAAAAAGGAAAATATGAAAAGAACGAATCGAAAATTGCGAGCAGAAATTCGTTGTTCTCCTCGTGACATCGTTAATTTGTGATTTCGATAGGAGCGCGTTTAACAGCGGATCAAAATAGCACTCGATGTATACTATGAAACTGACACTACCTCACCAAACACCTAATATATCTCAACCACAAGACTGATTTTAAATAGTATTCCTAAATAGATAAGAGAAATGGAAATAAGAGGGAAATGAGAGGAAAAGAAAAAAAAGAGAAAGAGAGATGATTAAATAATTATTATAAAGAGATTATTATAAAGAGATATTGCGCGTACAAAATACGAATATAGAATGTTTTTCTAAGTAATTTAATTAATTATAGTACTCTACCTGTAGTTATTATTATTATTATGATTATTATTATTATTACTATGATTATTAATTATTATTATTATCATCGTCATGATCGTGCTACGTCGCTGCCAATGTCGAATTCCTATCTTGGATAAGAAACGAAGAAGAAAAAACCTTTGTATCATACGCTGTTTACTTGTAATTTAAACGATTCCTTCGCCTGAACTTTGTCCACCTACACCTATCCCCTCCCCCCTTCCCTCTTTCCTTTTCGAATTACGCTCACCTCGCACCCTGAACCACCCTCCCGCCTCGCAACATTTCTCACAATCACACGTGACATATACGATTCATTATAATAAATGTTCCTGGTCTGTTGGTGAAGTTTGACTGGTCTGTCAAAAATATTTTTATTATTAAAAACTCACTGTTCAATCGTTTTCGTGATTTTATTACTGTCGCACACCCACCCCGATCAGCAGATCAGCAAGACAACTCCTGGCACCCTGAATCCTTGCTTCGGACAACTGGATACTTCTTTTTATCATACTCTTGTGAAAATATCTCGACACCGCAGATGAGAAGTATTTAAGTATTAAAATTTGAACGAAGGTACCTGGTTGCCTAGACGAGGATCTAAAATATAATTGCTTTCAGTGAAAGATGTACAATAAGACACACCAAAGTGTTAAACTTATGTCACAACACTACTTCTTTCACTAACAATTGGATTATATCAGAGCCATTAGCTGTAACTGTTACTTGCTACCCGTTAAAATCAATTATGTTCATCAATGTACCTTGGAGTTTCTTTTAATTATTCGTTCGTATTAAAGTGGCGCCGCGGCGGTCAGCCCGCAACGTCCAACACGTTGAAACGGATTCCCAGGGAGAAATATCGACTTTTTTCCCATCCACGTCGATAAAAATGCACAGTCTATTATCCGACGAAGGACCGCGAGACGAGGACTCGGAATAAACTGTCGCCGGGTCGCAAAGCTGTCAATATTTTCACAACTCATCCGAGGTTGCATCTTGCATCAACGACGCCCAATATTACGGGAAAACGGGGAAAAAAAGAAGAAGAGAGAGTGCTGCACGACGAGAGAAACGGAGAGGTGAAAAAGGGGTCGATGTTGAAAAACTGGACGACACAGACACACGTACACGTACAACCCCCTCCCGTCTGTGTTCCCTCTTTCACTCTGTTTCGCTGGTTGAAACGGTGCACCAGTCGCATTCAGCTGCGCCATTCAATCCATAGAGAGTTTCCGAAATCTAGGATTCCACGCACGAGCATGTTACGCTTGTACGCGCGAGAGGGCTGCTGGCGTTTGTTAAATCGTTCAAGAGTGAGAGGGGTGGTTTTTCGCCCGTGGCACAGTGACACATTATGCCGTAATGTGGGGGCACGTGGCAGATGCAACAGCAGATCGAGTCTGACTGGATGGATCGTGGAAATCCAAGGGTTTTTCTTTTCTTTCTTTTTCCACTTTTTTTTCCCCCCCATTTCCAATATTTGCCCGTCATGAACTTCCACTCTCTGCGACGGTGTTTCTTTCTCGCGATTCGTGACCCGATGAGTCGACAGACTATTTCAACCTGGTAGGACATACTTGAAATGCCGGGGGGAAAGTTTAAATGGTATTTTAATGTAAGCCTGCCACGATAAAGTAACGACTGCTAATTGATAGCGGACGAAAATCGTTGTTAACTCAATTGGTGGCTCGAGGCTACTCGCCAGTGGTCTCTTTACATCGTTCTGTTGTCTATTTATAATCCTTTGTAACTCGAATTGTCTGTGTGGAAAAACAAACGATGAAAGTATTTTTAGAAGTACTTGCAACGACGAGTGCTGGGTCCATCGAAGGTCTATCCTTAAATCTGTTTTATGGCGAATCGGAATTGTGACGCCAATACTTTAAATTTTATACTAATATAATTTGAAATGCTTAGATACCCCAAAAAAATGAAAATATAATATATTGGAGGTGCACAAGTATCCGTCCATTTATTAAAATGACTACAGTGCTACGAATTAGGTTATCAAGGATTAATTTTTGGAATTATGAAGCTGTTTGTTTATGAAAATTTCTTCTACGGGGGTACATTTTCTCTGAAGCTTATCGTATTATCATGTAAACGTTTGCATTGCAACAAGGGATATGACAAATGCGATTTGAATCATCTGCTGTTTTCTTATTCCTGTCCAAAGCAACCGGTTGTTCAAAAGCGAACAGACACTGTTCCTTGCTGGTGCTAGGATGGCTTTTGTGTCCGGGACAGCCTCAACACATCAAGAAGACGAGCCACGAGGTAAACGTCGGGCATTCCTTTCGGAAGAAGGACTGTTTTCGAGGTCAGACTCCGGAAAAGACTCGAAGGTCTCTGGACCGCTACTTTTGCTACCTGAAGTACCGGTACAAAAATAGGTAAACATACGCAAGCTGCATCGTAACTGTTACGCTGAACCGTGCCAAATTTGATTTCCATATAAATTATTCATATTTCCTTATTAATTTAATACACAATGGATAAGTCTTTGTTACTTCTAAATTGTTAATAGCATAATTACCGTCGTAAAACGCCAAAAGGGTACTTCTTTCGAGTAACTTTCCGTAGTCGATGTCGAAACATCCTTAATGGAAGTCCTTCGGCGATATTCGCCGTCAGAAGGTCCTAATGTGTGCGAGACGGTTACGAGGCTTTTTGGGAAACGCGGTGCAACTAGTTCTCCATAAATTTTCCATCGCGACGCCGAAGGCACAGACGTGAAATAATGACGTCGTGTGCAACGCCACGCGTCCCCAAATGCAACGAGGACAAGAACGTACACTCCGTCCCTCTTCCGTTTCCACATCTTCGTCCTTCTTCTGCGTTTTTTTTGTCTTTCTGGTAAAAAAAAAGGAGTGCTCCTTTATAGCGGGCAAAGCGCGCGTGCTGCCACGAAGAAAGAGGGATGAAAGGGATCCTGGACCGCCACCCTTAGCTGGGCCACCGTTGACAATGCGCCAATCCGATGCAGCACCCTAAGAAACGCGATACCATTTACCGGGAGAAACCCAAAATTACGTGAAATCCAGGAGGGCATAAAGGTACTTTCGCTTACGAGCCTTTCTGTTCCGAAGACAGGGTTTTTCTTTGAAAAGTTTTTAGACGAATGCAACGAGACTTCGACACGATCGTAATATCGGTAAATATAACTTCGATCGATTAGAAATTCAACCCTTTTCGATTGGAGTTCGTTAAATCGGTCGAAGAGTTTCAGGGAAAGTACTCGTGATTTTTTTTTTAGATTACAAGATACTAATTTTATCGAGCGAATTATACTCGAAATTTCTAACGTTAGTTACTAAATGACCAATTTTCGGATTGGATTTTGAACGAATTACCGTCGAATTATGTATACTTACAAGATAATGATATATTACTATCAATATTGACAGAGGGGCCTAAGTCACAATAACGTATTTTGTACGACCGACTAAAAATACATATTCATCCCGGAGCGCCAGTACACCCGAGCCTGAACGTAAAACTGGAGGTTACCCTCTTCCTCGGTTCGCCTCTTAAATTCCGTAAACAGCCTAAATTTAAATGACTTCCCGTTTTACGGAAGTCGGCTTTATTCCCAACATATGG
This sequence comes from Stelis phaeoptera, assembly GCA_943735885.1. Classification (NCBI taxonomy): domain Eukaryota; kingdom Metazoa; phylum Arthropoda; class Insecta; order Hymenoptera; family Megachilidae; genus Stelis; species Stelis phaeoptera. Next base: position 9,918,559 of record OX030937.1, read on the forward strand.
CGGTGGAACAATGAAGAGAAAAGAAAAAAAAAAGGAGAGACGATCGACAGACCTATTTCGAACATCGCCACAGTAGGAGAAGGAGATCTGCTTTCGTAGATCCTGTTTCCTTCTTCTTCCCTGTGCATTAGACTCGATTTCCATGCAAACGACGCAACGAAGAAGACCAAGAAGGAGGAGGGATGAAAATTGGTTAAACACGGATGTTTATTTGAACCGAATGGTCATCGACGGTTGCCTATTAAGAACTCTGATGCTCGCCACGAACTCGTCTCGATGACCAGGTATTTCCGGAAGTGCGTTTCGAGTGGACGACATAGAGAAACGGATCCGAATTCGAACGACCGCACGGCCAGTGTCGGCCAATATATTTTCGAAACTCGTTTTCTACCGAGGCGGCCGAAAAAGAGAGGAAAAAAAGGACAATGAGCTCTCCGGTGAGGGCCCGCTTTCGAGTCCTAATTATACAGCACACGCCAAATAAATGGGCCTCGTTCCTCGAACCACCGTTGGCTCTCGGCAGTCGAATGCTCGACTCTCGTGGCACATTTAACGATAACTTGAAGACCATATGGCGAATCCTTTTGCCACCACCAGTCGAAATCGCTGGACACGAGTCGCACGACCTTCGCGCCGCAAACGTAACAGATACGGTCCCAAACCTTTCCGACTTTATGAATGGCTTCCAGATAAAATCGCCGATGCGTTTAGTGCCACGAATAGCATTTGAAATTTGGGAATTGGTAATTGGTAATTGGATATTTGGAAATTTCAGGATTAGAAATTAGAAACGGAGATATTGGGAATTGGATATTAGAAATCTGGTTTAGTGCCACGAATAGCCATTGAAATTTGGAAATTTGGGAATTGGTAATTGGTAATTGGAAATTTGGAAATTTCAGGATTAGAAATTAGAAACGGAAAAATTGGGAATTGGATATTAGAAATCTGGTTTAGTGCCACGAATAGCCTTTGAAATTTGGAAATTTGGGAATTGGTAATTGGTAATTGGAAATTTGGAAATTTCAGGATTAGAAGTTAGAAACGGAAAAATTGCGAATTGGACATTAGAAATCTGAAAATGGGAAATTTGAAATAGGAATTATTTCGTCATTGAATTATTAAATATTATCTAGAAGTACTTTAAATCGTCTGTATCCTCTTCGTTTACTCCGCCCGCCCGTTATCTATCGATTGACCGTAGTAATCGGTAAAGACAACAGCATCAAAGGGAGAAAGGGAAAGCATTTAAAACAGCTGGAATTGAAGGATTAAATGCAAATTGTCGTTCAAAGTGAATCACTAAATCGAACGCTGTTCCCAGGAAAATTAAGCTGGATTAAAGAACGCTTTCCACTTGCCTGGAAAACTCTCGCGATAAAATCATAGAAACGTTTGGTTACCGTAGTCCGCCACATCGTTTCACCTGCTTTTCCTATCTTTCGTGTTTGTATACGTGTACGTATGTATGCGCGCATTTATCGTCTGTCATCTTGGTCCGCTAATGCACACGGAGAGGTCCACCTTTCTAAGTGACAGGTGCCACGTTCCGGGGTGAAATTGTTTTGGTTATCGCACGAATATACCACTACCAACGAGTACTAACTGGATATGTGTTAAAACTGAAGGTGGTTAAAAGAGTCGCGAAATACCGTTCGATATCGTTGAAAAACAATAAATAATTCATAGAAATCTACGATTCGGGAGATAATTAAACGTCCCGTCGCTTTTTTTGTTACAGACGTATGAATTATTGCAGGGAAAACTAACGGAGGTAATTTTTATTCCGTTGTTTCCGTTGTTTGAATAAAAAAAAAGAAACGTTTTTATCATTGCAATGGGATAAATCCCATTTGTCCATTTTTCACTATAGTTGAAATAAAAAGTATCAAGTTTTCTAAAAATATTCATTGAAACAACCCTTGCTTCGATTAAATTAAAAAACAAGTACCTAGGGTTGTTCACTTTTAATAAAGGATAAACGTCTTACAAAGCACGCATGGCGTTTTCTTATCCTCCACTGTAATAATCAAAGGGAGTGTCAAATAATTAACTATAGATCTGCTACTAAACCGGCAACTGAACAATTGTACGATTGCTCTTCGATCGAATTCTGTTTGAAGCAAAGATCTCCAAAAATTGCTGCCTACCACGACGGAAACCGTAAAGACGAGTATTTTAAAGACATCCTGACGCGTTACAACACAATTTCGGCACGCAATCGTGTAGCTCCGGGGAAATGTTGTGAGCTTCCACAAAGTTTCACGTAAAAGTAAGCTCGGCCCTCGTAAAAAGGAGGATTCGAACATGAAACGATCCAAGGGGTTCGCCGCTTAGGTGACACCGTCGTGCCAAGGGTTGTCAAACCCCTCGAGATACACCCCCGTGAAAAAGTAACCCCTGCAGCCTGCAACTACGTACGCTCGGCTGTTTCTACGTCGACTCCGTGCAAGGAGCAAAGTCCAGCCCCCGATATAAGAATCGGACCGAATGGACCCATGTCGTTTCTTTATCGCGTTACACTAACCGAATTCCGCGAGATGGAAATGGTGACCTTTTACCTATATCAAATTTATTTCGACGATAACATTTTCCAGTGATTCTCTGGACAGTCGTTTTTTTTTTGTATGAAAATTGAACTTCTATTTACGAGTTATGAAAGTCTAAGTTTAATATTTCTTCCCTTGACGGTCATCAGTAATCCCCGATAAATAATTGACGTATCAAAATTAAGTTTTGTAACGTCAGAAATTCCTTAACAAAAGCAAACGCGATTATAGTATGTATCTCATAATTTTTCATTTTCATCAAACGTAGACCGAAAAGTTCCATTTCTTTTCTTAAACGAATGGTGGTAACATCGTTCAAAGAACTATACGATTCGCAGAAATTGAAATGCGATTCAATTTGACACGTTGCTTAAAAGGTATCCTTTTGTGAATTAGATTTTTGCGGACCGGGGCCCTGGACTGAAAAAAAAAAACTCGAGGCCGCTTTCATCCGAGAGGAGCCGATATCGTGAGCATTAAACAGATTCCAGGGTACGAGAGTGGTAAAAGGGTGTTATTAGGCTGGAGGGAACTGGTCAAAGGGAATGCAAAAGAACGAGAGTAGAAGAAGAACGTTCGCCCAGAGCATATTCCGGAACAAAGAGTGGCTGAGTCTCTGAAATATGCATCGACTTACAGTCTGAAGGATATTCCACGGAACCAACCCTCCCGCGAGGATATATATGTATATACGAAAGCATGATCGGAGGAGCTTCATATTTCCCGATTTAGAGAGGAGGGAGGGCGGTGAATTTAACTCTGACCGAATATCTACTGCGCTCGAAGCGGAAGATAACTGCGTATATCGGATCCGAGGTAAGACTTTACGTGTCTATCAGTTCCTATAAATGATCCTTATTTCATTCTCGAATCCCTGGAACACTTATTTATCGTTATATCTCGATATTTTATCATTCTGACTTCGTGCTCGTTTACGTTCCATTTCAAACGTCGAAACGGCGTGGTACACCGCCTGTTTGGAAAATTCACCGATAACGAAGCAAGTTTCTATTTTCGTACGGTGTTTCCAAACTTTTGTGAGAAAATTTAATTGTCACTAAATTTGAAAAATTAAGAACTTTATTGTAGATATCGTATGTAATATTGAAAATTAATCAACTTGGAACGAAGTAACTTTTACCAACGAAACGAGTGAATAATTTGATATTGGGAATATTTAAAAAAAAGTAAACTTACACTCTGGCACCAGATTCCAGAAGTATAAGTGTTTCTAAAGGTATCTAAGTACTCGTTACCAGAATGGTGGAAAATTCGAGTTACAAAGAATAACGAACACCAGCCCGTTCCAAGGAAACGCGAAACGTGTCGTCTGCGTGTATCGCGATTTCCTCGCAGTTAGTCCACCCCTGTTGGGGTCCTGTGCAAGCCCAACGACGAAAGGCTACGATGTCTCAGAAATCGGTAGGGATAATTCGGAACAGCGGACTTCCACGGACGAACGGACCAACGGACTGACGGACGGACGTAGAAACGAACGGACGGGGTAGAGAGTTGCTATAGAAACACTAATTCCGTCTCTGTCGTACCAGCGGCACGCCGCGGCGATCCCTGCAGCCGAGGGAAGAAAAAATAGCGAGGGTGAAAAACCTGGGGGTGACTCAAATAAAAAAACGGATCAATATTAACTCTTTTTTCAGGGGCGGATGGCCCACCGGGTGGGGATGCCTCGGTTTTTACCCCTCTCTCTGTACCGTTCTCTCTTTTTTTCCCCCTGGCTTTTTCGCGCTACACCTTTCCCTCTCTTTCTACCTTGAGCGAACGCTCGCTACATTTTCGACCCTTTTTTTTTTCACCCTTCCAACGGGTTCTTCTCTGTCCCTCGAATCGGACCGCTCCTCTTCCTTATTCCTCGACCGCGAGCCGGCTTCTAGGACGAATACGAAATTAGCATTCGCGTTCCCTGCGAGCAGGAACATTACTTTTTTCTTTTTCTTTTTTTAACTCGGATACTGCACGCTCGAGCCTGGGCGCTTGGTTCAATGGCTATCGTGAAACTGTAAGTAGCACCGTTATTATGCGATACAATTTTTCGACGAAAGTATGATTGCTGGCCTTAAATTATTATTTTGGAATATCATGTATGCAGAGGTTTTAATCCCATTTGCGAATTTTTGGTTTTTATAACTTTCAAACAGTACTATCGTCAAATTTTAAAATTATTATTATCTGGCAATTTTATACGGAACAGTTTGATGACATTCTATTTGTCAAGTGGATAAAAAAAAAAGGTTCTAAAGGAAGTACGTGCGCTCGTATTTAAACGACGAAGAATCGGCATTTAATAGTGTATCATGGTCGAAATACTCGATGGAGGTTGATGTATCACCGGTATCCGAATGTTCCATGAACGAGGGATCGGAACACAAAGGACCTGTCAATATACGAAATACAATTTGTTCTTTGCTTCTCGATCGAAGGTAGCGACACGCGTCAGTAATCCATCCATTCTGCAATCCTTTCGGATCAACGATTTCATCATTTTTCTTAATGTCCTTGTGCAATTCCTTTTTTTAATCCCGACGTTTAACCCTTTCATTTCCACTTCCGTACATATACGTTTCTTTTTTGTTTTTTCAAAGAAGAATGATACAACTGAGAAAAGTAAATTTTCAGGGAGAAAATTATTAATTACCCAACAGTTTATCGACGATAAAATTTTGTTCTTCTTCGGGAGTATTTATAGCGCATCTTTTGCAGATGAAAATAACTCGCTTCTAGGGTTAATTTTTGCGGATATTTCACTCTTCTAGCAACGATGTTAAGTTCACCTCTCGAGCATTGAACGCAGCGTTGGGGAAAAAAAAAAAATAGAACGAGACCAGAGCAGTGGCCGAGTTTCTCGAAGTCAGTGAATGCGTCCTTGACTTCCGGCCGACCCTTTGCAACCCTTCTTTGCATTCAGTGGCCTCGAAAAACCGTACCCTTTCACCCTGCGCGCGCCCTCGCCTCTATGACCAAAAGAACCCCCAAACAAACAGGCATTTCCATGGTTACGCGCAATTACCAGGGTTGACCAACGACTAACTACCCGCCTTTGAGTTTCCACCTTGAAGAACGAGGCAAACGGGTAAGCAAATCGGTCAGGGATCTCGGAATCGAACTCGAAATAACGTATACTCGAGGGCGAGCCAGTTGAGAAGAGTGGAACAAGCCAATATGCAGTAAATTCCCGCGATCACGCATGGCCTAGTTTTGATCTATTTCCTTCGACGTTCCATCCCTTCGAGCATCCTTTTTATGGATTACATTTATGGTAGGATACCAGCGTCGATAACCAACACGGTCGGGTTAGGAGCGGATACGAATTTTACCTGCTTCTGCATTCGTTTCTGTTCAACGTGTCACGCGTAGCTTCGACTACGGAATTTATCGACACGAAAGGATATAACGCTCTCGCCGGAACACGTTTCGTGGAATATAAGGAAGTGATGAATTTCGAGAAGACGCGTCTTCACGGGTTGCTTCCTTACGAAAATGGAAGAGAATCGAGTTTCGCATTGTTTAACCCTTAAACGATGGACCATTGAGAAAGGTAACAAATTGATTTGAATTTTGAACTATTTTTCATTCGTATTGTTTCACATTTTTTTTTTTTTTAATGAAAATACAATTGTTTAGTGTTATAGGTTAATTGTGAAATTGTGTTTCCATAGAAATAGTTCGGTTCCCTTCCCAAACTATATTCGAGGGTTCTATGGGTTCGTAGCAGCGGTAGTCCCTTGGTAAAAAAAATCAATGGCATCTATTCTATTGACATGCACAAATGTGTTCAAGTCCAAGGTCAACAACCGTTTTGAAATCAAACTTCCCACAATGCCATTTACCAGAAATTCATTTCAATATTTTGTACCATTCTTTGTATCCTTCGGATTGATTTTAGTGATTTTAAAAACTTGGATGTTTTACTTTAAACGATCCACAGGGATATTGCTCAAGTTATTACAGATAAAAGATAAAAAATCGTTTCATTATAAAAGTTATAAAAGTTCATTATAAAAGATATAACCCCCTTTATATGGACAGAATTGTTTAAAAAACATCGCGTCCTTTTTTGACGGTGTATAGACACGAAATAACGTCAATGTCGAAAAAGGGAGAACAACCTCTCCCTAACCCTTTGAGGACGACGAACGCGCATATGCGTTCGAAAAAAAAAAAAAGGTCATCCTGACAATTTATAAAACGACACTAAAACTTGAAAAATATCTCATTCACAAAGGGTTTAACAATGACATTAGAAACGATACAAATGATTAATCATACGTTCTTTGAATTATCAAAGAAACATTTGAAACACTAACAGATAGTAAAATTTTCAATTTTAAATTTGATAGATAACCGAGTACTCAGTTTCCTACATCATAGGTTAAGCAACTGTAGGGGGTAGAAATCTTCTTCTTCTTATTTTGTAAGAAATTCTTGGTACACAGTGTTTGCAGGCGATCGGTTGTTGGACACACCCTTACTGTACATCTTCGTTCGGTCGCAAGCCTATCTCGAAGGCTCGCTATGAATTCCTCACAATGGAACGTTTGTGTAAAGGATATTTTATCGCTTTATGGGTTGGTACCATGGTGTGCTACGGCTGATTTACATAATAGTAGCCGGTACCGAGGCATGCGACTTACACGTATAGGTATATAAAACCGCGACTCATCATGATTTATGCATGGACACCGTATTTCATAACTATATACACGCGCGACACATAAACGATCCTTTTTAGAACGTTTCCACGTTCTTTTTCTGCTCTCGGACGAACCCGCACCTTCTACATCTCCTTTCGAACTCGATTCCCTGGAACGCGATTAATAGGAGGCGGTGAGAAAGAAATCGATCATTATTCCGAGATAATTAATGGTATGCAAACGACTTAAGCGAATCAAGGGCGTGATTTATTCGCGCCAAGCGACGAGCAGATGTATATAAGTCGATTCGAACGGTGACGATCACGCCCAATGATTCCGAGATTAATTCAGTGAACATGAACGAGCAAAATCTCGTTTAAATATCTAACCCTTAACGATCTCATAAATTACATAAACTTATGGTGCAGCTGGTTACCGATGTCGAACCCATTCTCGCCAAATTCTTGAATAATATATAGAAGTTTGTTAACACTGAACAACTAACATTTCTGAAATTATTTCATTCTCACAATAATTGATCGAACAACGATGTAGCTAAGTCTTTCTCGAACAGAAACAATGAAGAAACGCGAACGGTGTCGAGGGGGTTGGAGGCATAGCGGCACGAGCGTCTCGTGGCTGTAATTGCTGCTCCCGAATTAAATAAAAAGAAAAAAGAATAAAGAAAAGAAATAAGACGAGGTCGAGGAGAAAGAAGAAGCCGGTGAAACGAGGCTGCGAGTCAGCCCCTCCTGGTCTTCCTCCGGACGATGAAGGGTCGAAGTCGTCGTCGACTACCCGGCATATCATTACCCTCACTCTAGCCACCGATCCTCCTCTTACCTCATCCTCCTCCTCCTCCCCCCCACCCTGTCGGAACCAGTACTTTTCTCTCTCGCACCTTTTCAGGTCTCGCTTCACGGTTTCTTTTCTCGGCTTCTCTTCACCCTTCCATCTCTTCGTCGAGTAGCAACCCTCCGTACTTCGATTCGCGCGGCCTCTAGCCTCTACCCTCCCTTCGTCACCCCACACCGGGGGCAATATGGCCGCCCCTGCACACTGGATACATTACGGCCGCGTTGCTTAATTACGCAAGATACTTTCTTCGAGGGGGAATCGCGCGTGCTACCCGTTTCCATCCCACCCGACCATCTCGTGGAAAAGGGGCATTCCCTCCCGGGAGGAGAAAACGCGGATGGGGTCAAAATATTTCCTACTCGTGCCTTGTTTCTTCCTCCCTTCCTTAGGTGAACGAAGATGACGCCCTGATCAGATTTTCGGGAAGAGGATAGAAACGAAATTGATTTAATTGAACATCTCCGTTGTAATGTTAACGTTATTAAACATTTACATTTGAATTTCAGACTCTTTTGCGTTCTCGTTTTCAGCTGTATTTTAAATGTTATCGTTCTAATCAATGGTATATCATAGTCGTATCGATGTATGCGAAAAGATCCATATCTTGTTATCAATTATTTAAATTCCATCCTCTTCTCTTCGATAGGCGCGGTTTCTTCACCCTCGAAGAACCGAGGCTTCGTATCGGCGCAAAAGAAAAAATTAAAAATTAAAATTACAATTTCCCTTCGACGGTGCCTGCGGGAAAGAAGCGAGGAAAGTTGTAGGGCACAGCGAGGGGGTGGCGGGGACTGATGGCGACAGAACAGGGCAAAGGAGAGTGCTCGGCATAAGACATAAAAAATAATGCGCGCGTAAAAAGACGACGCTCGCTTTCGACCGAAAAAGGGTACGGAGAGGAAAAATATTCACGGTTTAGTAACGAGCCATGAATAATAAAGTCGAGAAGTAACGCGAACCGAGCGAGATCAGATGGGAGTCCATTAGCGGATCTCGCTGAAGGTGTTCGTGGATACAAAAGATCCTTCGATCGTGGAAAAGAATCTGTCTTTGCCTCGCGGACGACTATTAATCTTTGTGGTTTTTCCAACTGTGTTGACAGATTGTTTTCTAATAAGTACTTTTTCCTTTGCGATAAGAAACCATTACAACACCTATCTATTATCGTCTTTTCACTTTTCATTCATACCTAGAAAATGTGAATAACTGAAATAACGCGTATAACAATTATATACGTTTGGCGACTAATAACTCAGGATTCGTACATTTTTATTAGAAATCCTTGGTAGATTCTATAATGTTGTAAAGAGTTTTACGTCGGGTTGAACGAACCCTTCTCGATAGAAAATAGCAAGGTACAAGGAATAGCAGGAGGCAAAAGGATTCATCCCTTCCAGCCGCGGACCCACGGATCCGTGGCACCGTAGGGGTTGAAAAAAAAATGGGTTGGGTGATCGTGGGTGAGTCACTACTATCGGCGCTAGGGTGATAGCACCTAGGGTGGGTACAGGCTTTTTTATCTATAGGGATTTGCAGCGAGCCTAGGTCCGGTTGCACCCTTATACCTAACCCCGCAAGCCGTCCGAATCGACCCACATGCGAGCTGAAGACGAAATTATTCATGAGATGCGCGTAGCTGCTGCATCTCTCGATCGACCATCGATATTGGGAAGGGTTGTCGAAAAAAGAAGAAAAAAAAAGAGGAAGATTTGTTTCACGAAACAAATCGTGTTATTACGTCTTGGAGTTCGTGGAACGAAACAGAAGAGCTTCCGATTATCATACAGATAGAAAGTTAGAAATACCCTGTTTAAACGAAAGATAGAAATTAAATCTCGCTCGCCAGCCAAGGGTAGTCTGAACGAAGCCAATCAAATTAACAAAAAAACGAAAAATCCAAGCAACGATCATGGGGCGGGGGGTAGCACGATGGAACGGGATAAAGAGGATCAGAGAAGAAGAGATGGTCGTGATTGCCATTTTCCGCTGACCCAGCCGATTCTTCAGCGACCTTCGCAGGGCCAATTGCCAGCACGAATAAAATTTAGATGAGTAACGAGGTCGACGATGCCATTTAACATTTTATAATCAGAGGTATCGCGGTGGAGGGTGACTTGTCCACGCAAAGCCGGCTCCCGTATTTCTTTCGGGGCTTCTTCTATTCTGAACAGCACAGAAAAAAAAGAGAAGGAAATGGCCCACCTCCCCCCCCCCCTGCAACGGTATTTCATTCGCCACCCTCCACCTACCACCTCCTTTGTTCTCTATCTCTGACAGGTCTGGACCAGTCAGGAACGTTAGCATCAGCGTCGAACCTGGCGCTGGCTGCCTCTCGCAAGTAATTTCGCTTAAAAACGTAATTAGTGTGCGTCGAGATGGGGTTGAGAGGAGAGAGAAAAAAAAATCGTTAGGGGGGTAGCAAAGTTTTTTTCATAGCGCCGAGGGTGCGGACCGGGGCGCTTCGCGAGGAGGCCACCCTTCGCTCCGTACAGAACTTAGGGTCCCCCACCCTTCGCCCCTTGCCCCGCGCCCGGTCGTCGTATCTTTTTTTTTTCTCCTGATCAAATCTTTGGGGTGGACTTCTCGAGTGCTTCGAAGCAACTCGGCCGTAGGGTATCGAACCGTACATCTTCGACGCTCCGAAGAAGTTGAAAGGATAAGGAATAGGAAGGGTGAAGAGAAGAAGAAGAAGAAGGAGATGAGCCGGCAGATTGATAGGCAGAAGAGAAACGAGCCATTACGAGGAACAGAAACCGAAAATTTCTTGTCGATGTTTTTGCCCTCCTTGTTTCTGCTTGTGGAAAATCGAAAACGCATTAGTGTTCGTGATCGTATGGAAATCATAGGGGTTGTTTTGTTCGTTTAGCAAGTCTGAACGTCAATAATTACTACATAATTACTCGTGAAAGGTCGTTCAACTTGCTTTAAAATTATTAATTATAATGAAAGGAAGGATATTAAAAGATGATCATTTTTAAATAATATCAATAATGAGAACTAAATCTCGCACCACGGACCATGAAGAGAATTAACAATTTAAATTGACTATTTTTGAAATTTCAAAGTGTTCCTGTAAATATTTAATCGCATAACAATCGATGTACCGCAATGGTACGTCTGGGTCACGATTGACCCGGCTTCGGCGTACTATGGTTTCCACGAGGATTCAGAATAGAGGATTTCAAAAATATTCTACGGTTACCAAAAGCGTGCGGGATAATCTATATACGCGCGTGTGTGTCCTGGCGAAATTTACACGCGCGACAACAGACACCCTTTAACATCGTTTTTGGAACGCCCCAAGTGTTATGTATCCGTACACCGCCGTGACACCCTCACTCAATCGAGTGCGGATCGATTTGACACAAAAAGCTTGATATCCTGTGAAAGCGTACACCTCTCGAGAGCCGCCCTCAAATCATTTTCGTGACGCTTCATCTCCATAACACGTGTCGATGCCGGCTAATCATGTCGTTTGCGCTATTTCGATGATCACCAACCTATGCCGGTCCAATTTTTATATTTTTCCTTATTTTCCGCTCTGGGCATATCGTTCGGTACGACGTACGTAGCTTTTGACACGTTCAACTTCTTCGGCCCTTTCACACGGATCGTAAAAAGCGAAAGAGGATAAATTTCGATAAAAGCAAAGTGCCAGAAGCTGGCGGTATGAACATCCTGTCGAGCCTGGACCACCTGAGTCCAAGACTTATGTTTCTGGGGGATGGTTGCATTCTACTCGAGAAAATGGCGCGTGAGTACTTCTGGCCTTGTTAAATTATACGAACGAGGTATTAATATCAATAAGAAAAAGATATTACCGTGATCGCGACGACGTGTTTTATCAAATAAAAAGAAGAAAGAAGAAACGTAACGTTAAACGAGCATAAGGGAAAAATGGTATGCAAGATTCATAGAGAAATATAGATAAAGCTTATTTTTGTGTATATTTAATTCTAAAACAAACGCGTATCAACCCGTCCACGCCATTCAAACCTGCAGACAGAAGGTTTACGTAACGCGAAGGAACTGATTAAAAATTTATAAAGAAAATATATGCTTGCGACGCGCGTGTACGGAAAGGAGGGTCTGGCTGCCCTTTGGATTCACCTTCGACCTCACCCTATCGTTCTCGAAGGAAGACGAGCCGTCGAACGGCCTGCAGCGAAAGGAACGAGGCGCGAGAAGAAGAGGAAACGAAAACGGGACGAGACTCGACTGTCGGTCGACGGGGAAGGAATGAAAAAGAGCGAACGAAGCGAAGGGATGGGTTGATTGAAGCTGGTATGATGTTTAATTCAAAGAAACTGAAGACACGCCCCGCTAACTACGGAGCAAGCCGCGCCATCAACCCCGAAGAAGACTGGACCCGTGGAAGGGGCAAGGGAAAGAAAAAAAAGGAAAAAGATGCCATGATCCTCTTTGCCCTCCTTAAATCTCCCTGGTAATTGCTTCCTTTCACCGAAGCATGACTTTACGCGTACACGGGATTCTATATAGACACCATTGGCCATCAACTTCTTCGATTCGAGTTTCCAGGCTTCCAAACGTTACCGCATAACGTTAATTGTGTAACATTGTTAACGAGAATTGAAGACAATTGATCTGATTCGATGTATCTAGAAATTTGTACAGTTTTTTAATTAATGTTCCTATGTGTACCAGTGACCCCGCCATCGCTACGAACGTCTACCATTTTGTCTCGGGTGCAGCAATTACCGAGGTTGCATTGCAGACTTTCCTGTGCGCATGCCCTCGAGGGTAAAAGGGTTAAAGTCTGCCCACCCTTAACTGGAAGGCAGGTCTTCCAGACCTGTAATTTCTTCCTCTTGCGTTCCACTTTGCGATGTACTTTCTCTCTCCGCTCGATCCCCACGTTTCAAACCCCTTAATTTATGTTTCTCGAAACTACGGTTGTTTGCACTTACTTCTACGCTAACATTAACCCTTAACGGCACGCAATTTTCTTTTATGTACTATCGACATCGATACTATTTTAAATCATAATCGTGATAAAGAGTTAATCTATTTTACGTTAACACTGTGCCCTTTAACTTTTATATATCCAATTTTTCATTTCTGGAAGATTTATAAAATATCCGCTAAAAATGATTTATTCAACTCCGTTGCTAAACCCTGAGATAACAGCGCATTTTTAAACTATTGTATTATGAAGAATGATAAAAAAAATAAGCCCAAGCAGCCCCTTACAATTAATCAGATAATACGTATAAAGTTCTTTTGGGGGAGGTGACCGGATCGGTTGGCGAGAAAGCGTGTTACGCCGATTTGCAACCGCTTCTCTTACTTTTCATTAAGTCTAAACCTCTTTTTTTTTCCTAGATTTCAAAGCAATCTTTACCCTTCACCGCCTCTGGTAGACGTACGGCAACCTCTGGTCGTTTTTTTTTGTCCACCCTGAAAACGCAGCCTCTGGCAAAAACTGACCCCAAAGCGTATAGCTGCGAGTCGACACGTGGGTCGAACTTGCTGGCGCGTGCGTTTTGTTTCGTTGAAAACACGCCGGTGAACCCCGCGGGATGAAGAAAAGAATGAAGAAAAAAAAGTATCTGAAAAAAAAAGCGGTCGAAACAATGCGCGGGCACAGCTGGTTAAACGTGGAAGGGTTAGGCGATTAGCATAAAAGGGTACCATTACACGGCGTGAGACGCAATCGGATTCGAGGCGAGCCGTAACAAGCCGTATTTATACGGTGTTGTTTTTTTTGCCAAAGAAAAACACACATGGGTGTGCCAGGATACAACGCGATCAAGTAACTTCTATTCTGGCACCAATTTCATGGGGTAATTATCGTGGAAGCTGGATGTTCCATTTCGCTGATCGACCTCGATTCACACTTTCGTCCTCGGGTAAAATTCACCGAATAATTCTTCCAAATAATAATTACGATTCGTTTAAATTCAACTGGTTCTCAATAAATCAACGAAGCAGAGAAGAATCTGATCGGAAAACGAAATATTGCTAGATAGTAAATATAGTTTGGATCTTGAATGGCGCAAGCAGCGTCCTTTTGACCGAGTTACAAAAATAAAATGTGCAAAACGTAGAAAGTTCCTAAATGCAATTTACAGATTGTCCCACTTTAGTTAATCTGCTTGAATTATATCATATAAAATTTATTCCGTTTCGAATAAAGAAGCATGATAAATGTATATTAAAGGATGTGAAAAATATAAAAATGTAATAATTGTTTTTAACGAGATTGATACAAGTGGATCCATGAGTTGAAGAATTGATCAGCAATTTGTCATCGGTTTTTTTTTCCTCCAAACGGTCGTCGAATCGAAAGGGCACAACAATAGCAATAATCGCTCAGCTAGCGGGAAAGTTTCGAAAAATCACTCCTCCTCGGGTGAAAATAAATCAAAAGGATAAGAGCCGCGGTGTGGAGTCTGCGGTGGAAATCGAAAGCCGACGAGAGGGTAGCTGAAAATTGTCGATGGAGTTATAAAAGTGGGCTCCGTGGCCTCCTGCCACCCCTTCGTGTGCACCCTGATACCACACCACCAGACACCCTGGGATGGGTGTCCTCCAATTGTGAACAATACATTATTTATGTCCGATTGCCAGCTATCCCGGTAACATCGAAATTCCTCCACAAAGAAATCCTTGCTTCTATTATTAACGATGATATTTAATTTAACTTGAACATTTTGACGGCCTCGCGTTTCATGGAATCAATACGACTCTCGTAATTTTGAGCTCCTTAATTTATTACCTTGTTTTGTTATCGATATTGGGTAGAATGGATGAAAATAAAGCGACGGATAATAACGTAAGATATTAAACGTCGAAAGAAAGAAAAAGAAAGAAATCGGAGGTTTTCAAAAATCTTTCTCGCTCGAAACGTACACGAGTATCAAATTATTTTCCATAAAATTTCATTTCTCCTTCCCTTGGTTAATTGAACTGTTCTCCCCTTCCCGATTCATTCTTCCAGATTTCCTCCTTGCAAGAAATCTATAAAAACCGTTCCAACGATCGATCTAACGTACTCGTATCGTTCGAATTACAGAGTTCAGGGTGCTATTCTAATTTACCAACGAACAGACTGGCTCTTGATAGACTGGCGTTTCACCTTTCCTGTATCCGTCACTTTTTTTCTTTCTTCTTTCGTATCGTTGCTTTGAAACGTTCTGATCAAGTAAGTCGCGGAAACAGAAAATGAAAAAACAGCGTGAAAGAAGTTTGATAGAAAAAAAAAAAAGGTGGCGGTAATACGAGCGAAAAGTGGTGCTCGTTAAATTACAACAGTTACAGAAGTCTGGTTTTGGATAAAGGAAAACTGGCGAACGAGATGAAACCGAGCTCGCGATGGAGAAAGAGGGTGGCTTTACATATGCATACGAGAACATTCAGATGTCAATCAAGAATCGAGACCTTTCGACTTTGGGGTGCGGAAATCGGACTTTTTCCGAAAAAATTTACGTATTCATTCATGCGAACAGCCACCCTGTCACGTGAGTGGAGAAAAAAGGCAGGATAGGAGAGTGAGAAAGGGGGTGGAACAGAAAGAGAACTCGAGCGAGAAGTCTGTTTGCTTTTTTACCGCTCTTGACTTCATATTTGAGAGCATATTTTTTGCACCAACCGTCACGCATTGTTAACGTCAACTTACTCTCCTGTTTTCTTTTTTTTCCTTTTTTCATTTCAAACGTCGATACCGCGTCGCAACCGTTAGGTAAAATTCAACACCGTGGTTACACAAGTTTCGGGATTTCGACGAGATTGAGTCGCATCTTTTCTCCGATTAAATCTACGAATCGCATTACTTTGATTTGCTCGAATTCTTTGATTTTTGGATAATAATGGTATTTTTTTTTTACAAAAAAACAAAACAAATTTCTATTTCCACTGATTAAGTTAGGTACTTTTGGTGTCATAAAATGACAAGCAACGCGTAACAAATTAAAGAAGCGAAACAGAAGAAGGATCAAAGTCGATGGGTGTTTACTAATTATTTTGTTACGCTTTTGAAACGAGACGTTATCGGGTGATGCATTTTCCGTAGTTGGAAAACCGTACGTGATATACGACCCGTTCGCTTGCCTCTGGCGTTTTCAGAGTTCCTGAATGCGGGGATGAATGTTGGTCTGCTTCGTCGCAAGTCGAGCATTATATCGCTTTTACATTTATAAAGCTGTCACACGCCGACTCGCGTGTCATTGTGAAAGGGGTATTATGCTTTAATAATGGACAGCATCGCGTGTCAGATTCATCCGGTCGGAATGGAAATGTACGAAGTTTATTTTGTTTCTGGACTCGAATCCAATGACGATACGTTGCGGTACATTATCATGATTAAGCTCGTATAATTGAAAATCGCGATTTTTTATCAATGGAATAACACCGTCCGCTCACACTTTGCAATTAAAGTAGTAGCACTTCATTACTGTAACGATTCGTTGCGATTAAATTAAATTTTACTTTCTCAACTTGGATAAAAACTCTCTGTTCATCGGTGTATTATTTTTATTCGATAAAAATATAATAAATATTGCGTTAATTCGTTATTGTTTAGTTTCAATGACGTTTCTAAGAAACATCGAATACCGAGGAACAGGTTCATTGGAGCTTTAGCTTACGTTAATGTAAATTAATATAGGTCGTGAAACACGAACATAGAAAATTTATTATTCTTATTTCAAGCTGATAAAGAACATTGCCATTATAAATACATATCTTATACAACATTTGATTAGTCTGCAAATGTTTTAATGATATTAAGTAAAAAAAGAAATAAAAAGGATTTTTGGCAGAGATGCTTAATAATAATAATAAAAAAAAAAATATTTCTTCTTTTAATTAAGTACCGTATAAATCTTAACATTAGCATAAATGTCATGTGAAGAGCGGTACAAATAATACATTTAAAGAACAATGTAATGATACAAAAATAACCCGAAAATAAATATTTCAAACGTACGAAATCAATATCATTATGTAACGATTGTGTTCTTAATACGCAAAATTAATACTTTATGAATGATGTTATTACATTATGAGCCATTTTGGATAGAAGCAAGATATTCGTTGTATTTTTTCTCTTGTGTTTGCTGTAACTTCTGTAGTTTCTTTATCTGTCCTTTGCTAATTTCTTTACCGCTGCAGTCGTGCGTCGGCAAACCCTAAAACACAAAACATAATCAAACATTGTATCAATTATTTTCCAATTAATATGTCAATTTTCACTTACGTTTTCATCGAACTGAGAATACTTATCCTTTTCTAACTTAAACATCTCGGAAGGAGGTATTTTTCTTTGCGCTTCTTTTGCCGCGGCTGCCGCTGCTGCTTCCGCTTTCTTTCTCTCTTTCTCTATCGACTTTTCCAGTTCGATCTTTCTTTTGCATTCTTTTTCTCGTAAAAGTTCTTCTTTATTTACTAATTTAACTTTACAAATTTCTTCGTTGCTATCTTCTAAACGTACACCGACATTCGGCAAAATTTCATCGCGCAATTTATCACATTCCTCGAGAATATCGTTCGCCTTCAATATTTTAGCAGTATTTCGTATTTTTTCTCGGAAATTTGCCAGAACTTCAAGATAAGGCATGACAGTTTCTTCGACCTTTAACGAAATTCATAAATGATAGATCCATATTACAAATAAAGAAAAAAGGAGAAAATTAGTAAAACATACATTCAAACTTTGAGTATTGCTATCTATTGGAAAACCGATAGCGTCGTGCGAATGCGGTATCGCACCAAATATGGTAAACATTTTTGTGATATAAACTGCAATATCTCTAAGCAACAATGTATTTTGGTTTTTGATTTGTTTCATATAAATGTTGCAATGCGTTACAAGTTCTCTAATTGTGTCGAGTACACTTCTTGTATCAATATTATCTGCAATAAAATGTTTCTTATATACCGGTGACTAAAAATAAGTGTAACGATCAGAGGTGTGCGGGTTCTCGAATTCACGGGATTCCCGAGCTTCGGGTCTGGTCGGGAAAAGTCGGGCGAGATCGAGCGGGCTGTCGAAAGTATGATACCCGTCGAGATCCCGAAACTATCCGACTGCATACGAACGTATTCGAGATTCCGAAACGCGTATCGAGAAATCGAGATCTTGAAGACGTTCGGGTTGTCGATACGTTCGTATGCAGTCAAATAGTTTCGGAATCTCGACGAGTATCCTACTTTCGAGAGCCCGCTGGATCTCGCCCGAGTTTTCCCGACCGACCCTACCCGAACCCGAAATGTCGAGAACCCGCAGACCTGTGGTAACAATACAAAGTTGGCAACTTACCACATAGAGCCGAGTGAACAGAATCTTTGGCATTCGAGAATTTTTCGTTTAACTCTACCTCAGCGTTGGTCCACTTAGTAAAAGTACTAATATTTGTTTCCGAACTCAACGATCTAATGTTGCATTTCACGTTTAAGAAAAATTCCTGTAATATAAATAAATAAGATTCGTTAAAAGTTTATAAGCTATGATCCATAAATGTTTATACCTACATTCAAGAACTTCTCATACTGTATAGCCATATTCATGGTGTTATCGCTATAATCTAATGTATCCTTCCACGAGTGTAAAAGGAATGCAAGTCTGAGCTGTCTCGCAGAGTTCTTTTTTAGCGCCTCTTGTATGGTGATGAAATTTTTTAAAGATTTCGACATCTTGCATCCTGATATAGTTAAATGACCAGCATGGAGAAAGTATCTAACCCAATTAGAGTTATTAAAGTACGCTTCTGATTGTGCTATTTCATTATCATGATGTGGAAATTTTAAATCTACTCCTCCGGTATGAATGTCTAAACTTTCGCCACAAATTATAGACGCCATAACCGAACATTCTATGTGCCATCCCGGTCGTCCCTTGCCCCAAGGACTTTCCCACCATGGCTCTCCTTCTTTTGAACGTTTCCAGAGTGCAAAGTCTATTGGCGACCTTTTTTCAGACGACTCAGAAGCGCTCAGAACTCCTAATACAACAAATTTTCGATAAAACTGTGATACATATATTCAGAACAAATCAATTCTTACCTTCTCCTTCCTCTAAACTTGATGTATCACCATATGCTTCTGGTACAAGTTTGGCGTAATAATGCTTATCTTGCTTATCAAAGGAAGCAACATCAAAATATATGGAACCATTACTCTCGTATGCAGCTCCATTTTCTATAATTTTTTGAATAAATGTTATAATTTCAGCTATGTATTCGCTAACTCTTGTCAATACATTTGGCCTCAATACCTAAAAAAACAATACTTCATTGTAAGCTTTCTCAACCTTTAAGCATAAAGTTAAGTTTACAACTTCATTACATGTAAAGCATCCATATCCTTATGGAACTCTGATTCCCAGTGCTTGGATAGTTTATTAAAAATCGAATGTTCTGTAACGGTAGCTCCTTTTTTCTTATCTAGCCATTCTGCCAATGGGTCGCGTGCTTCTTTCAATAGTAACTGCATTCATAAAGTACAAATATGACGTTCTCGTGCGATATTATTACTAATCTTCTCAATATTTAATGTTAATGAAATATACATACCTCTTGATATTCCTTAATTTTATTATCATCTTTACGCTTTACCGCATCCTCAAGATTTTCTATCGCCTTTGCTACATTGCTCAACATTTTCTGTAGCATACATTTTTTATCCATATCATTTGTAGTTTTCACTGTATCTTCAAAGGTACACATTACACTTTTTGCGTCATCCAAAATTTCATCGAGAGAATGACTTTCTTCTATATAATTCTCATACAAATAATTCTGTCTAGCCCTTTTTATAATCTTGTCATCTATATCAGTAATATTCATTACATATAAAATATCGTATCCAAAATAATCAGACAATACACGTCTTAATATATCAAATGATATATATGATCTGAATAATAAAAAAAAAGTGACATGATAACATCAAAACGGATATTGTTATACGGCAATAAGATATTGTATATATTAAACTTTCAAATTCCACGATCGATTTCAATTTTTTATCTACCTAGCATGCCCCATATGTGATGCATCATAGACAGTTGGTCCACAGCTATACCATAATATACGATTTCCAAATTGAGGGATAAAAACTTCTTTATCCCTGGTTAAACTATTGTGCAATTTAAGAACTGAGGCATTATTTTGCTGTGGTGGAGCCCACGGTGGTTGTACCCTTTTTGCCATTTGTAATCTATAAAATCGGACGCACCTACAATCATAAGCATGAAAATAAAATATAAAGCTTACCTGTTTAACTTAATTAACAAATGTTTGTTCCAAAGAGTCTTACTATCGAGAAATGCTGAACAGCGTAATAGCACGTTTCTCAATTGTTTACTGGATCTTTTCGACACAAAGCCGACAAAGCTTACTCGACAGTATTCACACCGACGCTATTTCACTGGCATTTGTTTTCATCGACGGTATAATTTAAAGAAATGTCAGTGAAATAGCGTCGGTGTGAATACTGTCGAGTAATTCTTTGTCGGTCAAGTGATACGGATCCAATTTAAACAGCGCGATCACGTTGCTTGGGACTCAAATGATGAAATATACAAACATGAAAAAAATGGCAAAAATCACAAAAATCTTTGATTCAATTGTGTCATACTAACCTAAAATATGATTCAGCTCAAACAGTGAATTGCAGTGAATATAACAATGCTCAAAAGCGTTCTGACCAGTTCTGACTCAGAACTTCTGAGACTTGTATTTAGGCGTATTACCTTACGGTGTCGCCGATTATCGCCAGTTATCTGTATTGTACCTATATAGAATTGCACTGTAAAATATGAGCTGCAAAGACATATGGCATGATGTAATTTCCATGGAAGCACACGCAAGTGTGCTACATATGAATTTGCTAATGCATCTTCTGTGAAGATGTTATGAATAAATGAGGTTTATTATTTTATAAATTTCTTTTATTTTACATTGCGTCATTATGTTACATTAAAATTGTGTGTTATACATACATGTATTACCAAACAATATTGCAACTGTACAAATTATGCTATTCAACAAAAAAATATAATCTTTAACCTCAGTCTGGAACATATATGTAAAAAAAATATTCAGTTATATTTATATATAAATATATATGTATAATTATATAGTTCTCATCAGGATAAATATTGTTTCTGTGAAAACTTGAAAAGCGGCGCCTGGGCCGACAATTCGGGAAAAGTAAGAAGCTCTCGAACAAGGAGAGATAGATCCTTGTCTCTCCAACGGCTCTGTGACAGAGAGGATGATTGAGGATGATACAACAATAGCAAAGATGCAACAGCAGCAAGGACGAAGACAGAGCTTGCTTTTGCGATTTAGTTTGTGCAACTTTTTGAACCGAAGAAGCGATATTTTCTAATATTCCGCGTACCATTCCGCAAGGAAGTACAGAGCCCGATTTTGCAACTTCGCGTTTGAAACTTTATAAAAAATAAAAGTGTATGTTTTCATAGAATAAATTTTTTTGTGGCCACATTTTCCAAAATAGGACTCTGTACTTCTCTGCGGAATAATACAAGGAATCATTCATTATCGCTCTGTCTTCGTCCCTCCTGCTATTGTTTTATCCGCACGAGGTCTCCAAAGTTAATTCGAAATTTTGTTCTGGCTCCTGTGCAGCCTGATATGAATAATTCCATATACATATCTAAAACTTAATGAAACCAGTTTATGAACATATTAATAAATGCATCAAAAATATATATATATATATATATAATTAATACTGTACTTTAAATACAATAGCAAAATTTTGTAAAAGATATGTTTTAAAATATTCAATTTGTATAATAGTTATTTATAATAACAAATTCCAAATCACACATAAAATCTATTAAAAAAAAAACTCTGAAAACCTCTATAGAAACTATAATATAGAAATGTAACCGTGGCAGTCAATTTTTTCTTAAACATTGTTTTACGTCTGATTTGAATATTATTATATTAAAACTGCCACTTAAAATGTATATTATCTATTTTCTATAGATGTTTCTTCTATCCACTCTTTACTTGGTTTGATAAATTCTAAATCACTAGCTTCGTCTGAACTCGATATGTTGTCATCATCAAAATATGGTTTTGTGATCTCATTAGTTTCCATATATCCTAAAATCATATTTATTAGAAAAAGGTATACTAAATTAATACTTAATTCATACTTATTTGATTTTAACAATATTTACCATTTGATCCTGGTCTCCTAAATATTTCAATTTCTTTTTCATCGTCATCGAAAAAGCTTGTACCGTCTTTAAGTAAGCTAAATGCATATCCTTTCCAATTGTTTGTTTCCACATCTTTGGAAGATCGGCAACTTGTCCAAACGAAAATAGTACATGTGATAATTCCTAAACACACAGTACCTGTAAAAACATAATTTGAGATTATGTATTATACCACATTATAGTTTATACTATGATATGCAAAACATGTTGAATATCTTACTTATAAGAATAATAAAAACCATTCTAGGCATTCCTAGAAATTTGTCGTTGTATGTTAATTTAAATATTAAATAAGATGTATTGTGTACATCTGGTGTAATTAATATTTTAGCTTGTTGAATATATCCAGGTGCATTAACGTTTATAACATGAGTACCAGGTTGAAGTAATAAGCAATAAGCACCATTTAATCCATTTCTAACATGATGCATCGATTTATTGTATGATAAAACAGCATTTTCAACGGGTTCGTTATTTGTGTTTAGGACGTATCCTTTCACCCCTTCGTTAAGTTTTTCTATCATTGCTAATAAGCTGGCTCTGTTGTCCTCCCACACATTTCTTGAATCATCTACATTGCAACAAGTTACATACACATCTACCATCAGTGTGCTTGTATTTAAATAAAGATAATCTATTAAAGAATCTTTCCTTTCTCCACTGATGCCCATACCAGCACGAACAATGCCATTAGTATTTGTACTTAAATCATGACTACACTCCGAATTTTTCGAAGTCATGTGAATATTATATTTTGTATACGATGATGCTATATCTTGCAATACATCATCATCATCGGTTGTATATGCCTGCCCATATACTTTTCCGTATTTTCCCGCAAATGGAATTTCAATATGTTGTGAACCAATATTTAGATTTATCGCTAATGCTGTATTAATTTTTTTAAACCAGTTAATTATTACATTTGCATCCGGTGTTAATGCACCGCTAAGGGGAAACTGCAAATTGTTCACAATGGATGAGGAACAAGATTTGTTGTCATTAGAAATTTGCGATAAATCTGGTGCAATGTATATCGTAAATTTATCCAAGTAATTTGTAATTCGAGTATCTTTCCCATAATGATCCAATAAATACGTTGCAAAGTGCAACAAAAGCTTCGAAGTCACAGGTGCACCGTTTGAAATACCAGCCACAAAAGCTATAGATGGTCGACCAATTCGTTTATAATTATTTTCAATTCCAACTTCTAAACACATTACTCGAATACCTTCCTTCGATTTACTTATAGTGTGTAGAATTGATAATTGTGAATATTTATTGTTTAAGTCGGTTAACACTTGGTTCACAATGTTTGGTTTGTGGTCTTCGTCGTGTTTTTCCAATTCTACTTCCTTCGTTCGATGTTTAATCATTTTAACATGAAGATCAATTATATTTTCATCGGTCACGTGCACTTTTACAGATTGCTCGATATAATTTTTACAAGAAAACGTCAATATATACTCTCCGGGAAGAAGAATAATTTTGAAATAAGCCATATTCTTTGAAACGTGATAACTTTGCTGCCCGACCGTAACGGTAGCATCCCTTAAGGAAATGTTATTTGTATCTGTTACCATTGCGCGAATACCAGTTGTAAGACCACGAATAAGTTGCATCAAAGGTAATAAGTTTTCGCGCCAAATAGTTGGAATAGACTCTGGAACAGGATACTTGCAACAGGACAAATTGATACTTATCTGAAAAATTAATTGTTTTCATGATACATCGTTTATAAAATAATGTTACCAAATCTAAATCGCATTCTACTTACTACAGGTATATTATATTCTTTTTGAATATAATCTTGTACATCTTTTACATTGTTATTAAGAAAACTACATGTTCCTTTATGCACAGATTGCTCATAATTTTTAACAAGAACTTTATACACATTTAAACTATTATCTGTATAACTGAAATATAAAAAATATGAAAATATCGTTCCTTATAACAAAAAATACTTATTTTGAATATTATTTTATTACCTAATTTCAAGAGCACCACTTCCTAATATAATTATTACGTCGTATTTTTCGTTAGATAACATTGATTTGAATGCATCGGTAACCATATTCAATTTGTCAGGACCGGTATTATCTTTCTGCACTAGTCTTGTTCCTACCTCGTCATTCACGATAGGGTTGCACTCGTGAATATCTATTACATTATCGAAACCTGGATCAACGCCAGGAATAAAGTGTAAAACAGAATTATTCAATATCCTCTGTATTGGAGGATTTCCAATTTGATTTCCCATAAGAATATGAGTTGCTAATCGCAATATGATTTCTCTACCCACTGGTTGAGAAGCAAATAATCCACCAACCAAACCAATATGAAATTTTTGTTCTTCGGGTGCCCCCATCTACAATCATTAAATCATTAGTATCTTTCATAAACTTGAGTATATATATTTTTTTTTTTTTAGCATACATACATCATGTGTAACCTTCAGAGAATGAATAGCCATACTGGTTAATGATTCACCAGCTTGAAATTCTGCAATGTTTGGTTGATGATTTTCTAACTGACTAAGCCTAGCACTTAATTCAGCATTTTTTAAATAAACGTTCTGTAAATTTGCCATTAATCGAAAATCGTATGCAGACGACCTAAAATCAGAATTCATAGACTTACATATATGTTTTTCTTGAATAATTTGTATTATTAACTTCAATGATAGAAACTTAAGAATTTTAACATGTTTTATTACATATAATATTAAAAAAAAAAAGATTTTTTAGTAAGCAACGCTATATTTGTAAAAATAATAATAAAATAGTAAAAACAACAAAATGATTAGTTAATTAAAAGCATTTTGAGTCACATTCATTTTTAATTGCTTCTAATAAAATAATGTAATATACTACTCTATTACATTCAATGCATATCTTCTGACATACTGAAATATTTACTTAATGTTTTGGGGAGCTTTTAAATTTCTTCATAAAACGAAATTTTTACGATTCCTTACAAAATATGATCCTTTTTAATACTCAACGAGACAAATATCATTATTCTGGAAATTGTAATTTTTATAAGATTTTGTTAAAATAATGCCTGTGCTGATGATCGTATTATAAATATCAAGCATATAACTATACCAATGTTGAGGATCATCTCTCATTAGTGTGAAATCCACAGTTACTTCTTCTCCCATATTAGCGCTATCCGGCACCATTACACTTTGTGTTTGAGATTCATATCCCACCGCACTAGCTGTAACGTTATATTTTCCTGGAACTAATAGACGCCAATAATCTCCACCGTCAGCCGTATAAATGTCATGTTTAATTCCTTCCACAGATATTTTAGCATGTGGTATAGGATTGCCGATAGATGAACGTACTACACCATGTACACCTTGACGAGACTGTAAATTGAAAGGATAATTTAGTGACTCGTTACATATATTAATAGATATATGCAGATATAAATACCATTTCGATAAGACGCAACATAGGTTCTCTATTTTGTAACCAGTAGTCTGGAAGATCGGTTGCATTTGGGAATTTTGTGCAACCTATTTCCACGGTGATCTCAAAATCATTACTATGTACGTAATTATAATCTTGCATGCCTCCGCTAACGGAATACCAGGCAGCTCCGTTAGTTATACCGTTTGGAAAGCTCTTTTCTAAGACATTTTGAAAATTGAATCGTTCATTCGGAAGTGGGGGACACGGCTCTCCAAGATGCATAAGGGGATGAGCATTTGAATAGGTTAATGCCAATACTTTGAAAACTTCATCATCCGGACTTAGATTTTGAGCAGTGGATGCATACTGTGGTTCATTATCATATGGATAATTTGCTACTAACGCTCCTCCATGAAAATTAGCAGAAAGTACAAATGGAATGCTTGCAATCCAATTCATTACTGCCTTTGTTTCGGGTTCTTGTTTTTCATTATACTGTAATATAGAAGAATATAAATTATATTAAAATTGATAGCCCATAATATACGAAGAAAATGTTTTGAATATATTAAAAACGTGTAAGTGCCATACAAGGTTTGTTTCATATTGATCAGGAAAATTTCTGTTAAGATCAACGCCTTTGGCGTTTGCTCTTCCCCGATTTCCATACACGTCACCTTCTCTGGAAATTTCATAACCATCTGGATTCATACTTGGCAGCACGTGCAATCTAACATTCTTCAATATTTTTGTAACTCTTTCGTCGCTTCCAAAGTTTTCGCAAAGATATCTAAGTAACAGAAGTAACATTTCCTTTCCGACCACCTCGTTCCCATGCATATTGCCAATGTATTTTACTTCTGGCTTATTTTGACTGTGTTTTCCAGGATTTTCAGTTACTTCCATAACATATAATTGGCGTTTTTTAACAGATTCTCCTATACTATAAAGTCTTGTTATGTTTGGATAATTCGAATTTAAATCCTTTAAGTAACGTTCCATTGCTACATAGTTATGATGCTCAAACTTGATATCAGCGAAAAATCCATATTTATCTATGGGTCTTATAATTTCTTCAATTTCACTTTCATTTACTTTCCCTGTATATAAATAAATAAAACATTATAAAAGAACGATACTGTAAACAAATTCTTTAATTCTAACATGCTAAATAAAAAGAAATTAGTATACCATTGAGTTAAAGTACATAAATTTTCCAAAAAATTTTAGACTGATTAAATGATAAAAAATATGAAATCCAAAATTCTTTATTTATGTCGCAACACAAGGTATAGAGAAAATAACGAAAAAAATCAAAACAATATTGGTGGATAAAAATTATAGGAAAAGGCTGGAGAACATTTGAAAAAACTAATTCATTATTTGAACCAAATACAATACTTTATTTTTACTTTTAGATATACATTTGATTTGGATATATTATACTATACATCAAATTACAAATATAACTGTAACTCATTTCATTACAATATTTTTACGAATATTGATAAAATTACAAAATAAACAATCGTGTACGCGGCACTAAGTTGTTTAAATGTATTGTTCATACACTTTTCATGTGTCTCAAGTATTTATATATATGTATATATTTGTTCATATGAATTATTAGTGCACGATAAAAAAAATTTCAAATTATTTTATATAGTACAAATTGTTAAAGAACGAATTTTGAAAAAAGCGTATCTAATCTAACTATTCTCAAAATATTATTTCTTTAAAAAATATTCATTGTATTAATTTGTTCTTTTGAAAATTTGTTCATTTAAAAGAGAGCACTAGTACAAAAAATAAATCGCAATTTTGCGATTTATTTTTAACCTAAAGCGATTTGATTTAAAAGATGTTATAATTTGTACACAGATATGTTCAGTATATAACAATATTTTTATGATGTATACATATATAATTTCAATTCGCATTTGCAAACCATATTATTGAAAAAAAAAAAAAAAAAAAAAAATTGTATAGTAAGCTTGATATAAACAATGATAATATATCTTTGTAAAATATTTGTTTCTTTATATTGGGTCGTAATGTATGTCAAACAAATGATATTAAAAATAAATGATCAAATATTTAACAAATAACAACAAAAATAAAAATAAAAGTGAAAATAATAAACAAAAATTAAAAAATTAATGTCTTCCAAACGTTTGTTCTATGTTTAAAATTAAGATCGATTATCTCAATCTAATAATTTTCAACGTTAATTATTATTTTTCTTTTTTGCAAGTAACAAATTTTGACATTTTTTTTCTCCATACCTTGTGTATACTTTTATGTTTGTTCGTGTGAATAATAATATAAACTATAATAAAAATGATGAATATATCAGTATCAATTATTATATGCCGTTGAGATATTATACCGTTGCTGTAAAATGAAAATGAAATAACAAAATAAATAATTACAGAAATAATAAATTAAAGTATAAATAATAAAAAAAATTTGTTAAATTATATTGCATTTATACAAATATATTTTTAATAGAGTTAGTTCAAAGAACGCAAAATGCCAATTAGCATACGATGAAAATCTGTATCTTGATTACCTTGGTCATTATAGGTGTCTGGTTTTAAAGTAAAATTTAGAATGGTTGGATTATCTGGTTCTACGGTAACGGTTGTTGGTTCGCTTGACTGATACCTAAAATTATAAAGAAATATATTGAGTAAGAAATACATCTAATGAAACAAAATGTAATTATTTATCATATGAAATATATTTGCAATAAATATTGTATATTTTTATATGCTCACCCCCATGCTTCCGCACGAATACGGTAAGTTCCGGGAAGCAGCAAACGCCAATATTCTCCGCGATGTGTTGTATAAATATTATGGTTTATTCCATCCACGATAATGGTTGCTGCTTCTATCGGTTGACCATCTGTATCCCTTACCAGGCCTAAAATCAAAATACAATTGAGTACATCTTAAGGAGTAGTAATAACTAGTAACAACTATATTCAATAAACAATTACCTTTTACTCCAATATGTGCTTGCTCAAGGTATTTTATGAGAGGCTCCTTATTCAACCTCCAATGCTCTGGCATTATAGAAGCATTTGGATATTTACAACAACTAAGTTCAAATGTTATCTCAAATGCATTAGAACGAGCATAATTAAAGTCTTGCATCCCTCCAACAACTTCGTACCTGAACAAATAAACTTTGGTAACATCTTTTTCTTAATAGCATTTCAGAAAGTAAAAAATTTAAACATTTATGTTTACCAATATGCTCCATTAGTAACACCACCCTGGAAAATATCCGAAGGGCATGCATTACCCGCTCGCATTTCTGGATGATTATCAGCATACGTATGAGATAAATATTTGAATAACTCGTCGTCTGGACTTTTGCTTTCGATACAACAAGGATTTGAAATTCTACAAGAGTATAAAGTATTGAAATAATTGATAGGACTTAATATTTTATAGAAAATTTATGTACCAAAATCACAGAAGCATTAGATTTTCTTACCCAGAATCATAAGGATAACTAGCTACAACAGCACCTCCATGAAGATTTCCTGATAATACAAATGGTTCTGTAGCAATCCATGTCATCATAGCTATTGTTTCATTTTGACGTCCGTCTAATATACTTCCACCTTCTTGAAGCTGATTAGTTCTTACATTAAATTGATCTGGAAAGTCTCTATTTAAGTCAACATGATTTGCATTTTCACGTCCTGAAAGATCTTTTCTTGAATCGCATTTTCCTTCCTGAAAAAATATATTAAACAAACATAGCGATTGGCTCTGGATTGTAAGAAAAACAGAATAACAGTATTACCTCTGATTTTTCAAAACCATCAGGATTCATTGATGGCATAAGAAAAATATCAGTGTTGTTAACTAATTTTGTAATTCTTTCATCCTTTCCATAGTTGTGCAGCAAATATTGAGCAAGGTAAACTAATAATTCTCTCCCAACGGCTTCATCGCCATGCATATTAGCAACATATTTCACCATTGGTTCGCCCAGTTTTCGTTCTCTAACATTTTGAGAAATTTCAATAGCTAGTAAATCTCTACCTTCCACAGACTTTCCTATAGAAATCACTTTTGCCAAATTAGGATACATCTCAGCCAAAGAACCGAATAACTGTTTAAGTTCTTCATAATGTGTATAGTGAGGAGTGATAAAATTTTCATTCAAGTTATCTTCAGAATTTATCACAAAACTATTAATACTTCCCACGAATAAACAAATAAAGAGTACAATATTATACATACTATGTACATGTACCATATTTGTGTATATTTACTTTCTTGATATTCTAAGAAATTTTTTGATTTCAATAAGACATTCTACAAAATGAAACACATATAATATCGATATAGCATACTGATGACGTCCGCAACTACTACTATATACGAGCATGAGCGTGGGTAGGTAGGTAGGGTAGAGTTACTATAAATGCTGTATATGCATATACTATATATTTTATTTTATGATTGTTTGCAATGAAAAAAGATTATTATCGTTTTGTCAAACATATCCACTTTTATTAGAATCATTATCTTATTTATTACATATATGATTTTTAGCTAAACCTTTATAATAATTGTAGTATAACATGTATTACTACCGTAAATAATACTTTAGATATCAACCTTTATGTATATACATATTTCTTTGACATACAACTTGTGTATTGACAACCATTGTAATATATTTCATTGAAACTTTTTACATTTCTATATAAATGCATGATATAAAAGTTCAGCGATACTATTGGTTAAAAGTTTTATACATAATTATTTCAACTTGAAATACTTGAAATACTAATAAAGAGAGGTTATACTTCACAACGTTATGTATCATTTTATGCAACAGTTGTTAACTAAGACTTTTAAATTATCTTAGAACAACTTTATACAAACATGTCTAATAACACAGAAGAAAAACAGTAAGTTATATTATCATAAATCAATATATAAAAAATTTAATATTTCTTGTACACAATTTCAGGTATGGTTTAATTTTACCTAAAAAACAACAATCCATTCCTACAAAAGTTAGTAATATATTTGGAGATAGCAATGATTCTGATGAAGAAGATGGCACAGACTGGGTTAAGAAAGCACTTAAAGCGGAAGGAGAAAAAAATAAAATTAAGAAACAAACTAAATTAAATATACAAAAGGCACTGAAAGAAGACCCAACAATATTTCAATACGATGAAGTGTATGATGATATGGAAAAAGGGAAGGATCAATCGAAAGCAATAAAAGATGAAAAGAAGAAACCAAGATATATTGAAAACCTCTTAAAAGCTGCTGAAAGAAGAAAAAAGGAGCAAGAATATAGGATAGAAAGAATGGTACAAAAAGAACGAGAAGCTGAAGGAGAAATGTTTGCGGACAAAGAAAGTTTTGTCACTTCTGCTTATAGAGCGAAATTGGAAGAGTTTAAAATAATGGAAGAAGAGGAAAGTAAAATGGATAGATTAGAAGCTATTGGTGATGTGAGAAAACAACAAGATATATCAGGATTTTATAGACATCTATATGAGCAGACTGTTAAATCTTCGGATGAATCTGAAATCAAAGATAATGTAAATAATGATAAAATTAGCGCAAATCAAGACTTAACGAATGCGAGTAAAGAAACAAATATGAGTATAACAAAAAAGGAAGAAATTAAAAATAAGGAAGTGAAAAAGAATAGACAGTATAGGCAGAGAAAAGTAGAAGAAGATAGCGATACAGATACAGAAACTCAACAAACAGAATTAGATAAAGCAAAACCTATTTCACCTGAAAAACGAAAAACTGTTGAAAAAGAACTCGAACCATTAGAGCCTAACAACAAAAAACAAAAACAACAAATTGAAGAGTCGAACACCAATAAAACAGATGATCCAACTAAAGCAGAAGACACCGCAGATGTAAAGGATGCTGAAAAAATAGAAGATAAATGTGAGAATAATGATAAAGCTGTTAAAGCAGATATAACTGCAAAAGCAAAAATAGAAGCAGAGAAGAGAGAAAGATCTAAAATTTGGGAAAAGAGAACAGTTGGATCTGCTTTTGAAGCAGCATTACAAAGATATTATGCAAGAAAATCTGCCAGATTGTCAGCTGTATAGCTAATTATAATTATTAATGTTATATATTGTATTGAAAAAATATAATCTGATCATCTTCTTTTTATAAAACTGTATTTATAATGTAGAATACAAAACCTTTCTATTTAATGTAACATTTGTAGTATGAAAATGAAGGTAAATACATTTAAATGACCTTGAATTATATCAATGCCAGATTATGAAATCAAATTTTTTTGATTTTGTTTTTTTAATTAATAAATTTGTTTAGATTTAATGGGATGAAATAAGTTGTGGTTTCAGATGTCCACTATTACCCATGTTTCTTAATGTTACTCTTCCATTAGGACGAATAGATATCCATGTAATACTTCCATGGTTCAAACTTAAACGAAGCCAACCTTCAGGTGGAAACTGCAATGCTCTGAAAGAAAAGCAACATGTCCATTCTACGCATGATGTAACCACAATAAATTTTATATTCATACAGAGATATATCAAACATTAAAAAAATGTGTTTACCTGCATACAAAATATCTAATAACATTAGCATGGCAAACAAGAATAATAAAAGAATCTTTCTCTTGATTAGGATCAGGACGATGAAAGTATTTTCTAAATGCAGCTTCTATTCTAGGTCCATCTTCATGGAACTGAAATATACAATTTCTATTTATAAAATTACTTATTTTGGTTCACAAAGATTTGAAGTTTTATAATTATATAACATACATTTATATCAGATTTCCAAAAATTAATTGGTGGATCAGGTGGAATTGGCATACCCTCGGTAAGACCTGAATCCTCTTTAATTGGTACATCTTTAAGATATTTTTTTATAATTTGTGCAGTTTCTTTAGCTCGAGTTATCGATGATTGTACCATTAAATTATATGGCAATCCTAATTCTTGTAATCTTTGCCCCGTGGCTTCAGCCTGTTGTCTACCTTCATAACATTTACATAATATTATAAACATTGTTATTTATAACTATTTATGTTATTGAATAATTTTAAACTGTAAATTACATACAGGAAACACTAACCAAGAGCTGTAAGTATTCTGTCTGAATCTGTTTTGCCCTCTGTATTATATTGTCCATGACGAACTAAAATTATATTATATTTGACATCGTTATTTTTCTTTACTAATGTCTGTCCATGTAATTGTTTATCGGTTTCGTCATCTATTTTCATTCTTGTCCATTCTGAATGACGTCTGTAGATAAAATTTGTACATAATTATAAAATTTATATTTCTATTTAACATAAAAATAGCTTTCATATATACATGAAATCTATAATTACTAATGGAAAATCATTGAAGTTACGTTTTATTAATTTATGAACTTAATTCAATGATAACAATAAAAAGTATAACCTATCCCAATTATGATCCCATTTATTTCGTAACGAAGGAGGTGTGACCCATGAATTATTATTTTCATTTGGATACAAAAGCATTGCACCACCTATTGCTCCAAATCCTGCAATTAGTTTCTTAAAATTCGAACTCGGCATTATTGTAAATTGTAATAAATTACCACCAGTACATCCTCTAACGATTCAACGTAATACAACGTAATATTGACTGATACTTATATGATTTTAGGATCAGACGATTTATATCACGGTGTTTAATATTAAAATTTTTATTAGATATTGAAATATTAATACTGAGATATATAATTGATTTAATGAGCTAAAAATACTGGGCAAGCATTTTGCTTTTAATTATTTTATACGAATGCGCGTTTTAAGAAAGTTGCCGCTGGCGCCATTTACCATTTTTGTGTCGTATTCTGCAACACCAACCGGGATTGCTACTACATTACAACGCTCTCGATGGTAGGAATTGAAATTAAAAACATTTATTTATGAATTGAAAATAATATTTAATATAAAAATTGTGAATATTTTATATTGTGTACATCGAGTTATTTCGATTGTAATTATGAAATAAATTGTGGTTTCATGTGACCTGTATCACCAAAAATCCATAATGTTACAATGCCATCAGGGTAAATGGTAATCCATGTAATACTTGCATGACTTAAGCTTAGGCGGAACCAACTTTCCGGCGGAAATTGTAAAGCTCTAAAATAAATATAAAAATGAAGAGAAGAATTGATTAAAATAACTAAATAATATATAAAATATAATTTACCGGCATACGAAATATCTAATAACATTTGCATGGCAAACAAGAACTGTATAAGAATCTTTTTCTTGGCTAGGTTCTGCACGATGAAAATATTTTCTAAATGCAGCTTCTATTCTGGGCCCATCTCTATAAAACTAAGGAGTATTATTTTAAATACATATAATTTTAACATTTTGGAAAATAGATGTTCAAACATTTTACATGGATAACTGATAAATTACCTACATTTACTTCAGGCTTCCAATGAAGTACTGGTTCAGGCTGAATTGGAGCACCTTCATTAAGGAGCGAATCATTCTTTACTTCTATATTTTTAAGGCTTTTTTCTATAATTTCAGCAGTCTCCTGTGCTCGAATCATTGTCGAATGTACAAGCATGGTATATGGAAAATCCAATTCTTGTAATCTTTTTCCTGTTATATCAGCCTGTTGTCTTCCTTTATAATAGTTTAAATATTAATTTAATTTCATATAAAATATATTATACCAAAGTATAAATTATATGTAACAAGTGTTTACCAAGGTCTGTAAGCCTTCCTTCTGCTTCTGTTTTAGCTTTTGTATTATATTGTCCATGACGAATTAAAATGATATGACGTATTGCTTTTGCTGTTTTCTTGGATAATTCTTTGTTGTATGTATTTTCATCAGTTATACCATTTAGCTTCTTTGGTTTTATTAAACTTTTTGGATCACGTCTATAAATAAAATTATAAGCCAAAAATAAATGAATAAATAATTAAACAAAAATAAATACTTTGTATTCATCATTGAATAATACATAGAAATATTTGTTTCATGAACGAGATATATACAATATATATGTTCATTGTATAAGAGAAATAATTAAAAATTTTCATTTAAAGAAAAAACATGAATAAATTGCTTACTTTGTATTAATTTTATATATAATTATATAATCATTATTTTTTGTTGAATTGAAATTAATGCAATAAGTTTAATTTCATTTATTTATTAAAGGAAAAGAATTTTAATTACATCTCACTAATAAATTACGAGGTCAGTAAATAGTTTTATAGATAACAGTGATAACGATAATACAGAATATAACCTATCCCAATTATGATCCCATTTGGTGCAAGACGAGGGAGGTGGTGTCCAAGAATCTTTTTGTAGCCTCTCATTATTATCGTTATCGTTTGGATGAAAAAAAACAGCACCACTTATTGCTCCAAATCCTGCAATCCATTTCCTAAAACTCAGACGTATTGGCATGATTACCGGTTACTTGTCACTGCTTGTCACCGACACGTTCGTATATACTATATATGATATACGTATAGTTAGATCGGGCACTCAAACTCTATTTGTTAGGAAGCTTTCCTACTCTACTTATGATTTATTTAACAAAAAATTCCTTGATATTATGTTACATGTACAGAAAATTTAGGAAAGAAAGTGATTATTTCTCGGGAGTAGGTAAAACTCTAATCTTTATTTTATAATATCATAATTTATAACAATATAAAATTCAGCCTTCATTTATCTTATTTCAAATTTAAATGTTACTTTTATCTACAGTCTTAATTTCTATGTATAAAAATAATTAAAAATAGATAATTTTGAATCAAATATCATCATCTTATTAAATACTAACTTCAATCACATTTATTATATTTACAGCTTTTATTGATACGAATCCATTAAAAGATTACCATCCTTATCTTTTACACGTATTCTACCATTTGAGTATCGTGTTTCTTGAGTGCCATCAGGATAAATAAATTTAGTAGTACCATCAGGATATTCTCGTCTCTAAAGAAAATAATATTAATCATGTGAATAGATGAAATTAATAATACATGATCATAAGTTTATTACCTTATGTGTTTTAGTATGTATTTCTTGTTGTCCATTTGGTAGAGTAAGAATTTTTTCTCCATTAGTAAGAATTTGAATTAATGTTCCATCTGGTAATGTCCATCTTTCAGTACCATCTACTTCTAAAATTCTTACAGAACCATCTGGAAATAAAACTTCTACCATACCGCTATGTGATCGTTTTTCTATTTGACCGCTAAATAACAGGAAAAATTGTATTTAATATATAATGAAAATTATTTATAAAAAATTATAATTACATTTTGACTTACTCGGCAAATTCTAAAATTTCTAAGCCATCTGGCATTGTTGTGTGCCACGTTCGAGTTGACGCATAAAAGTACTTTATCTTTCCATTTTTATTAGTTTCACGAATATCTCCGTTATAATATATTAATCTAGTCAAACCTTGATCAGGAAAAACCTTCTTAACATTTCCATTCGGAAATTGATATTCCATGGAACCATCTGCATGTTGAATTTGTCTTATACGTTGCTTGTCAATGTTAGTATTGTCTTCACAAGGCAAAGTTGTATTTTCCATATGTGAATTATGAAATAATTTGTGAGATGATATTAATGGTGATTTTTCGTTATGATCGTCCGTATGCACTTTTGTCGGAGACATGTCATGTACATAATCATTTTGCAATTGTAATTGTATTTTATTATTAGAATTGCTATGATTAAAAGCTAAATCAGGTTCATTATAAGAGTTTTCAAAGTTGTTTCCTTCCGTATCTATTCCGGACTCTAATTTCTTAAATCTACTATTTAAGTCTGATTTAAGTTCCCTAAAATTGTCAGAAGTACTAAACTGCTCATGATTATCCATCATATCTGATGTTGCTTCTTTGATTAAATTCTCATACAAACTACGTTTTTTGGCAATATTTACAATATTTGTCTGAGATTTTTGTAACTTCTCGTTCGCAACGTCAATATTGCTATTATAGTTGTGTTCATTTTCTTCCATATTCTTAGTACGCATCATGTTTTGTGTTTTATCTATTGATTCCAATTTTTTGTTATCTTCCGATGGAATATCATTACTTTTTTTAGATTCTTTCAGCTGCATGTTAATTTGCTTGTTAATTTGATGAATTGCTTTAGTGTTAGAAAAGCTTCCAAGTTTTCCTTTATTTTTACTGTTACTTTTCTTCAAATTTTGTAGTCTCTCTACTTCTTGTTTTAGTTTTGAATTTTCCATTTTTAATATTCTCATTTGACATTTCTGTCTAGATTGTGCTGCATTCCATCTACTTTCTTTCACATATATTTCTTCTTTCAATCGATCTATTTCTTCTTTTAAGTATTGTATTTCTTGTCGTTCCAACTTGCTTTGTTGAGCCTTTTCTTGCGAATCTCTCATTCTACTTTCTAACGCAGCTTTTTCGCGTGCTAGTTTTTTCCTTTCGTCTTGTAAACGATTTTCTATTTGTTTCCTATTCTCCTCTAAACTTTTTTCTTTTTCTGCATATTCTTTATGTAGATTTCTATGATCTTCTTGTAATTTTTTACGTTGTGTGGATAAAGCTGTATTCTCTTTACGAAATATATTAATTTCTCGTTCGAGTTCCAGTAAACGACTTTTTAGAAGTTCTGATGTAAAAACAGTTTCATTTGTTTCTTGTGAATTCTCTTCACTTTTTGCAACTTCAGTTATTCCTTCATCAGTGTAATTATTGCCTAATTTTCTACCATCGTGTTCATCCATACATTGTATTGGTTTATCAATATCATTAGATGTGTCAATTGATACTGAATTACTTTGACTATAATTATGTATAGTACTTTGTTCATTATCAGTGGATTGATCAGAAAATTCTGAATCATCTTTATGAAAAATATTCTGATGTGTATCTGTATTATATTTAAAATCACTGGTTTGTGCTTTATAGATTACTTCTTCTTGAATCTTAAATG
This sequence comes from Stelis phaeoptera, assembly GCA_943735885.1. Lineage (NCBI taxonomy): Eukaryota > Metazoa > Arthropoda > Insecta > Hymenoptera > Megachilidae > Stelis > Stelis phaeoptera. Next base: position 9,956,271 of record OX030937.1, read on the forward strand.
GCATTGATGAGATTTCTATGTTTGATGTTTCTGGAGTTGAAGAATCGCTCCAAACTTTTTCATCCAAGAATGTTCTTGTTACTAATGATTCAGTTGATATACTAGATGTGTCTGTTAATCCAATAGTTTTATATTCATTGTACTCAGAAAATCTAACATGAAGACTAACATCTAGTTCATTATTATTCTCAATATCATGAACTGGCTCTGTTTTATCATCTCCATTAGTATCTTGTGAAACATTTGTATTTTTATGCATATTATTTTGTGTTATTTTTTTATTTATAAAAGAATTAAAATCACAGTAAGAGTCAGTACTTTTATTCAGAATTCTGTACTTATAAGCTTGATTAGACTTCAAGGCTGATTGATCATTAAGGTTTTGTTTTGCATTAACTGTGTCATCTTCTATTTTATATTTGCCCTTTTTTATTTTAAATGGTGTAGACTGTTGCAAGAATGCAATAGCTGCACTGGATGTTGAACAGAAGCTAGAATTTTCTGCTTTTTCTTCTAGCAATTCAAATATTCTTACTTCTTCTGATTCTTCCTGTGTACCAAATTGAAAATCGGAAGCACTTAATTCAATGCTGTTCTTTATTTCATTTATATATTTTTCCAATTGCACGTCTGAAGTATTGGAATCAGATTTGCAACGAAGTTTATGTTTTGGCAATGGAATGTTTTTCAGAGATAAATGCTTTTGAGTTGAGTTTGTAGTATGCGCATTTTTTGGCAATTGCATTTTTGAAGATTGTACAGTATTGTTTTTACTTTCGTTTTTAGAATGTTGAGAATTAGACTGCATATTATTAGAAAGAGATCTACTGCGTACCCTTGATTTTGTAATAGGAACATATAATGGCTGATTTAATCTAAATCTAGATAAACCTTCTCCTTTTTTGAGAAATGGTTTTTTCGTCTTATTTCCTAAATTCATATTCCCTTTTGCATTAGGCACATTTTCGCAATCTTTTAATTTTTCTTCAAGCAACGTGTGAAAATCTTTCTTTGGAGAAGGAACTGGTAGATCATCAATACAAACATGATTAGTTACAGATTTGTCAGGTGGTAGTGGTGCTATTCCATCTATGAACTGTATCATTTGTGTTTCATGTTTTGGAGAAGTCAGTGTTAACTTTACATCATTCTTTGTGCTAGACATTGTATCTTTTGATTGTTTTTTTAAGGGACTATCAAAATGAACTAAATTTTCAATTAATTTCTCGTCAGATTTTTCTTGCGAAATCTGATTTTCAAAATTATTTAAATTCTCTTTATCAAGCGATTCATTGTTATGTAATATCTGTGGAGACTTTTGTTCCACTTGTGATTCATTACATGTTGTAATTAAATTTTTATTACTAATATCAACATCTGCATTATTTGAACATAATACATCTTCGTTAAGATCAAGTTCTTGTATTGATAATTCGAGTGCTTTATATATGCTGTCCTGTTTTTGACTTAACATTTCCCTCTGTATTTGTTGTTGTTTTAATAATTGTTTCTGTTGCTCTGATTGCCATTGTCGCAACTTTTGTAAACGTTCAACTATCGATGCTTCTAAGTCCATTTTTGAATAGTATGCAATATAAAATTAATTTTAACATGTACGAAACAGTCAATTTGTTGTTATATGTATTACTACTACTACTAATGATACATGTTTTTTAATACTATGTTTTATTAGTCTATATACATATGTATATGTATACATACACTATACACATATATACATAACTATTTTTCATATTGCTAAAACCATAGTATTACTATTCTATCTTAAAATCATATTAAACTAAAACAATTAAAACTGCTAAGATTTATAAAGAAAAAAGAAAAGTATAAAAACATATACACACATATATTTAATAAAATGTACGTTTCATTCGTTATTTTAAAATCAAAAAATTATATATTTTAAATACTGATGCGCATATACCTTTAAACAGAAGCAAATTAAACAATCAAATTATGAGAATATACTATAAGATATAAAAAATATATTAAAAACCAAAATTTGCTAAGGTACTTATTTACAAACAAATACATTTAATACTTTTGCAACTACTAAATACCGGTTGACAGTTCAAAAGTTATATATATATGTATATATTGTATTATACAGTAGCATTCACTGTACATTTACCTATACTGGTTTGATTGGTCGTTCATAAAGTCATACAACTCAGGATAAGAAAAGAACTAACGATTTATATTTTTCGTAAATTCAAAAAAATTATGATAAAAATATGATTAATTTTTTTATACACTTACTTTTCAAGAAGATTGACAAAAAAAGAAATGAACAATAAATCTATTTATTTTTACATGTAATAAGCATTGTGAATTATTACGAATCCCGAAGGTGTATTTGTTCTTTGTTATTCTATAATACGTGTGTATATTTAAAAATTATTTATAAAATCATATATTTGATAGTAATAGTGTAATTCAGCCCTAAGTCCTTGATAAATTTCTATTTTTATTTATTTTTATGATCATGACATTATACTTTGAATAATACATAAATATTTGAAATTATAAAATTGCTATAAAATCAAATGTTATGAAGCCGCATTATAATATGTAATTAATTGGCTTATTAATCTTTCTTTATTATATTTGAAATGATTCAATTAATTTGATTTGTGGATTTACAATTTTTATTATAAAATCAGTTTTATGGCAAGAAATGTTATTTTTAAAATTTTACGGAATATTGTTGTATAAAAGTAACTCTTTTGTATACATATTATATGTAAAGTAAATGCATAATATGTTAAATAAATACAATGACATCAAAATATTCTAATTAAAATAAAAACTTTGATGTTATAAAATTAATTATAAAATAAAGTTAAAATCAGATAATTGTATAGTTAATTTTAATATATTGTTACATAACAGGTAGAATGCATACTTAACTGTTAAATATAACATATATTTTTTAAAATATTGAAAACATGAATTACATTTAAAATAATAAATTTTGCAGATTATATCAATTTATAAAAGTTTCAATTAGTATGTTTACCGTAACATAGTGAATTATCTTTTTTTTTTATCAACAAATGATACAATTCCCCACAAAATTTTATTACAATGGTAGCATATGTATATATATATATGTAAAAGTCATAATACTTTATAAAAAATATACTTATGTATTTACCGAAATACTTCATCATAAAATTAATATAATCATTTTTTTAATAAATCACGTAATGTGTGAAACAATGATACATATTTCATCAACTGAGCTCATGATAAAATCATGAATAATTGTAAGCATCTGAATATTGTATAGACAAATCACGTGAGTAAAAATATACTCACTGTTAATTTATAAATTCATGCATTTATAAGCTTATACATATTAAGCATGATATAAAATTTGTTTGTATTAATCAGAACATTCGATGAATTCTACATCTATAATTATAAATGGTTGTTCAATTCTATTGTTAATATTTTTAAATATCTATAACGTACTGTATTACTAAACGCGAAAAGCAATTGTTCAATGTTAACTAATAAATATCCACAAATTATTTTAATATAACGTGTTTAGAAAATAACATGCATATTCAAGTGGTTGATTGTGAGAAACATAAATCAATCACTGACTATGCGTCGGTATTTTCTATTAGGAGGAAATACTTCTTCATCTTCGTCTTTGTCGGCTGAAAGAAAAGGATCGTCGTAAGCATAATTTGGCGCCCATTTTAACAATAATTTTTCAAAAAATTCTTCTAAATTCCGAGCTTCTTGGTACACTTGCGATTCAACCTAAACAAAATAACAACACATGGTCATTTTTAGTCACATGATGGATGTTGAAGAATACAACAAATCATACATTTTCTAAGAAAACTTACAGGGTTGTATGTAAAGGCATTCTTAAACATCAGTCTGATGTCTGCCATTACTTGTCTTAAATCTGTATAATGATTTGGATGTTCAGGTTTTAATTTATCTCTAATTACATCTAATGCAATTGGTTTTTTAATAATACGATGATAATCAACTATCTGTTGGCGAAGAAGAAAAAGTTTAATTATTCTTATACTACATATTTTCAATATATAACGTTAGCTTTTGTACAATTAATTCACCTCGCTAGACACGACTTCACGAAAAGGTAAACTCTGTTCGTATTGACAGTAAAGTTCTAACACAATCCTCTGCGCGATTCGTAATTCTTTTGCGCTCATTGTGTTTGGCCTTTTTTCTCCTGGTGGATCATCCGAGCAATCGAGAACATTCGTACATAACATGCATTGCCAAGTTTCGCTTTCGCTAACACACAAAAAAGGAAAATTGTACATGGATGATTATGAATCTTATTGAACTACATAACTTCATATGTACTTACTCGGGAAACGATTTTAAACTAGGAATATGACAATACAAGTGGAAGACTTTTGGGCATTTATCACAACACAATACTGCATCCCCCCCATCCATGCATACTGCACACCAGTCTTCATTAGGATCATCCTTTGTCATGGATGCTGCAGTATTTTTCGAATTATCTATTGAACATACAATTGTATGCATATACTTACACTACGTATATGTTTAAAAACATTTAAAATGTTCATTGTATAGAATTATTCCTAAATTATTAACATACCTGATGAATTTTCAGTCACTGGATTCATTCCTTCGTCCGTTGAACTATCTACTTGTGTAGATTCTAATTGATTTCGTTGAGCTTCTGGTATTACCACAATTCCGTTACTATCCAATTTTGCGATAGTAAGCATCAAATCGTTCAAAGATTTTTGACAAAATTTATCTAAACTCTTTTCAGTTTCATCCGTTTTTCCAGGAGGCACAGGACTAGGTGTTTTTGGTACTGATGAACTGACCGTGTGGCCGACAGATACTGAATTTTGTATTTGAGGTGGATTGTCAGAAGCAGCAGTACTTGTTTGCGTACTATATTTTTGATTTGCATTTAATTGTTGATTCTTTAACGTTATTTTGTAAGTATCATTAGTAGGAACTGGCATGGAAGGTGTAGTTTGATGACGAGAAGTATAACAAGGAAGACAAGGATTAATATTTTGAGGAATATGCCAACGAGCTGTAGCTGGTTGTTGAATAGGATAATTCATATGTTGTGTGGATAAAGCAGTTGGATTACATTGTTGAAGCCTCATATTAGGTATTGTAATAGGTGTATTTGGTGATTGATACGTATGCGGTGGTACCGGTCGTTGAGAATTATTTGACGGATATCTATAAGGTGGTAATCGATATGGTACATGATTTGTTGAAGGGCGGAAAGGAGGAGGATTATGTGCAAGAAGTCCGCGTAAACTTGTGTTTTGTCCTAGTTGGTCTATGTGGACTTGCTGATGAGGATGCGTAGACGATGTTACTTGTTGATGACAACTTCCTAGTGGTCGCTGCTGCATCATCATTGGTTGTTGCAGTCTATTATTAAAATTGACTGCATACGGCACACGCGGTTGATGTGCTTGTGGCGATGATCGGGGTGGCATATTATTCATAGGATGATGTTGCATATAGTTTTGTGATTGTGCTTGCTGCTGCTGTTGCTGCTGCTGTTGCGGTTGCTGTTGTTGTTGGGATGGTAGATGAAGAGGCACTTGATAGGAATTTTGTTGCATACTACCGGATTGTTGTGTTGCAGCTGGCAATTGCGTAGGTACAGGTGAACCATCTATGTGTGTATTTGACAGATTAGTCGTTTGTTTCGGATCTGGCGGAGATTCATTGTATGGCATAGATGGTGCATTTATTCCACCTAATGGAGATATTGAAGGGTATACTCTACCATCAACAACTATTGCTCCGATCGATGAAACCACTGAAATTTAAGAAGAAACATTTTACTCAACGCAAACAAAATATTTAGCGTTTTTCTATAATTAAGAAAGTAAAAAGTTTAAGTTTATAGCAGTAGTACAAACTACCTATATTAATAGTATATAATTAAGCACCTATTATTATTAATTTAACCTTTTATCAAATCTGGTACTTTTTCCAAGGATAAGTGTATTCTAACTGGAATTTCTGGATTTGGAATGTCGGCTCGTCTACTTTTGATTCTTTGCAAATGGCTTGTAACAGATCTGCAATAACAACGATATCGAGCGTTTACAAACATTTCTTAACTTTTATATAGTAGTTAATGAAATACACACTTTTTGCTATAAAGTAATTCCATGTCGGAACCCTTTTTTAAAGCATGAGTTACAAATTGAATACAATGATCTGTAAGTTTGGATAATTGGTCTAAAGCAACTTTTTTTTCGTTCAAAGTGTTTTGTTTTTGATCGCAAACTTCGTTCAAACGCATAACCAATTGTTTTCCCCGTGTGTTAATTGCATTCGTTAACCTATATAAAAAAAATAGTTTATAAATTCATCGATTTCGGCTTATTTGAAAAATAACACTTTAAAACTTAAAATAACTTACTGCACCACCATTTGTGTTATGTCTTGTACTAAACTTTTCTTCTTTTCTAGGATAAGAACTTGCCTATCCTCTATAACTTTCATAGCACTTTTTAATAAAACTCTTTTATAGCTGAAAACAAACATATTTTAATCATGGATTAGAGAATTCCAACAGGAATGCAGTAGCTATATAAATAAAACGAAAGAATAAAATTTTGTTTAATTACCTCACTTCCTTAAGCAAAGTTGATACAGAAGCACGCGTTTCAGCAGCAATTTCATGAATAAATTTGTACTTATGATCTCTGTGTTCGCTTAGTTGGCAATCTCTGCAAGTTAATCTATCACATGTTTGACAAAATAAAGACAACTGTTCGTGCGAATGAATTGTACAAAACAAATAGCCAGGTATTTTTTTACTACTTTTCTTAACATTATCTCTATCATTGGCTACTTCATCCTTTGGTTTAATTGTATGATCTTTTGTAATTTTTAATCTTTGATGTGCCTTAAAGATATAATATTCAATAAAATTTCTGGTTCATTCTCAAATATATGTATAGTGAATATAGTACGATATTATAATTTTATTACCAAGACACAATTTTGACAAATAAATTCTTCACATTCTACACACCAACTTGTAGCAGTAGCATTATCGTGACAACTAGTACATTTTTTTTCTTCCTCTGTTTCTTTAGATTCGTCATCAGTACCTGGGCTATTATCTTCTTCTATAAATTTTGAAAGAAATCGATTTTCAATTAAATTTTCTGCTCGAGTGGTAACATTACAAATTTGACAAGCAATCACATTGCTTTCCACTGTAATAATAAAAATGAATGTTATTAATGAAGGAGTAACATATTAATATCATGCATCATTTAAAATTATCATAACTTAATTATACATAATATATTCAAAGCGAAAAGTTTAATTCAATAGATTCAAGAATATATTCAAAACTAGCATGATGTTTAAATATTTTCAAGTGTCGTACGATTGTTGAAGAAAGCTAGAAATCATACATTATGTGTGTTAGAACTTATACAATTAAAAAATATAAATTGATAATATACTCTTACACAAAACATCCACGTCAACTGATGTATTATGATCGCTCAGTTTACTATTAACACATGCTGAACATGCTGCATGTAAACATTCCAAAAGTTTTGGATCATCACCAAAGGTGAAAGTTTTCCCACAAAATACACACTTTGATAAAAATGCACGCGTTTCATTCTCTTGACCGTCGGTTGTACATTCGATACGCTGTTCGCACTCTTCCTCGATGCAAACGCCCTGTACTTGAGGCGATTGCATGTCTTGCTTCGCGCCACTTTGATCAAGCGGTTCTTCCTTAATCGTTGCTAGCGGACCCGCTGTTAATAGCTCGTTTGTTCGAGTCTCCATGTTACAATTATTCAAGTATGAATAACTACCCACAAGAATTGTTTTTATATGTTACGAAAATATATCTTTCTCAAACCGAATAGCGCCATTGTCCACCATATTACATATTCTTGCATATTCTCTATTGGTTGCAATTACTACGATATAGGTAAGGAACTCAATGGCGGGCTTTTACGCGCAGTGGCGCTCTCTGATATATTATTCAATAATTCTAGAAAACTCAATGGTCAATGATGACTAGGAAAATAATGCAGGAAAGTGGAGATGATTTCAAAAATAAATTTCACGCTTACAAAAGTGTATTGTTATTAATAAACATTATATTATAACAAAATCTTTTGCAAGGCTGTTAGCACACTGAGTACCCGAAACCTCTCAAAGGTGGCTTCTACCTATATGAGGGACACGAAGGATGGGGGATTTTAACTTTCATCAGTTTTATGCAGTGTGAGAACTCTATTAGAAGTTTGGAAGTTTATAAATATTAGTTTTTGACAAAATAAGGTTAAGAATCAAGAAACGTTATATACTTTTTAACGATGCATTTGAACAAGGGCCACTTAATAGGTAATACAATTGCCCTACTATATTGTATTGAAAATAGTGTTCAATCTATGTTATTGTTCTTAATTATATGATTACAGATAATTCTACTTTTGATAGCGATGAAAGTAATAATAGTTTTGATGGTGGTGACAGTGGTAGCAGTATGCAATCTCTCTCAGAAGATGATAGTTTGAGTAGCAGTGATGATTCTGAAAATGAAAATAATACAGAAAGTTCTGTTTCAAATAATAATCAAACATCTGATTACACCGGTAAGTTTTGTAAATTTTTAGTATAAAATGGACATTATTAAATCTGCATTTATTATTATCAAGGTAACGATAGAGAATCAGTTGTATTAAACGAAACTGAAGAGGAAGATGAGGTTGTGAAAGCAATAATTAGAGCACAAAATACATATTCAGATCATCCTCCACCGATTATAACAGAAGATCATGTGGTAGATATATGTTTTCACCCTAATTCAGACATGATCGCTGTAGCTAATATTGTAGGAGATGTAAACTTGTAAATTTTATATTTATTGGTACTCAAAATTTATGTTAAATAACATACAATAATTTAATAAACATATTTTTTACACGTTAGATATAAGTATAATAATACAGAAACAGAACTTGTATCAACTTTGGAATTACATCTTAAAGCATGCCGTGATGTAGAATTTAACGAAAGTGGCACAACATTATTTTCTACTGCCAAAGATTTATGTATAATGCTCACCGATGTAGAAACTGAAAAATTAATAAGATTATACGAGAATGCGCATACGTATGTACAGAACTACATTTTGTATACAATTTTATGTCATTCATTGTATAAATGGTAACTGGTTATAATTGCAGAGAGCCGATATATACAATGACTATAATTGGAGAAAACATGTTTGCAACAGGAGATGATGATGGTGTAGTCAAACGTAAGATAACATTTATATTGTTGTTTCTTTTATTCTTGATATTCAATTATATTTTTATACGCAAATACTTTAAGTGTGGGATCTTAGACAAAAGGGAGACACACCTGTGTTTTCATTGAAAAAGATGGAAGACTATGTGAGTGCTATAGTAACAAACAGTGAAGCAAAATATCTGGTGTGTGCAAGTGGAGATGGATCTCTTACCACATTTAATATACCAGGAAAGAAGATGCACGTTCAAGTATGTATGAACAGATATTATATGTTGTTTGATTGTTTATTTATACCCTATAATTATTTTGTTAGTCAGAAGAATATGATGAAGAGTTAACATGTCTTGGTATATTTAAATCTGAGACAAAAATTTTGGCAACTTCAAGTAAAGGAAAGATGTATGTATATAATTGGGGAGAATTTGGACTTCACTCGGATGAGTTTCCAAGTGTAACTAAAAAGGCTATAAATTGTATGATACCAATTACTGATAACATTGCAATAACAGGAGGGGAAGATGGAATGTTAAGGTAATATATGATCACAGCTTTTATACACATAATGATGTGATTTATAGGTACAAACGAAGTAATATATATTGTTTATATTAATATACAGAGCTACTAGTTTGTTCCCCCGCCGTAATCTCGGAGTAGTAGGACAACACGATCTTTCTGTCGAAACACTTGATGTTAATAGTGATGGAACCTTAATTGCATCTTCGTCGCATAACAATGATATCAAGTTTTGGAATGTACAATACTTTGAAACGTTAAATGTCACAGAACCTGTGAAAGGTGGAAAGCAAAAACAGTTGAAACATAACCTTCCAAGTAGCAAAATTGATAATGCATCCTCTTTCTTTTCTGATCTTTAACAAAATAAATAAAGATAAGTAATATAAAGTATTTTTATTTCAAACTGTAATCAATTATTATGTTTATTTGTACGTAACGGCTAAGTAAAAATAAGCAGCATTTGTATATACTTATTTGCAATATACAACATACATACGTTGTTTCATATATTATAGCTTTATTTTAATTATTTTTTTAATTTTATTCTAGCTCCGTATAAAAAACGGTACACGTTCTGCCATCTAACAGTGAGTGCCTGAACTAATGGTACTAAAATTGAAATTTGTTAAATTTTTTTGAAGTTGCCACGGTGTCGGTGAGAAAATTTACTTGCCACCAATATCGATAAGTTACCGACAGTATTGTATTACCGACATCGGTATGTTACCATCAATGCTCCAAGTTTAATTCGCATCATCGCCATTAGATAGCGAAACGAGTGCGATTTGCTGCGATCTTTTACTAGATTTGTAAAAGTACTGCCCTTTGAATTAACCCAATACATTATCCCGATAGATTTTTGAACGTAAAACACGATACACGCGTCAGAAATGCCAAGGAGTGGCTTATTTTTCAGAAAAACACGATTTTCTGTTTCGTTAGTTTCGCTGCTCACCGCTAGATGGCGCCGCTTGTACCATTTTCGGGGCGCCGTATCTAAAATCGGAAAATTAATTAGAAACAAAGTTTGCACGGTGTTTTTAGACTACTAAATTACTTCCGTCTCATTTAATTTGCTTTATGAATGCCCGAGACAGTATTACATAGTTTTTGTATTTTAATTAAATAACAGGAAAGACAGCCATAGTATGTGATCAAAGCTGGTAGAACATGTACACAGGATAGAACATCCAAATTTTTTTACAACATCAATTTTCGGTTACCTGTAAGTGTAGTCGGTCTCGTAATTTATTTGATCATTGGTTATACCCATTTTATATAATAAAATTAAGCATTCATTACATCTTGAGTAATAAATGTAGAATCCACAAAGTAGATCATATAATCGAAGGAGCAGTTCAATTACATAAAAGAGCGGCAATTTGCGTCGATTTAACACAGAAGTTAATTAAGTTCTTAAACCAAGTAAAGCATAATCAAGTATTTCCTTAAGCATTCCAATTCAGTTTCATAAATTCTTATGCAAACATTAAATTACTTTTCAGAAAAAAGAAAAATCAAATATTTCCTGTTTGGGAAATTAAGGTTCCTCTCGAGGACGTGTGCATCGCCAATGTATCGCTGTCGATCTTAAATATAAATTATCATACTTTACTCGAATGGGTTCGAAAATAATTCATATAAAATAATATGGGGCACTTCATGAAAATCGATACGTTCTTATTATCCCATATCCCGACCGAACCGACTGAACCTGCATCGTATAAATACGTGCTGTCACATAACGTCTGCGGTTGCTAACCTTTTCAAAGGATCCAGCATCTTATCTTTTAGCGCGTTATCAGAACGTTGAATCATGCTACACGTTGAACACCAATGCGAAATCACCGCCAAAGAAGGCGATGTGCTGTTCGGGCCTGGCAGAGGTCCGTTACGACGGGCCTACGATATTATTCGCCTGTTGCTGATAGCTTCCCGAAAGAATCCAGCCGCTCACAAGCATCTTCGAAGCACCGCCTCCATTGTCAACGAGAGACGACGTCATTTGCAAAATTTCTCGTACATCATACATCCGTTCAGCGTGTTCAGGTTCGGCGTATTCTTCTTTCTTAATCGCTCGTCGACAGGAGGCTGCTCGAAACGCGGTTACAGTTAACGTAATGATAAATCGGCTCGTGAAAGTTTCCGATACCCGTTTCGTGTATCCGGTCCACTTTGACGTCGTATTACGTCCCAGATCGTTGCAGGCATTTCTGGGACTTCCTGATGATCTTCATGATAACCAGCTTGCTGATACTGGTGCCCTATCAAGCCACCTTCGAGATGATCAAAAAGTCCAAGGCCTGGATAGCCAGTAAAAATTTCATCCTGTTCTTTTGTTGCGTGGACATAATGGTGAATTTCATGACGGGGCAAGTATGGACGTCTATGGACACGATAATACAATTTAATAATTAAAACGGAAGTCCCGAGAATTAACCCTTTGCACTCGACTGGTGCCTCTGAGGCGCCATATATAATTTATCGGAGTATTCTAAAATGAGAAATTTCAGTTTCACTCGTATCAAAATATAGAAAATTAAAGAAGGGAATAAGAATCAACAGATTCTCAAATATTTCCATTTTTGGTTTCTGGAAGCGTAGCTGGAAAATTAGATTAGACCCGATTAAGGGTTAATTAACACCTTGCACTACAATAACGTGTCACACTCGTGACGCACCTTACGTCACTTGAAACTTTGGTCACAGATGAACATTAAGGTTAATTCTGATTACAATATGCACAGTTAATGTTTGCCAATTATTATATGTAATAATTCAATTTCCTTGATTTGTTTTACCGTTGAACTAATAAATATTTACCTTTGACTGACGCACCTGTCGGGAAAATGGTAGTGCAAGAGGTTTTAACAAAGAAACAACTCCATTCGCAGGTACTTCGACAAAGAGGAGCACGGAGTGGTGTTGGAACCGAATCTAATAGCGAATTACTACATGAAATTCGGCACCTTCTTCTTCGACTTCCTGGGTTCCTATCCAACAGATCTGTTCTTCCTGGGCATGTGGCACGACTACACGGTGATTCGAAAGACGTTGTCCCTGGTCTGCGTTTTCCGTGTGTTCTCCCTGGGCTCGTACATAGACCGCGTAGCGTTCGCCTACGATGTGCCCCTGGCGCTCTACGAGTTCTGTAAAGTGGTGTTCTGGTTATTGATGGCGTTGCATTGGCAGTCCTGTTTCCACTGGCTGGTGCCAATCGCGTCGGCCTCGATGTATCTACCGCAACCACCCAATCCCGACTCTTGGGTGTTCTACGCCAAACTGTGGGACGCGCCCAGGGTTCAACAATACTTGGGCAGCATGCTGCGCGCCATAGCTACGTTCCTGAGGGGTGGATTGCTGCACACGAATCTCCGAGACGTGGGCGACATATATCTGATCGTCACGATGCAATTGGTCGGCATCGTTTTGCCCTGGTTCCTGATAACACGGGTGATGCAGTTCTTCAAAGGCGCTAATAGCTCCCGTCTGCGGTACCAGGGCACTGTGGCCCAACTGAGACAGTACATGAGGCATAGACAGCTACCGTACCCCACACAAAGGCGTATCATAGAATATTACGAGTTTCGATTTCAGCATCGATTCTTTCGCGAGTCCGAAATCATTCATACATTGTCCTCGCACATGCGCAACGAAATTAGCATGCATTCCTGTCGCAAATTAGTCGAGAACGTCACGTTCTTCAACAATCTACCGCTCTCGTTGTTGAGCAGGATAGTAGCGTTGCTGAAATCCGAGATCTTCTTGACGAACGACGTGATCGTGCGGGCAAATCAACCGGGAGATTGTATGTATTTCATAGGCACGGGTACCGTGGCCATTTACACGAACTCTGGCAAGGAGGTGTGCCACCTGGAGGACGGCGCACACTTTGGAGAGGTGGCGTTGGTCATGCCGAACGAGATGAGGGTGGCCAGTGTGATTGCTGTCGAGGTGTGCGAATTGTATCGATTGAATCGAGCCGATTTCGCTAGGACGATACATCCGTATCCGATGCTGTGGGAAAGGATCAAGAAGATCGCGATCGAGAGACACGAGAAAACGATGATCCTTAATGCACAGTGATTGGAAGTAAGATGTTGAAAATGGAGAACATCGTACTTCTTATTTATAATTTGTTTCAACACGTAGCTCGAATTAACACGGAAATTACGATCGAAACTGTCAGCGTTATTGGTAACGTTTTCAGTTATCGTACGATCGGTGGTACACTACGATATTACCAACTGCGGCTCCAGTATTTTTTCCTGGAAACTAGTTTCTCATCAGATGTACAGATACGGTGGATAAATAGTACCTATCTCCCGGTAGCATTCAACACACGAACGTTCAGTTACATTGGAACTTGATACATTGTTACTGTAATACCGGATCGCGATGGATCCGTCCGTTAGATCATCAAGTTCAACGAATCGTTAATGAACGCAGGAAATAATAGCCGGGAAATTGGTTAAAGCTCCAACGCTGGGCTCAAAGATCTGATAACTGTTTCTGCGGGGCTGGTATTAGCGTGGAAGATTTATTGGTGCAATTGCAATGATTTTTTCGTGCCGTAACAGTAGGCTAAGGTGGATCGCGATGTCGGAGCCGACAGGGCTGCAATTTCCATCGCAAGCACGACCCGTTACGCTAATCGCGGAATGAACGTGGGAAGAAAAAGCGTTTTAAAACATTCTGAACTCGACGAAGTTTGCGAGGAATTAACCATTTCGCTGCTCATTTTCTGAATACATGGTAAATCGGTGTAAAAGGCATAGAATACTTATGGATCTACATAATAAGAAAATTTCGACAAATAAAATATATATTTGTGGAATAACGAAATGTGTATTCCGGGACGTAGCAGCGAAAAGGTTAAAACGTTCTGAGTCGAAGTAGATTGTGGACGGGCGGTCGGTGGTCAGACATACCAGTCTGACTCTTCACTTGGCTGCTACTTATGTTACAGGGCATAGGAAGCCTTTAGCGCTTTACTAACTATTATCATTTAAGAGTTATGTATTGTATGTATTGACAAATGTTATATTTAACAGTTTAACCGTTTCGTTATAGCAATATTTAATTAAAAAGTGTTCGTTGCGTTTCAGTGATTGGTCTGTGTAGTTACATTAACACGTTGACTGTCACGGTGGTCACCGGTGGCCGGCACCTCGAATTTTTTGCAATCAAATAATTAACGAAAGAAATGATGAATTGAACCATGGATAACATTAATAATAAGCTAATACTGTTGGCTATCAAACTGAAAGGTTACATTTGAAAATTAATGGACTACGTCCTTAATAATTAGGGTTTTAGCGTGTCTGTGGCAGTCAACGTGTTAATATAAAATCAATCATATTTTAAAATTGTAATCCTTTCTTCTCCAGTTAAGGCTACAAGAGACGATTACTTTGCAAAGTTATGGTAATAAAATGCATAGCAAGTAGACAGCTCAAATAGAAAAATGACACGATGCTGTCCATTAATAATCGCCAAGCATAGCCGTTTGAATCGTCGCAATTAACATACTGATCGAACAGATCCAATTTGTTATATCTATGCCAGGCAGCCTTCATTTCATCTAATTTCGAGTACAAATAACCAACGGCAAAATAATTTATAAAATAATCCTCTGCGAAACTTCACGTTAAATTTCCCAATGGCAACCACACCGTATAGATGGCCCTCTCTCGTTGGAAATCAACCTGTTAACTGTGGGAAACGATGATCAGACTGTTATCGAGCCCTCCGATTTCTAGCGATTACGTGAAAAAAAAAAAAGAAAAACGAACGCGACGAGCGTCCAACTATGGAACAGGGGAGAATTTCATTTAGTTGGAAACGAACGTATTCTGACGGGGCTCGTTAATGCCAGCTAGATCCGGTCATCGTTATCTCGAGCGTGCTGGATATAAGGCTCGCGGTTGATTGTCCCCGCTGTCCGCGTATATTACATTTAGAATGCACGGCCGAGCGAGGGAACAGATCTGATTTACTTCACGATGTCCGCTTATCTGAGAGATTCGCATGTCGAGTTATCCCCGACCGGTTCTACGTCGGATATCTACGTGGAGCGATCGAATGATATTCTCGTAGCCCGTTATTAATGAATACGGTTTTCACCGGGGAACACGTCCGTTTTGTTTTGTTCCCGTCGTTGTAACGAGATTTCGTGCGCGTTCCGCGCCACGGTCTGTCGCTGGGAATCACAGGGGCCAGAAAAGAGAACCCCCGCTCGTATCCCGAGGACGGTGTAAATCATCGACGCGCACCGAGCCTCCCTGGAATCTTTAATTGGGAATCCATTATCGAGACCGTGCGAGAACGATGCGAGCGAGTGTGCGTGCGTCTTGGCCATCGAACGCATGATATATGTAGGTACATTTAGCCTCGATCGTAAGTGCGAGGAAACGTCTCGATTCGACGCCGTTTCCTGCCGCTTTTATCCACTGGAATTATAAATGTCGCGTTCCGATGAAAATGTCCCGCTCGATTGGACAGCTCTTTTATCGAGGATTGTACCGTGGACTGTGTTTTCGCATCAGAACAAGAATTTAAGGTGAAAGATTGAACCATCATCTGGTGGTATTTGTTTCTCCAACTGATGGATGGTAAGTTTTACAAGTTTTCCAGGTAATTGTACCTCAAAATTCTAACCATCTTCTTCCTTTTTTTTTTGATATTCGAAGACAGAAGGAAGCATGGCGCCGCGATACGGAGGGCCGCCCATTCGTGCAAAACAATGGTTTGTGCGCATCGACGCATGGGCAGAGAGAAGGCGCCGCGGCCGATGACAATGAAACGCTTAGGAGGGCTGGCCATTGTAATAGGTCGACGATGCGCCTGCTTGGTAGCTCGGTGCCGTACGCGAGCCGGGTATCCCTACTTCGAGACCTAGTCGAAATCCGCGAGCGGAAAGTGGGACGAAGGAGAACGCGCGAGGAGAGGAGCGCGATAGCGCGTGACGGAGCAACAGAGAGGGCAGCACCTATTGTTATCAGAGCAGGTTGAATTCGCGGGTAAGAGACGGATAGATAGGGGTATCGGCGGATCGGAGCGAGAACGAGCGGCGAGACAACGCGTGGGCAAAAGAGGAACGGATGAAGAAGCAAGACGAGGAGAGGAGAGATCGCGTTGAGGCTATGGTTATGTGGCCACACCCCGCGAAGCCAGCCAACGGGCTTTCTGCCGACTGACGACCCACCTGACCCCACAATGGCCAGATCCGCTGGCACACAGCCTAGCTGGATGCATTGTTCCCACCGTGGCCACTTGAGTGGTGCGCGCGTGGACTACAAGGGGATGCATGGTTGGATGAATACTCGAGCTGGAAGAGACGGGGTAACCGAGGGTGTATGAAAAGAGAGACGAACGCGAGGGGGTGGGCCAGGCGAATCGCGGTGTACACACAACGGACAAACGAGCGTGCCACGACAACGAGCACGAAGAATCGGAGGATGTATTCCAGGCTCGCGCATTCTCCGTGCCCGGGCCCGGGTCGTTAACGCGTTTAACGGAGCGTGAGTGATGCGGATCGCGATACGTCCTCTAGAATGCCGGGACGAGCATGTCGCTGGTAATTCGAATCGGTTACAACTCCTTCCTTCCTTTCTTCTTTCCTCCAGTCTATCCTGTCCTTCTAACCACCTCTGTCCGCGAGATGTCTCCGAAGAAAGGAAGACAGAGAAGATGACGCCGTTACCACACTGACGCGACGGGCTGACTCCTGCTGGAGGGTAGGGATGAAGAGGCACGTCGACCGGCTAGGTCCTGGGAAAATGTAAACTTTGAAGGATAAGACGTCTTTCTATGGCGTAGTTGTTAGGTGGCTGTAAGGTATGAGTGCTCTGATGACTTGTCGGCGAATACTTCGAGGAAAATGAAATCTGGTGGCCGGTCGATGAACGGTAGTGTTTCGAAGTCAAATTCATTCAATGGGATTCTGGTCGAGTCCGGAGTCTGTGTATTTCTGTTATAAGATTCTGTAATCTAAGAAAGTAATGCTTCCCAATCGAGAAGATAGCAAGGTTTCTAGACAGATTTCCTGTTCGGCTAATGGTTGACGAAGGGCGACGAAGCTCGGTACTTCCTTGGTATTGCGTTTGGAAAGCCCGAACGTCTTCATGCAGGTTCCTCATAGACGGAAACGCGGCACACCTATAGCAACAAAACCCGGCGACGGCGACCCTAGCTACCTTCTCCTCCACGGTGGGTCGATACTCTGCGGGCCACCACCCCCGCCCAACCTGCTACGCGCTCTCTTGCCATGCAATCTCTCTCTCTCTTTCTCTCTGTCTCGTTCTCTCTCATCCCTCTTGTGACGAGAACGCGATCTCTCTGTTTCGTTCCATCCCTTCCACCCTTCCTCTCACATACCCATCTTCGCCCACCATCGTACCCGTTTCTCTCATCCCTTTTCGCTCGCTCTCCCCTTCTCCGAATTCCACCTCTTCTTCCATCTCTTCGTCTAATCATCCACCTTCTACCCCGTCGCCCATCCAACCGCCTCTTTTACCCTTCTCGCTGGCCTCTTCCATAGGTGTACCGGTTGATTGATCGTTTATCGATACGCGGAGTGAGACCAGGCTGGCGAGTTGCGGGTACGTTCTACCCCCACTCTTCAAGCATACGCATTACACATTTATAAGGGCGTTAAACACGAGCCACATCGACGGCATAGAGTGCTGTACGACATGTATGTGAGTGTGTGTGTGTGTGTATCCTCGTTTTCCCTCTAACTCCCCCCGCGTAGTACTTCGGCCCTCTCCTGGTGCACCTACCCCTACCAAGCCAGCATTACCCTCTCGTCCCGTGCCGTTCCGTCCCGTCTCGTCTTCCTTCCCTTTTCCACCCTTTGAAACCGACCGGCCGCCTAGCTAACGGAGCCCCCTGGATTGGTTTTCTATAGGAAAAGCCATGCTCGATTGGTGTCGGTGTGTTTGTAAGCGCGCCGGGCAACATCAATGTTTCGACTCGAGCTCGTCCGCCCCCATTATTTCACCCCCCCCCCCCCTGGCCGCGGGTACCCCACTACGTCCCCCCTCCCCCCAGGATTGCCAGTTCGTGCAAACCACCCCTCGACCCTTCCGCCCCGTTCGTATCTCTGTTTTCGTCTGTGTCCCGCTTCACTACCCCCTTTCTCTTTCGCTCCCGTCTCGGTCCGCTTGCTCTGTCACTATCTTCGCGCGGCCGTTACTTTCTCTCCACCACGCACGCGAATCCGGCTCTCTGCTCTCTTGTACCGGTGATACTTATTGATATGGGCTTCCGTTTACCGTTCACTACATACGTAAGTTAAACCGGCGGCCCCCGTGCACTTCCGAAACTACTGTATCAATTTTTAACTGCGCGCCGGATTTATCGAGGCTTATATTCCGTTTGCCGTGCGGACGGACCCGTGCCGCCTATTGGATCGGGGGATATTTCAACCCTGATCTCCCCCTCTGAACTCCTTGTTTTTCTTTTTTTTTCTACACGGGAACACGTCCACCACACATCCACCTATACCGACCGATAATTCTTCGAACGATCGGGCCAAATTGGATTGAAAAGCGATCTGGTGAACGCCATTCGGAAGTTAACTGTGTTTGAACAATGCTTTAACGAGATTCCGTATATCGCTAACACCCGTGGGATAAATTTCACGATTATTTTTGACAAAGCATAGCATTGCATTCTACCACGAATCGTAAGAAGACGAAGCTCAATCTATTGGCGCTTTAACCTCTAACTGAATATAGATTTAATTTTGATAGAATCAAATCTAACCCTACCATGGAACAAAAGCAATAAAATACGAATTAAATGTTTCCCTTAGAAAAATTTGATATCTACTCAACTTCTCTATAACATAAGAGAGATTGTTAGTTATTACGGTTCCTCAGGTGACCAGTGCAAAGCTGATGCACGCATGATCCATCGAGATCGTCTGAAAGAGCGATGCTACTAGACGGACAGCGAATGGGAAGGAACGGTGCTACCCCTATCGAATGGTGGCTCCCAACCGTGACACGGCATTACGGTGTTGACTGTCCGTCACACATCCCCGAGCCCGAATGACGACGTTTATAAGGTAGTGTCAACAACGGTGGGTAATGATGTGCGGCCCCCATAGTCGGCGACCATAGGAGTTTGCCAGCGGGCGGTCGGGCACCCGCAACGTATCATCCCGTCACGCTACATTGAACGTCATTGTCCGAACTAAAGTCGCCCGTTTATCGCTCAACGGGTGACGGCATGCGGACGTAGAAACCGAACGCTGGCCTCCCTGCGTTCTTCTGCATTCTGTTTCCTTTTTTTTTGTGCCTACGCGACGCAAAAAAAAAAAATAGGAACAGAATCAAAAAGAGAATCCAAGAGGGAGAAAGCCGGTAAGCTCTGACCAGGATTTTTTGGTAAGCAGCCGGTTAAATTAATGAATGTTTCCACGAATGTCAGAGAAACGAGCAGGTAATTACCAGGCCGCGTAAACGTTGAACATCTGTGAGTGATAGAAATTAATTGTGTAATCGGTCAACGCCGAGCACGCCACCCCCCGGTTATAGTAATTTCCGGTCTTCTTCGTGGATAATGGAAAGAGTTCCCTTCGCCAGCTCGTCAAAGGGGTCTATTATATTACGCTGTGAAAGTAATTTTCGTTACGTTCACGATAGCTTTAGAAATCACCGCGTTTCTTTTCACTGTAACCAGTTTTTCTCGTTATCACAAAGTATTTACCATGGGATCGGTTTTTTCTTTCGTGCAAAAATGATTTCCTCGACTAAAAATCCTTATTCGCAGGATTCTAATAAATTATAAGGGTTGCGAATTGTAACTGCTAACCTAACAAGTAAACTCACCATGATTTGTTTATCGTGGTTTGAAGATATGTCGCGAGTCTAGGATTCGTCGTAGGGACGCAGCCGAAGGGAAACAAACGTCGTTTGTATCGGGACGTTGGAAAGCACCCTAAGCGTACAGCAAGCGATCTGCATAATTCGAAGCTGACTCCGTCTTTGCAGTCACCCTCGTCGCTAACGAGACTACCGTGGCGGAGGGATGTTTCTGCAATTCACCGTCGTCCTGCGTTCCGCAGCCGACACTCGATTATCTTTGCACTGTTAAGGCATTCACTGCAACCGGTGGGTAAAACGGAAGATACGGCCGAGGCATGATTTGCAAACAGGGGCCACAGGCTTTAAACGCGGAGCCTCGGTGATCCGCGAAAAGAAACAGCCATGAACAAAGGAGAAAGGTTATTAATCTATGTCAAAGTTCCATCGGTCCGACGACGACGACGTTCGATGCCGCTTTTCTGCTCGTACACGCGCTGGAAACGTTTATAATGGAACAAGCACGAATCCTCTGGTCGCCACGCGGAAAGCCAAGCCCGTTAATGAAGTGTTCGTTGCCGGAAACGTCATAATCGAGCGGTTGAAGGAACGTTATCGCGACTCGACCGGCTGCGGTTTTTCCCTCGAGTCGGGGAAAATCGTCTAATTAAAATTGTGTACCAACTGCGCGCGATAACGAGGCAGTTTGCATTTATTTGATATTATGAATTCTTTTTTCTACCAACGCATACACGCACGCATATACCTTCCGCTCGCTTGTCGAGTGAATTTTGTATTATTTTTTATATTTATGTTAAGCGATGCAACGCGTCCGTCTCGCCGTATGCGAAGATATCGTGTTTGAGCTTCGAGGCAGCGTTCGAGGAGCGTGTTAATTCAGTCACGCGAGAAAACGCGAACACTCACGAGATAATTGCACTGACGCTAACATTATTGTGTACTTTCGCGGAGCCGTTTCGAGTCCAGCCTGTACATATATAATATATTATAATTCAAACTCTTAGCTTTCTGCTTTACCTCAACTTACTAAATTAAACCACCGATTGATATTAGATCAATTATCAAGCTTGCCTGGTCTTTGCCAGGGAAGAGGATCTAACTTTTTACATCCCCACTACAGTAAACACTTCCATTCAAAGCTTATAAAACAGGAAATTACGATCTTATAACACGGCAAATCGAAGGTATATGTGGATTCAAGATTGTTTCAAAATCTTCTGAAAGCCTCGTGCTCTACGCCGCAAACAGACGCGTTTGTTTGCCCGGGGGATTCTCGAGAGTCTGAACAAATCGACCATCAGCGGCAAAGCGCTCTCGAAGAAGTCGATAATGAACTAAATGAGAGGAAAGTCCTTCGTAACTTTGTCCATTTGTAACAGCGAATTATTCGTTCGAGGGCGTCACGGTATTGCAAGTCATAGTTTCTAAAGAGCGCCCAGTATCAGTCCGCTTTCATTATGCGCGGCTAAACTGCGACTACTCTCACGATCTCTACTCTCTGCTTCGAAGAAAAGGTCTAGAACGAAGGGCGAGGAGAGGGGTTACGGTCGTGAGGTTTATGAATTTCACGAACGTTAACCCTCCGCCGCGTCGTTCCTCCTTTTATGACGCTCGTAGTCGGTACAGTTCGCATTGAGCGGCGAAAATCTAGCGGCTCGCGAGTAATTTCCGTCGCGTTCGCAATGAAACGATCCCTACGTGAGATGAAAGCAATCAGGATCGAGGATAGTCGGCCGGTTGCCGTACGGTTTTTCTCCGCCTCGCATCGGCCACGATTAAATGACTTCATTTATGATTCCTTTTCGAACGTGTTCGCGATCGACGGTTATCCACGTTCTTAATCGTTCCTTTTCTGCAAAGACCTTGTACATTTCCGCGTAGTTATCGGAAAATGCTATCCACTTAACTATAATCAGGTGTTCGAAGTTTCATGCAGATTGTTTCGGACTTTTCTTATAATATCCGCTTCCCACGCAAAAGTATAGAAAAATGATGAATATCTAGCAAATTTCATGCGATAAGTTGAAAACTAATTCTTTATACATCTTTTCAACTACAATCTTGGTTTTTGACTAATGGGCACTCGACCCGCGTAACAAATTAGGATACATTAACGTTAAATCGAGTTAAACTTATCAAACACTCGCTTTTCTGCAATTTTCCAAAACACCGTTCGTCTCGATCACGTGTCTCTGGGATAGAATTTAATTACCACGATGATACGCTCCACTTGTGCTGCTATTTTCTTCTTCTTCTTTTTTTGTTTTTATCGGGACTCGATATTTATTTCTTCCCGGGCGACAGGTGAAAAGGAGGCCCGTACGGCGAAACACGTGGTACATATTTCATGGAAACGCACCGGACAAGAGGGACAAATTTCATACTTTAATTGCTTTTCGGCTTATACCGCGTCACGTGTGCGTGCTTTCTTCCGACGCTTGCGCGCACCACGTCCGAACCGCTTCCCATAACTTCTTTCGACGGTTGCCCTCTTATATCATGTAACTTTATTCCGCGAGCATGCGGCGGCACGATTTATCATCCGACACGAATCCGATGCGACGCAGAGACGGCTGTGTCGATAACGATGCCCGAGGTGAAAAGAAGAGTCAAAACCGAGAGGACTCGGGTGCTCGCGACCCTTCATTGCTCCGATGCACGAAATCGAGGGAGCATGTGACGCCGGTTAAATAATTTCGATCATTACCAACGACGGGATCGTTTAAATAACGTACAAAGTGTAAGAAAGTGAAATGAGAAAACCAAATAATTATCAATTTAGCGACTAGATTTGGGACACTTTCTTTTTTATAGAATTATTAATTAACGCACTTTGGGTGTCACAAGTCGTAGAAAATCCGGGGAATTTATAATTTCACAATATTTTTATGATATTTAGCTCTTTCTGTTGTGTACATTTTCGATTGCCAAATAACTACCTCATTTATAGTAAAATATCTTTTACCATATTTGCGATAATTTTTGTTATCCTTCCACCTAAGGTTGGTACATTTAATTGTCAATATAATATTATCATTTTTATCCATTTGCAGTAAAATCCTCGAGCCTCCTCGTTTACTTATGAACATCTCATGTCCAGAATTTTTCTTCGAAACTCCGCAAAGCAATTTTAATTGAATTCCACATTTACCCGTATCGACATTTTCCTTTTGCGTTCGTCCAATATTGAACCTTACCCCGAGATAAAAATTAAACCAAGTTCAATATCCTGCGGTAAATGCGAGGCACATTCAGTTAATAGAAAATGCTTCTTTCCCTTCTATCGAGTAATGTTCCCTGTACACTTCTAGCGGATAACTTGTCCGAGTATCGACTTTCAAGTGAAAACACACGAGACAGGGCTGACGTGGTTACAGCCTCGCCAACAAATTCGGCTTTTTACAATGCAACCGTTGACCCTGCGCAGATCTCACACGGAAGTCCCTTCGTTTCCTCGCGTCGTCTATCCGTGAATCTACCACCCGGAACAACGAGCCCGACGGAACAAATTGAAATCATGCGTTAATTATATTTAACATTTTTGCGATATCAAGTTCTTATCGTGAAAAGTATTTCGACGAGGAATACGGTCTGAAACGAATTAACCCTTTGGGAACATATAATTGCCTAAGGCGTAGGCATCTGGTCGAAGTTATTTTCCATTTAACATAATTAATTATGAAACTTTGCGACGAAGGAACTAATTATTTACTTAACTCAATGTTATCTTGATTTGGTGACTGACGTACGATCGCAAAGGGTTATCTAGTATAATTTATCATACATATATCAATATTTATGGTTACACAGAATAACCATTATGATAATTTAATAAGTGAAAATTTACATAGTTTAAGGAAATATTTTAACACGTCATTTCCGTCAATTAAATATGTGTTATGTCATAAAATTGTCATGTGTGATAATGAAGCATTTGCACCTGCCATTAGCTAAAAAAGCAGCTCGATATGCTAAATAGATCGTGCTGGGGTGCCACGAGGATTCATTCGAGGACTCGCGTCAACCCCCGCTGAGGGTCGCAGTGTTAAAGCGGTAGCGTGACTTTATCCCTTCGTCTTGCTTCTTCCTCGACCTTCTTCTTCGACAAACAAAAGTGTCTTGCCGGGTTCCGTGACGATGCGGCACAACCGCGAGACTGCAGGACCTCCCGATGTGCCAGGCATGCGAATTAATTATTTGTTTTAATATAAAATCTGCAGGACGTGATTTAGCTGGCCGCCACGAGGCCAAGTAGTCGGGTCGAGGGCATAAACAAGTCAGCATCCGCTTCTTGAAGATGATCAAGGTGAAAAAATTTGTCACCCAGTGAGTGCAATATTCGCAAGCTGAAGACGAAGATTCGTAAAGTGTGTTTGTCTGAAATATTGACAAGTTGCTTATGTTATTAGAGTTTCAATCTCTATTTTTATTTATTTAAAATTTGGGTATAATAAAATATCCATAATGTTATTTTCAAAGTTACAGTACACAATTTCGGTTTAAAGTGAGCATAATAATCATCAGTGGAAGATTCGTTTAATTGAAACGAAGCGTTGATAAAGCAATTGATGTTGAAGAAACCCGTTAAGGTTTTCATTCTTCGAGCCGATAAAGCGATAATTTTCGATAATTACGAGTCAATTAATTAATCGCCGTCGACACACCGACGATCAAGCGTACTTCGGCCGAGCCAGCTAGTCGGGATCCATTAAACACATTTGCACAGAAAGGGTATAAATTCCGCCCTATCGGACGATCAACGTTGATATCGAGCATAAATAAGCGGCAAGCTGCTTCGTCGGTTGTCGCGTTAAAAGGTGATCGTAAATCTCTTGGGTATCTGTCAATAATGTAATTAGCATAAGAAGCGTGAACTTTTATCCGCGAACGAGACATCGACTAATGCCTACTGGCATTTCTATATTAATGAATATTAATCATTTGTCGAGTCGCAGCGGTGCTCGTCTCAGAACGATCGAGTTCCTCGATTAACCCATACGTATCGTATCTTAACTAATACTCGTTAAAAGCACAATTTTTATTTAACAAGGATAG
The DNA here is from genome assembly GCA_943735885.1 of Stelis phaeoptera. Lineage (NCBI taxonomy): Eukaryota > Metazoa > Arthropoda > Insecta > Hymenoptera > Megachilidae > Stelis > Stelis phaeoptera. The sequence goes on from OX030937.1 coordinate 9,982,016, forward strand.
ATTATCGTCTTGATCTAACCTTTTATCGTCTTATTCGTTATTGAAACTTGTTCAGTGTAAGTTATAGTTGAGTGGTACCATTCAACACTTGCAATACCACGGAGTGGTACTTTCAAATTACTATTTTGAGAATTTCTGTAAAAACAGGTACTTAAACATTGTTTATTCATAAAACTTATAAAACTATTTATCAGTCCAAGCTTTGAAAATTGATTAGAGTATCTGTCATAGAGGAATGGAAATTTTTGAGTTTCTAATTCAGAAAGTATACAGGGTGTCCCGTAACTAGTGTAAAAGCCGGAAATGAGAGGTAGCTGAGACGATTCTGAACAACAATTTCCTTTACAAAAATATCGGATGGGGCTTCGTTTCTGAATTATTAACGAAAAACACTGACCAATCAGAGCGCAAGTAGATCGCGCGCTTAGCCGTGATAGGGTAACCTCGAGCTGGGACGTCGGACTAGAACGAATCACGGCTGAGCGCGCGCTCTACGCGCGCTCTGATTAGTCAGCGTTTTTCGTTAATAATTCATAAACGAAGACCCATCCGGCATTTTTGCGAAGGAAATTGTTGTTCAGAATCGTCTCAGCTACCTTCCATTTCCCGATGTCACACTAGATGTTCACCCTGTAGAACATATTACTCGTACATGATCGATACGATTCGTAAAAAAATGTACATACATAGCCAGCTAGAAGGTTAATGGCTTTTCTAGCCCCGGCTAATCACATGGAATGGACAGTCGAGAATGAAGAAGAAAACGATGAAGCGGTTTCACGGCGTTCCCGTGCGAGCTACTCGTAGAAAAGGGGAGGGTCCTAAAATCCGTGGTAGACCTGGGAAGCTCGTTAATGGAAGGAAGGTCGCGTGTTGAGGAGAGTAGCATTTAGAGCTATTGGCCGGCAGCCCACTAATCACCGTTAATGTTAATATTATGCACCGACCACAATGCTCTACGTGGAATCTCGATAAAACCCACGAACGAATCTCTTCGGCCTGATGCATGCACCTTCTCGCATGCAATCCTCTTGTCGGAACGGTGATGCGTTTTTTTCATTCGTCCGGTTGTAACACGCGTTCAACCTGGGATTGTTCGACGCTTCCGCGTCGGGATATCTCTCTAAAAACCATTAGGAATTTTCGTATCCACTTAAACCCAGACGAGCTTCATATATTCCTACGTACAACCAATGTTTAGTATAATACATGTAATTATGCGCATGTTTGGTGTAACGCTTGTAATTTCGGCATATTTTACTTTAAAACGTGTGAGGTAGGGTGAAACTTTGTTCATGATGTCGTATACTATAATTTGGAACGAAATAAAAGAATGTATACCGGAGGATATATATTTTATATCTTATTCAGTTGCTGTACTCCTGAACTTCTACTCGCGGCACCAAATTCTGTTATCCAAGGCGCGATCACGACCCGCAGTTTGAGAACCTATGGTATAGACAATGTATAAAAATGTATTTATATGTTATTCCTTTTTTAATTTTCGTTAAGAATCTGATTCAAAGTTATCAATAATTTTACTTAAGCAAAGTGTTAATATATATATTATTTTGTTTGTTACGTTTAACATTCGAAGAAATTCGATGATTGAAAGTATTGGTAGTAAAGCAATGTTATGTTCCGTTGATTATTCACAGGAAGAATAGAATACGATCCTTGGTAGAGAGAGAGTTCATAGATCAGCTTGCGGGTTCTGTAATTCAGGAAATTTACCGTCTCTTACGCGCTTCCATACATGTCTGCATCCCATCCACGAAATCGGTATACCTGGTAAAATTAATACCCCGTAGAAATTACTATTTATTTCCAACGTTCCAACGCGCGGCTAAATGTTAATGGATGGCCACTGACAGTAAATTGAATACATGCATCGATTCGAAGACGATATCGTTGCGTGTCCACCACTACGCGCCGCTTCATCAATCGTTGACCTATCAATAATGATGGGAAATAGTATTCACTTCCATTCACCTCGGAATTAGGAATTCCTGGAAGTCTTCGTGGTGTTGTTGGAGGTCTTGAAAATCTTGATTATCCGAAACTTACGTCCTATGTGCGAAAAGATTTGAAAATTGTATCCAAGAAATATCAAGATATTGCGGAAAATATAGTTTTTGATTCTCGAATTCAGAACGAATGTATAAATTAAAAAAAAAACCCATCTACGTCGCTTTAAAATTTCAAATAATAAGTTAAAGTTTGTGTGGAATGCAGAATTCTGTCGTTCTAACCCTTGCCCTAACATTTTTATTACGCTAATATTCAAAACCGATGATAAAGCTTCATATAATAGGTATTTGTAAAAATCATCTTCTTATTTTTATAATTTGAAGTCTTCGAGTCCTAAGATCATCAAATTATTACACTTAGTAGAAGTTAAAAGTTCCTGAAGATTTTCAAGAATTTTACATATTTAAAAAGCATCGAACGATCATTGGATTGCGTGAAAATTTACATGGAAGAGAAACCGAACGCCTATCAATGTCTATCAAACGTTCACCGCAAAGGCTGTACGCGAACGACAGGAGGAGGATTTCGATTCGAGTGGCTCGGCGGCGGGTGGGCAATTGGAAATGCATATTCGGTGTGGGTCGTGTTAATTGACAACCGTCTTAGAGGTCGATGAGTTATAGCGACCGGTCACGCGATTACCGTCTAAAAGCTAATAATAGCTTGGCGCTCGTGACGTCCAGTCTTGTACCTACCTATAATGTTAATTACAGCGTTCGGCTGATTAATTCGATTCGCGACTTGATTTTCCTGCTCGGCGCTTGGGGACGATCGGTTGCCATCCCGCGGTTCGTTTAATTGCATTTGCATTCTTCGTCGTCGATCGTACCGTTATATTTTCTGACCAACGTATAGTCGCAGTAGAAAAAGAATTATTAGAGTTGTAAAATGCAAATACAAATTCGTATTTTTACGAATTAAAATAATAGACGTATCTGTGATCTATCTGTTCGATGCATTGAATCACTGGTACCGTTAACGATACACGGCAGAAATGATAATTGAAGAGCGTAAAATATTCTTAATTAAAGGGTGGAAGATGACAGCAGCGACCTCGGTTGAAATATAAAAGTATACGAACGAGTACACGCGAGTAATTGTGAAATGATTTTAATTGTACTCCATTCTGTAGGCCGACGATCAAGAGAAATGCTTAAGAGGAACGGTGCTGGTACAGGAATTTCGAAATTGGGCTACCTTAATTGGAGAGGAAGACAGACTCGTCCCCGCTTTGTCACCGGGACGCTTCCGTATTCACGTGATCGGGGCGTGAATTCTACGTATTTAAGTGTCCGCCACGTCGGGCCAGTCTTTCTTTACCCCCGGGTAATGATCCCTTTGTCTGGCGGGTGAACGCGACTTTAAGTGAAAACGTCCATTCAACTAACGACAACGACGCTTTGCACCCTGAATATATTGCACCGATTGCGAGGGGAAGATAAGTACCTGGAGACTGAGGTCCATCGGAGGCACTCTTAGCTTCCAACGACGACGACGACGACGACGACGACGACGACGACGACGGTGACTACGACGTGTCGAGCGAAGGCTTCCTTTCTTCTTTCTTCTCCTCTTTCTTTCCCGTTCGAGCAGAAAAGGAAGTTTAACGCTCGACTCCTCGCGCGACCAACGAGAATGGTCCCCGTTATTCATCGGCCGGTGAAACGATGGGACGTCATAATGCGATCTCACGGTGGATAGGGGTCATTCAGCGCAGCCAGCGACACGCGATAAAAGCTGATTATCACGACGTTTGCCGTGAAATTTCGCGGCGTTCTACCCGCGCCACGAACGTCTCGCGGAATCGTCAATTGAACGTGAACGATGCATTACGACCGATTAAATAGTTCCGCCTGTAAATACTGTTTCAACCGTTGGTATTGACGCGTGCCTCACGCTTGTAAAGATTCTTTTATCCGGCTTCTGCATTCGCGCTTTACTCGACAAAATTTCGCATTCTTCTCTTCTGGTCTTCTGAAAAGGTTCTGAGAATGTTTATCATCTTGTCCTGAAAGAAATTTGTAACCATTACGGCGCGGAAAAAGCCTTCAACGCCTATTGAAACTCAAAATTGTAAGATAATTCTATGCCTGAAAATTGTACGCTTTTGGTCATTAAAAAGCTTCCAAAGATAACGAAGCAACTTTCTTGACCTGGTGCGATGAATTTAAAATTCTTAACTTCATGTTGTTTCACAAGTTTCAATTTTCTAAAGCTTGAAACAGCTTGCGGGCGAAGCAAACGCCGCGAGTCGACTGGCGACGCAACGGAGATCGCGTTATCGACGCTCGACCGGAAAAATCGGCTGGAATTCCGTATTTTCCGCTTTTCGATAAAACTCGATTCGATTTACCGGCGTTATCTGCGCAGCTACTCTCTCTCTCTCAGTCCGTCGTGTTAACGCGCCAGTTTGTCTTCCTAAGCGAGTAAACCGGCGGCGGATCGATTCGACGTGTTTACGCGGTCGCCCGTTGGTTAGGGCAAAAAATTAATTAACACCCACGGCTCGATAAGCCGCTTAGTACAGATAATATTATAGCCGGTGTGGCCGCTACGACGCGTTAATAGATGCAGTCATCGCCGTTGCAGCCAGCCTCGAACACGCGCGTGTAAATGAACGCTTCTATCTCTCTTCAAAGAGAGAGTGGCTCTATTAATAGGATTCCGAGCTTACAAGCTGGAACGCTTCTTACTTTTTCTTGTTTTTTTTTTTTTATTTCAGAGAGCAGATAGGTTGCGACACGGTATCGCTCGCCACCAAAGCCACGCCGATTCAGAAGCTGATCAACGCGCGAGATAAACGCCGCGAGATCGTCCCGTGGCGTCGAGAGAGGCACGTTCAAACGCGTCGGGAGATAGTCAACGACCGGGACCAATCAGCCTGACCTGGCGATCTTTTCGCGCGGGAAACCGATTACAATCGAGGCTAATCGCCCTCGTGATTTTCCCTTATCTTTGTTCAGCCGTTATCAAGCCTCGCTCGATAAAAGTGGCAACGAGAATTACATGCATTACCGTGGCTGATGATATCCGCGCCAGGGTAACAGAAGTAGGCTCGCCCGAGGAAGCTGCACGACACACAGAAGCTTCTACCTCGCAGAAGGTCGCAGCGGTTGACCTACTGGACTGGTACCGCTTCTGCTTTCAGTCATCATTGATATTTATATACTTTAAGAAGCAATTAGATAGACTTTAGTATCGTGTTATCATCCCCACGATTATCAGAGCACACCTTGCAACGCTAGCACATCCGTTTCGGAGCCGGGGCAAACGGTACGAAGAAACGGTGTCCCGTAGGAATGCACGGACAAAGGGAAGAAGAGTTGGCGTAGCGTCGTCGGGACGACGCAGTCGCGCAGTGGTTGGGCATCGAGAGGAATCGAGCGAGTCGAACAAGCGAACGGAGCGAGCGGCGCGGCGTCTCGCGTCGGTCGGTCGGGGTCGGTGACTCGAACGGTCGCCGATCCGTCAGTCGATTACTCCGGGGATCTTACGTGAACATGGAAACAGGTTCTTGGAATCCGGTTCTCGATTCTACATACGACTCTAATCAACGCGGCTAGATTGCTGCATCGTATACAGCCCATAGACTTGGCTGCTATACCGCCGCATGCGTTACATACGTTCGTTATTCTCTTCGGTGGAAGCGTAAGTAGTTGCGTTTGTCCGCCACGGGATCGGCCGGTTCGTTTTCAGCTTTATATAAAAGCCACCACGACGCGGATCGCGTCGAAGGGACTACAGGGCTAACCGGTCCCGCGATTTGCGCTCAAACCTCAACATTGTTGACCCTTACGACTACGCGGTTGATGAAACGACCAGATCAAAGATTTTATACGGTCGTTTATTAACAAAGTAGCTACCAATTACTGCTGGCTGCCATTGGTATGCAATGTTATGAACTTAAAACCACCAATCTAACGCCGGTAGTTACACCGTGCCGGTACACAAGTTATCACGCACTGCGCAAACTTTTATTTGCAAAATCGTCTCAAAGCTCGTTGCCCGAATATAAAGTACTGAGATATAATAAATGACCATCTAGACTATAAGTCAAAAAGAATCTATGGGGTAAGGTAACGAATGGAAACAATGATATTCTGAATAATTACAGTTATATGTTGTTTCTGCTATGGAAGTGGACGTGTTAATTGAAATTCCTACATGTAACACTAACAGCGACAGTCGTTCGCGACGGAAACGATCCCCGTTAAGGTCTTCTCATGTGTGGCATCGTAAACGTTAATTTATATCAATCATATCCGTCTCAGCGGGAGGCTATCGCTCGTAAAGATTCCGTTTTAATCCTCATTTACTTGAACGTGATCGTAATTATTGCAAACAGGATACAGGGTACGAGGTGTAAATGAAGGGTACACGTGAAAGAATTTACCTTTTCTTTTTTATTAGCAATATTTTTAATGTTTATCGATCAGGTTCGCGGGTTGCACAAATGTCTTGATCCTTTCAATTTGAACGATTATTATTAGTGTAAAAGATATACATCGAAATTTGCTTGAGTAACACGTCACATTGAGGTTTTATCGGTTGGTTGATGTTCTTCATACAGGGGCCACGATGGAATACAAACGTATCTCGATTGGAAGATGAAAAAGAAAGCGTAACGATCGGCTTATCGGTGTCAATGAGATGCACGAAGGGTCCAAGGTTGTCCACCTGCCACGCTATCTCCTCCCTGCGATCTACCGCGAGGATCCACCAAGTAGTATGTCCACGCCCTTGCACCAGCATCATCGCTAGGGCTCGATAGCGCTTTCTTGTGCCGTGGTTTCGAATGAAGACATCCCGTTGAGTAACCGCAACGGATAACCAGAAGACTGTTCATCCTGACGTAAATACACGACGTTGAAAATACGGTATTAAACAGATCTGCGATAAATCAAGTTCTAAAAAAGTTTGATCAGATATACAACAGTACGTGGATTGACATTTACAATGTGAAAAGTTCACTTTTCATCGGTGGACCACGAGACTCCGTAAGTCTTTAATTCTAGAAGCGATACCAAGGCGATGCAAGCAAAATAAAATCGTCGGTTTTCATTTGATATTTCGTCAAAATATCAATGTCCGTCTGATATTATTTTAAATAACAAGTGCCTGAATCCGTTCAATTCACATTTGTATAATCCATATCATAAGAACTTTGACTGAATGAAACTGAAGAGAAAAAGATGATGGTGAAAGAAAAGAAGCTGAAGCAACGTTCACCTGCTCCGTTGTTCATCAGCTGTTGTTTTCGAGTCTGGGACCGCCTTGACTGCGAAATTATGAGCACTTTGTCGTGATGCGATACCGTAGGCGTAGCCAGCAAGAAGACCAATTAAATTTCGTTCTCTACGAGGTCCCGGTTTCGAGCAGCTACTTATTTAGGGCCCCCTCGAGAATAATGTACTGCATTCCAAATGAGGAGATTTACACAATCGTCGTGGTCGTCGGAGCGGCGCTCAGATCCTCGACCGAAGCAACAAGTCTTTTTGCGAGAAACCCATGGTTCCCGATGATGGTTCTTTCGAGCCTGGCTGGCTTTTTCTGCTACGAGATCCACCGTTGCGGGCAATTAGGAAGCCCTGATTTCCTGAATTACGGACATCGGTCGTTTTTACGAGGACACCGCTGGCTGAAACGGAACAATAACAATCGGCGTTACCCACCGAAACGATGGAAAATTTACCGGTTTCCTCAGTTAACCGATGCATTAAGCGATCAACGTTGTTTCGACGTCGTTGGCTTCGAAACGATGAGCCGGGCAAACTGGTTTCGGTATTAAACCCTTTTTACAAAAGTATCTTGGCCGCATTATATCTAATACACGAATCACGCATCCAGCAAAAAGTGGATTGCGATTAACGCGAACAGTGATAACCTGTTAGAAATTTAAAGATGCTTTTTTCAAAGATCATTTGCTCGATGCTACGGAACGAAAAGATAGTCAACGGTATAATTGACGGAAAGATTGCCAGGGAATGATTAAACTTTCGTTGCAATCTACCAAAAGTTTATTTAAGAACACGAACCAATCTTTCGATATTGTTTACAATATTTTATAAAAATGTTCCCTTACACAACAAATAAATCGCAATGAATTTCATCGACAACCGCGCGGCGTGTTTCAACGCATCGCATGGTGCCCGCGAGCCACGGGCACGATCGCGCCGGGTCGGCAACAACATCGTGTAGTACCAGCTTCGTAAAGGATGTTCCTTTCGCGGCGATCTGTAAAAGTGAAAGAAGTTAGTCTGGAACGCCGGTCGGAATCAGAGTGGCGCGGCAGATATCGGCTCGCGAGGACTTCTGACGCGACCCGGGGTCACGGAACGGTCCAGGAAACACGTGCAGCTCGCAACGGGCAGCCCGTCACACGGGCGCACGGTCGCTCTGCGTGTGTCGGTCGCATACCTGTAACAAGACGGACAATAACAGGCGTTAGAGCGCGGCGCAGGTCGACGATGTTGGACGTCGAACGCGTACACGACGCCGAAAGAGAGGGAACGAGGACGAAGGCGACCGCGCGACACGCCGAGTCGAGCCGAGCGGAGAGCGACTTGGCCAAGAGAGCAGACAAGGGAGAAAAGGGGAGAGAAGGACGAGGAGAGCGATACGGTGGGAAAGAAGAGGCCTAAGAGTGGATCGAAGATGTAAGGAGGCCCGTGCATCACCTGTGTCGGCCCACGGCCCACGGCTATTGCCGCTGGCGTGCCGATGCAACCTGGCGGCCCGAACCAGGGGTGCAAGAAGGGTAGGAGAGAGGGGGGCACCGTGGTCCTAGGGCCTGTCAGCCGAGAAGGGCGGGGAGGGGAGAGCGTGCGTGTGTGACAAGTGAGGCCCCAGGAGGTATCAGCAAGCAGCACACAATCGCGTGGACGAGTACGTGTCCCAGGGAGGGACCAGGGGGATAGGGACCAAGAGGAATCAGCTGGAGAACGGACGGAGAGGTGTTGGTAAACGAAGCAAGGAAAGCGAGACAGAGGGATCGAGTATTCTCTGTTACCGCGAGGGCAAAGGGTGGAGGGAGAAAAGAGTTCTTGGGCGCGAGAGAGAAACCGCGGCACGGCTGCCCTCCGGCGCTCGTCCGACGGCATTCCTTCCACCGACCGAGTCGCCTCTTCATTCTTCTTATCGGGCCCTCTTTCTTCCTCCCCTTTGTACTCGAACGCTGCTCCTACCTTGCCACCCCGGGCCCCACCCTGTCGTTCGCTCGCTTAGGTCCCAATTTTAGTTTGGGTAGACGCCTAAACACCCGACTTTGTCACCTGCCGACCCCCTTACCGTTCGCCACGATCACGATGAATCTCTCCACGCGACGCACAATCCAGCCTCGTTCGATAACGAGAACGATCTTGACCCCTAGAGATTTTGTTCTTCCCCGTCCGCACGACGATCGATCGCTAGATCCTTCAGGGTCGTGAATTCTTCTCATGATTTCTCGAGAAAATACAGGGCTTGTTTTTCTGATTGGACCATTTTGCCAGCGTCCCAACGCGTGGTTACGGAAACTCGTACTCCGTGGCTAATGGATACGCGTTGAAATAAATTTCAGCGGAGAGTTGGCGCTCGCTGGTAACGCGAGCTCGCGTTCCATGCACATTCGTCACGCTTCCAAACACGGTGACCGAAACGCAGCGCGGAGAAAGTCGTGGAAAAAAGAAAAGTTCAATTGTCCGACTGGTTTTACCTATTTGTTCCCTCGGCCGTCGGAATTCGTGCCGGAAAGAATGTTGTCGATCGAAAGGGGACGGTGATACTCTTAACGAGATCTCCGACTAATCGCTGGATCACGGATCGCTAAACAAATTAAGGCTGATTAGTGGAGCTTTCTATACGATGTTTCCCAACGATGCTGCGGTACACGATCGAAATTCAGGTCACAACGTAAATCACTGATTTATCGAAGTCATCTACCATCCTCTGAACGTTGTATCTCAACTTTTTCAGAAAGAAACAATTTTAATGCCGGATGAAACTTGATCCGTGAGATGCTTTGGACGAGATACCTTGTAACTGGGTGTCCTTTATTTGACACTTTGTACAAAACATTTCGTTATAAATTATAATAGCACGAGTACCATTTTATGAAGGAACTCTAGACGGATGACCGATATGACACCACACGTTTGCATATAAAAGAAGACAAATCGTCGTACGGATGCAAAAGGTTTGAACGGACTTCAGAAATTGTTTAGCAATCCACGATCGTTTAGCATTCGCAGAAAAGAAGGACGCGAGGACAAGAAGAAAGTGGCCGCGATGAATCTTCCCGGGCGTAATTAAAAGTAATTTCCTTAAGCAACGCGGTATCGGTCCGGGGCTGAATTTCAACGCGAGATAACATCAATGGCGTATAATTTATACAGAGTGCAGAAAAACAAATACATTTCCGACGGTCAGGCCATTATACGTTGCGTTATTTATTCTTGATGATCATGAAATACCGGTTCCCCGCGGCTCGGCTTACCTACAATAATTAACGTGCGATAGTAATAACGATAATTCGAGATCTCGCGCAGCATTCCGCGCTACCGGACAACCCAGCTGTCTTCCCGTCGGTCGGGCTTCATTCATCGATCTCCACCGGTCTAGGACACACACGGCTTCTCTTCATCCAGACGCCAGCCATTGGGGATCGATGCTCGTTATCAGCGCCGCGATGCCGTGTTTCGATTCGTTGTTATCTAATCGCGACTCGTGATGGCGTACAGGGCCTACCGTCAATCTTTGGCTCGTTGGATGCCCGTTCAAGCGTGGGTACTCGAGCAGCATCCGTCGAATCAAACCAACCGCCAAGTCCCCGGAGCGTAAAGCGCACTAGGCAGGCACGAACGAATGCCGCGCCGCGGGTCGTTTCTTCGGTGATTTTTACTCGCGGCAAATAATAAATTATCGGCCGGCCGTGCGTAATCGGGCCTGGAATATAATCTGCGCATGGACAACCGTATCGCGCCGCGGTAGCTGCGGAGGCTCCCTCTTAGCCTACAATCTGTCTTACATATTCATTATGGCTGCAGGCTGGGCAGGTATTATCTTAGATGGTCGGTTTGGAACAACGTATAGCTTGTAATTTTCAACGGGGCCCCACGGACTGCCCCTCTTTACTCTTCCAACGTCTTCGTCCTTTTCTTTTCCGTTCCTTCATCTCCTCTCCCACATCTCACCCTCTAACCCTCGACCATCGCCACCAACCTCGGCTCGATCATTTCTTACGGCTGTCTTTAGTTACAGACAATACGCGAATCAATGTACGTACCTGCGTACGATGTTATCGGTGTCATTGTGGAAGCGGCCTAACGATCGTCGATTTCGTGCACACGCTTCATCGGTGTGCCCGTGCTCCCTTTCGTAGCAGCGCACGCCACCACCTGATGATATCGACGCTCGACCGTAATTGCCGACCCTGTGCCCGTCTACCTGCTTTGCAAGAGGTTCGATCCTGGTATTCCCGGAACTCCGAGCGGCGCCTTCGCCAGAAAACAATCAACCTCCTCGGGCCCCGCGATCCTTGCATCGATGTCCGCTTTGAACCGACCACGACGGTCCTTGTCCTCCGCCCGAGAAGAGGCGTGCAATCAGGGTTACGGACTGTGGAACATTTCCCATGTACCAAGATGTGCTACCTGACTTGGATTCGATGATCGAAGTCCTCATTTTTCACGGATTATCAGTTTCATCCTTCGATTTGAAGGGAAGAGCATCGAATGCGACAATCGCATCATCAGCAGGTTGACTAGATCGATGGTTCAGGACAGAAATCTTGAGGAGCTAGCTACTACCGTCTGAAAGTGAACAGAGGGGAAGATGTCCCTGGGGATCTCTCGAATAGAATTGCTTTTGATGGCGCGTTTTCTTGACACCAACGACACTAGGCGGTGGATAGGTATGCGTGTCGCTACTGGTACGGACAGCAAGAGAGGAGAGAACGAGGGAGAGAGAGAGAGAGAGACACAGGTGGCACAGAGCAGGTGCCACGTGAAGTGAATGACTGGTGGTAGAATGGTGGTGGCGGGTCCGGAGACGGAGAAGGGGAGAAGGTTTAGCGAGTAGCGTGAGTGAGGTGTGTAACTCGAGTGAGCGTATAATGCGAGTTTGGTGAATGAGGCGAATGAAGTGAAATGCTCGAAGTCGACGGCGCGTGCAACGAGTGGGTGATACGCTTTCTAATTATCGAGATTAATCCGCGGGGAAATAGAGACGGGCGTGTGCCAGCTTGACGCGCTTTTGCCTGTCGTGTCGTTCCTTTTTTTTTCTTTCTTTTTCTATCTTTCCCGTTCGACACCCGCGCGGATTTACACAGCACCAGACTTGACACCGGTTCCCTGTGATTTTCCTGCATACCTGCAATCCCGCATAGCACAACATGACCCGCATTCTCGAATATTTACGTCGTTGACGTGCGTTGCCTTTCTGAAAAATGCCCATGAACGTGTCCCCAGGCTAACGATACGCTCCGATATTCTTTGTAGCTTGAGCATTCTTTCCATTATCTTTCACCCTCTGTTTTTACATTAAAACTTTATTCTTTCCCATCGCTTTGATAAATGGCTTCTTATTACCATATGTACAGTCCGAAAGGGGGTGTGTAACCTTACCAATAATCTTTCAATAAAATTACAAGAATCAAAGCGTTACTGTGACGATGTGTTATTCCGTTAAAGTAGAAAACTATGCCGTTTTGATTAATTACCGATCGTACTCCCTTTTCCATTAAAACTGGTCGGGTTGAACGTATCCATGTATCGAGCGTGTTACATATAGGGTGTCGCCATCCAAGAAAAAGCATTAAGCAGTCCCAAAGACATTAGCATTGTTTGTACGGAAAGGTCTTACAAATTTCCTAACATGGAATGTTGTTGGCTGGAAACACCTTGCGAGCCATGGTTAGCTTGGCTGGGACCTGGAATCAGGGCATACTTGTCGTTCGCCAAGGCGGGGTAGGAAGTGCACCGGCAACAATAATCAATGGAGTTGCTGCATTGGGGTGTGGCGCGCAGTACCGGCGCCTCCTTGCTGTCCGACGTACTTCGATCGTACCCCCTTTTCAACCCTGCCTCTTCCCCGCCATCTTCGCTTTCTCTCTGTCTGTCTGTCTGTCTCTCCTTCTCCTTTTCTCGTTCTCCGTCTGTTCTTCACCCACTATCCCGCCCCCCCTTCTTCGCGATATCGACGAGCCATCTTGTACCCTTCCACTTGAACGCCACCGGCGGAAAGCCAGGAACGCGAAGTGCAAGAAAACCACCTTCTCTTGAGAAATGTTGTCGATGTAATGTCTTGGATTTTTCTGAACTTTTTCATTTGAGAACAGACAAAACGTTTGATAGATCGATGAACATCTGTCGCTTAGGGAAGAATGTTTAGGAGGTGGGAGCACACTTTATTTTATGAGAGAGAGGGTAAATTGTGAGTACAAGTTAGGGTGTTGTCTTTGGAGATTTTAATGTTATCCTCTTATGGGATAAGTAATACAAAATCTATCGAAATTATGTGTTGGGTTGGGTTGGTGAAATTAAGTGGGTTTAACACGTTGAGTGGCACAGTGAAAACGGACGTATGTAGTCAGACACGATAAAATCCTAATTAATTAAGAATGCAGTCGATTAATTTTCAAATTTAACCTTTCAATTCGATAGCCAACATTATTACCTTAATATTAACTCTATCCGCGGTTTATTTCATACTTCTTTTTATCAATTATTCGATTGTACAAAATTTCGGGTGTCTAACGTTTTTAAGATTCGCCTTTCCTTTTTTCTGTATACGTTTCCAAATACTTTTCGGAATAATTTTTTTCTCTGGCTGCTTTATTTGAAAACTACTACTTTCAAAACTACTGCACTTAATAGTTACTACTTACTAATCGAATCACTATAGAATTAATAGAGAAATTTGAGCAATAAAAAGTCCTTTCATGGATTTCCATCTCATTTACGCATTCCCGTCGTTTCCTTCGTTACAACAATTCCGTTTCACCCGATTCGCCCACCCCCGTATCGTTCACACCGTCACCCTCTAATTGATTCGAGCCACACAGAATAATTACCGGCTGGCTGGGCGGCACGGCATCGCTTATCGGCATATTAAGATCGTTTAAACACAGGTTGTCACCGGGGGTATCGACAAATACGGGCTTTCGGGTGCCATGCCGGCGGGCCAGGTAAAAGTGCGGCTTTCGACCGCCTTTGGGACTGGTTCCACGGCGAAGGCACGCGTGGGTGGAAGACCAATCACGGTAGCGCGAGGCAACACAGTGCAATGCAGTTGTGTGCAGGTGCAATGCAACGGAACAGTGGCGAAAGAAACGGAGTTGCGCTGGTCAGCGCTGACACGCCCGGTTGCTCGCGCTTCCGGCGCCACCGTCGAACCAGCGAACTGGCGCCTACGAATTTACAATCGCACACCTTCCCGCCAGCTACGAGTCACGTTCCGTACTTAACGCGATCATTGGACACGTTCCTGCGAGTACCTACGATCTTTCTTTCTTCAAGAAAATTTGTCAAAAACGTGAGATATACGTGACACTATTCGATGGGCGACTGTGTCAAACCGTTAATTTTATTTGAACACCGGTGACGGAAGCCTCCAATCATGTATAATGGAACAGTTGGTGGAAAAATAATTAAAGGTATCAAACTGAAAGGTTAAATTTGAAATTTAAGAAATCGTTCATATTTGGAGTTTCAACAGTGAACGTGTTAATGGTAATATGTAAAAGTCTGCAAGCTATATGATACATCTAAGAAAATGTATTAAATTACCAAGGATTTGTAAATATGGAAAATGTTTAAATGAAGATGTTAATTTAAACCTTATGAACTGATTGTAATGAAAATTGATTGAACGTATTAGTTGAAATAATTAAGTACTTTATTAACGGATGATTTAATAATGATATTAGAGTAATCCTACTTGGCGCTGTTTTTAGCGAGAGCAGGATTGAAGCGTTTTCATGAAAATTGAGGCGAATAGCAACATCGAACGGGCGACTTTAATACGAGCATCGTTTTTAAAATGCTACGGCTAATTAACATAAATAACGCGTACACCGTAGCCGGCGTGCCACGTCGCGGATGTAATATTTAAACGACACGGCTTTCTACGTTCCCTGCAATTTATTCAAGAAGCAATTACCGCTTGGCGAAGCTATATGTTATTACAGCTAATTGGAAATCGACACTATCAGACTCACAGAAAGCATCGTGTGTCTTATAATCCCCGTGTTAATCACTTTAAGTGGAAGTCGGTAATTAGCACAAAGCGGGTGACAGTTTCCCCTCCAGATATATTTACCTCGCGGTCCCGGTTAACTTTGATAAAGTTAATCGCGATTACGTTTAACGTTGATTTAACAGGATCCTTAAGGGAATCCTCGATACCGTGGCAAAAAAGTATTATCAAATGCTTAATGCTCGTCGTTCGTTACCGACGTCAAATTAATCCCAACCGAATAAAATGTAAATCAGCGAAGGTTTATCAATTTATACAGTGCAGTTATTTGTCTCGAAATAACAAATTACTTAAGATATCAATTTTCAACAGAAAGAGAAATAATATCATCTTCTACTCTTTTGGTCGACGTACTTCTCTTAAATGTTGCAGTTTTAAATTTTCTTTAATTTTGTTTCAGTCATCAGATTATTTTCAATTTGTAAATGTTAGTCAACGATAACCCCTGAGCGTGCAATATGAAATTGATGCAATATTAACACTTTGACTGGCACAGTGAAAACGGACGTATGTAATCAGACACGCTGAACTTCTAATTATTAAGAATACAATCAATTAATTTTCAAATTTAACGCATTATCAGCTTAATATTAACGCTATCTGCAATTTATTTCATCACTTCTTTCGCTAATTATTTGATTGTAAAGAATTTCGAGTGCCGGTCACCGGTGACTACCGTGGCAGTCAAAGTGTTTGTTAATTTGTTTTATTTCAATGATTCGTTTAATATAAAATTCTTGATGCTAATTATTGATGACGGTCTCGCGGCATTCGACGTTTCGAGCACTCTGAAGAAAATCACCGATGCAATTTTTAATTATGACCGAGCAGAATCGTGTGTCTCCCCGTGCTTTGATTATCTGGACGATCATTTGTCCAGCGACACCGTTATCTTTCTACCGTTGATCGATCGTCGCCCAAAGTAAGATCGTTTCGCGGCAATGTTACGGGCAACGATTGATCGATCGCCGTTAAGTACGCTGTTCGTCTTGTCTGGCGAAAATAAATGTCATTCCACTGGTCCGTTGCATTCTTAGCCGCGTTACATCATTACCCGTGCCGTCGTCGGTGTCTCGTGCTCGTTGTTTACTATCGACAACAGATCTTGGCGTTCGATTGAAAATTTATTTTGCCAATGACACGACATCGGTATGATCGATTCTGTCTGGCTACTGGTTTAATGCTTAACGATCGTGAAAAATCGAAACTTCGATGCAAACGATCCGATACAGGTAGAAACGTATAACTGAACGACTGTTCATCTTCCGTTCGGAAAATGAATTAAAAGGAAGGAAAAGATCTTCCACTGATGGTTTCTTTCTTGGTAAGGGTTGTTTGTATTTCATAGAATATTAACATTTGGCACACTATGGCGATTAAACCATCTGTTATCTATTGATGGGGTATTTTTTTAATTTTCTAGAGATAGTGATGGGTTAATTTTAAACCAAGTATACGGAATGGTATATTCGGGTGCAGGGTAAGCTTCCTCTAGTTGGAAGGAACGTTTAAGGGTAGGAATCTTTTACCGTTTCATCTCTGGTTTTGGAAGAATTCAGGGAGAGCCAGGGAGAGCCAGGGAGAGCCAGGGAGAGCCTCACCTAGAATCTCCCATCTTTGAAATCTGTCGATTACAGGGTGAACGTTACACAAAATAAAATTACAACTCCGTCGATTATTGAGTCAAAGTGTTAAGATTTACAAGCAATAAAACACAATCTTCGTGTCAGACACGTTCGTGACTAGGCGTACCTTTTTACGCGTCGTGTTATTAATTGCTGTATGCGTATCTGATAAATAATGCCCGAGCATTAATTCCCGTAATGATTATTACGTTTAATGATAGCTGTATCTTAATGCCGCGTTTCAACGCGTTATTTCACGACGTTACTTAATCGTCCAGCCGCGGAAGCACGTTCGACGAACGTTAATTTGAAGATCGACAAAAGGGTCAACGCGTTCACGAGAATTCGTGCTGGTCGGTTCGATTTCGTTTAAGGGACACGAAGTCCCCGAGGGACTACCGATGAAAAGGTGTTTCGTTCCCACGTAAAATCCACAGGGTGTTTTTCCCCGATTCACCATGAGTTGCAAACCTAAATTGCTCGGTAGCTCGAAATCCCAGATTGTACCGACGCATTGTGCACTCATTGTCCCGTTGAATAAAGAACATTTTTAGACACCACTCAGGAATCGTTTCGATGGGGTGACACGCACCTACGACTCATCCTTATCTGCTCCTCTTTTATTTATTTTTTTTTCTCACGAACCCCAAGCTCATTGTTCGCCTTGCTTTTAACCCTGAACGTTATCCGCATTCTAACTAACGAGAATACAATGTTCCAGGGATGTTTCGAATCCGGTGAATGGTAATTTCGATTGTGACAGAGGCATTTGTTCGGCTGAATTTATTTCTTTAACACTTTGAGTGCCACATCTCTCATATTTAATCGTTTGTATATTTAATTTACCAGGGTATTTTGAAATGCGAAATTTAAGTTTTATTTATAGTCCAATATAGAAGATTGATGAAAGGAATAAAAATAAATAGATTCGTAAGCATTTGGAACACTTTACTTTCAAAAGAGTCAATTTAGTTTGTGGAAGCTTTGGTGGAAAAGTAAATTAAATTCGGAGGTATCCAAAAAATGCTCTGAGCGCAAAGGGTCAAAGATCTATTACCTGTTTCAATGGGAACAATCTAATTTAGGTAATGACTAA